>JAJQWJ010000009.1:25537626-26901793 GCA_023637945.1 Phaethornis superciliosus
TTGCTATTACAGAAGGCTGAGTTAAGTATCAAGTCTTTGAAATCCAGGCAGCAAGATATTAATGCATTTTCTGATTAATCTTGTTTCTAACAGAACCCACTCTTATCTTCACAGCCCCCCTGAGCTAGTAGCATCTCTCAAAAATTGACTTGTGCTCTGACTATACAGACTGACTTCTGCACAGCTGAACTGTGGGACTTGTGGCAAAGGGACTTGGTGGGGTAATTTCATAGATATACCTGCAGTAGGAACATGATTCAAGTCCCCTTATTTGCAAATAAGACACCAAAGAGGTGTTTCTTGAGGCAGCAAATTAGTAAGCACCCCTCATATCAGCAGTGAAGAGACTGACCTCAGGGTTTGTCTTGCCATGGGGAATATAATGTAAATTCAGGAGAGATTAGTGAATTTGGGGCTTGTCTTACCACAGGGACAATAAGAAGTAAATGCAGGGGGGATTGGTGAGGTGGTGACTGCTATGTGCTTATTACATGCTATGTGCTCATTACTGCATATTCATGCATGCCATTCTCTAGTGGTTAGTTCCCAGCTCTAAACCTCCTACTGAATAGTTCCAGCACAGATGTTTGCATGGCTGTGGAGTGAATCAGATCAAAGAACCAACACAGCCAAAAAAATAACCCACTGAGTAACTGCTGCCTGGGATATAGTCACAGCTCTAGTTGGGGTCCTGCAGGTGTCCTCAAGGACTTTGATTTCTAGTCAAGTATTTTGTTTACATATATAAAATGAACATTTTTACTATTTGACAAACTAGCCTGATACATTTGAAGTAGATTTTTAAACCTGGATACACCAGAGTTTGTCTGCACACTTCGTAGATACTGGGGAAGAGCACTATGTGAAGTTGATTTCTGCTAAACTGGAATATATATTTTGCATTAATCTGAAATAATACAGTAACAATCTGCAAAGAAGTCCTAACTGCAAGTGTTGTGCAATTTGAAGTCTTACTTGTTAGGCCAATATTTTGAATCAAAGCAAACCTGTGACATTTCTTCAAGGAAAAGACTGGGAACTCAGGTGTGTTGTGTGCAGCCTGCTCATAAAGAGGTAGGGCTGCTGACTAATGTGTGTCAGTTTTCACATAGATACTTACAAGAAATGACTGCCTTGTGCTTTTGACACTGGAAGTTACAGGATTCTTCTTACTTGCCTGAACAACTGACAGCTTTTTTTCTTTTTTCCTCTTTGGAGATACCTGGTTATCTCTGAAAAGCTAGAAGAAATTAAGTCTTTCCGGGAGCTGACGTGTTTGGATCTCTCCTGCTGTAAACTTGGAGATGAACATGAGCTACTGGAACACCTCACCAAAGAGGCTCTGTCTAGGTACTGATTTCTTGACATAGAGCTGAAAAAAAAACCCCAACAAACCAACAGACACTTGCTTTTCCTATCACTAAGCATTTCAAAGAATTAGGCTGTGACTTTAAAGGAAACTTTTTGAAGATTTTGGTTGTTTGTAAAGCTGGTTCTTGAGGTAAACAAAATACAGAATTTACTGTACACAAAGCAGGTGATTTAAAGCACATACTGAATCATAAAAGGCCCTGCATATGTACAGGATAGATAATTGCAGATAGACAATTTACTGTCTCGTGGTTTTAAATTAACTTTTTATGATTTCCACTGGCCCGGTAAAAACGTCATCTTAAGCATTTGAAAAAGTTTTATCATTTCATATCTTTTTTTTAAGAGGGAACTTTTTCAGCCAAATTTTTAACCTACCAGCATTCCAGATGAGGATCTCTGCAAGCAGTAGGTTGAACATTTAGTTAATTAACAATTTTTAAAAACAAATTTTCTAATTGTGATACGAAAGATTGAAAAATAGAACATTTTGGAAATAAGTAGGAAATAAATAACTTACTGCTGCTTGCTTAAAATCACTGCCATATCTCTTACCAAATCTGGCTTCTCCTGCTTTGCCAATCATTTTTCTCTTTAGTTCAGAGTGGAGCTGAGATTGACAGCCTTGGTTTAAATAACTTCAGGGTATAAAGAAGCTTATTGTCTGTCAGTAAATGCTCTAGGACCAGTTTTTGACTGGAGCTCTGGGAATAGCTGGTCAAGTAAACACATCTGCTGAGCTAGCAGAGGCAATATAGAGAGATTTGTTAACCCTACTAACCCAGGCTTCTTTCTTGCTGCTTTTTACTCATGTTAACAAAGGAGAAAACCGAAGGGTTGGGACAGGAAAAACCTGGATACTTGACATCAAAGTTTGAGGACATTTTGCAAAACTGTTTCAATAATGAGTGGAAACTATGCCTTTGTATCTCCCAGTGTAAAACGTCTTCTCCTGAAAGACAACTCCCTGTCAGACGTTGGCCTTCGCAGAATGACAGCACCAGTAAGAGTACTGAAAAAGGGACTTGAGAATCTTTTGGTATTAGACTTGTCTTGTAAGTACTTGAAGAGTTTAATATTAGAAGCTACCTCCATCCTCTCTGATAAAGAATTTATTCTCTTAATATTAACAGAACACAATTAATTTGATGATTCCCTTGGGCCGAATGCACGACCCCAGATTTCACCAGCAACTTTCTGGGAAGGCACAGGTCATACCTGCAGTCCCAGCCACCTGCTGCTTACATAATTATTATTAAATGGTACTGTGAATAATTGTATTTTGGTCCTTAAAGGGAAAAGGGCAGTTTTGAGTCACTTTCAAAACATAAAGCACACTACAAAAAAAAAAATAAAAAAAGCCAGATTCCCCTTGTTACACCAATAGGTTTTGAAACAAATGTGGGCTTTGGGTTTTGTTTGTTTTTTGTATTCTGATCATCTTGCAGCTTGAGTTAACTTCACTTGACCTTACAGGTAACCCTAAGATCACAGATGTGGGAATTGGATACCTACTTTCTTTCAAGACATTGAATTGTTTGGACATTTCTGGGACAGGTCTCAAGGTAAAAGAGGATCAGCCTGAGTTTACTGGGCAAGTGTAATCCAATGTTTTTGCCCTCTGACTACTTTAGTTCCCTTTTCACTAGGACATTAATGCTGTCATGAAGCGGATCCAAACACAGCTGGGCCTGGTTCACTCAAAAGTGCCTCTGGAAGAATTTGATCACAGTAACTGCAAAACAGAGGGATGGGCAGAGCAGGTATGGGCTCTTAAGTCTCTTTTACTCTCTAGAAATTGTCCTTATGAAGTACTGAATCACTGACTAGGAAAAAATAAGGAATAAAATTGTTTCAAGTGGTATTTCTGTAACAAATAACTTCAAATGTTATTTCAGACAGTCTTGCAGTGGGAGCAGGCAGTCATGGAGGCCATCAAGCCACAAGATGACTTGAGATCCAGAACAGCAGCTCTGCACTTCTGTATGTAACCGCACAGAGACCACATAATCTGTTTTCTTTTCCACAAGGAAAATTTTCTTACTTTTTTTTTAGTACAAGTATCACCTTCAGTGTCCAATTTCATCCATTTACGTAACTGCATTTCAATGCATTTGAGTTTTTTCATTTGTTATTCTGCTGGATAATCCTTAAAGCACACCATGGCAGCATGCTCAGGGCAACATATAATGACCAAGTTTTCATCTTAAAATTCTGAGTCCAAAAGGTAAATGTTATTTTTCAGCAAAGCAGTCAGAATTCCAGGTTGGCTTTGCCAAAACAATTTGCAACACAGCTATGCATTTTACAGCATAATTGTGGTTTTCCCAAAGTCTAAGCTTTTTTTTTCATTTTCCTGTAGATGGCAAGACACGCAGAATACAGGAAGTAGTCAAATGCAAGCTGGTGGAGGGAGAAACAAAAGCATCTGGAAACTTGCAGTTTTATAAGGAAAAAGTTCAGAATTGCCACTTACCTTTGAAAAAGGAGGTTGCAGGCAGCCATGAATTAAAGAACAATAAAAAAAGAGCTCGGGCTGAACAAGAGAGAGAAAGGACTTCCAAACAGAAACATCTGTGCCTCACTGTGGAGGACTGGGACTTGTTAAATACCTACTGAGTCAGAAGGAAGTTGGTCTTTTGAATGTTGTTTTCTTGCTGATGAGAGAATTTTGACATATTGATAAGGAGTAACAAAGGAGACCAGTACTGTTAAATCTGGTTACTGTGGTATGCTTGTGGGTTAACCTGTGCTTGGGGAGGGACAGAGTCTAGAAGGTTGATGATACTACTGTATATTTTCAATAAGTAATAACTTTTTGAAATAAAGTTGGGGTTTTTCTTTGTTGTCATTCTTACCTAATTCTTCTAGATCTCATTCCAAAAAAAAGAGCTGGTCCTATCTCTCCTCCTCCCTTGCCTCCTGAGGGGCAGAGGGCTAACCACTGCAGCTCATCTGAAAAGAAGCTTCAACTGCTTGTCAGATGCCCTGGGACTTCAATAGTGCTGGCAGAACATAAACCTCAGCCTGTAAGTAAGCACCAGGTTGTGCTGACAGAGCTCTGACAAAGGGAGGAAGCAAAGAGGATAAGCACAGGCTCCAGGGGAGGGAGGCAGAGAGACAGTAACTGCTCCATGACAGTTACTGCAGAAATCTAAATAGAGCATGAGTCTCCCCATCTCCCACTTTTTAGCCCAGGAAGTGAAAGCTGGAATTGGGTTACTGTAGAGATTAGACTCTACAGCTGTAATATATTCTCCCTTGTAAGTAAATTCCCTGCATCTGAGCAGATTCTGTGGTTTAAAAGCTGGTGTTGGTGTGCAGGCATGCCTGCAATACACCAACTGTATTTCTCCCTCTAAAAAAACATTCAGGGAAGTGTTCAAAGAATTATATATATTTGCTGTAGAAAAAAAACCCAAAAAACCCTAGATGCTGAGACTCATTTTGTGGTGGCTCAGCCTGCAGCCAGGAGTAGAGCTATAATGCTACAGGAGTGTTTGGCAGGGAAACACTTGGAATGGAATCACAGCTGGCTGAGGTGCCTGTGAGCTGAGCACTGTGACTCTCCTTGTGCTCTTAGGTCTGCAAGGCCAAGAATTCATACAGGTTTCCTCTACGAGTACTTATTTAGAGGTACTTATTTACTTCCCTTTACACAGCTTGCTGTAATTCAGTGACAGGAAAAGCAATGCATCCTTGGAAATCATGGAGAAGCCAAGAGAAGGAGCTTCACCTCAATAATGCAGAAAGAGTTAAACCCCTTTCTTTGTTCCTCAGTTGCTGAATTTTCCTCAAAAAAAAAAAAGAACTCCACACAAACAAAAGAAACATCCTCACATTCAAACCCCACATTTTTTTCCCAGAATCTCCAAGCTATTAATAGGTTCCACTGATGACTACACCAGCCCTCTGCTGAGACAAATAATGGCACAAAATGTGACTGAGCAGAACAGGGGCTCAACAGGGAGGAGAGACTGTGGCACTCAAGTATAACTCTACTCCCCCTGCAGCTGGCTTCTGGTCCAGTGGCCACCAGGGGTTTCTTTTGCTAGCCCTTCCACCACTGTGGAGATCTGCTAATCTGAGCATGGAGAGATGCACACCTCAGGGAACATCCCTCCATTTCATGTGGGGAAAGCAGGAAGGAGCTGATGCCTCAAGCTGGAGAGCAGACCCATCATGAGTTGACAGGAACTATCTGCCCAGGTCACAGCCTTGTTGGTAAAATACTGCAGCACAAATCTCAGTTTCAGAAGTGGTGTAGAGCACTGTTTCTTACATTCTCTATATCCCTGGTACAATTATTCCTTTTCTTAGGTTTCTTGCTGACCAAACTTCCTCTTTTAAGCCTCACCAGACCTCTGCTGGAGTGGAGGAGCAGCCCCTCCTGCACAGCAGACACAAACTGACTTCCCATGCTTACACTGCACACCCAGACCCTCCAGACCCTCTTTCCCTTTCACCCTGGGCAGCACCTTAGAACTTGTCAGAGGTGAGCTGTGGAAATGAGCCACAAAGAGAGCAGTTGCCATCCAGGTCAGCCTAACCAGCATCCTCCTTCCAATCACAGCCACATCAGAGGCTCCAGAAAGTCACAGCTGTCCCAGCATCTTTGCTGGGACAAATTTCTTTTACCAACTATACTGCTGGACCCATAACTGAGAGTATCTATCTTTTTTTTTAACAGATTAGTTCAACCCTTACCAAACACAGTTGTTCCATTATCCTTACACAGCTTTCACCATCAGGACTTTAATTCTTCTTCCCTTCTCTCCCACCTTTCCTTGACTCCACAGAAGCGTGCAGCAGCCTCAATCCACCTGCACCCTCCCAACACAGAGCCCTTGTTGCATTCCAAAACCAAGAAACAGGCAAACAGACTGAACCCAGTCAGAACCAGAAAGCAGCTCTTCTCCCCCAGGAAGGAGAAGCTGACCTGGTAGCGCTGCCTCCAGATCCCTTTTCCTTGAGCTCCTCTTAAGACGTGCCACACGTTCCTCACTGATCATCCCCAGAAGACACTTTGGGGTGACAAGAGGAACAACAGCAACCATGACAAGCCAGGCTGTATTTACCAACCCCTTACCAGCCTTGGTGAAGCGTTACACCTCTGTGACTCCAGGAAAAATGTGCATCTCTATTTCAGGCTTTGATTGAGGCTGGAAGCTTTGCAAGTGAGAAATGTTTACCTAGAAAACTCCTAACCTCTTCTGAGCTGCAGCATGGAATGCACTGCAGCAATGTTTTCCAGGCATGGAGAAACCCAGCCAGCCACCTAGGCCAAGCATGGAGAAGGATGGGTTATAAAATCCAACTTCAGAATTTTTCTGTAGAACTGGTTCTATAGTGCAGAGTTTTGCCCTCTCATTCCAAGTGAAGTATGAGTCAGAACATAATAAAAAAAAAAATCTATTTTTAAAGCTCTCTCAGGTCTGTAGTTGCATCCAAGCTACAAATTGGAAGAACTATTCACCAATGACACAAGCCATGGTGACATGCAGAGCTGCAGATCACAGGGCAGAGAGGAAGTGATTGAAGGGGGGTTTATTTTTAACCACAGATGACTTGTGATGGTGGTGGGAAGAAAACCACCTCTATTTCGGGCCTAGAAAAGTAAGTGTATTCACTATAAATGTGAGTTTTTTCCTCAGAGATGATGTTCCAGACATAGGTTAGCTTTTCAAAGAGGCAGAGAACACCATCTTAGTTAAATTTCACTGGCACACCCATATCTATATCCAGAGAACTGCTTTGAAAGTTTGTCTGCCTGCTCCTGCTCTGCAGCACCAGACCCCGTGCCATCCCACACACCACCCCGGGACCAGCTGTGACACTTGGGCTGAGACTTTTTCCTCCTTTCTTTGCCATTTTCTGTGCAAATTCACCCCAACCCCATGGCTTTTCTCAGCCTGCCGACCTGCTGCTCCAGAACTGCACAGCCCTGAGAAGAACATTTTATATTCCTGCCATCTCCCTGCCTGGCAGGGACAGCTATGTGGTCACAGGGACACAGTGACCCATCCCCAACCCACTGAAACACCCACTTCATTCTTCCTTGCCATTACACTCTCCATGTTGGCCTTTGTGTTCTGAGAAGAGCACAGAGGTGCAGCAGGTCCCCACTGTGTCACCCTGTCACCCCCAGCACAGTGCTCCCAAGGAAGTCTCCTGGCAGCATCAATGCAGAACCTCTAAAGCCACTGCTGAAACCAAACTTTGAACACAAACACAGCCTTCTCCTCCTGCCCGTAAGGATCAGAGGTGTGAAGATGTGCTGGAGAGAAATGCCAGCCCAAGGGCTAGAAAGGCTCTCACCTCATCTCCTGCTCTGTAGGACAGTCCTCCAAGTACCTTGATCTGGCTTCCTACAGAGCTACCAGCACATCCAGACTGGAGAAGCCCCTTGCCCAGGGCTGGCCAGACACACTATGGCTGGTGCCAGCCCCTGGGAGTCTCCAGCAGCCTGCAGAAAACCCTTCAAGCTTTTGAGTCAATGCTGCAAGATGGCATTCTGCCCGTGTAGAAAGGATTCACCCTCACACTACAGCAGAACCTGTGAAGGTGTCCCCCAGAGAGTGTCCAGCCTGCAGCATGGGCTGCTCTGGGATTGAAGGGCAGAACTTCACCCCTGTTCCATGGCACTGCATGCTGGGCAGAGCACTGCTGCTGAGGGCTTGCTTGGGTTGGAGCTTCCAGAGCAGGTGGCAGAGCAGGACATCAAGGCTTAAAGGTGACAATGCAGGAAGCACTGTGTGGTCTACAGCTCTCCTAGGCACCCAGACTTCATGGTCTACAGATGTACTCATCAGCCCAGGTGGTGCAGTGCTGGATGCCATCCTGACACAGCCTCCTGGGGATGCAGGAGCAGAACTCGTAGAGCACAGGGCTGCAGCTCCACCACTCCGGCCCACATGGGGGGCAGGCAGCCACTAGGAGGGATGGAAAACAAGGAATAGAAACTTTTCTGCTGCACCAACCCCTTTTCCCTCCTTTCTTACTAAAAAACTACTGGTGATGACCTTGAATTTGTGAACCCTCCAAAAGAGGACACTTGCTTGATGCTACCTGTGGGAGGCAATGAGGCAGCATGACATTGCAATGACCTCCACAGCAGACATGCTGGGAGGAGCAGCTAGATGTGATTTTTTTTTTTTTAGCCAGCAACTCTAGAGAAATCTGCTGATACAGGCAGGTCTCACCTGTGCTTCAAAACCACGGAGGTGACTGAATGACAAACCCACTGCTCATTTTAGCAAGAGAATGATCTGCATGACTTTGAAGCTGCTGAGACACACTCAGTCCCCCTGGCTCAGAGACATACCCACCTCCTGACCATACCCACCTCCTGACCAAGAAACAAAGGCCACTTGGAGTGATGACTGCAGTTAGAGATGCCAATGGAACTGCCCCATACTCACCAAGCTGTGTGTAGAGGAACAATTTGAGGGGCTGGGAGCAAAGCATAAAGCCTTCCCCTCATGGTTGCCACCAGGTTTTGACACAGCTGATGGGAGGGAACCCACACAGTTTGTCCTGACATCCTGTCCTGGTTATTTTGTGTTCCAGTGGCAGGTGCCGGCCTCCCAGCCTTTCCAGCAGCACCACACCTCTACAACCTACTTCAGTCCATTAGCAGAAGAAAAACTCTTGCTCAGCCATAGGCAGAAGAGAGACTTACAGCTCCCCATCTCATCAGAGCAGTCTCCACAGTCGTTCATCCCATCACACCTCTGATCAGCGTAGATCCAGCTCGCTGGGTGACTGCAGCGGAAAACCAGGAACCCCGGGAGGCTGTGGGGCAAGTCACCTGCCAGGTGGAGATACAGGACACCTGATCAACTCCACCAGGCACAGAGAAGCCAGATAAGATGAGGATGACAGCTACTAAAGGCTGCTGTCATAGGGGTCAGTCAGTTGGTCCTTCCCTGAGAGGTGTCGGGACCTGAAGGATGCCAGAGATGGGGAAGGTGTGGTTGGAGAGGGAAAAGAGTGCTTGTGCAGTCAGAAGTGGAGCCTGAGTGTCCCAGGCTTCTGCTTGAAGTATTTTTCCAGGGTAATTGGACACTAAACTAACCATGCACACGTATGGTTTAACCAGTGGAAGAAAACTGCATCAGGGTTTAAAAAAAAACCCTTACGAAAAATCAGAGGAGCTTGGACTCTTTGATTCCTGGCTGGGAGTTTGGGCATTGCCATCTCTCAGCATCTGTCCTGCAAAGGATCTACCAGGATTATCTGTTCATGGACACAGCCAGAAGCATGGAGAAGGACCAGAGGGACATGGACTGCTGTGTCTTACAACAGGAAGCCCAGTGCTGGAAGGACAGTGACAACAAAACCACTCACCACAGAGCTTCTCCTGCTCATCCTCTCCGTTCCTGCAGTTGCTGACTCTGTCACAGACCTGGCTGGCCAGGACACAGGTCTCTCTGTCATCACACAAGAAGCCTGTCTGGTTTTTGGAGGCTACACAGAAGCGGTTCACTGAAGGAAAAGGCAGAAACACTTCATTTCCCAACATTTTTGTAGGTATGGGGCAAGAAAGGAGGATTTCCAAAGTTCACTTGTGGTTTTAGGAAGCACCAGGGACCGGGATTAATCTCTGGTAGATTCATGGCAGCCTGAAGACTCCACCAGCAGCCTGAAGCATGACAGTGTCACCCAGAGTTACCACAGCCCTACAGAGCAGGACACCAGAGCCCAGGAATGGGTGGTGGCAACTTGGTGACCTCACATCATTCCATCAGTGCCCTTCCCTCTTCCTGCCCTGTACCACCCCACACATGGGGATGGACAGACACGAAGCTGTTTTCCACCTCCTTTATAAAAATTTAAAAAAAAAAAAAAATATCACTCAAGGATACCAACCTGGTGTGCGTGGCAGGAGCCCCAGTGCCACTGCCAAGCTGGTGGCAGCAGCGAGGATGAGCAGTACAGTGGCCAAGATGCAGACACATCTCCTGGTGCAGCCCCCATGGGCACTGGGTGGCTGGCAGCAGGCTGCTGGGGGGCAAGAGACCAAGGTGAGGGGCTGGGGAAGGGTCCAGCAGAGCCTGGTGGGGTTGGGGTGTTTTGGAGGGGGAAGGAAAGGGGATGTTTTGGGAGCTCTGAGTGTGGGACTGGCAGGGGGCTGCTGGGGTTTGATGGTTGAGTTTTAAAGAAAAAACATGGCAGTGTTTAACCCCTCCTCAGAGGGAATTTTGCTGCTTGTGGTGTGGAAGAGCCAAGTGGGACCATTGGGTACAAATGGAACCAAGCGGTACAAATGCCCTGTCTGTGTCACAGCCCCCCCAGTGCACTTGGATGCAAGAGGGTGAAGCCCCTGCCCAACCCAATGGGTCAGCAATGCCTTCTGCATGGTGGGAGCAGCCAAAACACAGGGCAGGGGGGTAGGAAAGGTGCCCTCCCAGGGCCCACAGCAGAACTCCCTAAGAGGTAAAACCTCATTTTACAGCACTTTGGGCTTTCTGCCCCAACCAAGCCTCCAATGCTGCCACAGGAACAAGGTTGAACTATCAGCTCAAAATAGTAAGAACTGGCTGAAGGGCAGCCCATTCCCTCCTCAAAGACATCTCCAGGGTACAAAGGGCAGCAGCTCCCAGAAAGTCACACACATCAATCAACCAGGAGCCAGAAGCTAAAGGCCGAGCCCAGAGCCATTGCAACACAGGCAAGAGCCACCCCAAGCAGCTGCTCTCATCTCTGCAGTGCCTCTCAACCAGCATTGGGTTTTCTTGTGCCCCTTTGTATTTCCAGACCCACAGGAAAAAAATTAACATCATCATCTGAGAAACATGTAATGGGTCACTTAAGACAGCCCCGTACCTCTAGCTGGATTTTGGTATTCCTGAACGTACAGAGCTTCAGTTGAAAAGTTAGGATTTGTCTGAGCTGTGCTTTGTATTTACTCAGTTGTTGTGTTGGACAAACACAAGGGGAGGCAGAGCTCAATGGCAAAGGGATCCTGGCTGCAGTAACCACCCCCTCTGTCATGCTTGAGAGGAAATCAAACACAGAAAACATTTCAGCTTGAAATAAAAGTGGTAAATTACAGTATGTCTCTGTCTACCAGACAACACCTTTGACCAGAAAGCAAAAAAGCTACAAACAGACAGGAGCATAGAATAATGGCAGTGATGAAATGTTGTTGCAACCCAATCTACAGGTTTGCTATTGATTCTGTTTGATCTCCTCCTTCTTAATAGGGACAAAATTTGCTGACGTTTGTGTATTAAAAATTTATGGAAAGCCTACAGCAAGTTCATTTTGAGCCTTTCTGTGGCAAACAAGAATTAGGTATTGTGCCACTATAACCATAAGACTGACAACTCCAGGCCAACTTCAGTTTATGAGTTTTATAGTCTGGACATTTCACTACACAGAAGGGAAAAAAAAACCAACCCAACCCAAGTCTCAACAGACCATAAATACCCATTGTATTCTACATTATATAGTTTCAAGTGATTTATACAAAATAACAAAAATGTTAAGCTCTGCATTTTACTCATTACCTCTTTCTTCAGAGAAGGACTTTGCTGAATCAAAAGTAGCTACATCACCATTTCTCTAGAAGGAAAGGAATAAAAGAATGTTTACAGAAGCAACACACTGTAACCACACAAAGGATGTGGGTTTTTTTAGTTCTCACACCACCTTACCCAGGAATATATAATGTAATCTTTTATTTTTATATACACGCAGAAATGGCCTCGGTGGAAAAGTGGCCCAGATTTAATTCCCCAAATGATCAATCCAATCACCTTTTAATCCTTAGTTCCCCATTTGTAAAACAAACATTACTACAAGTCCAGCACTTTACATCAATACTTTCCTTTTGTACAAAACCAAGTTAAATAGAAACTATTTAAGATCTCACAGTGATAACGAGATCAGACAAAACACTATCAAGAACACGGGGTACTTTAGAAAATAGCTGCACTTAAGATCTTGCTTAAGAGAAGGACTGTACCTGGGGGTGAGTCTTGTTCATGCTTCCCAGAGCTACAGCCTTCACAGCAGCTCAAAGGACTGCAGGGAGTTGTCTGCACCTTCCCACCAGTGATGTTACCAGGATACAAAGCCCAACAGAGGTAGGAGAGGAAGGAGGGTGCTGTGCTGCTGCATGGGCACCCAAGCAGGAGAAGACAGGGAAGGTGGGGTCGAGCTGGTGCTTTGGATCCGGTTGGAAACAGGGTTTCTGGTTTGCTTCTCATTCCTCCAGGCTCCAGCCTGGTTTCCCAACAGGTGATTAGGCAAATTGTAAAGGACACAGAGAATCTGGATGCTGAGAACCACCCTGCTGCCACTCCTGATGTTGGTTCAGAAGAGGAATGCTCCCCTCCTCATGATGAAAGCTTGAGGGGAGCAAGTCCAATCAAAGTCTCCTTTCTCCTCACCTTCTTTACAGGATAGAACTGAGCAACATCAGCCCAGACTCCTGCAAGCTGACCAGATCTCAGCAGAGTTGTGCAGGATACAACCAGCTGGAAGAGCATCCCTGCTTGGGCAATGAGCAGACACAGCACATAGTCCAGGGTGCTCTCTTTTACTTGCACACACTTGCAGCTGAGCCCATAGCTAATGTGAACTTACAAACAGACTGCAGCCTCCCAAGCTGGCTGCACGTCTCAGCACAGCACAGAGTGGAGTTTTGCAGCTTCAAGGATAAAATGTCATGAGCAGGCAGCTTTGTCAGGGACTAAAGGAGGGAGAAAAGGAACTGGCATCAAGTGTCTGAGGAGCCTGTGTTCTTCTTGCTTGCATGATGGTCCACAGGACTGCAGTGCCTTCAAATTGTTGCCACCTCACAGAGGAGGATTTGTCCCCAAGCACTAGCAAAACTAGCACACCAGATGGCATCTGTATTACCTATAAGTTGGCCCCAAGACAGCTGCTTTGAATTTATTTAAAGCACCAAATAATGCTAGACATGGAGGAACACTTGTGGCTAATTCCCTCTCCATCTCCTCATACAGAGTTCATTCTCAATTGCATGTATTAACTCAATGTTAATATTCTCAATATATTGAGTTAATATGAATTAACTCAGTGCCCTTCTGGAGAAGGGCATCTGCCAACCCTGCACTCACCTGCTCACAGACCAGCCAGAACTGAATACTGTCTCTTGGAGCTCCTCCTTTGGGATGGCAACACCAATTTGTCCAAAGTAGAAGCTTCTCACAGGAATACATCACTGTTAAACCTGGTGCTAGAAAACTCTCCTGTTCTGAGAGGGATTTGGGGTGAAAACACCAAAGTAGCAAACAGCCTGCAAGTCTGGGCACCTGACTGCTGCAATATGGAAGAACAACAGACTGAGGGTTAAAACTTGCATATCTTAAACTCAGGATCTGTTTCTCTTTAAAGAGGAAGTTTTACACTTCTAATACAGAAGAGTTGTTTCAAGCCTTCAAAAGGCCTCTTAGGTGACTGCCAAGCATCCTGTGTAAGAGTCAGATCAAACCAGCTTGCTATGCTTACCTCATTAAAACAATCCAGGATAGAAATATTTAAAATGTGGAGCAAACCCACTCCTAGAGGCAAATGTCCGTAAGACCTGGCATCTACCAACATCTGTTTCCTACACCAAGATTAAGTTCAGCTGCAGCCAACCAGGCAGATGGATTTTAGAGCAGTTATCCCCCACTGAAGACTGCTTAGAGTTCAGGAGTTCATGAGAATAAGGTGACAAACACAAACCAGTCCTTCTGAAGTAAAAAAATAAAAATTCTCCACCAAAGCTCAAAGAAGCTGAAGAGGGGACACAGATTAAGAAACCCAGTATGACAGGAGAGCATTGCCAACTCTAGCATCTGAAAAAAAAAAAAATCCCATTTCTGCCAGCAATAAATTGTGCCCACTTGAGAGTTGCCTCATTTGTGTCAAGATGATTTCATTTAAAATCTGATACAAGTTCAACTGAACACATGCTTAGAGAGAATATGAAATGCTTTCCCCTCCTGCAATTTCAATAATTTAAGGTCTTTCATTTAAACAGTGGTCTTGAGCACAGATCAAACCCAAATTGCAGCCTCTGAAAATGATGATGTCAGGAAGTCAAATATTTAACAAAAAACGAGTGGGACAAGCCAGTCTGCAAAGGCAAACACCATGATAGCTTAAACACCCCATTTACATGGGGAGTCTTGACAAAGAGTTCAATTACCACAGCCTGGCTAGGATCTGATGTTACTGAGGGAAGATACTTTGACAAGAACTTGCAAGTGCAAAGCTTAAATTCTCCAGGCTCTGGCTCACTGGGGAAGCAGCAGTGCCAAGTGACAGATTGCCACAGGCACCCAGTTCCCTGTGACCTAACAGCTCCTTCCTGCCTCCCTGGCTTCACTGCACTGATCACTCAGCTGAAATGTCATTAAACACCAAACAAAAGGCAACACACGTAAAACTTGGGCTGAGTTCTCTCCTGGAGGCAGTCACAACTCCAAATGACAGCAGAAACTGTTTGTTTAACTCAAACCCAGGAAGAGAAAGTTTTATGAAAATAAGTCAGCAACGTAAGAGAAGTTGTGCTGCACGTATTCCAAAAGGGCAAACAGCCAGAGTTTCCTGAAGCTGCAACACCCCCTCTGCAACCAGGTGTAAAGGGGAGCATTTTAACAGGCTGGAATAGGCTTCCATGTTAGTAATTCAGTTGGAAGAGCTGGGATTGCTGAAGTCTCTTCTGGGAAGGCAATCCCAAACAACACAGCACTATAAAGACAGCTGTAATCACTGAAGGAGAGCCTGCATTTACAAATAAATGGAAATATCCTTTGCACAAATGGCATTTGGTACCACTGGAAGCAGAAGAACACCAGCATCCTGCACCAGAATAAACTGAGGTTTGCATTACGTGAGCAGAAAACATCACTGCTGAATCCTGAATCCCTGCTGCAGGCAGAGGGATTTCCCACCTCGGTGACTGCACAAGTGAAGTGTTCAGAAAACATCACACCACTGCTTTTTGTAACAGTGATGACACCCGAGGTCTTGGCAACAATGTCACCAACACACAGAAGTGTCAGCCAGCAGCTGCTGGCACCCAAATTTCTGGGCTGCGACTTAGCATGGAAAGGTACCATCAATTTAAAATTTCAAATTGCCAGTTCTGCACGTTGATCCAAGCCTGCTGATCCCTTAATGCTCTTAAACCTCGTGGAAAGAAAAGCTGCCCAAGTGCATCCAGGCTGAGCTGCTCAGCAGCACTGCACGGGCCACCTGACACATGTCCCTGCTTAATGGCCCCTCCAAGGCTCCAGCATCTGTAGCTACACACCCAGCAGCATTACAGCCAGATTAGGACAGACCAATGAACCAGTTTTATGAGTGGGATACAGCACTGTATCCTCCAGAACCCTCTAGAGTTCTCAGCAGAATTCAAACCCTGCAGCCTGTCACTGCTATGGGAACCAGCAGCCAGTGATCTCCTCAAATAACCACAAAAATGTATCAGAAAAAGGAGATTGTTATGGTTGTGCCAGTGAATTGTGTAGTAAAACCATGTTGCCCACCAGAGGAATACTACAGACCTCCATTCCCATTATGCTGGGGTCAATAACTAAGCATAGCAACAAGCTATATAGTCAGTGTTTTCTGTACAGTCAATTTTATTTATCTGTTCTCATTTCTAAGGAATCAACTTGTTTCTGTAAATGAAGTTACACGGCTGGAATAGATAATCAAGAACAGAAAGTAGAATTTCTTCAGAAAACACAGGCTCTAACTTTACAAGCAATTTAAGACTAAAAGACTAAAGTTTGAAAAAATAATTAACTGTGTTATATTCTCTGAAGGGATATGTCTAAGTTTTAACAGCTTCCACCTTTCACAAACTGAGTTCTAGCCTACAGTATCTCACAAATCCTTTCCATCTTAGATACTGCCATGCTGTAGGAAAAAAATATTTCTATTTCTGGAGACAGGGTCGTTTGTGCATGGACATTAACAAATACAAAAAAAAAAAAAAAAAAAAAAGAACTGATAATTTTATAATATATTCTCTTAACTAGAACAGAAAGTGCAACACTAAAAAGGCATCTCCTGTCTACTTAAAATTTCTTACACCTTTACAAAGCTAACTCTGAATGTACACATTACATCCTAGAACACAGAAAGAAGTCTGGAAGTGTCATGGGAACAGTACAGAAAGCAGCTTACAGCTGTTGTAAGCAAAAAGACACATAGCAAACACCGCTGAGAAGTGACTATGTCTGGAAATAAATATAAATTCAAGATGTCAATCTTCATTACTATCTGAAAACAAAATCCCATGGTATTTGTTGATTCTGTAGCTTTATTTGCATTTAAAGACTGGCTGCTAAGCTTCTTATCTGAAGAACCATCACAAAAAAAATAAAATCAGGAGTTGCTAGCTCTGTTAGAATTAGTCTATTGGTTCCACAGGAGACTTATTTAAATTGCTGACTGAGACAGATTGACTTTTGTAGGAAGAGGTCCTGCTTCTTCATGTTCCTCAGTCTTGCATCTAACCACAACAAGTGCAGAGGACGGGTATCTGTTCAGTTTTTGCTCATTCATGTATTCCAAATCTCCATAGATGCTCAGCTTCTGAAATATTTAAACAATTTACTTTAAGACAAAAACTCACCACATTGTGAATAAAACACATTTCATTATTAAGCTACATTCCTGGTTCTGATGGCTGCAGCCCTTCAACACAAGTTAACCCAGGCTTTCTCTGACATCCAAAATTTATGGCTGGAACTACATTTGAGTCCAAAAGAAATTAATTAAATCTGCCAGAACAACAGAAGATACAGTTGCTTGTGTAACAGCTCATTTAGTTTGCAAAGACTGCAAGCCTTGCTTATTTTGTTAGTGCAGGAACTCTGGGCACAAGAGATACTAGTTCAGCCAGTTCCCCTCTGATTAGGCTCTCAGTGCTCACTGACAACATGCTGTCACTTCTGTTGTCACTATTGATCCTCCTGGATTAAACCCATACTACATTCCACCTACACCATCCAACCCTCACTATAGCTTTATTCCCAGATAAATGAGAAGCAGCCTCCATTTGTTACAAGTGATCTGAAGAGATTGTTAAGAGTAATTGTTGACAGGAGAGCATTAGAAAGCAAAAGACATCAAATCTGGGCTGCCTGAGAAGGGCTCAGGGCACCCATCACCTACAGGAATGAGCAAGGTCTGTTCAGCTACATCAACATTTAAATAACAAAACTGGTCTGCTATCACATGCACAAAAATAAAAAAACCCCACTTTCTAGTTGAAATTCCCCTAACATGTTTTTTACTATCTAGACAGCTGTAATATAAATGTAGTATCAGGAATAAATTCCAATTACTGTTGTTATGGAGTTACCTCAGATGGAACATACTGCTCTACAGCTGTAGCTACAGTTGCACAACAAATCCAGAGCAGCACCAACACTGACAGGACGAGCGTGGTGGTTAAAATCCAACTGGAATTTCTGAAATTAAAAGAATGTTACTTGATTTCATATACTGGATACAATGCAATCAACCCTGTAAAAAAGTTGGGCTCAATTCTGATGGCACTTCCTGCTGGTTCATGAGTCTCTTGCTCTTCAGCTACAAGGTCCACTTCAGTCTCCCAGGTACTCTAATGCCTATTTGGTATCTGAGTTGAAACTCACAAAAGACTTGCTGGATTCTGTTTATTCCAAGCATCCTCCCAGTTATAATTTTAAAGCCAGGTCTTTCTGTTACACGTTTGGGGTACAAATCCCTGATTCTTCATTTTTCAACTTCTAATGGTAAAGTAATCACAGTAGGGGAATGAAGAATGACCATGCTGATCTTCAGCAAAGCTTTAAGAAAGAGACACTGGGCATTTTGAGCCTGGAAATGAGATACAACAGTGCCTTTCGTATCAGACAGACCCAAAAAAAATATAAAACAAGTGGTTTGCCCTGAAACATATCCAAGAGCTAAACAATAGGCAAAGCACAGTCTTGATTAAAGAGCTGACAGAACATAGTCAAAAACCAGTGTAGGAAATTATCACTCTGGTGTTCAACTGCAAGGGAAAGGAGAATCAAAGTTGGCAGGATAACTGCAAATAACATGGGACCAGAACAGAAAAGCAGTGATTACAGTCAGACAGGCAACTTGAACTGCCCTGCATCCTGAACCCAGCAGACTTGTAGCACTTGGAAATGTTACAACAGTGCCACCAGCCCCACAGAGGACAGGCCACTGCCCTTAGGAGGTGTGGATGTTTAAACTGGTACATACATGGAAAGACACTTGAACAAGCTGTCGTTTTCTTGCTCTTCAAAAAGTCCTCGGTATGTCTGGGAGCTTCCTGGATGTGCAGCTGCTGGAATACAACAGCAGAAACAGCTCTCAGGAGAGCAATAAAAGAGAAAACCCAAAAGCCACAAAGTTTCTCTCTGGAGAACACACACACACAAAAAAGCAGTTTTTAAAGTGTCCCTATCTTGCACTTTTCTACTTCCAGCAGAGCTCTGTTTCCACCACAGGCTTTGCTAAGTGTGCACATTACAGTTTAACTGACAAACATAATGATATTTTAGCTTTCTACAAATCTGTTGCCACCTGCAACTTGGCTTTTTCCTGCATGATGGGGAACATGTGCATTTTCTCCTCCCAAAGCCCAAAGAACAACTTACAGGCTGCTTTACTCAGTGACAAGGATCCTTTTGAATCTCCAGTTTCCTGATCAAGCTGTGGAACATACTGTACTTCTGGCTTTGACTAAAACAAAACAGAGTTAGGAGATCCAGCTAGCAGGCTGGGTCTTGCTTATTTATATTTTCATAACTAATACAGAAATTAACCTTAACACATGCACCATTCACATTAAGTCTGATTATTTCCACCCCCCTGGCCCTAAAGGCAGTGGAATACAGTGGAATAAACACTCTGATAGTGCTCCATAGCTTTTTCTGTGACTGAGTTAAACATTTTAGCAGCCAGAGCACCTTAATCTCAACAAAAAAGCCAAGCACCTGGAATATGACAATTTTGCCATCATCTGCTTGAAGGTAGAAAGTCCATGAGGATGTTATGAAGCTCTGAGCAGAATCCATCATGTCACTCCAGAATGATCTCACCAGTGTCAGAGGAAAGAGGAGATGAATTCTTGGCATCAGGGACATTAACTGCAAGTACAACATTAACTAGTTTTCCATTTGTTTTTACAGGAAAAAAGGTAATGTTCTTGCTCAGCCCTCACCCCATGTCTAGATTTCAGTTCTTAGGAAGGTTTATCTTTCATTTGAAGAAATTTTTAAAAGAGAAGACACACTGAACAGAAAACAAGTAGGTGGTATTTGAAAAACATGTCATCTACTTACTTGCTCTTGCCTTAACTCAGCAAATGGCAATTGGTTCTGGCATCCAAGATGACAAGCATATTGTTCATCAGATTGGGAGTATGCTTCAGTACAGGCTGCAAGGAAGAAGTTCCCCACATGAGAAGATAAATTCTGCATTTTAGTTAAGAAAACATTTTCAGTAGAAGTTGGATCAGAAACAAAGTAGCAGTTAAAAGATTAACAATTTCATTTGCAGGGAAAGATAACACAGTTGGCATGCTCTGAGGTCTGAAGAAGGTTAAGGAATCAAAGCTTAGACAGAGGAGGCACCTGAAACCTGAATGCAATCAGAGAACACATCAGAAATGTTACCCTGGACAAACTCAGGCATGCAAGTTTTCATGGATAGTCCCACTACAGTTTTTCCTATACATGTCATGTAAAGCATGAGTTTTTTCCTCACAGAAGAGAGCTGGAATTCTAAGAAGAACAGAAGGACCATCATCCCATTAAATCCCTTAGAGGTATCCCAGGAAAACCAAAAGAGCATTTTCCTGCTAGCCTGAAGAGTGCAGAAACTGCACTCACATCAAGTACAATGGAATCTTTTCTTAATGAAAAAAGAAGCCAACTCTTTCTTTTGCAGACAGCTTCTATTAGTTGTTCACTAGAAACTATAAAGACCAAAAAATCTAAATTCTCCAAAGAGAATAATTTAGATTATTTTGCTAATGGAGATACTGGGCAGACAGCACATGGGCACAGCTCTTCCCCAAGAGCTCCAGCTTGAATGGACAAGGTTGCAGAACTACCTGCAATTGAAGACTCAAACCAAGCAGCAGCACAGGGGACAGCAGCTCTCCCAGTTTCCCCCAGGATCATCATACAGGCTGAGAAGAGCAGCTGAACATTTGAAGATGCTGCTCATAGCACCCGAACAACAATTCCGTGGTAAAACTGCCACCAAACTCCTGTTTGTAGGCAGGAAGAAGCATCAGAAGACAGAAGTGAGCAGATCAGCCAAGATGTAAGTTGCCAAGCACAGCTTACTGAGTCAGGGCCCCAACCAGTGTAACAGATTACAGAACAGAAGCCAGCAAAAGACAACAGCCTCAGGAAGGAGAGTTAAACCAGAAAGTAAGCAACTGTTCAGTTACCTCTACATGTGGTCTATTGCTTCATTACTCTTTTTTTATGGCACTCTCTCATGTGTGGTTTGACAACCAGACTGACGTGCTGTATCACAGCTACACACAGTGTATGACAGACACAAGCATTAGCCCATTTCTAGAGGATTTCATGCAGTTTTGTATCACATTAGCATCTCTGCATGTCAGGCTTTCTCCTTGCATAGCTCCCTCACTAGCCCTCTTGCTTTATGAGCTACTGAGAGGATAAAAACCTTCTCTGAGTGCTGGTTCAGTGCTTACTTGTATTGGAAACACACAGAGGAAACTCCTGCCTTTCCTTCTGTGGATGGCTATGCCCCACTTCATCTCCAAACAGAACTGTGAATCAGCTTCTTCCATATTACTGGATCAAAGTTCCACACAATTCCATAACCAGTATTATTCCACACAAGTCCATAATCAGGCCTATAGTGCACATATTGCATTTCACTGTGAAACTTTAGCTCTAACACAGCTTATCTGAGAGAATTAGTCACCAGTATTTAATGACCTCATTCAAACAAAACCAGGGTACCTCATTCCCAGCAGTTTAGCTGCAGGTAAATCTCAGGATGCAGCCCAGACCACAAGTTACAAGGCCATTAAGATCCGTGTTCTTGCTCCGAGCAAATAATTTTGTCAGGAATTGTACATGGGACTGTTTGTTGCATGGAATTATTAAAGGAAAACTCTGGATTTTATTGGATTTTTTTTCCAGTTATTTTGTGTTTTCTATGCCAAAGTGTTTATATTAAGATGAAGTATTTCTAACTTATTTACAGAGATTGATACTCAAGAAATTTGGGAAAATACAAGGAGAACCTCTCAGAGCACAGACAAACCTTCCCCTAAGATTTTATTTAATATCTTTTACATAAACTTGACGTTGCTAAACAAAACCTGAAAGCAACTGAGATAATCCCACCAATTTAATACCACCCTCCTGCTCTTCCCTCTGTTCTGTCTCCACGGGAGGGGATGCTGGTGAAGTCTTACCAGAGTCACATTCCAGTTTGGTTCGATTCAAATCGATGCCATCATCCACAAACTGACAAATGGAGAACAGTCTGCAGCCTCGCTGGCAGGCGTACAGCTCCTCTTCCTGGGGAGGCACAGGAAAAAGCTTGTATCCCTCCATTCAAGAATAAATTGTCAGAAAACAAACAGTTTGGCTACTTTATTTTAAGTTGTGGTGTGGTTGTTTGGGGTTTTTTTAAGTGTTATAAAAAGCCACCCACCAGAGCACCATCTTCCTCCCCTCCACTAGATCCAGAAGCCAAGCTAACCTCTGGACTATCTGAAATAATCTGAAATAAAACCAATAAACCCTGTCATGTAATTAATGATTTATTTCAAACAGAGCTCTTCATTCTCTGTTGGGGCAGACCTGGAACAGCAAATTCTGTTTTGTAATCCCTGTCCTACAGCTTACAAGTGAAGCTACACTGCATTTTTAAAAGAAGTGTTGTTTTTAATAATAAAGAGATGGGGCTGCAAAGCATTTATTGACATTTAACCCCACAAAGAGTATGTAGTTTTCCATCTCAGAACTCAAACAGTAGAACCCAACAGGAGAGGGCAAGATAAGATTAATATTGACAGTGTATTATAATTTATCTACCAGACTGTAATCAGAACTACAACAGAATTGTCATAATAAGAGATTATCTCCTGATGAACTACAGCAAATAATCAGGGTACAGCTAACTTGCCAAACCAGTTACACAAAAACACTTTTTTTAATTGTTGCTAGATTGAACCAAATGGGAAAAGTGGCTCCCTGGCTGCAACCATTAAAATTACAGAAATACACAACCCCTACACCTACTCTTTCTTCTCTCCACAATACCAAAGGGATGGATGTGCAGTTTCCACCTGCACTGCTCACCCTGTTGTGGTACAGACACCACCACCTCTAGGACTACACCCTCATGAAGCTGACCCATGAAAACCACCAACCACACAACCACTCAGATGGCTCCAGCCAGTTGCTGAACAGGTGGAAAATGGACTCTGAATTAATTTAACAAAAACCAAACAAACCACACCTTGGGTAAAACCCATTAGAAATTAACTGGCCAATGTTTGACTCCAAGAGCAAAGATTCACATGCTTTTAAGGCACTAGGAAACTAAAAGAAAATTACAGCTTAACTCTAAGGACACTGACAAGGTGCCTAACAGAAAACATTTTGTAACTTACTTATCCAGACAAAACTATGCCAGGTTTCCATGGAAGCCTCAGTGAAGCCTGATCTTACTTTCCAGTGACCATTTAAATAATTTCCTACAATTCAACTGTTAGTTTTGTGGCAAGTAAAAAAACTAAATAGAAAGGAAGAGATGGCTGCATTATTCAACAGCTCCAACACCTCACAACAAAGAATGCAAAAGTACAGTAAAATAATCACAGAATTATCAGCTTTTCCTGAGCCTGAAAGAGCCCTTTAGTAGGAACAAGAGCACTGTGCCAAAATGGTATGGAAATGTACCAGCAACACCTTCAGTGCTAATGTCTCAGGTTTCATTATTTCTCCTTGCTATCAACACACAAAAGCTCCAAAACATGTCTGAAGTACAGATGGGAGTTCACTTGTATTCCACACAGCTCCCTCTGTGGGAATGCCTCTATCAGCCAGTCACAAAATCTGATTTAAATTTCCCAGGGAAGCAGGCACAGCCCTATGACCTTACACTGTCACCCCTTCCAGTTGTCTGCTGTCCTCATGAGAAAAATCAAAGATGGGGTAAGAGCTTCCATCATGGAGAGTTTAGCCTGATAATTAAGTATAATGCCCAGAAAAAAAAACAGGAAAGGTGAGATTTCTGGTAAAAGATTTTGCAACATCAAACCAGTAGCTGGAGGTCCACAAAGCTCTGAGTCAATGGGAAACTTGGGAGCATGAAATTAAATTTCCATTAGATACTCATTGTTTTATCAGAAGACTTAAAAAAAAAAATCATTCAAGTGAATCAAAACAGAGGATTTATCATCACTTACTTCTTTCATTTTTCAGTATCTCAGTGTCAAACCAGCACCCTGACTCAGGATCTTTGGCCAGTTACAGACACAGCACTGTTTTAGTGGCCCCCAAAATATGGAACAGTCCAAATTAAATTACAGCTGCCTCTTTAAAAAGATGGGGAAAGAAAAAACCCAAAGCAAACACAAAATAGCAAATAGCCCCCAAACCACCAAGCACTAACAGAGCTATACTTTGAAGGTGGTATCTCTTTGGCAAGCTGCAGCCTAACCATCTAGTTCCAAAATAAAGCATCTTTGCTCTGTACAACTCCCTGAAAGGAGGCTGGAGCCAGGGGGGGGTTGGGCTCTTTTCCCAGGCAACTTTCAACAAAACAAGAGGGCATGGTCTCAAGTTGTGCCAGGGGAGGTTTAGGTTGGATATTAGAAAGAATTTCTTTCCAGAGAGGGTGATCAGACATTGGAATGGGCTGCCCAGGGAAGTAGTGGATTCTCCATCCCTGGAGATATTTCAAAAGAGCCTGGATGTGGCACTCAGTGCCATGGGCTGGGAACCACAGGGGGAGTGGATCAAGGGTTGGACTTGATGAGCTCTGAGGTCCCTTCCAACCCAGCCCATTCTATGATTCTCTGATTCCTTTAGAGAGGCCACTGCATTCCCTGCTGGGAGGGGAAGGAAATCTCCAGCAGATGAGACTCGCCCTGGCAGAGCAGAAGGAGGCTGCTGCCTGTCCCTCAGCACTGCCAGCAGCAGCTTCCATCGCCTTTCTGTTGACAGGAAAGACAGCTCCAAGGCTGCCTGAGGAAAGAGGCGGAGGGGGCTGTGCCTCCCCCAGTGCTCCCGCCCCGCAGCATCCCGGCCCTTCCTTCACCCCGCAGCACACCCAGGGGCAGAGGGGCGGGCAGCAGGCCAGGGAGGGCCGCGCCGGGGAAACCGGGGCCGTGCTGCCCACCAGCCCCGCTGCCGAAGGAAGGAAAAGAGAGAAAGAGAACGGGACCGAAGCCGGGTGAGGCCCTGCCCGCCAAGCGCCGCTGCGGGGAACCGTGAGGCCGGGCCCGCCCCTACCTTGGGGTAGGTGTGCAGGGAGTAGGTGAGCTGGCAGGCGCGGTGACACGACGCCGTGTTGCCCAAGACGGAGTCAAAAGGCTCGGAGGAAGCGACGGGCAACGAACCGAGCGCCCCAGCGCTGCCGCTGCCGCTGGTGCCGCCCGCCAGGAGCGTCAGGGCCAGAGGGAGGCAGAGGAGGCCGCCCCGCCGCGCCGCCATCTTCAGCCCCCACCGACGGCAACGGGCGGCGGCGGAATCTCGCGAGAGGAAAACCTCTCGTCCTCTCCGCGCAGAGCACGCTGGGAGATGTAGTCCGCGCCGCCGGGTAGTTCCAGCCAACCCATAGGGCTTCCCCGCCGCCCGGAACTACACGGCGGAAAGGGTGAGGAAGCGGCTTCCGGGAGGCCCGGAGAGCGGCATGGACCGGTTCGTGGTACGCCGGGCCCGCTGCCCGGAGAGCCCCCGCCGCTCCGGCCCGGCCCCCCGCACTTACCGGCAGGCAACCCTCGAGTCCCTCAAGGCAGGTCCCCGGCCGGCGCTTGGGAGGGAGGGGACGAGAGGGGCAGCGCGGCTCTCCCCGACCTCCCGGCTCTGAGGAGGGGCGGTGAGCCCCCTGGTACCGGGTGTCGGGGGGGCGGTCCCGCTGCCTTCGGGACCAGGAGGCAGCACCCCAGGAGGAGCCAGGCTGGTACTCGGTCAGAAGAAGGGGTGCGAGGCCTTTGCTGGGGGTGCCCTGCCTGGGGTGACAACGGGAGGGGCGATTTGTAAAGGAGAGCTGCGGTACCGGTTCTTCACCCGAACCTTGGGGGTGTTGAGGGGACCCCCAAGAAAACAGGGGAGCCAGGATAGAAAGGTGCAGGGGGGCTCTGCTGCCTTGGAAGGGGTGTCCTGAACCGAGGAGGGGTGTAGTGATGGGGACAGACTGTTTAGCAGGGCCTGTAGCAATCAGGGGGTAAGGGTTGGTAACTGAAAGAGAATAAAATTACACTGGATAGCAGGAAGAATGTTTTGTGAAGAGGGTGGTGAAACACTGGTGGCAAAAGCCCCATCCCTGGAAACATTGCAGGTCAGGCTGGATGGGGCTCTGAGCAGCTTGCTTTAGATGAAGATGTCCCTGCCCCTTCCAACCCAAACCATTCTGTGGTTATAAATTTGGCTCATTCCTGCCCCTTTGGTGTGGTGTAAGGTCAGGCTGGGCACACAGTTGAAGTGCAGGCAGGTGACACCATCGGCTTCAGCAAGGAGAGCCCTGCAGTTGGTTGTGTGGTGGTCCTGCACGAGACCTGTTTGTAGAAGCAGAACAGGAAAACATTTGCTGTGCCCAAGTGCTTATTAGTGTACAGTCAGAATGGAAAAGAAGGGTGCATGAAGCACCCATGTGGTCAGACCACTGCTGAATCTTTGCCTCCCATCTGAAATAGGAGGTGGGCTGCTTGCAGTCTGTTCTGTCAAGGCATGTGGTAAAAACAGGGTGAAAACCACTGCAAGTGTCCAGTGTGCTTGAGCATGAGAGACATGTATACAATGGAATCCTCAAGTTAAAAACATTTCTCTTCCAGCAGACATATGCTGTTATGTGCCCTGAGTTTGGCAGATCAGAGTGAAGCATCTGCTCTGCTTTTTAGTTACCTCAGTCATGAGTTGCAGGAGGCTGCTTATCTCAAGCAAGTACCCATCATACCAGGCCATTGTGTATTCTGTGCTCTGGTTCATGCCATGATCAATAATTCATGTGTTGATAGCAGCCCCATTAGCTGCAATGAAGCCAGTGTCCTTATTTATAATAACATTCTGCTTTCATAATGGCTTTTCTCTTTTCCAGAGAGTTGTGGTTGTGGAAGACATAAAAAGATGGAAGTCTATGCTTGAGCTTCCTGGGCAACCAAAAGAGAATCTGATTGAAGCTTTGGAGGAGCTGAAGAAGAAAATACCTTCCAAGGAAGTGTTACTTTCAACAAAAATAGGTACATCTTGCCTGATCTAGACTGTGAACATGAGGCTGTCTTGTGTCTGCTTGGCATGTCAGTGCAAAAGAGACAAGCTTGCAAGCTTTTCAAGAAATGAGTGTAGCTGCCAATCAAGAACTGTTGATAATCCAGTCTGCAGTTTTCAGAACTTGTACTGAAAAAAAATAGCTATTCTCTAATCCCTGCCAAGTTGCCTGCTTATTCCCAAAGGTTGAATTGCCCTTTCTGTGGTCAGCTTTTTGAAGGGCTCTTCATGGGCACCTGTGTCTTCTTCCGTTTCCTGCTATCTCTCAGGGGCATTGCAGAATGCTCTCCTGCCATCCAAGATGTGGCTTATCTGTTTGACCTGGCTGAATCCTCTGAATATGCCAGAAATTCTCCTCACATTGGCCCAGAGCTGTGTCCTGCATTCTCACACTGAGAAATCTCCAGCAGATGGGCAGCTCCATGCAAATGGCCCAGCCCTTTTCCATAGGACTTGAGGGAGGGATAACATGAGACCACATGGTCCCTGCCTCTCCTGTCTATGGAGGGAATCCTGATGTGAGGGACAGATCTGCTGAACTTTGCCATTAGAGCAGCTGGATCCCTATCACTCCCTTTTCTATGTTTTCCTCGTTCTAGGCGGCGTTATTCCTGCAATTATTTTTTTTTCCCCAGTGCCTGCCTGAAGGTGGCTGGGCTGAAAAGAGCCACCGAAGCCTAACAGTGACATCTCCTGGCCAACAACGTAGTGGTCAGAGAGGAACATCCCGCTGGAGGAAGGTCCCTTTTGTTTCTTCTCAGTGGGAAGGCTCTTCTGCACCAGCAGGGTCTCTCCATTGGGGTTTCTTGGAGTCACCGTGCTGTCTGCGAATTAAAATGCTCCAGCAATCACCAGCAACATCCACTGCCTTAAAGGGGCTCTCAGTTTAAAAACAGCACTCTTACCAAGCCAATTTTACAAGGTT
The DNA here is from genome assembly GCA_023637945.1 of Phaethornis superciliosus. NCBI lineage: Eukaryota > Metazoa > Chordata > Aves > Apodiformes > Trochilidae > Phaethornis > Phaethornis superciliosus. Next base: position 25,565,398 of record JAJQWJ010000009.1, read on the forward strand.
TCATCAGGTGTGGGAGGTTATCATAGTCCTGTATTACACAAGTGGCTGCCCACACCTTGGTGACTCCAGAAGATAATTTTCACATTTTTAGGTAAATTCTTCCTAACTGCCCTGGCAAAAATCACTGCGGAGGTCAAGGAATGAGAACTTCAGGCTTGATTCCTATTCATTTGGTATTTATATCAGTGTCAGTGCTCTGGTGGCTTTGCTGACACTGCCTGAATTGCAGACCTCTGTGGCTGCAGTAGCACCCTTACAATTTGCCTGGCGCCCATCCTGTTTTTTTCCCACCTTCCCTTCCTCAGGGATCTGTTGTTGTTTCCCAGGTCACACGGTGAACAAGATGCGCAGACATTCAGACCATGAGGTGGCCAGCCTTGCCAGAGACATTTACACAGAGTGGAGAACTTTCCTCAAAGCCCATTCCAACAAACCCTCCATCGTGGTCAGGAGCGATCCCAAGACCGAGGCTTTCTGGAAGAACGCACGGAAGCTGCTTTGTGAAGCCCTGGAGCTGGAGGTAGCATTCCAATCCATTTACCTTTGACTTCAAGAGTTTCTTCTTGTAGGAAGAAGTTAAACAAACCGTTTTTATCAGCCAGAGCTGAAAAGCTGGTCCTGCCTGCAGAGTGGGGACACGGCCAGATGATCTGTTCCTGCTTTCAGTGATTTGCTGCATGACCCTATTTATAAGGAGCTTTGGTTTTCAATGCTGATAAATATGTTTCTGGTTGTTAACCAAGTTAACATGCTAATTGTGAGTAAGGTGTATTTGCTTTAATTTACATAACCAGACAAGAAAAGAGTTGTTTTTCTAGAAAGGGAGTAAGTTAATAATATAAACATAAAGGTTTTCCTGCTGTGTAACAGCTGTAAAAGCAACACTGTGACCTTTTGGGTGTTTCATATTTAAGTAATTAAACGTTTGTAAATTTAAATCTATGGCAAAAACATAGAGGCAGGGTTGACAGTATATAAAGTGGTGATCCCTGAGGTAACTGTAAGTAATGAAAGGGCTTTGCTGTAAGGCCTAATGACTAGTTTGCTTGGTCTATCAAATGCCATCATCATTATCCTTTTGGATTTATTCATTAATTATCTTTTAAGTGGCAAATCTAGTGATAAGAACTCAAAAGTTTCAAAGCAATGTGTTTGCTAGCTACAAGAGCAACCTCTCCAACTTCCAGTCCATCTGGACTGAGGCAGCACAAAAGGATGGTTTGCCGTGGGAACATCTCAGAAAGGTGGGAGCAGGCTGCTGTGTCAAACCTAGTTCTTGGGAAGCACATTATTGCACGATGATAAGGCTGAGAGGAGAGTCTTAACCTTTGGGATCTGAAGGCCATGGTGCCACCCTAAAACAAATGGTATTGGGTAAAGTAGAAACACCTCTGAACAGGACTCACCTGAAAGCATGGTGAGAAAAACCACCCTCTGCAGCTATCACTGTGTGTAAGCAGAGCTCAGAGCAGCCCATGAACAGCTTCTGCAGGCAGGGGAATCACAGAGTTCCAGCACATGGGGAGCAGGGGCACCTGAGAGGCTGACAAGAGGGAAAAGGAAGGTAAGGCTGACTGGATCCATGGGGCTTCTAGTGCTGCCCAGCAGAGGAGCAGTTTAGTGATGGGTAAAAAAGAATCAGAATGGGCAAAGGACTTGGAGGAAAAGTGCTTGGCATGCTGGAATCTTCAGCGTGCAAAGCATGGGAGATTCCCCATCACAAAAGGCAGGAGTGATATTAAAAGCATTTCTTGAGGGGTGGGGGATCTTTTTTTTTCCTAAGATGTGCTAAATTACAGGTTTTGGCACACGTTGAAGCAATAACTACATAATTAACATTTAGCAAATCCCTTTCTGCATTCTTAATTACACCTCCTTCTACACACAGAGAGCCCACATTTCCCTTTATAGCACCAGGCAGAGTTGCCAAGTGTTTGGCATGTCTTAGAGTTGCTGTTGGAATCCAGTTTAAAACAGTATCTAAGGTACCTTCTATCAGCAAGATCAAAAGTGAGCTTTATGGAAACACTACACCGTAGCTTATAATTGCAGTTGAGCTCGATACCCAAAGCTGGTTGCAGATTAGTTTCCTGTTGTGATGGCAAAGTACTGCCACCCAGCTGGAGATGGGGATATGTTCCCTGCTACTGACTACGTTCCCTTGTTCCCTTAATTGCCAGGGTGGAATTAAATTGCTCTTCCTGTTACTCTTCTGATGGGAAGTAGATTTCCTCAAATCTAAGCCGATTAATGAAGGAACACTGAAAAGCACCAAACTCCAGTTTCAATCGGTCACTCTCCTTATTAAATGGAAGGATCTAATTTTATACTTTGCTTCTTTCCAGATTGATCACCCCCTGGCTGAAAACATTGAGAGAGAAGCTTTTCATCTCTCTTCCCGTCTCATTAGCGCGCCGTATCGCCGAACCGTGCGGGCTCTTGTCTTCTCATTAAAGCACAAACCTGAAATCCGAGCAGAAGTCAAGGCTGGCACACTCACTGTCCCCACCTTTGTACAGAGCCAGAAAAAGTGAGGTGTGGAGCCTGATCCTGAGTGAGAACTCCCTGTGCCTGCATCGCTGTGGAGCTGGGAGCCCTTTCCATCACCAGGGGAGTGCTGACAGTGTGACTCATTTAGCACCACTCCGTGAGCAGGGATGCTGAAGATGAGGAGTTCTGCTGATGAAAGTGGTGCTGTCAGTCTGACTTGGTGGAAATCTGTGTGGGCTTGTTGCAAGAAAAGGTTTCTTCTGCTCTGCTGTATGTTTTCCTGCCACAAAGTCATCCTTGCTGACTCACTCATTCCTCACTTCTGCCCAGTCTGTCATACCTCCCTTTAGCTTTGTCCCTGAGGTGGATCTTTAGGTGTAATCAGCTGAAAAGCATAAAGGAGCAGCTCCGTAGTGGTAGGAAATATTGGGAATTCAGGGTAATTGGTAAAGGTTACTCATAGTTTAACACTAAATTAACTGCTGCAGCTGGGCCCTGCCTGTGGCAAGAGCTGTCTGTTTTGCTGAGCCAGGAGATTTGCCTTTGCTGCCTTTCATACCTGGATGCAAAATAGGTTTCAGCAACTTGCTGTCCACCATTCCATAGGCTCAGTCATCCTGTCATTGTGACCATTTTCAAAAGCCCTGGTGTGAAAATTACAATGTCCTGGTGCTAAGAGATGCCTCTCTGCTGTTTGATGAGCAGCTCACTCAGACTTCCATACCTCATTCATAATTTAAATGTGGTGCTTGTTCTTACTGTAACAAAAAAAAACAATAAACTTGAAATGAATTTTCTAAATAAAAATGAGCTATAAGCAAAACACTCCCTTGAAAGGCTTTTTTTTCCACCAAAAAGAACATAGTTCAGAATAATTGTATGAACAAATTTAAACAGCAAACTATTGTTTTAAGTCCACCTACTTAATAAAAATTGAAACAAACTCTTATTTGCTCTGGTTTCTTTAGCACCACAAGTCATCTTGTCTATAAGCTATTGCTAAAGCTGTGACATGCCCAGTGTTCATCTAGGTAGGTGATAAAGTGCTCTGTGTTCTCAGTGTATGCACGTAACAGGCTGCTCACAAACCATTTTCTGAGTTGTCAGGGAGGAGAGAACCAAGTATGAGGATGAGTGAAACCTGCCTGCTCACCATCATGGGAAATGAATCCCAGGACATCATCAGGAAATGTCTTTTGATGAGTTGTGGTCAGCACTCTTGTTTTAGAAGAGCCACTAACAGACAAAGAATGCAGCAAGAAAACTATGAATTAGTCTTCATCCTAAACCAGGGCTGAGTATTGATTATTTGGACCTGCTAAATACCTATTTCTTCTCTGGAAGAAAAGGAAACACTCAAAACATACTTCAGCTGCCAAGCTCCCTAAATTTCATTAGGTAATTGCAAGTTCTCTTAAGACCACCTAATCCTGTTTTGTTTGCTTGGATCAGTGCAAGACCATTTTTTCCTGTAGGCATTGTGACAGCCCCTTCACACAGCTGGCTTTTCTCCACACAGCAATGCTCTGGCCTGCAGACCTTTCATTTGCAGAAGGTTCAGGTTAGGTGTGCTGGAAACAGCATGAGACAAACTGGTGGATATCCATGTGGTGACAATGTGGATAATACGTCAATAAAGACTTAGCACCTGTTGACCAGGCTGTAGCAAGAGATGTGAAAACCCTCAATTTATTTCTTAAAAGTAATCAGCTCCATTTCCCACTTACATAACTTCAAACTGCACAGCTGTAATTGAATTCACATATCCTGGAGTGTCACAGAAGGGGTTTGGGATCAATGAGTGACCTGGCTTTTGCTTCCAGAGCTGCAACGCCAAGACTTGCTGTGTTTATTTTCAGCTTTCTATTCCTGGTGCTAGGCTGTTTGCTCTGTGTGCAAGAACCAAAAATCCTCAAAAATTAGGATCTTCTGGTTCTAATGAAAGCCTGGCCAGAGAAGTTTCCCACACAGGTCAGATACCATTAAGAGAAATTACCTAAAGATGCTGCCAGCTGATGCTGTGTAAGACATGTCTGGGAATCACCCATATAGTTTGAGATTCACAATGCAGGTAACACCTGAGGACAAAAACTGCTCCATAGTGATGCCAGTCCTACTCTGAATTCCTACCTTGGAATGGAAGGTCTGGGAGGACACAGGCACCTGAGCCCTATGGATGTGCTGCTCCCAGGGCTGGCTGAAACATCTGATCTGCTATAGCTTGCCTATGGCAAACCCACTCACAGAGGAGTCCTGCAGGAGCCACACCAACATGAGTTCCCCACCATGAGGGTTACACATCAGTAGGGACCCCTCACACATCCTAAAGTTTGGCCTCACTCTCCCAGGCATGCATTTCTCCTAAATTCTGCTCTTTCTCCTCTGGCTTTCCTCTGCAGTCACTGTGTGGTGCAGACCAGCCACAGGGTACCACCAGTAAGACACATTACAAAGGCAGGAACTCTCCACAAGCTCCTGTCTTCATGCTGGGGAAATCCTTTTAGATTAAAAGGGAGGATGAAAGGGCTGAGCAGTGCCTCCCTTGTGCTAGGGTTCTCTGGCATGGTGCCTTTGAAATAGCTGGTCCTCTTTTTACAGGGAAAACTTTAAATGAAGGAGGCACCCAACCTGGTGAAAAGGTTTTGGGTTTTTTTTTCCCTTTTTCTTAGTAGATCAAGTCCAGCCTGTGGATTTCTTTCAGGGAAAGCCATGTCTCCTACTCTCCTCCCCTGCCCTTGTGGAATAAAGGGTGGGCTCAGAGCAGCATCAGGAGGGATGGAGGGGGAATACATCCCTGCTAGAGCTGACTTTTGACCCCAGCTTCTGAAGACCAACTGTGGAAAGGCACCAGGCAAGGAGCTTGTTCTGTTCCCCATCAGCAGGCATGGCTCAGGAGAGCTTTGTCCTGCCACAGATTACTTGGGGAAAAGAAGATGGGAGTAGACAAGACCCTCTCTGGCCTTTGGAAAAGGAAGTGCACAGCAGTTGGTAATTTTTCATCTTTTAAGAGATTCTTCAAAAGTTTCTCCACAAAGAACCCAAACTTCTAAATCTTCTTTGCTTCCCTGGCAGCTCTGTAATATGAAGGGTTTGCTAGGCTGGCTCCAGGTTACGAGAATTTAAGGCAAGGAGCTGGAGCAGAAATTGGGGGCTGGAGCAGAGGATGGAGGAAATGGCTGGAGGGAAGCAAAAAAGAGTCAGAGTGAGAGAAATACATCTGGGAATTCCCCAGCCTGGAGCCTGGCTGGCCACCACCAGCAAACCCCTGATCCTCCATGCAGCACATGTCCAGAAGCACCAAGTGTCCCTCACAGCTTCAAATGTCTGTAACAGTTTTAAAGTATTTTAAAGCAAATGAGTGAGCCTTCCTATAGGAGAGATCATCTTGTGGAGGATGCCAGCAAGGGCTGGAGACCCCTCCTGTGTGTACCAATGTTCAAACCCTCCCTCTGTAGGGAGGCAGAATAATACCCCCTTGTTCAGGTACTGGCACTGTGTACACTGGCATTTCACAGGAGGGGAAACTGAGGCACAAAGGGACTCTGACATGCCACAAGATGCCTAAAAGGGAAGCCTGTGCCAGGGTTACTCTGCAATTAATGATGCTCTAATTCTTTTGCTGGCAGTCCACTGAACAACATCCAGAGTCTCCGTCAATTACACTAGATTATGGGATAATCCTTGCTAATTACACATTATTATACAGCAAACAGTAATCTCCCTATAAGGGGTGCTCCTATAATGGACAAACACTGTTCTAACACAGTCATCCCCAATGGCAAAAAAAATTTAAAAGGCAAAATCATTTCTGCTGTGGCAATATTTTGCCTCAACTGAACTTTTCACATGACAAACACTGCAATCCTGGCCCAGATGGATGGAGGAGGAAGAAAGCTGTAAAATCCAGCTGTAAACTCTTCCATGTATCATGGAGCAAATGCTCCATTCAGCCTCTGCACACTTCCCTGAGCAGGGCAGGAGGACTTCACAGTCCCCAGGGCCAGGAGGGCCAGGAAACAGGGTTTAAAATAAGCTGGGAAAACAACTCCCGGTAAACGCCATCATTGCATTTTTAATTGTCCATATGCTTGATCCATTATGTTTCCCCAGATGGCCAAGCTGCTTGAGTACTGCCTCCTCATCTGTGCCACCACGGCCAGGGGCTCCAGCAGGTACTGGGATCCCCAAAATAGAGGTGTCCCCAAAGTAGAGGTGTCCCCACAACAGGCTGGCATTGCCCACTCCAGGGAGAGGGGGTTTAGTTTGCTGGGGAGGGGGGCTCGGAGGGATGGTTTTTTTGGTTTTGTTATTTTTTGTTGTTTTTTTTTTTGCCTTATCACTGTTCTGCATCACGAGTTGATGGACTTTGGTCCCTGCAGACACCAAGTCCACCCCAGGCACCCTCACTGCCACCACCACATCACCACTGGTGTCACCATGGAAAACCTGCACAGAATGAGCTGCCCCAGAGTGGTTGCCTGGTAAGGGGTGAGCAGCCAGCTGGTGCTCAGGAAGCTTTTATCTTTCTTTCTGCAGCCACCAAGGTAACACACTGGCCATTTTCTTTTCATTTTCCCAGGAAGGTGTGAGTCAGCAGAACAGCACCCACCCCCAGGGTCACATAAATCTCAAGCGAGCAGAGCCTGCGATGCTTCTGCTTAAGAGAGAACTTTGTTTTTCCCCAAGTATGGAATCCTGGGGTCTATAACGCATTCCTGGAACAAGAGGGACCCAAGCTACCTGTCCCAGCTGCAGCATTGCTTTGGAAAAGAGAAGCCCTTGGAGCATCCAGCTCCTGCAGCATCACCCCCAGGGCTGGGTTTGCAGCATCCCTCTGCCTGCAGGAGGGAGCCAGCCCTGCAGCTGAGCTGGAGTGACAAAAATCCAACACCAGCCCCTTATTTACACAGCGCTGCAGCTGGGGGTGGCCCTGTCCCCCCCCACCCCCTTCCCCAGCATCCCAATGGGATGTGCAGCCAAGGCCCCACATCCCAGCCCCCAGAGAGCCCTGAGATCAACCCTTGCTGTAGGGTCACCCCAGTGTCCCTGGGGAGCTGTGGCACAGCCACCAAGGGGTCACCCAACAGTCCCCAGCACTCACCCAGCTGTGGTGCTCCTCAGCCTCACACCTCCCTCATGCTGGGTGGCTCCAGGGGGACTGGAAAACAACAATGGCAGCTCAGGCAAGGTGGCACCTTGCCTGCACCCTCCTCTTTCCCAGCCTTAGGGTGCCTTGACTGCCTGCCCACAGCTTTGGGGACTCTGGCCAAGTCCAGGCACAGCTGTGCCCAGTTTGCATCCTCAGCAAGAGGCTCCCACCTTGGGGCTGCCCTCCAAGCTGCCATCACAGCATCACTGGCTCCACCTGCATAGGCTCCATCTGACTGCAGGTGGGATTTCCCAAGGCTCCCAGTGTTGTGGATCACAGTACCATGTGCTCACTGGGATGCCCCATCCCACCCAGTGCCCTAAAGCTGGCTCTGTGCCTCCTGGCAGAGGGAGCAGGGTCTTGTGCAGGCAGGGGTTCCCCTTTTTGGGGCAGTTCCAGCACCCTTGCTCTGGCCCGACACTGCAGCACAGAAGCACAGTATCCATCAACACATCCCCCATCATCACTTCCCACCAGTGTGACACATCAGGAAAACCTTCCTGATAAACAGAGAATACACAGAAAGCATAGCATGGCTGGGATTTTTAGGATATTTTAGCCCAGGTTCTCTCCACTAGCAGCCAATTCCCCAGGGAGGGAGAGGAATAAACCAGCTGATCTCTTGGGGGCTCCTCCAGTCCTGTTTTCTATGATCTATGATTTTTCACCCACTGTTCTTCATCAGATTTGCATGCAGGCTCATGCAGAGAGATAACACTGGCTCTCCCTCCTGCACACCAGCAAAGCCTTTGTCTGCTCCAGAGGGACACAGATCCCTGTCTGCAGGAGAAGCAAGGAAACGGGATGGCTGCATTCAGCCCGGTGCAATCAAATCATCAGGCTCTAAATAAATAATCAGCTAAGCAACAGGAGCACTGCCTCTGCCTGCTGCCCTCCCTGCCTGCTTGGGAAGCACCAGGCAAAAGCTCAGGAGGGAAACTGAGGCCTGAGGAGTGAGGACCATGGGAATGGTGGAGGGAAGGAGATCTGGTGATGGGTTCCTGCCATCTGTCTGCAGTTCACCTGAGTGGCTTTTACATGGGTCTGTTTCACAAAATGACCTGAGGAGTGCTTCTCTCTATCCCACTGACCTCCTCCCTGGCTGGACATCCTCCCCCCAGCCAGGGCAGTGCCCAGCCATGGGACTTGGCACCCACCCATGGGGGATTTCCTCCCTTTCTGGTGTCCTGCTGTGACCCCTGGTGCTGCTGGGGGTTGCACCCATGGGGACAAGGATGGAGGCGTTTGCCGTGGGCTCTGTGCCATGGTGACACTCAGCAGCAGCATGGGTAGTGGCAGGGAAACCCCCTGGGCCACAGAGATGTCCCTTGATCCACTTCTAGGGAGCTTTGGTTGCATGAAGGAGATCAGATGAACACAGATTTCTTCATAAAATTAATTTGCAAAGCTCCAGCCCGGGGTTGTGTCCCTCCTGTTTCCTCCTGGCTCCTTCCTCTGCAGCTCCCACTCATTTATCATCATATCTCTTATCACAAACAAGCCAGAGTGTCCCTGAGCATTTCTCCATGCCAGGTGTCCCTGTCACAGCTGGCAGCAGCCAGGGGCTGGCTGGGCTGTGGGAATGGCAAGGGATGGCTCCTGCAGAGCTCAGGAAGCCCCAGCCCCAGAGGGGAGAGCACAACCACTCCCCACCATGCTTGGGAACTGGGCAAGCACCAAGTGCCCTGAGCACAGAGCCCCATTGATGGGGAAAGGTCACCTGAGGCCAGGAGGGTGACAGCTACACGGGGCTTTTGTCCCCAACGTGACAGGGATGGGGATGGGGACATGCCACCCGTGTTGCCAGGTTTTCCTGTGCACTGGTGTGGGATGCTGGGACTGGGATCCCACCCTGGGATGAGCACAAGAGTGTCCATTTTGCTGTTGGACTCTGGGATCAGGTCCAATTTCTTATTTGAGTCCACCACCAGCAGCTACCCAGAAAAGCCTCTTTTCCCTGCCAATCACAGCATGCTGGAGGCTCTGCCAGGGGAGGAGAAGCCCATCCTGCAGGAAAGGGGCTGCAGGATCCTTGCCAGGCACCAGTGGCTGCAGCATTCACCTGTCTCAGCAAAATCTGGGTTGCTAGGAGGGTTAATTGTATCAATGTTTTTCCAGTTGTTAAATCTTGCAACTGTCATCTCAAGATGGTAGTTGTATATCCAGAATTAACTTGCACCAAGGCTTTGCAGGCAGCAAAGGGGTCTGGTCTTGTTTCTCATCTTTGTACCCACCATGCTCTCAAAAAATTGCCTTAATGGAGCTTAACAGCACTGGCAAATATTTGACTCAGAAACACCAAATCAATCAGGGCTCTGCTAATGAGGGCTCCTTCATCAGGGAGCAGGCATAGATCTGTGCCTTGACCCCTCCCTGGACACTCTCTGAGGCATCCATGGGCAGGCTGGTGCAAACCAGGAGGAAAAAGCACTTGTTCACCACCCCTTTCCTTTACTGCCCTGCTGTACACATGTCCCAGTGAGCAGGGGAAGCAGGACAATCAGTCTGGAAAGCCTTTCACCTATGGGACTGTCCTGTCAGCCCCTGCTAAAAGTCCCACTACTGAGTCCAGCAGCACAAGAGAGGTTTGCTGTGTGCAAATAGGAACAGCCAGGACCCTCTGTAGGATGGATTCCCCCTGGGAGGTAGTGCTGCCAAAAAAAAGGCTCCTGGACTACCCACTGCCCTGAAGCTCAACTTTTTGCCCTTGAATGACCATGTCTGGACATTTTAAGGTCTGTCCCAATACCACAGTGTGCTTTACACAGGCTGAGGCTGGGTGACCCCTACACCAGGCTCCCAGAGCTGCACTTACCCTGCTCCTGGCAGTGAGATTTCACGTTGGATTTGCAATAGGTTGGCTCTGCCTCATACCTGGGCACACAAAGGCTGCTTTGGGACAGCCACCCCCTGTGTGACACTGAAAGGGCATTTCCTTGGCCTTAGTAGGCACAAGAGGCATGTGGGAGTTATTTGGCCATGGAGAAGTCAATAGCATCAGGGTTCTAAAGAAAGGAGCAGGTGGCCACATGACTTCTATTTACATGTTCTTGGATGCCAAGCTCACCTTCTGCAAGGACCCAGGGTGGAGGTCTGGTGTCACTGAGGTCCCAGGGGAGTGACCCCTCTTTCTAAAGCCATCTTTACAAGGTTACCTAAACCTCTGTGCCCACAGTTTCAGACTCCAGGAGTGGTGCTGGTAGGGACCTCACTGCAGTGAACACCTGGATGTGCTGGAAAGGAGGAAAATACAGAGAAGAAACATTGTTCTCCTTCCCTCCAGGTGCTGGTGGCTGAGGCATCCAGGTAAGTCCTGTGAGAAAGGGCTGGGTTAGATGACACATGAAGATCAAACGTGATGCTCCAGGGTGTCTGGCGAAGGCATCTCATCACCTCATCTGCAGGCATCCAGAAACACCACCTGGAAGCATCTACAGGAGCTACACCCATCCATGCCAAGTGGAGGTACCTATAACACAGCTCTACAGTGCTCCCTCGAGCACGGGAGGGAGGCGTGGAAAATATTTGTTGTGAATATTGCTATATTTGGGGATGGTTTGTACCTTCACACCATCAGCTAGGAATAACTGACAGGATGATTCACAGCCATCAGCAAACAGCGTTACTTTCCCGGGAGCAGCAGCACCAGAGGGAAAACAAATTGAAGCAGGTGCAGGAAGAGTTAGGAAGCAGAAGAATTGCATTCCTGAGCCAAATGGACAGATTGAGACAGAGGGAAACAAATTGGGACGGGAAACGGCTGCCTATTGCCCAGATTTTTCAGGCACTGGGAGGAGGTGGAGGCTGGGTTCAGGCCTGGGATCTGTGTCTCCACGGGAGCAGCTGTGCTAATGCTCAGCCTGGGGTGAGGGTGGGTTTTGGGAATGCATTTCTACCCCTGGGCAGGGCTGAGATTGGAAGCCCTGGAGGTCTGGGAAAGAGCATCCTACAAAAGCACCAACCCCACCACTGCAACGACCATGAGGAGCCCGGCCAAGATGCAGATGCTGATGAAGACGATGTCACTGGTGTCCTGGCTCTTGATTTCACGGGTGTCTGTCACTTCCCCCTCCCACTGCTGGGCATCCACCAGGTTTTCTGCCTGGCTGAGCCTGGATGAATCCGGGCCAGAAACGAGGGTGACTGAGGCTTCCTTCCTTTTGGGCTCACACTGCACCTCGTACTGGTGGATGTCCTCCTGGTCGCCTGCCGAAAAATCGATGTAGAGGGTGCTGACAATGATGGATGTGTTGTTGCGTTTCTGCAAGACAAGGGTGAGGGCTCGTGGGGGTTTTGTGCAGCTCATTTTCACAGGGGTTTGGTGGGCAGCTGGCCAGGAATCAGACCAGAGCCTACTGGGAAGATGGGAGAGGGACTGGGATCTCCTCTCTGAGGCCAGCACAACCAGCAGAGGGTTAACCACCTACTCAGTTTGGTTTGAAGGAAGGTTTGCCAACTGCTTACCTGGGACTCGGTGCCACAGGTGTCAAACCTGGTGTGGATTTTAAAGTTCCCACCAACCACCTGGGCTGCACAGGAAGGGGTCCCCAAATAAATCCTGTTCCTCTCCAGCTGAGCCAGGGACTGCACGGGGATCTGGATGTGGAAGTCTGTCCGGGTGCAGGTGACGTTCATGGGCACGACTGTGGGGACAGGAAACAAGGTAGAGGTGAAGGTCTGTTGGGAGGGGACATCCCCAGGGTGCAGTGAGGGCAGCAGGAGCCCAGAGACATGGGTCACTCTGGCTGTTTTCAAAACTTGCTGTCCCCATCACACACACACAGCAGGAGACCAATGGCACCAGGACCAGCAGGGACACTGGATTTATGACCAGCACAACCTGGCCTTGCTGACACAGGACTCAGGTGAAGGGATGAGTTTTCAAGGGAAAAGGAGCTACACCTGAAATGCAGAAAACATTTTTTTATATTTTAGCTGAGGACAGACACAGTTGGCTGCCAGGCACTGTGTCCTGCTCTCTGTCACCACCTCCAACCCTCTTGAGCCTCATCCTCCTTCCCAGCTCTCTGAGTGACACCCAAGTGCCAGCACAGGTCACACTGTCACTCCCATAAGCAAGGAAGGATTTACCCTGTGAGAGCAGCTGCTCTCCATCATTGCAAAGCCAGTGAAACATCTGAGTTGCTGCCCAGGATAAGACCATGAGAGTTTTGCTGATGGCTTGCTATGGGCACAGAGCTCCTTCACACACTGCAACACCCCTGCCAGAGGAAGTCTTACAGGAATGAAATGGAGGAGACTCATCTCAGGGGGACCCCAGGACTGCCTGTCTTGGAGTGATGCAGCTGCACGGGTGCCACGTGGCCCCTGATGAAGGGCAAGTGGGGTCCCAAGCCCCAGGGCAATCTCCCAGAGGATGACCCAGCCCAAGTCCTGTTCCAAGAACCATCAGCCCTCCACCTGCCCCAGAATGTTGTTTCTGATGGCAGCTGGTGAGCAATGCACAAAGGGATCTGCTGTTGGGCTGCCCATAATGTTGGAGAGAAGAGCAATGCATGGGAACCCCACCTCCTCTCCATCACTCTGCCCAGGCACTATCTTTGGCCCCTCTGGGTGCAGAAAACATCCGTGCAGGGAAAAGAGCAGGGAGGAAGAATGCTCCTCTCCTTAAAGGTAATCCTCACTCAGCTTGAACCACTTGGGCAGTATGAATTATTGAATTATTCCAGCTCCTTCTGAATTCTGGCCTTATGAAACTGGTAAGATGCAATAAAATCAATGCAAAAAAATAGTGTCGCTTTGCTCCACTTAGTGCATTATAAAACCATTAGAAGATTTACCAAATAACTGAAGTGCATTAGAGTGAGAGAAGGAGGAGGAAGAGAAAATGGATCCTCTCTCCTGGCGTGAAGGCTTTCCTTCAAATGCCCATAAATCACATCTGCTCAGCCCAAGTCAAGTCATGACCTTCCATGGGTTGGAAAGGAAAGTTCCTGCGTGGCTGAAGAGGTGTGGATGTGGGCCACCTGAGGAAGGGGGCAGAGCACTGGGGGCTGACAGTGCCACCCAGGCTGATAATAGCCTGGGTGCAAATGCCCAAATCTCCAGGCAAACACAGCCTGCAGCCTCAGGTTTACAGAGTTTCTTATCTTCCCACCTCCCTTCAGTGAGCATCCCATCTGTCTGCAAGCTCCTCCCTTGGGAATGGGGCTTCTCCATCACCAGGCACAGTAAGACAAAGATTTCCCTCCCTGCAGGCTGCTATAAAGCTTTAAAAAAGAAGGACAAGGGCAGACCTGCCATGCACACTGAAGCCCTACTGGAAATCCAGGACAACCTCAAACTCCATCCCATCTCTTACTCCTAGAGACACATAGCCTCAGATTCCTTCTGCTTCCTGGGAAATGAAAGCTCTTAAACTCAGGGCCAAGCCATCCCCAAGCCCTTGTGCTGCCACTCCAGCAGCCCTGCTCTGGCTCCAGCCTGCCAGCAAGGCTGCCCCTGCCTGAACCATCCCTGACACACAGGTCAGCTCAGATGTAATTGTCTTGAAATACAATGAACACCATCAATTCCCTGGCTTTAGAGGTGCAAAGGTTGGCAAATACATGAGGAAGGTTACACAGCACTCCTCCCGCCAGCTGGGACACCAGCAGATGCTGGGCAGGGCTGGCAGGGTGGGTTTGGGAATCCTGTGCCCCAAGGGCCCTATCCTTCTGATGATGCTGCCAGTGGAGAGGACATGGGTTATTTCTGACACCTCAGCATGTGCCAGCAGGGTTGGAAAGTGCTGGGAAGCAGCATTGTGATGCTTGAGGTGGTCACCTCCCCTAGGGCTTTAAGCCTCTAAAAACCTCCTGGGTTTTCTCTCCTTCAGACCATGAAAGAGGAATGGGAGCATGGCAGGGCAGGGAGGAGCAGCTGGGAAGCAGCTCCTGAATACTAAACACCACATGGAGCATGTGTCTCACACTCTGCAGGAAGCCTGGGCATCTGCAGCCAGGCTATTAGCAGCCTGGGTGGCACTGTCAGCCCCCAGTGCTCTGCCCCCTTCCTCAGGTGGCCAAGGGACACCTTTGCCTCCAAACCCACATCCACACCTCTTCAGCCATGCAGAAACTTTCCTTTCCAACCCATGGAAGGTCACAACTTGGGCTGAGCAGATGTGATTTATGGGCATTTGAAGGAAAGCCTTCACGCCAGGAGAGAGGATCCATTTTCTCTTCCTCCTCCTCACATTCACTCACGTCTTCTCCACCCCATCCCCAAAGAGCCATGTGCTCTGCTCCTGCATCTTCACCACAGGGTCCTTTGGGAAACTCCATTTTGTCTCAAGCACGTCCCAAAGGGAAAAAAGCACTGAGGAGGACCCAAGGAATCCTTACCTCCCACGTAGGTGATGGAGAAGCCCCTCCTAGCTGTGTTGCGGTCGGTGTGGAGGACCAGCAGCAAGTGGTTGTGGTGGGAGGTGATGGGGGCTGGGCTCTCTTGCCCACACCACTGGCCCAGCAGTGACCCCTTCTCAGAACCAGCATCAAAGGCAGCCAGGTGGTCGTAGTCACAGCCACCTGTCAGGCTGCTCCTGCCTTCCAGCTCCATGTCCAAGAAGAAGACCTTGACCCGGTAGCCTGGAGGCATCTGGATGCTCCACTGGCACTTGAGGTTGTTGGGGTAGAAGTCAGGGTATCGAGGGCTGGAGAAATTCCCTTTGATGGTGGTGAAGACCTCCTGGCACTCACCTGCTCAGGGAAAAAGGGGAAAGGAATAAATGAAAGCAATGAAACCTGAAGCCCCCTGTCTGTGGACAAGCTGGTGGCTGAGCTATCACTTGCTTTATTGCTCTTATTTTATATGCTCTGCCCTCCAACTCACTGCTCCCCAGCCTTGCGTTTGGCTTACGGACACCCATCAGTTTTGAGGATAGCAATGCCCAAGGTGGCCAAAGTCCTACAAAAGCAGATGGAGAAAACCAAAATCCCTAGAGAAAGGCACAAGCAAGGGAGAAGGGTGGCTTTTGCTCAAGAGAAAGACAACCCACGGGCTGGGATAGCCACAAGGATGCCATTTGCATTGCTTGTTGGCTTACACTTCACTCTATCATCCCATGGGCTCTGCCCAAAGGGTTCCCCTCCGCTACCATCTTCCTTGACTGCTGCAGGAAGGAGAGCATCACCACCACCACCCATAGGGACCCATCCCCACGTCCTTCCCACCACCCCAAGGTCCCCACACCTGAGTAGAAATGGGCCTTGAAGCCTCTTCCACCGATGTTGAAGTCTGACTTGAAGAGGATGAGGAGGTGCTGGGTGGAGGAGACGGTGGGAGGAGGGCGGGTGCTGCCACAGTAATGCCCCAGGCTGGGGGCAGTGGTGGTGGGGCCATCAAAAAGGGCCACGTAGTCAAAGCTGCAGCCCTGGCCCCCCTCCACTTGGAAGTCAGCAAACACCAGGGTGAGGGGGCCACCACCAGCAGCCCCCCCGATGCTCCAGCGGCACTCGGCATCGTTGGGGTAGCTCTCGGGGTAGCGGGGGGTGGTGATCTCCCCGGACAGCCCCGTCAGCTGCCCACCACAGGCATCTGTGGGGAGGCAAAGATGATGAGGATGGTGGGGGTGGAGGGCTGGATGGGATGCTCCACCATCACCATCCCTCCCCGCTACCTTTCCGGTAGACAGCGGCGAAGCCGCGCTTGGCCACGTGGCGGTCGGAGTGGAAGACGATTGCCATGACGTGCCAGGCAGAGGAGAAGGGTGGTGGGGGGCTACGGCCACAGAAGGTGCCCAAGAGGTTGCCCCGGTCCCGGGTGGCCCCGTTGTAGACCTGGAGGTAGTCGTAGGCACAGGAGGCGTGGTACTCCAGCTCGAAGTGGCTGAAGGAGAGCAGGATGGAGGAACCCTCGGCCACCACGATCAGCCACGTGCACTCTGTCTCGTAGGGGTACAGCCCTGGGAAGTTGGGGCTGGAGAAATTGCCAGAGGATGCTGACAGCACTCCCCCACATTTGATGCCTGGGGGAATCAGAGCTGGATGTGATGTCCCCTTTCCAGGGGATGCCTAAAAGGATGGAGACAGGCTGCACGGCACCGGCTCCATCCCACCACCACCAGCACAATGGGAACACCAGCACCCTGCAAAGCCTCAGGGGACTCAGTCACCCCTCAGTGTCCCTCCAACACCTTCCATCCATCCACCATCCCCCTTTCTCCCCCTGTGCTGCCCCATGGTGGGGCTTGGCCATGCCTGAGAGCTTGTCCTGCCAGTGACAGCGTGCTGTCTCCATCTATTTATTGCTGGAAAAAGAAAGCAGTGAGCGTGTTTCAATCATTCAGTGGTTCCAGCCCTTCAGCTTTGTGTCTCCTGCTGCTGATGCTCCCTCCATGTAACAGTGGTAGGGGTGAATTCAAGCTGGGAGAAAGAGGGGTGAAGGGCCCCAATGTGCTGAACAATGAGTTATGTGTGTAAGGGTCGATTTTCTAATGAAATCTTTATCCCGAGACACGGTTATTATAAAATGAGGCTGGGGGAGGGGGGCTGCTGCCACCTGCCCCTCAGTCTGATTAGAGTTGGGGTGAAGGGGCTGGTGTAGTGGGCACATACATCATGTCTGGGAGGGACATGGACCCTGTGTAGCCTCTGGGGGACACGTGGAGGTTTCCCAGGCAAGGCTGGGGGCTGGCTGCCATCAATCTGGGCCAAGTATATCGCAAATCAATAGTCAGCCAGTGCCTTCCTCTTCATCACGCTCACTGATGCAGTGACCTCCTGGTGAGAGGGGTCCTGAGGATGTAAGTGATGCTGTAAATGGGTAAGGGAGGGGGGAGATTGTGTGTGTGTGTGTGTGTGTGTGTGTGTGTGTGTTGGCACAAGCAGCAGAGCTGGTCAGCTCTAAAAATCTCCTTGCTAATCACTGGGGATAGGCAATAAAGTTATATGGAGCTGGCACTAAAAGGAATAATGTTATTGGAATAACAACCCAAGAGGGGAGCCTGTGGGAGGCGTGAGCAGCCATGGAGCAGGTAGATGGATGGATGAAGGGCTTGGAGCTTTGGGGTGCTCTGGGTGGGTGCAGGCAGCACTGGCAGCTGCTCACCCCTCAAGAGCACCTGTGCTGGGGACAGGGTGGGGTTTGGTTTCTTGTGCAGCCCTTTTGTGAGAATGGCCCTGCAGTTTTCAGGAAGGGCTACTGCTCCTTAGCTGAGTTACTGATCTCACCTGGCCCACCCTGCCCCCCCATATTACTCTTTTCTGCTAAGCCCTATCCAGGTAAGGTGGGGGGCTTGTTACATGCACTGCAACATACTCATGCATACACGTATTCAAAAATAAATACATGTATATGTGTATATACTACTTTTTTATATAGGCACATGCATATATATTATTTATATAGGCATGTGCAAATCCAGAAGTTAACAAAGCCTTCAGCAAAGCAGCTGTACACCACAACAGGATCACCCTACTTTCAATCTGCAGAAAAATAAGGATGAAGCAGAAAACCAAGCGTGACAGTGTCCTCCACCTGCTCCCTCCCCCAAGCTGAGCTGCAGGGTTCTGGCCCCTCTCCCTCCATGGGCTGAGAACTGGGACCCACTTACACCCTCAGAGCCCCTGCAGTGCCCACAGACAGCCCACTCCTCCCCAGGGACCACAGATCCCCATCAGACCCAGGATCCCCACTGGGAACTGGAACCAGGATCTTACCTCTGCTGGGAGCATCCCCAAGAGCCCCGCTCAGCACGGTCAGCACAACCAGGCAGCCCACCCCTGGGGACCCCATCCTCTGGTAGGCAAATCTCCCCTCACGGGTGCCCAGGCATCCTTTCAGAGCTGTCTATCTGGGAGGAAAAAAAATAAATGAAGAGAGAAATAAATAAAAAGCAGGAGGACTAGAATTAATAGCAGAATGAATAATTCATCGCTTGTTTGAATTAAGAGTGGCAAGGTAACTTGATCTATTCCTCCTTTCCTTCACTCAGTTTTAATGATCTGGATCAGGTGTCCCAAGGATTTACACTATACCAGATACCTTGTCAATACACTATATTTAGAAGAGATATTAATGTTTCAGATATGGTGTATAACAGCAGTAAGTCTGGGTTGACAATATGCCCTTAAGGGGCTATGAAAATAATTTAGTTCACCAGGCAAGCCAGAGAACCAAAATGGGAATTTCTGCCTTACCATGGAAAAGCACCTCAGGAATTAATGTGATTTATACTGCAGCACCCACTGCACAAAGCCAATGGATGAGGAAAGCCAGAGAAACAGGGAGCAGAATTTAAACACAGCCACCTCTCCATGTCAGCTGCCAGGTCAGGATCCCACAGCGAGCGCCCAGGCTCAGCGGGATGCTCAGCCCAGGAAAGCAGCAGTTGTCAGTACTAAAGATAGCAAATCCCACCTCCCCAGAGGAAGATTAGAGATGAATTGTGACTCTCAGGCAAAAAAAAAAAAAAAAAAATCAAACCAAAAAAACCCATCGATTATTATAGAACCTCCTCAGGCCTTGGAGAATCACTGTGTTCTGCCACACCAGCTCAGGCTCCTTCTCACCCAGGCTCTTGGCTGAAAGTAACTGAGCCTTTGTGTGGGGTGGGATTGATGTGCTCCTCATGCTGGAGAACCCCCAAACCCAGCAGCGTTTCAGTTCCTCCCCTCCCACCAAGCAGAATAAGACTTTGCTGCTGCCATAACCCACACCCAGATGAGTACCAGGAAACAAAAACCCATGAGGACCTCCTGACGTGAGGGACCTGTGCTAAAAAAGTCACCTTCAAAGCAGCAGGGAAAGAAGCAGCATGAATCTGTAAATCTCAGTCGGGCAGACAAGTTGCATTTATTAATTAAGCAATGAGGATCGATGCCCAAGACATTTCCTGTGGATTAATGATGGGCTGGGAGGAGCTGATGGCCTGAGGTGCAGCTAAGGACCATTAAAGCCAACTGGTCATTAATCCCCAGGAAATGCTCCATGCCAAGGTCGTTAAGTGCCTGCATATTTTTATGGGTAATAATAACAACAATAATATTTGTGCAGGCTCTCTCCTCACTGCCCAGCTTCACTGGAGCCATGCTGAGGGCTGGTAGAGTATTGGGGTATCCCAGCCAAAAGCCCTCCCCCTTGAGCCCAGCTGAGGCAGGGGACATTGGGGTGTCTGTCCTGTGGCACTGGGCACCACATTACCCCCCAGACACCTGAAGGAAGTGTATGTTGGAAGGAGATGCTCCTGCTCTGGTGCTGGCTCTGGGAGATGGCTGCAACACTGGCACATCTCCTGCTGACCTCTCGGGGACACCACAGAGCTTAATTAGCTGTTTCCCTAATGGGCTTGGAGAGGATGTCTCAACAATCCACAGGAAAGAGGCAGGAGAGCTCTGGCACCATGGACTTCTCCAAGATATTTCCACCCCACAGCCAGGAGCACTGCTCACAGTCCCCTGAGCTCAGGGACAACGTGGCCCCCAATTTCTCATTCAGCTTGGTGCATCCAACACCCCCCATCCCCCAGCCCTTCCACCACTCGGTGCCTCAGCATCAGACTGACACATCCCAGCATGGAGCCAGCACCCAGGACACCAGTTCCCTGCAGCCACTTCTTCTCCATCCCTCCAGCTGCACCCAGAGGTCCCGTGCATCAGCCATACCCCCAGGAGATGGGGGGACTGAGGCTGTGCAGCACAGCAGCTGTGCCCCCCTCCCAGGAGACAGCATCCATCACCTGCTGTCACATCCACTCTCTCCTGACCTGGGGATAGCCATTCCCTGGCTGGGCCTGATTCCACGAGGAGGTCTGGCTGGAGGTGCTCGGGCTCACCTGGGGATGCTCTGGGCTCCAGGCAGAAATGTGGTGGGTGATCTTGAGGTGGGCAGTATCAAGGCTGCCTCTGTTCCTCTGTGAGCAAATTTATAAATCATGAGTGAAAAAGACATTTGACTCATTTAAATAGAAAGGATGTGATGAGGACTCCCAGACTTCAGAGAAGATCAAAGGTTTAAACGCGGTCCCCTGGAGGAATGGGAATTATTTAGGCAGGAAATAATGAGATGAAATTAAGAAGGTATTTAGGCTGTGCATGAGGAAGAAGAAAGGAAGGAAAGTGAAGCTCCTCTCCCCAGCAAAGCTCTGCATGGGCAGCAGGGGCTTCCCAGGGGGCAGCCAGAGGACCAGAGCATCCTGCCAGCACCCTCTGCCCTGGCAGGAGAGGCAGAGTGCAACCCTTGGGTCTGGCCACCCACCACTGCATGGAGCTCACCCACCTGCAGCTCCATGAATCCCCTGACAATTACCACCATTTCCCTACAAAACTGCCACCCCCAGGTGCTTCCCAGGCCTTGCAAAGGGAAGGAAAACTCTCTTATTCCCTTGTCAGGGAAAATCCTGCCCCAGAACCTTTCCATCCCACATCCCTGCCTTCTCAGGAGCACCACTCGAGCCTCTGAAAGGGGCTGTCCCCACAGGGGATGGGCTGGTAAGAGGGGACTTATGTGCAAGCCAGCCTGCAAAATGACAAAAGGAAAAGAGGAGGAAGAGAGAGAAGGGCAGAAAATAGAGAACAAAAGTGTCCACAGGCAGTTTTAAGGCCCTGTGGAGTCCATACTTCCAAGGACACAGTCTCCCCTACGGAGAACATCTTTGCAAAGACCCCCTGTCCCCTCCAGCAGGGCTCAACATGCATCCCCTCCTCCTGCTCCCCCAGCAGCCTTCCTTTGCAGGACTGCAACCCACAGCACTCACAGCCTGCTCGTCTCTCACCACCCTCCCTTTTAGCCAGGAACAAAGACAGGGAGGCTTCGCAGCAGAACGGCCGGACCAGCTGGGCAGGGCTGAACCAGGGAGGTCCATATGTGCTGAAATACCCAGACATATTGGGGTTGTGCTGAAAGAACAGTCCCAGCTTTCCTGCAGAAAGTCATCACTTTTCCCTCCCCCTCTCCCCCCCCCCCCCGAAAGTGAGCACCAAGTTTTACCTTTGGAAAAAAGGCTGGGTGGATTTTCAGCAAAATCTCTTGCATTAAATATTCTGCTTTTTTCAAAGGGTTTATAGCAGTAGGTTTTCAGGGGATGTAATATTTGAGGGAAGTATTTTCTCCCTTTTCCTAGTTAAGGCCAAGGTAGGGAAAGCAACTGAAGGAGGAAACTCCTTATTTTATCAGCCCCAGGCTGTGAGAAA
Source organism: Phaethornis superciliosus (assembly GCA_023637945.1). Taxonomy (NCBI): domain Eukaryota; kingdom Metazoa; phylum Chordata; class Aves; order Apodiformes; family Trochilidae; genus Phaethornis; species Phaethornis superciliosus. Next base: position 25,587,169 of record JAJQWJ010000009.1, read on the forward strand.
GCACCCACTACATGAGTGGCTTATGGTGGTTAAAACACAGTTTGGGTAGGAGGCAAGAGCCTGCCTTGGACCTCCCATGGACAACTTCCCTGGATCTCTCTGTGTTAAAAGCCCCATTTTGGGTTACAAAGACAGCTTCCTTGTCAGCCCTTGCTCAGATAAGTTAACATAAAGCTGCAGCTATAGAGGATTAATTCCAATGGTGTGAGGGGAACTGATGCTTCCTCCCAGCATGTGCATCAGAGCCACCATTTTAGTGCACATTGCTTGCTTTGAGTCATTCTTCCAACTACATCTCTTTTGTGTAATGTGTTCTGTTTACCTGTAACTATTTACTACAGGTGAAAAATAAGGCACGAATGATCATACAACATCATCTGTCACAGCCTGGGAAACCCCAACATGGGATGAACAGGGAAAGAATAGAAAAACACAGAGGTGTGCAGAAAGGATCTATTTCCAGGAGTAGTTAGTAAACACAGCAGTTCTCTGAAGGTAAAAGGTGCACCTCCTCCTCTGTACTGGTGTGTTAACAGGACAACTGAAGCTCAGAGAGCTTGAAGTGACCTGCCTGGCATCACCAGCAAGATAATGACACAACCAAAGCAAACCCCCCAGACTCCAGTGCCAGGCCAGTGTTCTGCTATTCCTTTGGTCATGCTGTCTTCTCTTCCAGGACAAGATCTCTCCTCTGGCCACATAACAGGGCACAGTACCACTGCAGACTAATACAGACTGCAAAGCCAGACAATGTTTTTCATATTACAGCAGAGCTGTGCACTTGGATCCTTTTTAGTACCTTCAGGAGATCTCTGTTAGTACCACATGTGAAGATGCCATTAACATTCCCATGCTGTTCCCTGAGGTGTGGGTGACTGCAGCAGCCACTCTGAAGTGGCACCTGTTGCTTAAAACACTCTGAAAAGTGAGAATCATGCTGGAGACAAGTACTTGATCCCAAGGCCTATGAAAGTACAGGCACAAGGAAATCAGTTTATCAAGACGTGCCGTTTTCAGCAATGCCTGCAGAGAAACAATGACCAAGGTTTGGCCTAACATTCCTCGGGTCAGAAATATCCTGCTAAAAAACAAAACAGGAATTTTCTTCAATTCCTGCAGCTTTCAAATATCTGCTCATATCTTCACTGAATGCAGAAGAGCCACAGATGAGTACAAATGGCTTTCTTCGACAGGAATTTATGAGTGTCTTCACCAAGTCCTCATTGAGACGACCAGTGTATGTGTTTTCCTGATAGCTCCAAGGAAGTTTTTCCAGTGATGTCTCCTGAAAAGACAGAAGGTTTAGTGTGTAAAAAGGAAAACTGATTGCTTACAGCCTGATCTCCCCATTCCCCTCAGAGTACTGCACAGGATCTCTGTCACCCTCCTGATGACCCATCCCAAGAGCTTCTCATCCAAAGCCCAAGTCAAATCTTTCCCTGTCACAAGACCTCACCCCTCAGAGCAGACTGAACAAAACCAGAGTGTAACTACTGCCAAGAAACACTTCAGATCCTTCTCCTTTGAGAACCACTTGCCACCAGGCCTTTTTTATTCCCAAGTCCTAAATCCCAAGTCTGCTCCTCTCCCTATTGCTCTTCCATTCCCAAGTTTCTTCCAGTCCCATCTCCCTTAACCACAAACGGAAGAAGCCAGCTCTGCTCCAAACACAGCTCTGATCCCATGAGAAATGTGAGACCCCACGGTGTTAGATCCAATGGGGACTCCCCCTCTGCTATTAATTAGAAGCAGAAAGTGCTCGGATGTGGTGGTGACAGACAGCAGAGTGAAATACTGAGACTGAGATATATAATCCTAAAAGGGAGGATGCTGGACTACAACCTGCTAAGAGAAGAGAAGGAAGAGAGAGATGTACACTTGGGGCAGACAGTGTTGACAGGGGTCAGGTTGGTTTCTTGCCCTTCACTGATTGAATTTCAAGACTTCCTCATGCTCCTGAGACAACACTGTCCTGAAAAGTTATGTCACCAGAGACAATTACCAGCTACACTCTAGAGAGCAGCTGAGGGGGTGCCTACATCACAAGTACTTTTCTTTACACCCTGTCTCAACTTGCTAAGGCCATATGTGGAACATTATGTATGAGGCAGACCCACCATGAGAGAGACAAAAAATTATTCATCTGAGAAACTAAAAATGCAATGGGATTCATTCCCTTAGCATAAATAATTCTTTCTATATCCTCCCTGCAATGAATCCTCATTTCTGAGGGAAATAATTTTTAACTATTAAATCTGTGTAGAATACAGGCAACTTTGGGACCAAACAGAAATGAAAAAGACTGCTCAAAATGTAAGACCACAGAGAGGTATGCTCTTATCCCATGGATTTGGCAGAGAAACTGTTTTTACAGAGGGGGAAACAACTTTAATAAGTTAAAAAATGGGTCAGCTGGGAAAAATAATTTGCTGGGAAGTTGGTGCTAATATTCCAGAAAAATAGAGATCTAGCCATGAGCAATGAATGACAGGGGACAGAAAATGATGGGAATATCTGTGCTGAAGTTAAAGACAGGTTAAGGCACTGGTATTAGGAAAGAAGAAATAGTTTATTTGCTGTGAATCTCTGAGCCAAGCTTTCCTTGCACAAATGTTTAGGTGCAGCAACAACTGTCTGAAGTGGGAGGGAATAATCACCAGTGACTATTAATCCATGGGTCCATTCCAACAGAAACATTACCCAGGAGGTAAAGAGAAGCAATGGACACTTCCCTGAACTCCTCCAGCCTGGCAGCAGTCTGAGAATGCATAGAAGCTTTAATAACAGCAGCTACTGGATCATAAAACAGCCCCATGACTGGGAAAGCATTGAGATCACATTCATGGAAAAGCAGAGGAGGCAGAGGTTCATCCAGCACACAGAACCCTCACACACACATGCTTCACATCCATGTATTTACCTGGCTCAGGATGTAAAATATTCTGACATTCCAGTATCGAGCCAGACCTTGGAGAAGAGGTTTCAAATAAATGTTGTCAAATGTTTGGAAGCAGCCAACCAGAGTTACAAAGGTTTCATCCTCTTCATCCCTTGTTATGGACTGCAGGATGGGAAGCATTGGTGCAAGGCCAGTCCCAGAGGCCAGCATGAGGAGTTCTCCATGCTAACAACAAAACAGAGAATTTTGTGTGAGCTGTGGTGACTGGAAACAGATGTGCTCATGGTCAGTTCCTCCATGCTGTCACACTGGTACAGGGTCCCTGGAGAGAGAGCCCATCAGAAGGTCATGAATCAATAAAACCAAATCTCAGAACATATTTTTTGCAAAAGATTAAAGGTAGCACTTTCAGGGTATATATACCGAATATAATGAAATCAGATTATATCCAATTTATCCTAACTTTAGCCTTCATTTCAGTTCATTTATATTTCAGTTTCAGTCCTTCAGTACACTTTGCTGACCCACTGTGTCTTGTCTTCCCACTTGAAATGCTCCCTTTGTTCATCTTAGATGCTGCCAAGTACAGATCTGACTGTTCTCTGGCAGAAAGGGTTTCTTCTCCATCCTGACCCACCTATCTCCCCAGTGCCTGATCCCACTTTTCTCTACCAGCAGCACATAGAGCTTCCCACCTGCAAGGGGGGACATTCACCCTATTCAAGATAGGGATGCTCAGGCAGTGAGGTGCTGCGTGCAGGAGGTTCTCAGCACTTTCCCAACACCAGAACTGGGACTTAAGCCCCTTCTAAGCCCTCAGAGGCTGCCCATGGTCTGTTTGGACTGGGCAGTTTATTGAGAATGGATCTGATCAGCCTGAATCCCAGTCTAATTCTATTCTATTGGCAGCAAACAGATAAAGGTAAATCTTACTACAAAACTAATATTTGAGACCTTTGTTAAAATTAATAAGCAGCTCTTCTACAGCAAATTGTTTTAAAGCCTGCTCAGATGCTTTGCAAACCATACGTACACAGATCACCAGAGAGCCCCTGAGCACAGCCACTTGTAGGCATGACTGCCCTGTTCTTTCCCAACTGCTTGTCTGGAAGCTTTAAAGATGAGAAAGGAAGGGAATAGTAGCCTAAAACAGCAGGGAGAGTATTTCAGGAAGCAGAACACAAGTGCTCTGCCTGGAGCTTGGCCACTATGATGTTATAGCCTTATTTTTGCTGGGGGGAGGGATAAAGGAGAAGAAGCAAGGCTTTGGGATCTTAATGACCAGTGTTTCAATTTTGCTCTTCATTTGAAAGGTCACAATTAAATAACTGAATTAATGTGTGAGAAGCCTTCTCCTGAAACAGGATCTGCCTTTCTTTGCACTGAGCCTGGTATCAGCATGTGAGATCAACATTTCCAGAGTGGCTGGGTGATGTGACACCTCACTGGAGCTGCAGTTCAGGGAATACCCAAGAGAAAAAGAGATCAACACCCTCCCCTTCACTCCTGCTGTCACAGAACAGTGACATGGCTCAAACAAGGCAAAAACTGCTGCTCATTGCTGGTGTAGTTTAAGTCCCTTTTGTTACACACATCAGGAACTTCCAATGCAAGTGATGAACAGGAAGCCTTGCTAATATTTTGCAGTCTTCTGCCCACCTCCCTCTCCTCGTTCTTCTTAAATATTCTGCACTTCAATACAGTGTACTTTCTCCAGTTGACTGCTAGTGCTGTAGCATTGTATGGTAACCCAGGAAGTCCCTAAAATAATCATGAAAACAGTAATCAAATGGATGTCCTCTCCTTAGAGTATTAAACAGAGCCAGCTGCCACAAGCTGAAACATCCTATGTCTCTCAAGGAACTAACCTTATTAGGTTGATATGGGAACCCTCCAAACGGCCCACGCCAAAAGACCATGTCTCCTTTTTTCCATGTTTTTATGTATTGTGACATTAGCCCAGCTTCATAGCACTAATAAAAAACATTGCACAAAAGAAAAGAATAATTATACTCTGTTGGAAAGTTTCCCAGCTTAAAGTCAATTATAAAGTTATCTACATTTAAACAAGAAAGGAGCAAAAAAAAAAAACATTTCATGGGTTTAAAAAGAAAGATCATTCTATTTGAGAAATAACTCTAAGTTATACCCAAAACAAAGAGATTTAAATTAAATCATATTGGATCCATTCCAGCTTGACTATAATGTAAACACAACCCACTCTCATGCAGTCCAAATTTCCAAAACTGGAAAAAGCTTATCAGAGTTCTTGCTTACAAAGCACACAGAGAAGAGAGGCTTGAATGCAAAGCACAATCCAAGCCTTCAAGTGTCCTCCAAATTGCAGGGTATGGGGTCTGGAAATGCCCTCTGGTTACTGGTAGTTACATAAACACTGCATAGCTTTTGCTTTATTTCAGTCTCTCAGATGCAGTGTTGATACAATTAGTGACCCCAAGTCAGGTTTCTAATTTATAAAACTCTTGTTTTCAGAGCAGTTCATCTGGATGCTAAGGGATGCCTTCACTTTTTTTATTTTTTATTTTTTTTAATGTATTAATTTGTGCCTCACAGAAGACAAACATTAGCAAAACTTGCCTTATTTTCTACCAGGCACAAACAATATTATCTAGGCTTTTGCCTGCAGGAATGTTAACCTCACTCAGGGCTGGTGAGGAAGGGTTGGGTGCTTGCTAGAATGATGAGAAGCAAGGAGAGGCTGAAAAATGAAGGGGTCATCCAAGCAGCCTTGTTGCCACGTGTTGTATGTACAGCCTGTATCTGTGACCATTTTATGGTTAATGAGAACAGTCACAGCCACAGTCTATGAGATCTGAACAGAGAACAAGGGCTGAAGCAGATAAGCCCCAACACCTGCAGCAGGCATCTGGTCTGGCACTAGGGAGATGCCACTGATAGCCTGAGGAAGAGCAACACAACCAGAAGTCAAAAGATGGGATGTGATAGAAGCCTCCAAAGACTCCAGTCCATGCAAAAAGAAGTGTATTTTGGGGTATTTTCTACACACACATTGGAGAGAAGCCCAGCTCCACACCCAGCCAGTGCCTTGGCTGGCCACCAAACTGCACTGCAGGCAAACAAAATTGGAGAACCACAAAGGAGAGAAGAAAAAGTGAGTGAGTTAGGGGGGGGATGTGTGTGCTTGCAAGCAGCTGAAGAAGAACACGGATGCTCCTCCCCTCCTAACAACCCCCCTTAAAAAAAAATACTTGAAGTATTCAGAACTATCAGAACCAGTTGTTAAATTCAAAAGCTACAGGCATAACATGCACACATCCAGGCCCTGAGTTGCTGCCAGAAACATTTTATGTTCAGAGGGCTCTGTGCTTGAACTAAGTCTTATGCAGGGAGTGTGCAGCTGCATCAAAGGAGCAGTATTTTATACCTGCTTTTTTCAAATAGAGAAACACAAAGCAAGAGCAGAAAAGTCAGCCCCACTTACTGTCTACTCCCAGTGGACCAGGGTAATAGAAAGTAAAACAATCCTCCTTTCACCAAAATGATTTCCAAAAATTGAAAGGAGAAGTGATTGAATTTCAAATGAATTTTTTAAAAAAATAAAATAAAAAGAAAAAAATAATCATCTCCTGGGGGAGAACTTCTACACCCAGTTTTACATGGAGAGAAAGCCTAACATTATAAAATCACTCAAAAAGAGGGTTATGGTCTGTAAATGGCAACTCCCTCACTCCTAACTGTAGTATCACAAATGCAGTGCTATAATAACAGGAGACACTAGGGTTTGAACAGTGCTTGGATTGCATAGTAATAATAATAATAATAATAATATAGTACTTTCCAAAATTGCCCGAATAGTGTGAAATACACCACAACCTACAGAGTGAGTTATAAAAATGGCTGCTTTACACTGGGTGTTACCAACCTCTTTTGTCCCTGCCAGAGAATAACTATGGCTCCCTTTGGGATGAAAGGTTCTATATAAAGGAGAGTTATCATTACAATCATTACTATTATTATTGAAATGCAAAACCTTTGAGTAATAAGCGAGTATACATGAAATTTCACAGTCATCCTGCAAATGTATCCTATTAATGCAACTCAAATGTAACATTTCTCTCCCCTACCACACACCAATTGCCACAAGAATAGTGAAATGACCCTCCCACATGTGCCCTACAGAAGCTGTATGCTTTTCTAAAGAACAGGGTTTGTGCTCAAAAGTATAATGCATAATAAGCCCCACAAATGTGAAATCCAGGAAGACAAGGACAAGTGGTCATTCTCTGCAAGCCACTTACCCAGCACTCTGAATTTCACACCTATACTGCAGTCTGCCCTGAGGAATCACTAGTGACACACAAACACACTATCAGAGAATTTTTCTTCAATTCAATATTCTCCACAGAAAGTCATCATTTATGAGGGCCCTGCAGACTTTATTCAGACAAATTTCCAGCCCAGTTCTCCTGAAGAATCCTTTCGAACTCAACTGGCAGTTTGTGGTAGCCTCCAGAAGGACCAGGACATTTGCCCGTGGGCCACCTCTCTGCCCCATGGGCTACAAGGACTCTCTCAGGCTGCAGGCAGCTCCAGAGCTCTGCCCACACACCAGAATCAGCTGCCTACAGTCCTCTACCTACAGTTTTAACCAACTTAACCTTTTTTTTTTTTTTTTTCCTGAGGAGCATTCTTAAAGGAAAATATAGTAAAATACAGGGAGGTTAAGGGCTGGGCAGAGACTTCCCAAAATGAGTGGCTGACCTGGGCTGACAGCTGGGTGCAATTTCAAAGAGACACTGAAAAGGCAGAATGAAATCAGAAGTAGAACAGGCACCTCTCTTTCCAGCCTGGTGGCTGCAGGGCTCCCCAGAGGCTCTCCCCGAAGCTTATGCTGCAAAGCACTTGTTTGTGTGTCACCTTCCTCTGCTTTCAGTTTTGTGGGAAAAACTGCAATTTTTATCAGCAAAGCCCAACTGCTTCAAAACAACACAGAAGCAGTCCACGGGGGATTTGAAAAAGTCTCACTTGAAACGTTGACAGCACGCTTGCTTCCTCGAGAAACCACAGTCCCCAGCACCTTCAACTCTCATCCGTAAGGTATGGGCTTACTTACTTTAATTAAAACTTCAAAGTACCCTTCTGCATCCCCTGGGCTAATTGGAGTGTAGGCTCGCTGGACCTCCAAACCATTCACCACTCCTCTGAGAAGAGAAATAAGAGGAACCCACTGTGACTTGGGTCACGGAGATGAGGAAGGCAGTGGCCCAGCCTGTGAACAGAGGCAAAACCTTTCCCTTCCAGAGGTAAAAATCCAGGAGGAACCTAAGGGCTCAATGGACTTTTTGTTATCTCGGTGGTAGCCCCAGCTGTAACAAACATTCCCCTCCTGGACACATCCCTGGGAGGATGTTTGAGCAGCCAAATGTGCAACAGTGACAAAGGGGAGAGTAAATATTTTCGTGGTTAAGTTTGCTGTCCCTCCTGGGCTGGGATCTGCTTTGCCTTCTGTGTTTGGACAGCATCTGGTCAATAAATACTGAAAGCCAGGGCAGAGCTGTGACCTGAGGCCTTGTCAATATACACTGTGTTTTCCTGTAGGTTTTCTCTTTCCAGAGCACATATCCACCCTGCTCTTCACTACTGACTGTGGCAACTGATGGAAGTGACCAAACCTTTTCCTCTGCTGCATGATGAGAGATGAGAAGGGAGAAGAGTGTACTTTCAGCAACCAGACAGCTGTATGCATCAGCTTTTCAGGTACAAAAAAACGTCAACAGATACAGATCAATGGCACCATAACACCACTTTTCTATCTGCAATGAGCACCACAGATGGCAGAGAGAGACATAAACTTTTCCCAAGCGGCTCCTTTCTGGCAAGCAATAAACTACACAGGAGGGTTGTTTTGCTAGAAATCAGTCAGGAAATGCCTGGACACCGGGGGGGTAGCACCCCAAGTTCTGAATTACCCCAAGATACCTAAAGTTACCTAAAATGCTGAGCTGTGGGGTTGGCACAGCTGTCTTCTTCCTGACACGCTGGAGTAAATCATCTCTTGTAACACCAATTCTCTGACTCTTTCTTTCTGCAAATGGATTTCCTTAATCACACCTAATTCTTTCTGACCCACCAACGAAAGGGTAATGCTGAAGAAAAATACAGCTTTGGAATGGCTTTTACAATAAAATTAGCAGCGCTAACGAGCTCACAAGTTCTTTCATTTGTGTCATTGCTGAGGTATAGGAATTACAGTTTGCCTGGTATGAAGCTTTTGTCTACTGACAAAGCCCCACGTATTGGGTTACACAATGCAGACTGTTTAACTCCCAGGGAACAATACCTTAACACGATATGTTGTCCTAAACTCAAGCACAGGCTGCTGTTTCCTGGTAATTCAAATCTGTACTGGTAGGTGTCCTCTGTTAGCTGCTCCACCGAGCTTATGTTGAATGCAGTAAATGTTTCTGGATTCAGCTTTGAATTATTGCCCTGCAAGAATAACAATAAATAATTAGGTGGTTAGGTGGTGTCTTTTATTATTTCATTTTTCTTTGGAAGCAAAGAAATGCGTGTGCTAATTTAGTGCTGGAGATACTCAGGACTCCAAAAGAACATGTATTAAATCCTGAGGCCCAGCACAAATTTCAGCTCTCTGCTGATTCATTACCATGTTCTGTGGCATGCACTTTGGGATCCCACATTCCCCCCACCCCCACCCCTTTCTAAATTACATTTTTTACACCTAACAGCAAGGTCATCCCATTATGACTCACTGCAATCATTTTCTCATGTCTGGAAACAAACAGAAATAACACTGCTAAAAGAGCTGAGTGCTGCTTTGGGGGCAACTTTGGAACCTCCCGATGACCACAGTGAATGGGAAATATTGTTGGCTGTTTCAACGCTGATCATTTCTGCTTGACCCAGAATACTCAATCTTATGTAGAAGGGCTTTGGCAAGCTTAAAAATACACTCTGAAGACAACTACTCTACCATACACATCACAGCTTTTTTTCACCCTCAAAGTACGAGTCTAAAGAAGATCAGGAAGATGGAGTTTGCTCAAGGAAAAGGTCAGAGAAAAGGCTGAATTTTTGTACCTTTCACCCATTCCCACTTCCCTGGCTCTGCCTGCCTGGGGTACCCCAGCAAGGAGAAGCTGCAGCCCCAGGGCTGTAAGATGACATCAGGGCAAACCTAACACTTGGAAAATCCCATTACAGCAAAGGGGAGAGGACAGGGGGCAGGGTGGCTGGGAAGGCAGAGTTGGGGGAATCTCCTTTACAGCCTTCTCTCTAGAAATCACTTGTATCTATTTGCTGCATCCCTCCCCATCACCACAACCCCAGAGGCTCACAAGTACGATCAAAGCACTTGGCTCTAGGATGTGATGAAGATAAATTGACCTGCTCCTTCTTTTCCAGGAGGAGGCTTCTGTCTTGCTTTGCTTTGGCCCTCTCCCATTGTGCAAGCTCCTTCTCAAACACATCGTAGATGCAGGGTTTGCAGCCACTGCCGCAGCACTGGGATGGAGAAGGTTCCTGGGGTTTGAGAGCCAGCCAGTCATCTTCAGTCATCATTTCCACTCATTGTCTGCAAAACACAAGCCCTGCATCAAAACCAGCCCGATGCACATGCTCACCAGCCGAGTGTTATTTGGAGAAGGAATGAGGAATCTTTCTCAAGCATCTTCCATGGGGATCTGGGGTGGCTCAGAAGACTGAAAACCTGTGAGCTGGTCTGGCACCTGCAATACTCCCTATTCTTGTTCCATATTCTTGTTCCACTGCTTGTTCTCTCTGCCTGGTCCGGTGCAGGAATGCCAGAGATGGCAGCTCCAGAGCTGCACAGCAGATCCCAGCTCAGCCTCTTGCTTCCCAACCAAAGCCACCTCCAGCAGCAGCCACACACTTATCCCTGCTTGTTCTGACCTAGTGATTTCCAACAAAAACAAGCAGCCTGGTCACCTGGAGGATAAACACCTTAAAAATTTGCAGCTTGGTCCAGAAGAACAAGCCACAGCCCCTGGGGTGTGACACTGCTTTGAAACAAGGGGAGGGCACTGACCTGCAACTGGGGCTGGCAGCCAAGGGGGACTGGAGACCAGTGTGCTGGAGTCACTGGTTATAAGCAGATTTGAGCCTGGCTTTACACACAGACGTGTAGGAAACAGAAGTAGAGGCAGTGAGATTTTTTTTTTTTTAATTTATTTTTTTTTTTAATTTTAATTTTTTTTTAATTTTTTTTTTTTTTTTAATGCTTTAGTGCTACCCTTGCTTCAGCCCCAGCCCTGCCCCACCAGAACGCTCCTGTAACCCCAAACCACCCTGCAGACCGCTCGGGGGGGGACTCTTTGCTATTTTTAACCCAGCTCCCTCCTCATTGCATTCCCGCCCCCCTCACTTCAACAAAAGGGAGATCCGGAGGAAATTATAAAGCCGAACCCACAGCCCCTCTGAACCCACAGCCCCTCTGAAGGTTGTGACGCTGCGAGTGCCCCCGCCCGGGCCGTGTTAGAGCCGGAGCTGCGGGGATCAGGGGTGGCCACGTTTACACAGCCCGCAGCACCTCAGACCCGGGGGCCCGGGCAGACGGAGCGGCCCCGGCCCCGGTCCCCGTCCCGGTCCCAGGGTCGCTCTCCCAACTCTCCCCTTCACTCCCCGCCGCACACCAGGGGGGGGAGGCGCCTTCCGCCGCCCGACTCACCGACACGACCCCTGCCCTTCGCCCCCACCGCCGCCAGGCACTTTGCCGACTCTCCCTTACCTCCGCGGTTGTAACAGCGTTCCTGTCTCCCATTGGCCGCCGCCGCTGTCAATCACCCCGAGGGAAGCGAACGAGGAGCGAGGAGGGGCGGTGCTAACCCCGCCCCCAGCCCTCCCTTTCCCGCCGTGCCGCGCGCGCCAAGATGGCGTCGGGCGGGCGCTGAGGGGGCAGCGGGGATGGCGGCGGGGACGGGGATGGGGCTGAGGCTGAGGCGGGCGGGGGCAGCGCGGGGCCCCGGCGCCTTCACCCTCCTGACCCGCGGCATCCTCACCCGAGCTACGCCGAACCGTCACCGCGGGCCGCTGCCTCGTACACCTTGGACAACCCGCGGTCCGCCGCCGGAGAAGCTGGCGCAGGCGGTGGAGCGGCGGGCGGTGCGGGAACAGGTGGAGTTGGACACCATCACCTATGCCGGGCGCCAGCATTACCTACCCGGCCTGGCCCGGCCAGTCTTCCCTCCTTGGGACCGCGGCTGGCACGATCCCTGGCACTCCCCGGGGCCGCGGTACGAGGAGATGCCGCTCTACCGGGACCGGGGATGCTTCGTCTGCCACCAGCGCGTCCGCATGCTGGAAGGTACCGGTCCGGTCCGACCCAACCCCGCATCCCTCCACGGAGCCTCACCCGAGCACTCTCCCTCCGCCTCCTGCCAGGGGCACAGTGTGTGGGAAAGGGGGGGGGAGCCCGTGGTTCACTCGATTTTTAACTTTTTTTTGTTTCAAGGAGTTCGCCAAGCACGGTGGCTCACCAAGACCAAGCTGGTGGAAGGGCTCCCTCCAACCCTGCTGGGCATTCTGGAGAACCCAGCTCACCATCTGGAGGGCCTGGAGGAAAAGGTGAAGGGTGCCATCTCCCACGCCAGGTTCTGGGACACCACCGAGGTGGCTCCCCAGAGAGAACATTATTGGTAAGTCCTCAATCCAAGGGGAAAATGGCTTTGGCATCAGTGGTCACCAAGCACATCAGCTCCAAGAACCTGAGTCTTCAGCACTGCCAAGAATCATAGAATCATAGAATTGGCTGGGTTGGAAGGGACCTCAGAGCTCATCAGGTCCAACCCTTGATCCACTCCCCCTGTGGTTCCCAGCCCATGGCACTGAGTGCCACATCCAGGCTCTTTTTAAATATCTCCAGGGATGGAGAATCCACTACTTCCCTGGGCAGCCCATTCCAATGTCTGATCACCCTCTCTGTAAAGAAATTCTTTCTAATATCCAACCTAAACTTCCCCTGGCACAACTTAAGTCCATGCCCTCTTGTCTTGTTGAAAGTTGCCTGGGAAAAGAGCCCAACCCCCCCCTGGCTCCAGCCTCCTTTCAGGGAGTTGTAGAGAGTGATGAGGTCTCCCCTGAGCCTCCTCTTCTCCAGGCTGAACACCCCCAGCTCCCTCAGCCTCTCCTCACAGGACTTGTGCTGGATCCCTTCACCAGCCTGGTTGCCCTCCTTTGGACCTGCTCCAGGACCTCAATCTCCCTCCTGAACTGAGGGGCCCAGAAAGAAAATTCATACCTAGGGCTGCTGTTCAGAAATCCACTTCCTATGCAAAGGCCTTTGTATCAGCTTGCAAAAGAAACAACAGCCACCAAAAACTCACATCTGAATACTGACAGTAGTAGCAGTGTAAACACATACCCTACACCAAAGCTTCTTTTAGGCCAAGGTCTGTGTTCCAACTTGAGATCAACTTCTAGCTGATGCAGGATGTCAGTTTCTAAAATAAATAATGATAAGCATTCCCTCTGCCCACTTGGAACAGGACCAGCGTGTGGATTATTGGTCTGAAATGCCTTAACTCTTTGGAAGTGTTATGCTATTACCTGTTTTACATACACTAATATTACAGGATTCATCTCCCAGAAGCATCTGCCCACCATCCTAACCACGTTTTTTTAATGTAACTATTTATTTTTGTCCTTGGAAAGCCCAGTACTGTTTGAAGACTTGATACATTTATGTCGGTCAATGTCTATGAAGTATCCTTCTCTGACTAAAAGAATGTTGGCTCGGAACTACAGGATAGCAGCTACATGGGAAAGAGGTCAGTTGCTGCTGTGGTGGAAGCATGTAGCTCTTTTCATTAATAGAAGAGGGGTAACGAGGCTGCTAGATTTCAGGCTGAGGACTTGGGGAGAAACAAAACAATTCCTGGAATTGAGAAATTCAGTTTTAAACAATTCTGTAAGGATAAGCAGCCCCGGATGTGGTGACAGGATGCTTGTAACACTGGTATTTTAGAAGAACCTACAGTGAGCTACTGTGAGTTTGGAGGTGAGGGGGGGAGAATGAGCCTTGCAGAACAAGGATGTGCTAGAATGCTGCTGCCCAAAGGGGAACATACATCTTCCCCTATTCTTATTCCAGTAATGTTTGAATGTAGCCTAATTTCCCTCCCCAGAATCTACTCTCCTTCAGGTCCGAGGCCAGAATGGAATACTTATGAACTCTATGACCCCAATACCACCAGTAGCCTCCAAGGAGGAGATACTGGCCACTGAAGAGTATGTTCTGGAGACCTTTTATCCCATCTCTCCTACAATTGATCTTCAGGAAGTGAATGTGTACAGAGAGCTCAACGATACAGGTAAATGCAACTGTCAGCAGTTAATTTTCTGTCCAGTGAAGCATTCAGGGTAACCTGGAGTCCTTATCTTTGGGACAGCTGTGGGTATGGGGTGGATGGGAAGGAGAGGACAGGAGTTGGGCAGGGTGTGCAGTGCAAGTGGTCCAGACAGGTGGCCTAAGCAGGGGAGCACCTAAATCCCAGAAAATTAACAGTGTGTGAAGATACAGGAGAAAACACTGTCTCTCTGGGTTCTTACTGAGCAATTCCTGACATGATTATCTGCCATTTAGGTTTTCGAGATGGTTATCCATACTCTCATCCTCACACTCTGTTCTTCCTGGAATCAGCCAACATCCGTCCCAAAAGATTCAGACCAGAACAGCTTCGTGCTAAAATGCTGATGTTTGCTTTTGGCAATGCATTGGCAAAGGCTAAAGCCCTCTATGGGGTAGGTATTGGAGACTGCTGCTGACTTGCTGGGCCTCTTGTTCTTTCTCTGGACCCGCAGCTAGTGAAAAGAGTCATGAAATTCCCTTGCTGTGGTAGGTTATGGTGGCTGTCAAACCTTGAGCCAGTCCAGAGGTCTGGCTCTAACCTTCAGGTACACCTGAAGTCTTCTAATCCAGAAAAGTGTTGCTGAGCAGTGAGAGTGTTCATGATGTCACAGACTGGAGTGGTACTAAGTAGGAACCAGGGAGAAGGCCTTGGTGTAAAACTCTAACCCCCATCCCACATCTCAGTATGTAAATTGATACTTCATTGCTGGCTGAAGGAGGAATTTTAATTAAAATACAACATCTACATTCAAAACTTGTTTGACTAGAGTAATTTTCTGGGCAAGGTCACAATACATTTATTAAAATCTTGGCTTTAAACCAAGTAGAAGATGCAGAATCAGCAAGTACTCATACAATTTCTGTGGTAACTGGCTTTTTAAACGTTTTCCCTTCTTTCCTAGAATGATCCCAAGGTTTTGGAGCAGCCAGTAGTGGTGCAAAGTGTTGGCACAGATGGCCAGCTCTTCCAGTTCATGGTGTTCCAGTTAAATACCACAGACCTTGTCTCTAATGATGGCATTAAAAATCTAGTCTGGATTGATTCTGATCAGAATCTCTATGAAAAAGCCCAGTGTGTACCAGAAGTCAAGAAGAGAGTTGTTACGGTAAGCAAACTTAGGACTGTTTCCCACCTTTTCACCTTTGCCAGAGGTTCTGGAGCTGGTACAGAGTTGCAGTGTGGGTTTTAAACCAGTTTCAGAGCCCTGGCACCTGCCCTGGCCTCATCCTTCCTTCAGCAGGTGTTTCTGACAGGGAGCTGAGCGTGCAACCCGCATGCCAGGCTTCGTGTGAACTCCTACATTAAGATATCCCCATCTGTAATCCACCAGCTCACAATACATTGGTTTTAAAATCAGCTCCTGATCTGATGAAGGAAGTGGTTACACAAAGCTGTCAGCTTCAGTGTGGGGTACACAGAGCAGGGTGCTGTCAACCCTGGTTACTCCAGGAGGGCAAAGGGTTTGTGCCATCTGAGATGTAGCCCAGCAGAAGTGCCCCACACACAAACCCATCTGGATAGACAGAGAGAGAGAGAGAGCACAAACTGGAAGCTACCATGCCTGGAGTTGTATTCAAGGGTATTTAAATGTGGTGTTTGTCTACATTAATCACTTCACTGCAAACTGAGCATCCATGTCTTTTTCTCTGCAGAAGCCCGCTGGAATATATGGCTTTCAGCCAGACACATTCAAGAAGTTTCTGGCACTGTATCTGCATGGAACTGTGTGAAATTCAGCTCAAATGAAAATACTTCACCAACTGTACCTGCTGCTTCTCTTGGCCAGAACCATCACATAATTAAAGAAAGGTGGATTAATTTGCTTTCAAAAATAAATTATATTGTTACTGAAAGTAAAAAGAAAAAAAATTAAATTGTGTGCCAAGGAGCTCTTTCATTTTAGGGGCTTACCTCGACTGGGGGTAGAGGGGGTCATCAAATGCATCCTCCTGCACTCTTCCACTGCTGCCTAGAAAGAAGATAAACCAGTCATTATTCCTCTGCACAGGGTCTGGGTCTCTGTGTGCTTTTTCACAGAGCAAGACTCAAACCTATTTTCCGAGGTTGCTTTGAGTAGCTCTGAATGCAGCGTGCACAGAAGAGACTTAGAAAGCTTCAGGAGGGGAGCCTGAGGCAGGAGCCTTTTTCATTCTGCCTGGCTTTTACTTTGTTTTACTCCTGGCTGCTTTGGGATGCATCGTGCTGCCCTGTGCTCAGTTCCCAAAGCACTTAATCGGTGAGATTGCTTTGTTGGATCTACAGAACCACAGTTCTTTTATCCCTCAAATCCTGGATGAAGAGACTTGCCCATTTTGGGAAAGTGGTGTAGAATGTAGCAGGAAACTTTGGTGCCTGGTAGCTGGTATTTGCTGCTAAAAACACAAAGGAAGAATTTTCTTCCTGCCACACAGAGTTAACTGAGCAGGAAGCATGTTCTTTTTAAGATGGGGAGGATTAGTGTGGGTTTTGTGTAATGGAGGTTAAATTAGCTCCAGCCTCATGTAGAATGTTCTGCACTGCAACCCTCCAGCACACAGGAAGGAAAAGGACAGCCCGTGCTGCTTTAAGGTGTTGGAGAACACATTTCCAAGAAATAAACCTCATTTCAGTGTCTGGTGTCAGAGTGATCTTTGTGTCTTGTGAGTTTCTCTGTCCTTCTGGATGATGGTTGTGTGCCCCTGTCTCAGTCCCTCACACAGCTCTACCCAGCAGGCTTCAGAAAAAGAGACTCAGTATTCAAAAATCCAGATCCAGTTGCACCCTATAAACGAGGATGCATCAGCTGGATGTTAAAAATCAACAAATCCCTCAGTAGTTAAGCGAAGATGCTTGGAATAAACAATCTTTAATATGTGTTGCCTTGGTCTGAATCACAGTAATTCTGCCTGCTCCAGCATCTCACTTTAGTGATCAGGGTAAACAAAAAGCAGAGCATTACTGTTACCCTCCCTTCCACCTGCCCAAGGGAAGATAAAGGGAAGAGGTTTAAAGATTGGAAATTGAAACTGGAACAGAGGAAGGGCAGTAACGTGGCACAGGGAACAAACATACACAAAGCCCAACTTCAGTGAGTGCAGGGACAAGTGCCTGAAGGTCCCTTGCAACAGGGCTGATTCAGAAGGGTCACAGCTCTTTGCAGCACCTAATGGGTGCACATGGTGAGTTGATGGGGGAATTTCCAAGACCTCTGAGCACAGTAAAGCAGCAAGAAGGAAAGGAGAAGGAAGGGGGGTTGCGATTCTGGTCCTCCCAGCTTTTATGGAGTATGGCAAGAGATAGGGACAGTGACCCCTCTCTGTTCCATCCCTCTTGGATCCCTCAGTGTCCTAAAGACCCTCATGTGGGTACCATAAAATTACCCTGGCCCAGTCAAACTATAGACTCCAGGGCTGCCTAATTCAGCTCACAGCTTTGGACCTGCTCAAATCTATGATCCACACCCAGTTATTTAGGAATATTTTTTTAACAGACTGCAGAGCCTGTTCCAGTAGGTGGTTTTTTTCTCGGGCTGTTGGCTTCCTGATATGTCAAAGGGACCCTGCTGAACAGCTCTAAGGCAACAGCCCTCAGACCCTTCACCCTTCCAGCTTTGGGTCATTAACCCATCCTGGGGAGGAAACCCTGCAGGGCAGTCAGGTGCTGCAGGGACATTCCTGAGCAGAGTGGATTTGCTAAGGAATTGTGGCTGGAGGGTGACTATAGTGGAGAGGGGAAGGAGTGGAATGTCCCTTGTGCTTTGAGTAGAGGTGAGAAATCTGTGAAGATGTCCCTTTAGATGCTTTTGCCTCTCAACAGAGATGTCTCTGTTAGGACAGACAGTAGAAGAGGAAAAATGAAGTGAAGCTAGAGACCTGCTGTCTCCAAGGCTGAGCAGAGAGAAAGCACGAGCACAGGGAGAAATGGACAAAGGCAGAGGAAAGGCAGTTCTGAAAAACAGTGGAAGCAGCAAGGCAGGGGCAGGAGGGTCCAGCAGGTTACAAGAGGCATCAGGAAGGTGTGTGAGATGAGGGGACCATACAGAAGCAGGCAGGACTGTGTCCCTGGTTTGCTCAGGGCAGAGCTGGTCTCACCTGGGGTGAGGACAGGAGCAGGATTCCCAAGCTGCTGGAAGGAGCAGCAGATCCTTGTGCTGGCTGTGCTCCTCGGAGGTTGAGGAGGAGAACTCCAGGGGTGCAGGGGAGGGCTCTCAGCTCAGCACCTGGGAGGGATGCTCAGGTTGGTCCCTTGGGGTGCAGGTACAAGGTCAGTGAGCCAGGCAGCTCCTGCAGAGCAGCCCCCAGCCATGGGCAGCCAAGGGGTCCTAATGGTTTTTCCCCAACCCATGTGGTTCACCAGTTCATTCCTCCAGTGTGACCTGCTGGAAGGAACCCATCTGAGAGAGGGGAGGCCAGGAACAGGGCAATGGGTCACAGAAACACATTGGGGTTGGCATCAATGATTTATGAAGGGTTGTCAGCAGATGAATGGCATTACCTCATCATGGACCAAGAACCAGGCATTAACTTTTAATGAAAGGCAGCTGGAAGAAGCAGAACATGTGAGAATGGGGCAGCTGGAGATGAAGACCCAGCAATGCCTGGCTGCCTGGAGAGGGGGTTCTGCAGCCACCAGCTCAGAATCGGGCCCCATCACTCCACACTACCTTCCCCTGAACCCCTCCTGCTGCAAAATCTGAGCCCTCATCCTGCCAGCAAGTATACCCCATGCTCAGCCCAGAGCCCTGGCTCATTCAGAGCCTTCTCCTCCTCTGTTTAATGAAATGAAAACTAATGGGGGAGACAATTATCCCTAAGGCTGGGCTCAGGAGATGTTTAGAGGAGAGAACTTGGCAGTTTCTTATGGTGGTGTTTAATGAAATTAGCCTGTAACCCAGGAAGATCCATTGGGAAGGACTTTTCTGTGCCCTGCAAGGAGATCCCCAAGGGGCAGCTGAGAGGTGGCTGGATGGACAGTGTGGGCAGGGATGGACCTGGGGGAACTGGGAGGGTAGGAGGTCCTCATCAGCATCAACTGATCATCTTTGGGGGTCATGTTTTCAAATGAGGGACAGTGCTTCTTTCTGCAAAGCAGAGGGACATGTTTGCCTGGACCAAAAAAACCACGATGGGGTGGGCTGCAGACCCCACACAAGGACATCTGCAGCCTGGAGGCAAACCTGCACAGGTAGCAAAGGCTGCAAACACACACCCACCCCTCAGCCCTGCTGTTAATTACATGCTAATGGGCTCTGCAGGCACCTTGATTTTCCTGGGTGGTTCCCAAACCCAGCAGCCATCCAATGTATTGCTCCACAAGCATCCACGGCCCTGTGGCTCTTGCTCCTGGAACAGCAGCACTGGCATGGCAGCATGTCCTGGGTGGGAGCATCTCCCAACACCAGCAGAGTTTTGGGATGGCTTGCAGACCTCCAAGCCCACAGAACCCTGAACCTGCAGCTCAGGCTTGAATGTTCCCCCGAGGAAGGAGAGAAGCTGCAGGATGGCAGCCAACCCTGTCCTGCCTGGACTAGTCAAAGGCAGAGAACAAGTCTCAGGCAGCAGCTCCCTGGAGCATTTCAGGCACCCAGCACTTGCAACCACCCATCTGAAACTTGAATCATCTCTCCCCAAACACTGCAGCAGCCTCTGATACTGTCCATCAGCCTCAGCCCGGTTCCTCCACCACCACCAGTTGGTTCAGAACCAGAGCTGGTCCTGCACTGGTGCCAAGGACCACAGCCAGGAAGGCCTTGCTTGAGGGAGGGGGTCAGCAGGCCTTTTTTTTGCAAGTCTTTTTTTTTTCTTCTTTTTTTTTCGAGGGTGACACTGGTCTCATAGAATCATCAAAGTTGGAAAAGACCTCACTGAGTCCAACTGTCCACCCTACAACCCCCCAGCCACTAAACCATCCACTGGAGCTCTTCCCCTCCCATCTTTTGAACACCTCCAGGAGTGGTGCCCCCACCACCTCCCTGGGCAGCCTGTTCCAATGCCTCATCACTCTTTCTCTGAATAAATTTTTTCCCAATATCTAACCTGAACCTACCCTGGTGAAGCTTTCCCCCCATTTCCTCTTGTCCTTTCTTCTCCCTTAATTCCCAGCAGTGCAGGACTCCAGCAAGGGGAGGCAGCAGGACCCAGCTCCTCTCCTGGACCATCCCTGCTCTTTAACCCTCACTATGGGACAGCAGCCCCCATGTCCCAACTCCTCTGGCCTCTAACAGGGAAACCCTGCTGGAGAAGGTGCAAACAAATTGCCCCTTTTTAGCCTCAGAAAGCCCCTCTGAGCACATCCTCAACCCGATGCAGGCAGCTGAATTTTCAAAACACTTAAAAAAAAAAACAACAAACCAACAAAACAGCAAAAAAGAAAGCAAACCTTTCCCATCCTGCCAGGTTCTGCATCCCAGCTGAATCCCTCTTCACCTTCCCAGCCCCAGCCAGGCCCACCCAGCAGCAGCCACCTCTCAGCCCTGCATCACCTCCTCTCCCCTGGCCCAAAGCTGGGATTTGGTCCTCCATAAATTACAAAAAATCCCCCACAACTAATCCCCCCAAAAAACCCCTCCCTGCCCCCCAGGTCTGGCAGCAAACACCAGGAACAAACTGCAGAGCACTGAAATCAAATGTTTATGTTGATATTTATTACAGCATGGGGGGGAGGGGAGGAGAAGGGGGGAGAACCATTTCATTCAAAAAAACCATCCCATACCAATGAAGACAATAATTTAGCTATTCATTTTAAAATACATTAAAACCGGTCCTTTCATTTCCTCACATCAGGAAAAAAAAAACCCAAACAAACAAACAAAAAACAACCCCAAACCAAACCAAACCTGAAAAACAAACAAAAAAAAAAACCCTAAACAACCCCAGAACAAGATGTAAAGCAGAAAAGGAAAGAAAGTTGACCCCTTGGGGAGCCTCCGGGTATATTTGTGATGCAACAAATCTGCATTGTTATTTCCCAGCGTCACTTGGAAAATATTAACCTGACTGTAACTATGAGACTGACACCCCCAGACCCTCCCCCCACCCATCCCACCTACCCCTCTCTCCCCAGCAACTTTCTACAGGTAAAAGCACAATTAAAATGCCTAGGAAAAAGAAGGCAAACATTAAAAAAACACAAAAAAATCGTATTACACACTAAAAAAAAAAAAAAAAAAGTTTTGTCATCTCATGTCTTGCAGCCAGAATAATAAAAACAAGCCAAATGTTCCCCAGAAACATTTCAGTGAAGGGGTGCGGAAAAAAGACATCCCTTTAATAAAACATTATCAACAAATATCGTACACAAACTACAATGTATAATAATTATTTTTTTTTTCTTCCCCTCTGGGTAATTTTCGAACCAGACTACAAGGTAAGAAAAAACACTGAAACAAGATACAATGCTTTCAATAATCCGCACAAAGGTCAAATCCAAGGGAGAGAATATTTTACAGAATATGATATACACGGAGCAGAAATGGGAGCTGGAGAAAAAACAAAGACCAAACTACAGGGTAGTGTCATGTACAGAGATCCCAACCCGCCGCCTTGGCTCATCCCTTCCTCTCCCACCAGCAGGAAGGGCCTTCGATGCTTGCCATTAAGTTTTATTTTCATATTACAGAGTGAGCCTACAGAATAGCAAGGTTACATTTTTAACAACAAGAATTCCTTAAAAAATATCTCCATCCAGTTCCAAGTCATAGGTAAGTGAAACCCTGACAAGAGCACGACTCTAAAGGAAAGAGATCCCCCCCAAAAAATATCCCCAAAGCAAATAAAATCCTCCCCTCCCCCCAAAAAACGCCCAAAGTTAGCTGGAGATCACAGTCTCAAAGTCCCAGGTCAGATTAACCCCTTTTTTCAGTGGATTTAAAAAAAAAAAAATAAAAAAATCAATTTTTGCAGTGAACCAGCTGAAGGACTCTGGGGAAAGGAGGGACAGAGATTTCTTCTTGTACTTGGAGAGGGGGGGGAAAGACTAACACAGTGCATGCCACAGTCACAGAGAGCAAGATCACGATTCATTCGAGGATGTGATCCTAGAAGGGGGTCACCTGCATTAACAAGTTTATAACGAGGTGGTGGAGTCTCTTCCCCAAAGCAGATCTTGTTAACTGGAGGAGGAAGCGTTGTGCTGCAAACAAACAAACAAACGAAACACAAAACCCCAAAAATAGAAGGGAAAAAAAAAAAAAAAACAAACACAACCCCAAAACAACTATGAAAAAAAAATAAAAACCACAAAAAAATCAAAACGAAACAAAACCCAACAGGCCTTCTGAACGAAAACCACCATTGTAAACTGTCCAGTTTATTTAAAAAAAAAAAAAAAAAAAAAAAAGACTACAACAGAGACAACATGAGATTTCATATCTAGACTATTCCTGGTGTCGCACGGCACAAACATACAACAGGTTCGGTTTCTGTCTTTATTTAAAAGAACAAAGCAAAGAGATCGGAGTTGGGTGCTAGAGGCTTCCGTTTGTTTCCAAAAAGAAGTGTCATGTACATATATAAACCCTTCTGCACAAAGAAGGGCCTTGTCATGTCTTGAAATATTTTAAGTTTTGTCCTTCATGTTTTATGGAATAAAAAGTTCAGCCTTTTTATTGCATGAAACTAAACCTGGGGTTTTGGCCCCCGCCACGTGTCTCCCTGCCCATACACCTAGCTTCTTCTTCTTCTTCTTCTTCTTCTTGCATAATTCGTTGAGATCCTCCGAACGGCAGCTGACTCTCTTGATCCTGGAGAGGAGGAGGGGGAGGGAAATCACACACTCATCGTCATGCTGGGGGAATACTGGAAGAGAGACAGAGCCAGGGTGAGAAACCAGGTGGGCCAGACCCCCAGACACCCAAGGGGGGGATGCAGAAGGAGGCTGACGACGACACAGCACCCTAATTGGATTGAATAAATGAGGAGGAGAGGATAAACTGGAGACTTGAATTTCTCAGGGTGTAATCTGCTCTGAAACGTGCCTTTCCGGGGAGAAAATCAGCAGAACAGTATGGGGTGAGATGCAATTTAAAACAAATAATTAACATGCACGTGTGTGCCTATGCTGCTAACAGGGGTAGAAGAGGAGGGGTGTCTGCAGCCACAGTGGAATCCTGCATCTCAGTCCTGGGCTCATAGAATCCTCACAGAGACCTCAAGGATCATCTGGTCCAGCATTGATGACCCAGCACCTTGTCAAGCTGAGTCTTAAAGATGTCCAGTGTTGGGGAATCCACCACTTCCCTGGGGAGAAAGTCCAACTGTTCTTATGGTAGAAGTTTTTCTTCTGATGTCTAACTGGGCTCGCCCCAGGAGTAACTTGCACCCATTTACCCCTTGTCCTTCCATGTGACTCATTGTAAACAGGAGTCTTCATCTTCTTGGTAGCCACCCTTTAAGTAATGGAAGTGCACCAGCTCCTCTCCAACCCACAAAATCTTCTCCAACCCATGAGATCCTGTCCCTTCCATCCATGGGATCCTCTCCCCTCCGATCACACAGGATCCTCTCCCCTGCCTCAGTACCTCCCATCCCTCTGAGGACCCAAGCTTCCACCCACCAGGGTACTTCTTCCCTGCCACTTTCTGTCCCAGAGCAACTGACACACAGCATGATCCATGTCCAAAAGGCAACCACCATCAAGCCTACCCACACCCCTGACAGGATGCCCCAGGGACTATCCCTCTGTCCCCAGGGACTCACTCACTCACATTGTCATTTTGGAAGGAATGGAGAAAGTTGCCTCCCAGCTCCCCGTCGTCTCTTGGAGTGCCCGGGGGATTGCTAATGCCACTTATGTTGTTTGGAGAATTCTGCAGAAGATGGAGAAGAGGGGGAGGCAGTGAGGAGGATGAAGCCCCACCTGCCCGGGTCACATCCCCCTCAGATACTCCCCTATCCATCAGGGTCACAACAGTACCCAAATGGTGAGAAAACAGGAAGCCACACACCCACTCTGCATCTCACTTACTTTTGGAAGTCCATCTATGTCTCCTGACCCTGTGCAGAGGGACACAAAAGGAGAGCAGTCTTATTGAGCATGCAGTGATGTCCCCACTCCCCCCCTGCCCTGCTCATCCTTGATGCCCCCCCCCCCTCAATCCTAATCTCTAGGATGTGCTTCCAGCACTGGTCTGAGCTGGGGGTCAGCCCTGGAATGGGAGCAGGCACTGGGATGTTCTGCAGGGCATGGTGGGGCTCCCTGAGATGCAGACTCCCCTGGGTGCTCACCTAATGATCCGTTCATGTGATGGGGCTCCATGCCACCCATGCCACCCATGGGGCCATCAGAGCCGGGACCCATTGGGAACTGTGGAAGAAAAAGGCAAAAAAACCCAGATCAGCCACAAAACCACTCCACACACCTATCACAGCCCCAGGAGGCTCTAAGGAACCATGCCCTCCCCAACCATCTTTCTGGACCTGGGTGAGAAGAGGGATGCATCCACTCCCTATGAGGCTGCAGGGCACATCTGTGAACTTGTGGTCCTGTGGGTTCACCCAGGAAATTTGGCCCGATGGGTGTGGGCAGATACAGACCCATGGCATTGCACCCAAGCTCCCTTCAACTAGGATTTTAAGAGATTTAAATCTGCCCTTATCCCCCAAAACACAGCATCTCCCCGGGCATTCAGCTGCCACCACCTCGGCCAGAGCAGCAGGGCTGCCACTCTCTTAATAAGCATAAAAAATTAACAAAGTCGCCCAAGAGTTAATCACTTTTTGATGGTTTGTTTTATTTCTGTTTGGTAACAAATGGCTGAAATCAATTAAACTGCTTTACTCTCAACTGATGAAGTTAATTATGATTTGTTATGGTATCTGATATGTAAATTATTAGAAAGCAGACTTACATTCGATCGACTGCCTGCGGGCGGTACTGGATTAATCATTGTGTAGATGTTGTCACTTGAATTTGTTGAATCTGTGGAACAGTGAAGCCCAGTAAGTTGGGTGATTAATTCATTTCTTAATTAAAACAAACTCATGCCACTTGAACTCATTCTTTTGTATTTTATCACCTAAAATTCCCTCTAAGTACCACCATTTTCTGGCTAATTTGTATTTAATGAAGATCCACAAAGTTTTTAATCACAGAAATTCAACTGTGAAAAATAATTCTACTCCTGGCTGGGAAGCACAGGGAGGTAATTCCCTGCCATGTAGCATTCCTCACCTCCCACCTCCCTGAGCCCTGCAGGATCCAAATCTGCAGGAGGACACAGGAACATCCCCAAATGCCATCCCCAAGCCAAGCAGCTCATGCTGCTCCCTCTCTAGAGAGGCAAAACCTCCATAAATCGGTTATTGGGGCAGGGGTTGCCCATCCTCAGTGATGCAGCCCCAGGCATGGGGGTGTTCTGGCAGGGGAAGGGCTGGGGGATTCTTGGGGGGCTCTTACCTGCAGGACTGGGCATGATGGGTGTCCCTGGAGGACCACCGCCACCGGGCGGACCCTGTGGAGAGACCAAGTGGGGGTCAGCCACACAAATAATCAGCATCACCCACCTCCCCATGTTTGCAAACAACTCCCCTCAGCTGGATCTCACACCCCCAGACCCAGCCTGGTCCCCCCAAACCACATGAGCTCTTAACAGCTCTGCACCCCGGGAGGGACAGAAGGAGCAGGAGGACTCACCACGTATGTACCAGGCGATGAAGAAGAGTATGGGATCTGCAGAGAGAAGAGAGTCAGGTTCAGCTGTGGGGTGCACAGGGGCTCCTGTGGGCTGGAGCCCAGCATGGCACAACCAAAAGCCCCTGCCATCCCCTCCAGCCCAGCCAAGATGGGGGTCCCAGGGCCCCCCAGCCTCCACAGCTGCACCCCACTGCACAGAGAGCAGCACAGGAGCAGCGTTCAGGCTTCAGGTGCAGCACCTACAAGAGGCTGGAGAAGCCCCTCTCATTAGCAGGATACTAATTGCTTCCAAGGACCTTGGGATACTCACTGAATTAGCACTGCTGGGATTCGGCCACGGTCTGCCAGCTCCCGGCCCCCTGGGGTCAAAATTAAACGGGAGAAAAAGAAAAGTTGTAGTTTAATCTGTCACCTCCACAAGCCTGGCTGTTCCCCACAGACAGCCCTGTGGTCCTGCCAAGCCCCACCCCATGGGAAAACATTCCCCAGCACAGGGTTTGCCTTACATGTTAATTCCAGGCATGCCGGGACCTAGGGAGTTGGGTGGAGGTCTCATGCCGCTGCCGTAGTTCTGCAACAATAACCAAGGGTCAGCCCACCATAAAAAGGGAAGGAAAGGAGAAGAAAAGGAGAGAGAAGGAAAAAAAAATGAGAGGAGAGGAGAGGAGAGGAGAGGAGAGGAGAGGAGAGGAGAGGAGAGGAGAGGAGAGGAGAGGAGAGGAGAGGAGAGGAGAGGAGAGGAGAGGAGAGGAGAGGAGAGGAGAGGAGAGGAGAGGAGAGGAGAGGAGAGGAGAGGAGAGGAGAGGAGAGGAGAGGAGAGGAGAGGAGAGGAGAGGAGAGGAGAGAAGAGAAGAGAAGAGAAGAGAAGAGAAGAGAAGAGAAGAGAAGAGAAGAGAAGAGAAGAGAAGAGAAGAGAAGAGAAGAGAAGAGAAGAGAAGAGAAGAGAAGAGAAGAGGGGTTAGTTTACAAAAATGAGTGGTTTTTTTTTTTAAAAAAAAGCCAATGATAACTGTAGATGAAATTAGCAATTGTGTTTACAAATAAACCAGGCAGCTCAATATGAGAGAGAAGTGGCAGAGCCCAGAAGTCCCCCCCCTGGTCTCTGATGCTGTGCTGGTGGAGGGAAAAGCTCCCCCTCCCAGCTCCAGGAGACAAATGAGTCCACAGCCCCCAGGCACCACCAGCAGCCTTTCAGGTTTGTCTGTTTGTGCAGGAGAAAACAGGAGCAGGAGGAGAAGAGGAGTGGCAGCTTGGGAGGTTATTGCTGCCGTCTAAGGATGGGAAGAGGCTGAATGAGCTCCCCTGAGATGGAGCATCCCCAGCTCCCTGGATGATGGCTGGAGAAGGGCAAACCACACCAGGCTTGTCTTCCCCTTCTTTCCCAGCTCTCTGCTACATCCCCCAGGGGAGCAGGCAAAGGCAGGCAGCCCCTCAGGGCTCCCCTCTTGGCTTATTCCAGCTCGGCTTAACCTCCAGACAGGTCTGAGAGCCTCAGATCTGTGTCCCAGATCTCCTAAAACCAGCTCCAGTACAAAGCCAAGCCCAAGGCAGGGAAGGATGAGGAATCCCCCTGAATGCTGTGCTCCATTTGGTTTGTGCTTTGCTCCCTGAGCCCTCCGGGCAACGTGCAGTCAGATTTAGGTCGCTGCTGCTGCTGCTCCTCCCCTCTTGCCTTCCCCATCCCCCACCATGCGTATTTTTGGGCTGTATTTCTGCCATCTAGAGAAAAAACTGCTAGGGCAGGAGGGGAGATGGATGGCCGCTTCCTATTTTGCAGCCCTTCAGAGAGCTCCAAGCTGGATTTTAACTGGAATACTTCACTTCTGATGATTTTTCCCTGGATTAATGGATGCACCAAGGCAGGGTGTTCTGCTGAGGGCCTTGCCAAAGTTTGTTTTGAAAAGGCACAAAAGGGTTTTCCCCACATAAATTACCGGCATGTCCTTAATTGATTGAAATTCCAGCCATTTACAGCAGCATCAAAACCCTAGTTTAAAATAAAACTTTTTTTTTTTTTTTTTTTTTTTAAAAAAAGCTAAAAAGTGTTTTTAATTGGAGCTGAAAGGCTGGAAAACGAAGCCATCTGAAAGATGCTCAGGCAGAGTGGGGAGGGAACGCAGCTGTGCTGAGCAACCTGGATGCCAGGGACTGGCAAGATGCTGCTGAAATCCAATGAGTTACAAACATAGAGGCACCAGCAAACCTAATCCTGGCTTCTGCAGAGCTAAAACTGCACCTATTAAACGGGAAAAGGCAGCAGTCATCAGCTGCAAGGGATGATTCACCGTCGGTGCGTAATAAGCATCCTGTTGTCAAGATGCTGGGATGTCCTGGCTGGATGCTCTGCAGCCCTTGGGGATAATTCAAGGAGTATTTGGTAAGGTTCTGATGCAAAGCTTAAAGAAAAAAACAAGCCCTAGGCATGCGAGGTGTGAGGGGCTGCTGGGTTTGGTTGGATAGTTTTGGTGGTTGCTGCACCCGGTGGGTGCCAGATTGGGAAGCCCAGCGCTTCCCCCAGGGAAGCTGTAAAGGAAAAAAACCACAAAAAAACCCCCAAAACCACCAAAAAGAAAAAGAAAAAAAGCTTAGCCACCTCTCCTTAATGTACGTACACAGGGAATGGTGGAGTCAAAAATAAAGCTCTGAACATTTCACAGCTCCTGCCGGCTCCCGGAGCCGCTGCCATCCCACGCGGTGCTGAAGCCGCGCTCGCCGCTTCCAAGTTTCGTGGTGAGCTTCACAAGTGGGAAGCGAGCAGCCTCCCCCAGGCAACCCGCTGCCGTGCTCTTTGGCACAGGCCACCCTCATGAAAGCCATTTTTATTTTTATTTTTTGGGGTGAGATCCTCCAGGAAAGCAGGATTTTTAGCAGAGCAGCCATGGCTCAAAGCATCTCTGGCTTTGCTATCGGGTGGCTTGTCCGCGATGCTCCCTGCAGGCTTTTTATCCCCTGCCCTAGGATGGATCTAGGTGCCTATGGAGATGTCCGGAGGAGCATCCTCAGGCTGGTTTTAAAAAGAGGTGACACAACTCCCTCTTTACACAATAATCACTTATCTCGACAGTCTCTGGGGGGAAAAACAAAACAAAACTACAGCGCACCCGCTCCTCTCTTGACAGACTCTGATCCTCGCGCTACAAACTTGACGTAGGCGACGATGCAGAGAGGATAAACCTCCAACCAAAACATGGTAATCTGGTTTTGAAGTCTCGTAGAAGAAACAAACAGGAGCCAGTCAACAACAAGCCTCTCTGTAAAGCGAATCGACGGGAGTGACAGCATAGATTAACCCAGATCTGCTTAATTTCGAGCATTTACTCCCCTTTCCTGAAACCGAGAGCTCGAGGAGGCAGCAGGAAGGGCAGGCAGAGGGGAACCTCGTGGAGGAAAGCCTTATTCCCCTGCTAAAGGGATTCTTTGCCTTTTTTTTTTTTATTTTTTTTTTTTTAATGCAAACCTCCTTCCCCTTTCCTGCTGTTAAGGACGTAACTATTTCCCAGGCAGGCAACATAAATGCACTCAAAGGCTGCACCGGCGCGGCGCTAAGTGCCATCCCCTCTGACGGAAGGGCAGGAGGGAGGCTGCAATACCCTTAATGAGCTCTGAAGCCCTCACTCCTGTTAAAAGGAGGGATTTCCAGATGCAAGGCTAATGCAAAACGCATTAACACTAATGAGGGGACAGGGCGTGTGGGGAGGAAACTCCCAGCCCTTGGATCCCCAAGAGGTTGTTTTGATGGTGGAGGGTGTTTTGATGCTCTTTGGCACTGGGCTTACCTGCGGACCGGGACCCATGGGGCCCATCCCTCGCGGAGGATTCATCCTTTGCATGGGGCCACCCATGTTGGGGTGCCCTGTTGGGAGGAAAAGGAAGGGTGTTATGTGGCAGAGCAGTGATTTCAGGTCTCTTGGTAACAGCTAAGGAGAAATGCTGGCACTCAACCCTCCTTTGCTGGCTTTACCTTGCTGTCGCGTGGGATCCATCGAATTGGGCAGCAATGGCTGTGTACCAGGAACAGCACCCGGGGGCTGTGAAAACAAGGGGACAAAGATTAAAAAAACAAAACAAACCAAAAAGTAATTGCTAACATGCAGCCCACAGTGATAGGTTTGAGCTGAGGTTTTAGGCTTACAGGGGGCTCCCTGGGTTGCACCAAGCTTCCTGCCACAGCACGACCCGTGGCTGCCTGAGCATCCTGCCTCTTGCTGCATCCAGGACATCTTCCTACACCCTCTGGGCTTTTGCCTCCTCTTTCCTTTTACCAACACCTTCTAAAAACTCAACGAGGATCAGCATTTCCTCCTCTCCTGCAGCCAGCGTGCCATCAGGCTGCCATATTTTAGGGGAGCTGAGACAAGACAAGGCTGCATGGGGAAGTGGTATCAAAACTGGCAGGGAAAGGGGACCAGCAGTGCAGGCCCCCAGTACTGACTGGGGTCAAACTGTACAGGGGGTTGCAGAAATTCATCACCTGTCAATGGGGAGATGCTCTGTTTGCAGCAGCCCAGTGCATTCAGCCCCGTCCCCAAGCAGACAGGGGGGCACGGCAGATGCTCCCCTCCCCAAAGACAGCTCTGTTCCAGCCAGGCAGCTATTTAAAGTTCAAAGGCTGCTCCGAACAGATAAAGGGGGAGAAAAGCAGGGATACGATCTGCCTGGGGGAAGCAAAGTGTAAACAGTTCTGCTACAGCTCTGCCTTTTATTTGAACACAGACACAGGCAGACCCTGCTGCTGGAGCACTGGGTGTGCGTGGCCAAACTGAGGCAGAATATACCCAATTCTACTTCTTGGTTTTTTGTTGGTTTTTTTTTTCTTTCTTTCTTTTTCTGCTTTTTCCTTTTTGCAGCTGCAAAGTGGAAGATAAACCAGGGGAGTTGTAGCAATGGATATTTACACTTCTGCTGCCTGACCTTCCTGTCTGCCTATTTATTCCTCTTATCCCTCTGGATGTGACCATAACCTTGCCAAGTTCTGGGTAGGTACCTGGGTTTTATTATGTAGTGTTTGGGGGAAAAAAAACCACATGAAAACCTTCTAATTAACTTTGCCCACTCCTGGATGCTAGACCCTGCTTCAAGAGACTGTTGCTGTTCTCCTGCCTGGCCCATCTTGCTGTGCCCACAGAATCACAGAACTGTCACAGCTGGAAAGACCTCTAAGATCACTGATCCAATTGTCAAGATCTCCCTGCAAATAAAATATATCTATCAATATCTGTATCACCTACTAGAGCTTGTCCTGAAGTGCCTCATCTACATGTTTTTTAAATACCTCCAGGGATGGTGACTCCACCACCTCCCTGGGCAGCCCATTCCAACTTCTACGTACTCTCTCAGTAAAGAAATTCTTCCTCATATCCAGTCTAAACCTTCCCTGGTGCAACCTCTAGTTCAGTTCCAGTTCTTCTAGTCCTATCATTATTCATTTGAGAGATGAGGCCAGCACTCACCTCTCTACAACCTCCTTTCAGGTAGATGGAGAGAGCAGTAAGGTTTCTTACAGCTCATCTTCAGCTGAGTACCAGCCTGGGGCTACATCAGGACAGGGTCTCCTTAAGGTGCTGGGAATTAGCACCTCAAAATGGGCCACCAGCACCCATCTGGAGTGGCATGGTGCCCCAGGCACAAGGCTCTGCCATCCCAGCTGGGCTTGGGGGGTTCTACATCAGCCCCCCTCCAGTTTTGCTCAGTTATCTCCCAGCAGTCTCACCATCACTTTGCAAGTTCCAGCCATTTGAGTCTCAAATCCAGCAATCACAAGCACAAAGCAAGCTGCTGCTTCCCATTTCCTGACTATTCTGCTCCTTCTGCTAATACGAGCTGTCCAAAAAAATAACACCCTTATCCAAAAAAACAAAAACCAACTCCCGAGACAATTTTTGCACAGTCACCTTTGCTACCCAAAAAGAATCACAGGTTTCTTTTAAATTCCTCCCTACAACAAGTGACCTCTGGCTGGGTCGTTCCCCTCCTGATCTGCACGTTTGGGAATGAGAGGAATTCCTCAACCAAAGGCCACACGTTCTGGCAAGCTGGCAGGGTGGAAGCCTCAGTCCCTAAGGCCAGAAACAAACTGCCCTTGTTTAAGCTGGGATAAGAGGATAAACCCAAGCCAAAAAATTCAGCAGCGACCTGCCCCACTTGACCCCGCTGTCGCTGATCTAAGCGCTGGGTCAACCCAGCAGCAGGATTATCTCCATTGCTTTAATTTTCTGTGATTGCAGGGAAAATCCAGCTGGGCAGCAAGCAGGACTGAGAACACCACAAATAATAATAAAAAATAAAAATAAAAACAAACAAAGGAAAAAAAAAAAAAGGGAAAAAAAAAAAGGCACATGCCCCCATCGCTCTTTACACCCTGGATGTGGCTGAACCTCAGAATCAAATCCAAATCAAATGATAAGGTGATATTTGGTTGTCCAGCACTGAGAGCCCAAGAGACACCCAAACCTATAGAGAATCTGCAGGACACCCTGGACCTTGTCACAGAACCATAGTATTGTGAGGGTTGGGAGGGACCTTCAAGATCATCTAGTTCCAACCCCCCTGCATGGGCAGGACACCTCCCACCAGATCAGGATGCTCACAGCCTCATCCATCCCGGCCTTAAAAACTTTCAGGGATGGGGCTTTGACCACCTCCCTGGGAAACCTGTTCCAGTGTCTCACCACTCTCAAGATGAAGAACTTCTTCTTAATGTCTAATCTGAATCTACCTCCCTCCTGTTTTAATCCATTCCCTTTAGTCCCACCACTAGCCAAGACCCTAAAGAGTCCCTCACCACCTTTCTTGTAGGCTCCTTTAAAGACACAACAAGGTCTCCTCGGAGTCTTCTCCACCACCCCAACTCTGTATCTCTCTCAGTCTTGTCCCCCTCCCCAAATAAAAGCCACCCCCAAAGAGAAAACCCACCAACCAGCACAGAGCCTGGGAGCACAGTACCTGATTGCCCATCCTGATGGGGGGCCGGGGACCTCCGGCGTAGCGCGGTGACATGAATGGCTGTGGGGACACAAAAAGCAGGTGAGGGGTGGGCTGAGGGGGGGGCAGGACACTCCCCACGCACGCCGCTTAGACTGTACACCCGGGGTTTGTGTTGTGGTTTGGTTTTGGGTTTGTGTTTTGTTTGGTTTTTTTGTATTTGTTTTGTTTTGTTGTTTTGTGGTGTTGTTGTGTGGTTTGTTTTTTTTTTTCTGGAGACATCCTTTAAAAAAAAGTTTAAAAAGGAAAAAATAATTAAAAAAGAAAAATTATATATATATATGCATATATATATATATATATATATATAAAAAAAAGATGTCCGGAGTCCGTTTTTAACGTTTTTCTCTGTAGATTTACTTGTGTGAGAGCGTTTGGCATCGGCAACACTAGGTGAGGCTGTTAAAATTAGTGCATGGGAAGCCCTGAGCGTTAGATACTGTTCAAGTTTAAATATATATATATTAAAAAAAGTGGCAAATAAGCACATACAGACACGCACACACACACACACAAAAAGAAAAAAGAAAAAAAAAGAAAAAGCCCCGATGCTAAGTACTGAAAAAAAAAAGAAAAAAAAAAAGGAAGAAAGACTTAAAGTTACTTTTTTCTTTTTTCACAATTGCTGCTACTAACAGAAGCTTAAAAACCCACACCAAGTTAAATTTCTCAGGCTACGTTGGGAAGGAAAAACAGTCTGATACCCACGATTGACTTCTCAGTCCAACTGCACATCCGAAAAAAGAGAAGAAAAAAAAAAAAGACCAAAAAAAAAAGAAAAAAAAAAGGGAAAAAAACAAAAAAAAAAAACCAAAAAGAAGTTTGCTTCAGAGCTGGGTCTCTCCCGGGGGGATGCTCCCCGGGAAGCAAGCACCCGCTGCTGCCCAGCATGCTTAGAGAGGGGGGGGAAAAAAACCAAGAAGGGAAATCGAGCGCACGTCGCGGTTCACAGCCCTACCCATCACTAGTGTCTTTACCTGACTGTGGGGTCCCATCATGCTGTTAGGGTTGTGGGGTGGAGGCTGTGCGTGTGGCGAGGGCTGTGACCCAGGCGGTCCCTGTGAGGTCAGACAGTAGAAGGAGGTTATAGATTAGCACATGAAAGCGCAGAAAGAGCTAAAAAAAGGATTTGAAGGGTGGACCTGTTTTTTGGTGGGGAGGCGGTCCTCCCGTTTTTTGCTTTAGGTTTGTTTTGGTTTTTTTTTTTTCCTCTTTTTAATTGAGTTGCTCTTCGCTTGTAGCTCGACGGTGGATAATGATATATGCCAAAAAACAAACAAACAAACAAAAAAACCACCGCCAAAAATAAACAACACACCACCAAAAAAAAAAAAAAAGGTATTAAAAATCAGAACGTCTCTCAAAATATACCAGCCACATCGATGGTAAACGGTCCAATAGTTCAACCAAGTCTGGAATGATAAACACACAAGGAAACACTTTGCAAGGGTGTGCAACAAGGAAATAAAAATACACAAGAGAGGACCTGAGAGGATGGGGGGGGATTAAAAAAAAACACCCCCCCAAAATAATAATAATTTAAAAAACCAAAAAACCAAAAACATTTTGTTTCCTCTCTCTCATCCCAAAGGTTGGAGACACCTCTGGGTTTGTTTTTGGTTTCTGACAATGCTTCAGTGGAGGTGCTGGAGGACGAGGAGAACATCTTAGCTGGTGCCTGGGCAGTGTTTGGCTGGCACAAGCAGGGTGGCATGGCCATACACCATCCTTCCTCGAGGTGGATTCCCTACAGATGCGAGTAAAATGGCTTGCAAGCAAAGAAAGGATGTCTAGGGGGAAAAAAGGAGAGATTAGTCGGTGCAGGTTTAAGGCTGCAACGCAGCAGACTCTGACGTTTTGGGCTTGAACAATGCCCGTTTTGGTTTGTTGTTTTTTTTTTGTTTGTTTTTTTTTTAATTTTGAAAAATTTCCCTTAAAATTCAAATTCGCTTGGAAAAACGGCGAGCTCGAGTGGAAGAATACGCCGGTGTGTGTTAACGTCAGGGGGAAAAAAAAAAAAAATTAAAAATGTCTTTTTTTTTTTTGAGTCAAAGGAGGTGTAACTGGTAGAGGAAGCAAAGGAACGTTGTCAGGAGGTGATGGGAAGAGACTGCAGGCTCCAGGACCGGCGCCGGAGCAGATGTTCTCTACCTGCCTCGTTACTAATTTCAACAAGTGTTCGCCTTCTCGCTGCTGCCAGCAATGGCATGGTTTGTTACCATGAGCAATTTTCTTAATTAACAGACATTAATTAGCCATTTAGCAATTTTGCAAGCATTTGTTTAGCAGCTTTCCTAAACATGAATACCACTGTGATAATGGTACTGATTAGAGGGTCCCCTAATTAACAGTACAGGGAAGGAAAATTGAAATCACATAAATTAAAAAGGGAGGGGAAGTTAATGAAGGCAGGACATATTTGCACCTGCAAATCTTTTGTACGGTGGAAACTTGAGTGCAATGTAAATAAAGTAAGAGGGTGGGTTGCTTGGTTTTTTTATGTTTTTTTGTTGTTGTTTGCTTTTTCCCCCCCTTCTTTTTTTTTTTTTTTTTTTTTTTTTT
The DNA here is from genome assembly GCA_023637945.1 of Phaethornis superciliosus. Taxonomy (NCBI): domain Eukaryota; kingdom Metazoa; phylum Chordata; class Aves; order Apodiformes; family Trochilidae; genus Phaethornis; species Phaethornis superciliosus. The sequence continues at coordinate 25,622,590 of JAJQWJ010000009.1, forward strand.
TTTTCATTTGAACAGTTTGGCGGCGAGATGGAGCCAAGAGGATTGAAACCAACAGCCTCCTGCCAGCCTCCCTGCTCCAGCCGCTGCACCCAGGGAAATGAAGTCCCCCCATTTCCACCACCATTTCATAGAACCACAGACTAATTTGGGTTGGAAGGAACCTTAAAGATCATCTACTCCCAACACCCCTGCCATGGGCAGGGAAACCTCTGGCTAGACCAGGTTGCTCCAAGCCCCATCCAACCTGGCCTGGAACATTTCCAGGAATGGGGCAGCCTCATCTTTTTTGGGGAGGAAGGGTTTATTCTGCAGGAGCTGAAGGCAACCAGCCTCTGCCCCTAGAGCCTGATGAACCTCAGCTGAAAGATGCCATAGTACCTCAGCACAACCCTCACAACTGCCTTCTCCATCCACATCCCACCACAGTGGAGAAGATGAACCTATGTGGTCCAACGGTACCATCAACCACCTTTAGCAGAACTCATCTCCACGATGAAGCATGACTTACTTTAGGTTCTGAGATGATTAATGCTGGTGGAGAGAATGCAACCCCCCCTGGCAGGCAGCAGACAGATCCCACCAACAGTTCATGGAGGACAGAACCCCTCAAGAAGGTCTGGCTACCACCAAAAGCCCTTCCTACACATCACAGCTGCAAGACTGTGGGGCAGGGAAGATCGTGAGAGGTGAACCAGCAATGAAACCAAGTAGAAGGGAAAAAACAGGACTTGCAGAAGCCAACCCTCCAGTCCTCTACACAACAGTCAACAGGTCCTCCACACTACCTGTCTTACTGTGCTGCAAGGAAGAGACTGTTGTTACCCAGGTACTGACTGGACATGCACACAGCCCCCATCCTGAAGTTATTAACCCCCTGATAAACACCTGACGTCCTCCCTCTCATATCCCCCAGTGTGTAAGGACATGGAATAAACAGGTATGGAATGCACAAGAGATGTTGCCACCAACATGCACCCTGGCTGGGCCCGGAGGTGATGTAGGGCTTCAGAGCATTGCAGCATTTGCTTACTGTAGAAAAAACATCTAGAAGACATGGCAGCATTTGCATCAGAGAAAAAATTCTCCCCTCTCGCAAAGTGGATCCAGAGAGCACCCTTTGTTGGTGCTGCTGGATGGATCCTCAGGAGCATGGTCCTGCTCCACCACCCTGGGATGACTTCTAGGTAACGTGACTGCAGACACTCAGCTCGTGCAAATGTCTCAGCAGGCTGTAAGGGGCTTTTTTTCCTTTCTTTCTGGTTTTTTTTTTTTCCCCCCCTTCTTTTCACATTGTTTGTTTTTTATTTTTCCAAACAGCCACGAGAAGCAAGCATCCAAAACGCTGCGGCTGCCGCATCCCCCTCCCGCGCCCCTCGGCACGGCTGCTCTGCTCCGTCAGAAACCCTCCAGACCCTCTGGATATTGTTATCTTCATAAATATCTGCAGATGTTTCAGGGCAGGGACCCAGGCTCAGCCGGGAACGCCGGCCGGATCGGGTGCATTCATTTTTTTGCAGGGGTTTCCCTGGGCTCAGAGGGAGCGGCAGATGAACCCGAGGGATCACAGCGGTCAAGACAAGTGTTTTGCAGAGCTGACACATGGGCTCCAACCACCAGCACAACCCCTTTTTTTTTTTTTAAAACCCTTTAAAAAAATCATATTTAGCAACCACTAACTGCTGCTGCTACAAGAGGAGGCTGGAGACAGGCAGAGCCCTCCTTCCTCCCCACAACCTCCCTCCAGATCCCCCACTGCCCAAGTGCTGCATCCCCTGGGCAGAGCTCCATCCCACAGGCTGTGGAGGATGAGCAGAAGCTGCCCTGTGGTTAATTCACTCTTACCTCCAGACCAGCACTCTGCCCAACCAGAGAAAACCCATCACCTCTCACGTTTTCATTTTTTTCCCTCTATTGCCTCCCCGCTCCCAAAACTGACAACCTGCACAGGGTGTTATTCTCCACCCTCCCCTATCCGCCTCCGAAAACCCAACAACCAACCCCAAACAGCTAAAACAACATTAGAGGAAACTGTGTCCACGTCTTGGTGCCTCAGCCTCCTCTCTGCTTCATTTTTTTCCTCCTCTCTACATTACAGGGGCTTTAAAAGCCCACCCTGACTCATCAGACACCCCAAGTTTGCTGCTGCTGCTTCCTACGGGGAGTTTCCAAGCGACCAGGTTCTTTCCACTCCGTTTTTTTTTCATGAGCTCAACTCCTCAAACTTCTTGTAAAATATTAAAGATGGAAAATGGCACGAGCGATCATAGCTCTGCGTGTGTCAATTTATGTTTCCAGCGTAATTCACCACAAATGGATCATGTTTTATGGGCTGCATACTTTCAGCTAATGGGGGAGGTTTTCTATTTAAAAAAAACAAAACAAAACAAAAACAAAAAAACCCAACCAAACAAACAAACAAACAAAACAAAACAAAAAAACCAAAACCATTTTCAAGCCCCTTTGGGGGTGGCAGAATGCTGCAGGATTTGGAGAAGGCAAAACATCACTGCCAGGAGGTACCGATCGTTTGCAGACAGCAAGAGGAAGGCATCTTGTGTTTGAAAATACTTGCTGGTTCCCACATTAGAAAAAAACCCAACGAAACTAAAATAAATTAGATGGAGATTAATTAAAGATGTGCCTGGGCTTACTGGATAGGATCTTATGGGAGGGGAAGGAAGTTCTGCAAGTTCTCAAGAGAAAAAGAAGGTGACCCTGAAGAAGACTTCAGGAGAGGTGCTCCAGGTGCCTGCGGAGAGGAGGAACCATGGCCACCTTCCAGCACATGGTGCTGGGTCAGGACCCAAACACTTCTTCTGAGAGAGGACAAGGCAAGGCAGAGCAAGGCAAGGCAAGGCAGAGCAAGGCAAGGTGAGGCAAGGCAAAGCAAGGCAAGGCAGAGCAAGGCAAAGCAAGGCAGGGCAGGGCAAGGTGAGGTGAGGCAAGGCAAGGCAAGGCGGTCCAAGTTCCCCTGCAGACGGCGGAAGGCAGCCGTGGGCAGGAGCTCTGCCTTGCCTGCAGCTGGGGCTCCCGCCTGCAGAAGCCTGGTTTTAAGGAATATGTTTAACACAAGCTCTTCAGGAAACAAACCCGTGTCAGCCAGAGCCAAGAACAGTCACCTCCATCTGGCTGGAGCACCCGAGAGAAAGTTGACTGCAAATCCCACCATATGCTCCAGACGCTCGGTACAAAAGCCTTGGGCATCCTACTAAACTTCCAGAGTGAAAAAAAAAACAACTTTCTCTGACACTTGCTTTTCCTCTCCTTCAGCTTCGTAAGCCACCTTCCTTCAAAACCTGCCTGGTGCAAGGCTGACACTGAGCTCTGCCCCAGGATTCTGGGAAGGGCAGCCTCATTCCGTGGCTCTCGTGCCACCTTGCCAGTGATGGTTGCCCACCTTGTGCTGGCAGCGGTGGCTTTTGTACAACCCGATTCTGAGGGAGCCATGCAGGGGGAAAATGGTGGCATCTGAGGATGCAGCAGGACAACATGGACCCCATCCTCTTACCCCTGGCATCACCCTCCTTACCCACCATGGGTGACCCAACCCCGTGGGCTGCCCCCGGGGATGCAGGGAGGAGAAGCAGGAGGCTGGGGGGTGTTGGGGTGGTGGTGGTGGGGAGCCCCCCAAGGCTTTAGGGCCCTCCCGGGCTCCAGAGGTCTCTCCGCATTAGGGGGCAGTGTGGGAACACGGAGCAGCCGGCGCTTTTGTTTTGGTGCATCTCGGGCTCTGAGCCGCTGATGCATGGCGAACGCAGCCGCCGACATTGATTTATGGTCAACTTTCCATTTCATCAGCGCGCGGGGCACGGGGCGGCGCGGGGAGTTCGCACGGGGGGGGGAAGAAAAAGAGGCAGGGGGCTGCTGGCTGTGTGTGTGTCCATCCCCCCGTCCCCCCCTTTTATTTAGCGTTAGGAAGGTGTGCTATTCGTTGCTTTCAATTTTTAATTTTTCCTTTCTGTGTTTCCCTGGCATACACCAACTAACATCCACCCCCCCCCCCCCCTCCACTCCCTCAGTCCCTTCCTTTGAGGGATCCGCACCCCGGCATCAATCCAGCTTTCAAAACAAAAGCAGGAACGCCTCCGATGACCTTTAGGAGGATGAGCAGAGGGTTTGTTTGCTCATCTCCATGGGACAAAGAGAGAGAGAGATTTAAATAAAAGCATCTACCCATGCCAGCCATCAACCCAGCCACCTTTTGTCCAGAGCACAGACCGGTGCCATGCCACCAGCTGGCACCAGGCAATGCCCTGGCAACTCTGGAACAGCTCAGGGCCTCTCCTTTCCCATCGTTTTGGGAAGGTTTTGGGAGACTCTGCAGCCTGCATTTCCCTTGGCCTCTGGCCAGAAGGTCGCGGCTGAGCCCCAGTGAAGGGAAGGGACAGTGGCTGTGGACAGGAGCTGCAGCCTGGACTCCTACTGTCTCATCTCTTTCCCGGCACGTGACTTCTCCTCCGAGCTCATTCCCAAGGGTTATGGAGCTAGTGACTCCCAGGAATGGTCCATAGTTTTTTTTCCCTTTGCCAAACAGCGATGCACATCTTAAAGTGAGGGCTGGGTGGCTTCATGCAACTCCACGGTGACAGCACAGGGTTTCAGCATCCTGAGCTTTGCTGGTGATTCCCTTTTCAGATCCTGGTGTGATGCCCCACCATGCTAGGACAGGATCAAACCCTCTCAAAAATGCTCTGCCCATGCCTGCTTCCCTCAGGGATACCCCTTGCAGCTGCCTTGTGCTCACTCTATGATGCAGAAGAGTGAGATCCTGAAACCCATTGAGCCCTCTCCACCCACTGGTCTGGCATGAAGAGAGCACCAACCAAGGTGGTATCACCAGGAACCTCACTCCCTCCCTCCAGGGCTGGCATAACAAGGATCAAGAAGAATTCCTTTGCTGCTCCTGCAACCCTTTTTGTTTTGCCCTCTCAAGTTCGGCACTTTAATTTCCTACAGAGATAGAAAAGTATCTCTGAGCTGTGACCAGCTCATCCCTGAGCCTCCAGCCCACCTCTCTAAGAGCTGGTCCCCAGAACCTCCTGAAGCTGGAACAAGCTCCAGCACCCGCAATAAATCAGACAAGCTTTCACGAGGGGGATGTTCAGACTGTGTTAAAAGGTGGGATTTTTCTTTTCCCCTCCTCCCCTTGATCCCCAGGGCTGGGAAGAGAAACCAGATGTTGGAGGGCTTTCAGGAAAGGCAGGCTCTTGAGATGTCACATGCAAGCCATATGCATCAGCACCCCTCCACTTCCCTCCGGCAGTTCCGGGGACAGACAGCATCCCTGCACACCACACCTGCACTGCTGACATGACGACTTCTTTTCAGGACTCCCCCCACCAAAGGTCCCAAGAGAGCAGGGCTACTTTGGAACCCCTTCCCTAGCAACTCATGGTCGAGCCACACGAGAAGCAGGGAGGTACAGGAGGGGTTGTTTGCTGCTGCTGAAACCCTCAGCACAGAAATGTTACAGGGAGGGCAGAAAGGAAAGCAGAGGGGACAGCTTGGAGGCTGTCAACGGGAAAAGTCGAGACAGGAGCACGTCTGGGGAGACGCTGCTCCTCCTCCTCCTCACCTTCCCCTCGCAGGGGAAGCCAACTCGTTCTCTGGAAGCCTTGCCCTAACTTTGTGCCAGTTTTGCAGCCCTCGCAGCTCCGCGTGAAGCAGGAGCCCCAGAGGACAGTCAGCTACGCCGCAGGGCGAGATCAGGACTTTTGGAGAGACATTTGTTGGAAGCAGCAGCTTGGCACTCGAACTGCTGGCAGCAGCTATGACCTGCGAGATAGCATCTCTGCTGCTGGCTTCACCCCGTGCCGCCGAGCGCTGCTACAAGATTCCTCTGTTTTAGGGTTCCTGATCAATATCAGATTGTTCTAACTTTGTCAGAAGCATGTTCGGGAAATGGGATCTCTCTAAAGAAAGGAAAAAGAAAAAAAAAAACAACCCAAACAAAAAAACCAGGACCCTCCATGCCCCTTTCCAGCGCAAAGGGAGATATCGGGCTCAGATAACGCCATAATAAATCACAAGCGCCTTATCAAGCCCACCTGTCTACTGCCTGAGAAGTTCTCACAAATACAAATCACAAGCCCACATAAAAACAAACAAACAAACAAAAAACCAGCTTGCCAAAACAAATATTCCTTTCAACTCTCCTCTCATTTGTTACAAGAACAAGCACTTCTTCCTCAATAAGGTTTTAATGCGCCGACTGGCGTGACTCGTGCCATGCAAAGAGAGTCCAGAGGAACCCCCAAGCCCCCCTTGATGGTTCAAGTTTTGAAAACTCCTTTTCAGTGTGTTTGTAGAGATCCTTTCCATCAGTGTCACTCCAAACGTATGTTACTCCAGTCAGAGCTCAGCACAGGAGAAGGAAGGAAGGAGGGGACTTTGGGGACTTGGGTAGGTATTTGCTTACAAGGTGCCTCCACGGCATTCGGGGACTTGGCTGGAGCCAGCTCCTGCCTGCAGCCTCAGCCAGCATTTGTTAATGCTTTCAGTGATTGCATTTGGAAAAAATCAAGCGGTTAACCAGAGGAGGTGGGAGGAGGAGGAGGGGGTGGAGGGGGAGAAGTTTCAGGAATCAAAATCCAGAATGTTTTCAATTATGCAACGTCTGTTAGGAGCGGAGAACAAATACAATCTCAACCCAAACACAAACCAAGCAGCTTTGGAAAAAAACACATCGGTTGTAAATACACAGTAACCTCTTCGAGGGAGAAAGAAATTCACTTTAAGGCCATGAAAAAATAGAAAGCAAACATGGAAAGGCAGCAGAATGGGAGTTACTCCTAGACTGGTCAGCTACACGGGCATGCTGCTTCCCCGAGCATCCCTTTGGAAAATAAAACCACAGGCACGACAGCGCTGACACCCAGAGCAAAAGCCAACACGTGCATGGTGAGGAGTCAAGCATCAGGAGGAGCATCAGCCTACCTGGAAGAAACCTGGTGGGATGGGGCCCCCAGGCATCCCGTCATTCGGGGGAATGTTTCCAAGCACGGGACTCGGGGCGGCAGCTGCGCTCTGTGGGGAAAAAAACCAGGACAAACATGGTGGGTCTTGGGTTGAGAGTGGAGAAAACCAAAACCAAAACACAGTTTAAAAAAAAGATGTGTCTCTCCTGCCACACCACACTGAGACTGTTACCTCCAGAGCCTCCAGAGCATCTTGCCCCCATAGGGGAATGAGCAGAGGATGCTTGGAGCCAGAGGGGCACCAGGCTCTCCAATTCACCCATGGAGAAGATGGCTGAGCAATAGCCAGGGATAATTCTGAGGCTTATTTATTCATTTACCCAGGCACTTGGTCTCAGTAATCCACTGAGGAGCCTCATCCAACACGTCACTTCAGGCAGAAGCTGTTTTAAGGCATTTTAAAGGCTTCTTTTACCCCACCTCCCCCTCCTTGCCACCTGAGTTCTGCCCTGCAAAACAGATGCCTCCTTGACCTCACAGCCAAAGTTTTCCTACAAATTCCCAAATTCATGGCACCTCATCTGTGGGGTCACGTTGGTCACGTTCCCCCTCATATACCTCCCCAGGATGAGCTGCCCAAGTGGCTGCAGCCCTGAAAAGGAAGGACAGGGGGGAACACGGGGTACCCAGACACCCTGCTTGCTCCTGCTCAGCATCCCTATTTGTATTTACTTTCTCTCTGTGATGTACAGTGAGATTTTTCTGGTGCAAGGAGCAGCTCTGGCAGTGCTGAGGGCAACATGGGAGGCTCATACCCAAAAGGAAAACAGTTAGAAAATTATCCTTCTCTAAAGACCACTGCAGGCAACATATCCCTGTTGGGTTAAAAGCCACACCTGCACCACTGCAGTGTACTCCTGTCTACCCATTGCCAAATGAACCCCCATTCCTAAGCCAGTTACAAGGGACTCCAAGTGATATTAACTGGGCTTGGATCACTGAGCTGCTCCCTCCACAATTTTTTACGATGGATTTACCCAGCTAAAACCACATAACATGGCAGGGTCAAGGAAAATGGTCCACCATGAAAAAAAAAATGGATGGAAGATTTTTCCACCGAGGAAATGCCATGAGCAGATAGGCTACACGTGAGCCTGCTGGTTTTACCCCAAAGCTTGGAGACCCCACAGCTCCCTCAATTCCCATGTCCCAGCAGCAGCCGAGCCAGTCTTGGACCTTGACTGCATCTGATGAGGGGAGAAGTTGGGATGCCAGGACTTGGGCAGCACAGAAAATTAAGTATTACTATGAAGGACTACAACTTGTCAAGGTTGAACTCCCACCTTTGTTCAGGAATTTGGCTATTCCAGACCAGAAAGTTCAACAGAGGCAGGAGAGCATCAGGCTCACCTCCACTATGTGCTTTTCTGGGGGGATCCCTCATACTCCACCTCCACCCTGTTCTCTGGCATGATAGGGGATGAAGGCCAGGACTATGCTGCATGACCCAGCTGCTTTTCCCACCCCAGAATTTCAGAGCTGCAAGCGCCAGAGACAACAGCATAGGTTGATTACCCCCCAAAATGATCCCCTTGCTGAGATAACTGGGGTCCCTCTGAGGCTATGGGATCCTGGGCCCCAAAGCACAGCCCACACCACGCTCCCCCCCGTGCCCCTGAACAAGGCTCCCTGAGCAGCCTTCCCCACATTGACAGCAAAGGCCAGATCTGAGTGTTTTTACAGTTAATAAAAAAAAGGGGAAAAAAAAAAAAAAAAAAAGTCCTGGCAGGAAAAATAAGCCTGCCCGTTCCAGGCTCTTTTTATACATCAGACAGCAGCAAAAATAGACGGGAGAGGGAGTGAACCCAGTTCTCCCCCTCCCTCCATCCCCCCAAGTGGGTCAGCTATAAAAGTAAAACCAAGTCTTAATCCAAGGCCATGAACATATTGCAGTTTCTCTGCAAAGCAGATGACGGTTCTTAATGCAAAAATATATAAGACCAAGCCCCAAACTGCAGCGAGCCCATTTGGAATTTCCTTTATTAAACCCTCTATCACGCAAAACGCTTCTCTCCCAAGGCGGCGAGTGCTGCAATAAAGCTGCCAAGGTGATATTTTATGGTTTCAAGAGATTTCCAGCACGCCATAATCCTTTGCTGGGGGAATCTCCCAAAGTGAAATGGATCCCGAAGCGGTGTGGAGTGAGGACGGGATCCAGGGGGAAAGTAAGCTGCTGCCCTCCCCCTTCCCTCTGTAACAGGGGAGCAAAGCAGCCAAAGAAAATTTTGAAGCAAAATGCCCTTTTTTTCCCCCCACAAAACCACGGAGCATTTTTCCGCATTAAACACCCCAAAACCTCGCCTATGCCTTCGCGGCGCGAACGGGGATTTAAAGTTCCTCGCACATGTGGCGCTTGGCAGAACTTGGTAATTAAAAACCCACAAGTGCCCTGAGCATATTGTAGGATGGGAGCCAAATTGGTCAGCCCTTGATGAATGATTTACAAGGCTGCGAAGTGACATTTTATTTCTTTTTTATTCCCCTCCCCATCACCGCCGCTAAGGTAAACACCGAGGCACCTTTAGCCCTACAGAAGCAATGGGAGCGTAGCCACGGCTGGAGCAGTTCTACAAAACCCTGGGCATGTGCCAGAAAAGGAAGAAAAAGGGGGAAAAAAAGACAGTGAGAATATATTTCCCAAACCCCAAGGGTGAGCACCCAAACCCGAGGGCTTTCCAGTGCGTATTTCCAAAATAAGAGGGCTTTCTTTTGCCCTCCCAGCTTCGCCCACCTGGCTGCTTTTCCCCATTTTGGTTCAGAAACTGTTTGCTAAACCAAAAGCACACCCAGCCACATGAAGGTCCTCGTCAACATGTGATGCTCCAAATTTCCTCCTACCAAAGCATGCTGCCTGCAGCCAGCAAGGAGAGCCCTGGCACAGCCAAGCACACCGGCTCGTTTGCCTTTTATTAGATGGTAAATTTGCTCCATGCTGGAAACAAAACGCAGTTCTCGGGGCATGCATATATAGTTATATCCACACACATACCTATATATATATATATATATATATATATTTAATTTCATTTTTTCCCCCCCGTATGTTGGATGTTTCCCCCCTTTTTTTGGTGGAAGCCAGAGGAATATGGCAATCTGGATCACCACGTTTCGTTTCCAAACCCAAGCTCTCAGTTAACACACCAGCTTGGTACGCCAGCAGATGCCGTCTAAGCCTTTAAATCGCACACTAATTGCACTAATTGAGCTAACAGTCTCTGTTTCGTCTCCCTACCCTGAGTCAACCAGCGTCTTCTGGTACTGCTGTAGAGATCCAAGCTGTTGACTGTAGTGTTATTTTGTCAGCCATTAAACGATTCATCAGAGTCATTAATTGATTTATTACCGCTGCCTGCGAGTATAGCTTTGCAAATAAAGAAGGACGGAGGTCAGGAGGCAATGGAAATCGGACAAAACAGCACAACCAGGAGCTGGGTACTTGAATTATTGGTAGGAACCCGCTCACATAGGATGGCTGGCATCAGGTTATGGGGAAAATAATGGGGGGAAAAAAAGAAAAAGATGTGCTGTTTGGTTGCGCTGCCAAACCAGTAAGGTTTCTCAGCTAAAAATCTATGTAGGACATAAAGCGGCTATTAAAACCATCTTGTTTTCTTGACCTAATCCTTGGGAAGAAACCAGGTTATTCCACTATATTAACTCCATTTAAGAGGGGCAGGGAAGGGGCACTGGCATGGCTGCACAGAGCAGCTCCCAGCCTCTGGAGCATCCCCAGCTGCCCCACCTGCATCCCGGTGTCACCTGCATTTGCTACCCCAAGGCAGGCTGAGCCACAAGCAAGTCACAGCCCTCCTCCACTGGTCCCACAGCCCCAGGAGGAGCTGCAGAGTGCTGTTTTTATTTATTTACTCTCTTTAACATGGAGCTGAGGTCTTTGCTAGGCAGGAGGGTTTGGTGAGTGCAGGGTGCGGTGAGTCGTTTCCTGCCCCCCGCCCTGCCGCAGCCTCGACCCGAGAGGAGCCATGAGGCACCACCAAGGAGAGAGGGTTTTGGGGGATGAATTTTGAAAAACTGAGGGTGAAATCACCACCAGCAGCAGCCCCCCCGCTGCCCCCAGACCTAAGGAACACCCAGTAATAAAAGGCTTTCTGGATGTGCTGTCTGTACAGCAGCCCTTGGGATGCTGGGATGGGATCCTCCCTCCTCATCCCATTGCTGGACAAGACGCCTGCAAGAGCATCTCAGAGGTGATGCACCCGCATGCATCCCACCCTACAAGGTTCCCAGTGTCACAGTGAGCCTGACGGGGTGGCAGGGCACATGCCAAACCTGTCACCCACCCAAACCTGCCACGCTTCACCAACACCAGAGACGGTTCCTACTAACAATGAAACCCAGGCTCCCATGGGTGGTTTTTGATGTTAAACACAAGCTCATGTCCCCACCACACACTGACAATGAGCAGCTTTGGGATGCACAGGCAGCTTCAAAGCTCACCCCAGCATCCCACAGCTGGTCTTCACCAAACGTTGTTTGTTTTGTTTTGTTTTTTTTTAAATAAAAATAACCTGCAAATGGTGGTGCAAGGCTCTTGCTGACAGCAGGATGCTCCCTTCATCCAGCACCATCCACCCTGCCAGCCCCTGCCTCCATCAGCCCTGCAGAGAGATGGGGAGACCAAAAACATCTTCACAGTACAGACCTGAAACCAAACTCAGGGTGGCTGGACATCTGCTTTTTCAGTTCAAGATGCTTTTAATCTTGCTTTCCACCTCAGAAGAGTCAACTGGAGGATTCTGTCTGCATCTCACACCTCACAGCCACAGTGGGAGCAGCACAAGGCACTCGAAGGGCAGCTGCCTCCAGTGCAAGCATGTGGGGATGCTGGGGACATGCTGGTGATCTGGTATCTATCTGTCTCCTTTGATTTTATTTTTTTGCCTAGGGCACAGGCTTTGGAGCCTAAAGGAAATATCAGCGTGCAGGTCAGGACTTAAGCAGGCTACGTAAACACGTAATACGGAATTTAATTGGACTCCTGGTAAGCCTTTTCATCTCGTTAAAGCTGCCTTCATCTTATATAGACAGGTTTTAAATTTAATAATAGACCCCACCCACACCTCACAGTAACCCGATTAACACTGGGGAGGACAGCACACGCCGACTGCTTCCTTGGGACCAAGCCCTCGGATGCTCTCCTGCATCAGTTCCCTCCACGGGTGGGTGCCAGCATCTGTGTTGCATCAACCAGCATGAAAACAAACAAACACCATCCCACTGCAGCTGATGAGAGTGCCATTGCTGGTGGGCACCCTCTGTGGCACCCACTTCAAAAACTTGGGTGGGCTCAGGGTGTTTTTGTGGCTCGGAGTGGATATGGAGGAGAGCATCCTGCTTCCTCCAGTGCAAGCCACTTGGCTGGATGCTCCAGCAGACAAAACCAAACTGCTTTGGGTTTCCTGTAGTGCAAAAGAAGGTTAGAAGGGGATTGGGATGAAGCCATTGCTAATAGGAAGATAAATTAAAAAAACACCCAAAAAAAGATTCAGTGGGCTTATAGCAGTATGCCCATAGCACCCAAACACCATCATCATGCTCCCTTGGGACACTGAGCCATACATACAGGTTGAGATTAATTATACTCCTCAGTTAGTGTCAGCTTTTTGTGGTTTTTTTTTTTCAATACATCACCTGCAAGCAGCCTGGCTCAGGAAGCCCCAGCACACAAAGCCCCAGCGTAGGCCCCGGCTGGCAGCAACCACACTTGGTCACTTTTTTCCCCCTCTTTAAAAAGAAACAACCCCCAGCCCCGTATTTTCCCTGAGCATTACAAACAAAACAAAAAGGCACAAGAGTTGAATGGTGTTTCAAGCTAATACAGGCCTTGCTTTTTTTTTTTTTTTTTTTTTTTTTTTTTTTTCCCCCTTGTAAAGGATAATCTGAGACAGCAGCTCCAGCCACAAAACAATAGGATTTTAATCTCTTAAATCGGCGTCCCCCTTATCCCTGGGAAGGAAACCCCTTCAGTCATTTACAAGTTTGTAAATAAGGCTCTTGGTAGCATCTCGGGGACATCTGCTCCGCCAGCCCGGCAGCATTCCTGCTAACATTTACAAACATCCTTACGCAAACACCCAGTGCGCTCTGCTGAGCTGGCTTGCTCTAAATATATCCCAAGGAAAGAACTTGGCAGGGCTGCAAAAACTTCACAGCAACCAAATTAAAGGGGGACGGGGGAGAGAGAGGGGGAAGGGAGGGGTGGTGAGGACGGGAGGTGTAGAACAGGCGAAACGCGATGAGGATTTGCACGCCCCGCGTCCGTGGAAAGGGAAACTTCTGGGAAGTTAAGTCAGGCTTCTTTGGGAAGGGCTTTGCAGAGCTTGGGTGCATGGATGCACCCAAGACCTGGTATTTAGGGATGCTTGGCCACGGGCATCCCTGATGTGCCCTCTCCCATCCCCAGCCTGGAGTGAAGGTGAAGCTGAGGGTCTTGGCTCTCCCACTGCCAGCATCTTCCTTGGAACAAGACCCACGTTCAGCCCACACCTTAAAAACAGTGTGTGAACCCTTCCCACAGCCAAACAGCTCAGCTGGATCTTGTGCAATTAGCAGCCTGGAAAACGCTGTAAATACACAGGTATTAATTACTATCAATTCTCCTCTAATAATTCTACCAACAGACAGGCCCAGGCTCTTTTCCAGCAATCAATACCATCCATTTCAGGGTCCACCTGCCAAAAAAGTTATATAAAATAATTATATAAAACTTTCATTAGATAATGCAATTGCTTAGGACTATCAATCTACTGTGCACTTATCAGTGCAAGATCCTCAACTTGACTGAGGGACACTGGGACACTGCCACTGTGGAGGTCCTTGCATCAATGACCTGAGTTTTCTCCTCCACCTGACACTTCATGGTCTCCCCTGGATTTGTACCCACACGAGCTTCATACAAAGCTTCAAATATAATTTCAGATTTTAAAAAATTAATAATTATTTTGTTTAAAACCGAAAAGAAGATAGACTCAGCGACTAAAGCCACGGGGAGAGGTAATTTGATATAGTTTTCTGCAAAGCTGTGATGGTTAAAAGCAAGACAGGTGCTTACTCCCTTGTGGTGCCCTTTGCTTTGCACCACTGGGGTGTAATTATGTGGGGCTGCTGGATGCTCATCAGCATGTGCACGGTCTCACCTTCCACCCTCACCTTAACCATCACAGATGAAAACAAGTCCTCTCCTTTGGAAAACTCAGAATAAGGACAAATACTGCCTCCCTCTAAAAAAAATTGTAATAATTTGGTGATGAGGTGCAAGGGAGGCTGCTGGCGTCAGCAACCCAGCTTCTGCTTCCCAGCACCTCTACAAATCACTGCTCCTCTGCTTTCTGCCTCCTCCCAGACTGAAATTGCCAAGCAAATTTTGGAAGGGGTTACAAGAAAAGCGTGATTTAAAATGGTAATTTAATTTAAGAGAGAGAAAAAATAATATCTAATCTGTGGCGTTATGAAAACGCTGGGGCATCGCACCATGTGCATTTGAAAAAAACAGTTTTAACTTGTCCCAAGGATTTATTAAGCACTAACTAGGATATTGTTAAACCCATTGGCTTGCTAGTGCACTGCAAAATATCCCAAAGGCATCCAGCACCTAGCAGCACTTTCCCCACTAAACATGGGAGCAGATTAGAAATATATATTTATGTTATTTTATTTTTGCCACCTTGTGTTCCAGCTGGCTGATCCCACCGGTTGCTGTTTGCCATCAAAAATAATGTAAAATAAGCTATGATTTGGAATGGTGATGCCCAGTACCCAACCCTCATTCGCATCCAGCAAAGCAGGTGAGGATCCCCTGGTACCAATGAGATGGAAAACACTATGACTACCCCCAAAAAAACATCCATTTCCATTGTTTGGGCAGTGAAATGCTGCGGGATGGAGCAATGACACCCCAGCACAGCATCCAGACCTTCCCCATCCTAGACCAGGCTCCAGCTCTGCCCCCGGGAAAACATCCCTGTTTTCTCCATGCCGCAGGGGAAAGAGAGGAGGGAATTAATGCAAATACTCCCATTCTTGTCATGCACTTGAATGCCAAAATATCCCATTTGCTTAAGCCTATTTTACTGCTAGCAGCTGCCCCAGTATTATTCCCTGACACCAAAGGCAAAGGGCAAAAGAAGTTGGTCCGGAGCAGGTGAACACCATCTGCCTGTCCCTGACAAGATGCTGATGGCCACCATCTTCGTGTAATAACACAAAAAACGTTTGAATGCCTGCAAAAGGTTACAGCAGTGCTTGAAGTGCCTCTGTAACCTTTTGCAGGCCTTCAAACAGGGTTTTGTGTACCTGCAGAGGTGGCCAAGCATCCATCCCCACTCGCAGCGGCCCCCGACGGATGTACCTGCTGATCTGTGAAGTGTAAAGTTTTCCCATAATGAGCCTCTTAGAAAAAATCACGATAAATTATAATTAACAATTAAAAAATCAAGAATAAAGTCTCCTTGTCTACCAAAACATCAGGTTACAAAGAATATATAAATGAAAAAAATAACTCATTTTTAACAAAAGTGGCTCTGTTGATGTTTGGTGATGCTTCGCAGCATCTTCTCTGCATGGAATCTCCTATGAAATGTGCTGGTGGAAGGATGGAAATGCTTTAAATCAAGGCAGAGGTGGCAGCTGACTTAAAAAAAGGGCTGTGACTTGCTGCTCAGGTACAAAGTCCAGCACCTGGTGTAAACCCTGGTGAGGTGGATGGAAGGAAAACCGTGGACTTTGCACAGCAGCAGCCGTCACCTCTGTGGGCAGACCCAGGGCAGCTTGTCAAGAGTCTTAAAGTAACAGGGATGGATGGAATTATTGCCAGTTTTGAAAAGTCCTGGACAGCTGTGGGCTTTCGTCCTCCCCATCACCCAAACAACTTCTATCCTATGGGACCCACCCGACAGAACCCATCCTGTAGGACCCACCCTCCTGCCAGCATTGCCAAAACAAGCCCACTAGGCTTCTGCACTGTCAATGCATCCCAACATGGAAGTATGGACTTGGAAGTCCTCTGTGGGGCTGCAATCAAGCTCCAAGAGCTGACCTGGTCCTCCATGAGGTTTTGCAGAAAAGGAAACACCAGGATGGCACAAGGAAAACTGCTGGCAGTCTCCAATCCCAAGCAAGATGAGTCTTGTGATTAAGTGATGCCCTTGATGATGTGCCTGGTGAAAAGCTGTCGCACCTCAGCACAACTCCTACCAGTTCCAGGGGGAAGTTTTAAAAACAGTTAAAATATTCTGCCCTCCATGCAGTGCTTTACACCACAGCTGTAGTGCCCAGGCAGTATCAGACCATCCTGCATCCCATAGGAGCAATGCTGACCCTTCTCGATGATGGGGTCCCACCAAGTGCCATATCCCAGGCTCATCCATGCTCCTGGGGAGCACTGAACACCACCAAGGCTCTTACTGGGCAGGTTCAAAAGCCTGAGCAGACAGCTCGGGTTTGAAACAGCTCAAGGGAAGATGCCACACGTGGGTGTGAGGCGGCGGCAGCAGGAAAATCTCATCTCTCCTCATCGCCTGCTGGCGCCAGATCCCACCGTGGGCCACGTCCATGGCTTTTCCCTGGCAGCACAGAGGCACCGAGGGCACAGCCAAAACCAAACCAGTGCTAAATGTCCCCAGAAATCACCCCAGCACATGTCCCAGGGGGCAGAGATGAGGGGGTTTTGGGGAAGGCGGGGGTGGAAGGGGGATTGCAGCAACTTTCCCCTCCTCTCCGCTCATCTAATCCTCCGGGCTAATCCCTTCCAGCCATATGGAGCCCTCACATCCCAAAACCAGCCTCCAGGAAGCACCCATGGCCACCCCTCCACACCCCTAATCCCCTCAGGAGGAGCACTTTGGACCTCAAAAGCAATGTATTGGTGGGGAAAGGGTTTGAGCACCCTCCAAAAGCCCTCAGGAGATGCTTCCCTGCAGCAGCCCCCCAACAGATTGGACACGCGATGAAATAAAACACTAAAATACTCTTTCAGCCCAGGTGACTGCAGCCCCCGTGACTGATTTTCCCCCCTCTTTTAAGAGCAGGGATTATTTATTGCGGTTATTTGTGGGTGCTGCCCCCAAAAATACTGTTTCCCAGGTCTGGTAATTGCTTGAGGCACTTGAAAATTAATAGAGCAGCTAGAGTAGAGGACAGGAGGAGTAAATCTGACGTAAGCCAGCAGGTAATTCGGCTTTTTTTCCAAGAACTGGTGGTTTTCTCCACAGCCAGCAAGAGCCAGGGGCTAAGCTAGCTCAGAAGGGGTGCAGATCTTCCCTGGTAGGCTGGGATTTTCCAGCAGGAGGAGGGCAGATGGGAAAAGTTTAATTTACAGAGCATTTTAAATATTATGGCATGTTCTGAAGAAGAGACCCGTATCCACGGGAAGGGAAAGAATTCCCCATACCACTGCACCTCCAGCCCAGGTTTGTCTTGCTTACCCCTACCAAGGATAGGAAACACAGCTCCAAAGTGGCCCCAAGTTTTATTTATCTTAACACCAGCTTTCCATGTTTCCTCAGCACCACTAGCAGCAGCAGTTTGGGCCTGGCCCAGCTGTGGGGCTTCCCTGTGGAAAAGTCCCTGTTGGGGTCATGTAACTCAAGGAGCAACCTCACAAGGTACACACCAGGCTAGAGGAGGATTTCTGATAAAAAATATAGGTTTTCTTTTTTTTTTTTTACATTAGCCACTTTTTTTTTTTTTTTTTTTTGCATGCTGATAGAGTTGCCAGGTCAAACTCCAAGCTATGTTACCCTTAAAACTTACAAAACCTTAATGACTTCACTTCTGAGAGCACCTCTCCCCCTCAAAATAAGGCGGTTAATACAACATCCCCCCCCCATTTATGAACTGAGAGCTGTTTGAAGCTGGCTCTGGAAGGACCCAATAAAACCAGCATGCAAACCCCTGCCCCCTGACCCAGCAATAAACTAGTACGTGAGGCAGGAAAACTTAAAGTCTTGAGAGCAAGGAAGAGAAAAAAAGAAAAAAAGAAAAAAAAAAAAAGAAAAACCAAGGGAAAAATTGGCCCCAGGCTTTCAGACAGCAGAGGGGGGGAGGGAGGGATGTGAGAGCACTGAGCATCACAGCAAGGTCTTGTTTAGACTGGCAGCCACGGGGAAAACCTGGTTACAGAGCTGGCAAGCACAGTCCGAGGGATGGATGAGGATGATGAGGGGAGGAAGGGGACAGGCTTGGTGGCCACAGCCATGAACTGCTGATGGAAACTTCCTGATGGCTTTTTCTTTATTTTTTTTCACACCCACAATGTAATATCCATAGGTCCTGGTCTCCCTGCAGTCACAGCACCTCAAAGAAATCACAAGCCCCAGCACCCCACCAGCAGGCCTGCACCCCCCTCTCTACTGGTGACATGCTCATGGGTGCCAGGTTGTGTCCCCATCCTTGTGGCAAAACCTCCTGTGGTCCCCAACAAGCATCCCACAATCTCCTGGGCTCTGACGGCTGCTGCCCCTCATCTCCCTGGGAGAAAAACACCCTGAAACCCCACAGGCAAACCCCAAGCCCTCTGAAAAGCAGAGGATGCCCCACAGCACTCCAGGTTTATTTTTTTCCAAAGGCTCTCCATGCAGAGAAGGGCCCCCTCCATCTCCTTCCACCCCAGGCACCAGCTTTTGTATCGCCTTGGCTGGATTTTAACTCCCCTCCTGGAGCTGGGGCCTCCTTTGCCTGCAATCCCTGTGGATTTTACCTCCAGGCAAGAGCAAGGGGAAAGAAGGGAAAAAAAAAAATGCTGGGGGGGGGGGGAGTTGAAGGGGGGAGCCCAGAGCCATAAAAGAGCCTGGTAAAAACAACAGACTGTGGCTGGGGGGTAGATGCAGGATGGCTTTAAAAAAGCACACCACCGAGGAGAGTTTGATGGCTCTGCCAAAAGGAAAGAAGAGTCTTCCCATCTTCCCACTTGCAAACAAGAGTTAATTATAGAGGGGAAAAAAAAAAAAAAAAAAAAGGCCCAGGAAAGTGTTAAAACCATCTGTGCCATGAGGAAGAGGCTGGGGCCAGGCAGGCGAAGGCAGCAGTGCTGACAGCTGCTGTGTACAGGCAGCCTGGACTGCTCCCCCCTGCTTCCCCCTCGACATGCAGTGCCATCCCATCCCTGCCATCCCATCCCTGCCATCCCATCCCTGCCATCCCATCTCATCCCTGCCCTGCCATCTTTCCCATGCCACCTTCCCAACCCGGTCCTGCAAAGTCCTACCCATCTCAGCACATGCCATGGGTCCTCAGCAGGACCCTCCCAGCAGCCTCCTTTCCAGAGGCGTGTCCAGGGCAGGAGCTCCAGGTTTGGTGGACGAGGATACTGCTGACCCCAAGAAGTGCCCCAGAGGGCACAGAAGGGTCACCCCTGGCATGCACAGTGTAGCCTCACCAGGAGATGGATGGGGCTTGGAGCAACCTGGTCTAGGGGAAGGTGTCCCTGCCCATGGCAGGGGGGTTGGAACTAGATGACCTTGAAGGTCCTTTCCAACCCAAACCAGTCCACGATTCTATGGACTTGTCCCCCATAAAGCATCACACCCATCCATGCTAAGGGACAGACAACTCAGCACCCATTTTAACCCCAAACCCTGGGGAAACAAGGCCCGAGCGATGATGCCAAGAGCCCAGCACTGTCTCTGCCATCTCACCAAGGCTGAGAGGACAGATGGATGGACAGACAGAAGTGCCTCCCCTTTCCGTGGGAAGGCAGGGGGCTGTGGGAGGCCAGAGACCAGCCCACCCGACTCGACCCTGCCATGGATCCCAACCACTTCACAAATATTTACTTAGCTGCTTTTTAAACAAACCCGAAATGCCAGAGAGTTTAAAGTCCATGTCCCAAACAGCTCCTGCATCTCGCTCTTGCCTACCCTTGGGTCCACCAACCACCTGCCCAGGAGAACCTGGAGGTTCCTGCACCCCAACCCCATCTCCAGATTTTAAGGAAACTTCAGGCAGGGTGCTACCCCGGGGCAACCCTTGTGGCTCCTGCTTTGGTAAAGACTTTCAGGCTGGATGATGCCTGAACACGCAACCAGTGCATTTCAGAGGAGACCTCATGCTGATGAGCATGCATATAGATTCACCGCAGAAAATAATTAGCCATAATTAAGGGCTTCTGGTTTATGGCTCCAACAATTGTTTAAACTGCAGAGCCCTGTTCAAATTAAGTTCAGGACTCACCAATAAATATTTCTTTACTGTGACATGGTTTTGTTTCAAACTCCCGCTCCGAGCAGTTGCTCAGACTGGAGCCAGAGCTGCTTCTCCTGCCAGGAGGCACAGGACACAGCCTCCATTCTTTTGGAACCGGCCCCAAAATTATGCTCTATTGGAGCAAAAACTTGTTGGAAGTAAGAGAAGGGAAGAAGGAACAGTAGAGGAAAAAAAAAAAAAACAAACCAGGAGGTGCAGAAGGCAAGAGTGGATGAAGAGCAAGAAGGTGGACAGATAGCTCCGTGTCATGACGTGGGCAACAACACCCGTGACGTGGCTGTATCAGCTGGAGTTTCAGCTCACCAAGTTGGAGGAGCAGTCTAAGACTCTTCCACACAGCATCTCCTCACCAGACCAGCTCCCACCCCACCTGTGGTGCTCCCTCCCTGTGGACAACATATGGCACGTCTCACCTCATTAGATCCATAACTAGCAGAAATAATAAGCAAGTTTGGTTCCTTTGCCACCACGTGATGTTTCAAGACAGCAACCAACACGCAAAATTGCACTACAGAATGTACTACAGAGGCAGCTCTTCATTTTTTGGTGTCTCCCCAAAACCCTTCTCCCAAAGCCAGCCATGGTCCTGCAATGTGCTCCAGCCTGGGAGAGATCAGCTGGGCAAAGTGGAGTTAAGATTTGAAGATCAATATTCACATGGAGAGATTCTGGCTGTGAAAGATGGTGCTGCCAACGTGCCCAGGTGCACTCAGAGGGCACCCATGCAACTCTGCTTCTGGAACAATGAGCTGGCAAGAGGGAGTTCCAGGCTGCTGAGACAGGATGCAGGAACCAGGCGTGGGTGGAAACCTGGGAGCAGCTCCACAAAACATAGGCTGAAAGTTTTCTTTCATCAACGTTTTAATTAAGACCAGCCCTCTGTGAGCACTGGTGAAGAAGCAATCTATTGGTGTGCCACGCTGTGATGCAGTCCCACCACACCATACCACACCAGGTCAAGGACAAGAGAGGAAAAACCCATATGATGGCCTGCACAGGAGCTCTGTCCCCAGCATGGTGGGGATATCATGTGGGGATGCTGGCCCTTAGCCTAGGTAGCTTCTCCTCTCCAAGGCAGGTCCTGGAGCCAACTCAGGGCCACCCAGCATGGAAAGCTCAGATGTTGCTACAAATTAGTACAAGTCTGCTGTTTTCTTTGAGAAAAAGGGATGTTTCTCTGCATGGCTGCTTCTCCCAGCAGACAAAAACCTCAGAACATCCTGGGAGTAAAACCTCAAAGCTGCACTGTCTCCCAAAAGGACACATTCAGGAACATCTCTGGCTCCCACCACTTGCAAGATTTTTCTGAGTATGATCTAGGAGCAGCGTGGGAAGCGCATGGGGAAAATGGCCATATCATAAACCAACCCAGCTTTATGACCTGAACGTTTTAAGATGTAGCAGAAGCCTTTGTACTGTGGCTGTAACTCCAATATATCAGTTGGCCATCGCTTCCACCAAGATCTAGAGCTCTAGATTTTGCAGCAAAGGCTGACTTAAAAGACCCATCTCAAATACATTATGTTACCACTGTTTCCTGTTACCCACACTGATGATTCAATTAATTTAAAAACAGCAGTGAAATTTAATTTTGCCATTAACCCTGCTATCTCCAGCGACCACCAGCTGGGAGGATGGCAACCACCTGCCCGAGTTTGGGTGGACTGGAGGGGTGGAAAGTGAAGAAATATGTAGGGGAGTGGAGAAATAGGGCAAGGTGGGATTTTTTTGGGCAGAAGCATAGGGAAGTTTGCAGAAGACAGGACAGGGAACAGAGGAGGGGGCACTGAACAGTGCCTGCAAAGGGTCTTATTCAGAACAGCCTCTTGTGGAAAAGGCTCACTCTCCTCCTCCCACCAGAGGAGAATTCACATGGTCCTACATAACTCCAAAGACAAACACGATGCAGAACACAAAACACGCCGGTGATCGCCTACCAGAAGGGGAACCACCAGACCCTGCCTGGGTCTCATCTTGGATCCATCAGTAGGGCCAAGGGTTAACAGGAACAGTCAAATGGAGCGTGAACTCCATAAAAGCAAACTGTTCCTTGGAGGAGGGGGGAAGGTTGCCCTTAGAGATTTGCAGTGCTGGTTGGCTCAGGCCTCGGGTTAAGCAGAGCTCACCCGTGGCTTCATCATGCAGCCCAGCTTGGTGTGGAGGAGCAGCACAGAAGGGACACGGCTGCCCAATGAGCTTTCCTCCCTGACACGTGGCCGGAGAAGAATAGTTAGCCCAAGCAGAGCCCTCCCATCTGCTTTTGTTTTCCAGTCTTCAGTCCTGGGCTCTACTAAAGCCCCTGAAGTCACCGGGCATCTGTTCTCCTCCACCCATCGCAATCTGCCAGCCACCGCCGCTCTGACAGCCATCCATCACGCCGTAATACGCTGACCACGAGACCCAGTGGGACATCATTTTCAAGTCAAATGCAGCAGTTAGCATAAAATAAAAGCATCGCCCTGGTTTGGGCTTGCTCTTTTTTTGTTTTGGTTTGGTTTTTTCCCTTTTCTTTTTTTTTTTTTTTTTTGACCATTCCGCAGCTGCAGCGAGGGACTCTGCATGCAACAAAAGTGAGGAGGAGGAGGGAGGGGGGAAAAGGCACAGGAAAATGGCAATTCTACTCTTCTGAGTCATAACAATTATGACGTTGTGATAAGAAACGTTTTCTATGAATTTTTAAGTACCAGTAATCCTGTTTTGCAATTGTCCCCCGGGAACAAGGCGACAGATTGAATGGGGCTGACAGTTATTTCCATCCTGACGAACGCGGCTCCGACGCGCCGTCTCCTCCCTCCAAACTTCCCAGCTTGGTGTTCAGCCCACCACTTCGGCTTGGGTTTGTTTGGTACAAGCAAAGTGGAGCTGGCTTGGCCACTGATGTGACCAAGGCCACCTCCAAATACCCTGCAAAAACAGCCCACTGGCCCCAAACCCCAAGCGTGCACTTATTCGCATGCCCATAAAGCAGAACTGCTCTCCAACAGCAAGCACGGGGTGGAAATGCACCCACGGAAGCTCCTTTTCCTTCCACATGCAGCCCTCCCGTTGAGAAACCTTCAGCTGTGAGCTATGAGGTCAGGTCAAGCATCTTGGTCCCTCCTGGTCCAGCCACAGCAAAGACCCTCAAAGGGGTCCGGGAAGATGAGGATCAACAGGGAAGAGCATCGCTTGATGTTCCAGTGTTTGAGACTCCAAAATTTCCATCACCACCCTAAAATCCTGCAGATGGATCTTCCTGACACTTGAACGGGCTGCAGGAGAAGGCAGCCAGGAAACACACCTTTTTGTTCAAGTCTTTCAGACCGGGGAACAAAACCAGTTCCTTTTACCTCTTTTGTAAAATGAGCTCCGTCATCAGAATCTGTGCCGAGGAGTGAATTTGTTTTGCAGAGGATCAAATAAATAATGGATGACGAAGGAAAGCTGCCACAGTGAGACTGCTCACGAGATGCTCTGCTCTGTGCAGCCCTTCCTGACACGCTCCTTTTCAGGGTCCCTCGTGCAGGTGCCAGCTCAAGCCCCAGCCTTGGGAGATGCTCCCCAAACCCAGGTACCAAGGGGTGCACCAGGCAAAGCGATGCACTCCAGACATCAGTGCCTTACAGCTGTTGTCTTCAGCAGCCCCTATGGGTGACAGGGATGTGTTTTGATTCTGCTGGGCATGGAGAGAGGCAAAATGTGCTCCTACCTGGGGTATGAGCAGCCCAGCACTCAACAGTGCACCTGGAGGGAAGCCTGGCTCACCACCCCCCACCAGCAGCCATCCTCAGCTACCAGCCCCTCAATAAGGCTCAATCCTTTTTTTTAACAATATGTTAAAAAAAAAAAAAAAGTAAAAAAAAAAGTTTCTGCTTCCCTGTGAGCAGGCACCCCATGCCTTTCCCACCTAGACCTCCTCCATGCCACCACGCCAGCACACTGCACGAGTGGGGATGATGCCCCGTGCCCACCTAGGAAGGAAGCCTGGGCCTTTAAGTGCTATACAGCCAGAAGACATTAAAAGCAGCTTGTCAATTTAGATGCAAATTTATTTTAGATGCAACAGAGGGCTTACAAAAGAAGGTGTGCTAGGGTGCTGTTTGCTTCTGCTAAGTCTGATGTGATTTGGCTCCCAGGTACTGAATGGGTGTTGGGATGGGTGACAAATGAGCTTGAGAGATGGGCACCAGGATCCAGAGGCCTCTGGATCAGTCCCTGGATGAAACCGAGCTCCATAATGACCAAAAGCCCTTAGCCTGAAGGCTGTGCAAGCTACTAGCACCAGAGATGTGCAAGCACAGAAGTGAGCACACCACCACTGCCTCCTCCACACCTCTTCCCGGCAAGTCATCCTCAGTCCGACCAACATCCTTTGTTTTCTGCTTTGTTTTCCTTCCCCCAAGCCTGGGCAGCCCTCCTCCTCCTCCTCCCCATCCTCCCCACCACCGCCCCAGGGCCAGGCTGCAGCCCAGCAGGTCCCCGGGGCGGTTTCTCAGAAAGCACAACCCTTTCTGCAGAAAGTTCGGCAGCTTGGGCCAATAGCAGGAGTTTCTTTAATCAACGTAAATTGCATTTTCTGCAGATAAGTCTCCTACTTTCCACTGCCAAGCAAAAGCCAGCCTGGACGGCAGTAAAGAAATAAAAATAAAAATAAAAAAACCACAACCAACACAACCCCCCTCACATCTCTCCCATCCCCCCCCCCCCCTCCCGGAGGCTGCAAAGTCACCGCAGAAGCTCGCGGGGTGATTATTTATAGCCTTTCCCTCTGCAAAAGCCAAAAATAATTGTTCCAGCCCAATTACCGAATTTCTGAGCTCTCGGCTCAGGGGTAGCCACAGAAGTGCCTTGAGCTGCTCACAATTTAGCACTTGGGGAGGTGAGATGGCAAACGGTGGCCGGCACCTCCTGACAGCCGGCACGGCGGCGCTCGCCGGGCTTTGGAGAGGAGAACGTGGCCCATGAACATAACCTCCGTGGGGTTGAGTGGGGACTCCTAAGTGGCTCCCCATTAAATCATTTCTATTGAGGTTTTGCTGAGGTCGCTGCTGAACCTCAGAACCCCCTGTGAAGGCCAAACCACGGACACGGGTGGGGAACACGCGTCGGGGAACATTGAGTTGGGTTCCTTCCACCATGTCCTCCTGAAGCTCAGCATGACCAAAAGCCTTCTGCAGCACCTGGCACCATCAGCAAGACTGAGATAACTTCCCAAGCCATCTCTGCCATCTCTCAGGTCCCCATCCCTCCTTACGAGCCCTTTGGTTTTGTTTAGAGAGTGTTTTCCTCCTCCCCTGGCTCAACCCACCCACACCATCGCTGCCTTTTCCACCGGCAGTGAAGGCAAAGAGGAGCAAACATTGTGCATGGGAAGAGAGAGAAAGAGCCAGGAATCTGCTCCAAGTCCCCCTTTCTAAATATATGCTAAAAAAATAATACATATATAATTAAAAATGATGGTGGCCAAGGGGCAATCCAGGGCTGCAGAGATGCCATGCTTGCAGTCAAAACTCATCTCCCACATTGGGTATCACACCTTTTAGGGATCTTCATCTCTTGACAACCCCATAAAGAATAACCCACCCAACTGTAACCCAGTGCTGGGAGGTCTCAAAAACATACCCATTTTGTAAAAAGCAGGTAAAGCAGAGGGAAACACAGCTGCTCTGCTGGCCCCAGCCAAAGAGCCAACAGAAGCCTAGCTGTGGAGAAGCCAGAGATGTTTCCAAAGCCAACCCACAAATAAACATGTTTGTTCCTTTTTAGAACTAGCCTAAAATTTTTCCTTACTGGGGAAGGAGTTTTCCTTCAGTCCTTTCCTTTGGGTGGACCAAATGCGTTTTGCTTATCTGCTCAAATGACAACAGTTGCCCGAGGTCCCCATGAGATGGACCCAATGCTGCAAAGCACCCAGTTGCCACCACATACTTCCAGTTCAGGCAGCCAGTGAAGCTTCAAATGCTTAAAGAAAAAAACACAGCAGGTTTTGAGCACCCACAACATGCCCTTTTCCTTCTGCATGGACTCATCACACCCCATGCTTTGTCCCAGAGAGCTCTTCCTCCCAGGTGCAGAGGAGAGGGAGGGAGGGGGAAACCTTGGAGATCCACCTCCATGGGACGCCTCCAACCAGCACCATCCAAGGCTCCAACTCAGCTTCAAACCTACCTAGAGGACCACCAAACCCCCAACTTGGATGGATTAGGGGGTGGTGGGACCCCATCTTCACCCGGGCAAGCATGGATCCCCCCTCCCCGGGGTGGCTGTGCCGGCTCCAGCCGCTCCCTCAATCCAAGTGGAGCAGATGGCAGGCGCAACACTTACGGCTTCGCTTTCCAGCCGCCACGGCAGAGCCTCAGCGGGGCGGAGGCGGGGAGGGGAGGGGGGGGGGGAAAGATGGCTTTTTCTTAAATTTTTTTTTCCCTTTTTTCTTTTTAAAATACATTTTTTTCCTGGGAGTTTTTAATTTTCTTTTAAAAAAATAAATAAAAAAAAAAAATTAAACAAAACAATACAAAAATCCACACGTCTAACCGGGTGCTTGAGAGCCCCTGGCTGGCAGAGCGTGGTGCTGGGCATTCTGTCTGTGCTTGGGGGACCAGCTGACAGCCTGAAATCCCCGTTGAGAGGGACAAATCCTGGAAAGCCTCGTGAAGCAGAGATAGGGGGGAAAAAAGGGATGAAGCGATCAAAGAAGGGCTTTCTAGGGATTCTGCTAGCTCGCCTGGATTTCTTCCCCTTTGATGGCTCATTCCCTGCTCACCAATGGGCAACTTCTGCTTTTGCCACCCCAGCAAGGTGGTCAGAGAGCTTGGAAAAGCATGTTCTGAGTGAAGGGGACTTGGAGAAAAAGCCAAGCCATGTTTTGGCTTGGACATCAGTCCTCCTGTCTGCATTGATTAAGATGGAGCAAGGGAGATGTTGCCACCTGGGGCAATGGGGGGCATTCCCCAGCTTGGGGACCAGAGCTGCCCCGGTGTCCCATGCCATGAAACACCATGTTCCTTGTGTCCTACACCAATGGCTCAAACCAGTTTGGGGTTTTTTTTGTGCTTCCTGGTGGAGACCAACCCCTAGAATGAGGCTGGGAAACCATAAATCTGGGCATCGCAGACACCAGATTGCTTTCAGCAGCCACGCTCCGCACAGAGCTTGGTGATAAGTAACAAAAAAGTCTGCACTTTGCGCCGCTGATTTCTTGTCTGGGGATGCATAAAACCCGGGAGATGACAGATCTGCACCTCCATCCAAGAGCATCCCCGTGCTGGCTCTGCTGGAGAGGCAGATAAACAAAGGCAGCTCTCCCCGGCGTCCACAGGCAGCTGCCACCACCACCGGGGAAGGAAAAAAAAAAAAAAAAACCAACACAAAAGAGGTCTGAACCACCGGGATCAGCAGGAACGGGATGCTCCTGGCACTATCCTGCCCCTTTTATTCCCTTGGTAGCCACAGGGAGCTTGGCCCCGGCCCCTCGGGTACCTCCCGACCACTCAGCATCTCATGGTGACGTGGAAAACATCCCAGTTCTGGGCATGGAAAACAGCTTGGTCGTGCCAGCAAAGAGCCCAATGATGATTTGGACCAGTTCTGTGCCAATGGGTGTGACAGACACTCGCCCAGATCCCAGGTGGGACACAGAGAAATCCAAGCACCCATCTGATGGCACACAGGGGTTGGGGGAGGTCAAACACTTGGCAGGGAGGTTTTCTGATGGGGCTTCTGAATTTAGATGTCCTCACCGCTGGCAAGGGGGGGTGGGTGCTCACCAATGCTTCACAGGGGATGGTTGGGACAGCAAGGGAAAAGGGAGCAGGCTGGCAAGTGCCAACTTGAGGATGTGTCCAAGAAAAACAAAACCAAACAAAAAAAAACCAAACAAAAAAAGGCCATGGCTGCAGCACCAAAACACCCAGGTCTTGGCCCATCTATAGGAGGGCACGGGCTGGTGGTGCTCACCTGTCCTCGCTGGCTCAGAGCATCCTATAGCTGCTGGAATAACACTGCCATGCTCCTCCCAAACCCACCTTCCCTCCCCAAAAATGCTTGTTGGACCCCAGCACCTCAGCTCCATTCCCTTTCCCTGCCACTGCAAGACCCCCACACCCCTCTTTGTGCCCCACCAGTTTGTTGTTCAAACCCCAGCTCCCGGCACCAGAGCCCTACTGCTGGGCTTCAAGAGGCACCACGGAGCCCAAAAGTGGGGGTTTGGAAGTGCCAAGGAGAGCTCCAGGGGGCAACGTGGGTTGTCTCACCAGGTCTTGGCAGCAAATCCTTGGGGAAGAGGGAAGGCAAAGCAGGAACCCATCTTTGCAACCCCAAAGGTGAATCATTAGCTGCGGGAAGCCCTCACTTTCTCCCCAGCCACCAGCTCCTAGGACACACCAGCATCCAGGGAAAGGGACCAGGGAAAGGGGTCACCATGCTGTTGGCCACCCCCCCCCCCCAGGGCTTTGCCAAGGAATGCCGGGGGGCGGCAGTGGGGGGAGCAGCCGAGGCGGCGAGGCTGGGAAGGGAACCAGCTGGAGAGCCGCAGCCTCATGAAATAATGAAATGCCAAACCAACCCCTGCATCTTCCACAGTCTCTCAGGTCACCTACCAGATTAGGAGGCCTGTTGCTAAGGCAACCATATCTTGCAAGTGCTAGCTGAACTTCCCCATCGTTTTTAACCCTTTAAGGAACAAAAAAAAAAAAGAAAAAAATAAAAAAAAAAAAAAGAAAAAGAAAGAAAAAAAAAGAAATACATAAAAATAAAATAAAAGTAACGCCAATGATGCAACCGGCGGGAGACCGGTGGAGAGAAAGGGAGAGGGGGGGCAGCTGGGGAAGGGAAATAAAAAGAAAAGGAGCCCCAGCAGCCGCCTCCTGCCCGCTGCACGCCGGGCTGGCTCCCTTCCAGGCGGGTAATAAAATTATTCGGCATCCGCGCACGCACGCGAGACCCGGCAAACTTTGGATGTGCCTGGCACAGCAGCGGGGTGGGGGGAGGACATAACCCCCCCCCCCCCAAAAAAAAAAAAAAGAAAACCCAAACAAACAAACAAACCCAACAAAAAAGTCAGGTTACGCGCATGAAACCTGGGGCAAACAAAGCCAAAAATTGAACTTTTTTTTTTTTTTAATAAAAATACAAGCCCTGGCGGCCTTGCAGACGCGGGTGCTGCGGCGAGCAGGCGGCAGTGCGGTGCCACACGGGAGGGGACAGATGGTGTGGGGATGGAGGTGATGGGTGCCCCTGGCCACCCGGGTGGTTTTGCTGCAAGCAAGGGGTGAGAGCATCCACAACAGGGGTACACGGCTTGTGGTCTGCGATGGGACAATAAAATAAAAGTAAAAAAAAAAATTAAAAAATTGCCCCCTCGCCACTCTGGGGTGGGTCACTTTATGATGGGAATGCAAATGTGATTTCCTCCTCCTCCAAGTGGAAAAAAAAAAAGCCAAAAAACATTCTGAATGCACACATAAGCAGGGAGCCCTAGATAGTGCAGCTCGGTGGGGTAACAGGGAGCAATGAGAGAGGAGAAAAAAAAAGAATGGAAGGAACAAGGCAATGCACTGGCAGCACAAGAGGATAAAAAAAAAAAAAAAAAAAAAAAAAAAAAAAAAAAAAAAAGAGGGAGGGGAGAAAGGCATGGAAACAAGGAGAATATGTGGAGCAGCATAAATCAGCACATGGGGAGAGCCGGGGAGGCAGAGCAGCACGTGCTGTGCTCCAAGCCTGTGGGCAGTGCATGACCAGCTCTTGCCCAGGAAGTGATCCAGCCTCATGGACCAAGGAAAGAGGCCCCCACCTCCCCAGGAGGCTAATTCCATGTGGGGCACCACCCAGTACACCATCGTTCTCCTGTTAGGATATCTTTGGGAAAGAAAAAGCTTCTGCTGGCATCGATGCAAAAGATGCTCGATGGCAAAAATTGAGGGGATCCTCCTTTTCCCACCCCCGCGTCAGGGTGGGGACAGCAAGTGGGATAATTCCTGCTGAATTCCCCTCAAATGAAGGCAGAAAGATGGAAACTTGCTCCCAAAGCCGCCCTCTTGCCCCCTGCCTGCTCCAAAAATCATAATAAAGAGAGATGCAAGGGTCCATGCAAACCTGGCCCCGCTTTGCTCTGGGGCTGCAGTGAGATGGGCTCGTGGCTGGGCACCACGGGGGCTCCAGCATTGCCACCCGGCTCTGGTCCTGCCCTCCAACCTCACCCCTGAACCTTGCCAACTGGCAGGAGAAACTTAATTAGCCACGTCCATCAAGCCCAAACATCTGTAACCAGCAAAATTTACAACCAGAAATAAAGAGGAGTGACCTTCGGCAGTGCTAAAAGACAGTTGGGTTCTTGTATTACAACGGCGGGGACAGGCAAAATTCATTATCTCTAACCAACCTTACAACCAGATTAAACACAGAGGCACCAGTTCCATCTCCCTGGACCTGCCACCGTCCCTGTCCCAAGCATGGGAAGCTCCCCTCTGCCACAGACCCCATGGCTGCAAATTCAGCTGTTGTTCACACCCCTGTGCATCTCCATCCACCCCTCCTACCCAGCACAGACAATATGGTGGGTTCATCTCACCCCACCAGGCTGAGGGGGTGACATCCCTCTGGGTCTTTCTCCAGGGTGATGCTCACCTTCCCTGTGAGCATCTAAGGAGCACCAGCTCCTCTCTGCACCAGGGATGCCACGGTGATACCCAGAGCTGGTGCTGCAGATGTTTGCTCACAGGAGGCAAAGGAAAAACACCTGGTTTCCAGCCCACAGCCAACCAACCAGAGCCAATCCCTCTGGAAATAATCATCATCATTACAACCCAGCACGTGTACATTCCCCAACACGAGGGCTTTTGTCCTGAAGATGCAGCCAAGGATTTCACCTCTGGCTGTGAGATGCACACAGTGCTGATCACCAGCCAGGGAGGGAGAGCCTGTTATTTTCATCAGAAGATGCTCTCTGTGGGGACTTTCAGCTGCCAGCCAGGAGAAACAAGCCACCAGAGAAAACTTGAGCCTCCTAATAGCTTTTTCTTCACCAGTCCCAGGCCTGGCAGTGGCTGAAGGGCAGCATCTTCTCCAGAAGATGAGCACCAGTGGGGCCAGCTGGTTTTTCCCATGTTGAGCAGCAACAAGTCAAACTTGCTTGGAAAACACTTAAAAGTGGTGGTGGGGGGGGGGGGGAGTTTCAAATGGACCAGGTGGATGGTGCACCATGCTGGAGCAACGGTAAAAGTTAAAATTAATTAGCTGGCAGGATGACAAAGAAGCCATTGTGCAGCACAGTGGAGCAATCCAAGTACAAAGGCTTTATAGAAGTCATGTTGAAAACTCCTTGATGACTTCAGGTAAGGAAGGACAAGCTGTCAGGACGTGCCACAATGCCCTGAAGGGCTCTGGGACAAGCAAGTGTGCTTTTAATGATGAAATGAGCCCTGGGAACCCCAGCCTGGACTTTCTCTCTAAAAAAGACTGACAAAGAATTGAAGCTCCAGAGTGTTACCGGTGCTACGATGCCCAGGATAAAACAAAACCATCTGGTTTGGGTCTTTCCATGGAAAACTATGCTTGAGCTAGGCAGAAGATGCCCATGTGCAACATGGGCCAACCTTTGCTTCCTTGTGTGCCCCCATCCCCAGCCATACTCCACCAAGCATACCCCTGCTGAAAACCCCCCTGATGAGACCACACGTCCCCTGCCTCAAACCAGACCCCCAGGAGGGTCTTACAAACCCAGACCTACCTCTTGGTTCAAGCTTCAGCAGAGGGAGACCCCCAACAGCCAAGGGGTCTCCATCACCACCAGGCAGATCCAAGTTCTGCTCCTGGGGGAGGAGCATGCCACCTCCAGAGCTGCTGGGGATGTGGGAGCAAGGCTGAAGCTCCCATGGAGAGTCAAGCAGCCACGACCCCCCTGCCTTCATCCCCCTGGCCCACAGGCAGATGGGCAGTGGTGTGTGGGGGGCTGGGTGTGATTTACACCCCACCAGCTGCACAGCTCTCCTGCAGAAAGGAGACGAGGGGGAGGGAAGCACCTCCTCCTCCTCCTCCTCCTCTCCCCTGCAAGCATCACTCCTGCTTGGGGGGATACTCAACCAGCCCCTACGCCCCACAAGCTGCCCCGATCCCAACAGGTCTCCCCCAAAAATGAGGCCAATCACCCAGCAAGGGCTGGGCAAAGCGAGGAAGATGCTTTGGCAGGGGAGCAGAGCTCAGCACGATGCCACCACAGCCTTATCTTCTCACCCCAAACCAGGAGGCACTGCGAGGAAGCGCCCTGCCCCCTTCCTTGGTGTGAGCTGCCTTTTTCTTTTTTTTTTTCCACTTAAAAAAAACCCAAAACCAACAACCCCAAAACAACAAACCAAGCTCCCAGCTCCTCCCCAGCCCAGAATGCACAGCTTGGGGCAGGCAGCAACTTGGACAAACACAAACACACACACACATAGCTGGGCTCTGCCAGCTGCCCATGGGGGTGATGAGGGGTTTTTCCTCTTTGTGATCATCAGAAATGAATAAATAAGAGCAGCCAAGATTTGGGGCACCCTCACAGCAAGCCTGTGTTGGGAGAAAGGAGACACCAGACAGCCACTCACCTTGGTGAGCACCCATTGGTGCTTCACCCCAGGGTGATGGCAGACACACAGGTGGGAACTGGGGCAGTAGGGAATAAAAAAAACCACCTCAGGTCAGAGGGACAGGTTCTGGGTGGCTGCTGAGAATGCCACAGGATGCTAGCACCCCACCCAGCCAGGCAGGGCAATGCTCACCAGCACAGCAAAGCTGCTGCTGAGCATCCTCTGGTTTAGTTTGCAGCCAAAAAAATCCCAATTATAGGTGCAAACTCAGTCTCACAAGGCTTTGTGAAACCTGCCCAAATCCAGGGGAAAAAAAAAAAAAAAAAAATCAACCACCCCAGATCCTGCTTGAGGCAGGCAGGAGGGGCAGTCAGCTCATTTTCACTACAGAAAGCCACCGCACCCCGGGAGGAGAGGAACCAGATCAAATGTTTAAGGGTTGATGCAGAAACATTTAAAAAAAAAAAAAAATTAAAAAGAAAATATTAGCTTAAGACACAGCCAGAGGTCTTCCTTTGGACTTTATCTTGTGGCAGCAGGCTGCAGCTGAGCTGCCTTGCACACGGGCAGACAGACAGACCCCACAGCCTCCCAACCAGCCCAGGGAACAGAGGTGGAAATGTCCTCATGAAAATCCCAGGGAGGAGGAAGGGTAAGGCAGGTGGGAGAGCACTCAGTGACCAGGTGGGAAGCACTGCTCTGCCCACTGGCCCAACCAGGGTGCCAAAGCACACATGCTTTTATTTATCTATATCCCTATATTGATCTTGATTCTGTGTATCACATAGATTTGCACACACACACACACACACACACATATATATTTTGCTTAATTCTGATGTTAGCAGCCTCTACACAAGCAACATCAAACTCAAGAAGGAGAGTGGGCATTTCTCTTCAGAAAAAAGCCCAACAAAACCATTTAACACACAAATGTCAGACAAAAGGTGCCCTTACACAGGGGACACTGTACCTCACCCATATCTAAACCTTACCCAAAGCCATTCTTGCCTTGGCTGGGCACAGGGGATGGCTGTCACCACCATGGGATGCAGGGATGAGAAGGAGGAGGTGGTGGGGGGGGGAGAACTGGATCCTACCACATGTGAGAAGCAATGGTGAGAAGCAGCCAAACCCCCCCCCTCTTTTGGAAACCCCCCTGGTTGCACAGCTGTAGCTTTGAACTCACTTGTGGCCAAGTGAATGAAAAAGAAATTTAAAAAAAATAACAAAAGGAAGAAAAAAAACCAACCCACCACCCTAAAGCAAGGGGGAGGTGAGGGTTTTGTTTACTTGCAGAAAGCCCTTCATGAAGGAAGGTGCCTCTTCCACCCTGTAGAGCCCCCCAGACCCAGGGGGTCCCTTCTCCAGGGATTTGCAGGGTCAGGGCCTGGGAAGGAGAAGCTGCTGGGAAAAATGGGGGGGAGGGGGATGAGGGGGTGGGATGTGCTCATGGTGGTCAGGGCTGAGCACAACCCTCTGCTGGGGTTTCATGACCTGACCCCTAAATGGGAAGCTGGAGAGGTGTGATGCTGGTGGGGAGGGAGGGCAGCTTGGTCCCTGGTCCCGGCACTGGTGGGCTGGGCTGGACCGAGGAGGGGGGCACGAGATGCTTCCAGGAAGTGCATCCCTTCCTTCTGCTTACAAGGAA
Organism: Phaethornis superciliosus; assembly: GCA_023637945.1. Lineage (NCBI taxonomy): Eukaryota > Metazoa > Chordata > Aves > Apodiformes > Trochilidae > Phaethornis > Phaethornis superciliosus. Next base: position 25,656,975 of record JAJQWJ010000009.1, read on the forward strand.
AACCAGGATCAAGTGCTCCAGCACCTCTCTCCCCAGAGGATCCCCCCCACACACACCAGCGAGGGCTCCCTCCATTTCAGTGAAAGAAGAGAAAGAGCCGGAGCCCCCCGCCCGCTCCCCGGGCCCGGCTCTGGCAGCTGTTTCCAATAGATCCAGGGCCGGCTTTCCAAGAGAAAAATAGGGAACAAAAGGTAGGAGAAAATCCAAGTTTCCAAGGTAAGGAAGGAAATGATCAGGAGAACAGGAAAGCCTCACTCGTACCCAAAACACGGCGTCCTGACCTAACAAACCTCCTCGCTGCCAGCCGCAGGAGGACAGTGATCCCCCCCGCCACGAATCCCGGCCCCTCGCCCTCTTTGTTCCTCCAAAGGGACCCCAGAACGCCAGGGAGGGCAGGACGGAGAGCTTTGTGCTCTCCCAGAGCTGAGCATCTGCTGGGGGTTGGGGAGGGGGCTGCTGCTCCCCCCTTCACCGGGTCCCCTCGCCGGCCTCACCGCTCGCCCACGTGGCCGCCGGGGCAAACAATGGGATGGGGAGAGCGGGCTGCTGAGATTGCCACCAAGGCCTTCCTCCTCTTTGCCTTCCAGCAGGAGCTGGCCCTGCTCAGGCACCAGTGTGGGGGTGTTAAAATAAAAGATAATACAGAAAAACTATAGATTTAAAGAAAAAAAAAATTCACTCCAATTTGCCTCGTTGCTGCATATGCGTTGGCACCAGGTGAGGGCACGTTGACCAGCATATAGCAGGGTGGGAGATGGGGACCACCCCCCAGGCAGTTGGGTGGTAGATTCTCCATCCCTGGAGGTTTTTAAGAAGAGACTGGATATGGCACTCACAGTGCCATGGTCTGGGAACCACGGTGGTAGCTGATCAAGGGTTGGGCTTGCTGATCTCAGGGGTCCTTTCCAACCCGGATGATTCTGGGATTCTGTGCCCACACGTCCCACCACAGCACCCAAAGGTTCAGGGGGTCCCTGGCCGTGGTACAAACCCTCACCTTCCCTCATCCTGCCAGACAGGATTGATGAAATCCTCCTCTCTCCTCCTGTCCCACCCCTGGCTTTTCAGGAGAACCCCCTCCCAGATGGGAGCCAGAGAAACTTTGCATCTTCACATCATTTGTTGACATAAACCCCATCCCCTGCCTCACTTTTGCAAAGGCACTCGGGGTGGGGTGGAGGGAAGGGGAGGGGAGGGGAAGGGGGGGGGGAAACGTCTGTTTCCATTTGAAACTGTCAAAATTAGCATTCAGTAATTAAAAATCACACCCTTTCTCTTAATAACCTAACCAGCATGATACAATCAGGTTGTGCCAACTCTTTAATCTAATTGACTAATTACAGATTTTAATTTAGTCAGTTACTGAACAACTGTTGACAATTTGTTTTCATTAGGGACAGAACAGGATAAATATTTAGGCTCCCCAGTCAAAGACTAAGACATAAGCTCTGGGCTCTGACCTCCAGTTTTGTGCTGGTGGCTTCTCCATCGCTATCACCCATGGAACGGTGCTGCTCCCAAACACCCCGGCTGGGCAGCAGAGGCTGCTCCATCAGGATGACCAATATTGTTTAAAATACAAAATTAAACTCAACCAGCTTTCCACGGCGTGCCAGTGAAAGTGGAGTTTAAGGGACCCTGGGGGCTTGCAGGGGGGACGGACACACCAGCATCCTAAACTGGGAGGGGAAGGCTGAGCCCAGCGTGCAGTCAGGAGAGGGAATTTCTGTATTCTTTTTTTTTTTTTTTTTTTTTTAAGTGATGTGGAGTTTTGCAGCTGCTCCTGGCAGCCTGCCACTCCCGAAGGAAACTCCTCTCTCCAGTTACCTACCAGGGAACCCTGTCCCTGCAGAGCAAAGCTGGATGGAGCCCAGGCAGAGCACAATCCTGCATGGAGACAGGACGGAGCTGCATGTGCCCCAGCCAAGCCCCATTCCCAATGCTCCAGAGATGCCTGTGGGGCTTCCAGGGACCACACGAAGGTGGTCCCAAGCCCTCTCCCTGTCGTGTGACAGATTTGCCCCCAAAACATCTGCTCTTCTGTGAGAGAAGAATTTCCAACACGCTGGCTGTAAAGGGCCACCATCATTCCACCACCATCACTGCAGAGACACTCCTGGAGCTCCACTACCATCATCACAAAGGCATTCACACAGTTCCCCCCCCACCATTAGAAAGGTACTCATGGACCTCCAACACTATGTGTACAGAGGCATTCACAGATCACCACCAATGCAGAGCTACTCCTGGACCACCACCATCATGAATACTGGTCCCACACACACCCCACACAGACATGGGTGCTTGGAGCAAGAATCTTGCAGCCTGTGTTGGTTCTGGAGCAAGAAGACAGATCAGCACAGCAGAGGCAACAGTCACACCAAACCCCTCGTGCACGCAGAGCATCTCCTCCCAGGAGGGGTCACCTGTGGCCATTTCACCTGCCTGAGGTGGCACACCACGAGATGACCACACAGATGCTGGTGCTGTGACAAGATGCACCCCCTGCAGCCCAGTGACATTCAGGCAGCAATGCTGGGACACACTGCCAGTCCTACAGCCAACTGGGTCACAATGGGCAGATGCAGCAGACAAGGATTCCCATACCTTGCCTCCAAAATCATGGCTGAGAGGGCCCTTACAAAGCAGTGAAATGGCTGGGTTTGGGGTTCACACTCTAGTGCCTGGAGACACCCCCAACCCATGCTACCAACAACAGGCCAGACCCTTCCAGACCCTTTGTTTCCCCATGCTCCTCAATGAACAAAGTCTAGCATGGCAAAACCAGCATGCCAGGATACCCCCACCCATGTCTAGGAGCTTGAGAAACCCTTTTAAGATCTCAGTCCAAGAGGATGCCATTCAGATAGTGGGGGACTCTTATCCCCAGTGAGGATAAGAGAACGTGAGGCCAAATCATCCCCCACATCTTTTTCCCAAGCCAACCACCACCTTCCCAGCAGCAACTGCAGCTGAGCATCTTTCCAAACCAAAGTCAGGAAGAACTGCAGCAGCTTCCCATAGTTATAAAAAATAATGAATCAATGCTTTGCATTAATGGTAAGATGAAGCCACCACTCCCTAGATCTCGAACGGCAAAGAAAACATGTTCCCAAGTGTGGGTCCTTCTCAAGGGGGAGAACCAAAGGGAGCAGAGGAGGGGGAAGGATGAAGTCAAACTCTTCAGCAGACAAAGGCAACCCTGCACATCTGACATGCCAAGCTGGCCGTGAAGGCAGAGCAATACTGCAAAAAAAAAAAAAAAAAAAAAAAAAAAAAAAAAAAGAAAGAAAGAACTGGAAAAAAAGAAAGAAAAAAAAAGTATGTAGCAACAGTCAACTAGATTTAAGTTCATTTTCTGTAGCTCGAGGCCAAAATCGACTGAAGTGGTTCTGGTGATCAAGTTTTCTGCAATTCCCCTTTCTGTGTATTAGCTCTTTGACAGAAATTCACTGCGGTATTTAAACTGGCAGTCATCACCACTAACTCAAATTGTATTGGCTTTCATGGCGTTGAAATGCTCAACTGCCAGCAGCCACCGGCCAATTCCCAGATAAGGTGGTGGCTGAAATCCCCTGTCACACCAAGAGATCCTGTTGCAAAAGCTCAGCCGGCCCTGGGACCGCATCCTGACGCTGTCCATGGGGCTCTGCTTGCTGGAGGAGCCCAGACCAACAGCTATGGGTTGAGGGGTTTTTGGAGTTGAGGGATGCACGTGGTGCTTCTAACTTGGAGAAGCTCCTTTTGATCCATGTGGGAGAGGCAGCTTGTTAATAGTCAGACTATCACCCCTGCTCCGAGCACCTTTCTCCCATCACCAGCCTTTTGTCCCAGCTGAGAATAAAAAACCTGGGGAAAAGGCAAAAAGCCATATTCCTTAGCCACACCAAGAGCCCATGGTCCCAAAGGTCCTGCCCTTCCAAAAAAAAAAAAAAAAAAAAAAAAAAAAGAAGTGTGAGATTTCTCCCCCCCCCTTTTTTTTTTTTTTTTTTTTTTTTTTAATCTCACTAAAGAGTTCAATATGAAAAACTGGATGGGGAAATTGGCGAGTTGTCCTGCTGCTCCTCATGGTTTTCATACAGTTACTCTGGGAAATGAAGTGGAAATGACACAGCATGCAAATCCCATCGTTAGCACCCCGCTAACGAGGCGCAGCACTGGCTCTCCCAGCCCAGCACCCCCCTCCAGCACCAGCTACAGAAGGGCGACGTGCCAAACTCTGGCTGCCTTGGCACCACCACACCACTCCTGGAGCACCCCCCTGTTCTGTCCTTACAACAGCAATGGTAAATAACATCACTTTTGGGTAAATAAACACCGTATTTCGGGCAAGGGCCGCGCAGAGGTTGTTGACCAAGTATAAACATGATGCTCTACCCATGTGGGGCCAAGACTTGTACTGGAGTATTTTTAACCATATGAAGTGATTCACAACTTGCTGGTGCAGCCCCATTTGGGGCTTGTAGCCCGTTTTATCTGCCAGCTGATGGGTGTTGGGTTTGGTGCTTGACAAAAACCTGCATTTTCACTCCGGCGCTCATCGGCGAGGCTCACACGCTCACCAGAACCAGCAGCCTGCCCTAGCAGGGAAGCTGGTGAGCAACAAGGTGCTATTCACACTCCCCTGGTTATCATTTGGTTCTTTGGTCAATATTTAAGTTTTGGCCAGGTAGGTCCCTCACCCTGTAAAGTACACGGTGTGCCAGGAAAACACCGCTCCCTGGAGAGGGACTGTGAGTATCAGTCACCAGCCATGCCAGGGAGGAGAAGCACGACCCCCCTTTTGAGGTCAAAACGTGGCAGGGGAAACCAAACCAGAGCCACAAGGCACAGGGGAGTGAAAATCTCCTTACGAGTCTTAGCCAAAAGGTAAAGCACTTGGGGCTGTTACAAAACTGCATTACACCAAGAATTAAAAACAATCAGGATTGTGTCTATTTACTGTAAGCTTAAAGCAATGTGTATTAAAGAAGTTTATGCGAATCATCTAATGCACTCAGGCCTATTGTTAGAATTATTACCAAGCTAAAAAAAGATTAATTTCTCTAAATACACTAAATCCTCAGACACGACGAGGAGACTGCTGTGAATGGAGCATTACCACATCTTGGTTGCTACTGTCATCTTCACCTGTGGCTTTGTCACCCAAAGATCTACCTTTGCTTTGCTCCTGGTGAGCCTGCTGTCTCACCCAGGCTCCAAAAGAACCAGAATTTGGCCCAAAACACCCAGGAAGTGAGTGGTTGCCCATAGCAAGCCAAGTACCGGTGGATGTGCTGCCGGATGTCAGCTCTGACCCTCAGTTCAGGAGTTCACCATCTTAATCCGACCCAGTAAAAAACAAGTCATGCAGAAAGCAGCCACAGGGAGGGAGGGAAGGAGGGACAGACAGACAAACCTCCACCTAGCAAATACCAAGCCCTGCTTTCCCCATGTCTCAGCGGGACAGGCACCAGCTTAGCAGCCAGCTGAGGCTCTCCAGCAGCCTGGCACTGCCCATGCCCCAGGGCGACCACTCCATCCAACACCAGCAAGCAGAAGCACCACGGAGGTCTCCGAGACACTCGCCTGGCGTTGCTCACCAACAAAACCTCACACATCCCAACCCAGGCATGTCGAGGCAATGAGAAACTTGGGAAGGGAGGAAAAATGGTTTCCATACCATAGGTTCCCCGGAGGAGACAAAACCAGCTCCTGCTACAGGGTTTCAACTCACTTGACTGAGGTCCAAGCCCACAGCCAGGTGACTAATCCTTTGATGGAAATTCTTCCCAACGCCGCGGACGCAGGCGACGCGCGCAGGACAAGAGCAGGCAGCCCACCCATTGCCCACCAGAGCCAACATGACACACATCCTTGCCAAGAAGAGCCTTTTTTTGGAGGCACCTCAACACCAGCATCCTGCCCCAGGAGCATCATCCCTGGGTCATGCCAATGCTTCTGCAGAGAACAATCCAAAACAGACAAGGAGAGGGGTTTGCAACACCACCTTCAACCAGCAAACACCTTCACCTCTCTTTGAGGGAGAACTCAGACAACCAAGCAAGTCCTACCAAGGGCATGGAGACATTAATTAGGGCACTCGACAGCATTTTGGGGAATCCCTGCTTCCTCTCCACATCAATCCAACTCCTGCCCACCCTGCGAGGTGTCCTCAGAGACATCTCATCAGCAACCCCTTAGAAAACACTTTGTTGCCCATCGTTATTCAGAACTGCTTAACTCTATACCAGAAGCCTTTAAGTGCCTAAGATAAGTATCTGAGCTAATTTACATAATTGCAACATTATGAAATACTGTTCAGTCAAATCAGAATACAAAAAAACAAAAAAAAAAGAAAAAGAAACCAAACAACAAAAAAAACCCCAGGGCTTCTGCCAGTGGGCTAGGTTGGTTCAGGGTGCCACTGGAGAAGCAGGAGCTTCCCCAACGCTGTAATTACCGCGAGGATTAGAAACTTGTTACTCACGTAGTCATGAAAGGCTTTCGCTTCACTCGAATGTTCACAAGTGTCTCGCCTTTCGGGAGCTGCGCAGTAAAGGTCCCAAAACACGCTGCGTGCACCGGGAGAGGAGGCAAAGTTACTCGTGGGGTTGAAGGCAGGTAAGCAGCTCCCCACAACCCCGCTGGGCCCAGGGGATGGGATCTGGTGGTGCGACTCGGCTTGACGGTGCTTGGACTTCCAGAAGATTTGGACCTCTAGAAGTGCTAGGTCACCGGGGCCCAACGGGTTGGTTGATGTTGGGATGACCCAACATCACCCATCCTGGGGTTGGGAGCTGCAGCACCACGACCCACGCTCCCAAAAGGAAAAGTAACCCTTAAGGGACAACCGGGGTGGCACCTGGAGGACTCCTCAAGCTGCCACCTTACCCTGCAGCTGGGTCCCTCCGGTGGCCCCGAGGGCTACCAGGCAGGAGGCCTGTCCTGCCCTGCCCGCTCCCCCGGGGCTCACCGCGCCGCTGCTGACTCACTCCGCCGGTACAACCCCCCCATAAACCCCCATCCCCAAACTCCCCGGGGGGCTGCAGGACCTCTCCCCCCTCCCCCTCCCCCCCCCCCAAGCCCCCTCCCAACGCCACTCCTACACTTACCACCACCAGGAGTGCAGGAAGCCGGGGGGCTCGCCCAGCGTGATGTTCTTCTCCCACCGGATCTGCGGGCGAGAAGAAAGCGGAGGGGAGGGTGAGGGGGAGAAAGGTGTGGGGGGGGTCATGAGTGGGCGTTAGCCCCCACCACGGGCGGCGACCCCCCCCCCGGCGCCGCCGCCGCCCCGCGCAAGACGGAGGGCGGGGAGTAGGGGGGGGGGGTGGTGTGGTGTGTTTGGGGGGGGGGGGGGGGGAATAGAGAGGGGGGGGATGTGGGGGGGAGCGGGCGGGCGTGCGGCGGCGCACAAAGGGCGCGGGGGGCGGCGGGGGCTCACCTCGGACAGGAAGGTCTGCGCCGACTTCTGGGCGCCGACGTGCAGCAGGTACTCGTAGACGTACAGCGCCAGCCTGCAACAACCGAGCAGCGGGTCGGCGGGGGGTTGGGGGGGTTTCTTCTTCTTCTTCTTCTCCTCCACCTTCCCCCCCCCCCCAACCCCTCCACCCCCTTTTCATCCCCGCACAAAGCCGCCCCATTCCCCCTCACCCCCCCAATCCCCCGCCGCGCTTACTTCTCCCGCGCTTGCCCGTCCGAGGGCACCGCCGATCCCTTCCCTTTGGCGAACATGTTCCGCGCCGAGGATAAGGGGGCCGCCGCTACTGCTGCTCCTGCCACCACCACCACCACCACCACCGCTGCCGCTGCTACTACTGCCGGGAGCCGCTCTGCCCGCCGCCGCCTCTGCTGCCTCCGCCACCGAGGGGAACACCCGGGGGCTGTCAGAGCTCCGGCCGCCGCCTCGCCCCCATCGCCCCGCGCCCGCCGCCACCGATCGCTGCGCCCGCCCGCGCCGCTGCTCCGCGCACCCGAACGTGGCCGCGCCGGGCACCGCCCCCTCTGCCCCCCCCGTTCCCCCCAAACCCCTCTCCTTTCCCTGACGGGCGTGCGCCCCAACCAATCAGCGCTCAGAGGAGGCGGGGACAAACCCTACGCCACGCCCCCCTCCCGGCGGCCTCCCGCGGCGGGGAAGGAGGGCGCTGAGGGGGAGACGCGCGGTCCTAGTGTCCCCCCGGCTGGGCCGGCGGCCGGAGCGGCTCCCCCAGCGCCCGGCAGCCTCCTGGCCCTTTAAGGCGGCGGGACGCGGCGCGCAGCTCTCGCTGATTGGTCGGCGCCGTGGAGACCTGGAAGGGGGGACTTGAAACCGCCCGTCGGGAGGCGAAGGGGAGGGAAGGGGAAGGGGAAAGGGGGGGGGAACGCGTCGGTAAGGGCGGGCGGGAGGGAGCTGCCTGGGGCCGCGGCGCCGGGCGGGACCGGCCCGGGGGTGGTGTTCGGAGGCAGGGGATGGGTGTCCCTGCTGGGTTCCGCCCGCACCCCAATGTGGGGGGGTTGCTGCAGGGCCTGTCTCCTTCCTCCCCCTTCTTCCCCTCCCTCCCTTCCCCCCTCCGGGCCGCCAACTTCAGCGCCTGAAGTCACTTCGCTGCCCGTAAAAATGAAGGAGGAGGAAGGCAGCGCTTTAGGGGGAGGGGGGTGTCCCGGCCACACCGCCATCCCCTGGCAGTGCGGCTTAGGGGAGGGTTTTGTGCCTCAGCTTGGCTGCCCCTCCACAGCCATTCCCGGGGGAGCGCTGGAGCCCCCAGGTCAACCCAGCCAGGCTCCTGGTGGCTGCTTCCACACCCTTTGGAGCAGCACAACAATGAGGCCTTCAAAGAACGGCACAAAAATAAAAGACTTCTTCTCCTATCTCCACCTCTGAAAGAACTCGATGAATTAAAAAAACAAAACCCACCAGCGGAGATGGAGGCTGCCGGGTTGTGTGATGAGTTCCCCGTGGTTGACGCGGTCTCACCCATCGAGGCTCATCCTTGAGGAGTTCCGAGAGGGACCATGTGCACCCTGCAAGCCTCTGGCGAGGGCAGGGGATGGTTGGGGTGGGGATGGGAGAGCTGTGGGGCATGGGAATTACTGCTCCGGCGGCGGGGAGTGCTGCTGCGCCCCGTGGGAATGTTCCCGGCCATGGGGACCTGCCTGAGCAGGGCCAAACTCGCTTTAAAGCCAGGTTTAAAACAAACAGGGCTGGGGAAAGAAGGAAAGAAAAAAAAAAAAAAAAAAAAAAAAAAAAAAAAAAAAAAAAAAAAAAAAGAAAAAAATTATCTCCTCGCAATGCGGTAGGTCGAAAAGGATGAAAAACTAGAAGTCGTCTAGAGATCCTCTGTCTTTGGGAAGGGGAAAACCTGGTGCTTTGCACCAATTGTGCTTTGCAGGGTGGGGCTGGGGTGATGGTGGAGATGGTGAGACAGGCGTGAGGGGCTCCGGTCCCTGCACGCTGCTGTGGCTGAGACCTGAGGGCCAGGCCAGCCACATCCCAGACTTTGTGTCTCCCAAGTCTTCACGTCCCTCTGCTCCTCCAACAGGCTCAAAAATAACTGGGAGCCTCCCCCGGGACTGAGGCTATGGGATAAATTTGACCTTCCAGCAGCACGTGAGATGCTCACTCAGTATCCCTGGTTAAAAATAATACCCTGATGTTCTGTATCCTCTGCCTGGAGGTGGAAAGCACTAATGCTACCGGCGTCGTGGGCACCGTGCCCATGGTAGCTAAAGGGCCTCTCTGCATCCAGAATATCCCCCTGACCTGCTCCCGCTCATCAGGAGCTTGTTTTTCTTCTAACTCATTGATTTTCTGGAATAAGTCAGTAGATCCAACCCAGCCACCTCCTTTTCCCAACCCCTGGGATCTTCTGGGTTATAAATGGTGATAGTGATGTGAGCCGGGATCATTGCCTCCTTAGCTGCCTTCACTGCAGGTCTCCAGCTGGGAGGAGAGGCCATCTCCAACATGCTCAGAGGAGAGAGCAGCCCAGGATGTTGGGAATCCACATCTGCTCTCCCTCCTCTCCTCCAGACCAGCTCAGGTTCCCGGTTGTTGCCCAGGGAGATGGAGAAGAGCAGTTGATGGAAAGCTTCCCGTAAGTAGCACCAAAAGACATCAAAAAGAAAAAGAAAAAAAAAAAAAAAAAAAAAAAGCCAAATTAAATCACCATCAGCCCTGCCATCCTAGGCTTGCAGAGATCAACCTGACGGCTGCCAAATGCCGGCACAGTGATGGTGGAAAATCCTGACCCGTGTGAATTTTCCAGGTACTAAACCTTCACATCTTCCATGACCTGATGATTAGACCAAATTAAAAGCCAGTGCTTTGGACCAACTTAGCTAAAGATGAGAAAGGAGGCTAATTTCGTGTCATCACCACCACAGAATGCAATTAAATGGCTCTGCAAAGTTTTAATGCAAGTTATGACAAGGGGGAAAAAAACCAAAGCCCCACACCTGGAGCCACCACAGCAGCAGCTCTGTCTAGCCAAGTCCCAGGAGGACATACCAAGGCTACCCAAATCTCAGAAGGTGACCTGTGGGCTGCCCTGCTTAGTGTTGGGAGTTTTTCTCGGGCTGCAGCAACGAAGGCACCAGAATTCATCAAAAACCCCAAACTTAAGAGCCCAGATGGTTGTTTTAACCACCCCCCCTGTGGGTTTCTCCCAGCTGTCGGAGAACCACGTTGTGCAGCAGCGGGTACCAAACAGACCCGGCTCCACCGAGCCCCAAGGCAGCATGCCAAGTGCTGGGAGGGGGGGTGGGGATGTAAAAAGGCAGCAGCCTCCCCACCAACCCCAAAGGCAGCCTGTGGGGTGCTGGGGAAGGGGGGGGGGAAAGGCAGCACCCCCCGGGCAGAGCTGGGGGAAGGCACAACCAGAGCGGGCGCTGCCGGCGGCTGGGCCGGGGCTGGTGTGGGATCCCCGTGGGCAGGCTCCCTGTGGGCAGGGATGCTCAGCAGGAAGGACAGGTTTGGGAGGGAGTAGCTGTGGGAAGAGTGGCCTCTCCACGTTGCATATTAACGCTCTGCCTGCTTTAATTGCGGTGGGACCTATCGCAGAGGAACCATTAGCATGCAATGCGGAGGAACACGTATTTTTGGGATGCCTGCCTGGCTCGCAGACTCCCAGCCACCGGGAAGGGGGTGGGCTGTGGGATGCAAGGAGAGGTGTCTTGTCCTCCCCCACCCCCCAGGGATGCCGCTGGAGTGCAGCTTCTTCCTCAAGCCCCTGAATCATCCCCGCTGCCATCTGCTGCACCCTCGCAGATGTCCTTCTTCCTTCCCCAGAAGGAGATGAGAACCGAGGATGAGGTGCCAAACGCGACTTCAAACACCATCTAATAAAACACCAGATTAATTTCTTCTGACTGGTGTTCAATGGCTCTGATTAAGCAGAGCAGGATTTAATTAGCTTGTTTGGACTGCCTTGAAACCTGTGCCAAAGGTGGAAGAGTCTCAGGGGTAGGACCTTCCCTCCATGGAGCAGCACCCGCTGCCTGCCCTGCCAGGCCAGCAGCTCCTTCAGGATCCCTCAGTCTCCCTTTACCACCCGGGATAGGTGCAACCCAGTGACACCCATGGGCAGGTACTGGGGGACAGGGAGGACCAAGAGCAGGGTGATGGGGACACAGACAGGTCAGTGGCCCTGCCAAGGGGACGCTTCTGTCTTTCCAACCTGCTCTCATTCTCCAAACCCTGTGCCTCTGGGCATAAACCAAACTCGCCCTGCTACCAAGACCTTGAATTTAAAGTAACCCTGTTCTCTCCCTGATTTACTACCAGTTGCTGGCTTCTCTCTTCTCCCTCCGCCTGTCTCCTTTAACCCATTTCATTATCTATGCTAGCTTAGGCTTGTCTACGTGGGAACATCACGGTGAAGTTATTGCAAAATAGATGGGCTGTGAATGTAAAGCGTGGCAGCGATTCCCCAGCAGCTCCCTTCGTGGAGGCTCAGATTCCTCACCCAAAATCCCTGCATTAACCCTGGCTGCAGGCAGGCTCTGCAAAGTGCCAAGAAGGAGCACCCATATGGGAAAAGGCTTCTGAGCTTCCCCTGGCTTGGAGAAGGCTGGGACACTCCTGCATTCCCAGAGCTGGCACTCCAGGGGGTTTAACTCTGTGGGTTCCTGTTGTTGGAGAGGAGACAAACAGACAAAGAAGGCTGGAAGGGAGAAAAAACTAAAGCTAACAGCCAGGGAGCAGGACTTAACTGTCTGAGGAGCGTGGACGACTTGTGAGACCCAAACCTTTACTCCATGGTGTGGTTGGACTCCTGAGGAAGAGGGTGGGCTGTGCAAAGGCAAAACACAAAATATATCAGATGTCACAAAGCCCTGGCAGAATGTCACCTCTGCCCACCTGAGTGGGCCAGGTCCTTCTTGTCTCTACCTCCCTTGACATGAGCCTGTATCTCCCTGCAAGGGGCATTTTGCAATTAAATTTCCTGCCCCCTGCTAAGCACACCAGCAGGCAGGAGCTGTGGTCCTGCCCCACAGGTCTCCTATGGCAATGGTATTAGCAGAAACCATCCCAGGGGAGTCCCAGCAGAGCAGGATGGTGCCTGTCTTGGGTTTCCTCCTCTATGGTCTATCCATCACCCTGCAGGGATGGTCTCCAGGCTGTACCACCTGCCACCCAGCATGGTCTCTCCCCTCCTGGGGTAGCAGCTGCCCCTGGAGCCAGGCAGAAACCCCACAGCACCCAAATGCCTATGGTTTCTTTGCCCCCCTGACTTTGGCCAGGTGGGGGTTAGGTAGGGAGCAGGCACCCGGGTGGCATTCCAGGATCTAAATCCATCTCTGCTGGGTCTGATCTCCAGCCTCCTTGCTCCAGCAGGGCAGCGCCTTTGGGTCCTATCAGTCCCGTTCCTTCTCCCAGCTGAGTCCCTTATCTGTCACCTCTCCCATCTGTCCCCTCCTGATAACTCCCTTGCCGGCAGTGCCCCGAGCCAGCTGCCCCTACCAACACCCTCCAAGGAGCAGGACCCTCCCTTTGGCTCTGCTTTCCTGGGATGCTCCCATGGAGCTGGCCAGAAGGGGACTTTGAGTTTCAAAGCAGATGTCCCCCCTGTCGCCCCCAGCCCCATGGGTGCCACCCCACCAGGGTGGACGTGTGCTGGGTGTGCAAGCAGAGCTACACAGCTGCTGTGAGCAGGGTGGCAGTACGTGTGTTTATTTTAGCAGCTTTATTTTAGGCAAAAAGCTGCTGCAGGGTGGGGTGAGGGTCGACTGCCTCTGCTGCTAGGGTTTCCTATGAAGCTCTCAGGAGCTTTTTTGGAGACAGGGAGCTGGATGAGAGGCTTCCCAGGCAGCACCCTGCCATCAGAGCAAGCCTCCTCCAGGACACTCACCTCTGCAGCATCCTCCCAGGTTTCCAAACTGGCTCTTGCTGCTTAGAGGAGCAAGGTTTCCAAGGGTTTCCAAGGTTTCCAAACCCGTCTCTGCTCAGACACTCAGCCACTCATGGCCACCTCTCCTCCCCACAGACCACAAGGAGACCTGGCTGGTGCTTATCCATCCCAGGATGCTGCAGGCATTGGGCTCACCCCCAGACCATGGACCACACTCCCCTTGCTACACTCAGCACCCCTTTCCCTAACTCACAAAAAGCACTCCTTTTCATTAAGTTGATGTTTTCCTGTCTTACACCTTCACTTTCTCATATGGAAAAGCTGTGTCCGGCTCTTCCCCTCCAACCTTCAAGCAGGGAGCTGTTTCCCCTGCCTGCTTCCACCTTCACTGTTTTAAGCACAGTCTCTTCCTTCTCCCAGCACTTACTGTTCTCCTCTAGCCTGTGCAACATGCTGACCCAGCACTCCTGCCCAGTCCTCCATCCATTTTTTCTCTGTGCTTCATGTTCCTCCATGATCTTCCCAAGGAAGGACGTGCAGAGTGGGGTCACAGTGCTGCACCGGGAGCCATGGCCACACAGAGGTCCCTGTGCATCAGCCCATGAGCTGCCTGGGTCCCCACACCTGGGTCTTCCTTGCTGTACACCCTGGTATTTGGTCCAGACACTTCCAGGGATGTGGGAAATCCCCAAATATCTAATTAGGGATTAGATATTTCAGGACAGCGATGCTCAGTGGCCCTGTGGACCGCCGTGCTAAGCCAGGCTCAGGCTGTCTACAGACTCCTTGCATCCTTGTCCAGGCCAGTGGCGAGGGGGCTGGGGGCCTGTGACTGCCTGTAACAACAGCCCAAGGTGGGAGAAACAACAGCCCAGATGTGAACAGCCCAGATGTGAGCAGTCCAGCTGTGCACAACAGCCCAGCTCATGCCATGAGCTGAGGGATGCTTCACGCCGGGGGTGCTGTCCCCAACACTTCATCCCTCTGCCCCAAAATCTCTCAGCAAGCACTGCCTGGGTGCAGTCCCTGGGGCTTTGCTGTGCCCCTGGTCACTGCCATTGTCACACCTGGTGACAGAGAGGAGAACCATCACACCTGGAGCCTCTCTTCTTTCCATCTGTGGAGGTGTGGGCTGCTGACCACGTGGCCTCGTTTGCTTAATGAATGAATTTCAAAGCTGAGCTTTTGGATGAGTTTTGGGAATACAGCAAACCTTTTGGGAATGCCAGGCTAGGACACAGTCTCGGTGTCTCCAAAAAGCCTCATCTCCTGGATTCGGAGTGAAACAGTAACCAAACCAGGGGGTTCTCATAAAGGAAATCAGCAAAGACAACTACTTTTGTACAGGCGCTTAAGTATTTAGGTCAGTATTTTTAGAATAAATAGCCGTGGGTTGGTTCCTATCTTTTCACTTTCATTTTTCACACTTCATTTTTACTGAATCTGGTTATACTGAAGCAGCAACTGGGTTTTTCAAAGCACTCACACCTACCAGCACGCTGACCTCACCGGCTCCCATTTCTCCCCCAGCTCCTCTGACCTCCTCTCCTCTCCTGAGCTATTTGCACAATTATGGGCCCAACCTGGCCCCTTCCACCTTAAAGATATCTCCGAGACTGGACAGGGGAAGGGAGGGATGAGCTGCAAAGGGGTCAGCTCTGCAAGGCACTGGGGAGTTTTGCTGGTCTGAACTAGGAAGACGATGTGGATGGTGGCCCACGATGGATGCTCCTGACTCTGTGGATGGCTCCAATCCTGCACCCAAAGCCACCCAAGTCCCTTCTCACAGTGGGGAGAGCCCCGGCTGTGAGCTGCACCCTGCAGCCTGCTATTAAAAGCAAATCATCTAGAAGAGTCCTTCGGAGTGAAGGCAGCTTTTAAAGGAAACATTGGCAGCCTCGTTTGGCTGCAACAAGCGCCTGCTTTGCTAACGGCCTCCAAAATTAGAAGAGGCTCAGAAACTTAGGATGGATGTGACTGCAGCAGAGCTGGGAGGGGGGCGAGGGGGAGGCTGGATCCTGCTCAGCCTCAGATGTGCTTCCTCAGAAATCGGGATGCTGCTCCACAGCCCATCCATGCAACCTTTCTTTTTTTTTTTTTTTTTTTTTAAATCAGATTGCTGTGGGAATGGTTCGTGGGGTTCCTGACCAGTGTGGAAACCCCGGGGCTGCACGTGCTGCTGGAAAAAGCAGTGATCTACCCCCCCCGTGCCACACAGGCTCGGCAGGAGCAACGGAGACGTGCCAAAGCTTCCTCATGACTTCGCTCCTAATAAACGCGCTGTGGGTGGGAAACAAGCCTTGGGATTTCTCCAGCATGGGGCTCACCTTGGAGATACCCCATCCCCACAAGCTGGGGGCTGGGGGGTACATCCCTGGTGGTTGTTGAGGCTGGAGCCAGGCTCCTGCATCACTCCTGGGGGAGTTTATACCCAAAGGAATCTCTCCTCCCCTCTGGCTCAACAGCAGCTTCACCTCCAAGAGTTATTCACAGCTAAACTCCATAAATTTGGGGGACAGCCATTTTATCACTCTTGGCAGCTCTGTGCATTGCCTGCCACAAGGTGAAGAAGGCGAGGGAGCTGGGAAGGGATGGCAATCCACCTCCAGGAGAGCAGGAGCATCCGAGTGCCTGGCCAGGCCCAGCTCTGCTGCAGGGCAGCTGGGACCAGAGGACAGCCCCAGCTCTCACTGCCCGTTTGGGGTTTTGGAGGCTTTGTTAGATGCAGGGAGGTACAAGAGGAGAAAACCTCCTCCTCCTCCTCCTCTCTCTGCCTTGCCTCCATGGATGATTTATTTCGACATGCGACTCCAGCCTGTTTTGCTGCATCACTCCAGGAGCTTTATTGCCTCCGGCCTGGACTGCCAGCATCCCCTCACCCAACCCTGCCTGCCTGGGAGCAGAAAAGAACCCTCAATCCCTGCCACCAGGCTTTGTGACCAAAAAGCTCTCAAGCTTGGGTGGTTAGCTGGCCTTTCCTGACCTCCTGGAGCAGCTGTCCTTTTCCTGGCCCCTTCCTGGACCTGCTGGCTCATGGCTGCCAGCCCCATGCTGCCCACAGGCTCCCAGCCATGGTTGTTGCAGGTGCCCACCTCTGGAGGATGGATGGGCTGCCTCCCCACTATTTTGCTGGCACACCACCTATAAAAACAAATCAAGATTTTTAAAAAAAAAACGCCCAACCATCATTCATTTTGCCCTGCACTTAGAAAAGGTGCATGGGGCTGTTCCATAGCTGACATTAAGCTGGTGACAGCCTCCTGAGGTGACCCAGCCCATCTTGCAGGATTGCCCTCCTGCCACCAGCTACTTGCTGCTGGAAGTTGGGATTTTGAATTGTCATTTTCATCAAACTAACGTGTTAATTTTTTATTATTATTTATTTATTTATTTAAATGATTTATTTCCGAGTGGCTGCTTGGACACCACCTCCCCCCCCCCCCAAAAAAAAAAAAAACCAACTCCTTTTCACCGGAGTGCAAAGCAGCAGCCGTCAAGAGGGGTTGGTTTGGGTACCTAAAATATCCCCATCTTCTAATAAGGCTTTTTTCTCCCCAGACAGGCGAGCAGGAAGCAAACAACCCCCCCCCCAGAACCACCACCCCTCAGAGATTTCCACACCTGAGTGGCAGTGGCATGGTTTGCATTCAAATGAAGCGGGTGCAGGGTGGGTGCTGCACCCCCCTCCTCTCCCACCCCAACCTCCCGGTGGTTTTTCGGCTGGAGGACTCAGTCGCCTCCTCCTTGGGGCTCGGGGTTCCCGGGGGGGTTGGGGTTTCCTGGGATGGGCACAGAGCTTGCCCTGGAGGTGGCGGTGGGTCGGGGCCGCCATGCCGAAACATCACCGGGTGCCATGACGCCCAGCTGCCTCCTCGGCTGCAAAAAAAAAAAAAAAAACCAAACCAAAACCACCCAGCCTGGAAAACAGGCCCTTTTTTTTTTAAAAAAAAAAAAAAAAGATTTTTTTTTTTTTTTTTTAAGGAGCGACGCGCATAATTAAGTAAATTGCATCATTAATAACATCGCGTTATGGATAAAAAGGCTGGGGGGGGATGCCCGGGATTTATCAGGAGGCGGTGAGTGCCACCCTGGCAGGCAGGAGGAGCCCCCCCAAAGCTGGGAGCGCACCCCCCGCACTCCCCCCCCCCCCTTCCCACCGCCGGAGCCTCCTGGCGCGGGCAGCGGGCTCAGGCGGTGGGCAAGGGGCAGGCGAGCCGGGTCGGGTCGGGTCGGGTCGGACCGAACCCCCCCCCCCCCCCCCCATCACCCCCCTCACCCCCCATCCCGGGCCGCCCCCCCGCAGAGGCGCGCGGGGCGGGGCGGGGCGGCGCGCGGAAGGGGCCTCTTGAAACCGCCGCGCGCTGATTGGCGGAATCTGACCACGCCCCCTTCCCCCCCCCCCCTCCTTTCCCTCCCTCCCTCCCTCCCCGTCTTCCTCCCCACCCCGCAGGGGCCCGGCGGGTACCGGAGGGTGCCGTGCCCCCGCCCCCGGCTCTGGCCCCGTGGGCGGGCGGGCAGCAGCAGCCGGAAGGCCGCGCCTGAGCGCCCGGGAGGGGCGGGGAGGGGCGGGGAACGGGTACGGAACCGGGGGGGGGAAAGGGGGGGACACACGGGGGGGGCGGAGCCGCAGAGCGCCCGCTCGGAGCAATGGCGCCGCCTGGTGGTGCAGGGCGGCATCGGTACCGCGAGGTGTCCCTGTCCCCCCCATCCCTCCGGGTCCGCTGTCCCTCTGCCCCCCCGGGTCCCTGTGTCCCCAACCCCGTCTCCCTCTGCCCCCCCCCCCCCCGCCCCCGTGTCCCTCTGCGGGTCCCGTGTCCTTGTGCTCCCCCCGTGTCCCTATGTCGTGTCCCCCCCCTCGTGTGTCCTGTGTCCCTCTGCCCCCCCGTGTCCCTGTGTCCCAGCCCCGGTGTCCCTCTGTCCCCAACCCCGTCTCCCTCTGCCCCCCCCGTGTCCCTCTGTCGGGTCCCGTGTCCTTGTGCTCCCCCCGTGTCCCTTTATCGTCGTCCCCCCCCTCGAGACCCGTGTCACTGTGCATCCCCGTGTCCCTATGTCGTGTCCCCCCCCCGTGTGTCTTGTGTCCCTCTGTCCCCCTGTGTCCCAGCCCCGTGTCCCTCTGTCCCCAACCCCGTCTCCCTCTGCCCCCCCCGTGTCCCTCTGCCCTCCGTGGGTCCCGTGTCTCTATCCCCCCCGCCCCGGGGTCCCGGGTCCCTGTGCTCCCCGCGCGTCCCGGGTCCTTGTTCCCCAACCCCGTGTCCCTGTGCCCCCCCTCCCCCGTGTCCCAACCCTGGGACCCATGTCCCTCTGCATCCCCGTGTCCCTGTTTCCCCCCCTCCCCGAGACACGGGGCCCTGTGCCCTCCGTGGGTCCCGTGTCCCCCCCCTGTTCCCTCCCCCCCCCCCCCCCGGGTCTCTGTTCCCCAACCCCATATCCCTGTCGTCCCCCCCCTGTGTCCCAACCCCGTGTTCCATGTCCCTGTGCTCCCCCCGTGTCCCTCTGCCCCCTCTGTGTCCCTGTGCCACCCCATGTCCCTGTGCCCCCAGGGGGTGTCCTTTGTCCCTGTGACCCTACTGGGGTCCTGTGCCCCCCACCCCAAGGTCGGGTGTCCTTGTGCTCCTGCCCCGGGGTGCTGAGTCTGTGTGGCTTCCTCAGGGTGTCTTGTGCCTGTGTACCCCCCCAGGATGTCCCTGCCCTGGGTGTCCTTGTCCTTACGACCCCCCTGGGAGTCTCCCTGCCCTCATGGACCCCCTGGGCTACTCCCTACCCCCACAAGCCCCCAGCAGCAGACCTATTCCTTAGCACCTCCCAAACCTTCTCCAGAAGGTCCTGCTCCCACATACAAGTGGGAAGGGAGCCCCTGGTGCTCCCCATCCCAGATGGACACCACGCTGGTGCCCCATGGCACATCCCATCCCCTTTGCTCATCAGTGTTCAAACCAATCACGCTTAGTCTGGGCTTTATGTTTGAATTAAAAGCAAAATAAACCTCACAGGGAGCTTAGCTGAACGGCACACAGCCTCCCTCCTTCTCCCTGTCACGGGGAGGACAAGCTGGCCTTAGAAAAATTAAGTAAATAGCAATGGAGGAGTTGAAAAATAGGTTACCTTGTAATTGAATTTTTTTTTTTTTTTTTTTTTGCCTGCAGCTAAAGAAAAATTAGCCTTCCTGCTATCTTGTGCAGCCTGTGTGTTTGAGAACTTACCAGGGTGTGTAATAGCTGAAAGGGTGGTGTGACAGCTCCTTGGCCCAGCCTTTTCAAACACCTCACTTCTGAGCTCCGGCTTTTTTTTAATTTTTTTATTTTTTTTTTTTTTTTTTTTTTCCCCTGCCTTTAAACTCCAAGAGCTGCCAGGGAAATTGAGAGCTTTGACAGCTTGGAGGAGCCAAGAACAGAACTCCTGGCAGAGCCATGTGGCCCCAGTCCTGTGCCAGGAGCTGGGGGAGAGCCCATCACCAGGGGACACCCCAGCTTTTGGGGTGCTGTCACCCCATCCCATCACCCCACAACAACCTCCAGGACAGAGGGCCCTCAGTGGCTTTGGAGGTTGTCCTCTCCTGCTGGGGGGGACACAGGACCAGGCAGACAGTGTGGTTACAGTGTGGCTCCTCTCTCAGAAGACACGGGGGTTTGATTTATCAAGCTGGTGCATTAGGAGAATTTTTTTCCTCCTTTTCCATCATGAGCTGTTTGCACAGCCTGCCCTGCTGCCCACCCAGGTTTGGGGGGAGGGTGGCATTTCCCAGGGAGAAGAAACCTGGGGACACCCCAAAATCATCTCCAAGCCCCTGGCATCATGTTCTCCCCCAGCTGGGGTTCTCTCCCTGCCTTCTTGGCTCGGTTTCCAGCAGCCCCATCTCTGTTGTGGTATCACTTCTTGCTTTGTGGAGCTGTGGCTGTGCAGGTACCACACTGGCCCTCACCTCCATCCCCTTCAATAGGCAAGAAAAAACCCCTATATTTTAGCAAACACCCGACTCATGCCACAGCCCCTTTCTCCATCCCTCTGCAAAGCCAGCGAGGAATTTCTCCCCCCAACCACTCCAAGAAGTGGTGAAAAGTGGTCACTTTTTTTTTTTTTTTTTTTTTTTTTTTCCCCTCTCAGCAGTAATTAATGGTTTAATTAACACTCAGGACATCCAATTCCTGTTGCTTTGCACCAGCAGCCTCCACTGCCAGGGCCTGACTGCAAACTCTCCACTAAGAAAGGGCTGGAAAGGGTTTAGATGGGGGAGGGCGAGGAGCTGGGGGGAGCTGCACTCTCCCATCCGGCTGTGATTTCATCCCAAGCTGGAAACTTCTCCTCAAGCAGCAGCAGCAGCATTCCCAACACTTTTTGCAGCCTGCTGTGTTTTTTGCATGGCCTTGTTGATGGTGGAGCAGCTTTTAGGGCCCAGGGAGGGAGGGGATCGGGCACCATCAGCCCCCGCTCCTCCTGGCCCTCGTTATTTACTCTTAAACGATTTTACAGTATTTTAACACCAGTCCCCGAGAAATTTCCCGTGTCCCAAGGAGAATAGCTGCTTGTAACCGGTTGCTAATTACAAGTATGAATGTCAGTTAATTCATTTAGCTAATTAGCCACTCTCTGAGCATCACGCACCAAGGAACTGTAAGAGATGGGCATATGGCGACGGATCAGGAGGAAAAAAAATGCTGTGTGCTGCCTGGCCAGGGCCGAGGGAAGGCATGCAGGCAGGGGGAGAGCTGGGGGACCACGGGAGAATACAGCTGCCACCAGCCATAATTACTGCGTGCTGCTAATTGAGCCTGGAAAACATCAGCTCACTCCCTGCGACTTTTCTTGGGAGGCTTGAGTGAGGGTCAAGCATCCAGAAGTGTTTCTAAGCCTGCTGCTCCCTCCGACATGGAGTGAGGGGAAGGCTCATTTCCCTGCATCCCGGCAAATCTCTTGATCCCTGTCTGCAGAAACCAACAGTCCTAAGGAGGGAGCCTCCGTCCTAAAGGTGGGGAGACAAGGAGGATGCAAGCTGCAATCCAGCCACCCATTAGCCTCACAGGGCACCTGGGATGCTGCAAGGGGGAAAGGAAACCATCTTGGTGAAAAGTAATCTCATTTGCTGCCCCCGAAAAGGAACGTGTTTTGAAGGAAATATTCTTTTCTGCAATGGTTTGCCTCTGGATTACAAATCTGTAAAAGCATGCAAAAGTTTTTGGTTTTTATTTTGGGTTTTTTTTTTTTGACGGGGGGCGAGAGGGGAGCTGTACCCCCTCCCTGCTCTCAGAAGCTGATGAGGAATGGCAGATTTTATACTGCTAATGCTCTGTGGTGTTAAAGTCCTCAGTCAAAGTGGGACTACAATCTCCTTCTGGAGGGAATCAGTCACTTTGGTGCCTCCTCCATTCCCCAAAGGCTCCTAACCCTCAGTGGGCAACCATCAGCCCAGGCTGGGCCAGCAGCTCCATCCCTGCCTAGTACAGCCTTCCCAGAGGTCCCACAGCACCCAGACCTGGGTTTAGGGCTGTTATGAACATTTCCAATCTCCAGCTTAAAATTTGGTCACTGAGGCCCCAAGCCCAGCCCCCACTGCATCCTGTGGCATCAGATACTGATGATCGGTGCCCACTGTCAGAGTTTGCTCTGTTCCAGTGCTTCGGTTTTCTTCTTTACCAAAAAGAAGAGAGGCCTTATTTCCTGCTGAATTTGTTTAATCATTTCACCTCTGGCTTTCCAACAGCAACACATGAACTGGCTGTGCCTGCAGAGAGCCTGGAGCCAACTCTTGGTAACCAAGATTCACTTTACAAAAGTTGGTGAATCAAATGCAAATGGAAAAATATTCCACCCCCCAGAAAAACCCAATAATCTGTTTCTTTTATGCAGTGACACG
Source organism: Phaethornis superciliosus (assembly GCA_023637945.1). NCBI lineage: Eukaryota > Metazoa > Chordata > Aves > Apodiformes > Trochilidae > Phaethornis > Phaethornis superciliosus. Next base: position 25,679,130 of record JAJQWJ010000009.1, read on the forward strand.
GTGATTTGCATTTTATTTCCTGTTCTAAAACAAACAAATAAACAAAAAAGTTTTTTACTATAAGCCGTGTTTTATGTCCTTCAAAGGTAGCAGGGCCAGGGAGAGGCTGGGTGGATGAGAGTAGCTCTGGAGAAGTTTGTGGAGGCTTTCCTGGCTGGCTTGGGTGAGGAAAACAATATCTTCAGGTAAGTTTGACTGGAGGAACCCTGAGGAAGCAGCCAAATACCCTGGTGGGGTAATGGGGGTGATGCGAGGGGCTGGGGAGGGGGCTGCTGGCTGGGGAGAGCTGGAAGGCAGGCGGCAGCACCCTGCCCCAAGGATGGGGACACCCCCCCCCCAGCAGCCCTGTCACCATCCGAGGTGCCAACCCCCTCCCCAGTTCCGGAGCACCATCCATTTTCCGGAGCTGCTCAAGATTTCCCCAGCGCTACCTTAAGAAAAGTTCTGCCTGACCATATTTGAGGAAGCCGAGGGTGTGGGCTGGCCCCATCCCAGGGCCCTGAGCCAGCCCCTCTCCCCGAGGCTCTGGGCTTACTGGGAGCCGACTGGGAACCGACTGGGAACCCATCCGACCGTCCCTGCAGGTGTCCGGAGCCTTCACCTCCTTTCCTCGCTGCTCGGCCATCGTCTCATCGCCACCCACCAATGCTCAGCTTCTTCTGGCTGAGGTGAGGGGCTGGGGACCATGGGGACAAGGTCTGTGTGTGTGTGTGTGTGTGTGGAGAGGGGTTGGGACACCCTGACCCCTCCGTGGTGGCTCCTCCTGGCTTGTCCTGGCTCTGCTGGAGGGGGGGTGTGAGGTGGGAGCCCCCTCATGTGGTGCCCCCCTTGCTGGTGTCCTCTTGCCCTTGGGGTTTGCAGCCTGGCATGGGCATCATGGGGATGTGGCACTCTCTGGCTGCAACAGCACCCCAGTTCCTCACCCCCCCCTCAATGTCTTGTGAGGTGTGCTGGGAGGTTTTTGGCTCAAATCAGCCTTTTTGCACCTAAAAACGAGGGGCAGATGTTTGGGAAGTGTCAGCACAGAGCTGTTGGGAATGTTGGTGTTTTGGGAAAGGCGAAGGAATGGCAGCGTGGGTGGTCAGATGGGGTGGGTGACATGGCACTGGGGTGGTTCCCACCCTGGTGGGCTCCTCTGTGGTGGTCTCCAGCCAGAGGAGACCACGGTGGACATTGCCACAGTCGAGACCACCAGGATGGAGATCACTGCACCACCAGAGTGTCCTCTCCTGGGGTCTCAACCATGATGGCCTTAAGCCACCACTACCAAGCCCTCCACTGTGGTGGTCCCCACCATGGTGGTCCTAGCCACCATGGCTGCAACTGGGACAATGTCCACTATGGTGGGCACTGACTTGGTGGTCTCGACTGTGGTGGTCTTGCTGCTGGAGCAGTCTCCTCCCCAGCAAGGCCGTGGGTGTCAGGGTAAAGGTGCTTGGGCTGGGCCATGCTGTTGGGTGTTTCCATGCCTGTAAATGTTATCCCTGGCAGTGTTTGCTGCTCTAACAAGGTGACACATAGCTTTGCTTTCTCCTGGGCTGGAGTGCCAGGTGACCTTTGTCTCCCAGGATTGTCTCTGGGGGGAGGAACTTCACCTCTGTGCTGGCAAACCTGCCCTGGCCTTCCCAGGGACTGCAGAGAGCAGCTGGGCAGGAACCTGGATGGGGCTGTGGGCATGAGCAGGGCTGGGGATGCTTTATCCAGCTGTGATCCCAGTGGTCCCCAAGAGGGATGTGAAGGGGCTGAGGGGCTTCCTCTGGGCTCACCCTGAGGGAAGGTTTGCCCTAGGTGGCAGATGTAAACCCATTGGTCCCTTGTCAGAGGCGTTGTCCTGACCTCCCCCCACTGCCTTTGGCCCTTGGTTTGCACTTTCCTGGCTCCATGCCTTGCTTTGCTCCATGAAACTCACAAAAGTACCACTCATAGGTTGCCTTGCCCTTTCTTCTGGGCTAGCCACTCTTCTGAGGTCCAGCTGAGACCTGCCACAGGACCAGTGACTGGGACCCTTCTCATCCCAGTAGGGTCACTAGCCCAATGGCCTTGTGAAGAAACCAGCACCCCACACATGAGAGACCAGCATGGGTCTTGTCCTGGGGACATCCCAGCAGGCATGGGGGGATGGAGCTGGGCCAGGCTGGGCATCTCCCCCATCACTTGCTGGTGGGGTTCCCACTGGAGGGAACACCTCTCCTTGTACAAAACCTGCCTGTCCCATCTCGGGCTGGGTCTCGGGGGAAGGAGAGCCCTGGCTGGCCCATGGAGGTGGCAGAATTTCCCAAAGTAGGTCAGGTTAATTTTTTAACGCGTGCAGATTTGCTTGTTACCATGGATATTGCTCAATTATACACCAATAATCCCCCATGAGGACTTCATTGTCGCTGCTTTCCTCCCCCCCCTTTTTTTTTTTTCCTTGAAATGCTCCCAGGGAGGGATAAGGACACACTGAGGGGATGAGGCAGGGATAGAGACCATGTGGGTGCTGCGGGACCCCCGTGACAGGGTGTAGGAGAGCAGTGGGGTGCCGTGGGGCTCCTCTCCCCCAGTGTTTGCTGGGCTGTTGGGGTGTCCCTCCCCTTCATGCTGACTGCCCCCCCAAATTTGCTCTTTGTGGGCTCCTTATGCCTTTGGCAGCACAGTAAGTGAGCGTGGCAGGAGGCAAGAGAAATATTCTGCTGGAAGGGTTTTCTAATGCAAACTTTTTTTCTTTTTTTTTTCTTTTTTTTTTTTTTTTTTTTTTTGGGTAGAAGTGGGTCACTCGAGGGGTGACAGAGTAAGAGCATCATTGCCTGGGTACTCCATCCTGTTGCCATGGTGACCCGAGGGTTGTATCAGTCAACAGCTTTAAAAATGTGACAGTTGAGTGAGGCTGAAGATTCTAATGAGGACAGACACTTGCTTCCTTCGTTCTGATAACCAAATCCTCTATAAATACCCACTGGCTGGATGGCTCCTGGTCTCTGGAGCACATTTGTGGGTGCTTCCCTTCCCCGGGCAGAGTCTTGCATCTGAGTGAGAACATGGGCTGGGAAATAACAGGAGTGGGGGGAGGATGCAAATCAGATGGCTCTGTTTTTGTTTTTTTTTTCCACCTCCTGCTGACCCAACCCAGGGGACAGGGTGACCTGGGTTTCAGGTTTAGGTTTCGGTGGTGTGACCTGAACTGCCTCACCTCCAGCTGCTGTCACTGCCTTGTGCCTGCAATAAAGCAAACCTAAAGCTTGCCCAGCTTGCTAGAGAGGAGATTAACTCTTGCACCAGGCTCTTGAAGGGGTGAATGAGCCCCTAAGGAAGCTCTCAAGCCTCAAGGGCAAGGCTGGAGGAAGCAAAGCCAGCAGGGGTGGGAAGATTTTGGAAGCTTGGCAATGCCACTGGCATCCACCAGCTCCAAGCAGCCTCGTTTCATCCCAGCCACAAGGGATGCACACTGTGCCCCAGTGCCAGCTTCCACTTTTTTAGACCCTGTGCCAGCACCGTTCTGTTGTGGAACCACTTTTTGGGGAAGGAGCTGCTACCTTGGGCATCCCATGGGAGCAGGATGCTTGCTGGGACAGCTGAGGACACTCCAGGGGCCCATTAGGTGTTGTGTGTAAAAGCAGACTCTCAAGAGGAAGCCTCTTCCCTCTTCCACTTGCTCTTTGGTGCAGCTCCCACACTGCCTCTCCATGCAATGCCACCTCTGTGTCCAGCCTGGACCCCGTGGCACTGCATGTGGGCACCCAAGGACACCTGATATCCTGGGGGGGATGCCAGGACAGAGGGGCTGGTGCAGGGCTCGTCCCATTTGCTGCCCCCGGTACCACCCGTGTGTAGTGCCAGCCCTGCCACTGCCAAAAATACACTCCCAGCTGTCTTGTGACCGTGGCAGTGTCACCGTGCTGGCCGGGGGACCTTCAGGACACAGCCCTCTGTCACATGCAGCAACACGGAAAGTACTGACACAATGTCACCAGCCGAGGGACGGGCCACAGCACGGCGACCTGGGCTAGTCCAGCACCCCGAAATAGCTGGGAGCTTTTCCATCACTGCTGGCCAGCCCTGACCCTAGAGGAATGGCCAGCACAAGCCCTGGGGCTACCCTTGGCTGTTTTGGCTCTGACAGCCTTCCCCCCCTCCCCTCTTTTGAAGGTGCTGGGGCCTGGGGACAAGGTGTGACATCCCACGGTGCAGGTGGCAGTGGCACCCACCAGCCACTCTGCCTTGTGCCAGGGGTGCCCTCCCTCTCAGCTCCTCTCTCTCTGGTCCTGCTGTAACCACAGCCACTCTTCTCCTTTCCAGGTGTCTCATAAAAATGGTCAAGGGGAATCTTGTAGCCCCTGAAGAGATCTTGAGCTTCTGTTGCAATGGCCTCCAGGTACCCCCTGTGCCGTGCAACTAACCCCCTCCTCCTGGTGGCTACTAACCAAGGGCTGGGGCCACCACATTCCCCATCCTGGCTCCTTCTGCATCCCCTCCCCACATCAGCATCCCCAGCGTTTTGGTGGGATCAGGAACTGGGAGGCGGGGGGGGGGGGAAGATATTCCAGCCGGGCTGGCTGCTCGCTTTGCAGCAAGAGGCTTTGGGAGCTCTTTGCATTGCTGGCTCCTACCCCAGAGCCTGCTGGCTTCCCGAAATAACTCCTTTGGTACTTGTGGAGGCATTTTGGCATGCTGAGAACCAGCCGGGGAGGTTTGCAAAGGGGCTCAGGACCTGCGGGAGGGGCTCGGTGCGGGATGGGGAGGAGGGAAAGGGGGGGAAGGAGGGGACCCTTTTCCCATTGTCGTGGTGTCCCGCCTCTGCTCAGCCGAGTTTTGTGCCGTGCCTGGGATGTGGTGGAGCAGTAGCTATGGAAACAGAGGTTTAGACCCGCTGGAGGAAAAAAAAAAAAACCAAAAAAACCCACAAAACCACCACACACACACAAAAAAGCTATTCTGAGAGGCGCTGAGCCCGGGGTAGTCGGGAAAGCTTCATTTTTTCCAGCATCAAGGCAGCTTTTAAAAGAATCCGGGCAAACCAAAAGGCAAGGGAGCTGGTGCTGCAGGCAGGGCTGTGGATGGGAGCTGTGGGGGGAGCAGAAGGAGGAAGGAAGGAAGGGGCTGTAATGGAGCCCAGACAGCTCCTCGTGTCTCCTCAATTACTCACCGGGCTAACCGAGTTCATCCCTTGTGTAACATGTCTCATTCCACAACTAAGCAGCTATTTTTCTTGCTGGCACGCTGGCAAATCCCAACCTGCCCGCTACCACCACAACCCCAGGATGCTTTTCCCCCTTTCCCGCTTCTAGCAGCCAGGAAAAACAGCTTTGGGTATTTCCTTTGGCAAAAGGGGGGTCTTGGTGGAAGCTGGGGAGCCCTGCCCAGCCCTGGGTGCAAGCTCTCCCCACACCCCCCTTTGCTTCAGCACCCTGAAAAATGAAGCTGTTGAGGGAGGGTGTGAAATTCCTTCCCAGAGGAAATTCCTCCCACTTTGGGAGAGGGGTTTGCAGAGTTTCTGGGAAGCAGCAGGGTTGGGTGATAAATGACCTGGGAAGCTGCAGCAATCCCCCATGGAGATCTTTTTAGAGAGATTTTTTTTTTTTTTGGGGGGGGGTGTTTATTTTTTTTCCTTTTTGGCTGCAGGCATCACAACTTCAGCAAGGGCTGGGTGGGTTTTGGTGGTGCCTGGGGCTGTGGGTCTGGGGGTGTGTGTGTGTAAGGGGGGGCTCAACTTTTTTTTTTTTTTCTACGGGGATTTTCCTCTCATTTGAGTACAACAGAGCTCTCATTCCCCATTCCCCCCCTCCAGGGCTCGACCTCTCCACCACGTACCCAGGAGCCAGGGGAAGGGGAGGAGACGTGGGGGGCCATGGCGAGCCCCTCGCCCCCCTGCAACCCCACGGAGGTGCAGATGAGCCAACTGGTGCTGCCCTGCCACACCAACCACCGCGGCGAGCTCAGCACCGGCCAGCTCCTCAAATGGATGGACACCACTGCCTGCCTCTCTGGTACACCCCATCCTCTCCCACCACAACCATTAAATCCCACTGAGATGGGAGGGAAAGGACCTGGTGCTGATCCAGCAGCATCCCTGGGATGCTGACGCCAGCTCAGGACCCACGTCATGGCATTTTGCTGAGTAATTAGTGAAGATGGAGCAGGGGGAGAAAGAGGGGGGGGTGAGGAGACGTGCACTGCAGCACGCACGGTTGCTCAGGGACAGATGAAAATTGCTGTCTGCTTCTTCCAAAATACTGCCCTTTTCCTGGCCCCGGTATGCAGGGCACGGGGTGAGCTGGTTGGTGATGTCCCTGGAATCTTGGTGGTGGGGGATGGCTCAGATCCCCTCTGCTGGGCAAAAAGCTCACCCTGCTGAGCATGCCATGGGTCACCGAGCACGGGGAGAGGGGGCAAGGGGTGCAGTATTGCAGTGGGATGAGCTTCCCAGGGAAATTTTGCACTTTGAGGTTCCCAGAGTGCCAAAGGAAAGCTGGAAGAGCAAGATGGCTTTAAAATGTTTGCTGCGTATGGGGAGATGATGTCTTCTGCCTGAGCATCCCTGCAGCAGCTGAAAGCATCGGGGGAATCAGAACCATGGACTGGGCTGGGTTGGAAGGGACCTTAAAGATGATTTAGTGCCAACCTCCCTGCCATGGGACACCTCCCACTAGACCAGGTTGCTCCAAGCCCCATCCAACCTGGCCTTCAACACTTCCAGGGAGGACGGGTTGGATGGGAAAGGCAAACAGCTGGGCAGCTGTACCTCCCCCCTTACAACACACCCTCCAGACCCTTAGAACATCTGCAAACCCACCCTGCCTCAGCACGGGGAAACCCCAAACCCCACTCTCATCCTCCCCAAAGGTGGCAGGGGGGGCACGAGCAGGGGAAGGGACACCAGCCAGGTCCTCAGCAGGTGTCACCAGCCCCGGGGGGGGGGGGGGGGCAGCAGCTGTGGGGCTGTGGAGCACACGTGTCCCTTGCAGGCCTGGTGTGCTGCTGCAGGTAGCTGATGGGGTTTGGTTTTTCCTTCCAGCTGAGAGACACGCCGGCTGCCCCTGCGTCACAGCTTCCATGGATGACATCTATTTTGAGCACACCATTAGGTAAATACTGGGCTCGCCAGGAGAGGGGGGGGGGGGGGCATGCGTGAGGAAGGTCAATGGGGTTTTTCCCGTCTGCCAGGTGCAATGGGAATGGCAGGGCTGGAGCTGGGATAGGCAGCAGTGTGCTTGGGAGGGGAGGAGATGGGGTGGCAGTGCCAGCCCCTGGGACTGAGGCTCTGGCTGTGCTGTGGGGCTGTGGTGTGACTATCTGCTCTGATTTTTCCAATGTCTGGTTGCCTGGAGAGCTCCTGCTGGGTTGGCTTCCCGATATTTCCCCTGACTCCAGCTCCTCCCTGGCTTTGTTCAAGGAGAAGACTCTTGAGTCAGTACTCTGGAAAACTTAAATCTTGCAAACCCTGCCTCTGCAGCAGCCGTAGGGGTGGCTGCCAGAAGAAGTGTGACCTCCCTGCATGTCACTAGATGAGATGCACAAAGCTGAGCATTGCCTGGCCAAAATCCCCTCCCTGGGGATCTGCTGGCCAAAGGCTGGTCTGGCAGAGCAAGCTGTGACCTATAGGATCCATGCATGCCTGGCTGCGGGTGCTCCAGCTCCCAGGAGAGCTTTGCCTGGGGAGCTTTTCCCTGTGGGTTTTGGGAACGGGAGGATGGACCCAAGCACCACCCCAGAGCATTAAATCAATCCCTGCAAAGCATTTGCCCCTCCTCGGGGTGAGCTGGGCATCACTCCAGGGGGGCAGGGAGCTTGTGCTGCTCCTGACTCAGATCCCACTTGCTGTGTGCTGGATTAATGCTCCACACGTGGGCTCTGGCAGGGTTTTCCTGTGGTTTTTGTTGGCTGTCTGCTCTCCTCCTCACCCAGCTCTTCTTGCTGTCTTGCCAGCCTTCCACCATGAGGGAGGGACCCTCCAGGGGAAGGAAAGGGCTGTGGGTGCTTGGGGGCACCGAGGAGACCCCAAAACAATCACTGACTTAAAAACTCACCACTGGGTATCTATCAGATGCTCCCCATCCCTCGGCCCTGCCACGTGGAAGTGCATCCTCCCGGGAGGTGGGTTTGTGGGGCTTTTACTGCACCACCCGGTGCCGTTTGGTAAGGAAAGAGATGATAAATTATTTGGGGGGGGGAAGTAATACAGGCAGCCGGGGCTGCCAGTGGAGCCTTGCCCTTGCCCAAACCCAGCTGGAGCGCCCAGCTTCTCCATGCCACCACTCCATCCTTCCTCTCTAACCCTCTCCATCCATCTTGCTCTTTCTTTTCGCCCCAGCCAGGCGTCCACAACCCCTCCTGGGCAGCGGGACGGGAGGAGCGGTGTCTGGTACGGATGTTTGCAGCCCTAGAGCAGCCGCCCTAACGCAGCGCTGCCGTGAGTTGGGAGCATCCATTAACCCTGCTGAGGCTGCATGGAGCCTGCCAACACCTAACCCTGCTAACCTCCTGGCTTCTCTCATACAGGGGCACAAATCTGGGGTCCGTGGCCCGGGGAGAGGCGGGGGGGACATCTGGAAGCAGCCATCCCAGCCTCGTGTCATCCCTGCCTCCAGCCAGAGGCGAGGTGCAAAGCGTAGCGAGCAGGGGATGAGATGGTGGTTGGCCAAAAAGCACCAAGCCAAAAGTTGTGCGTGGGGTTGAGGTGGACTTGATGGTTCCACAGGAAGGAAGGAGAGGGTGGCTTTGGTCAGATGTTAGGAAGAAATTCTCCACTGTGAGGGTGGTGGTGAGACTCTGGAGCAGGTTGCCCAGAGAAGCTGTGGCTGCCCCATCCCTGGCAGTGTCTCAGGTCAGGTTGGATGGGGCTTGGAGCAACCCGGGCTAGTGGGAGATGTCCCTGCCCATGGCAGGGGGGTTGGGATTGGATGATTTGTAAGGGTCCTTCCATCCCAAACCATTCTATGATTCTATGAAGCACATGGTGACTCTCCCTTGCTTCTGGGCTTGATCTCTCTATGGAGCAGACCCGCAGTGGCACTCCTAGGGCTGACTTTCCTGCTGATTTTTCTGGCATCAATCTCCTTTAGGAATATTTCTGATTTAATAATGGATCTGGTGAAGACACCGTTTGCTTTCAGTGTCCTCAATAAGCTGCATTTGCTCCTTCAGTCAGTGCCAGTCTGGAGCAGGTCAGGCTGCAGAACTGGAGCAGTTTGTTTGTTTCTAGCCCACTGAAGGCTCCTGGACAGGAGCAGTTTGCTGCCAGCAGATGTTTCATGTGAGAGATGGTACAAAATGCCCCTCTCAGATCCTGCCTCCTGCTGTCTCCCAGCATCCTAAGGTTTCTGTCACTAGGAGAGGAGGAGGTCGAGGCCCCTGCAGCTTTTGGGCTGGTGCTGCTGCCAGCTGAGGGTCCCCGTGGGTGCCCTGCTGTGTAGGGTGGCACGTGGGATGCTGGAGGAGCTGTTTGCTCTGGCAGGAGCATGCATGCCTGCATGGTGAGGGTGCCAAGCAAGCTTCAGGCACCTCTGTCCCACCAGGAGCCCCTTGTCTGCAGCACCCCAGACATGGGGACCTGTTTGCAGACAGCTGCTCAAGGGTGACATCTCACTGGGATGGACACCTATGGGTTCCCATGTCTCGAAGGTGACAGTCCCCCTGTCCTGCTGGCCATCCTGGCATGTCCCCACTCTCCCAGACAGCTGCTACCAGGGTGGGCACCTTGGTGGGGAGATGCTCAGCAGTGGCACATCCGCTGGAGAACCATGGTTTGTCACCCCCCCAGTGACCTCTGTCCACTTTCTCCTCTTTCTGTTTTTCAGTGTTGGGCAAGTTGTCAACATCAAAGCCAAAGTGAACCGAGCCTTTAACTCCAGCATGGAGGTTGGTGTGTCTCCCTCTGACCTTCACCTCCCAACCCTGTGCCTGTCCCCCACCCCACGTGCCCGTCCCCACCACCCACACGTGACCATTGACCATGGCCAAAAGCAAAATTCCCAAATCCTCCCAAGGTTCCCAGGCTTTGGTCCCCCATGTCTGCCCCTCCTGCTGTGCCTGGTGGGCTGGGGGTGCCTGGGGGAGCAGGGTTGGCTCTGAGGGGTGCTGTGCCCCATTCCAGGTGGGCATCCAGGTGAGCTACGAGGACTTGTGCAGTGGGAAGCACTGGAGCATCTGCAAGGCATTTGCCACCTTCGTGGCACAGGGACATTTTGGCACCAAGGTGAGTGGTGGCTGGTGGCTATGGGGGCTCATTCAGCTCCTGGGAGGGGGGCTTGGTGGACCCCTGGGCAGAGGTGTCAAGGAAATGGAGAGATGAGGTGATCTGGACTTTCCATCGTGGCACGTGCCATTGCTTTGGAGCTCTCCGCACACAAGTGGGGCCGTAATCCCTTATCCCATGTGTGTGGGATCATGGGGTCAGCGACCCAGTTGTGTGCATGGGGGGTGCTGAGGCTCTCAGCCCCACTCTGAATGCAGAGGGAGGACAGGAATGTACCTCTTGGCTGGCGCTGTGGGATGGCTCCTGGGCATCAGTGCCCATCCCTGCTGTAGGACATCTTCCTGGGGGATCCCTGCCCGGGGGTAGGAGCCATTTCACAGAATCAGAACGGGTTGGGTTGGAAGGGACCTTAAAGCTCATCCATCATCCTGGGCAGGGACATCTCCCTACTAGACCAGGTCGCTCCAAACCTCATGCAACCTGTCCTGGGAGACTTCTTGCACCCTGTCCCCTCTGCAGGTGAAGCTGAAGCCCGTGGTCCCTCAGACAGAGGAGGAGAAGATCGAGTACAGCATCGCTGCCGAGCGCCGCCGCATGCGCTTGGCCCACAAGGACACCCTCAAGGACCTCCTGACCCGCAGCCCTCCTGAAACTGGTACCGTGTCCCACCGACCCCAAATAGCCCCGACACCCACTGGTGACATCCTTCCTCAGTGGGGAAAAAGCAGCGGTCGCCACGGAGGTTTGGGAATGCCCTCCCCGGGGAGGGACAGGGCTCAGCCCCACCACCCTGGACACTGTGCCGGGGGGAGTGGGGTGTTGGTGCAGTGAGAGGGTGACTGTGAGGGTCACCGTGACCCCGTGAGGGTTGTTGGGGTGCCAGGTGTTGGGGTCCTGCTGGCTGTCACACTGATCCCCGTCCTCTCCCCACGGCAGAGCTGGAGACACGGGATGGCAGCGTGGCGGTGCCAGCCGAGAAGACACGGGTGGAGAGCGTGGAGCTGGTGCTGCCCCCACACGCCAACCATCAGGGCAACACCTTTGGGGGACAGATCATGGCCTGGATGGAGAATGTGGCCACCATTGCAGCCAGGTGACCCAAAGGGCTGTTTTGGGGGTGTGTGTGAATCTGGTGTACCAGGAGAGGGCACAGTGTCTGGCCAGGTCAGGCCACAGCTGGGTTGTAGGGACCCTCCAAGGGCCCATTCCCAGCACATTACCCTTGGATGATGCCACACAGGGAGTCCCAGGGGTGCATGGTGCTGGAGGACCTCAGGGAATGGTTGACACTCAGCCCAGTCTGCTTATTGTCCCTTCCAGTAACCACAGTGGTAATGGATCAAGCCTTGGACTTGATGATCTCAGAGTTTCTTTCCAACCTGGCTGATTGATGCTCACGGCTGTTTTTGACAGCTGAAATCCAGGGCTGACATTTTTGAGGATCTCCTCAGCTCTAGGCTATGTTGGGGGGGATTGGTGGTTCCTGGGGCTGCTGGGGTGCCCAGTAGGGTTAATGCCAGCTCCTTGCAGCCGGCTGTGCCATGCCCACCCCACTCTGCAGACCATTGAGATGTTCCACTTTCGGGGACCATCCCAAGTCGGGGACCGCCTGGTGCTCAAAGCCATCGTCAACAACTCCTTCAAAAACAGGTGGGTGCCAGCAGCCGGGGGTCCCCACCTCACCTTCCTGCTGGCTCCCTGCAACCAAACCAACCTCTTCTTCTCTCCCCCCAGCATGGAGGTGGGGGTCTGCGCTGAGGCCTACGGGCAGGAGATGTCTGGCAGCAGGAGGCACATCAACAGTGCCTTCATGACCTTCGTGGTGCTGGACCAGGAGGGTCGGCCCCGCAGCTTGCCGATGGTGGCACCCGAGCCAGGGGTAAGGATGGGCAGGGTTGGCTTCTCCTGGTGCTGGCACGGGACCCCTGGGAATCCTGCTTAGCCCTGAAAGGCTCTCGGGTTCCCGGGAAAACAAAGGCAGTTTGATGATGGTGGAGATGAAATTGCTCGATAGCCAGGGAAATAAATTGGTTGCTGGGGATAACTCGTAAAGAGATAAAGCACTTGCCCGTGCAGACAGGGATTTGTTCTCCATGCAAAGCTCAGCCTGCAGATTTGAGCTTCACTTTTCTGTAATTCAGGGAAAAGAATGCCACCCCTCAGGTTGTTTTTACCTTTCAAAGCAACCTAATCCATAATTTTGCTCGGATCCAAATATTTGACAAAATCCGTCACATGAGCAGGTGTGTGAAAGGTGAAACAAACAAACAAACACCCTTCTGCCTCAGGGTACATCAGAGCTCAGCTTCCCCTTGGCTGCTCTGGATTAGTTTCACACCTTAAAACTGGGCTTTTCTTCCCACCCTGCAGGAGAGCATCTCACAGCCAGAGCTGGGCTGCCTGAAACCACCTTTCCACCTGCATTCACTTGCTTTCCACCTGCATGCTTAAAGCACTGCATTCTTGCTTTATTTGAAATAAGCTGATCTTTGGTTTGTTTGTTTGTTTTTTTTTCCTGGAGGGGGGGGGGGCTGTTTGCACATGCTGGAGGGCATGATTTGTGTTTCAGTGACTGTTTGCAGCTCTGCAGCCACAGTGAGGGTTTGTTCCTCATGTGCCAGCACCCATTGCTTGATCACAGCATGGTGTGGATGCTGAAATAGCTCCCTGTTAATCACTATCCACCCCTGCCAGCACAGCCAGGGCAGCAGACAGTGAGTGCTGGGGCTTTTCACCACTGTTTTGGCCCACACTCCAAAAGATATATTGGATTTTTTCCCCACACCCTTCTTTTTGCTATTAGCCTAACGTGCTTTTCCCATTTATCAGGAAGGAGAGAGGAGGTACAGAGAAGCCAGTGCTAGGAAAAAAATCCGCCTGGACCGGTGAGTGGAAAAAGCAAATGGGATGCAGACATGGGGGAGGAGAGGGGGGGCTTGGCACTGGGGCACAGGGACAATCTGTGGGTGGTTTATGTGTGTGTCCCCCAACCCCATAAGAGAAATTGTTCCTTTCCTGCAGAAAATATGTTGTCTCCTGCAAACAGACCGAGGTGCCTCTCTCTGTGCCCTGGGACCAAAGCAACAAGGTATGTGCTGCACCACGGGGGTCCTGCCTCCTGTCCCCCTGCCTGCCCCTGACCCCCTGCCCCCCTGCCCCAGGTTTATCTGAGCTACAACAACGTCTCTGCACTGAAGACACTGGTAGCCAAAGCCAACTGGATACTTGCCAGAGAAAAGGAAAAGGTACTAAACCCTGCCCTGTGTCCCCAGACTGCTTCCTCACCCCCTGAGCCCCACTATCCTGGGGAGTGGTGGGGGGCTGGGTGGGGGTGAACTCAGATGTCCTGTGCTCCCCGAGGTGAGGATGTACACGCTGGAGGAGGACAAATTCCTCTCCTTCCGTATCGAGATGTCAGTTTCCATCAGTGCTGGCAGAGCCTTCTCCCTGCTCTCCGACCTGCGGCGCCGGCACGAGTGGGACAGCCACTACGCGTGAGTGCTGCGGGGCTCCCCCGGCCCTTCCCCCCAAAAACCACATCTCTAAAATCAAACCTCATCACTCCTCTGGGCTTTCCTGGGACCAAGCGTGTTGCCCCAGAGGCATCGTGACTCCTGGAGACCTCACGCTGTGAACCCGGCTCCACCGGGAGCTGCGATTCGCGGCAAAAAAAAAACCCCGAAACGCCCCATCTATTTTGGGTCCCCCAAAACGTTGGAAATGTGGAGTTGGGGGCCACAACAGGGTTTCTCTTGACTGGTCCTCTCCTACCTCCCAGGAGCGCGGAGCTTGTCCAGCAAGTAGATAATGATGACATGATCTACCACGTGGTGAGCCAGAAACTCAGCCGGGAGAACAAACCGCAGGACTTTGTCATCCTGGCCTCCCGGCGGAAACCTTGCAGCAGGGGGTAAATGTCCCTGTCCCCAACCTCTTGCTCCCTGCCAGCTGGGCTGTGCTGGCTCACTGGGCTCTTTTCTCTCCCAGGGACCCCTACGTGGTGGCATTTCGGTCAGTGACACTGCCCACCCATCCCGCCAGTGACGTCTTCACCCGAGGGGAGACACTCTGCTCCGGCTTCTGCATTTGGCCGGAATCGGAGGAGATGAGCAAGGTGGGATGCTCTGGCCGTGCCATGGGGATCTGCCACCCATACCCCATTGGGGAGGCTCCTCCTCACCCTACTAACCACCTCCCATGCCTTGCAGGTGGCTTACTACAACCAGGCTACACCAGGGTACCTTAACTACGTCACCACCAATGTGGTGGGGCTGTCCTCCAACTTCTGTGCCACCTTCGAAGCCTGCGAGAAGTTCCTGCTGAAGAACAAGGAGGACCTGATCATGAGGCTGCAGAATCTCTAGAGCCTGGGCATCTCTGCTGACTGATGGACAGAGATGATGGGGGAACCTTCGGGGTGGAAAGGGACATGGGATGGTGCAAGAACCTTCCTCCTGAGGGGTGAAGTCCCAAGGTTGGGGTGGAGGGGCATGACAGTACCACCTCACCCCTTGCACTGATGTGTCATGTCTCTTCTTCCTTTTTTTTTTTTTTTTTTAAGACATTTTATAAGCTGATGTACAGGACCTTCTAGTTCACTTAATGCTACTTGAATCTTTATAAGATCCCAAGTCTTCCTAAAAGAGTTTTGTTTTGGTTTTTTTTACTATTTTTCAATGGGGGGGGGGGGGGAAACTGGTTCCCTTTGAGGCAGCAAACGCAGCAAGGGGCCAAGGATGTGGGGAGAGTGCTGGGGTGCCCAGTGGAACATCCTGCTCCCCCTGGATCTGCTCCTGGCAAACAGCCCCTGCTCCCTCCCCGGGTTGGAATCCCACCCCACCGGGCTGTGGCAGGAGGTGCAATAAAAGTGCATCCAACCTGACCTTCAACACTTCCAGGGATGGGGCAGCCACAGCTTCTCTGGGCATCTTGGGCCAGTGTCTCATCACCCTCACAGCAAAGAACTTCCTGCTATCTAATGTACATCTTGAGTTTTAAACCACTCCCTCTTGTCCTATCACTTTATACTCTTGTAAAAAAAAAAAAAAAAAAAAAAAAAAAAATCCCTCCCCAGCTTTCCTGTACCCCTCAGGTACTGCAAGGTGGCTCTGAGGTCAGTTTGGAGCCTTCTCCAACCTGAACAGGAACCTTCTCCAGTACGTGATGCTGCCATCATGAGAAGGTTTCAAGGATTTCACAAATGCCTAAATAAATACATTGGAAATTATATATAAAACCACAGCCTGTATTTATCTATTTTGCAGGGGGAGTGGGATGTAATTTGATGGCAGTGCCTCTCCCAAGGCTCTCTCTGCTGTAATTTACACCCCAGGGCAGCTGGGAAGGGGAGGAGGAGGAATAAAGCAGGCAGCAGAATTGATGGGCTGCTCCCAAGTTTTGTTTTAATTAATTTCCAAAGCACTCCTTGTAGCAGAGCAGGTAACTCAAAGCCTCCCCCAACACCTCTTTCCCTGCTCTTGTGCCTGTGCCAGCGTGGGGGCCCAGGCAGCAAGGTGAGTCTGGAGCTGGACCTGCTTCTTCCAGCCCTCAGGGCTTTTTGGTTAAAGTGTGCAGAAGCTGTTGCTGTTTTGAAACACAGGGACCTCCCCTTGGCCAGGAGACCTCTTTGATGGTCACTGCGTGGGCAGGCAGCATTTGTCAGGGCTTTTCCTTCTCCCCTTCTATTGACTTTTTGCTTGGTCCTCCTGCCAGGGGTCAGGCAGGGCTCTGGCTGGACTTTGCTGAAAGTCCACCTGTAAGGGCTGGTTCTGGGTGCTGACACTCTGCCCTGCCCCTAAGATATAAAGGGGATTGAGAGCAGGGTGAGCAGCCCAGTCAGGTGTGTGGGGACAGGGCTGTGGTGACATGGAGGAGCCTGTCCCCAGCCAGGACACCATGCCAAGGGACACAGAGCCTTCCACCACCATCAAGCTGCTGCACCTGCTTTTCCTCTCCACCTCCTGGGGAATGCAGATCTGGGTGACCTTCGTGGCTGGTAGGTTTGAGATCCATGCATGAGACTCTCTGCTTGGGGTCGGGGTGGGGGGGTAAGCCCAGGGGAGGGGGCTTTTCCCCAGGACCCACCCACTTTTCCCTCTTGCAGGGTTTGTGATGGGCACCCACCTCCCTCGCCACACCTTCGGCTTGATCCAGCGCAAGCTCTTCCCCTACTACTTCCACATCCTCTCAGCTTGTGCCTTCCTCAACCTGACCCTCTTTGCCATGCACCACCCCAGCGAGGTGCTCAGAAAGGAACAAACAACCCAGGTAGCCTCCTGCTTGAAAAGCCAAGCTGCACCACCCCAACCCCCCCCCCAAATCCCTCCCTCCACGGGGGTCATGCTTGGCTTAGCTCCAGCGAGGCTGCGTGGCAAAGGATGGCAGAGCCCACAGGTGGCTCTGGTTAAAAAGCAACCAGTGAGTCCCCCAGACTGCAGTCAGATTTTTACTGTGAGAAAGGGCTGGGGGAGAAAAATTCAACCCACCATAGGTGCAAGATGGTCACTGTGGGTGTTGCTCCCCCGCAGATCATCATCTTCCTCGTTTGCGTCGCTGCTTCTGTGCTGAACACGCAGTGGTTTGGGAAGGTCACCTCTGACATGGTGGCAGACATGCACCTCATAGAGAGAAGCCAGGGCCTGGGCCAGGAGGTTGGGCTGTTGGCCAGCAAGTCCCACAGGCAGCTGTGTGCCTCCAACCCCAAGTACCAGCAGCTGTGTCAGCAGTTCAGCTTCTACCACACTCTGTCCTCCCTCTGCAACCTCTGCTGCATCGCCTGCAATGGTCTGAGCCTGTACCACCTGGCTGCCCAACTCTCTGCCCTGTGAGAGCAGGACACAGGCCAGGAGCTCTGGGAGAAGGCAACCATCCTGCTGCCTGGCTGTAAACTTCAGAGATTAATTTTCAGCAGCCTCAGTTCGTGCCTGGTGCAGAAATATGGGAATTGTGAAGAGAAATCCAGCTCTAAGAAAAGCATTTATGGCTGAACAGCTCCTTAATGCTCTGTGCACTAGATGTGTCTAACAAGGCCATATATTTCTGCAACCCCAGAGAGATTGCAGGAGAGAGAGAAATGGGAGCTTTAGAATTTCTTTTAATTAAATTCTGTCATAGAGAAGCAGAGAAGACCTTTTATGTTGGCTTTACCAGTCAGTGTAATGGATAAGGTTATGTTTGGTTTTAGGACGACCTACTGTCATCTTCTTGGAGTATTTCATGAGGTGAGAAAAAATACTGTCTCATTTATTAGGCAGAAGTCAGTCTCCTTAAAACAGACACATTTATTTCCAGGTGATCAGTAAGGTAGCAAAAGGGGCAGTAAAACACAGGGCTCTGAACAAAGAGCTCTGCTTTACCTTGGCCAGCAGCAGAGTCAAGTGGTGAAAAAACAGCAGCTGCTTCATCCCAGGCAGGAACCTGACAGCATCCATCCTGCTGCAAACAGGCAGGGATTACCCCAGAGCACTGCTGTTAAACCCCAGCAACTACAGCCCACCTTGGAGGCAATCAGGGTTTTTTCACAGGTACCTAAGTACCTTCCCAGCTGCTGTTGCTTCAAACTGCAGCCAGTGTTTGGCACTGCTTCAGGTTCCTTGCAAAATCACATGCAGCCTATCATAGAGGAGGCCTTCTGCAAGCCAGCTGGATGTCTTTTTAAACAATTAATCCCCTCTTGTAAGCCCTTCATTCTCCTGTGCTGTTTTCCTGGAAGTTTCCCCATGTGCCAAGAGTACTTTTTTCCCTGAAGTGCACAGGGTGGATTTTGTTCAAGCAGAAGTTTGCAGCCTGGGATAACAAACTGCAGCCTCTCACATGGATTCCTCATTACCTTCTTGCTCATTATAGTCGATGCACCTTCTTGCCCAAGAAGTATTTCTTAGAGAAAGCAGATTGCTTTACAAATGCCAAAACAGTTGGGGTCCCAGCCTTTACAAAATACCTGCAAAGATTAAAAGGAGTCTTTTGGCTTCCTTGTAGCTGGCCAAGTGTCATGCAAAGTGAGGGACTCCCACCCAGCTCACCAGACTGACCTCCCCCAGGCCACTGACAGGGGTTTTTTGCTGATGAGCAGAGCCTTTTGTAGCTACACAGATCTGAGGAGGAACGTTTATGAATCAGCTCTTCTCCCAGCAGCTATTTTTAATTCAAACAGTGGTTACCCTCCCTCTGGAAGGAGGTTTCTTTCACAGACTGCCTTTAGAGACTGAAATATGAAGGTTAATGCACACTGCTGAGTTTTATGGAGAGACAGTTCAGCCAGCAGAGCCCTCAGCAGTGGCCCTGGAGCCCTGTTCCCACTGTGACAGACTCAGCCACCAGCTACGAAATTGTGCAAGTTAATAGCATAGGCATTTTATGCTAAGTTTTTGGCTTTACAAACAGCAAATTCTTCTCTCTAAATAACTGCACAACACTTTAAGGTCAGTTTCAGAGTGAAATTGTGCCACATGCTGTGCTGAGGCTGCTCCCACAGCATTATTAACAGTGAGCATATTGTTAACCTTCAACATGCTCCCTTTATATGCTGCTGCTTGTTTTCTAATTTTTAAGTAGCACCGTGTAGATGGGATCTGAAACAGCCCTTTTGTGCTGCTGCTTGTGTGTAAGCCCAACTCCCCTTCCCATCCAATCCTGAAAAGAGCTGTTCATTTTTTGGGAAAAAAAAATTAAACAGGTAAGTCACTAAAGCAGGCACAAAATTCACAATGCTTCACATCTTCAGAAGTTAGGACTGCTAAAATCCAAGAGTTAGGAATGTTAGATCAGAGAACAAACTGCACTCAAAGCCCAAAGCTTGTACTTTTTGCCTTTGTGCTCTCTCTGGACATGAATAGGTAGAGCCTCACCTTTGGTGTTGCAGCACTTGCAGCAATGTGTGTTCTGGGTTTAGCTCATACATCTCTGCTCTTTCCTCATCTTCAAAATAAAGCTGAAAAAAATTGGGAAGGTTATTAAATACTTAAGGTAGGCAAAGTACCAAGCTGTTGCAGGTCCTATTACAGCACACCATATACTTACTACAGGTTTATTAAACTTCTGGACCTTGAACTATGCTGGATACTAATTTCACTAATGTAGAAACTGCTTTGTGTAGATGCCAACTCTTCCCTCTATACACCAGTTTAGCTTCTTATGGCACTGGCAGACAGAAGGCAAAACACCCTGGCTGTTGCTGTGCCTTACAGGAAGCATTCCAAACCTAAGGGCTGCTTTTTAACAGGTGAAATGCAGCAAGAGGATGAGCTAAACTGAACAGATTTAAGAGATTCAAATCCAGCAGCTGTGCCTGACAAGTGTACATGCACACAGAGACACAATCCAAGGTTTGAATCAGGTAAAGTACACAGCCACTGTCCTTTTGGACCTGTCTGCTCACTGCAGGAAGGGCTGAGCTGTTGCCAGGTGTGTGTGACACTGAAGTGGAAAATTAAAGGTGTCTACGTACAACTTCTGAAAAGTTCTCCAGACCTGCTGCAACCAACTCATTTCCACCTCTGCTAAAGTCTCAGCAGACATCTATTGTCTTGATGGGATTCAGTGTTTAAGCATCTCAAGTTGGTTGTGAAAATAACATTTTTTTTACTGTTTTTTCATGCATATTGAGCAATTTCGTAACAACAGCCAACCAGCTTGATGGTCTAAATTTTACTTATAATTTCAAAGATGGGAATCTAAGCAGTGTCTATGAATACAATGTAAATGGCAGACCAAAAAGCTTCAATTTTCATTCTGGTCATGTCAGCACATCTGGAAAATGTTATTTATGTAACGAATGTCTCCAAATCCTTATTTTTCATCTGCATCTGATAGAGCTGTAACCATGCCATTGTTTTCATAAACACAAAGCCATTTAATCTCACTCCAGAAAACAAAAAACAACCCCCAGCACCCTGAAATAGAAGTCAAACTGCTCACCTCAAGATTGCTGGGAAGGTATTTTCTTTCTAAATCCCAAGGAGGCAACTCAGCAAACATCACCATTAAGTGATCAATAAACCTAAAAGCCAAAATACACTTGGTTAGCTTAGATGAAGTGTTCAGTTTCAATAATTTGTATAGTTGCCTTTGAATGATGGTAAAAATACATTAGCAGATTAGACAATAGGCTTGAAAGTAATTTAGATCATTTTTAAGTTCTTCCCTTCAACTCATCACCTTCCCAATGAGACCAAAGCCCTGCTGTAACCCAGGCTATTGGTTTCAAATCTGAGCAGCACAACGGCAAATTATTTTTAACTTCTTTTCTTCACACTGAAAAAGATGTCAAAATAAACACCCTGCATTTTGTCTTAAATTGATTTTGCTTCTCCATGGTCCCATCAGCACCATACTTCATCAGATCACAGTGCTCAGAATCTGTTTGTATGTCAGAGGACTGTTTACTTTGGTCCTTCAGGAAGAGCTGATGACCCATTTATTTTACGAACCCATTTGCACTTCCTTTGGTCGTGAGAAGGTGTAGCAAACTCAGCCAGTGTAAGAACCACAACTTTACTGATCTGCCTCCACTGTAATTTTAAGTCCTATATTTTTATCAGAGAATCACCTATCTCCCCACAAAAAAGTTACAAATCCCAAGTTTAACATTGCAAGATGAGAAACTGAAGCCAACATCAGGAAAAGTGGAATTCCCTCCTTGCTAGTGACTTGAAAGCTCTGAGGCACTTTCAGCCAGGCCTACTCTAAGCCCAACAGAAAACTATGAGGTGATTATGAAAGAACCCTTTTGGAAGATGTTTTAATAATTTTTTAAGTTCAATCCTCCTTTCAAGACCCCATATTTGGAGGGCTTTGAAACAGCACTTTGATGAACCTCTAAAATCCACACATGTGGCTGGGCTGCTGGTGTCACTGGCCACTGCTCAAAGCTTGCACTGCTACCCCCTTCATCACACCCTGGCTGGATAGGATGTGTTTCCCTGTGCTATATGTTTGTGTGACATCAAGATTTTGCCCTCCTTATTTTAAAGCAGCATCTGGAAATCACAGGAAAAATTTGGGTTGGGAAGGACTTCAGGAGGACAACCTCCCGTGCAAGAAACAGGGTGAGCTGTGCCATGAGGAATTCTGGAGCTGCTGCAATAGCATGGCAGGGTTCCACTTGCTGTCTGTTCTCATCTACTCAAGCATCTCCTTTGTGTAAGAACCTTGCTGACTCTGCATTTACCGGGAGTTCTCATGAAAAGCTGCAATGAAGTCTGTTTGCCCGTGCTCAGGGTACAGAAAGAGGACAGGCCAGTTCAGGCTGCCCTCAGCATCCAAGTGCACCTTTGCCCCTGTGGCATTCTCAGAGTGGAAGCCATCTAAGGATATCTCAGCCAGGCCATCTGATATTTCCTCTTCTTCATTTAAAGAAGGCTCGAGAACCAGCTTGATATTTCTTTCCTAGAGGGGAAAAAGGTAAAAAGAGAAAAATCAAAAACACCACACCAAAAGTCAAACAGGCATCCTGGGGAGAATAAGAGGAGAAAATAAGCAGGCAGTAAAAGGCAAAAGCCTCCCTACAGCAGACTCAGGTGACTGGTCTCCCCAGCAGAAACCAGCAGCTCTGCCAGACACCCAGACTCCTCACTGAAGAGATGAGGAGTGGTGGGAATCCAGAGGAACCTGCATGCCAAGAGAAGAGCCTGAGAACATGTGGGGAAAAGGAGGAACCTGAAATCCTGTTCTTTGGAACTTAGCAGGCTTAATTGCAGGGTGCAACACCAACTTCCAGGAAACTCAAGAAAACTCACTCTTTGGAAAGAAAGCTGCAGAAGAAGAGATTGGATTTACCTAATAGCCAAAAATATTCTAACACAGCCCAAACATTAGCTGAGGAAGGAGAGGATCCAGGATTGAGCCTCTCCTCCACCCTGCTGGATGGTTATTCTATCCTAACACTGAAGGAATGCCCATTAATAGCAAATAAAAGAAGTTTAATTGAGCCAGTGTGATGCTATAGCCCAGCAGCCACAGACAGCCCTCTCTTGGATGCTCAGTCCATTTCCTAACACTGACATTTTGCATTAGTTGTTACCTGAAATATGGAAACCTGGAAGCTAGGGCTAAAGCCACACAGATAAGGAGAATCATTCAGTTTTTTGGCTCTAGCTCTCAAAAGCCTGCGTATGAGAATAACCTCCTACAGACAAATGAAAGAGGTCAAAAACCAACCAAACAATAAAACAAACCACCCAAACCCCCTCACTGACCCACCTTTATTGCTGCAAGCAGAATCTCCTTTTGACACTGCTTTTTCCTCTCCATCACCTTTGCTTTCCTCGCATCCCGCTCCTCAGCTCGCTGTAAAAAAAAGGTTGTACCATGGTCACACACAGCAAGTCAATGCCCAATACCCTGACAGAAAGGGGAGAAAACAGCTGAGACCTCCAGAAACTCCCCCTCCACCAGCTCTCTCCCCCATACACCTCAACACACCCTCCACAAAGCCACTACTCATTCCTGTTTGGGACTGTTGTATTACACACAAACTTGGAGCACTCTTCAACCAAGAGCCCCAGACTGCTTCTTGAGAGAAATCAGGTAACAGGCATTGTAGCTGCTTGACTGCCTTGATATATTTACCTTTAGTCTGTCAGCTTTAGCTCTTATTTCCACAAGCTTTTTCTCTTTTGAATCTATCTGCAAGCCTTCCTCACACCATGCAATTGCTTCGGAGAAATTCTTTAGCTCCAGGTGACACAGAGCTCCTGGAAGGATGAAGATTTTCAGTTTCTAGTACTGGAGTCAGTTTGTAACTACTACACAAAGCAGTGGTTATGCAGACAGGGTTAGCCCTGGTGCTCTCAAGAGGCAGAGACAGCAGCACACACAGTTCTCTTGTGGGTTTGTACTGAAGCTTAAACTTCCAGCAGGTCAGCTGAGAAGAAAACCTAAGATATTTCAGCAGTTCTTGTATCATTTGCTGATCCAGTCACAGCAATTAGCAGAATGATGCTGGAAGCAAAATGTTATTGTTATAACTAAGAGATCTGTATTTGTCTCATATGGAAAAATAAAAGTGGTCATTTCCAGAGTGAGAAAGACTGAGGAAAGAAACCAAAATGAACCCCAAAAATTAGCACTGTGGAAAATAACAGAAGTTATGATGTGCTCTACAGAAAGAGGTTTAATGCCTCCTTGACAAATACAGAAGGTGAAAAGCAAAGAGCAAAAAGATAGCATTTTGCCCAAAAATCAAAAACTCTAAAGCACAGATCTATTTGGGCGAGAAACAGCAACAAGAAAACAAGGGAACAGATCTGCTTGAATTTTCTGAAGTGAATGATGCTCTCCTTAAATGCAATAAGAAGATACACTCCCAGGAATTTAAAGTTTATAAACACTGTTATTTAACAGAGAGAAACAGTCAGGGAAACAAAGCAACACCCAATGTCAGCCTGTGCCAGGGCATCACAGCACAGAAAGCAAAACAAACATGCACAAAGGTGTTCTGCAAGGATATTCCTCATGCTCCATGTGCTAACACATCCTTTAACTTTACCTCTGACGATTGCTTTGAGGTGGGTGGGCTTCAGCTTTTTTGCTTGGGTGGCATCATTGAGAGCAGACCGGTAGTTACCTGTGAGGCCAGCAGAGCAGAAAGGTGGTTACCTCTACAGCAAGCAACACCCCTCACAATCTCTCATTTACACTTTAAACCCAACCAGATCCAAAGGTGACCACACAGCTTACACAGAGAGGCGTGTGGAGGAAGGAAGAGCAAACTAAGAGCCAGAACTGAAGGGATGGGCACTCAGGGCTGGGTTGAGCCCTTTGCCACCCCCCCCATCCCCTCACCCAGGTGGAACTGTGCAGCCCCCCGGTTTGTGTGCAGCACAGCGCTCAGCTCGGGCTCCTCACACTTCTTCAGCCCCTCGGTGTAGGCAATGACAGCTCTCTTGTAGTCCCTCTCCTTGAAGTACTCGTTCCCTTCGTTTTTATACATCCTGGCCAGCTCTGCGGGGCAAGAGCAGAGATTTAGATGGGTGGGTGGGTGAGATGCCCGGCTCCCCACGGGCTCCCCACGGGCTCCCCACGGGCCGGGCTGTAGCAGGAGGCCGGCAGACCCCTCCTCCAGCCCCCGGCTGCCCACCTGCGGGGCTCTGCTCCTCATCGAAGAGCAGGGACTGCAGGCAGGCCAGCTCGGGCTGCCGACACGGCTCGATCTCAGCCGGACACTGCTTCATGAACATGGGGATGGCCTCCAGCTCCTGCAGAGACACGGACGGACGGACGGACAGACAGACAGACAGACGGACGGACGGACACCGCAGCACGGCCCCCGCACCCCAACGGCACCCCCGGACCCCCCCGTCTTACCTGCTCCCAAGTGTCGGGGTTAAAAGCGGCTCGGTACCGCGACCCGCTGCCGCCCGGACCGGATTCCGCCATGTTGCTACAGGCCGGACCGGACTCCGCCATCATGCCGCTCCGCCCCGCACCGATCCTACCGACCGCCCCCTGCTCCTCCCGACCGCCCCCCGGTTCCTCCCGACCGCCCCCCGGTTCTTCCCGACCGCCCCCTGCTCCTCCCGACCGCCCCCCGGTTCCTCCCGACCGCCCCCCGGTTCCTCCCGACCGCCCCCCGGTTCTTCCCGACCGCCCCCTGGCTCCTCCCGACCGCCCCCCGGTTCTTCCCGACCGCCCCCCGGTTCCTCCCGATCGCCCCCCGGTTCCTCCCGATCGCCCCCCTGCCCCGCCTGCTCCCTCCGATTTTTCCTCGACCGCCTCCCGGTTCTTCCCGATCTCCCCCCCGGTTCCTCCCGGCCTCCCCTCCTCCCGTCCCGGGGGCTGGTTCCGGGGGTACCTCCGGTGGGGATGCCATGGGGGTGATCCCATGCTGCTCCTCCCTTCCCCGGGGCGCTGGGCCCTGTTCTCAAGTGCCCGGGCCAGGAAGGACACAGAGCGCGGGAATGAGTCCTGAGGAGAGGGGCAAAAAGGCTGAGGGGGCTTGGAGAGGAGAGGGAGGCTCCAAGGTGACCTTAGAGCAGCTTTCCAGGATCTGGAGAGAGCCCACAGGGAAGCTGCGGGAGGGCTTTTTGCACGGGTTTGTAGGGAGAATGGTTTAAAACTGGAGGAGTGGGGATTTAGATGAAATATTAGGAGGGAATTCTTTACTATGAGGGTGGTGAGACACTGGAATGAGTTCCTCAGGGGAACTGTGGCTGTCCCCTCTCCCTGGCAGTGTTCAGGGTCAGGTTGGATGGGGATTGAAGCAACCTGGTGAGGTGGGAGGTGTCCCTGCCCATGACTGGATCCAGAGGATTTTAGGGACCCTGCCAACCCAAACCCCTCTATGAAGGCCCAGGTGACCTCCACAGCTCCTGGAGCAGGATGTCACCACCCTCCAGGACAAGGTTACAGCAGCAAAAACACGGCCTGGGCCCTTCATGCTTTCACATGTTAATTTTCACATGTTTCCATGTTAATGTTTTTGTAAAGATTTTCTACCACCCTGAGGCCACATCCCCCAAACCACATGGTCACCACCCAAACCCAGCAGATCCAGGCATCTCACCAGCTGGACTGGCCTGCAGGACTGGGATACGGATGCCTGGCACCATTCTTCACCTTAATTCCTGCAGATTTGCAGCTCTTGGGCACTTTGAAGGTGAACAAGGCTCCCAGTTCACTGCTGTGCTTTCATTTAAAAATCTTTGCCTCCACCTTTGGGGAATGGGCACAGAGTGGCTGAGAGCAGCCAGGCTGAGAGGGACCTGGGAGTCTGGATTGACAGGAAGCTGAACAGGAGCCAGCAGTGTGCCCAGGTGGCCAAGAAGGCCAATGGCATCCTGGCCTGGCTCAGGAACAGCGTGGCCAGCAGGTCCAGGGAAGGGATTCTGCCCCTGTACTCAGCCCTGGTGAGGCCACAGCTCGAGTCCTGTGTCCAGTTCTGGGCCCCTCAGTTCAGGAAGGAGATTGAGGTCCTGGAGCAGGTCCAAAGGAGGGCAACCAGGCTGGTGAAGGGATCCAGCACAAGTCCTGTGAGGAGAGGCTGAGGGAGCTGGGGGTGTTCAGCCTGGAGAAGAGGAGGCTCAGGGGAGACCTCATAGCTCTGTACAACTCCCTGAAAGGAGGCTGGAGCCAGGGGGGGGTTGGGCTCTTTTCCCAGGCAACTTTCAACAAGACAAGAGGGCATGGACTTAAGTTGTGCCAGGGGAAGTTTAGGTTGGATATTAGAAAGAATTTCTTCACAGAGAGGGTGATCAGACATTGGAATGGGCTGCCCAGGGAAGTAGTGGATTCTCCATCCCTGGAGATATTTCAAAAGAGCCTGGATGTGGCACTCAGTGCCATGGGCTGGGAACCACAGGGGGAGTGGATCAAGGGTTGGACTTGATGAGCTCTGAGGTCCCTTCCAACCCAGCAGATTCTATCATTCTATGATTCTGGGTGTCTCCAGAGAAGATGCAAATGGAGGAAAGGTGCATGCCTTCCTTTCCCTCCTAAAATCCCTCATGCTGAGAACTCAGCACCTGAACAGGGTGGGGGGCAGTCCTCCTGTCCCCCTCCTGCAGCCGTGGCAGAGGCCGTGTTTGCCAGGGCAAAGAGGCTGAACTCGGCACTCCCACGGCTGCACGCGGCTACATCTGCTGGCAAAAACACCTCATGGGGGCCTGTAGCCAGAGAAGAAATGCTCCTGATCCTGTGGGGGACCATGAGCAGAGCCCACCTCAACCCCAGCACCCGGTGTGGTGGCTCTGAGGTCAACTGGATCGGGTTCTGCTGACCCAGAGCCACCGCCGCCAAGCAGGCAGGCTGGACTCAGCGCGGCAAAAGGTGAGAGACTCAGAAGTGGGCAGGTTTAAGGGATTTGCACTTTACTCAACAACTCAATGACCCCTTCCTTGGTGAGGAACAACACCTCACCAGTCTGCTGCTGCCAAACCTCAAAGACCGGGGGGTCCTCACAAACTTTCTTCCCAGCAATGACCACGTAAGGGTACCCCAGCTTCTGGGCGTCCTTCAGCCTCTTGCCGATGGTCAGCTGCGTCCTGTCATCCAGCACCGAGTCACCAGCCAGGTGTGGCAGTGCCTGGGACAGGCTGTCATACAGCTGCTCCAGCAGCACCGCTCCCTCCTCTTCCTCCTCCTTGCTGCCCTTCTTGGGGGGAAGGAAGCAGAGCTGGTAGGGGGTGATGAGGCTCGGCCAACGGATGCCATCCTCCAGGGACAGCACCTCGACGGCCGCCGCCAGGATGCGGCTGAGGCCCAGGCCGTAGCACCCCATTTCAACCAGCTGGGGCTTGTTCTCAGGGGAGTAGAAGACAGCTTTGGAGACAGAGGAATACTTAGTGCCCAGATAAAACGTGTGCCCCACCTCAATCCCCCTGCTCTGGGTGAGCTGTGTCCCGCAGGTGGGGCAGGATGCTGGCTCCTCCTGCAGGGTTTCCACATTGGCGGCGAAATGTCCCTGGGGGCAGAGCAGCAGCCTGTCCTCCCCGATCTCTGCTGGCACCTGGAACTCGTGGGACACCGTGCCCCCGATGCTGCCCGGGGCTGCGTTCACTTTGACAAAAGGGAGGCCCAGGCGTTGGAAGAGGCTGCAGTAGGCAGCACAGACCAGGTGGTAGCTGTGCTGAGCTGCCTCCGGGGAGGTGTCGAAGCTGTACATGTCCTTCATGTAGAACTCCCGGCTCCGCAGCAACCCGAAGCGGGGCTTGGGCTCATCCCGAAACTTCCTGGTCACCTGGTGGGGATTCAGATGGATAATTGGGTTTGAGAATCATTGAATCATCCGGGTTGGAAGGGACCTCTGAGATCATCAAGTCCAACCCTTGATCCACTCCCCCCGTGGTTCCCAGCCCATGGCACTGAGTGCCACATCCAGGCTCTTCAGCAGAACCCGATCCAGTTCACCTCAGAGCCACCACACCGGGTGCTGGGGTTGAGGTGGGCTCTGCTCATGGTCCCCCACAGGATCAGGAGCATTTCTTCTCTGGCTACAGGCCCCCATGAGGTGTTTTTGCCAGCAGATGTAGCTGCGTGCAGCCGTGGGAGTGCCGAGTTCAGCCTCTTTGCCCTGGCAAACACGGCCTCTGCCACGGCTGCAGGAGGGGGACAGGAGGACTGCCCCCCACCCTGTTCAGGTGCTGAGTTCTCAGCATGAGGGATTTTAGGAGGGAAAGGAAGGCATGCACCTTTCCTCCATTTGCATCTTCTCTGGAGACACCCAGAATCATAGAATGATAGAATTGGCTGGGTTGGAAGGGACCTCAGAGATCATCAAGTCCAACCCTTGATCCACTCCCCCTGTGGTTCCCAGCCCATGGCACTGAGTGCCACATCCAGGCTCTTTTGAAATATCTCCAGGGATGGAGAATCCACTACTTCCCTGGGCAGCCCATTCCAATGTCTGATCACCCTCTCTGTGAAGAAATTCTTTCTAATATCCAACCTAAACCTCCCCTGGCACAACTTAAGTCCATGCCCTCTTGTCTTGTTGAAAGTTGCCTGGGAAAAGAGCCCAACCCCCCCCTGGCTCCAGCCTCCTTTCAGGGAGTTGTAGAGAGCGATGAGGTCTCCCCTGAGCCTCCTCTTCTCCAGGCTGAACACCCCCAGCTCCCTCAGATGTTCCTCTGGTTTTCTTGCAACCAGACATTGGAAGTTTGGCCAGATGAGGCCCCGTTTCCTTTTTTTGCCTGGTGTAAGTGGCTGAGATCTGTGAACCTGAGGCCCCACTGAACTACTGTTGAACTCCAGCTGAGCTGTTTGTTACCTGGGGAAGAACAAAGGACAGAGGAGTGCAGTGACAAAGCAGTGAAGCAAGGGCCCCCTGACAGCAGGACAATAGCACATGACAGGAAGGGGGCCAACTCAAACCAGAATTCAAAGAAATCTTAATTGGAGAAATGAAGAAAGAGAGCATTCTATCTGGAGACAGCAGAAGAGTGATGAGTTCCAGCTGCAGATGGAACAAAAGATAAAATCAGAGGCGAGACAAGAAACCAATCACCTTGGGAGATGTACCTTAGGCAGACTGATTGGGTAACAGACCACAGGGACAGATTGTGAGGCCTTAAAAGGTACAGGTAAAACATGGGCAGGGCCCCTCTCCACAGGCATCCAGCTTGAGCTGACTCTGTGACAGAACCTGAGGGTCTGAACTCTTCTTTACAGTCAGACTGGGTGAAACTGGGTCCAGTCACACCAAAACCCCTCCCTGAGGAGCTCACAAAACCTGTGCCTAGGGGCAATGTGAAGCACAAACACAGGCTGGGAGGAGAACGGACTGAGAAGAGCCCTGGATGGGTGATGAGAAGCTCCACAAGAACCAGCAACGTGTGTGTGTGCAGCCCAGGAAGCCAACTCTGTCCTGGGATGGACCAAAGCATGGCCAGCAGCTTGAAGGAGGTGATTATCCCCCTCTGCTCTGCTCTCTGGAGACCCCAGCTGGATTATGTGTCCAGTTCTGGAGCCCCCAACACCAGAAGGAGATGGAGCTGTTGGAGCAAGTCCAGAGCAGGGCCATGAAGATGATCAGAGGGCTGGAGCAGCTCTCCTGTGAGGACAAGCTGAGGAAGTTGGGGTTTTTCAGTCTGGAGAAGTCTCTAGGGAGACATTATAGCAGCCTTCCAGTACCTGAAGGGGCTGCAGAAAAGCTGGGGAGGGGCTTTCCACACGGGCATGCAGTGATAAGATGAGAGCAGACGTTTTCAAACTGGAAGTGGCAATATTTAGATGAGATATCAGGAAATTCTGTGCTGTGAGGGTGCTGAGACACAAGCTGCCAAGAGAAGCTGAGGCTGCCCCATCCCTGGAAGTCTTCAAGTCAAGGATGGGGCTTGGAGCAACCTGGTGTGGTGGGAGGTGTCCCTGCCCGTGGCAGGGGGGTTGGAGACAGCTGATCTCTGGAAGAGATCTCTGGAAGGTCCCTTCCAACCCGAACCGGTCCACAAGCCTACGAACCTGGCGACTGGGTGGGAGTGTTTTCCCGGCATCTTTTACCATTTTTTATTTACCTGGTAGAGGCGCAGCGGCAGCTGCTTGTAGGAGAGGTGTGTGTGCGCTGCCACCAGCTGTGTCACCGCCTCCTCGTGTGTAGGGCCCAGGCAATATTCCTTCCCGTGCCGATCCTCCAGGCGGAACAGCTCCGGGCCCAGCTGCTCCCAGCGCCCGCTGGCCCGCCAGAGTTCCG
The DNA here is from genome assembly GCA_023637945.1 of Phaethornis superciliosus. NCBI lineage: Eukaryota > Metazoa > Chordata > Aves > Apodiformes > Trochilidae > Phaethornis > Phaethornis superciliosus. Next base: position 25,709,423 of record JAJQWJ010000009.1, read on the forward strand.
CCGAGCAGAGGCTGGGCATGCTCAGCTTCTGTCCCCCCACAGCCCTCATCTCCTCATCCATCAGCCTCTCCAGCTTCTCCATGGCTCGCAGCCCGGGCGGCAGGTAGTGATAACACCCGGGCCCGGCGGGGTGGATCAGTCCCCCTTGCACCATCAGCCTCTGGCTGCGGCAGCTCGGCTCCCCGCTACCCGCCGCCGCCTGCAGGTTGAGGGGTTGGAAAAGCTGAGAAAGCGACAGCCATTTCCTTTTGCCCGCCGAACCGTGACGGAACCCGCAGCTTGGCCGCCGGACCCCGCCATACCGCGGCCTCCATCTTCTCACCAGGGCCTGCATGGCCGGGCCGCGCCGCACGCTGCACTCGATGGTTCCGCCAGAGGGGGAAGAGCTCCCCCTGCCGGCCGGAGGCGGGAACTCCGCCAGGCACCACCCAGCGGCTCCGCAGGGAAACCCCGCACCCCGCATCCCCCCGCACCCCGCATCCCCCCCGCACCCCGCATCCCCCCGCACCCCGCATCCCCCCCGCACCCCGCATCCCCCCCGCACCCCGCAACCCCCCCGCACCCCGCATCCCCCCCGCACCCCGCAACCCCCCCGCACCCCGCATCCCCCCCGCACCCCGCAACCCCCCCGCATCCCCCCGCACCCCGCATCCCCCCTGCACCCCGCAACCCCCCCCGCATCCCCCCCGCATCCCCCCCGCACCCCGCAACCCCCCCGCACCCCGCACACCCCCCCGCATCCCCGGGATGGGCTGGGATCCCCGGGGTTGATCTGAGCTCCCCGGATTCGATCTGAGCCCCCCAGGGTTGGATCTGAGCTCCCCAGGGATGGGCTGAGCTCCCCCAGGGTTTATCTGAGCTCCTTGGGTTTGGATTTTGCTCCCCGAGGTTAGATCTGGGTTCCCCGGCGTTGGGCTGAGCTCCCCAGGGATGGGCTGAGCTCCCCTGGGGTTTATCTGAGTTCCTCGGGTTTTATCTTGAGTTCCTCGGGTTTTATCTGAGCTCCCTGAGGTTGAATCTGAGCTCCTCGGGGTTGGACTGAGCTACCCAAGGTTGATCTGAGCTCCCCAAGGTTGGGTTGAGCTCCCCCGGGTTTTGTCTGAGCTTCTTGGGGTTCATCTGAGCTCCCTGGGGTTGGATCTGAGCTCCCTGGGGTTGGATCTGAGCTCCAGGGTATGATCTGGATGCTGGGAGGGACCCCATCCCTGGGTAGGGGAAGGTGGTGGGTGGGTGAGTGGGCACCAGTGAAGCAACAGCGTGGCTCATACCACCAGGTAATTTGTCCATTGCTTTTTTAATCGGGTTTTGCAAAACCGGGGAGGTCCTGACAGCCCACGAGTGGGGCACCCCTTCTGCAGAACCTGCTGCCACCCCAGTGACTTGTAGGGACAGTGCCACTCGCTCCTCCTGCCCTGGGGGGAACTGATTTTCATCATCTCAGACAGCTCCAGCCTCACCTGGGGCATCCTGGTTTGCAGAGCTGGCTCACCTCAACCTCTGATTGCAGCATCCTCATCTTTCTTAACACTCTCCTCCACCTCTTGCAGCCAAGCTTTTCCATCTCCAGCTTTTGCTGACCAAAGAGCATGAGGAGAGGCTCCAGGAGGCACCACAGCCTCTCAGGGGCTGCCTTGAAGCACTCCATGGAGAGTGTTTCCTGACTTTTAAGGAAGAATTTGCCCCAGAAGAACTTGCAGTTGGGGTCTGGTCCAACTTTATTGCTTTATCCAGGGGTTTGATCCAGCAGGAACAGTTCTTGCATGGTATCTGTGTTCAAGCAATAATAAAAAATGGTAAACAGGGGGGTCAGGGCACAATGGGGCTGAATTCCCTCTTTGGGGCTGATGTTGACTGTACTCATCCCTCTGTTCCTGACCTCACCATCTCCTTCCCACCTAACTGGAACAGAACCCAACAAGAGGCAGACCCAGCCAAGGGCCAGGACCCCTCAGTCTTTGTGGGGCTGAGAGTTAATGGAAACCACCTCCACGCTCCACTTTTCAGCCTCTTGCTCTAAAGAATTCAAACCCCTCTGTGGAGCAGTCGTGAGCACATGTTGGAGTATTCCACTAGAGGAGGAGATTTCACCTCACTGAGCCTCATTTCATGAGGAGTTAAAATCATCCTGTTTGAATATAAGGAAAGAAGAATGAGTCCTTATTTTGCGTAAAAAAAAAAGGGATTTGAAGGAAACCTTCATGATTCTTCTCTAATGGGAAATACCAATGTGAGCTCCTGTTTACAGAGGGCTGGAAATGGGAAAGATCAAGGGATTAAAGGGTGCATTTTTGATCCTCCTAAATGATTTAGGAGTGTAAAAGTCATTAAATACTTGAGCCAGCTCTGCGTGGTGACTCAGCATCCTATAAAACGTGGGGAAGTGCAGGATCTGTCCCAAATCTCCTGGCTCTTAGGTAGCAGCTTCACTCCCACCCCATCTTTTTCCCAGTTTCCTCAGGCAATTAATTCTCCCTCTGCATTTCTCACCACCATTAAACAAGCAAGAGAAGCAAAATCTGCTGGGGAGGCTGGCCAAGCAGGACCTGTCCCCAAGGGGAGGACACCCAATGTGCTGTGGTGGGGACTGAGGTGCTCAGCTCCAGGTGAGCTGTGGGGCCTGCAGGACATCCAGTGCCAAATTCCATCCCCATCTGCTGAAAATCTCCTGTTTGCCCAGGAAAAGGAGGGTTTTTCACCAGGCAGCTGGGGCCGGGAGGGTTGTTCCTCCAGCATTCCCACAGAAGTGGAATGTGTTTCCCTGTCAGTGACTTAGTGCCTGCTGTGCTGATCAAAGAGACAAAAACATCTTGGATTGATTCTCTGGGGCAATGTTTGAACTAAGAGGGTTTAAGGCTACACAAGAGCCGTGGTCTGGGGGGGAAGCTGAGCTCTTATTAAATCAGCAGACAGTGTGGGGCTGAGCTCTGGGGTTATGTGCCTGTCTCTGCTCTTTATTTTTTCCAGCTGTGCTGGAGGAATCTAATAAAGGTCCTGCTGGCCCTGCAGCCTTTCACCCAACCACTCACCTTGCCAGGGGCTGATTTATGCTTTTTTGGGGCCAAACGCCTGGCCTGGGAAGGGTGTGCACCCCACATGGCAGGCTGGGAGCTTCTTTTACAGCCAGGATCCCTGCTTGCAACCCTCTGGCTGCTCCCAGGAGGGGACATTCCCTGGGCAACTGGAATGCCGGATGCCACGGAAACGGCTGCCATGGCAAGGGCTGACACTGTCCCTACAGCCTTCAGGGACCAGAGCTGCCACCATGGGGCTGCAAGAGCTCCCCAGGGAGGCGAGGAGCCAGGTGAGGCCACCAGCCAGGTTTGGCAGGATATGTGGGATGAGCTGGACCTCCTGGTGTAGCTCTCTTTACCTCTCAGATTGTCCACGGGGAAGCAGCTTCTTGCACAGGCATTTTCTGCACCTTCAGGGCACTCGAGCTCGGGCTGGGAGCATCCCAGGGTGGGAGAGCAGGATGCTCATGCCAGAGCTCACCGGTGCTTAGCAAACAGAAAGCATGGAGGACTGGGATGTGGAGCAGCAGATCCCTGTGTCCCTGCCCCATGGCTGGCTGAGGATGGGCTCAGCCTCACGCTCTGGGTCTGCATTGCAGGGGGAGATACCAGCCTCTGGCTGGCCCAGGGAAGAGGAGGGCTCTGGGCTTCTCCAGCTGCCCCCGCTCCGCTCCGAGGAGATAATGAAGGAACGCAAACGCCAGGTAGGAGCTGGGCTTCACCCACCCTCTCTCTCTGCACATGGGGTGGGTGAGCAATGAGCTGCACAGCCTCTGTCCTCACCCTCCCCACTCTCCTCCTGCAGATGGCAAGGCTGGGCCCGGGAACCTACAACATCAAGGATTTTCTGCAGGATTCCCGTCCCTCCAGCCTCCGGGGGATCTGCGACACGAGGGAGCAGCGGTTCCGAGCCACCAACAGGGTACATCCCCCCCCTGCCTGGCTGGGGGACTCAGCTCTGGAGAACAAGCCCTTTGCAAGATCTGGGGACCGTCCCCCTTTCCCACAGTTTTTCCACCCCATCTCTCCTGCAGGATTGCTTCCCTGGCCCTGGCACATACGGGAACCCCTACACCCACCTGGATGAGAGGGACAAGCGCTCGGCCAGCACGCGAGGGCTGCTGGACAGCAGGGTGGCCAAACGTGGCCTGCCAGAACTCACAGCAAGTCCTGCCCCTCGCCCTGGGGATGTGCTTGTGGGGTGGCCCTGTCCCCACCACCGCTGAACACAGCCCCCATTGCCTCTCCCCCACCCTGTGCCTGCAGGGCAGTGGCCTGGGACCCGGCACCTATGACCTGCGGGGCAGCATCGACGAGAGGCTGCGGCAGGCCAGAGGCTCCTGGCCCTGCCAGCCCACCTCAAGGGGCAAGCTGAAGCCCACCAGTGGTAGCCGTGGTCCTTTAGAGGTGTGTTGCCCCGGGGCCAGGCATCCAGAAGGGGTTTCTCATTGCTATAAGGATGGGGAGGTGCCTTACGCCAGCATCCATCCCGCTCGGATGTTGCTTTGGACTTGCCTTGGATCCTGGAAAAACTCTCCCAGGCAGCAGGGAGCAGGGATCAGGGATCAGGGGAGGTGTCTGTGGGCAGCAGCAGAGCTGGGATGCCAGGGGGTAGATGGGGTGGCTGAGAGACAACTGCTGGCTGAGGGTCTCCCACTCCTCCCTTGTCCCAGCAGAAGGACACCAAGCTGACCAGCGGTGTCATCAAGGGTTTCCTGGATGAACTGAATTTGAGGGAGAACAGAAAGAAAGGCTGCTTCAGCACCCTGCCCAGGAACCCGGGCTGCCCCACCGAGAGGATCTTCTGGGCCACGCTCAGCCAGTGCCCAAAGGAGACGGTCAGTGGCAACAAGGACATCAGCAGTGTCACCTGCAGCACTGGTGGGGCTGGGGTGCACTGGGTGGGGGGCATTAGGGTCAGGGGGGATGGGTGGCTGGATAGATGACAGGGTGGGTGGGTGGGTGGATGGATGGATGGTGGATGTATGGATAGATGGATGGATGGATGGATAGATGTATGGATGGATGGTGGATGGATGGATGGATGGATAGATGGATGGATGGTGGATGGATGGATGGATGGTGGATGAATAGATGGATGATGGATGGATGGATGGTGTATGGTGGGTGGGTAGATGGATGGATTGTGGATGTATGGATGGTGGATGTATGTATGTATGTATGTATGGATGCTGGCTGGCTGGTGGATGGTGGGTGGATGGATGGATGGTGGCTGGCTGGCTGTGTGTTGCTTTGTAGCTCTTTTCACAAGCAAACAGAAGTGTCACAGGTTTCCTTCTGCCCAGTATGCAGTGGGGCCAGGCTCATACGACCCGAAGCCTATTGAGAGGACAGTGTACTCCAGCCAAGCCCCGTTCTGGTCATCTGCCAAGAGATTTGACAGGAAGTCCTTTCGCCTCTTCACTGGGAATGAGGTGAGTGAGCAGACACCGCAGTGAGAAAGGGACAGGAGAATGCTTGGGCTCTGAGCTTCCTCCATGACCATCTCCAATCTCTCACCAACACCTCTGGGAGAGGATGGAACTCTTCTTGAATGCCTCACCTGCTCCAGCCAGCTAAGCATTTGGGGTGTCCTCTGCAGGATCAGCAGCTCAGCAGTAGTCCTGGCTCAGGTGGCTCACTGTGGCAGAAGGACAGACTGACCTCAGGAGGAGCTTTTCTCTCCCCATTCATTGTCAAGGAAACCTGGGCAACTCGGTCAGCTGCCCATCCTGAGGAGTCCCAGGGAGGAGTCTCCCACTGAGTGCTGTTGCTCTTACCCCGAAGAGGCTGCTAAAGGATAAACAATGAGCAAAGGCCCCCAGGCCAGTGTCCTGCTAGGTCAAGGGAAGGCTGTCCCCTGTGTCCAGCAGCAGCTGAGCACCCACTGCCTGCTTGGCTGAGCAGAGAGGCAGGAGCTCAGCAACAACCACATTCTCTGTCTGCACCCTCAGGCTTTTGCCCTTTTCAAGGGATGCTCAGACAATCCTTCCCACCAGGTTTGCTCTGCATCAGCTGTAAGCAAGCAGATGCATTTCATGGATGAAGGTTCTGAGTCCTTTTAGGTGCCAGGAGCTCCTTGTATCCTCCCAGGAAGTCACATTCTGCTGCTCAGAAGCCAGTTTTCCCTCAAGCAGCATCAGCAGCACATTGCAGAGGCAGTGCAAGTAGGAGCCCCTCTCCCAGTACACATTCCAAGCATCTTGGCAGCTTCCCCATGGAGAACCAGAACAAAGCCTAAAGGGCTCAAAAGCAGACAGGGAAAGCTTTAGTTTGAAATAGTCCATCTTAGCTAGGGATGAGGAGCAGGCTTCTCTCCTTTATCCAGCTGAGTGAGGAACAGGCAACTTGAAGGAGGTGAAGGATGAAGATGTCTTCATAATTGCTGAGGGGATTGAAAGCTTACATTTCAGTGGGGAGGCTGTGACATGGCAGCCCTTCACTGCAGCCAGCAGTAGGTGACTAGTGAGCATGTTCAAGCCCGCAGACCTACTTGATTTATTTATGGGCTGCTATGACAAGAACTGCTTGTGCAGGAGCCTGGCTGGGCTGACACTGATTAGTCTGTCTTTTCCTCCCTCCCCTGCAGCACAGGCTTGGTTTGGTTAAGATATGCCACATACCATTGTAGTTTTTTGCAACTGAAGGCCTGGCCACGTGAAAGCACTACCTGGTTTTGCCCAACTTGCATCCTCTCCTCTGCCTCTGGATGGGGAGAAGCATGCAAAACCTTCTCCTTCCAGAACCCTGTAGGTGTTGGTCGCTACGACATCACCAGGAAGGAAAAATACCCTCAGAATCTAAGATACCAGTCCCTGTACCGGTGTGACACCCAGCGTTACCTGAGCAACCTGAAGAAGGATGTCTGCCTGCTGTAAGTCTGACAGGCAAGGGGGCTGTGGCTGCTGACAGGAAAATCCTCTTGATCAGCCCTGAGGAGAGTGAGTGCAGGTTACAACTGATGTGAAATAGGGTGACCTTGCAGCTAAAGCACTGGATTGGGGCTGAGAAAGGTTCAGCAGCCCCACTTCAGGTGGGCTCTCTGGACAGGGAGGTTGCAGCTGCCCTCCCAGCAGAGCCAGACATTCATGATTCTCTACCCCAGAGGGGGCAGTGGGAGGGCTGAAGAGGTCCTGCCTCCCAAGGCACTTTCCTGATGACAAAGTGGTTGTTTTTATCTTGTGAAATGCAGTGCCTGCCTTGGAGTAGTAGGCAAATAGTTTCCATGGAGTTAGAGGAGGCAGGCTGGGAAGGAACTGGGAGGTGGATAATTGGGCTGTCTGGGCTTGTTCCTGGTGGCAGCACTGGCCCCTGAACAAAAAGCTCCTTCTCAAGCTGTGCCTTGGTTTACCCATCTGAGGACAGAGGGTAACACAGCTCACTGCCACCACAAAGAGCTTTGAAATTGCTGGTGTGAAAACCCTGTGAAGCAGTTAGGAACTGTACTAATGAGACCTGGGGACAGCCCTCCACTCTCACCTTTGCTTGTGGCCCAGATTAGCAAACTGCTGTGGTGACACCACGGGCTGATAGCTCTACAAAGGTCCCTCTTGATCTCCAGAGGTAGTTAGAAACCAGTCTTGGCTGAATACAGCCTGGCAGCTTTCAAGGGGGCAGCCAGAAGTTAGTTGTCCTGTGGTGGAGAAAGCCTAATGAAGCCTAGCTTAGAGTATTGGCCAGCTTTGTAAATTTTGGCCTTCCAGTAGGAACAGAAAAGGCATCTGAGCAGTGAGCAGGAGCTGGGATTCAAATGCATCTCTCTGCTCAAATAGCACTAGCTCCCAAATGACTTTTCAAACTACAGCTGTGCTTGCTAGGGAATAAGCAGGCTTCTAAGAGCTTCACCCCCATGCTCATTAAGACTAATGAGATTAATCCAGCCACTAATTTGAGCCCACTGAGTCGCATCTTTTCCACAGCGAGCGGCTCAAGCCTGTTGGTAAAAACAACTGGAGTGATTTGATTTCTGCTCCACATTGTCGGGATAACTGAAGAATTCAGTGCTGTTTTCCAACCATAAGATGGTGCTGGGAAGTCCAAGTCAGTGAGCAAAGAGCAGACACGCCAGAGGATGGGATGGGGTGGATGGAAACACAGCGTGCTGCCACGCCAGGCAAGAGATAGGTAATAAGTCCTGTTCTGGGGTAATAAAACACTTCTAGACAATCAGCAATCTAACTTTTCTGTCCAGTGATTAACAGTTTCCACCCTGGCCTTTATGAAAGAGACGTGCTTGAGAAGAGGGTGACTTTTCCAAAGGGAAGTCTGCTGGCACATGCAGCCTGCTGAGTGTTAACCACTGCCTTTCAAACAGCTCTGCTGAAAGAACTTGCAGGTGTGGGCATGGTGGTGTGACCATGGCTGAAGGGCACCAGGGTCACCAGTACAAGTCAGTGGAGATCTGGGTCTGAGAAAACCCTGCTGTGGCAAGGTAACACTGCTGTAGTGCTGTAGTCACCTTTAGCAACTGCCCCTGTACCTGTGCTTGCTGTCTGCAATGTGGCTGCGTGCAAAGATCCTCAGCACTTCACTTGAATCACCACTGCAAAGTGTTGGCAAGGAGCTGGAGAGATTGAGGGGGAATTTAATGTCATCATTCCAATTTTTTTGGTTATTAAAGCCTTGAGGTAATGGAGAAAGTAAGATGAAGAGAGCTGTGTCAGTGGTAATAGAAGAACGGCCATAAAACTGTACTGAGTGTGCTGGTTAACTTAGAGTTAACCTTTAAGAATTGTCATACCAGTGTTTAGACCAGACTGGAATAATTAAATCTGGGTGTAATTACATGTTAGTTGTGGCTGATTAAGCATGCTCATTAATCTGCAATTATCCTTTGGTGGGGAAGATAATTGAACACAGGTAAAACTGCAGTGATGTAAGGCAAGCCTGATGGTTGCTCTTAGGGAAGCAAGGGAAGGAGGAAAGTGTCTGCAGGGAAACACCCCAGCAGTGACAGGCTGGGTGCAGGCTACACAAATGCTGCAGGGTGACAGGAGAGAGGTTGTGAAATGCAGCATCAGGCAGGGAATGTGATTAAAGGGCTTTGGCACCAAACTGTGGTTTCAGCGGGGCTGGGGTGTTTGGGAGCCTGGATTTCAGGAGAAAGCCTGGGTGCTTCCCCCTGGGAAGAGAGCCCAGGAAGAGGATGCATCAGCTGTGGCAAGGGAGGGGCAGGGTTACCTTCGGCTCCACCTCCAGAGGCGCTGTGAAGGCATTTTTGAAGGAAACAGAAGCTGTGGATGTGAAACTCCTCAAGCTGAAGAGCACAGCGAACCTTCATCCTTGCTTCTGCACAAAACGCCGTGGGGAAAGAATGAGGCGAGGGGGGAAACAAATCAGGATTATTGGCACCAGGAGGCTGCGTGGAGCTGCTGGGGAAGAACTGAAGAGTTAAGGCTCAGCTCTAAGGTGCTTGTTTTGTAGGGGTGTGTCTTGGGGCAGAGATAAGGGTAGACTCACAGCCTTTGATGACATTCCTTCTAAGGTGTTTGCAGCACCAGGCTCTTCACCTCCCAGCCACCTCACCCTGTCTCTGGTCTCTTACCCAAACAGCAGCTTGACCAATGGTAACAACACAGTAAGTATGAAAAAATGCTGAAAATTAAATAATGATTCATTAAAAGACACGAATTTGAACAGTCTGCTGGCTGGATCTTTATTTTAAACAGCCCAAAAGTTAAGAACAACAGCAATTATGCATCTGCATGTGTGTGGCTGGTACAGCACCTGATCACGCCAAATGAAGTTTGCCAATAAATTAAGGAGTGAAAAAAACCAAATACAGTGCATACCTAGAGATCATCAGTACATAAGTGAGAGAAACACAGCCTAGGTCAAAGTATTTGTGTATCCTCTAGCTGTTTTAACATCGCCCTTTAAAAGCTAACCAAACCCACCCCTGCTCTGGGCAGATGATTTTACAAAGCATTGGGCTAAATTGCAGCTTTGTCCCAGGGACAAGGAAATATCTCCTGTGCTGCTTCCCTCGGCGGGGCAGGAAGGCAGGTTACACCCTGAGAATGTGTGTTTGCCTTCTTGTGTACACCCCAGACTGTGCCAAGCACTCCTGGATCACTGACACAGCCCCGTGGCCTGGGCAGCATTGCTCTGCTCTGCTTTGGATGTGTCTCCCCTTGGCAAGCTGCCCCTGGGTGGGGTTTGATGGGGTAACTTACTTGCAGACAATTTGCCCAGCCTGCAGCACTGAGTAACAGGTCAAACTTATTTCTGTTACTGCTTTATCATTGGTTTCATCTGGATCATAAACATCCATCATTCAAATAAATAAAATCATTGGTTTAGCACTCACAAAAATTACACCTCCCACTGGTAACTCTTTAAAAAGCTCTTTGTGATACCCCCCCCCCCCCCCCAGTTGCAAGCCTCAAGAAAATTGTTTTCCCCCAAGCTCAGTAAGGTTTCAAGTAATGATTTAAACTACAGCTTGGACAAGAGATGAGCTTAGTTTGGAACCACGTTTCTGGCTACAGGGTCAAAACATTTCCACACTTCTCCACTTGACTGTATAACATGATGACAGTGCTGTTCTCACCAGGGAGCAGCAGAAGGGGATCTGAACAGCACTTGCTGTTGATTTCCTCTGTAGGTGACTGAAACAGCCCTTTCACAAAGCCTATCAATCTAATCCAGCTAAAATGAAAAGCAAAAATGTCCCTTGTGTCAGAACCAAAGCCTGCGTGTATCAAGATTCACACCAAGTGGTGTTCTTATTCACAGCAACTTGCTCTGACAAACCTCCTGTAAATAAAGCCTTGACTTTTTTTTTTTTTTTCCTACTGGCCAGGACAGAATGATCTGAGATAACCCACGTCTTCTGCCAACTGAGTATTTGTAAGGCACTAAAACTTAAGCAACAACCAAAAATCAACACCCGTCCCCCCAAAAACCTAAGTAAAAACAATCCAAATAAACTGAGCCACAACAAGTAAAAACTGAAGTTAATACTTGCCTATATGAAATAGCAGCATTTTTTTTTCAGTAATATGTGAAACCAGAACACTGATATTTTTGGGGAAAAAGCAATTTAAAATTAAAAAAACAATTCAAAAGTACCTAAAACCTACATCCACTCACACTTTATAATCAGCATCAGTACAAACCTGATAGGCACAAGTAAAAAGCATTTTCTTCACACCTTGAAGCTCAGTTTTGAGACTGAAGCCACTGCCAGGGAGGTCAACTGCTCTGTGGGGACCACTCCAGGGGACAACCCCAGCAGCAGAGAACCACACAGGATCACAGCTCCACCCCACAGCTGTCCCACACGTTACCAACTGGAGGCAAAAGTTTTGAACATCATGATTCACTTGACAATGCATTCAGCTTTGGCACCTGTTTCTGAACCCTCCTCACCATTTTCAAAAGTAATGTTAAATATAGCTATAGTACACAGCTGGTGTAACTCCAGTATCTTCTTCCCTTCCCATTGTTTTTCTTATGCTTGGAAATAGGTGAATTCTTCACCCATGTCACGACATTAGATACAAAGGCTAGCACTTGAGTTTTCTTAAAAACAATCACTTTTCAGTTTGCAAAATTGGTTTTTAAACATACAGAGAAGTACTAAACATAAATTTATAAAGCAGGAATTCATACCTTTAAACATCAACAAGATTGAGCTAGTTTGGAGAGCAATAAAGCTTTTTTTTAAAAGGATATACTGACTAGCTACAGGTAATTTCATCTTTCCCTGATTGCTTAGATGATCAGATCACCCAGGCTCAGTGCCTTGCAGCTTTGCAGATTTTGTCATACACTTCTGGAAAGGCATCCTTGCAATTCATTTGCTCCCTCAATTTGTGGTATAATGAACCATCAAACATATCCCAGAACTCCTCACGGGTCATATAACAATCTGCATACAGCATCTGGAAACTGAAGGGGAAAAAAACAAACAAAACCCAGAAAGACAGATATTCAACATTAATCGTGTCACAACATTTGAAACAGATTATTAAAAACCCCCAAACAAACAGGGCAAGCTGTGAACAGCAAATATTCAACAAAAGAACCCAACAAAAATGCTTTTTGAAAACAGTGTGGGACACTTGGGCAACTGTATTTTGTACAATTAACATTACCATGAAAGGCTCTTTACCAAAAGGACATAACATATATTAATGAAAACAGAATACTGCTGCAGTCATTCTAATGAAGGGGAGGATGGGAAAAGAAAGCAGTTAAAATAACTGTTGATTTTAAAATCTGGTTGAGAAGACTTTCTTTACCCATCAATGTATTGATGCTTTCATTAGTTTTGCTGCTACAAAAAGAGAAGAACTAAGAGATGTGTGTAAAACAGCAGTTCATGTTTAGACATCCTAACCACATGCAGCCACATCTTCTGACAACTTGGACTCTAACAATTTCTGTTCCCAAAACACAAGCCCAGAGAGAATTTCAGAAGTTCTCCCAAACCAAGAGCCTGGCTCCTTGCACTGAAACCCACACATAATCTAAATTCTCCCTGACAAATAGTTTTCTATCTGCTTTGAAAGTCTGCTTTCCTTTTTCTTCCATTCAACACCTTTTAATTCCAGCTTCAAAAAAAATGGAAGGTTTTTGGTTTGGTTTTTTTTTTGCATGCCTTCTTATAATCATGAAGTTATAGTCATGGTGTCTTGTACCAGTCTAATGCTACAAAATGTGTTCAAAGCAGATGTAGAAATACATCCTTTGACTTTTTCCAGTTTCCTTGAACTGGACATTGAGAATATGACAGAGAAGGCAAAAGAGTCAAATCAGACCAGACCTACAGGATAACTTTATACTGTAAATGAAGCACAATGCAACAAGGATCTCCTCACAAAAATAAATTAAATCCTTTCCTGGCTGTAGGTTCTTCCTTTCTTACTGTAGACTCTAAAATGCAGCCAGCATCAGAGCACAGCAGTAATACTCAAGACTCTTAAATAAAAAGTCTGCTGTTCTGTGATTATGAAACTTAAAGATTAAGCATTTACCCATTGTTCTTTTCCCAGTGACAGGTAGAGACAAAACTTTGCTAGTAAAGAGCTTGAAATTTAAAGCTTAAAGTTAATTAAAAAAAAGCTTCAAATTAACTTTCAGTTGCTTTTTTCTCTGTTAGATCACTTATTGCAGCAAAAAGTAATTTACACTCTCCAAATCATCTTGCAGCAGGCTCACCACTGTAACTCAGCCACATGGGATCTAATCACTGGCAGAGAATTAGGTCAAAACAGAAACGTGGATAAATTATACTGATGGTGTAAAAATACCCTGTAGTTGTTTTTTTTTTTTTTTCCTTTTTTGTTTGTTCCTGAGAAACAAGTCTCTAACTGCTTCTCCACTGACACCAGCACAACAAATCAGGCTGGCAGGAGCCTTTGACAGATGGTGGGCACATACCTCACGCCTACTGCAGTCCTGTGCAGTAAGAATTGGGGCAGGGGAAAGGAAGCTCTGGCAGCACAAGTCTGTGAGGGTGGGAAGAATCCCACTGCCACACAGGGACTGCAGGAGGAGCCCAGGCTGGGATCCTTCTGCAAGGACACACCAGAGCAAGGACACACCAGAGCAAGGACACACCAGAGCTGCTGCATGACACTGAGAGGACTGCAGGGAGCAGAACAGTCCCAAGGGCAGGCAGGGAGGCTGTCCAAACTTCAACAGCCTGTGGGATTCCTGGAGGGATTGTCCTCAAAACAGAACTTCCTTTGCCCTTGCTCTGAAACAAATCAGCCTAGAGCAAGATGAGTGTCTGCTTTCCAGAGGGCAGGGCCAGCCAGTCACCCACCCACACCAACAACCCCTTTGGGACAGCAAAGTTGAATGCAGTCAGTACCTGCCTGCTGAGGTCTTTCTGCCCCTGGGTACATGGATGTACTTGGTTGCAGCAAAGATTCTGCTCCCCAAGCAGCCTGGAGCTGCAGGGAGGCACTGGTGACCTGAAGCTACAAAGCTCCCAAGCAAACCACAAGAACTTCAGCAAGCTCATCTGGTTGGTTTTGCAACCAAAGAATGGGAGTGAAATTGTCTTTAAAAATCCTGGCATCAAAGTTAGCAATTGAAATTAATTTTCAGTTATTGTGGTTGTCGTATTATTGCAATATTAAAGTGCTGTGGGATTAAATAACTCTGATTCAGCCATGGTTATGTATTTTATGGCATTATTACATTCTAAGGAGAGGATCCTTACCCGTGCACACTTCTTACAAACTTTTCCATTTGCCTCATTGAAGCCCTGGCTTCAAATTGTTTCCTTTTGGGCTCTCCATAAGCTCCTATATCCACATAGAGTTCTGCTTCATCTCCTTTTGGGTGGACCATACCAGGATTATTTGGCAATATGAAAGGGCATAACCAAAGAGGATACACCTGCAAAGGCAAGAAAACATTTATCACTGATTTTTAACACGACAGTCTCCTAACCTATCTCCTTGTAAAGGTGACAAAATGAAGTTAGGAGGATTTCTTCCCATTTTGGAATTGAAATTTAGATATCTATTCCTTTCCAGTTCTCTTAATGTTCTTCTTTCTAATGCCCACAACACAAATAGATTGGGATGTTCAGAATATGTGCTGTGTGCTCCTAAAATTACATCACCTCCCTCTTAAATACCTGAAATGGAGAAAGTTAAACCATCCCTGATCCCAGAGCAGCAGCTGAATACACATTCTGAGTAAAAAGAGAATGAAGAGTTTTCTTTTCCATGGCAGCCCAAAACTGTATTTACCAAGTTCATACTTCTTGTACTAATTAAAATAAAGTCAGAAATACAAGCAAGAGAGGGAACTTAACTCCCATGGTTGGGGTTTAGTGAGACTGCCAGACATTTCAGGTGAAAAAAGATCAGTTTAAGTTTCATTAAGTGATAAAATTTCCTAGAAGTGTTGGGCTTCTATTAAAGTTTGAATCTCATTTTTTTTTTCCCAGAAAGCTGTTAATTTCTTCTGCAGCCTTGCACCATAGACTTGCAAAGCTCAGTATCCATAATAATGACCTTTTTTCACAAGCAGATTATTATGCCTGAAAATTAACAGTTCTTATCACACACAGACCAAGATTCCCCACATTTTAAAAACAAATTCTTACATTAAGGTCAACATGGAAGGTTTGGATAGATTTTTCAAGGCTCTTCATTGGCACCAACATGTCCTGTACAACATGGTGTTGCTCGTACAGCTTCCGGATGGCTTCTCCTTGGGTGAGTTTTAACAGAGAGATTTTTGGAGGAACCATCCAGCCAAACAGGTAACGGAAAACAGGGTTATTACCAAAAGGAATGATATCCTTTAGAGAGGAAAGAAAAAAAGAGTTTGACTTAATGTGTAAATGAACCAAAAGACAGTGATACAGAATTCCCAAAGCAAGATGAAGTCAGATTTTCAAGAAATTTAACTGCTGATACTTCTGCTAAACTTCTGAAACACAAACCTGAACAACCAGAAGAAGCCCAGAATGAAAAGCCCTGCCCTAAGCCTCCTCTGGTTAGGGCTGATTTTCAGCCCTATGAATCACAACACACTCAGCCCCAAATATTTTCAGACCATTAACAGTCACTATTATCTTAAAGCAGCCAGGGAAGGAGTGCCTAAGAATCTAAACTTACAGAATCCTTGCCAGAATGAACACACACACAAGATCAGGTCTTAAAAGAATTTTAAAGCAGTAAAAATTGAAGTACTCCCAGCACAGCCAACTCCTGTTAACTTGCCTGGGAGCTGAAAGGATCTGGTATTTCACTCCAGAGATTTAAAATGCAGAAATGAGAATCTTTCAGAATGCCAAAAGAAGTTTTGTGACAATGCACACCACAACAAACACCTTTATAAAATTCAAAGTAATGACCTTACTGCAGAATTACTATTCTGAGTTTAGGCAGGGGCAAATTTCAGCCATAATTTCACATTCACGTTTTTTTTCACCATCTGCCTTTGAAAATCAGAGTAGGTAGAAAATCTTAATGCTACTTAAGGTCTACATTCAGAAAAACAATAAAATGGAAAAATTAGGAGGTTATGATATATATATATATATATATATATATGTATATATATGTATATATATGTATATACTTATACACTTATATATAAAAAAGTGCCTTTGGATCTGTTTTGCCCAAATGCAAGACTTTTAAATTTGCCACAAACTTTGCTGTTTTTTTCTGCAATGAAAGACATAAGTGTTGCCAAAGGGAAGGAGGGACTTGTTCTCTTGCACCTACACTGGGAGAGAGCAGAGCACCTTCCTGCAGATGTTACTTTAATTTTGTTATTGGTCTTACTTGGAGCTCCCAGAAGATACTGCGTGTATGTCTATGGTAATACTGTCTTGAGGGAATGTATTCTATTCCAGTCCTGTCATCTTTCAAATACTTCTCCACATGCTTGAAGAACCAGGGCTTGTAGTAGTTGCCAATTCTGTTTATCTACAAGAAAACAGGCATTCGTTAGCAAATGCTGACACAGGTAAGAGTTGCACCTTACTCAACAACAGTATTTCTCCAGATTCCTTGGCTGTGAAGAACAAACTTGAATGAGACTGTCACAAAAGATCTAGGGCATTTCTCCACATGCATGCATGGCTCCTTCTTTTCTTGACATTCAGGTTTAATTTAAATAAGGTATGCTAAGAGATCATGAATGTGACAGAACCAGATTCCTAAAATACCCATGTCTCAGCCCATCATAAACCCCAAGTTTCATTATGGCAGAGAAACCCCCAGGCTGAGGGTCAGTGGTCAGTTATGGGCCCTCCAGTTAATGTCCCTGATGTGTTTTACCAATAGTAATAGTATTAACAGCTTGCTGGGAAGAAGAGTTACTCTGGGAAGTTGCAGTTTAAAAGAGCATTATTCTGTACAAGAAAAAAGATACTTCTCTTTCTCCCGAGATACTACAATGAAAAGGCTGCAGACTAAATTATTTGCTAGAATTATGAGATGAGTGGGTCATTTCTTAACAATGGAAGAGATTTAGAGCACAGACTCTGTTGTAGTAACAAAGAGCTGTCACGTAAAATATTCTGAGGGACACTTTTAATCCCATGTTAAGAGATTGGTCCAAACTGGTGATAACTTTGGGTTTATCTTAGCAGACAGTACAGCTTCAGTTAAACTTTGTGAGTAACTTCCCCCTAAGTTACCTTGCTTTGCTCAGCTTCATCAGTCAGGACTCCTGTCATGATGACTGCTTCATCCAAAGAATACACAAGTCCTTCCACAAAGCTGTTCTCCTTTTTCTTAGATTCTTCAGTAAACTTTTCGCAGATCTTCTGCAGTCCTCTCACAGGTTCATAATGTATTTTGACATATTTTTTGGCAGGAATCATTTTTATTTCTGCTGCAACCAGGAAACCCAGAGTACCACAAGACCAAGGCACTGCATAAAATAGGTCTGAGTTTTCAGTCTGCAAAAAGTATGTCATACTAAATCATATATCCATACCATAACTGTCAATGACATTGTAAATTAGAGCAAAATAACATTTTGTCTTACTGGTGAACATCTCACAAGGCTTCCATCAGCAAGAACAAGTTCATAGGCCACACAGGTATGCTGAAAAAGTCCATAGATGTGGGATGAAGATTCAATGCCCGTTCCCATGATCAGGCCACCTTATCAAGAGAACACAGAAGAAATCAAAGGAAACAGAGGTGGTTTATGAGAACAAAATCCCACGTTAAAACTCTGAGTGTGGCTATAAGACCACCAAAAAAAGCCCAGAAATAAAAAGGAAGAGCTTATAACAAATACCACAAGAGAACATAAGGTTCTACATAGTATTTCAGGAACTTCTAAAATAATGCAACATGTTACTTAAGAAGCTAGTGAAAATGCTGCAAAACCAGTGAGCCTCTTGTTATCTCAGTGATCCTTACCTACTGTGAGATCATCAAGCTCTGGCACCACAGGAAGAGTCCAGCCCATGGGATTCAGGTGTGCAGTCAACTGGCCCATGGTGACCAAAGGTTCCACACGAACAATCTGAAAAGGGAAAAAACCCCAACCCCACAATTCCCCCATGAAACATAAACTAAGTGTTCAGTGCTAACGATGACAAAACGTGGTTAACTGGATTGTACTTCCATCTGTTATCAGAAGTCAGACTTACTCACTACTAAAAATAGTTGGAACTGTTTAGTGATTCCTCCTCTGCCTCAGCATCTTGTTGCTCAGTCCCCCAAACCATAGATCAATCTGGTCTTTTAGCTAAGCCATCCCATATGCTGCTTTTTTTCTTTTGATAGATTGCAGCACACACTGCAGAACTTGGATGGCTCTACTGATTCAAATATCCTTTGTTCTCTATAGAATCTCATCTCTTCAGCTATAAATACAAGAAAAAAAGCCATAAACTTCCTCACTATGGGAGCTTTGACATGAATTTGTTACCTGTCTTTCACTGTCCACTTCCAGCACATCCATTAAGTTGATCATGATGTTCTTATGGATTTTCTTGTACTTTCCAACACGAAGAGACACAGTTAGCCAGCCAGGCCGACCAGTGCACATGTATCTTTTGCTGCCTTCATTTTTCCACTCCCGAACCTGCAAGAGGAAACAACTGAAGTGATGCTGTAAGGCATCCATGTGTCAGCAGTAAGGAGTACCAGAAACATTTCTCCCTGGCTGTAAAAAAGTGTCCAGAAATATTGTTGCTCCTCTGTCACCGTGCTGCCTGCACTTAACAAAGCCTGGCTGTCTCCATGGTGAGCAGCAACATTTGGGGAGTCTCTCTTCAGACTTCTGAACTTCTAAATCAAATATGACCAGAGGGGTCTGCTAATGTAGAGGAAGCATTTCCAATACTCTGTAGCTTTTGGGTTGTTTTTTTTTTTTGTTTGTTTGGTTTTTTTTGTTTGTTTTTTTTTTTTTTTTTTGAGACAGGATTCAGAAAACCTGCGAGGAACTCACAGAAGTTTTAAAAATCCAGAGGAAAACCCATGGGAGGTTTTCTCTAAGTGAGGTATTATAATTGTCATAAATAATCTCAGTTCTGTGAAGGCTAACAAAGCACTGCCTCCTCCTGAACACACCAGAAAAATGTTCTGAGCCTGCAGCTGAGCAAAGAGAGAAAACTTGGGAAGGAAAATGTGTGATCCACAAAACATGATCCACTGATTTTGCAAAAGCCACAGTGGTTAACACTAGGAGAACAAACATGAACTATATTGCTGCCTTCAAAGCTCAGCTGCTACTGCAGCTGGACACAAAAAAACCCAAACACACCCTGAAAGAACAACTGGGTGCACATTAATACCCATCCACAGCTGCAGCCAGCATGAGAGCCAAGGGAAGAAACAGGAGTACATGTGATAAAACGTCCGTAAATACAAGAGAGAACAGAAACGTCGAAACCATCTGCATCTCTAGGGAAAGTTTGGGCTCCCCTGCAATCTCATCTGGGGAGGAACAACGCCAAGGAGCTGGATTTAAGTGGTATTAAAACAGGTTATTAACCCTTCAAAGACTGAGACGTTCAGGTGCAGACACACAGGCACAGATCCGTGTCTGAGCCCCCACCCCCAGCACTGCCACGGGTGGGAAACACCCCTCAGGTCACCCTGCCCTAGCACCAAATATCCCCCCAAAACAAGAGGGCATGGTCTCAAGTTGTGCCAGGGGAAGTTTAGGTTGGATATTAGAAAGAATTTATTTATGGAGAGGGTGATCAGACATTGGGATGGGCTGCCCAGGGAAGTAGTGGATTCTCCATCCCTGGAGATATTTAAAAAGAGCCTGGATGTGGCACTCAGTGCCATGGGCTGGGAACCACAGGGGGAGTGGATCAAGGGTTGGACTGGATGAGCTCTGAGGTCCCTTCCAACCCACCCAACTCTATGATTCTATGAATCTATTGATCTGCATCACCCTCCACACCAGGGCACGTCCTTACCCGGTTTTTAAACACCTCACTGCCAGCAGCACCATCGCCACAACTTCCCGAGGACTTCCAGAAAGGAAAAATTAAAAACCCAACCCAGAGGGGCAGGCACTCCCGCCGCCTTTCATTTCGTTTTCCCGGATTCAGGGCTGGATTTTGCCCCGGCTCCCAGGGAAGCAAGGCGGGGAGACAAACCCAGAGCTGGGGAAGGTGAGGGGAGGCTGGGGGGGATCCCTGGGGGTCCTCACCTGAGCCTGGATGTGTCGGACGCGTTGTGCGTGTTGCCGCGGGGCGCTGTGGAGGCGCCAGACGGCCCAGGCGCGTAGCTGGTAATAGACATCGAAAAGGATGGAGAGGGGTAGGAGGAAGAGGCAAACGAAGACCCAGCGGTGATGGACCAGCACGGCTTCCAACCCCCGGTGCCTGACCCAGAGCAGCAGCAGCAGCAGCCCGGCTCCCAGGGACCAAACGGGAGACATGGCGGCCCCGCCACACACTGCCCGCCCGCCCGCCGCCCGCCTCAGGGAGGGGGGAGCCGAGAGGGGAGCACCCGCCGCTCGCGCGCCGGCAGCTCGGCCCCGCCCCCTCACCCCTCTCATTGGCCGGCGCCGTGGGGAGAGGGGAGGGGAAAAGCCAATAGGAAAGCCCCGCCGAGATCGGACCAGGCGCTGAGGGCGCTGATTGGATGAGAGCTACGGGACCCCCCCCCCCCCCCTCCCCTCCCTCTCTCCGGTCTCCTCTCTCCCCTCATCGCCGCCGCCGGACACCCCCAAACCCCCCCCCCCCCCAACACCTCCTCCCGCTGCTCCCCCCCCCCGGGAGCTGCTCCGCAACCGGGCGGCCCGGATAGGATAGGGAGGGGACCCGGGATAGGGACAGACACTCGGGCAGGGCTGGGAGGGAAGCCGGGGCACCGTGAGACACTCGGGAGGGGCTGGGTGGAGGGACCCGCGGACAGGGTGAGACCCCCGGGGATACCCGGGAGAGGATCAGGGACAGGGTGAGACCCCTGGGAGAGGGTCTGGAGAAGGGTGAGACCCCCAGGCAAGCCTGGGAGAGGATATGAGGCAGGGTGAGACCCCCAGGAGAGGGTCCGGGGCAGGGTGAGCCCCCCCGGGAGAGGGTGTGGGACCGGGTGGGACCCCCGGGGAAACCCGGGAGAAGATCTGGGGCAGGGTGAGACCCCAGGGAGAGGGTCTGGGACAGGGCGAGACCCCCAGCCATGCCCGGGACAGGATCTGGGACAGGGTGAGACCCCTGGGAGAGGGTCTGGAGAAGGGTGAGACCCCTGGGAGAGGATCTGGGACAAGGTGAGACCCCCAGGAGAGGATCTGGGGCAGGGTGAGACCCCCGGGAAAGGGTCTGGGGCAGGGTGAGACCCCTGGGAGAGGATCTGGGACAAGGTGAGACCCCCAGGAGAGGATCTGAGACAGGGTGAGACCCCCGGGAGAGGGTCTGGGGCAGGGTGAGACCCTCTCCATGGGAAGGGGAATGGTTCATGAGGAATGGGGAGAAGAGCTGGGCCGGAATGTGGGGCTGGGGACAGGCCCCTGTCAGCTGGGTGCTGGAGGTGCTGTGGTGTCCCTGGGGCAAGGGGCTCACCCTGGTGCCTTTGGGTTTGAGGGGCAAGAGCAAAATGTGTCTGCACGCCTCGTGGTGTTGGTTTAGGTGCCAGGGACCCTGGCAGCTCAGGTGTCTCCCACTGAAACTCCAAAGTCCCACGCAGTCCAATTTCTAGGAGAAAGAAGGAGTGGTATTAAAACAGGTTATTAATACATTTTGCCCTCCAAAATGTGGTTTGTGCTTTAAAACCCTGCTGGAAGATTTCTCTCCTCCCACTATCCATGATGGAAGAGCCTGAGGGAAGATTATATAAAGTCTGTGAAAAAAAAAAAAAAAAAAAAAAAAAAAAGTCTTTTTGTTTTTTGTTTTGTTTTGTTTGTTTCATCGGTTTATATTTTGTTTTCAAGCTAAAAACCATGGTGTCCTTCAAGAGGTTTGCTGTTTGAGAGGATGGTGGTGGAGTCATCCCAGGAGATGCTGACCTCTGGCAGCACTGTCAGGGATCCTGGAATCTGCCACAGCACCACTGGATTCAGGAAGGAATGTGTTTGGTGAGCACCTACCAGAGGCACTGACGTAGCAGGTGCTGCCACTTCCTCTTTGTCACTGGGACAAATAATCATCTTTGCCTTTAGATGCCACATGAAATACTGGGGAACACCAGGCTGGGAGGGATTGCTGCCTCAGGGTTCTGAGCTCAGCTGTGGCAGCTCTTGCAGTCTCCTTCAGACATCTGGCAGGCATTGTTTTCAACCCTTCCATTCTTCTTCCCACTGCTTTTATCAAAATGCTGGTCTGAGACTTCCCTGCTCTCATGGTTGAAAATGGTCTTCTCATCTCCAGCCTAAATGTATTCACAGATAAATTATATTTGTTGCACTTGTGCCTTGTCTGCCCACTTGCTTTTTCTTGCCCCTGAGTTGATGTGATCTGCTTTGTTTACCCATTTGCTGACAGGAATTATGCCTAGAAAAGAAATTTCCTATGCCCTAGGAGAGGTTGTTTCAACCTCTCTGAAGGAGCTAAATAATTATTCCTGATCTGAGCATGAACAAGTGCAGGGCTTATTGGATAACAGCATCATTTATTCATAAGGGGATATCTGTACCTTCAGTGTAAATACTGTTTTGAAATTGTTTTTATGGAGACCCATTAGGAGCATTTATAACGTTTTCCACGTTCTGCTCTTGGGAGCAGGAGCTCAAAGCTTGTGATGTGGAACTGCTTCAAGCAGAGGAGTGAATCACCATTAGGATGTTTGGAAATGGCCTCTGTACCTAGTGATGCCAATCATCAAAAATACAGGAATTGGGAGGGGATGAGGGAAGGTCAGACGTGTTTGAACAGCTGCCTTTTTATAATTTTAGTTCTAGGTGTGAGCAAAACAGACAACAATCTATGTAGGCTTAGGAAAACATCATCTTGCATCATCTGGTTTGAAAAGAAAAGCTAAGATCCCCTCAGTATCTTCAGTAAGAATAAAATCTCTGGTCTCTTTGATTAAATTATCATTTTAAATGATACTTAAGCTGTTGGTGCTTCTTAAAAAAGCAGTCCTCTTCCTCTCCTCCCTCCCTCTCCTGCCATCCCATCCACCTACTCACACTGTTCTGGGCACACTGTGCAGCACAAATGCTTCTGCTGTCACTCAGTAAAGCAGGCTGGGGAACTGATCTGACTGAAGGATGGAACTGGGTGCTAGATTATTATTTTTTTTCCTTTTTCCTACCTGGATCAGTTCTCTGGCAGAGTTCAGCCCACCCCACTGATACAGTGGGACAGGACTCTGCTCCCAACCAGGACTTAGTAATAATTACACAAAGGCTTTTGGACAAAAAAAAAATTAAAATAAATAAATAAAAAGATGCAGCTGTTTGTCTAAGGCATCTAAAAGGGACATGATGATAATAATATACAGAGAATTTGAGCTGCAGACAAAACTAGGCTGCAAATTTCTGTCTCTCAGGAAAGTACCACGAGGCATTCAGAGGAAGCAAAGAAAAGCATTGAAGAGGGTTAGAAAGCCCTTTTTTTCCCCACTCAAACTCTTGTGGCCCTGGTACTGACTGTCACTGCTCTTGTGTGGTACTGGGATGTGGGAAGCACAGACCTTTTTAATAGCACTGCTTGGGAAAACCAACCAAGAATTTTGGGAAGGCAGCATGGCTCAGTCCAATAAACAAACCAGCCCATGGCTGCTGGATGCCTTTCCCTGATCATCTCCTCTCAGGTTTCCTGCAGGGTTTTTTTGGCACAGAGCTGGTGCTGTCAGGTTTCAGAGGGTTCCAGGAGGGTGGTGTTGGAAGTGCTGTGGGAGAAGCTCCCTCTGCTGAGAAAACCAAAGGATGTCCCGAAGGAAAAGTGATGGTGGACATGGGGAGGAGCGGGGCTTTCCCTGCCACAGGGCACATGTCAGGAGGCTTCAGAACTTTTGTGCATGCAGCAACTGAAGAAAAAAGTGAAATTTCAACTTGAAGAGGAAAAAAAAATATATAAAGGGGAGTATTATCAGCTGGTTTATAGACTGATGCTATCAGAAGACCTGCTGGAATACTCCAGAGGGATGACGTCTTCTTACAGATCAACACACAAACATAAAAGGGGTTTTGTGGCACTGCAAGATTTAAAACCCACCTTGTCTGGGGAGTGCTCTATGCCTCCATCATGTTGAACAAGGTTGTACTGAAGCATATACCCCACTGGACAACCATGTGCTGGGATTGGGGTAAAATTCCAGAGAATATGCAGAAGGGCAGCCAGACCCTGGTAAAGCCTTTTGATAGCATAAACCTGAACGGAAAATAAGTGGTGGGATGGTCCTACCTGTTGGAAGAGAAGGGATGTAGAAGTTGGAGTGGCTCCGTGTGACATTTCTCCACCTGGAGGCATAATTGCAAGGCCCAGGAGATTTTAAAAACAAAACAAAACCAAGCAAACAGCAGAAACATTTCTACTGATGATGATTCATCAAACCTGAATGCTGTGCCTTAGAAAACTGCTTTAGAGGGTGTCTGAGAAGAATGCCTTTTATCTCACGCTGAAAAATTGCCCAGCTTCCAGCTGGTTTTCTGAGAGGTCTTTATCACTAGAATATCCATTATCCAAGGCCTTCTTCTCAGGTTTCACAGCTATTTGGTGTGAGGGAGCAGACATGCAGAAGAACTTGAGGAGCAGGAGGGCAGAGGGTTTAGTACGGCAGCTGTGGCTGTGGTGGCTGTTGGAAAACTGATCAAAAAGGGACAGTGGGATGAAAATTCCTTTTAACAACTGCCAGAGAGCTCTGAGGGAGAGTGAAATACCATCTGAAGGCTTAGACAAAGATCTTAGGTGGCGACTTGAGGTGTAGGTGGACTTGATCTAATGTGGAAGGACTTGTTTCCCATCTGTGATGGGGAAGGGTCTCCAGCTCAGCACACCTTGTCCTCAGGGTGACTTTGCTCTTTCTTCCCTGCCTTCTCCTCTCAAGGCTGCACTCTCCTTGTGTGCACTGGGGAGGGCTTCAGCAAGAGAAGGGGTAACTCTGGTGCTGCAAGGCAGGAGAAGAAGCCTGGGGTGCCTGGGCTGTACTCCGTGTGCTTGCACACTGAGCGTGTTGTGTGGCTCCAAAGTGTTGCAGAGAGCTGGTGAGACCCCAGTCACCACCTTGGGTGGAAAGAAATGTAGGGTGTGAAGTGAAACCTGGTTAACACGTGGCTGATTCAGTGGCTGCAACTGCTGGTCAGCACGTTTGCAGAGCCACACACACACAAAAAAATCAGCCCACACCACAGAACGTGTGAGAGCTTCCGTGTGTTCTCTGTGATGTGCATTAAACCCAGCTTTACAGCTCCCTGTGAAAAGACATGCTGGCTGGGGGTTGTCAAAACAGAGAGCTGGGCTGGGAAAGGAATTCATCCCTCCTTTCAGTGTCACTGAGGCCAGTGTCCTTAGCAGCAAAACTGTGGCCAGGCAGCAGGCATGCTGAGCTGGCTGCTGAAAGACCTGAGGCAATAAATATATTATTTCAGACTCATGATATACCAGACACCTGTGTCAGCGGACTCCAAGATGCCCAGGGTGAACACTGTCATGACCCACAGCTGGTGATGAACATCTCCAGGATACCTTCTCCCATCACTTGCTTCTGTCCTCCTCTTGCCTGGGGTGGCCAAATGCCACATGCAAAAGGTACTTGGGGTGAACGTGTTGGTGAAGGGTGTCAATGTCACACTGGAAGTTGTTTTTCTGTAGAAGCCACATTTTTCTCCCCTTTTCAGCTCCCAGCAAAGCTCCATGTGTGTTTAGCCTCCCAGTACCAGCTGTACTTCCAGGCCCTTTGCCTCCAAATAAAGCTCAGACTTCTGCTGCCTTGGCCATCACCATCCTCTCTCTCTGGTGCTGTCACTCTGTCACCTGTCTCCTTTCATTTGTGTCAACGATTACAAAATTTCATGGGCCCCCTCCCAGATGATGTAAACTGGTAAAACTTCAGGCCATGCTCCAAGAACATCAGTGGAACTGTGGGATCCAGCCCGTCGGGTTTACTCACCTATGCCAAAGAAAAATAGAAAAGCTGAAAGTGAAGCAAAAAAGGAAAAGAACAGCTGAAAACAAAATAAAACCAGAGCAGTTCAAAATGTTGGTTATATAAAATTCGAATAGCTATTACAGTTACCCAATAGATCTTTGAAGCAATCACAGCCAGATAAGTTAATAATTAAGAGTGACAAAGATATACCATTGTTCCAATAATAAGGAGCTGCATCATCAACAATAAATGGAGGTGTATTTAATATGGTTCAGTGCTGTGCTGATAGACTGCAAGTGCCCCTTTTTCATGAGAAAACTGAGTACAAAATCAGGTCAAAAGCTCATTTCTGGTTTGTCTCAAGTCATTTTACTTCTCTCCATGTTGCTGACCTGCTTTCCACAGCAGATAGATGAGTTTTTGTGGAAAGCCACCTCGGGAAGTGACTCCCACGTGTAGGGAGCTGAGCAGAAGGAAGCTGGAGGCTTTGGGAAGAGGTTCCTGTCCTATCCTATTGGCAGTGCCAGGATGTGCTCCTGTGTGTGGAACAGCTCATGGAGATACTGAACAATCTGAGCACTGAATAAACAGACTGGTCCTCATGCTTGCAAATAAATAATTGGCAAAGGTCTCTGCTCAGGATGGTGATGGGGGTGTGGTTGTTCAGTGTCCTTTAAAACAAGAAATTCCTGTAAAATTCAGCTTGGTAGTCTTGATTATAGAAATAATCTGTGAAACAAGACAGCAGTTCCAGGACCTCCTGACACAATCGCCACCCAATTTTTTCATACCTCTAGGAAGCACAGAAATGTGATGGCGGCAAAACTGTGCTGATGGGGAGCAGTGGCCTTTCCATGCCCACACAAAGGAATCCTGTGCCTCCCAAAACAGATCTGAGAATGGGCAAACACACAGATCACTTCATCACACTTCAGCTCACGCAAAAACCTAGAAACACTCCTCAGCCCTCCTGAGGTGAGCTGGAGGCTCACACAACTGCTTTCTGCCTCCTTCTCCTCCCTCTTTCCTCGATAAAGCCCATTTTTTTCTACAGAATGCTTCAGAAAAGCATCAAGAGATCAGCCAGATCAGAGGATGGTTAATTGCCATTATCTCTGGCATCAGCCAAGAGCACCCATAATAATATCTGAACTTCTCTTGCTCCGAGGTGTCCGTTCACATCCAGACTGATGCAGATTATAGAGCTGGGATGAGCTCTCCCTCCTGCTGGAAGTGTCACCATGAGTCACTGAGGGAGGAGAGTTTCATCCCTCTGTGGGGTGAGGAGTTGTCTGCCAGCAGGAGTTGACAGTTTTCTGGCACAGGAATATTTACACCTCTGGGGAAGTGAAACTACATTCTTTCAAATCAGATGAGTAGCCAGGCTAGCTCTTAGCTAAGAAAAAGACAGGATATATTCTGGGGAGAAAGATTAACTCTCTGGGCCCTGGAAAACTTGACCAGGAGGTTCAGGAGGGAAGGCAGTGTTCTCCATCAGGGATGGCAGGTCCCTGGTGCTTCTTATGGGTGCTTTCTCTGAGGTCGTGCCAGCAGTTTGAGATGCTGATGGTAAGTCAGCTGGAGGTGGGAGATAGAGACCTTTTTTTTTTTTTTTTCCCTTCCAGTCTGAAGGTAAGTAATTTAGAATTTAGGCAATGTCTTCCATCTGTTTCTTCACATGCATCTTTACATACATCTGTTCCTCACCTCCATGTCCTTCTCTTTTTCCAGTATAGGGTTTGTTTTTCTCTGAGGGAAGAGAGAGCAACCCATCCTTTTTGCAGGACTTTGAAATTGCCTCCAGCTACCCAGAAACAAAGGTAAGAGGATGAAAATATTCCAGGTTAAAAGAAAGGCAAGGTGTGCAGGCAGAAATAACAGCTTTTCCCAGATGATGCTGCAGACAAGCTTTGAAGACAGCAGACAAGCTTCTGGGCAAAGCAGTGCAGGCAGAGCAATAGCCCTGCTGCTGGAAGGAAGGGAGTGACATTTGCTGTTTGACATGGAGAAGCAAAGCCAGGTGTCTGCTCTATCCTTTTTCTAAAAATCATAATTAGTGCTGCTTTTAAGCCTCTATTTTGCATTTCTCTGCTTAAAAAAAAAAAAAAAAGAAAAAAAAAGAAAAACCCATTAACTACTCCCTGGAGAAGACAGCTATAATAGCTGAGTGCAGTGGACATGTAAACACTTCACAGGGTCTTGGAGATGTCAGTGTAGCTGGAGTTCATCCCATGTTTAATGCTGAGTTCTCTGGAAAGCAAATTTAGCCAGTTTTGGGTTTGCTTCTCAATTTTTTTGACCATGAAGCTTTGAAATCCAGGATGCAGCACAGATCCTCAGGAGCTCCCTCTGCTCTGGTCTGATAGGTGAACTCATGACCAGGATGAAGCTTGACTGAGCAACCTACAAGGCTGAAAATTGATGTTTCTGCCCCGTGAGCCAAATGGCAGCTCATGCTCTAGCAGAGCAGCAACATCTGCAGCGTGTAGAACATGCTGGGTGGTGGGGCATGATGGTGTTAACACGATGGTTGTGCTTCTTCCCAGAGAAAGAAGCTCAGAGCTGAAACACGGAGCACTTGGGGCCTCCCTAAGGCAAAAATCTCCAGGAGCTCAAGCAAAGTTTTGCCTGAATAAAGATTGAACAGAGGTATCAGGATTTAACTCTTTCCTTTCCCTGACTTTCAAAACCTTTGCAGATTGTGGTGGAGAGCTCCCAGAAAGCTCTTACTGTCCCTATGTGCAGCTCAGAAATGTCCCTTGCAGGGACACTGTCATGTCCATTTATCTACAACACAGCCTCAACAGGAGGATGTGGCACCTTATCCTGGTGCTCCTGTACCAACCCAAATCCTAAATGAAGAGGAGAAGGAATTTGAGATCTTCCATAAAGCTCTCTCTAACAAAGAGTATCAGTAGTTCTCCCTTTCCAGGATGTCCCATCACAGTTCCTCACCATGCTGCAGCTTTGCAAGCTGCTGGCTGGGGCACTGTTACACTCTGATTAGCAAACTTTGAAGCTTTAAAACACTCAGAGGTTTTGAGTTCAGAGGCTTGGTGGACATATTTAGCACAAAAGCCCTTCAGAAACTGGTGTTAACCAACTGATAGAGCTGTGTGAGGCTTATAGACCTCTTGCTCTTCTGTTTTAATTCCAATCCAGTAAAAAATATTGGAACTAAATAACAAGATATATCATGTACAAAGTGGGCTTTTGCAGCCAGTAATGTCTCAGGGCAAAAAAATTGCTGCTTACAGAATGAGAACTTCTTGGTGAAGCTGGTCACAACAAACAAACACCACTTTGTGGTCATAGGGAGGGTCACCTTGCACACTCAGACACTTGGCTTTTCCTGCTGGAGAGCAAGAATGAGGAGTTCCAAACCTTCCAGCTTCCCATGGAGAAGACCACAAAATGACCAACTGGAGGCTCAACCCAAAAGCAGGCTAAGCACACCAGTGAAAATTGCACCATTTGAAGATCTAGGACAAATATTTTCAATGCCTAGATATTAGGATTAGGCAGGAGTGCCCGAGCCAGTGTAGCAACTAATACAACTAATTAGGCATTTTAAGAAGATGCAAATGAAGGCACTGACAAACAGCAGGAGGTTTCTCTCTTGCTTTACCTGTGCTGGATGCAGGACACCACCTGCACACCCTCGTGGCTGCTGTTGTAGCTCCTTACAAGCTGTGCAGGCTGTACCCACCTCTGCTGCACCCAGCATCCCGTGCTAAGCCATTCCCTTGGGTGAGGGTGTCAGGAATTCTCCCTTTCCAGGATGTCCCACCAGACCCATGTTCCTCAGCGGGGTGCAGCTTTAGAGGCTGCTGGTTAGGACACTACTACGGTCAGGTTAGCAAACTTTTAAGCTTTCAAACATTCAGATGTTTTGGATTAGCTTGGAAATTACTCCTCTAGGGATCTAGACAAGATGGGAATCTTGTGGCTCTGTCATGGGTGGTAGCAACCTTGCCAGGGGCAGCTGAGCATGGGGAGAGTGGCCTGGGTGCCAAATCCCCAGCAGAGATCTGTGACCTGCCCAGGGTGTCAACACTCCCATCTCCTCTTCTCTTTGGTTCCCTGGTACACCCAAATGGACTCCTGACTTGGTGCTCTGGTATCAACCACCGTGCCACCACGGGGCAGAAAGTGGGTGCACGTGCACAGACACACAGAGAGCTATTGCAAACACTAAATTATTTAGCCTGATTATACAGTGAAATAAGCTATTTTACATGGGATTTGCTGCAGCAGCAAAATGTGGGGAACAGTGAACCAAAAAGCAGCACTTTTCTGTGCCAGCAGTGTTGATCAGGCTTACCTGGGGGAGGCAATTACTGAAACAATCTTTCTTCAGTCCTCCTTTGTTCCTGTTCTTGCAGGGGCTGTAGCTGTCTTTTATATCTTCTTGTTTTCTCCACTGCAGTTTCACCGTGCTTGGAATGTTTTACATCTTTTGAGCAGAGGTTCTGTCTTTATTCTGGAGAAACCCTTTGCCCACGCTCCAGGATGTGCTGCAGCACTTTGCCCGCCAGCAGGAATGTTCTCAGAAAGGGAAAATAAAGTTTGGCCAAAGGGCTGCTAAGCCCCCCAAAAGGTGCTGGCACTCTCCTGTGATGGATACACTCAACACTCTACCCTGTTTGTCATGGGTCTGCCTGTAGCCCAGCTCTCTGGGGAAGAGAGAAGATCCCAGCTGGTTATGGGGCTGGAGGACCAAAGGGTCAGAGCACTGTGTTGGCATGGAGCCAACTTCAGTCTGCAGCCCTGTGCCAGCAAGTGCACAGAGTTCTGTGCCCAATGCCACCCTGAAGTGCTTCAGAAGCCTTTTGACAACCAAATCTCAGCTAAATACAGTATCTGAGCAGGTGATGAGCAGATGTCTCACTGTCCTTTAACAGAGGAACCGGTGATTCACAGTGCTCCTCTCCTTCATGGATGCTCAGCACCACCACATCTGTGACAGAGGAATCCAGATTTTCACTCATGGGATCCGTGGGGCCTGCTAAGGACCACGGTGTTTGGAGGAGATGTGGGATTTGTTGTCAGGGATTGCATTTTGTGGTTTGAGGGCCCTGTTTGATCTCAGCTCAGGGGGGTGAGGCCATGCTGGGGCCCCGTGCTCCTCTGCATAGGAGACTCAACCTGCCACAGCTCCAGCCTGGTGTGAACCAGCCCTCCTGGTGCCTCAGTTTCCCCCAAATAATTTGTAAAACTCCTCAGCATTTGCAGGTAAAAGGAGCTGCACACCCACACCTCTTCATCTCGGCTGAGTGCCTACCAAGCATATATGAAGCAGATGTGGATTACACAACGGGGCTTTGCATTAGTCCTTGCAGCCTGGGCTAATAAATCCTGAACTGGTTTTGAACTAGCAAGCTGAGAAGCTGCAAGCAGGGAAGGAAGAGCAGCCCAGGGTTCAGCTGTAGCACAACTGCATCTGTAGAAATGACTTTGTCCATCAGAGATCATAGAATCAGAATCATAGAATTGGCTGGGTTGGAAGGGACCTCAGAGCTCATCAAGTCCAACCCTTGATCCACTCCCCCTGTGGTTCCCAGCCCATGGCACTGAGTGCCACATCCAGGCTCTTTTTAAATATCTCCAGGGATGGAGAATCCACTACTTCCCTGGGCAGCCCATTCCAATGTCTGATCACCCTCTCTGGAAAGAAATTCTTTCTAATATCCAACCTCATCTGGAACTCAAGAGCAAGCCAATGGATGTGTGAGAGTGGAGAGCAGCAGCACAGTGGTTAATAAAATCTTCCTCCACTCATATGAGGAGGAAATGACTTGAATCCAGGTGCCAGCTGTAAGAATCATAGAATCATAGAATCCTAGGGGTTGGAAGGGACCTCGAAAGATCATCTAGTCCAACCCCCAAGGTTGGACTAGGACCATCCTGCACCTCAGATCAGAGCTGCTTCATCCAGATATCTCAGTGAGTGCTGTAGGGGAAAAAATTCCAGTTGGAAGGGGAGGAAGGCGCAATATTGGCTTTGGGCAGAGTTGGTGGGGAGAACAGAAGTGGTCACAGAGCTTGTGGCAGGGATCCCCCTGTCTCAACCAGGGTGTCCCTGATTGTGTGACACCTAAGGGTGTCACCACCCTTAGGACAGTGGTGTCCCATCTGTGAGGTGTTGGTGTCCACAGAGTAAAGGTGTCCCACCCGTGGAGTAGTGATGTCCAGAAGGCAGAGGCATCCCAGCCTTTCAAGGGCTCTGCAGCCTGAATCTCTCTCCAGGTCCCTGCTACCCCTGTTCCTCACCTCCAACCCCGGGGACAACCGGATTCTGTGCCACTCCTCCCTTAGGACCAGGAGCAGAACCACCAGGACCCAGCTCATCCACCACAACAAGAACCGGGGGCACTTCCATCCCCCTGGACTTTCCCTCCCCAGCATTCTCGGACCCTGAGACCCCTCCTGGGGTACCCCAGAGCCTGGGGGCTGGGCTGGGGATGATGGCCTTTCCCTTTTTCTTTTGCTCTTTGGTGTTTTGTTTTTTTTTGTTTGTTTGTTTTTTTTTTCTTGTTGTTGTGTTTTGGGTTAGTTTTTTTTTTGTTTGTTTGTTTTTTGTGGTTTTTTTTGTTTTGTTTTTTTGTTTTGTTTTTTTGTTTGTTTTTTGTTTTTTTCTTTTTTTTCTTGTTGTGTTTTGGGTTAGGGTTTTTTTGTTTGTTTGTTTTTTGTGTTTTTCTGGTGGTTTTTTTGTTTTTTTTTCTTGTTGTTGTTGTGTTTTGGGTTAGGTTTTTTTTTTGTTTGTTTTTTGGTTTTTTTGTTTTGTTTTTTGTTTGGTTTTTTTGTTGTTTTTTTCTTCTTGTTGTGTTTTGGGTTAGTTTTTTGTTTGTTTGTTTGTTTGTTTTTTGTTTTTTGTTTTGTTTTTTGTTTTGTTTTTTGTTTGCTTTTTTTGTTGTTTTTTTTTCTTGTTGTGTTTTGGGTTAGTTTTTTTTTTGTTTGTTTGTTTTTTGTGTTTTGTTTTGTTTTGTTTTTTTGGTTGGCTGGTTGGTTGGTTGGTTTTCTGTTTTTTTTTTTCTCTCGGGGCGAACGGCTCGGATCGGAGCAGCCCGCCCCGGAGAGCCGGGTGGGGAGCAATGGATGGGCTGGATGGGCTGGGATGGGATGGGATGGATGGGATGGGCTGGATGGGCTGGATGGGCTGGGATGGGATGGATGAGATGGGATGGATGGGCTGGATGGGCTGGATGGGATGGGCTGGATGGGCTGGATGGGATGGATGGGATGGGCTGGATGGGCTGGATGGGATGGGATGGGATGGGTGGGATGGATGGGCTGGATGGGCTGGATGGGATGGGCTGGATGGGATGGGATGGGTGGGATGGATGGGATGGGATGGGATGGGTGGGATGGATGGGATGGGCTGGATGGGATGGATGGGATGGGATGGGTGGGATGGATGGGATGGGATGGGATGGGTGGGATGGATGGGATGGGATGGGTGGGATGGATGGGCTGGATGGGATGGGCTGGATGGGATGGATGGGATGGGATGGGTGGGATGGATGGGCTGGATGGGATGGGATGCATGGGATGGATGGGCTGGATGGGCTGGATGATTGGGTGCCCGCCCCTGGCTCCGCCCGCCCCACGGGCTGGGCTCCCCGGAACCGCCTCTGGGAGCGGGGTCGGCGGCGGGTGAGTGCGGGCAGAGAGGTGCGGGGGGGGGGGGGGGGTGACATGGGACACAGAAACCCCCCCCTCACCTCGGGTCAGCGCTTTGCCAGAAGGGAGAGGCGGTGGGGACAGGCGTCGGTCAGCGGGGGGGTGACTGACAGGGGGTGACAGGGGGTGACAGTCCCTCCGGAAGAGGGGACATGGGGTGCGGGGGGGGTGCGGGGCTCGCTGGGGGAATGTGGGGTGCGTGTGCTTGGCTTGAGGTGGGGGTTCCCTCCATCTGGGTCTGTTTTTGGGGGGCTGGCAGAGCCGGAGAGGCTGAGGGGCTCTTCCAAAAGCTTCCTCACTGCTGTGGTTGGGATGGCTCCCAAGCCCTTAATTAATGACGGTAATAATAAGGAGAGTAAATCCTGATAAAGGCAGGGAGGAATCTCCCTAATGACAGGCTCACACGCCACTCTGTCTCTCCCTGGAATTCCTCTGGACATTTATTTCTGCCCCTGGTTTCAGCTCTCTGTCCCCAGAGGTGTGGAAGGGGGGTTGGGGGTGGATTTCTGCTTGATGGAGGTGGGAGAGCTTCAAAACTCTTTTCGTTCCTTGTGTCTCTGAAAAAGAGTGTTGCTCTGAGTGATGCTGAGCAGAGCCTGTGAATCACCACCTGCGTTACTTTCTCTGGGGGATGCTGTTCTCAGGGTCTAACTGGAACTATTGAAACTATTAACGCTGGGATCTCTTTGCAAATCTGTTGCTCCAGGAAGATTATTTCAGGGCAGGTCAAAAAGGAGGAGATACCAGGGTGGCTGGCGAGTGTCTGGGAGCTGGCAGCATGGAGGCAGCCCCTCTGTGGAATTCTGTGCTGGAAATATTCCCTGGGAGACTTGGTGTGAGGGATGCTGAGCCCTAAGAATGGAGCTGGGAGCAGGCTCAGGCAGCCAAGGACTCAGGTCCTGCCCCAGCATCACACCTCCCTTCCTGCCCCTGCCCCTTGCACCTCTGCTTCCAGCAGTTTTTTGGGCTGAGAAAAACATTGTGGGTCTTTAAAAGAAGTTCAGGAGAACCCTGCCAGCCTGACAGAGGGTTTGGCAGTGGGGCAGTGACATTGTCACCCAGCATGGAGAAGCCAGCCCCGCACAGGCACTGCGGGAACATGTGGCAGGTAGGCTTGGAGGAGCTTTTTGCATTGCTCCCTGCTCTGCGTTGGTTTTGTCAAGAGAGAAGAGTTTATTCTCTTGAGCTGTCAATCTGTCACCTCCCAGAGGCTCTCCACCTCCCCTCCACATCTGCCTCCCACTCCCTGCCAGCAATCCCAGATGTGTGCAGCACCCAGGGCTGCAAAATTCCCAGTCCGTGAGCAGGGGAAGTGCAGCATCTCCCAAACCTCCCCATGGGGAATCACAGAGTCCCCCAAACATCACCAGGGAAATCCCATCTCCCAAACCTCCCCATGGGGAATCACAGAGTCCCCCAAACATCACCAGGGAAATCCCATCTCCCAAACCTCCCCATGGGGAATCACAGCGTCCCCCAAACATCACCAGGGAAATCCCATCTCCCAAACCTCCCCCACAGCATCCCCCAAACATCACCAGGGACATTGCAGGATCTCCCAAACCTCACCAGGATGACTCCCAAATAAATTCCTGTTGACTGCATGAGGTGAACATTTCAACTCTCAGTGCTGTTTCAGTCCAGGTTTTTAGTGCAGAGCAACCTGCCATGTTTCCATGCAGCTGGACCGAGGGTTTTGCTGTAGGGTTTTTGGGTTCTGGGGTTGTTTTTTTTGGTTTTTTTTGGGTTTTTTTTCCAAATAATATTGGCTGAGAGTTTCCCAGGAACCAGGGAAATGTGATGCTCTCCAAAGGAGCTGGATTCATGGGTCAGTAGAGTCCTTGTGTTCTCCTGAGCATCTCCAGCTGCTGTGTCCTGCTCATGTTCAGTGGTGATTTGGAGGTTGATGATCCCTAATAGCACCTAAGAACTTCTCTAACTAGTCTCTTACAGTCTCTTCTCTGTCTCAGCTCAGCAAGCCCCTGCATCTGAAGCATCTGAACATGTCCTCTCTCTTGGGGGAAAGCTCTGCCTCCTCTCAGCCCAGAATCTCTACCTCCTTCCCAGCAGTTGCCTACAGCTGCTGGTGGGGTGATTTGGGATTGGGACTGTGGAACCAGAGCCAGAGCATGCTGATGGGGTTCCCAGTCCTGCAGCCTTCCTGCAGGTTTCCTAAATCTCACCTCTCATCATGCTTCTTCATTAAAAGTAGATTAGATTAGATTAGATTAGATTAGATTAGATTAGATTAGATGGTGTCTCTTTCACTAGGAATTAATTTGGCTTTCCATTTAGTGGGCCCATCTGATAAATAATGGCTTGAAATAATGTAATTCCACCTGTCCTTGGTCACACCAAATCTGTGCTGAACTTCTGTTCCTTCCTTAGCTCTGGCTTGGCACTTCCAGATCTTGGAGTACAATCTGAGTCCCCACTGTAGGTAGAGACCTTTGTCTGGAGGGATGGAGGCCAAAGCCACCAGATTATCTTCATTTTACTGACACACAGAGAAAGTGATGAAGGTGGAGGTTTAGTGTGGGCCACCCAGCTCTCCATCCACCTCTGCACTTGAGCCCCATCTCCAATCTGGACTGTCCCCAGTGTGCAGGTTCCCCAGTGGCACTGTCACCATAAGAAGCCCTCACAGAGGAGTCCCCCAAGACCTAATCTGTAAGGAGGTGCTGGTGCTGAATTCCCACATGATTCTAAGATTTTTTGCCTATCAAGAAGTGGAAGCTGAACCAGCATCTTCTTTCTGGGCATGGAGCAAGGCCAGAGGGGATGTGGTGGGACCTTTCTGCCTCCAAAGCTGCTGATGCTCTTTGGTGCCCTGGGGATCCCCAAATCCAGAGAGCAGCTGCTCATTGTGTGCTGGAGAAAGGAAGGGAGAGTGACAGCCTCATGGATTAGAAAATATTGAGCTGAGAAGTGCCACATGTCCCTGCCTCATCTCTTTAGTTGTCCAATCAATCCCAAACCTCCCTGATGGGGATGTTGAAGGTCATACTAAAACCTGTGGGATCCATCATACTGAAGAGCTGAGAAGCCAGAGCTGACCCAGAGGGAGCAAGAGTTGATTTTTGCCTGTTTGGATGAAGATTGAGCAGTCCCTTCCAGTATCAGGGTATTTACCCCACCCTCGAAATAAACTGAAGCCACTCTGTGCTTCTGGGGTGTCTTGAAATGAGACATCATAGCTGGGTCAACAAGAGCCTCATACATCTCTCTGGTCTGTTGCCTCAGCCCCCTGTCCAGCATAGCAGAAACACCTACTTCAGCAGTAGGTCATACCCTCTCCCAGGGATTAGCTTGTATCCAGAACATCCCTGATTTTTATTGGAGATAGGGAGTGATTTCTGCTCCCAATCTTGGCTTGGTCGCAGTGGGGGGTGCAGCTATTGTGGGCTCCATTAGTCACAGAAGAGCTCTTTGGGATCTCTCATTGCTCAGCATCTGGGGAGCCATCCCTGGATGAGGTACCCTGGCTTGCCAGCATCCAAGAGTTGATTTTTCCCTGGAATAACATCTTGGTGACTTTCAGAGATGGTACTCAGCCCTTTTCCCTGAGAAAGCCAGAGGCAGCTCAGCCTTGAATCTCCAGGGCTGTGGAGTTTCCAGCAGTGGTGCCAGACACCTGCTGTCACCACAGGACTAATTTACCTCCAGTTTTGGAGGAGAAAGCATGTGCTCTGGTAATTTGGAAATGATGACATCTTAAATTTATGTCCTTTTCCCTAACCTGTTCCACAAACCTTGATTTGATGCAAAAAAAACCCAGCCAGTGTTTCGATCTTGGGAGGATCCAAAACCTAGCCAGCTCCGATCTTGGGAGGAAGTCTGGAATAAAACCCAAAGAGAAATTCTCTGCAAGTGCCCAGAGCTGACCCCGTAGCTCCCCTGGCTGGGGTTCCTGTCCTGCTTCCATGGGAGTACTGGGTCATTGCGTCAAAACGGGGATGTTTTTATGAGGCTGTTGGGACATTTATGGGTAAAAACTGGTGTCTGACTTCACTCTGGGATGGTGGAAATGCCCCTTCTGATGCTCAGGAATGAATAAGTGAAGAGGGAAGAGCGAACCCCAGAGAAGTCCTCTGTCTTTTTCCGTGACCTCATCCCTCTTAAACCTCTCCCCTTTCTTGTCTTGCAGGACGTGGACTCTCTCATGCCTTGTCTCACTCTTCACCCCTCCTAGAAACCTCCTCCTGAAGGATGGCAGGCGCTTCATTCCGCTACGGCGTGACCATCACCGGGGCTGTGCTGCTGGTGACAGGGACGCTGTGCTTTGCCTGGTGGAGTGACGGGGAGGTGGGCACCCCGGCCACCACTGGCACTCATCTCCTGCCTCCCCGGGAAGCTGAGGTGGTTCCCAGCTCCTCCTCCAACGCCCTGCTCCGCTCCGTCAGCTTCTTCTGCTGCGGCATCGGCGGCATCCTCCTCCTCTTCGGGCTCCTCTGGTCCGTCAAGGCCAACGCCAGGGTGGTCTCGCGTCGCTACCAGTACCATTTCCCCAGGGACCTGCAGTACTTCACTGCAGAACCTCTGGAGAAGTGGAACTGCAGGTGGGTGTCACTTCTCCCCTCTGTGGTGGATGCCCAAGGATGAGTTTTCCCATCCTGGCATAGCCTGCTCCCAGGTTTTCTCATGGGTGAGCTTGGAGGAACAGATCCAGCCCTCTGCTCTTCTCCTGCTGCCTGAGCAGAAGCTTTTGCTCATTAGTGTCAAACATTGCCCCCCCACACCCTCCCTTCCCTACCTGCTCCTCCATTCCCACCCTCCCTGCTCCTCCATTCCCATCCTTCCTGCTCCTCCATTCCCACTCTGCCTTTTCCTCCATTCCCATCCTTCCTGCTCCTCCATTCCCACCCTGCCTGCTCCCCCATTCCCACTCTGCTTTTTCCTCCATGCCCACCCTGCCTTTTCCTCCATTCCCACCCTGCCTGCTCCTCCATTCCCACTCTGACTTTTCCTCCATTCCCACCCTGCCTTTTCCTCCATTCCCACCCTGATTTTTCCTCCATTCCCACCCTGCCTGCCCCAGCTCAGCCACAGACTGAGCCCTCCTTGCCCTGTGGGGCCATCACTGTCCAAGGCAGACATCTCCTTAGCAAGGCCACCAAGCAGAAGCCTGGTGTTCTGGCAGAATGCTTGGATTTGGACATGGGAGTGGGTCATCCAGACTTCCAGCTGAAACCTTCCCCAGGGCCACAACTCTGCATTGCTCTGTAAGGGTGAGGGTGGTTGTGCCATCTTTAGTGGAAGCAAAATTGGAGTTCAAAGGGAAAAAAAAAAAAAAAAAAAGGACAGTGATCCTCAGATGGGCATTGAGATGGGAGTGGAGGAAGAGGGTCCTTCCCTGAAGCCCAGTTTGAGGTGTGGGAAGACCCTTTGTCCCACCCTGAAGACCACTGCTGCTTCTTGGGTCCCCAGACTCCTGTGTGAGCCTGATATTTATTCCCATTTCTTGATTTTAAAGGTTTTTGATCAAAAGGGATTTTTTTTTTCCAGAGACTGCTTTGGGAGCCAAGCCAGATGGCTCCTCCCAGTGCTGTCTGATGGGGTCAGAGCACAGATCTTGGCTCCAGTATAAACCAGGCTCTGAGGAAAAGCAAAACAAAAAGAAACTCTTAGGAACATATAAAACCATAAAAATTCAGTCAGGGCAGGAGGCACCTTCCTGGTTCTCTGGGGGTTTTGGAGCCCATGTCTGGGGATGAGGTTTTTAAGCTGTTATGAGCAGCCTAGGTGCCCATGGAGGGGCTTGCTGTGCTCCCCCATGGCTGGGGGCCATGCTAGGGGTGAAGTTGGGTGGAAGTTGTCCCTGTACACAAGCTGTGTTTGCTCAGCCAAGTGCTGCTGGAAATGGCACCAGGCAGGGATGGGGTGTGGAGGCTCTGGAAGGCACTGGGGGTGGGATGCCACCACATGGAACTGGCACACCTGGCTCTTGCCCTATTATGGGGGTGGCTCTAGGGGTTAGGCAGGTGACAAGGATGCTCTCCTGCCCCTGGTAACAGCATGGGGCAGATTGAAGGGGCAGATCTCAAGAGGCAGCCCCTCTGCTACTCTGTGGTCCCTCTCTCCTGCAGTAGTAACTCTGAAGATGAGTGGTGGCAGTTCTTTGAGGCTGCCTTGCCAGACTGCTCTTCCTCCTCTTGGGTGAGGGGTTAATAAAAATCTGGGTGACCCGTCTTTGTTGCAAGGTCTGATGGATGGTGTCCTTCCTCCCACATGGCTCCTCACTCTCCTGGTGCTGGGAAATGGCTGATGTTGTCTTCCCTTCATCCTGGCCATGCAAAACCTACCCGTGTGCTGTCTGCAGCACACACATGTCCACCACGCTCAGGGATTCTCCAGCTGATGGGGCTGATGGGTGCTGGGATGGCTGTGGGTGACAGGGCCCAGGGATACTCCAGTCAGGGAGTACTGGGATGCTGCAGTTGTTGGGAT
Source organism: Phaethornis superciliosus (assembly GCA_023637945.1). Classification (NCBI taxonomy): domain Eukaryota; kingdom Metazoa; phylum Chordata; class Aves; order Apodiformes; family Trochilidae; genus Phaethornis; species Phaethornis superciliosus. The sequence goes on from JAJQWJ010000009.1 coordinate 25,749,504, forward strand.
GATGCTTCAGCTGAAGAGCTGTGCTGCTGGGTTTCTTTCTTCTTCTTTCTTCTTCTTTCTCTCCTTCCTCTCCTTCTTCTTCTTTCTCTCCTTCCTCTCCTTCCTCTCCTTCCTCTCCTTCCTCTCCTCCTTCTTCTTCTTCTTCTTCTTCTTCTTCTTCTTCTTCTTCTTCTTCTTCTTCTTCTTCTTCTTCTTCTTCTTCTTCTTCTTCTTCTTCTTCTTCTTCTTCTTCTTCTTCTTCTTCTTCTTCTTCTTCTTCTTCTTCTTCTTCTTCTTCTTCTTCTTCTTCTTCTTCTTCTTCTTCTTCTTCTTCTTCTTCTTCTTCTTCTTCTTCTTCTTCTTCTTCTTCTTCTTCTTCTTCTTCTTCTTCTTCTTCTTCTTCTTCTTCTTCTTCTTCTTCTTCTTCTTCTTCTTCTTCTCCTTCTCCTTCTCCTTCTCCTTCTCCTTCTCCTTCTCCTTCTCCTTCTCCTTCTCCTTCTCCTTCTCCTTCTCCTTCTCCTTCTCCTTCTCCTTCTCCTTCTCCTTCTCCTTCTCCTTCTCCTTCTCCTTCTCCTTCTCCTTCTCTTTTCTTCTCCTTTCTTCTCCTTCTTCTCCTTCTTCTTCTTTCTTCTTCTTTCTTCTTCTTTCTCCTCTTCCTCCTCCTCCACCTCCTCCTCCTCCTCCTTCTCCTCCTCCTTCTCCTCCTCCTTCTCCTTCTTCTTCTTTCTTCTTCTTTCTCCTCTTCCTCCTCCTCCACCTCCTCCTCCTCCTCCTTCTCCTTCTCCTTCTCCTTCTTCCTTCTTTTTTCTTCTTCTTCCCTTGCAGCACCTGGGACTCCAGTGCCATCCCTACATATGAAGAAGCCCTGACCTGCAGACCTGCCCATCTTGCCCCAGCCTATGTCCAACCCACAGGGAGAAAGGAGGAGCTCACACCACCCCTCTACCACTGCCTGGAGGAGGAGGAAGAGGAAGATGAGCCCTGGCAGGGTGGGCACCGGCGCAGCTCTTCTGACAGCGCCTTGTTCCGCCCCAGCCCCTCCTGGCTGGAGACCCCCCAGGAGCTGCAGGCAACACCTCCCCCCAGCTATGAAAACATCAGTGGCCGGGGGGTCTGAGCCAGGACTCTCTGGGGGGCTGCCTGGTCCCTTGGCTTTGAACTGAGCCCTTTCCATCACCCGGGGCAAGGAAGGGAAGAACTGTCTGGCTTCCCGAGCCATCAGTCCAGACCTGCTGGGATGGCAGGGCCTCTGGGTGATGTCTTTGGGGCACTGGGGGGTCACTGGCATGTTTGAAAGCCTTTGTATTTTTAATAAAACCACTGCTGCTTGCAGAGGCTTTGCATTCCCTGCTCTGACCACCCCTGGGGCTGCCCACCCAAAGCAATACCTGTGTAATAAATTCTGCAGCAAAGAAGGAGGGATCTGGCCAGAGCAAAACCATCTCTGTGCTGCCCTGTTTGCTCCTCTGCCTTCTCCCTGTCCCTTCCAGCCCCATCTCCATCCCTTCCACCCTACTTACCCTGTGTACTGACTCCCACCTCTCACTTCATTTGGTTTAGAGATGTTCAGTGGCTCGTGCCTGCATTCAGGGCAGCCAAGAGCTCTTGGCATTTCAGGCAATGTCCTGTAAAATGAGACCCTGAGCACCTGCCCCCCCTTGCTGCCCACCACAGATGGGCTCTGCAGCTTTGCCCAGGGGAAAGACCAATTTCATCAGGAGCTGGTGCTGGTTCCTCCATCCCACCCAAATCATGGGCTGCCCTAGGCCTGCTGTGGACCTGCAGGCTGCAGAGTAGCTGGGGAGCCACAGCCAAATATAACATATTATTTATAATATAGTAGATTTAATAGATAACAGATAATATTATATATAATATTATAGATAATAATAAGTGAGTGCTTTCCCACGAGGCAGGAGAATGAACTCATTAAAACCATTCCTACTGTTTGTCTGTGTGGTGGGAGGGGGACACCTTTTAACACCCCTGCTCCACTTCAATCCAATTCAGGGCATCAGACACTTTGTCCTCCCTCTCCTGGGTGGTCAGACCTTGCTCCACCCTTCCCTGGCTTTAGCCCCCCCTTTCCAGCCTGGCTGCAAGGCAGGGGGTACCCCCAACCCACCAGTCCTTGGACACACCTTTCTCCCTGGCATTCTCCCTTGTTCTGGGACTCTGCCAGCTCCCATTTACTGCTAAGTCCAGCCCCTGGGGCTGGGAAAATCCCGTCAGGACCAAGTCCCAGGTCCACATCTCTCCCTCCCTGTCTTATCCCCTTGTCCAGCCCGCAGGGAAGGTTACCGGGACACGGACTGGGGCGGCTTCACTGGAGTGTGACCGGCAGGGTCAGTGTTTGCATTCATTACAAACCCAGTTAGGAACTGGTTGGCTCAGCCCTGGGCAGGACCACAAACCCAAAGCACTCCTCACCTTAGCCCGGAGCTGTGCTCAGCCAGCAGCAGCCACTCCTGAAGGAGCTTCCTGGGATTTCTCCTGCCCTGTGCCTCTCCCACCCGGCTCCCATGGCTGAGGGGAAGCCCTTTCGTTATGGGTTCATCATGTTGGGTTTTTTCCTGGTGATGACGGGAATGTTCATCATGAGCGTGGAAAAACCCCAGATCTACATCACCTTCTGTGCCCTGGGCATCCTGCTCGTGGTCGTGGGCATCATCTGGAGCATGTGTCAGTGCTACCCCAAGGTAGGGTCCATCCCAACCCCGTGTGCCTCAGCAAGGTTTATTTTTTTTCTTTTTTTTTGGGGGGGGGGGGACTTTGGCTGCTGTGGATGTGTAGCCTTGAGCTGTGCCTCAGTTTCCCCATCCGTGGGCTGGGGTAGCAGCAGATCCAGAAGGGGAGAGGTTGTTTTGGGGGGCTCCACACCCTGCTACATCCCCCCCCCTGATCCCTGCTCCCTCAGCCCCCTGCACTCCTGCACCTTCCTGAGCCCTGGGTTTTGCTGTCACTCTGGCAGCAGGGAATACACCCGAGGAAATCATCTCCCATTCATCCAATTCCTCCCCAAACCAGCCCCTTCCCTGCACCCGCGGGGGCTCAGGGGGCTCCCAGGGCTTCAGAAGAAAGAATTTATTTGCTGAGAAAGAATTTCTTCACAGAGAGGGTGATCAGACATTGGAATGGGCTGCCCAGGGAAGTAGTGGATTCTCCATCCCTGGAGATATTTAAAAAGAGCCTGGATGTGGCACTCAGTGCCATGGGCTGGGAACCACAGGGGGAGTGGATCAAGGGTTGGACTTGATGAGCTCTGAGGTCCCTTCCAACCCAGCAGATTCTATGATTCTGTGATTCTAAGAAGAGGTTGTCATGGCCATGGAGGTACAGAGGGCCCTGGGCCCCCCAGCACAGCCCTCCCCTGTCAGTCTCCTTGGCAGAGGGCACTGTGGGGCACCCACCTGTCCCTGCCCCAGGAAAGGGAGCTGACAGGGAAGGGGTTTGGTTTTTTTTTTCCCCCCAAGGAGACTGAGGTTGTGGCACTGAACTTGGTGGTGTAGGATGGCCCATCAGCCTGGGACTAGTAGGGACCCCTAGGACTGGCTGAGTCCCTGGGACTGGGGTGAACCTGACCCCAGCTCCTCTCAAAGCCAAGTTGAGCCCTGGGGAGGGGGGGATGTGTCTGTCACCATGATCAGGGCTCAAGGAAGGGGGACTCTCAATGGTATCCCTGACCACCAACCTCCTCCATGAGCCCTGGGATCCCCCTGGGCTTGGGGACATGCATGAACCCCACTGGGGACAAGGCTCTGAGAGCAGGGCCATGCTGGGTTCACCTAATTCCTTACTAATTTCCTAAAAAAAAAAAAAAAAAACCAACCAAATTTCCAAGCAATACATTCAAATGTGCTGGGATAAAACCCCCAAAATCCAGCTGAAGGCTCACTCCAGACTTTTCATCACTAAGAGGGCCAAGGGTCTCCAGTCTGCCCAGTGCAGCCCATTGGGCTCTGCCTGTCTTTTTGTCCCAGATAACATTCATCCCAGTGGACCTGGAAGCCAAGCAGTTCCTGGACCACAAACCCATCGTGCTGCCAGAGGGGAACACGTGGTAGGTCCCAGCACCCAACCCCAGTGCCCTGAGCTGCCCTTTTCCTTTGGGTGGGTGCTGCCATCCCACACAGGGTTATACCTGCATGCCCCTGGGGATGAGGGCAGGGTCTGAGCACGTGGGGACTGGGGACAATTCCACCTCTTGCAGCCAAAAATGACAAGCAGGGGCTGGGGAAGGCAAGGGATGGCTGAGCCCTCCTGGGGATGGGACCTGGATGGTGCTGGGGGATGCAAATTATCCAGCTGTGGACATTCCCCTGGATGGGGGGATGGCTGCTGTGGGCAGCAGTGTGGCCTTGGAAGCACCCAATGGAGTTCTGTGTGTGTTCTCCAGCATTTCCTGGCTCTGTGGGGATCCAGATCCTGCTCAGTGCCCTCTTTCTCCTTTGTCTGCAGCTTGGTTGCACCCTGCCCCAACCACGAGGCTACCAGCACCTATGAGAAGAGCCTGCCCTCCTACGAGCAGCTCCAGAAGCAAGAGGTGGGCTCAGTCCCTCACCCACCCACAGCCCAGCCCAGACCCCACAGCTGCTCCCAGGCAGCCATGCAGGCAAGAGCAGAGATCCACAGGGAACTGGGGGATGCTGGAGATCCCCCCCCAGAGACAGCACCTCGGCTGGACAAGGCAGCAGGCAGCTGGTATGTGATGCCCATGGGGTTGGGGTGCTACCAGTGGGATGTGGGGTGAAACCTGAGGGGGTCAGACCCCCAGGATGAAGGGTAGGGAGGGGTCTTTGCTGTTTGCACAGCCCCCAGTCCCCCAGCCTGGCTGCAGCTGGGATAGTTTCTCAGTACAAAAATTTTTTACCAGGGCCAAATCAGGAAGAAATGGGGGTTGCCTTTGGTTGTGTTTTGCATTTTGCTTTGAATTCATTCTATAAATAAAACCAACGTCCCTCATCAGAATAAACTCCAAGTTCCTGGGCAGACTTTGACAGAAATGAGATGCTCAGTTCATACGTATCCCTCAAACCAGATGCCACACGTGGCCCAGGAGATTCCCCCAGGCACTTTGCAGGTGATGGGGGTGACAGTGCACAGGACTTGGGGCACAGGACTTGGGCATTCCCTCTGCCAAAATGCAGCTCCAGCTGGGACAGGGTGCTTTGCTTTCTCCAGGAGGGAAAAAGGCAGGCACAGCATGTGAGGCCAGCTGCTGCTGCTTCCTCCCATGGGCAGGGGAAGGCACCTGGCCAGCAAGTTGTCCCCATAAGGACAGGCACTGGGACCTGAGCTGGGGTGTCCCAAGCTGTCCCAGTGAGTGGACTGGTGATGCTGAGATGCTGGCAGAGCAACTCCAAGGCCAGCACCAGGTCCAGCAGCCACCAGTTCCAGGGGAAAACCCCATCTCCAGCTGTGTTTAGTGTAAACCCTCCCTTACCCAACACCCCTCAGCCCTCTTTGTTCCTGCAGCCCCCCCCGCCTGGCCCTTGGGGACGCACCACTGGCATCCCTCCTGGAGGACATGGACACCCCATCACTGGAGGGGTCAGTGCCTGGCAGCCCTGTGACACAGGCACGATGTCCCCCAACAACTACCACCCTCTCTGGCTGCACCCCGACAGTCTCCCTGAAGGGGGGAGAGCACCCTGGTTCTCCCTGCAAAAGCACCAGGGAGGAGGATGACCTCTATTACGGGCTCCAAGAAGGGCCAGATGCTCTGCTGGAGGAGACTGACTGCCTTTTTGAGCCTGAAAACTGAATTTCTGGAGAGAATGACCACTTGGAATGGACCTATCTCGTGGAGGGGACACAGACATTGCAGCCTGGAGTAGAGGGGCTGGGGCTGCCACCCCCTGAAAGCACCATGACCCCCCCAGCCCTCTCCCCATGCCATGTCCCCATGCCAGGCTCTGCCCCTCGTGCCCACCCGGGTGCACAGGAGCCTGCAAAACCCCAGGGGAGAACCACCACCTCCTGACCCCCCCAGAGTTGTGCAGACAGCAGCAAGGATGCCTTTGGGTGGTCCCAGATAAGCCCAAATGAGCAGGATCCAGGACAAGCAATGTCCTTAGGAAGGGAAAAGATGAGTTTTGCTGCTCAAAATGGGATCAAGGTAGGTGAAGATGTACTCACCCTGAGTAGGCTTTACCAGACAGAGGTGTCCACAAAGCCTTTTCCCCACTTATCAAAGCAGACCTGGAATTAAAATTAGATCCTGAGACTCTGGCAGCATGGAGCTTTCACGTCTCCAGACTGGGAGAGGGAGACCATGCTGCCCCCAGCTCCTCTGTGAGGACCAGCAGTGGCTTTGGGCAACATTTCCTCTCTCTGTTGGGTCAGTGTCTGTAGCTGTGGCACTGGGGGTGGCTCAGGACTCTGGTGCCCACTGTCCCCAAACTCCCTCTGAACAACAAGCACTTATTTCATGTCACATTGATGAGCCCAACCTGGTCTGTCACCAAGACAGGGGCAAAGCAGAGGCTTTCCACAGCCTGCTCACAGCACACAGAGATGGCTGTGACCTCTGCTTGCCCTTCAGCTTTTTAGGGCTGGGGGGATCTGGGTGGCTGAGCCTCCTAGGGCAGCTGTGTTTGGGTCAAAGCATCAGTTTGGGGATGCTGAGAATCCCTCGCCCTGTTTTCAGCAAGCTGGCCTGTATGTGTGGATCTGGCATGGCCCCAGGAGGCTCAAGAGCACACATCTGCTGCCAGAATGGTTCTTCAGCAGATTTATGGGGGCTGACCAGCTCAAAAGGGTGGGGGAAGCTGTTCTCTGCGACGGGGCACAGCAGCCCTGCAGACAATGCTCCCTGTGCTCTCCTGATGCTCTGGTGCTCCCCTGATGCTCTGGTGCAAGAAATGGCTCTGCCTGGGGCCTTCAACCCTAAAAATTCTATGATTCACGCTCCCATGAAACCCTTCTGGGTGTTACTGCACCCCTTGCTCACCTTCATCTCCTGGCAGCAGCAAGGGGACAAGGACAGGCAGTGTTTATGGCCACTGAGGTGTCAGCAGGGTGGGGAGCGCCGGTGTTTGCTAAATATTTCCAGCAGAAGTGGGAGCAGCCATCCAGGAGGAAGTGTTACCAGGCTGTTTACCTGTGTCTGATTCCTCCCTCTCCTTCTGACGCAGAACTGGACCCTGGTGGCCTCGGGGATGCTCTTTGGACCGGGCTACATCTCAGTGGGTTCTGGAGGGTGCCGGGTGGGGCAGATCCAAAAGTAGGAGACCCAAAAGCTTCTGTGCATCCTGACCACTCATGGGATCGTTGGTTTGGTTGGGAAGGACCTTGAAGGGCATGGTGTGAACTGAGTGCTGCCAAATCCACCATTAAAACATGTCCCTCAGCACCACAACTACACATCCTCCAGATGATACCTCCCGGGATGGTGACTCCACCATTCCCCTGGGCAGTGTTTCCAGTGCCTGACAACCCTTGAGGTGGAGAAATTTTTCTGCTTTTAGCCGAAGAAACTTTTAATTTTCAAAAGCATTTTTCAGGGGCAGAGGAGAGGGCTCGGATAGGGAGGGGGGGAAGGCTGGATTCTGCCCCCCTAACCCAGGAACCCTTTTGTGCAGCTGGATTTGGGTCTCTCATCCCTCAGACAGGCATCTCTGGGGCCCAAGGCCCGCGGGAGCCGCCGGGTTCCACTTTCCCCGTTAAACATTGAAGAATTGGGACATTCCTGCATGAAATTGTGAGGTGTTGAGGTGTCCTGGAGCATCAGCTCTGTGTTGCAGCAGCATTTAGTGGCTCCTGAGAAAGCTGAGGTGACACTGGTCCCCATGAGGAACCTGCTGGACACCAGGCCCTCACAATGAGGCAACAGCCCAGCCTGGGCACCTTCCAACCTCCACCTCGGCACCCGGGGCAGCCCCCGGACGCTGCTTCCCAACTTTTTACCACACACCCCCCCTCAGGACCCCTTCCTAAAGAAAGATTCGGGGAAAAAAAGAGCGGGAAGGAGAGGTTTTGGCAGCGCGTGGCTTTGTCACGCGGGGGAATGTGACGTGGCAGGGCACCAGTGGTGTAGTGGTATCATGCAAGATTCCCATTCTTGCGACCCGGGTTCGATTCCCGGCTGGTGCAGTTACCGGCACAGTGGGGTTTTTCTGGTCTCTGTTAACAGTCTGGATGCTCCCGAGGTCAATTTCGTATTTTAATGATGTAGTATTTAAGTTTTAGGGATGCAGGGACTCCTCCCCAGCTGACCTCTGTCAGGGTCACCTCGAAGCAGGAGAGAATTTACTTGCCCTTTTCTCCTTGGTGGGGTTTTTTCTCTGCTGCCTTTTTTTCCCCACACTTTTCCTTCCTTCCCTCCCCTCAAAACAGAAAGCGGGGGGAGCAGTGGGGAAAAGTCACAGACACAGCCGGAGGGGATCTCTGCTCTCAGCAGAAGCAGGATTTGCTGCTAGACTGTGTGCCAGGGTGGGAAATGCATTGCTTTTCGACAAGGTTTGAGGTTTTGGCTATTTTGAGATATATATATATATATATATTATTTTTTTTAATGGAAAAAACATTTCTAGACAACTCACTCCTTCCAGAGAGCTCTGGAGCACTGCATCTCTCACACGCCCTACCCAGGGACCTGGGTTATTGATGCTCAGACCTCCCAGGGGTTGCTGAGGGGGTCTTGACCATCCCCTCCTCCCTGAGCTCTCGCCACCCTTCCCAGCTTGTCCCCTGGGCAAAAAGGAAGGGAGTGACTCTGCAGGGAGAGGGATTCTGTCCCCATTGGAAGGGGGTTCCCTGGTGTTGAGGTGTCCCGGAGCATCAGCTCTGTGTTGCAGCAGCATTTAGTGGCTCCTGAGAAAGCTGAGGTGACACTGGTCCCCATGAGGAACCTGCTGGACACCTCACAATGTCAGCTCTCCCTGCCAGAGTGGGTGACAAGTGAGGTCCAGTGTGTCCCACAGTTACCCAAACCAGGGTGAAGGCACCCACTCAAAGTCTTATTGGAATTAACATATATACATCCATACAAAGCATTCACATCTACATGAACTGTACAGATCATTGTAAAACATACAAATCCATATAAAACAAATAAATCCATATAAGTGGTACACATAATTATAAAACACAGGCATCCATATAAAACAAATATATCTATATAAACCATACACATAATTATAAAACATGTACCTACACATAAACCAAATACATAATTATAATACATGTGCATCCATATAAAGCATATAACCTCTGAGGAGCTTATAAATAGCCATTAAAAATATATATATATAAATAAATCCCTCAATATAAACCCCGGGAAGGGGTTTGCCAAAGGTCACCCGGGATTTTGGGGCAGCACAGGAGCCTGGAGCTTCAGGAGAGGTGGAAAGCAGCATCAAGAGCCACGGGAAAGCAGCAATCGTATCCTGGAAAAATAATATTTGCGATGTGTGGAAAAAAAAAAAAAAAAAAAAAAAAAAAGAAAAAAAAAGCCTAAACAGGATCAGAGGCTTTCACGGAAATTTATCCCTGAAGTCAGCCAGCAAGAGGCACATGAAAGCCTTCACCCCTTTCTGAAAATAGTCCTTGAGCGTCTGCGCTTTGCCTGTCAGAGCTCCCAGGGGTGCTGGGGGGGTCTGGGGGGAATTTGGGGCCGAGCAGGGGCTGATGTGGGCAGCGCTGCAGCCTTCCCCTAACCCCCTTTTCCTCCCCATCCCTCCCCTCCCTGCAGACCCCCGGTTAACCCCCCCGGGGCCCAAGGCGTGAGCCCCCCCCGCCGCGCAGGGCAGAACCGCGGGTGCGGAGCCTTCTGCGCGGGTTCAGGCTGCTCTCTGAGCTCCGCGGGTGCGCTCCGCTTCCTCAGAGAGAGATCCAAAAGGTTCTGCTCTGCCGGCTGCCCCGAGGGGTGGGGGGGGGTTCGGCGGGGATCACCCCCGGGGGGACCGAGGCGGGGATGTCCCCGTGGGTGCTGGTGCTGGTGCTGGTGCTGGCCCTGGGGGCGGTGGGGGAAGGGGCAGCGGGGGAAGGGGCAGCGGGGGAAGGGGAAGGGGCAGCTCTCCCCCCGGCTGTCCCGTCGGGTCCCGCCGCCTTCCATCGCGCCGCCAAGGTGAGGAGCGTGGGGTGGGGGGGAGAAGCGCGATGTCCACGCGTGTGTGTGTGTGTATATCCTGAAGACAAAGGTTTGTGTCCGTGTGTCCCTCCCGCAGGCGTCGTGGCGGCTGCCCGGGCGGTTCCTGGTGGTGCTGAGGGCCGGGGGGGGGGAGGCCGAGGTGCGAAGGGCGGCGGGGAAGCTGCAGGAGAGGGCGGCTCGGAGGGGACACCCGACCCGACTGCTGCACCTCTTCCAAATCCTGCCCGCATTCCTCATGGAGATGAGCAGAGACGTCCTGGAGACGGTACGGGGGTGGCAGGACGCCGGAGGGGGTGGGACCCCCCCTTTTAGAGGTGGTGGGGGGTAAGGGACAGGAGCGTTGTCACCACGCCGGGTGCTGTGCCTCATCCCCGCAGGCACTGAAGCTGCCACGCGTGGAGTACGTCGAGGAGGATGCTTATGTCTTTGCCCAGAGCATCCCCTGGAACCTGGGCAGGATTGTGTCCCAGCAGCCCAGCTCGGGTGCTTACAGCCCTCCCAGTAAGTGCTGGGGCGTGGTGGGAGGACATGGGGCTTTGGGGAAGGGTCACTGGGAGGACATGGGGCTTTGGGGAAGGGTCACTGGGAGGACATGGGGCTTTGGGGAAGGGTCACTGGGAGGACATGGGGCTTTGGGGAAGGGTCACTGACCCTGTGCCCTCTCCTGATCTCGAGGGGATGGGGATAGGGATGCGGGGCTGAAGCTGCATTTCAGGAGCATCCCAGGTGTCCTGGGCTGAGTGTGGTGGTGGTGCCTTTCCCCCTGGCTGTGTCCCTGGTAGATAAAGGTGACCTGGTGGAGATTTACCTGCTGGACACCAGTGTGCAGAGCACCCACCGGGAGATCCAGGGCAGGGTGCATGTGACCGGCTTTGAGAGTGTCCCTGAAGAAGAAAGCACCCATGTCCACAAGCAGGTGAGCCCCGAGGTGCCACAAGCTGCTGCCTGGCACAAACATCCCCCTGACTGGGCTCCTGGGGCTTCACAGGACAGCAGAGTCACTCAGCTCATGGCAAAGTGGCTGGGGACCCCAGTGCTAGCAGAGACTTGGGGCAGACTGGCTGCATGCCCCATCTTTTCTACCCCCCCACGGGGTGATTTTTTTTTTTTTTTTAATCTCCCCCCACCCTAAAATATTTTTTTAAGATTTATTCCTTGGTGGGATCTAGTCGGAGGGGTGGGATGGAGTGCTGCAAACCTTTGATGCAACGAGCTGGGATGTAAAACTGCAGTGTCTGTGCCAGGCCAGCAAGTGTGACAGCCACGGGACCCACACAGCCGGGGTGCTGGGTGGGCACGACGCCGGCGTGGCCACAGGCACCAGCATCCACAGCCTCCGTGTGCTGAACTGCCAGGGGAAGGGCACCATCAGTGGGACCCTCATGGGTGAGTTACCCCACGCCCTGGAGAGGAACCCTCTGCTTTTTCCCCCATCCTGCCAGTGTGTCCTGTCTCTCATTTTATCCCTCCCTCAGGCCTGGAGTTTATCAAGGGGGTGCTGGAGGCTCAGCCCTACACCCCACGGGTGGTTCTGCTGCCCTTGGCTGGTGCCCACAGCCGTGTGCTGAACGCTGGCTGTCACCAGGTGACACAGATGGGGGTGGTGATGGTCGCTGCTGCTGGTAACTACAAGGATGATGCCTGCCTGTACTCACCAGCATCCGAGCCAGAGGTACAGGCTAGGGGGGTTACCCGGGGTGTGGGGGTGTTTGTGGACCTGCTGCCACCTCTCTGGTGGCATCTCATCCACTCCATCTGAGCAGCCACCTTCCCGCTCTGTCACCCCATCCCCCCAACCCCTGGAAGGTCATCACAGTGGGTGCCACCAACCGTGAGGACCAGCCAGCCTCCATTGGCACCCTGGGCACCAACTTTGGCCGCTGCGTGGACCTCTTTGCCCCCGGGGATGACATCGTTGGTGCCTCCAGTGACTGCAGCACCTGCTTCGTGGCACGGAGCGGGACGTCGCAGGCGGCCGCGCACGTGGCAGGCAAGCTGGGCTCTGGGGTGGCCAACAGGACCCTTGGCTTGCCCTGAATGGTGGTGGTGGCCATGTGTCCCCACAGGTGCATCAGGGCTGCCTGTTCCGGGGACTTTTTTTGCGTGTTGTGGTGAAGCAGTGCCGTGCTTTTGGCATCTTGAGCTCCCGCATCCCCTGCGCGTGGATCCTTCTGGAATTGTGCTGCTCAAGGGATTTAGGTGTAGGTGGCTGGGTGTCCCCTGGTTCTCAGCGTGGCCTTTGGATCTCTGCAGGTATGGCTGCCATGCTGCTCAGTGCCCAGCCCCAGCTGAGCTCTGCTGAGGTCCGTCAGCACCTCCTACACTTTGCCACCAAGAACATCATGGACATGACGTGGTTCCCCGAAGAGGAGCGGCTCCAGACCCCCAACAACGTGGCCAGGCTGCCCGCCCAGCTGGACACAGGTAAGGACCTCAGCTGCCTGCTGGGTGCCCTGCAGAGCTGTACCCTCACCCAGGAAAGAAATACTTGGGTGAAAGCATGGTGGATCACCAGGTCATGTCTTTCCCCAGCTGTGCTGGGGATGGCCGGGTCCCAGCAGAGGGTTGGGGGGAGACCTGCCAGCCCTCACTGCCATCCTGGTCCATGCCGTGGGCTGTGGATGCCTTTGTGGGTGCCACCATCCCTCTGAGGCCATCTCCCTGGTCACAGAGCAGCAGCTGTCCTGCCGCTCCGTGTGGTCAGCCCTCTCCTCACTCTCCTGGGGCTCCATGGCTGTGGCTCTCTGCCTGGACACCGAGGAGATGCTGGGCTGCTCCAGCCTTTCCCGTAGCCACAGGAGGCTGGGGGAGCAGATGGAGGTGAGCAGAGAGTGTGGGGGGACAGCAGTACAGCCCACCAGACCTCGGTGGGGTGTCCCCACACCTCACACCCCCCCGGGAACCCCCGGTGACCCCGTGCTGCCCCGTCTGCAGGAGAAGGATGGGCAGAAGCTGTGCCTGGCCCGCAACGCTTTCCGGGGCCGGGGTGTCCACGCCATCGCCCGGTGCTGCGTGTGGCCCCGGGCCAAGTGTTGGATCAGCACCAGCTCCCCGGTGTCCCCGGGCACTGTCTGCTCCCCGCGGGACCACGTGCTGACGGGTAACCCCCCGACACGGCGGGTGACAGAGCCTTCAGACAGCACCCTGATGGCCAAGGGTGCTGTCTTGCAGAAAACCTCTGAGACCTGAGGGTGAAAGGGTGGGTGCTGGGGGGGGGGGGGAGAGGGGACAGGAGCGTTGTCACCAGGCCATCCGTGTGTGTGTGGAGACAGGGAAGGTTCAGGGCTCATGAGACACCCCTGAGCCTGCGTGCTGGGATGCTGCCGTGGCTTCCCTGTGCCCACGGATCCTCTCCCTTTGGCAGGGTGCAGTTTCCACTCCCCTACCACCGTGCTGGGTGATGGTGGCAGACCCATCCCGGGGCCAGGGAGTGAACCCAGCCACTGTGCTGGGGGGACAGAGGTGGTGGCACGTGCCTCGTGTTGCCCCGCAGCCAGCCTGGAGTGCTGGGTGAAGGAGCACGTGTCCCCCAGCTCTGCGGAGAAGGTAGGGACAGTGCCCACTCCCCTGCCATGGGGGTGTCCTCACCTCTGGTCACCTCTGGGGTTGGCTTTGGCATCTCCTTGTGACCATAGCCCTCACTGGTGTCCCCAATTGCCCACCTGCAATGGGATCCCCCTCCCTTCCCATGGCTGGGACCCATCAGTGTGACACCGACCACATCACCCTGAGCCCTGGGGACCCTTGGGGACGGGCAGACCCCCTGCCTGTTTGTGACGACTTCTCCCCTGTTAGGTGATGGTGTCGTGTGATGATGGGTGGACACTGACAAGCTGCAGCACCTATTCCCAGAGCCCTGGCACCAGGGGAGCCTACGCCGTGGGTGACACCTGCGTGGCAGCCAGCCTGCAGGGCACCCCTGCCACCACCGCCGTCGCCATCTGCTGCCGCAGCCGGCAGTAGGGACCCCCTGAGGTGGGGACAAAGCTGTCCTGGAGTGGTGTAGCAGGGATGGGTAACTTGCTGGATGGTCACATCACTGGGTTGGTACCTTTTTGGGGCTGAGCTGCTGCTCCTGGAATGGGCCAGGCTCCCACAGGTGGCTGCTGTCACGGTGGGGCACCCTCTTGTCACCCTCTTGCACCCAGGGCTCTCCAGGAAGCCCCTACCCCATCACAGGAGTCACCCTGATATCCTTTCCACACCATGCACTGGGTCTTTCTATCAAGTCTGTTTGTTTGTGTTGTCAAACAGTATTTAAGACATAAACACCACCTTTCAAAAAAATTACATTGTGGTGAGGATTGCTCCTTTTTTTCCCCGCTTGGTTGCTCATTAGATGTCAGCTTCTGCTGCTTAGCACTTGGAAAATCTTAATTTAGCCCTTTTTGGAGAGCTTTATAATTGCCTACTCATGTACCTAGGAGACTTCTTTAATTTTTAGTCAAGCAGAAGGGCTCTAGTTTAAACAGTCTGCTTGTTTAATTAGATTTTAATCTGCATTGCTACAGAGTCAGCTACTGCTTTGTAAGTGGTTTTTTTGTTGTGAAGTCAAAGTTAATGATCTCCTGGCATTAGCTACTGCTTTAACAATTTCCCCTTCTGGGCTTCTCAAGATATGTAGAAATAGCTGTAATTCATTTTTTTTTTTAAAAAAAAAACCAACCCAAAACATATCAAAACAAAACAAAGAAGACAAAGCTTTCATTGTACCTTGTTTTTGGTTCTGTTTCATTTTTTTGTATTTGTACCTTCAGTATTTATTTGCAATTTTATAAACAAACATTTTATAAATGTCTTTGTAAATAAAATTCATAGACCAGTGCTCAGGAGATTTGATCCTTCATCTGGCTTCATGTTCACCCCCATGGGGGAGCAGCTTGGAAGGGGGAACTCCCCCAAACCAGCTCTGCTTCATTATGAGCCAGCATCACCTTGGGTACAAGGTGCCCCCTGAACTCACCCCAGCACAGAGTCCTGCAGGGACCAGGGGCTGAGCTCTGTTGTCCCACGCACATGCAAGAACAGGAATTTGTTTTTAAAACAGGGGTGTAGTGGAGGCTAACAGCTTCCAGTTATGGCAACAAACCATCATGTGGCCTTGTGCTTGTTGTTGTTGTTGCCAGTAAAGCTGGATTTCACCAAAACCCCCAAAAAGAAGACAAAGCCCAGGTGCTCACAGCTGCAGGGAAAGGCTGGGAAGTACCAGAAACCACCAAAACTGGAGCTCACCATTTTTAGGTGACTAGCAGCCTCTTGGGACCACAATATGTGATTTGTGTGATATTACCTGAGGACAGATGGAGCACCAGGTTAACCTGACAGACTTCAGCTGTTCTGGGTTGGGTGTTTTTCCCCATCAAAACCCCCCTCAGATCTGTCACTCCAGCTGTGATTGGCAAGACAGAGACCCAGTAGAAAGTCCCACTTTGAAACATTTAAACCCTTTCTAACTTGTCACCTGAAGCTGGCAAAAGCCCCACTTCAACTTAAACATGCAATTACATGACATGTATGTAACTACAGCCCATAATTTTACCAGCAGCAACCTGCACAGAGACAGGGGAAAAGAAAAAGGGATGTTAGCCTAGGAGCTCCCAAATAGCTGTGACAAAGCTGGTAATTTTTCAGCAGCCTGATGAGGCTGTAACCCCTCGAAACACACATCAGGAATTCCCTGCAAGATAAATCCTGTTGCTTGCTGGTTGGTCCCAGCAGAAGGTGTGATCCTGTTCCATGTACTGTAATGGATACAGCCCTCCCAGCTCAGCTGAAGCATACATAAGCCTGGTGGAAAGGAACAACTAAAATATTAGCCTTTGCTTAGTGTCTTGTGGGTGGGTGGGCAGGAAAGCCTCTGGAGTTGAGCAGAGCAGCCCTGAGCCCAGGTGTGTGTGGGGAATTCTCAGCTCATGGTTTGCAATACCTGCTCCAGGCTCCCAGGCACTGCCAGAGGAGAGCACGACCTGGGCCAGGCTTGAAACTTAAAACTCTTTGTCCTTAGGGGACAAAAGCATCTGCCAGGGAGGTAAAGCCAGCCAGCAGCCCTGTTTGTAGCTGCCAGACCTGCTGTGAAGGCAGGAGAAGGGTGAGCAGGGGAACACCAACACTGTGGCACTGCGACCTGTCCTGCTCTCTGCATCTCACCCCAACAGAAAACACTGCTGACTCCAGTCCAGACTGCCTGAAAAATCCTCCTGACATTCAAATCCAGCTAATCCATGACCACCAGCAAAGCTGGGGTTAACTCATTCTGCTAGGCAGGGCAGAAGATGAAACTGCAGATGCACCTGACAGTGCAGCAGGAGATGCCACAGCATCAGGGCAGAGCAGAGCAGCTCTAAGGGCTGGGCAGCTGCTTTGATTTACTCTGGAGAGGAGCCAAAGCACCCTCCCAGAGCTTAAAGCACCCTCCCAGAGCTTATCATTTGCAAGGCTGACCTCCAGAGTTTGAAGAGAAGATCAACAAGAAGACAACAGCATAGCAGTGTACACACAGTCTAAAGATTACACTAGTTTTCTGTGAAAGGAATAACTTTATTCCCTTGACCAGGAATCCCAAGACTGTTCATCAAGACTGCCCGTTTTTCCAGTGCCAAATATCTATGTATTGATCAGACAGTATCTCCCCCAATGCTCACAGGCAGGCTGTGGCTGCTTCTCACTGAACATTTTGTAAGCTGTATAAAAACATTTTCATCCAAAAAGATTGGCAGTAAAAATTACAACATAGAAATGCATCACAATTTACACAAAAACTAGTTTTGTTGAACTCTTGTTTTCCAAAAAATAATCTTCAGCAGGTTCAAATGACAGCAGCTGGAAACAAAAAATAATTGACCATGGATCATCTTATTGGAAATCAATAACCATTGACTTTGTACAAGCGTTGAGCAGAACCATGAAAAAGTTTGTATTGGTTTCAAGTATCCAGTGGTGATGAGCCATGCTGCTGCAATTCTCTCATCAATGCTTCTCTGGGCCTGCAGTAATCGAGGACGTTGTTTCCATAGGAAATAACAGGAACCTGAAGTGACAAGTGGTGCCAAGCCATAGGAACATTACCAGCTTCTTCCATCACCATCACTGCCTGTGTACTCACTTCTTGTGATGATTTATGACCCAATAATAAAGGATGGGGGGAGGGAGAAGGGGTCTCCAATCCATAAGAAATGATTTATTCAAAATTAATTTAAAACGTCACATTTAAAATGTCCCAGCACATTATCAGAAACATTTATAAAATGCTAACTCTGCCATGTGTCTATGAAGACATTGTTTGGAAAAGAAAGTGAGAGATTCACTACAATGCCACCCTTACTTCTTTGCACACACAGTTTCTGACAACCAACTCTCTGAACCCGCAATAAGTTATAGAGCTGTACAGCTGAAACCAGATCTGATGGTGACTTCCCAACAGTGAAATGACTGGGTAACTTCAATATTAGTGCACAACAGTGAAAAGCTGTCTGCTGCTTTTTGTTTCGGCAACAGTATGTGAAAAGGAGGAACAAAAAAAAAAAAAAAAAAAAAGGCACTTTTTGGCTGGTTGTGCCTTTCACTTGGCTAATTTCTCTATTCTGGAGGTACCCAGGCACTCCTTAAGTTGTCCCCCATTTCTGTGCATGTTTGTTTATATAATTTTTTCTTTTTAAAGTAAGGCAGAATCCATAAATAAAGGCAAAAAAAGCAGTGCAGAAAATGTGGCAAACGCAACATGTACAAAAGATGAAGAGTTAGTTGGCACAAAAAGAGAAGCCTGAATCCAGAGCCAGAAATCACTGAACTGCACTTGACATGGGAAAAAAAATGATGCTCAAATCATCCCAACTGGCTTCCAGTTGATTACGAGCAAATCAAAAGAGCTGTGATATTCTAAACGTTGCCTAGTCAAGTGAAAAGACAAAGCCAAATCATTCTTTCCCTGTGTTAAAATTGCTATAAAATCTGCACAACAGTGTCCTCAATTCACTCAAGGAATTATTCATCATATACAACCAATACCAACTTTCTCAGTAATTTCAAAGCATAAGCAAGTGATTGCAGATCACAAGATTGAGACGACATTTTATTCAATATGTCTCCAAAGGTTAAAAAAAATTTAATGAGTAAAACTGTAACAGAATTCCATCTTAAAGTGCTTTTTTCTTTTAAACTACTCATTAACTTTTTTTTTTTTTTTTTTTTTTAAATTCACCAGCATCTTTTAATAGTAAACACTTGCATGCCTACAGAACAAAGCTTTTCTTGTATTTCCCTTCCCAATTGTGTGTGGGTTTTGGAAGGGTACTGGAAAAGACGACCCATTTCAGAGCTCCTTGACCAAACCATTCTGTAAGAAAACATTCTCCTTACAGAGAAATCTTGCTGATCTTCCCCAAAGAGCTTTACAACTTAGCAGGGAGACATATTAAATACAGAAGTCCTTATGTAAACCCATTCTTTAACTAATATTTTACAATGAAATGTAAGTCATCACAAATCTTTACAGAAATTTGAATATTCCTATTCAATATTATCAGAAAGATTAAAAATTTGCCCTCCATACATAAGGGCAGTCTGGTTTTTTATTCCTGTATAAAAACCAAAAGAATTTTTTTTGCAGCATCACAGAAAAGCAATAGTTTTACATTCACTCATTTAATGTTCACATAAAAATTCAACCACTAGCGTTTGTGTATTTGAGAAAATCTTCTTGACAAACGGTTTTCGGTGTCTGGGCTGTCACAAGCTACTGCAGGTGAAGATGCAGTTTTCTAGAGCATTTATTGATCTGAAGCCTTCGTGGCTAAAAAATGCTTTTAGCTTTCAGGGAAACCACCTCCTCCAGCATTGCCTCCGATCCTATAAAGCCACTTCACTTCCAGACTCTTCTAACGGCACAAGCAACGGGACTCCAGTTTCTGTAGGTACCAGGCATCAAATGTTGGAGTCAATCTCTTCTTGTACAGGTATCTTCTACGGGTCAACATCATCGAGGTCACTTTTAGGCTCACCAATCATCATAGGAGACTCTGAGCCCTTTCAATACACACAAGGGATGGGGAGAGAAAGACACAGCATGTTATTTTTGTAAGGAGTTCTGTTATTGTGTCTACAGTCAGTGATGGTTCTGACTCAAGCCCAGGGAACAAGCTGCCTCACAGAACAACCCAACAAGAGGTCCTAAATAAGTCCTTATTTTATTGTTACCTGCTGCAGATGTCTGTCTCCATTCTCGTTGGCTGGACTACTTTCTGACCCATTACTGCTTCCAGACTGATCTTTCTCATTCAGCAAGGCTGTGGCATAGGCCAGTGTGTCCTGAGGTGGAAAAAGTCCAAGAGTGTGTCAGGGGCCATGATGAAACCTTCATTTCATAATTCATAATTCAATTCTGAAACAATATAGCTGCTGTGGTAAGGTAGCTGAGTCACCACAGGTAATTGTGAGGTATTGACTAATATCATACAAAGGGTATGGTTTTTTCAGGAATGGGTGCTGAGCTTCTAAAGGAGAATGGTCTTCAGTGCACTAAAATATGCTAAAATTGCCCAAACCAAAGATGCTAACTGAAAAACCAACCAGGAAACACACCAAGTTTAACATTCTCTCCCAGGACTGCCACGTACCTGTGCTGAAATAGTGCGCTGGAAGGTTTTTGCAGTTGAGGTTTCGTTGGACACGTTACTCTGTGGAGCCCAATAATGTTCAGACATCTGCACAAAAAAAACCCAAGACACCCATAAAATTGCTATACAGGTTGTTACGTGCCTTAACATCCACTTGTGACAGTAGGTGAACTAACAAGCCTGAAATCAGCTTCATGAATCCTTTGGCAATGACCTGGAGATCTGGGGCACAGCTAAGCATGCACTTATCCAGCATCCACTACAGGTGTGGGAAGAAAAAGCCCTGTCACCTGCTATGTTTTGTGCAAAGCTGTAGTGATTCTGTAAGGAATCCACTCATTTACACATTCTCTTGAATCAACACAAAGGAAAATGGATTTTTAAAAAGGTGAAACCTTTCTACCTCAGATACAGTGTCACTGAAAGCTTCCCACATGGCAAGGATCAATATGACCATGGATACTTTGCTTTATTCACTGTACACACATCAATGCCTGAAACGTGGGGACCTACTGAAGTTCTTGCATGAATCAGGACTTAGTTGCATCCAAACTGTCCTGGTAAAAAAAAAAAAAAGCAGCTTGTGCAGCTCGTGTTTTGTCTTTAGAGTAATCTCAAGAGAGCCATAAAGGGGATGGTGATTTCATAATTCTCATTGTAAACAAAGTGACAGTTTCTCCATAATGCTACAGCCAAACTACCTTCTTCTGTAGCCACTGCACAGCCCAGCTCCAGTGGTGGGAATTCTCCTTGAAATAATCTTTTGCAGTAGGGCACCTTGGAAATGGAAATGAAATGCATTAGTCACAAACAAGGCACTGGCAAACTTGAAAGAAATCCAAAGAGCTCTCTCTCATTGTGCTGCTGCCCCCTGTTTGTCCCATTACCATTGCAGAACTGTTAAAACTGTCACAACCCTACTGTTAACTGAATTAGCAAGAGCAATAATGCTTATTAAAGTTTACAAGAAGTAGTCTACAACACAGATTCACATATTTCAGAACTGTGCTTTATTAGGACATATCCCAAGTTCTAAACAAAGAGAATTTAGGAAACACTACTTAAAAATTCTGGGACTGTTTCGTTTCATGTATTTTGGTCTTAATGTTAGGCTCCAGCTCTACAGAGTGTAGCTGATTTTTGCCTTTAGAAACAGCACTTACTGGTTGTTGTATGAGAAATCCACCTCAGGCACTAATCTGAAAAGTTTTCACTTCATCCTGACACAAGTGCTGTAAGACCTTTGAGCACCACTTATATAACACTAATAAAAGATAAAGGTGACCAAAAGCAAAAAGAGCAGCTGCCTGAATAGTCACAGAGGGGCCTAAGGTAGGGCTGAGGTTCCTAGTACTCACTTTTGAGCCAAAGTAACAAGGAACTTGACACACTGGTAACAACGGCTGCTATCCACATGGTTGCTGTGGTGCATCAAGGCTGTGGGGAAGAACACAAGAGACAAAAAATTTAACACCATTCAGATTTCTGTGTACCAGCCAGTCAGAAAACACAGTAAAGATGAAGCTAATGATTTTAACTTGGGTTGGAGGAGTTATTGCCACAGATGTTAGCATGCATGTTTGTATTGAACACACTGCTGTGTTGCTGGCAGTTTCGAGTGCTTCCACAACTCTATTGGATTAAAAATAGATCAAAGTGAAAATGAAGGAATTCTTTAAAATGTGGTACCTGAATTTTAAACAGCCTCTCCTAATGCAGTTCTTTGCCCACTATACCCTATTCATCTTAGATAATCACTATGGTTACATCTCTCTGAGGGAAAAATAATTGAAACCCCCCCTCAAAATGGACCAGATCACCAGCTTCCACCTGGATCAAAATTTGTAAAGCTAAGAGAATGTTTAAAGCTTCTTCACACAAACAAGCACAGAAAATTCAACCACCATGAAAGTTCTATGGGAGATTTAGGCAACACCCCAGGCTATTCCTACCAGGAAGTTTTCTATACCACGAATTCTCACATCTTTTAACAAAACTCTTAGACTGTGGAGAAGCACAAAATTTTCCATGGAACTGCCACAATCAGATTTGCTGCTCAAAAGTTGCTCTGTCCACAGGAGTCAGTGAAGAACACTGTAGTGAAAACTATAAAGTTAGCAAATCATTTCTAAGGAACTGCAAATTGCCACTTTTTCTCCTGTCAAAGTACAACAGATGATTAGAGGTACAGCACTAGTGTACTGCAAATTATGCACAAACAGCCTACTGAGGATCACAGAAGGTTATTTTTTGCTGATTTTCTTTCTTGGAGTAACATTAAACAATGTGACGAACAGGTCGTAGCACACATGCAGCAGGACTGGATGCTGTTTAGTGGCTGTTGCAAGGCAACTCCAGGGTAAAACTAATTTTCACTCTTAAAACTCAGAGCAGTTCATGAAGCCTTCAACTTAAAATCCAATTGAATAATTGCACTTCTCTCTGTAGAGAAAAAAAGGTCATCTATTGCCCAAGTTATACAATAGAAGTGGTCTAAGTGGGGCCAATTTAGGCAGAGATAAAATAACCACTTAGCTATTCTCTTACACTGCTGTGTATTATCTTCTCTTCTATCAGTCATACATGGGAACTACTGAACAGAAGAGCACTGGAGCTAAATATTCCACAACCTGAAGCAGCTCCTCATCCAAGCAGCTATGAAAGAGATGCTTAGGCTGTACTAAGTCATCAGAAATGCTCTTTGAGCACCACCTGGCTACCCCACATTCCTCTTGCACACAAAGCCTCTTCTCCTGATTCCTACAAAGTCAGATCTCATCACTTCTGGGAATTTCCTGCTGCTTTTGAATGCTTTAGTGACCTCACTTCAATAAAGGCTTCAATGGAGGGACAACACTTTGTATGAACAGCAACAAATGGGAGCCACCTGTCAGTTTGAGGCTATCCTGCAGTTTGCATCCTTCCCTGATGAACGAGTTTATTTTTATAGCAATTAGGATGCTGCCAAAACAAAGAGATTGGCAATTTGTTGAGATATGTAGGAAATAAAACAATTTTAATACATTACAATTTATTACAGGATTTAAGAGCTACCCTGTTTAGTTAATCCAGTATACTTCCTGTCCCCATATTACGTGCACACCCTGCTGTGCTTCTTATTTTAAAATAAGTTAGCTGACAACCTCTTGGTTAAGGTTCCTTAAAGTCACTTTTTAAGTATATAGTACCACTCTCCTCTGGATTCACTGACTGCTGTTGTTGGAGGTAATTTTTTTTCTTTTTCAGTTAAATTCCTTTCCAGTTTGCCCTTATTATAATACTCTTAACACTTATTTTGGATTTTCTTAGAGGATTTTTTGGGGTGGCAGTGTGCTAAATTCAATGTGCTAAGTTTTTTTCCCAGAGAAGTAACATTTTAGTAGGATTACAAACTAGGAGGTGATGTGAACCATCACCAACATAAAAATCAGTAAGAGATAAGAGTGTTCACCCACTGGCTTACTTGCCTATTAATCCATTTTCAGTTTCAAAGGCAAATTTGATGCGCTCTACTTGCAATGGGTCTTCAATAACCTGTCAGGAAAGAAAAAAAAAAACCAACAATGTAAGTTGTGTGTGATACCTGTTATCTATTCTATCTAAAAAAACTATCTATTAGCTTTTCACTATCTCAACATGAAAAATAAGATTTGTGAAGTTCCATATACTGCCAGACTATTAAGCCAGCAATTTAAAAAATAAGAAAACCCCCAAACTGAAGGATTAAAAGACACATGCACATTGAAATTACCAATGAAGTCCTGACTTTTTTCATTATGCACTGATACAAAATCTGTCCTGTACATGCCTTTATCCTTCACCTACCAGTATCTCATGCAGTAACTGGAATATGTTTTTCAGTTCATGAGGTGGAGCAGTTTCTAGCTGAGTCTGCATGGAAGAAATGTAAAGTTCCTTAGACAGTACAGTATGTTGATGACACAAAGAATTACAAAGACAACTTCACAGACTTTTTTAAAGCATTTTGCTTTAAAGACTAGAAGCCTAAAAGCCCCTGCCAACCCACCAACACCACAGCCTTTATATCCAACAAACTGTACTGATTTCCCTGCAGATCTCTGTGCCACAAGACACAGCATGACCCAAGGCTAGAATAAGCACTAATGCCAACATCTTCTCTTGATTATCTCCCTACCTTGATGAAGTGTAGCACAGTGAAGGAAAAGTGCTCATTACAGAAGCAGCAGTACACCACCATCTCAATGAGAACTGAGAGAGATCCAGTCAGCTCTCGTAACGCATACATCACCTGCATGGAGAAGTGGAAACTATTTCAGACACAGCCATACAGTTATTTTTAAGTAAGTTTGTAACAGAATGTTAAGTCTGTTCTGGCAAGGATGCAGCTTTTCCTTCTAGCATCATCTCAACCCAATGATCTGCCCATGCAGCACTCCAGGCAGCTCGGTTCCAGTTAGCACCTCCAGCTGACACAAGGACTGACTGCATGGGCACTGGCAAATGTGTTCAGCTGCCTCTGCTAACTTTGTAACCTCTCAAACCAGACCCCTGAGATATCGTAGAGCAAGACTGGGTCAGGAAGAAAACAAAGATGCCCTGTTTAAGCTCAAAATAATAACCACACACTCCCCAGCTGCCTGCTTTTTAAATTCAGCGTTTCCCATGTAAGGATACTTCAAAGAAAACACATTACCAGACCATCTTTTAGGTTCAAGCAGAGCAGAACTTAGAACAGATACCTCCATTAAGTAGGGTTTTCCCTCAGACAGGAATAACAAGGCCTCCACTTCCTCATGGAGTGTCAAAAGTGGACCTGAAGTGGTGATGCTTAGAGGTGGACGCTGCTTAAAGAGACCAGGAGCTATAATGCAAATACAAAACCAATCCACTAATAAGTTAGTTTGTTTCACACACCTTGAAGACACTGCTGCTGGTTTGGCACCATGTCATCAGCTCTAATGACCTTCCCCTCAATCAGCCTAAACTTTTAGAGTAACACTCCAAGTAACAATCTCTTGGACATTGAAGTGTCATTTACAACACAAGCAAATGAACTGCAACAAGGTCAGAGCACAATGTTACTTCCTCTCAGTACTTTGAGCTTTAGTTTCAATCGAAATCACTGTTTTACATTCAGCATATAAGGAATATTTATTATTCTTTTACTTTATGATTTTTGACCCCTTCCAACTCCAGGAACTTTTAACCCTGGACAGAAATCAAGTTAGTCTTCTAAGACGACTTAAATTTCCTCCTTCAGGAAACTGAAGATCTCAGCACATTCCTTTATTATCTTTATTTAGCTATTTCTTCCTCTTGTGAGAAATACCTAGGAGAACATTCATTGCTTGTTATTCAGTACCTGAGTCTAAATACTACCCTTCAGATTAGCAAAAGGCATAACTAATCTAAGCAAAATACAGCCTGTGAGTCTGTTCCAGCCAACAATGACACAGCTTGATTCACTCACACAAGGAAAGACCTTTCAGGCATATGGGGCTGAGGGGGGAAGGCACAATAATGCTAATATCAAGATTCCAGCCCCCTACTGCTAACCATTACTGCCTTCAAATTCAAATTTATTGTATTTTCCTCACTGCTATTAAACTAGTCACAGGCAAAATAACTGAAATGCAAAGGCACCAAAGGGCAAAAATGCATTTCTTACCAACATTTCTTTGTGAGGAGACGTCAGAGTGCAAAACAAGAAGTGCTACAGTATTGTGAAGATATCCAAACTCCCGCGCTTGTGCTGAGCTCCACCTGCGATTCTGCTTGAACCAGAGGAGAGATTTAATTAACTTTTGATTGGTTCATTCAGTCAATTCTGTTAAGGCAAAACAAAGCAATGTCCTTAATAGTCCAACATGTTTTAATACTTTGAAATTGGTGAATTTTTTTTTTTTTATTTTGGACACAAGAGGTACCTTTCTCACCATAAGGGCAGTCAAACACTGGAATGGTCTCCCAGGAGAAGTGGTGGATTCCCCTACTTTAGAGTTTTAAGTCTCAACTTGACAGGGTGCTGAGACATCTTATATAAACTATACTATTAGAAGGGTTAGGACCAGATGATCCTTGAGGTCCCTTTCAGCCTGATATTCTACGAAAATTCTATTATCAAAAACATGACACTCCTAAGAAAACAGCTATTTCCATGCTAACTGCACATAGGTAGACTAAAATGTGCATGAAGCTTATAGAACAATCCAAGGATTACTCTATTTTACCACAAGAAAAGTATTTATCCACATTTCAATCAGTATAAAACAGATGGGGAGGGCAAACCACAGCACAACACATGCTATGTAAACTTCACCTGATTACTCTGCCGGTTGGGGCCAAGGAGAAAGTTGATGATGTGCCTCAAAGCAGAGTGTCTGAGAAGAAGACTGCTAGCCCTTATGCCCTGCTGTTTAGACAAGATTAGAGTTACTTTCCTGTGTAGGTAAAGAATTAGTACTCTAGAGAACAGAAGCAAAATGCTCAGGCTGTATTTTTCACTCTCAAAACCAAATAATCATCACACAAAGGTACAGCTCTAAAAAGCTGTCTCATTATACAGATAAAAAAAGAACAGGGGAATAGAAAGAAACCATGATGGGGTGAACATTACAGTCAGTTATTCTGCTTCCTATAGGACAAAAATCCTGAATGCTGGATTTTTAAATTTTTTTTTTTTTTTAATCACCAAGGACCACCCTTCCCAAATTCAGACATCTTGAAATGACATTTTCAGTTGGTATACTATGCTGGTACATTTTTGTGTGATTTAATCCTAATTCAGTGCTGCTCAAAGATGCATATTTTTCAAAGAAAGAAAGAAAAAGAAAAAAATTTTAAGTTCTAGAAGAATTACATTGCTTAAACCTTCTTTAAATATAAATAACTAGTTGCTTTACTACTGCCCTTTAACACTAAAACAGTGTTTCTTTGTTTAACTGAAAACGAATGGTTTCTTACCTTCTGTACAAAGTTATTGAATAGCAAAAAGTACTGAGCACAGTTTTTACAGTTTTCAGGTACATCTTTATCCAGCAGAGCAAGCAGCACCTCCAATAATTGATGTAGACTTTTTAACTGTGGAAAAAAATATTTTGAATGTAAAGAGCTGTCTGCTGCTTAAAAAAAACAAGTGTTTCACCTATGGGAGTTAAGGTATGGTTAGCCAAAGCACATGTGCAGTCAGATATGCTTTCTCTGATGAGTATCAATAGCTAATATAGGATTGCAGCCTTCCCATTTTTAACTCTTTTGTCTAAATGCTGCAAATATCAAATCAGGAAAGCAATGAAACATTGTCAAGTAGGTAACTTGCTCTAAGAGGTGGAACTCAGTAGTTACATCAATTTGCAGTATTTTTAAAGCAAACCAAACTACTCCTCAGATTGAGCTGATATTCAAATGTTCCAGTCACTACAGTAATGCAAACCAAACCAGAGCAGAAGTAAAATGTCACTCGGGGTCTCATGTTTGCACACTATCACTCACCCATGAAAAAAGCAGTGTTAGTGTCTATCTTAGATCAAACCACACTTAAGATTATATACATTGTTTTATTATTTACATAAAGTATTATTTATACACACTATAACTTATTACATCTCAGTCAACAGATAGCAACTAACAGCCTGGAGAAAGTAACCAAATATTATGATGATATATTGTAAATAATGTATTGTAAATGTTCACCTCCTACTACTGTATACAGCTCCTCACAGCAATCTTTCCTTAAAGCTGTAAACATGACAAACTTTAACAGCCTGTACAACAGTAGTGCCTCCCACCCACGCTGACGGATGGAAAAAAGAATAGAAAGATCCCAGAAATTTGGTAAAAGAAACCCCCATGCTTTCACCTTGTCATTTCCAAATCACAGAGCACTGTCTGCAGACACAGTGAGAGCTTTAGGGAGAGACAGGCAAGGGGAACACGGGGTGAGGTGACACTAACCTTCTCCTGATAAAGCAAGGCACTGTCGAGGGCTTTTTCAAGAATAGTGGCTACAGCAACTCGCACCTCTCTTACACTGCATTCCAGGAGGAAAGTCCTGGAAGATAAAAGGGAAAGCTGCAAAGAGAACTGGAATCAATGTGCACACACGGGTGCTATGATTAAGTGTGGTGTTATTTTAAAAAGTGCAACAGTACCTCTTTTGATAAGCTATAACTTATTTTCTTGCACTCCTGCTTACCACTAGTAAGGCCTATAATATTACTTTATTTACATTTATCCATTCAAGTAACAAAATAAAAAAAAAAAGCTAAAGTAAAAGCTATCATAGGATCCTGCCTTTCTATGCAAGTTCAAAATTAAACATTCTTTACATTGACACACCTCTCTAAGTGTGTCAGCTCTTCAAGAATTTTTCTTAGATGTCTTCAAAACACCTATTAGCTGATTTAGTGCTTGGTGAGAAATATCCTTTCCAGTTTACCTGTGATATTTGTCAGGTTAGTATTTAACTTCTCTTATTCCAAACACTCGCATCACCTCCTCCTTCCCCACCACTTGGCAGGAATGACTAGACAAACTTAAACACATTCCAAGACACAACATCCTCTTCCATGTATGCTGCATTATTTAGATTTTTAAAATTACTTAGAAAGCTGTACAGATAAAATACTAGGAAAAAAAAACCCTAAGTGACTGTCTAGAATATCTCTTTAAAGAATGTGCACAGTCAGCTCTCTGGGAGTACACAAATATAGGCCAGATCACATTATTAGGAAGCTTTATCCATACATGAGAAACAAAACACCTCAGAGAATTACCAGTACTTACTTTACAAGCTCCCGTCCCTCTGGGCCAACAAGGTATTCAACTAACCACTGACAAGCATCAATGCTTTTGGAGAGCAGTGCATCTATGGTAGCAATCCACTCTTCTGTATCAGCCCTTTAACAAGAGAGGAAAAACTGTTAGTAATGAAAGAGGAAAATAAACATCTCCAAAGCCTAAACCACTTTTCTTGGTTTCCAGACAGAAAGAATTTTTACTTTACTTGAATGCACATTACATTGGCTGTAGGAAAAAACACTTCAAAAAGTATTTTGGAACAACTTGCTGACTTTAAATCCATTAAAGGCTTTCCATGCCCAGGCCACTGCCACTGAAACAATGGGAGATGCAGCAAACTATCAGGTTACAAAAGACCTTCCTTCCTCTGTGTTTTTTTTGCAATGAGATTCCAATTCAAAGCAGAATTGCAGTGCTACTGTGAATGTCTGTGGTACCTGCAGTATTTCAAGGTGCTGTAGTTGCACAAACCCCTCAGAATATGTTATTACACTACCCAGAACAAGGTTTTACCTGAGTTTCTTTTTGGTTCGGAGATAGGTCTGGAAGAGGAACTGGACTGCTAGCTGCAAGCTCACCTTTGCCATGCATGGATAATATGGATGCTTTACCTTGGTCTGAAAGAAATATCAAATTTACTTCAGAGCAGAAATACACCTGCAGCACATATTCTGCTTCTTAAACGTATCACCATGTTCTATTTAAGTAATTTAGATAATTTGGAAAAAATGAAACACTGCTTTCATGTGCTAAAACCAGCCTCCAGTACTGACTAGGCTAGTTAACAAATATGGTACAAATGGAACAAACTTTCTGTAAAATCATTAGAACTTCAGATTTAATAAACTTAATAAATTCTGGTTTGTTCATTCCTCCATTTAGAATAGCTTAATTATTAAACTGGACTTCCAGTGAAAGTCCGTTAAGTTTGAGGTGACTAACACCAACTTTTGGATCCTTTACACAGAGAGGATTTCTCTCCCTCAAGAGCTCAGTTTGCATCATTAAAAAAGGTTGTGTGTTATTTTATAAATTTTACTATGCACAATGATGTTTCTCCCACTACTGGAGCAGGAGGCTGCAGTCAGCTTTGAGACAAGATGTCATCGCATGACAAATAATTGGAGACAATGAATTGCTCAGATGGAAAAGCATAATCATGTCAACACCTAAATAGCTTGTGTGCCCCTTCCTATCCAGCATATTCCAAATACTCTAAGACTAAAATCTAGGTACTTACAGCATTCAGTGAAGCTAATGACAGAACAAAACTGAAGTAGTCACTACTGTATACATCTCTGTTCTTCATAAATTTCAAGTTTTCATCTCTCACCATCTGTAAAAGACAACAAAAATATTAAATGTTGTCAAAGTACATTCCTCTAAATAAATTTTATGTAAACGTGTGGTGTTTATAAACCAGTGTCAGACCAATTCTGTTAGTGATCTGAATCACAACTTCAGCAGAAGGGAGAACAGATATAGGAGACATAAAAGATTCCTATAAACCCAGTGATTTTCTTCCAAGGACATGACAGTGATGAGGGACTTAATAATTTGGCCATCGAGGGAAAAGAAAAAGGAAGAAGTTTTGGTTTTTTATTCCTTTCAATAAAAAAGCCAAGAGAATATCCTTCAAACCTGAAAGGCTTGCTCAGCAAACTTACATGTACAATTACAAGCTGTAGCCACAATAACATACTTAAATGCCAAGCCCCTACTTTTTTCAAGTGAAATTTTGCTAAAAAGATTCTCAATGTATTTGAGCCATAATCTGTTTATTGTAATAATACAACCCTAGATATAAGAATGCCTAAAATAATTATTGACATCCTGATACAGTCAGTGTGGAGGGCCATATATTGCACAGTTTATTCTGACTGTGGATGTGCTGTAGGCTCTCTTACACATGTGCAGATGCAGCAGGAAGGTGCTTCTTCAAAAGCCCCAATACCTGCAAAATTGTACCCTCTCTTGTATCCCTTTAAGATTATATTCAGTATTACATAAGCTAATAGACATGAATAGAACTGAAGCTGGGATTTGTTCCTCTTCTCCTTTCTACATTCTTGTGAACTCAAGAACTTGAAGATGACTGTAATTTTCCATCACCTCCATTAGTCCTCAAGGGTACTTCAAGTGAAGCATCTTCTCTGCTCTTCTCTCTCCCTGCTTACATGTTGTCTGCTGGCATATCTTATGTATGACTTATTTCCCTGCAGTTTCTTCAAATCAAAGAATGATAGGTCAACTTTGTGAGAAGGGACTGCAAAACTTAATCTATCACCGAGCAGCTTGTTAATAACTTCATGTCAGAATCCAGATTTCTTTTCTAGTTCTCCTTTCAAGAAGTGAATTACCTTCAAGGCCCCCTTCAAAGTTACTGTGTCCCTTTTACTATGTGCTTTGATTTCAGAGGAGTAGGAATAAGTTGCCACTTTCAGAGGGCTCTACCTGATATATCCGCACAGGCATTTTCTCTACAAAAAGTCCTTTTTTTTCTCCTTTTCGAACCAGCTTAGTCAAGATGGAGAGGCGGTCACTGTTGGGCCTGTGGGGTCGAGGTGATGACTGGGGGGAAATTTCTGGTGAAGATGGAGCAGACCTGAAATACAGACAAGCCCAAGGTGAATAATTAAATTCTGTGACAAATCTACAAGTTTAAAACATCAGGATAAGCTCAAGGCAAATTTAGATGATGATCTAAATACTTCTAGTGGCTGTCAGTCAGCTTGACTGACCTACTGCAGTAGTGGCAGCAGTATGGAAGAGGAAATTGGAAAAGCAATCAAAGACCATTCATTAAGCAGCTTAAAAAAGCTAAACAACACAAGAGAAAGGTCGGTGTATTCCTTTGTCAAACAGGAATTACTCAGTTCTGGAGATAGGATCTAAATATTGACATAAGAGAACACTTTACAGACACAAGAGGAACTTACAAAGAGAGGTCCTCAGCTTCCTGACGCACAACACTCACTCGACTTTTCTTTGGTAGGACTGGAGAGTTCTGATCAGAGACTCTCTGGTAAAACAGCATGTAGGCATTCCAGTACCGCCGACGCACGTCAGGGTAAGGGTTAGCTGAGGGGAGAAAAAAAGGCATCTGATGAAGGCCTGTGAAGGGTCAGTGCCTTTTTCATTCCTACAGGGAAGCCTAAAACCAGGCCTGTTCTGTGGCTTTTTGTGTGGTGGTGTTTTTTTGAAGCTGTTTTAATACGGTGCCATTTTACTTTGGAATCGCCTCTGCTACTAAGTCTACAAAGTGCTGAGCAACAGCAAATATGGTTCTATTAATATTAGACCTTAAACAAGCTGCTGTGTCCTTCTATTTTAGGAAAAATATGCTTCTGAAGGATTACCAGATCAAGTATCTTGAAGTAGATATAATTGTCTGAGTTCTACCTCTGTTGAGAACCACTATAAAACAAAGCTACCACCCATCAGCCAGGACTTCTGCTTACATTGATCATAGACTTTAGGTCTATATTCTCCACCAAAACATTCATATTCCAAAGTTTCATCAGTTAAGTCAAATTCTTCGACGACGGTATCATTAAATTTATACCACTTTCCTTTTCCACATCCCCTGTAATCAAAACAGAACAGAAACACAGCAGAAAAGGTTACTTGACTGTCTAGGTTACTTGACTGTCTAGGTTACTTGACTGTCTAGGTTACTTGACTGTCTAGGTTACTTGACTGTCTAGGAGTGTCACAGAATGACACTCCTGAATTCACATTTATTTTTATAGTAATTTGAAAGCTTAATTCAACCAATGACAAAGTTTGTTTAAAAAAAAATAAATAACCTTGATGAAAAATACAACAGCAGCACATCACCCATGACTAAGTATCATAGAGAAGCCCCCAGACTGCAATACAAGGTATGGAAGAATTAGTGAGACTGCAAAATGTTGGGTGTTAAGATGGAGCTCTGAATAGTTCACTAACCTCCCCAAAATAAGCAATCATTAGACCAGTGTCACCCCCCCCCCAAAAAAAAAAAAAAGAAAATCTACATGGCCATTACCTCCTGTCCTTTATAAAGGAGTAGTAGTGCCCTGCATGTGCCTGGCCACTATGAACAATCACACCAACAAGCTCATAGTTTTCTGTAGGGGCAACTTTCTTCCTTGGGGAGCCTCCACCTCCTTGATCTGCATTTCTACCATTTTCCCCCACTTCTGAAGAGGAGTCCTGGCGAGCCATCCCTGACACAGTGTAAGGTTCCATGTTCAGCATCCAGGGAAACTGTTTGAAGAGATATTTCCGATTAACTAAGAGATGATCTTGTGTACCTGCTCAGTGTAATTTGATGAGAATTGTACTAATACTTCCTGCACTGGGAACACAAAGGAAATCGCTGTACTTTACCTTTTTATCCTTATGACACAGTCAAATAAAGTATCTTTACAGAGGTTTTTGCTCTTACTTTCTGAAATGACACCAGGAATGTTGCAGACAAGGAAAGCTCTAAGGTAAAGGACTTATTTAGTGTAGCATCATCATGTTTAAGTGTACCACATACTCAAAATCCCCTTAACAAAATGTGGCGAAAAGAAGGAAGAGTGAGAGCCCACTCCACAAATGGGTGTGGGCACCAGACAGAGAACTTTTCTTACCCTTATTTGTTCATCATATTTAATAGAACGTCCACTCTCCCAGTCAAAGCCAAATCTCATCAGGTGAATCACCAGCAGGCTGGGTAAGACCTTAATGCATGTGCGCTTCACTGTAGTTCTCTTAAAAAGAAAAAAAGAATAACACCTCTATCTATATACCTCAAACAATACATAGTATTATTCTACA
This sequence comes from Phaethornis superciliosus, assembly GCA_023637945.1. Taxonomy (NCBI): domain Eukaryota; kingdom Metazoa; phylum Chordata; class Aves; order Apodiformes; family Trochilidae; genus Phaethornis; species Phaethornis superciliosus. The sequence goes on from JAJQWJ010000009.1 coordinate 25,782,777, forward strand.
GATGCATGATTGCAGCCATCTTGAACTGACCCACAATAAAGCCAAGGGAGGCAGGAAAACTACAGCAGGACTATAACAGGTACAGACAGGGTGTTACACTACAGGTGTTAGAGAGCTTGTGTAGAGGGCTGGTATGTTACAGAACATTTTACTATTCTGCCATCCCTCCAACTATTGGTCTACAATATGAGTTACAGAGAATGAAGAATGCTAGCTGCTTGGATTTAAAGAGGTTTTTTTATATCTTCAGTGTAGAAAGAGTAAAGTAGTACCTGAACATGGCTTCTAAGGCCATTTAATGCTTAAGGGAAATACTAAGCTACAGCTGAGATTTTCTTTTGCATACAAGAACCACCAGTACCTTTTCTTTGCACTTTTCACAGTAGTATGCATTACTTCCTTCCAGAACTTCTCCTCTAACAAACTGATCCAAAGATATTTCCAGACTTTGACATGAAGTCACACCTAGGTTGAGAGCCATGAAGGCCTCCTCACGCTCATACCTAAATTCAAGAAGAAATACAGTTAAGGTATTGCCAGAGTAGAACATATCCAACTTGGATTAAGCAAGACACATGCTTAGGAAAGAATATTGCATTTGTCCCATAGCTATCTACAGCTGTAATGCTCACAAAGGTACACGTCTGCCTTCTTGTGCTATTTTGACCTGAATTATTTTAATAGTTATGGGAGCACAAAACTTGGTAACCAATGCACTATATTTAACATTACCTGTGAGGACAGTCCTTGCAGATCTTCTGATCAGAGAAGATACCTTGAAAAGTATTCTTAAATATTTGGTCTCTTCCTATTTTCTGTTGGAGATGTAAAATTGGACATCAGTTGGATATATTGTGGAGTGAAAGACCAAGAAAGCAATAGGAATGGTAAATTTTTCAATACTATGTAAATTATAAATGAAGTCAAATGGCTCTCTGCCTTCTTTTCTGAAGAACAAAGGCAAGAAAAGGTACCAAGAAGATGCATATAAACAAGGAAAGAAATCCCTGAAGTTGTCACCTTGAGATACTCATCCATTTGATCTATAAGACTGGTGAAGAACTCATAAGCATCCTGTTGCTCTCTAACATAAAGTTCCTTGTTCCACATTTTGAAAATCTATAGAAAAAACAAATATAGAAAAAGGTGTTCAATATACATATCACTAAACAAAGTGCTTTTTGGAGGAATTTTTTTTATTTTTACATATTCTAACTTTTTGAAGCAGAAGTTACTTTATCTCTAGAAATTCTACAATAAGAAAAGGCTGAATAAACGACAACTTGTTAACAAACAAAGATGTAATACCTTCCAAAAGTTCTCAGGTACATAATACTGTAGCTTGCTTTCCATCAAGTGACCAAAGAGAGACTGAACTTGATAGAACACATTGTCATCTGGATTGTCTGTATCATCATCAATGGAAAGCAAGGCCTGGAAAGAAACAAATAACTTAATAGAGTTGGTACTTGACAGAAATTATTACTGTAAGTTGTCACAACACACAGTACAACTTAGATTTATTTAGTGTAAATATTTATGTACACACAGAGTATTATTTTTTTTTTAAACAATTAATTTACAGATGGTGCTAAGATGAACTTGCAGCTCTGGTGACAGTAATTCCATAAAGGGGACTTTTTTGGATATTGATCAAATTACCTCTGGGAGACCAGGCTGCATATACAGCTGCTGGAAAACGGCATTCATGTAACAAGTAGCACCACCATTCTTCAGTCCCACAAATCCTGAAATGGAGCGACTATCCACGGGTGGAAGATACTAGAATGACAAATAGAATTGTGGTTTTTTTTTGTCCCAGTAAGTTAGAAAAAGCATGAGACATCCTATAGTGTTTATCACCTTTACAGTAACACCTGAGTGTAATTTAATGGCAAATCAGGAATATAAATTCTGAAAGATCACAAGAGCACATTTGGTCATTTATATATTTAAACACTTTGCACAAAATATTTGCCTAAAATATATTTATATAAAATGGGTGATATTTAGAAAATACTTCTTTCATATCCAGTTAATAACCAACAAAGACTCACTAGAGTATTTGCTTCTGAGGAAGATCAAATGCAACTGCATCTGGTCTTATCTGCTTTTTGTCACTGGGAATTTCATGAATGTAGCATTTAAGTAGATCATAAACAGTACTTCGAGTCATGCTAATACACATCAAAAAAGGCTTCTTGCTTACCTCAAACTCCTTTGTAAGTGCAGGGTCACACTGGTGATGCATAGAAAGCAGCTCTTTTGTAATAAGCTGAAGATTGGAAGGTGAGCTATCAGCCAGCATTACTAACACTTCATAAGCAGCTAATCTGCTATCTGCTGTGCTGCACCTAAAAAGAAAACCACAGTTGAGATCTGTTTTGCAGTTGACAATTATTTCTAATTCCAGAAAGTCATATTAGTCAGAACAAGTGACAATTAATGTTCAAAAGGAACACTATAAACACTCCTGAGAGACTGCAGAGTGCTGGTTTTTAATTTCTTAGGGAAGGGAAATGGCAAAGAAAAGAATCAGAAGAGCAAAACCAGAAACACTGCTTTAAATAAGCCTCCCTTACTGACATGGAGACATCTGTTTGTTAACAGTTAGTATTAAGGACAAGTAGGTGCCCTAAAAAGACAACAAAGAATTGGTTGTAAGTTTGAGGGTGATCAGATACTCCCACTGTTAACACTGATGGAGATGTGATATTTACAGGGAGACAAGCCTCTAAAGAGCTACAGCAGATAACTTACTTGCTACAAGAGGTGACCTTGGACCTAAGCTCTGCTAGACCAGTAAACACTTCTATTTATCTCTTTTCAATGGATCATACAACACACTAGCCCCTTTTGGCTAAAGGCTAAAGAAAAGGCTTTATTTACTTTAAGCAGACAAAAGAACAGGTTTGAGATGAGCTGGAGCTGAACACTAAGGTGTAGCAAGTCTCATTCATTTCAGGGGTTGCTAAATGCTCCACTGGAACCTTCTTTAGTCAAGTGCAATGTAAGCAATCCAGCTTCAGCAGCACACAACTCCACATAAGCTAATTTACCCACCCATTTGGATATTGTATAGCAGTGATAGAAGGCAGGCCTGACAGGAAAGGGAAAGCTTTTTGCCTTGTTTGATATATTCTGGGCTATTGTCAGCCACCTCAGGTACAAGAGACTTATTTGACATTAGCATTTTACAGTTCTTTTGAAGGGAAAAAGAAAACAGCAGAAGTTTTGAGTTTGTCATTTACAAGGGTCTTGAAAAGGTAAGTGGATGATGAATGAAAGTGATGAACTGTAGGATGATGAACTTTGGACTCAAGAAATCAGCACTCAGCTGTGGATGCAGCTCATCAGTGATTTAACAAACTGCAGACTTCAGAAGTGCAGAAAATTAAAGAATCAGGGTCACAAAAAAATTTACAAAAATGCTATCTGGACACTTATGTAGGAAAGGCAGAGAACTGGAGAAATGCTCCAACAATGGTATGAAATCCTAATATCTGGAGCCTCAATTTGACATCTGCATTCATGAGATCTAGGACAAAGCCCAACATAAAGAAAACAATTTTTACTTTGGATGGAAGTCTTGTTGACTGATTGCAGCACTGCCTGCTGGAGAATGGCTATTCAGAATAATCCTGGATGCTCGGAAGAGAAAATCATCCAGTAATGGCTTAATCAAAGATGAACCTGCAACACAGTAATCCACATCTACTGTTAAATACTTACATTAACTCTGTACCATATCAGTAAAAAACAGTCCTAAATATTTTCTCAAATGTCACAAGTACAAAGGTACTGCCAAAATGACTTCTTACAGAGCTGCTTCACTTCTACTGATGCATTATAATGTCTTCACATGTACTGACTACTGGAAAGTCATCTGACAGTGCTATGCAGAATTCACACCAGTTTAGTTGCTTTAGAGTACAAAGAAATACTTACCAACCATTTCCTTCTCTGCCCCACAAAGAGAAAGGAGGGTTTTAATGAGCCTCAAGTGCCCTGCTAACAGGATGTTATCAGCTTCACTGGTCTCACACTCAGCTGTGCGGTTGGGTTCAAAATTGTCCAGCCAGGTGATCTCATCTTCTAACATGGCAGCTGGGCTTATCTTCAGCTGCTCCATTTCTGATGCTGCAAGAAAAAAAAGAAAACCCAGAGAAATGAATGGCTCTACAAATGTAGGATATAAATACAAAGAAGTTCAAACAGTATACCTTCCACAAAAGGAACTTGTTTCACTTCCCAAAAGGAGTAAGTTACAAGAACAGTCTCTGTCAAGGTGTTAACAACACAGGACAGACAGCATACTGGCAGGTCACATTGAGTTCATGGTGTAGTAACCCCTTTGTGAAGGCAGAAGCTGCCATCAGAATGATGTGTGTGCCTGTACAGTAATCTAAACATACTTACACGTGAGGTCATCCAATAACTGACATCTCAGGTCAAAATACTCAGTACACTGGGACAAAAGTCTGAAACAGGTACAAACAGAAGGAAAGTTTAATTTCAAATCAAAAGCATTTTTCTAAGCAATTGCTTTGAAGGCCTGTGTGCCTGTCCACCTAATCCAAAATAGCATAGCTGTCTTCTGGCATGCACACGCTGCAGTTTTAGAACAAAATCCTGCCAAACAGCTACTTCTGAATGTCATGAGTAACATTTAAACCTGCTTTCTACCTTCAACTCATAACTATTTTAATTCACTATTGCTAATTGTTACAAATAATTATCAGAGGATGATAAAACATGTTTAAACTTCTCAGTTATTCCTCTATTCAGATTCAGAAGAAAAGCTGAACTATAATAATTCACAGAGGAAGAGTATCTCGAGGATTCAGTTTTATTTCTCTTCAATTTGCCCAATTCCAAAATTACCTGGGGTGTGACAGGGATGTCTGTTTTGACAGACTTTGCAAGTCCCTTGTGCATGTCCCTAATTTCTTGTGCCTCAGAGATACTACAGTACTATTCATGGTAAAACATGGTAAGCATTTGCTTCCTAATTTCACATGCACATGACTTACCTCTGGTTGATTCCTCTCATGATGCTGGTTGGTGACCAGAGAGGCAGCTGGGCACCAAGAACAACACTCAGGAGAAACTGGTTTGGCTTTTGTACATCTGGGTGAGCTGATGTGTCTGTCTGACTAAGGGTGTACAGCTGGTCACAGGCAACACGACGAATCTGAAACAACATCATTGTCAAATACAGTTTGTCAAAGGTTGCAAAAATTACACTTCTCTGTTGTTAGAAAGCCAACAGAAAAAAAACAGATATTGAAAATCTTGTGTAAACCTGACCATGAGCTCTGTCAGCCAGGGTTTGTCTATTCATACAGACTTAGCAATCCACTTCCATTGCTGAGCTAAAAGCTCTGATGCTTTATTAAACACAGATTATAAAGTTAGATAAGGGGAAAAGGATTCAACAACTTCACGTAAATTATGAGATGCAATGAAATTAAGTATAGCATGGTTTGAAAATACCTAGAATTCAGAAATATTGAATCAGAAAGAATATTTTATAGAAGGGCTCTGACATTTAGAAGAATTTCTCACAAGTTCAGAATACTCCAATAGATTTTATCCAGATATTTTCAGACAAAAATTACCTTGAACTTTCCCCAAAGTACTACCTGCTTTGTTTAGACTAGTCACAGTACAGTTTTGTGCCTAGTGGATTAAACAAGCCTAAAGAATGTAATACCTCAGCATTTTCTATCAACACATCACTAGATACTGGAATTACTAACAATTATACAAAGGTCATACATTCAAATACAAAAAACCTGTTGAAACGAACTATTTTATCTTCAAGACCATATTAAATGATCAAACTGTACACATTTCAGAAGTTTTCAGAGAAAGGCTCCCACCTCAGCACTTGGTGATCCTAGCAGTATGTCAATGATGAAATCAGCAACACAAGGCAAATTGTAAAAAGATCCTAGAACAAAAGAATACCAAGGTATCTTTTAAAAAATGATCTTTTAAAGTAAGGCAGATGTAGTCTTGCATTAAAATACTGTAGAACCTAGAGGACACCCCCATCAACACAAAAATAGCTATGTGAGTATTTCCCCATCTTTTTCCCTCACATTATAACAGCACTTTCCTTCTCCTTCCACCACCAGGAAGGTTTACACTTCCTGCACACAAAGGTTCAAGTACTAAACACCAGCTATGCAAACAGCAGCACTTGAGAGCTACACAGTTCAAATCCAGTGCAAATATTTATATACTGGCAAGAAGTCAGCTTTCCCAATACATTTCACTAAGGTGCAGCACCACGTGGTTTGTTTCATCCCATCTGTTCTTCAAACCTGGAAAAAAAAAAACCCTGTATTTTTAATGAAAGATTCTGAGTTTAACTTGAGCTGTCTCAGCTTACAAAGCTAGAAGTTGCTCGTCAATTTTTTTGTGCTTGTCTATTTCCAAAAGCTGTTGCCACCTTACCTATATTCCAGACACTGAGATACCCAGTTCTATTTCATACCTAGTTGCTGGCTGCGTAGCTGAAGGCAGGTTACCAAGAGAGACAAAGCTTCTCCAGCAATCAGAGCATCTTTGGTGGATACAGACTGCTGCCTCACACAGATCCCAGCATGCAGGGCTGTTGGCTCTCCTTCACTTCCTGAACTGCAATTACTTCCTGCATTGAGAAATGAATAAGTGCTGTAACACATCAAACTCTTCAGGTGTTTTCACCTTCTGGTCAGTTTTCTGCAATTTAAAAAATGCCAAATGCATTTTTCTCAGCTTTGTCTTATTCTATCATAGAATCATATGAGTTGGGAGGGACCCAAGAGGTTCATCAAGCCAAACTCCACTGAATCCAGCTTCAAGCTTTGGGAGAGCTAATTTAAGAATAAACCAAATGCTTTCTTTAGATCTATTTCAAGACACTGTTAACCTACCTGAGCTGCTAAGTCTGTTTCTAATCCCAGCAGGAAATAAAGTGTTGCTCTCTTTTATTGGCTGACTACTTCCCACAAGGTCCAGTCGTCCTGCAGCAGCAGCCCAAGAGAGTCTCATGAAGCAAGCCACTGTGGAAGTGAAATCATTCACCTCCATAGTCTGAGGAAAGAAGAAACAGCAGTTACTTCTGCAATACTCAACACCTTTTGTTAAGCACAGGGCTAAGAGGAATGTATCTTCTGGATCACATCAAATTTCACATTTAGATTTATTGTCCCCTCTCTTCCCTAAGGAGGCTCAAGGATATAAGAGCCTTTTGGTTCCCAAGGAGAGATTTGTATTACTCCCTTAGTAGGAAGCAGTTAGATTTAAACTCTCCACTAGGGTAGGTGCCCTTTACAACCATCTGGAGTTAGGCAGGATGATTTCAATCCTCTAAATCCATTTGGGAAGCACTGCCAAAGAACCTAGCATAGCATACTTGTTACATTAGCGAGTAAAATATCTTTCAGCTGAACTCAGGCTTCAAATAGGGTGTGTTCTTGTCAGGTTAGAATGTTCTATTAAATTGCCAGTCTCAGATTAATTACACTGACACATCTAGAAGGGAAAAGAACATTTTCTTAAGGTATTAAAAATAAAAGTCTCCGTTTACCTCAGGGTGCCATCGAGCAAATTTAAGTTCTCATGAGCTATTTGAAACAAAAATCTTGCCCCAGATTTCTGATTCGAAGAAACTTGGACTTAAAACCACTAATTCAAACAGAAATATTCTTTCTCTTCACAGAAAATTAACAAGACCAAGACCTTAGAGTTACATGTGACTGACAATAAATCACAAATAAGATTTTTGTGTAGTTCTGTTTCTGGTAAGCAGTTTCAGGGTACTGTTTCCCTTTGGACTTCCCAACATAATTCTTGAGAATTGAGTTTGATTGGGAAGACTAGGAAGAGACATTGTTTATCAGGACCTTCAGAGGTTTTTAAATAGAGCCTGGGCAAGAATCTCTATGAAAAGGTACATTTTTTAATAAAATCCAGGAGTTCTACAGATGTCACTGGAGACTGTTTACATCACCATAAATCATCAGACACTTCCTTCATCATCAAACACTTCCTTACTTGTATGGCAACTCTTGCTGCTGGGATGATTTCTTCTACCCTAATGGAGGATCTATCAGACACAGAGAGCTGTCTGTAGGATGACTTCTCAGGTGTTCCACAAATGGACATCTGTCTGCTTGCCTGCCGGCTGACATTACGGAAGGGACGTGAGGACAAAGCTTCTACCCCATCTTTTATGAAATCCTCATCCAGTAAGGTAGGCATAGTCTGGCCAACAAGCAAGAACCTACATTCAGAGAGCAAAACCATCAAGCTTATGTTTGAATGCTCACAGCAAGTGAATGAAACAGAACTCTAAGTACCAATTAGTCTTTAATATTACAAGCCACACTCTGGAAGCCAAGAAAGCAGCACTTTCTCTAATGAAAAGCAATTACTTACCTTGCAAGTTGTAGGCAGATGGAATAGACTCCCTGTCTTGTTTCATAGTCTACTTCTGATGGGATGGAATCTCTCTGCATCACATTCACCACCAAACTTAAAAACAAATCAATATGACAGACTCCATTTGAAAATGTTTTGCATTAGGAGTGAACTATAATTTATTTCTTTCCTCCTCCCTTCCTATTCAGTCAAGGTAAGTGCCAGCTAAAATTGCCAAACTGGTGTCTTTGAAGAGTAATATCCTCATTTTCCTCTCCAACATCTACATATAGGAACTTCCAGTTCTTGCTGGAAAATGCCTCAGGATCTATATGGCAGGGGGTAAGAATTGCTAAGAGCAACATATACCTGATACATCTGACACAAGCAGAAGTAGTATTGCCAGGTCTTCCAAACCACTCACTCTGTGCCCTCTCAAAGGGTCTTAATTTTGGAGATAGTCAAATTAAATTTGTTTTTCACAGCATGATCTGTCCATCAACTGGTATCTATGCAGAACATAGTATAATACTTGCAAATTTGAACTGAGACACTTACTTGCTATTTATCTATCAACTACCTTAGGGAAAAGCTACACTGCATGACCTTATCTGTGGCTACTTTTATTTTGGGGTTTAACAACATATCTCTGCTACATTACTATGTAGCCACAGCAGCTTTTCAGACAGGGGTAGTGAAAAAAAACAACCAGCTTTTGGTGATTTTTTTGTTTCCTCTGAGAAAAAAACTGATGGGTGTACCAGTGTGCTCCAGCGTGGGAATCAGAAACTAAAGAGCTAACTAAATGAAGTGTTAGCAAGTGAAGATTTTGACATCTAACCTCAAACCTCCTGCTCTGAGGAAGTTTTCACAGAAGGACTTGGCACAGTTTCTTGCCATTTCATCATCTGCAGTTGGCATCAGCTTGGAGCTCAATACCTAAAATAAATGAATAAATAAATATGCAGACACTTCCCCTTCCTTATTACTCTATCTTCCGAAGGTTAAAAGCATAACAGAAAAAACCCCACTACAAATGAAGCAATTAATACACTTATTGTGAGGCTGCAGTCAGAAGAAAGAAATCACTTAAAATATTTGGGACAATTATGGTTATTACAGATATTTATTCTGTACCACCCGCATTTTTTTTCTCATTGCACTTTACTTGCTAAAGGAAAGGGTAAAGCACATATGCTAACACATGAAGTATCTTCAGGCTCAGCTGGTACTCCTTAAGAGCCCAAATCCTTCTTCTTTCTAGATTTTCAGTTTACAGTATCCCATACAAAACACTACAGATGGCTTGCATTTGATTCATGCCTTCTAAAACACAATCATATTGAGATACTGGGGGGTAGAAGATGGTCCAGGTAATTCTACAGCCTTATGAACATCACCACTGTATCATCCCACTTGTTTTAAGTCAGTACTAAATTTCACAGAAGAGATCAGAAACATTGCCATAAGGAAGCCTGCAATCTCTGGGAGTCAGATCTTGTATATATTCATTATCAATTTAACTTCATTTTACATAAAAGGAAAAACAAACCACCACCAAACAAACAAAAATCCTACCCCACAAAAAGCTAACATTACACTGCAGAAACCCAAAGGAAAGCAACTACAAGAAAACACCCCCAGTGATCTTGGGCACAGGCAAGGAAGGGAAGAGAATAACTTTATCCACTGTTTTTGAAGCTGCTGGCAACCAGTCCTCTGACTAAGTTGTTCAAACCATATTTTTCTTGAGTCCTTAATAAACAGTGGGACATGTGAGTAAAACTACAAACTATCCAGCTTCCCAGAGTGTGTAGATTATGGTGTACTGGAGAAAAGACACAAGCTGAACTAACACTTTTTAAAACCCATGAGCTCAACCTTTTGAAAGAACCTTTTTACAAGGTCCAAATCCAGTCCTTTTGGCTAAAGAACTTGCTTGGGAGAATACTTAAGGGTAAAATAATTGTATGTATTCCACTCACTCTACATGCACAGCTAAAACAGGCCAGAAGCTTGCATATTCTCTTCACACTGGAATGATTCTCAAAAAATATTCCTCCTCAGCCTCTACAGACTATGGTAGACTTACACAGAAGTTAGCATTCTTTTTCTTTCAAATTGAATTCAACAAAACAAATCAAACTGAAGAACAGCTCCCATTAATTTTTAAAAGAAGCTAATGTGTTTTTTTGAAATACATATACCAAAAATCATATACACTTAGTTTCTGGAGATTCAAAACAGAATTTTCATTTTGATGCTTCTTTGTTCTTCTTCACTTCAGAACATTCCTTCCACCTTGCAAATCACAAGGGGAGAGGCCTGGCTTCACATTAAAGTCTCTGAAGGGGAACATTTTTACCCCTTTCCTTCTGTGTAAAATTTATCACATAGATAGATAAAAGCAGACTATGGCATGACATTTGCATTTTGCATAATGACCCTGTGATAGTGGAATCCTGCCCAAGAAACTTAGCTCTACTTAAAACTTAGAAACAAGTAGACCTTCTCAGAAACAAGTAGAAAGAAGTAAATTTGTTTTCTTACCTCTAAATTGTAGAGCACTCTGAAGGTGGACATGCCTGGGGCAAAAGATCTGAAGAGACTTTCTAGTATTGAACTAGCACTGGGCTGGTGTTGGTGTTTTGAAGACAAGGATGGTGATTTTGAAGACTGAGAACTTGTTTCTGATAGCAGTGTTTTCTAGGAGGAACGAGACACAGGAAATATTTTGAGAATGCCACATTTTGTTATAATTAGCAGTACACTTCCTATAGTCTCTGTAGTAACCCTCTGGTCTCCTGCTGCTTGCAAATAAGTCAATAATCCTCAACATGACCATTAATTATTTTGCAGTAGAATTTCAAACCCCTCACAGATTATAATCTGACAGGGAATTTAAGAAACCTGGTAATAAAATTCCTTTTGTTAAAATCAGCAAGATTAAGTATTTTTAATCCATACCTTCCTTCCCAGGGAATCAAGCTGATCAAGAGCCTCCTGAATAGCTGGGTCAGTGGGAATCAAGAGCAGAAGTTTCCTCACCCGAAGTGTTATCCTGAAAAGTTATCAGAAGTCACTTGTGCACTGTGGCCTGGTGGGTGTCTATACACTGCAAATTCAGAAACTATTCAAACTTTGCATGTGAGCATTTCTTTAATATTTAATAACCATTTACTTTGCTTACCTGGGCTCCTCTAGATTGGCAAGCTGGTAAAGCATATCAAACACATTACATACAAGAGCCATGACTACTCCAGGGAGGGATTTCTCCTGAGAATTAAGCAGAAACATAAAGGCCTTTTACTCCCCTCTTTGTTGCAAGTACTTTAATACAGTTCTTCATTGAAGCAACTGACCCAAATGCCAACCTGGCCTGTAGAAATCCCATCCACTTTCTAGACTGAGGCAACATTTGATTTTTGACATTACTCAATTTCCCTTTTAAACATTAATTTTTGAAGTCAACTGTTAGGGTTGACAAAAAGAGCAAACCAGGAGTGGTCTGAACATGTCAGTAAATGCTTCTCAGTTTATTTTCATATTGAAACTTTTTATTAATCGTGGAAATGTGGAAATCTTTCCCTCTGACAATCAAACTTAAGTCATACGGGTCTTGTTTGCTTAAAAGACCCCTTGGGGATTAATAAACACCCATCACACTACAACAGCTGAGAGAACACAGACTGTGAGGTCCAATCTGCATGCATAAGCCAACTGTGCTTTAAATGCTTTGTTTCAATTGCAATTTGAAAGCAAAACCTGACTGCTAAAAGCTGGATACTCAACCTGATGTGAACAGTTTCTGTCTCATCTTCTTGTACCTTTTCCTCCCAGCTACAACTCCCCCAGCTCCAAGAAAACCTGAGGGAAGGTTCCAGGCTATCCCACTGTACCTGCTCCATTGCATAGGATGAACTAAATACACTGCTGCTGTTGCTGGAACTTGTTGAGGAATCTGCAGAGCTCCCTGATGGAGTCCCACTTCCTGATGTTTTTACTGTCAGGACTTGTTCATCAGAGAAGCCCAGCTGGTGAAGTAGTTTCTGATCTTTGTTTACAGTTAGCTGCAAGAAAATTTTTACCATTCAGTTTTGGAAAAGAGACTCAATTTCATAAAGAATTGAGATTTTTTTGTAGTTAACATACCAGGCTGTCATTGGCAAATATCTGTATATTATCCACAGGTGAATTCAACATCTTTGCTATCTTCCACCTGACGCTTCCTACAGTTTCATTGCTATGAGCCTGTAAAATTACAAGACACTGGCTCAGTAAGTTTCCTCAAGCAGTAAATTCCATGAAAAAAAACAAATGCCTTCCACTGAAGTCTTTCTGTTCCTCTGCATAAGGTGGTAAGGGAATTGCCCACAAAAGAGACAAACAGGGTAGGACACCAGTAAAAATGCTTCATCACCAACTTTTTCCCACTCCAAAATAACAATCAAAATATACTTAGTCTACAGACTTCCATTACAGTAGCCTTATATACACTTTTAGCATTTTTTAGTACAGTTTTCAAATTGACAGGAGTCCTTAAAACCAGCTTACTCTGTTCAGTTCAGGCATCAAAAAAACCCACGAGCAGTGAGATCACCAACACCCCATGACACATAACCTGTGCACACATACCTCTATGGTGAAGGTATCTTTGGTTGACTCATATGTAACATTAAGTGTTAAAAGATGTCCATGGAAAGAGGCACCATGAGGTAGAATAGTTCTGGGGACAGAATAAAGGTCCTATAGGAAGAGAAGGATGACAATAAATACCAGCCTTGAAAACAAAGAGATTTCTGTGATGGTATGTAACAAAGCTACTCGAGTTGCTTCAACTTTTATATGCTTAAACTTTTATTATTTTTAATAACACTGGAAGTTGTGTTCTTAACCTTGCCTAGTAAAAAATTTCATATCTTACCTCTATTGTTATCACATAACGCTCTGCCAACAGCAGCAGCCTCTCAATTATTACAAGTTTAGTTGACCTAGAGATAAACATTGAAAACAAGAATTACTTGTCTCAGAGATTATTTTCAACATCCATAGGTAATTACCATGAATCAGCTGTTTTCAAATATAGCTCCTTAAACCTGGAGTTAACTCAGCTGAAATCAACTAGGAAAACAGGCCAAGAAGCTTGCAGTATACTGCTTGAGGTGTAGCAAGTTTCAGAAGTTGTTTCGTGTTTAAGGTCTCACCCTGCTGTCCCAGAAATACTTCATGACTAATAGGCCAGTTATAGTCTCTGGCTGCTTTTATTTGTGGGTGTTTTTTATATTTGGTTAGTTTTGGTTTGGGGGGGGGGCTGGGAAGGCAGTGTCGGGTTTTTTTGTTTGTTTACTTGAGGTTTTGTTTTGTTTGTATTTTTTTAAACCACATTTTTTTCAAAGCTTCAGTGGAATTCAAATTGCACCATAATTGGAATGTTCAATTGAGAAAATACCAATACTGAGAATTTTAGTCAGCACTCAAAATCACATGTGAAACAGCTGGAAGGAAATGTCTACTATCATATTTAGTCTTTTAAAGGTAGGCCTACCTGTAAGGAGACTGAACTGATGTTGCCACCGTAGGCATAGCAGTTGCTGTAAGCATTTTTGTAGCTCTTGTGACAGCATGTGTTAATGTTGGACCACCAAGTGCAGAGCTGGCTGCCTAGAATACAAAGCAGAGTGCAAGTGCTGGTTTATATGGACCAGGATGCCCTGCTAAGAGGACAACAAGTATTTGTAGAAATAAATTTTATCTTTAAATAGAATTATCATTGCCAGTTAAACTAATTCTAAGATAGAAAACTAAAAATGGATGTAAATCCAAGGACAATCAAAATTTGTCCTTTACCTCTAATCGTGTGTAGCAATCAGCAATGAATTTCTTGTGCAGTGATACTGAATCCTAAAGATCAAATGTACAAATGAATTAGAACTTTCACAGAAATTACTTAAGCTGACAGACATCAACAAATTATACATTTCAACATGCAGAATTATCAAGGCTCTGTGAATGCACAAATATTTGCCTACCTTTTTCAATCTAGGAGTTAGATTAATATAGCTGTAATTTATTATCAATTGAATAGCTTCATTGGCAATTTCTTCATCAGGTGACTCCATTGCAATCTTCCAAATGAAATCCATTCCTATTAATTCCAGTTTTTCTACACTCTATGCAAGAACAACAGTAAAACATGACTGGTTTGTTACACAACAGTAAGCTTAGCTAAGGGAACAAAACAGTCTTTATTTGCTGGAAAAGATCTTTTTACTGAATCTCAAAATTTTTCTTTTTCAACACGCTGCCAAGCTCTGACACAGTGCAAAGGAAAACCGATAGCTGCAGATTGGTGTTTTTATACTAGAAAAGAATAATTTGTTTACAGGTGGATAAACAAGTTCCAAAGAACATTCTCAGTCAAGCCAAATGAAAAATTAAAAACTTCAAAAGCATGGAGAAATTTAACTGGGAATGGAACTTGTTTCACAAAGGTCAACATGGTAACTAACCACATAATGAACCATCAAAAAACCTACAATGAAACTTGGCAAAAAATTATGCATTTGAAGTAACTAGGATAAAGATCTAACAAGCCCATGAAAAACTATTTAACATATCAGCATTTAATAAAAGCACTGAAGGGTTACAGGACTTAAAAATTACTGTAGGCTAGAATTTGAATATGTCAAGCCTAAATCTCACGCAAAGAAGAAAAAAGAAAGGAATCTTTTCCTGCTTAGGAGAAGACAAAAAAAACCCAAAAAACCATGACCATCTAAAACAGCTGCTAAAGAGCCCTTGCCTCCCATGCTCCCAACCCCAAGATGCCACAGGTAATATACAAGAAAAAACCTCTTTAGAACACTCACCAGTTGTGTTCCTTGCCTCTTTAGTCGATGGTCACACAGGTTCACATTTTCAAAAAAAGTCTTAAATAAGCTAAAGCCTGAAAGTAAAAAAAAACAAAGCAAGCTTTTTATTCAGGTGAGGCAAAGCTTCTATGCTTTTTTTTTGAAAACACAAAGACAGCAAATACAGGAGATGACTTTGTCACTCTAGAATTGTGAAAACTCATAATGGTAGAAAAAGACCTGCTTATTTTATTGATTTACAGAACTGTTGAGATCTTTAACGTGACAGCTTAGGAAGCAAATTTCTGGCATGCAATTTAAAAACAAATCTGTTGAGCAAAGTAATTTCCTTACCATTCATAGTGATTTCATATGACTCCAGTTTAAGAATTTTCTCTTTGAAGAGCTGTTGCTGTACATCACTCTCTAGATCATGCTGTCCTTTTGTAAACCACTCAAAGCACATCTGTGAATGAAAGGCAGATGTATTTTTACCCCATTGTCATAGCAAATATCATTTTATACAGCATTTGTACACTATGTCAGATACATACATCTTCCAGAAGTTGTAGCTACAGCAAGAGGTTGCAAATCTAATCTCCTGGCAACCTCACATGTTATGCAGGCTGTACTGCAGCATTAGGGTACTTCATAGTCACCTTCCACACAAATAACGCTGAATTTTAATTTTTAAGACTCTGCAAACTTGCATGAATTCCTTTCCAAATCAGCATCCACCAACCTGCAACTCTTCTCCTGGCCAACATTCCTCCTTCAGTCAAATCTGACATTAAAAGAATGTCAGTTTTAAAGTGTTGTAAGTGAACATGTAACACTGGCTCCCTTAGCTTACACAAAGTGAGTAGTGTTGCTACTTAGTTTCACAAGTCTCAACAAATCCATGTGCTATTCATGAGCCATTAAGATTCATTCTGCAACCACAGACTTTTCAAGCTTTTCTTACCTCTCGATCTAATTCACAAACATCCTGGCCAGTTACAAGGCATTCCCAGATCTCCCTGGCACGATTCCAGCCCAAGTAAAGGGTGGCTTCTTGCAGGAAAAATGCCAAAAATTTTAGGTGTGCCTCCAAATACTGAGAAAGAAGAAACAGAAACCCAAGTGTAAGCCTTTTCTTTCTGGAAACAAGAACTCTGGAGAACGCTTTTTATTTTTTGCAAACGTAATTATCAAGTAACAGCACACCTTGCAAAGCCTAGAAAACAAATGTCTTCTGCAGTGAGATTCAATTCTATTTTTACATGATTTTTACTATTATAATTACCTTTCTAAAATGGATTTGCTATTACTTGCTTGGTATTATTTGACACTAGTTTTTAAGTCTCAACTAAGGTGGAAAAATTAAATTATCAAAACCTTAGCAACTTTAAAAATCTATCTGTGTGTGGCTTCAACTTCCTAACTAGTAAATTTATTCCAGGCTCGAAGAACTTCACACCAAATTCAAAGGTATAGTCTCTACAAGGATAGTTCAGCTGAACCTGGTAGAGAAGCTGGAAGCTGCACCAGCTTGGAGACAATAGGTCCTGGTCTGGGGAGATCTAAAATAACAAAACTTCACTAAGGAACTTGTAGATTGTGCTGTTTACTTAGCCTTACTCCTTAGTATAACAGAGCAGCAACAAGCCCTAATATCTAAGTGTCAGACCTATAAATAAAAATGTGTAAGTATTCAGAGAGAGCATTCATACCAGTCAATTAAAAAAAATGACACATTATCTATTTGTCTGCAGCTTGGTCAGTGATACACTACATCAGGTTTTCAAAAACCTAAGGTAATAAGAAATTCAGGGTTCAGTACCTCCCGGTAAGTGTATCTGCCATCCACCAAGGTTGCTCCAACAAGTCCTCCTGGACCTGCCACAGATGCAGCCAAACGGTGGCATGAGATCAAGCTTCCTGTCACCAACTTCACTATTTCAAAGTTTTTCTTCAAATCTTGAATAATGCTCTTGGCAAAACAAAACGTTGAGAAAAGAGGTTGTGAAGAAAATACCAGGCACATGCACACAGCAGTCTGCTCTTCTACAGATGAGTCTTATCAGGAGTATCCCCCCCTCACCAGCATTATCCCTTCCAAGCATCCAAAGCCCCCTGATATTAGTGGTTTCAGCATGTGCCAAAATCCATGTGATGGGCTGCAGATTGGAAAGTCCCACACCTCCATTCAGTCACTGTATAACACATGTGACTTGCTGCTAGAGTCAATATCAATTAAATTACAAAGCAGCTGGTCTAATCATTAGCCATTGTTCATTTCTGAACAGAGACATGTTAATTATTCTACAAAAAGCTGAGAATAAATTAGTCCTGACATAGCAAGCAGGTTTATACATACATGTATGGCACACACAAAACAGCACCTCTGCTTTAACACTTGGTTTATGCTACATCACTAAACTATACTTGTCAAACTTTTTTAGTTTATTTCCCCCTCGCCTCCCTCCCACATCTAAATTCAAACTTCCAGAAGCAGAGCCACAGAACCATAAGAAGGGTTTCAATAATGATCTCAGCATACATTCTTACCTTGTCTTGCTTTTGGTAAGTTTGCTTAATAAATGAACGTGTGATTTCATGGAGCTGACGTAGTGCTGGCACCACCCACACAAACTGAGGATTATTGTGCTGGGATGACTAGGAGTAGGAAAGGTAAAAACAATTACACATCTGTACATGCTCACCAACAGATTAACTTCCCTTTCAGACTCCTAGAAGCCTAACAATTTTTCTTAATGCTGCAGTTTCAAAACAGCAGCTACTACTTTGAAGGCTTCAACTAATTGTTCCTCACACTCAAGGTGCCCTTCTTCACCTTCTGCAAGAAGTGCTTTGCCATTTTGCTGTCCTTATTATTAAGCCCAAGGTCCCACCTCCTTGTTAAAGAACATGCAAATTAAATAGACAAAAAAGAATTCAGTTGCACCAGGGAGAGCTGATAAACCACCACCTTCCTCAATTATGTGAGATGAAGCAGGCCTGTTAGGGCATAAGAGGGCAAATCCAGTCAAATGATGTTACTTATTGCTAAAGCAAGAATAATGGAAGGAAAAAACCTGAAACACTACTGAGGGTTAAGAGACAAGAAGAAATTTCTGATTGGTGCTGCAAGGAGCCCTCTGAGAGGAAGCAAAGGATACTCAAGCTGTATTTTGAAAGAGATCCTGCAAAGAATAACCCTCCTACCTCATTGTTAGAACTGCTCATCACTTTTCTGGGAGGCTTCATTTTCTGTAAAGTTTGACCACACAAACCAGTACTGAGGTTGCTTGTTGAGAGAAGTGAGGTCTGGTTTAAAGACTGACAACCACCACCACATACACACTCATGAGAGATTAAAGTAAACTGCCCATAACAGAGAGCTCTCTACTGAGGCTCCCTCATCTACTGGAGAATGCTGCCTTAATATTCCATTCCCTCCCAGTTTAAGTCATTGTTTCCCCTAATGAAGGGAAATAATATAATGATGTATTTTTAAGCATCTGCTCTATGGCTACCCCAATCCCTTCCAGACTGAAATGAGAGCTTTCCTTTAGCATTCCCCACTGCAGCACCTCTGTTAATGCCCTTTCCAGGATGCAATTAAAAAGAATGCCAGAAAAGGAAAGGATAATAGAAGAACCAAAAGAAAGACTGCGCGTTTTGCAGATATTAAGAACTCCAAGTTTGAAATCTGTAGTCATAAGCATACACACAAAAAAGTGTGATCAATCCCAAGAAGCAACATACTATGCCTCCTAAACAACTAAGCTCCTCAACAGATGCTGCAACACAGACGAAACTTAATTTAACATGAAATAAATGAATTAATTTAACATGAAATCATTTACAGATATACTTCAAACTGAAAGAAAGAAGACAGAAGCATTCCTGCAGACCTCAAGAAAAACTGCCTGCTATAGGAACAGTGCAGGATAGAGTGTATGCAGTCTTTTAAGCCATGCACAACTCTGCTGCTGCTGCCAGGAAACAGCAGGAATGGCTTCTTCATGTTAGATGGAAAAAGTAGAAATATTTAATTAAACTACAAAACTACTCAGATTTCAATATCAATTTACATTGAGACTTAATGGCCATGCCAGAACACATGCTTAACTCATAGAAAACTAATTAAGGCTTTCACATGAAAGGGACAGTTAAAATACTGACATACCTTTATAGTGGTTCCATTTGCAAATTCTAACCTTGGGCCCATCCTGGTAGTTTCCCATAAAATGATCACTCCTTGTGCTGAAAATTTGCTTAAAACAAAGGCAAGAGACTTACTATGAGTCTCATGGTCAACAAACTGGCTCACACAAAGCCTACCCCTCTTGTGGACTCCCCAAGGTAAGAACTTACAGATGGGACACACAATTTTGCATCTTGAAAGAAAGGGAACATCAAGGCTAGTGGACATTTCATATTGAAAAAGATAAAATAATAAACCAACCCTCTTAATATCCTCTATGCATTTGATGATGTAACTTCTTTTGATTGCTTCTTTCACTGCATAGGCATCACTGAGGATTGTCAGATGTTCCTCCAAGGCCTGCTGAATAAGACTACAGGGTAATGTTGGAAGATGAGCCAACTCCCAAAGTACCTCCAGAACCTAGAGGAAGAAGTGCAAGACTAGTCAAGACTAGCAACCCTGTGTTTACTAAAGAAAAGAAATCAACAAAGAAAACAGAAAGAGAAAGGAAAGGGATTTTATTTTGCATCCACGTGCCTTTCCAGTGGTTGTGTCCACACGTGCTTCCCGACCAATGCGCCCTATGAGGCTCAGCAGCTTCTGTCGCACTCTGTCACTCTCTGTCTCCCAGCTCTGTGGCAAAGAAACAACATTCACTGCACCAGCAGCAAGCACTGGCAGTCTGTTCTGTCCCAAGGGTACACAAAAACTCAATTTACAATTGGTTTATTGCAGGAAAATCAAAATACAGAAAAGTATGTTCCCATCACGCGTATTTTTTTTTTTTCTTACTGGGAGCTGAAAGGATCTACCCAATTCTTTAAACTATAAACTAGAAGAGAGTAAATACAATAATAAAATCTCATTTTTTAAGTACCTTAGAACTGCCTAAATAATGTACTTAAAATCTAAGTCAGTTAGCAGTACCAGTAGCAGATCAGGCTTTTGGGTTAACAAAAAAATCAGTATTAGTGTTATTTTATAGAAAAATTCCTATTTTTTTTTTAATATACAGAAAATATAAAACTATTTAAGCAACTTTTTTTTGGTAGGCTGGATGCACAAGGATATCTCATCAATACTCTTCCTAAGGAAAGTAAATTCATGTGAAAACTTACCTTTTGGATTAGGACAAATAAATGATTGAGCTGATCAGAGCTAAACTTCACAGCAGCTGCAGCAATAATGGTATGAATGTTTTCAATCACAGTGGAGGATTGCCCTGACTGAAAAGAGGAAGGAAAACAGATGAAGGTGGATCTGTATCCCAAATGAGACACAGAAAAAGCTGTGTGTGAACATTATCCTACTAGTTATACTAATGAGAAAGAATAACATCTTTTGAAATTTTAGAAAGACAAGGTAAGAATATTTGTCTCTGCTCCTCATTTCACTGGCAGAGAGGGTAAGAACTGGGAGAAATTCTAAAGCAGAAAAAAAGTTAGTCTGCCATTATTACAGCAGCCTCAAGATACTGCAATGGCACCTATTACTGTAAGTTGTGGTGCCAGCAATACAAACATCACCATTTTGACTGCTTGGTTGAGATGATGGCTCCATCCCTGATGCTCTTTAAGGCTTTAATTCAAAAGTGAGCAATACAAAACCTCCTCCTACACTGATGGAGCACCATGGTAACAACAGCAGAAGCAGGCAGGACTGATGAAAGAATAAAAGTGAGAGAGCTAGAATTATTCTTCAGCTCTACCAAGCATTCAAGACTTGCTACTGTGCTTGCACATACTACAAATCTGACAGTGTCCAATGAGTTTAGACTAAAACTTAAACATTTGGACAGAGGAGAAAACCATTTCTTGCAGAAGATTACATTTCTGGTCAAAATTTCCACGTGTCACTAGCAATTAGCAGTTAAATCACCTTTCCTACACAGCAGTAGGTTGAATATGCATGAAGTGAATGTGAAAAGATGACTTATCAGGCAATTATATGCATGTACAGGGAGTTAAATGGGAATTCATAACAGTTCAAGCCCACTTTCTTTAAAGTCACACTGTGAGCTGCCTTCAAATGTATATCTCCAGCCATGAAAATTAATACCTTTAAACATGGTCTTTGGCCTAGACAAACACTATCGCCTGCTTTATATTGACAACCTCTAATTCCAAGCCAAGTATTTTTGCAGCCCCTTAACACTTGTTGCAAAGAACTGAACTTCATGCTAAGATTTAATAGCTGTGTGAAAAGAAATTGCCAGAATACTTGATTTTAAATGGTAAAGGAAGAAGCAGAAGATAGCCTTGGTATTAATTATACTGTTAAAATCTCAACACCTCCACTCTACAGTAGAGGTGCCTATACTATAAACCAGGAAATCCCACCACCAGGAATTTCTGCTTTTGTAAGACAGTCTAAAAGCACCTGCCTAGCCTTGATGGCTTACCTGAATTCTCCAAATTTTAGTGAGCTCATCTAAAGATAATTTACTGCCCAGCAGTTCAATAATTCCCTTTATACGATCACAGTACTGTGCTTGGTCTATATTACCTGTGAAACAAAGGCAAATAAATTGAATATATTCAAGAGAGCATTACATACTTTAAATGCATAAGAATAAGCTATTTTAAAAGGGAAAAGATTTGAAAATTCTTCCTTTACTGTTATAGACAAATCTATTGGTTCAAACAAAAATGAAAAGTTCCTTCCATTTCTATTGTGTTTTACTTCACACATCTTAGGGCCTTATTACTTGGGAAAAAACCCCAAAACTCTTTTCTTGGGGCTAACAATATACAAACAGAGTTAAACACCAGGTTTTTTTACATAAAGGACTAGATGACAGGAGCAGAATTTGCTGAGTTTTCCTTAGTCAGCTTTGAAAACTCTTTTTTAAATAGAATTCCATTAACATAAATTGCAAGGGACAGAAGAAATTTTTAAATGTAAGATGTTCAAAGCATATGCCAAAAGTCTTTTTGAAAGTGCTTACCTTCTAAAGCAATTGACAGGACAGAATTTTCTACCAGCCAGTTTAGTAATCTGTCTGTATCTATGGCATTCTTCACTGACTTGGATACAGTGCTGTCTTCTATTAATTTTGTTACCTAGGAATTGCAAAATGTGAGATCCTAACAATGATCCCCACATGCATAACACAGGCACACAATGAAATCTATTCAGAAGGCTTACTGCAGAAATTAAATGTGAATCCTGAAATATTCTGAGCACAAGAGGTGTTTCAGGTTTTTTTTGTTGTGGTTGTTTTGATAATTTGGGGTTTTTTTGTTAAGTTTTGTGGGTGAAAGCAAATTGCTAACCAGAAACACCTCCTTGTTATCCATCTCTGATGCAGTAGATTCTTATTCCCAGACATAGAAAGTCTGGCCTGTGATGCCAGGTATATATTTGTACAGATATATGAGAAGTAGGTTACATTCAAATCAGTGTCCTATTTTTTATACAATACAGAACTGATACAGACTCCTCACTCTAGGGAGAAAGAGTACATTCCTGCTAACACCTTCACAAGCCACACTTTTATAACTTCAACATGGCATTTATGATTAAGAGCAAGCAGCAATGAGGTTTAACATCTCAAATTCCCCACAAATGAAGAAGCAAAATCGCAAAGAGGGACTCTAAAACACCTTACAATGTCTGCATACTAAAAAAATGCCTTTTTGGAACACTTAAATTGTACAAGTTCTGGAAGGATGTGATGAATGAACAAGTCTATACTTAAATCAAAACTCCCATGAAAAAGAAACTGTTTTCTCCTTCTACTTATATCAAAGATTCTAGCAGGAAGAACCCTGGGTCTATTAACTCCAGCTCCTAGGTGCTACTAGGGCATCCACATACAACCATAATTAAAAAATGCCAACAATTACACAGTGTAGTGACCTGATACAACTGGACTAAGACACCAGTCCAGGATTCAGCCCTGTTTGTTTGTTTTTTCCCTTCTCTCTATGAAGAGAGAAAAGGAATACCCCACAGGATGCTCTTAATTATCAGGGGTATCTCAGAGGGAATGTTCAATACCACAGACCACTACAATCTGAAACGGTTCAAACTAGGTCTAGGTCTTTTCTAACTGGGAGCCCACAGTCCTTGCAGTGGCTAGTAATACTACAAACACCTCTTTTTAGCTTTTAACAACTCATATTAGCTTGTTTTATTTATTACATATGAACTAAGCTTTTGCTAAGGCAACATCATTTGTCAGGGAGTATTATGCCATTTCTTTTTTAAGCTTGTGGTTTCAATGACTTCCTAACAACCCACCCTACTTACACACATGCACACACACACAAAAAGCAAACCTACTTCTTTGAGGGAGTTCATTTTTGCACTGAAGTGAGGGGATTTCAGCATGCGCAGCAGAATGTCCAGTCTCAAATCATCCACTGCAGTCACCAGGTCAGGCTGGAAGCGCATGCACAGCAGCTTGATCCCAGACAAGAGCTCAGGGATACTGACAAGTCTCTGTTTACAACAAAACAACAACAATAAAACAACACCAAAAAAAGATAAGGATAAATTTCAGATGTCAGTGGTTCACAAAGAGTAGGTTTAGTGACCCAGTGCAGGCTGTTCCCTCTATGAAATATGGTACAACATTAATCTTAAAGTATTGCTGGCACACTAGAAATTCTAAGACAGCAAAGTCTTTGGTTAAAGTGGACTCTTTTGCTACTAATTTGGTGTGCTAAATTGCTCCTCTGGCATTACACAACACATGCATACTTTCCAGTTAAAATTAACAATTTAAAGTCCAAGCAAAAAGTCACTGCTCATACATTTCACAAATCTCAATGCCAAATTCAGGTCAATAGAGGAGGGAGTCACAAGTTACAAGGACATTTTATCAACAATTACCAAGTTTTCAGAAGCAAACAGCTAACACCACAGTTGTACCCACATAAATCATAAGAATTTAACAGACTGCAAGACAGTCAGCATCCTCAAGGTTGAGAAGTGAGCATTCTGTACACTTCAGAAGGGGACCAACAAAACCATATTTGATAGCAAGAGCAACAAAAAAATTTTAAAAGCAACATAATATCAGATAACTACTAAAAAGGGTATTGAATGGAATAGGGTAAATGTATTCTCTCATATGTCATTCAGTCACAATTCAGAACAGATTATATTTTTGCAAGTGAAAATAAAGCTATCGTTCCAGTCTACATCATCAGCATTTTCATGAGGCACAGTTAAGTTCTTCCTAAATATTTAATATATAAAACATTACCTTGTCTTTCAGGTCCTTCTCTTCTACATTCTGTACATATTTAATCATTTTATGAATGATTGGATCCAGCATGGGCTAAAGAATGTGAGAAAAGGCATGATAATCACTCTGTGTTTCCTGAAACCAGCTACATTATTCACAAGATCTGGCTGTGGCAAAGTGAAATGTATAGCTGAAAGCTCACAATTATCTTAGGCATAAAGCAACACCTACAACATATAACTATCCCACTATGTATGCCCCGAAAAAGAAGCAAGTAGAATAAGAGACCAGTTCAGATCACCACAATAAAGGCTGAAAAACAGAAAAGATCTTCCAAAATGCATTAGTTATTAGATATATATGTGTTTCTGACTCTCAATGGCTTCTAAAATGTCTTCTCTTCAAATAAAGACTTTCAGTCACTTAATAAATTGATAGTTTTTGTGAGTGTAGGTGTGAAGCCTCAGGTATATCTGCATATACAAATATATCACACTTTTTTCCAGTATAAACTCTTATACAGACGTGTTTGATCTCAGTCAGAAAGGTAAATTTAAAACTAAATCCATCCAGCAAGTTAACACTCTTTTTCTACATGATTCACACTGATGCATTGGCTAATGGCAGTGGCAAACTTCTCACTGCTGCAATTGTAGATAAGCAACTGCAGATCACTGTGCTTGGAAAATGAATCTGAACACGGTCTGAGCCCTCTATCCATCAGCCTCAGGATGCTCAAAATGTACTTTATGCTAGGTGAGTTTTCAAAGCTTTCTGAATTAGTCACTAGCTTCACCCCAACACAGCTGTAAAGCTAATTTTCAGTCCTCTGTTTTTTTCAAATTCCTAAGATAAAAAGAACAGGTTCTTACGTAGTTGTCTCTGATACCACACTGCTCAAGATCTATTCTAACACAGTGAGCTCCATCTAAATTTGTGCAAACCTCTCCCATCACATTCCAAGGCTTTACTATATGCTGAAAGGAACTCATAACAAAAGGCATCTTACCTGTACTACAGAAGAGTTAAGATATTCTGCACAAACTCCAAATGGCTGAACTAGTGCAGAGATTGCCTGAAAGAAACAGAACAGTATTTAAGCACACATAAGAGAACTTTGCAGAGCTAATGATCTATTCCTTGAAAGGCAAGAGAAGGTGAATAAGTATTATTGATTCTGGTGTACAACTCCTTTTCAAGAAGTCACTCAGGAAAGTGACTTCCTCTGCAGCATAGAGTATGTGTTAGATAGTTTTGTCTGATAAAAAATGCCTTCCCAGTGTTCACTGATCTTGGTCCTCTCATTATTCTGGTCAGACTTCTCTCTCTAATCCTGTTTCAGTCACAGAAATAAAGTGATGCATTACATTTTGGTTGTTCTCTACAGAACTGGTAAGTGTGAATGTGTGACTTCATGTTAAAGCCATGTGGCAAATTTCTTCCTCAAAGCATGAACTGGGAGAATGCTTTTGTAAATATGTCATACACATGTCAAGATCTCTTCAGTGCAGGTTTTTATTCTTATTAATTTATATCCAACCTATATACCTAAAGAACTGATACTGTATTTGGATTATATACCCAAAATATTTTATGATTTTCCTGTGATGTCTATCATGAGGAGATAAAATGTATACAGACATTTGTTCACCAATAAATAATAAAAATTTCTTCTCACACTGGATCAAGCACTGTAAAATGTGTGCACCATTGAAATCAAATGTCTAAATTAAGTGATGTTGAACCAGACTTCCTAAGCAAGCAATTAACAGTCATTAAAAAAAACCCAAGAAACAAAGCTTCTACTGGAGTATCAGGATTTAAATAAAATTTCTTTATTCTT
This sequence comes from Phaethornis superciliosus, assembly GCA_023637945.1. Lineage (NCBI taxonomy): Eukaryota > Metazoa > Chordata > Aves > Apodiformes > Trochilidae > Phaethornis > Phaethornis superciliosus. The sequence continues at coordinate 25,809,278 of JAJQWJ010000009.1, forward strand.
CTGTAGCACTTGTATATAAACCTTTCTCTTTATAAAGTAGAAAATAACAATACCCCCAGAAAAGAAGATGAATTCTCTCCAAATGGCATTCTACTAAAATTAGACTTATCTTCCCCAGGGACCTGAATAATGTGGTTTTCCCTTAGCCTCCTTGTTCTTCAAGGCTTGAAAAACTATTAAAATCTCCTGAATACAGGTTAGGAAACCAATACTAAACAAGTTAGGCTTTGTTACCACAAATAGTTCATAACTAGGCAGTTTTAGACACAGCTCTTGAAAACTTGCTTAGGATCAGACAGTTAAGTGTGCTCCTATGGACTTCTTCTTTTCCTTAAACAATGAGAACTGTAATGATAGAAGTCAATTCACTCAAAGCTTAATGGTGCCACAGCTGAAGCAAAGAGAAAACCAGGGACACACTTGCAAATTTAGAGTGAAAACAGACTGACTGAGTCTAGCTGGAAGCCTGACTGTTAGCCAGACAGGTACATGAACCCCCCCTCTTCCCTGTGATGTCTCAAAAGTTCTTCAGTCAGGATTCTTATGCACAACCTCATTTGACCTCCAGTCTGACAGTCCTTTTCCAGGGCTCTGTGGGAATACTGCTCTGGTACCAAAGCAAAGGCAGGAACATTGAAAGAAGGAATCCTACTTGTCCTATATGAAATGTGTACAGAAAAGGACAAAGTCTTGTGACAGAAGATGAACTTACCCCAAGTTCAATATCTTCTGAATTGAGCTTGGACTGAATTGCTGAAAATCCACCCAACTCTGCAAACTGAAATAAAACAGTAGCATGTTCATGAACAACAGTATTTTACCTTTTAAATAACTATTATAGAACATGTTCCATTGAGAGCTCTTGGGATGCCAACATGCATCCTTTACCATGGAACATCACATCTGACATAAAGTTTGTTTTCATAGGAATTCAGGGGCATAAAGGCAAATGCAATTACACCTGGCATCACTTTAGACATCAAGCTAGAAACTCTGTTTTAGGTAAAAATGGATATGAGGAAGAAAGCTACATCATATATAGAAACAGCTGACTGGCCTAGCACTTTTGACTGGGAAACAGCAATGCAGCCTAAGCTGAGCTCTCAACTTCCTCTAGAAATACCTATCATGCTAGGGTAAACCAGTTCAAGGGTGAAGGCAGCAACTCATCAAGATTTATTTAGCAAGGCCCTTTCTCTGTATATATGCAGGATTAAAATCTTAAACAATTTTCTGTGCTTGTCACAAAAGTGAAGAGTGGACAAACAAGTCAGGGGGGACAGGGACAAAGAAATTCTCTCTAAACCCCACTGAATTTTAAAGTGACAAATGCAATTTCTGCTTGGTTTACATTTACATACCCTGTTTACCAGGTCCACCAGCCACCCATGAGGTTCCTAGAACAATCACAATATTAACAAATTAGTGGCTGCAACAATCAGTGCTAAACATTTGTCTTCTGAAGCAGATTTGGATAGACACACTCAGCCCATTAACCCACACCCCAAATGCGTGCACTAAAATTTCAAAGAAAACAGATGTGTTTGTAACAGCTCCATTACTGTGCATGCAGATGGAGCTCTGGGAGGTTCTCAGCAGCATCATCCTTTTTTGAACTCTTCTAGACATCACTGAACATGTGCTGTGGTAACAGCATGCACTGTAGCTGCTGACTCACAGCAACTATATTTATAGCACGTTAGCAGCATGGAACATTACTAAAGAACCTTTCCCAAAGTACCAGGCACAGAATTCTCTTTCTGTGACCAGAAATGTGTCTTCTGAAGAAGTGCTCAACACCTCCAAGTCTCTTTTTTTACACCCACCCATCTGGAACAACTGTCAGCCCCTAATTGAGAACTGGGAGACTACAAGAAGAAAAGTTCATTTCTACACACCAACATACATTGGAGATTTATTTGCTGTAATTTCTGGTGATACATTTAAGCTTTCTTGTGTTATAAATAACTACTAATCTGAAAAAAAAAAAACCAACACATCTATCCTGAAGTTAAATTTTAGGGCATGGCAATGCTCACCTTCTGAAAAGTGGATATGGGCGAGACAGCATGCATGTTCCCCTCCCCAAAGACTTCTGCCCAGTTCCTCTGGCACACCTTCATTCGGTTCTTGAAGTGATACTCATTGTCGGGGTTAAATGCCTTGAAGGAAAAGCCCATGGCAATGAACAGCACAGCTTATGCCAGTCTCAAACTTTATCATGATAATATCTGATCATTCCTCCTGGGTAAGGGTTTAAAATCGAGCAAAAAAATAAAGTTTAAAAGAAGACAGTTGCTCCTGTCTCACTGTATAAAGGATCCTGAAGCTTCCAATCTGTACAAACAATACCCATGTGAACAAGGGATGTGTATAAGGGGGGGGTGAAATCCAAATACCAGTTCTAAAAAATACAGTGAACTGAGAGTACATGAGATACTTGTATTTTCTTGGTGGTTTCGGTGTTGTTTTTTGTTTGGTGTGGGGTTTTTTTGTTGTTGTTGTTTGTTATTTTTTTGGTTTGGTTTTAGTTTTTTTGAGAGCACTGTTTTTCACAAGTTTTGAACAGCACTGATCCCATTATGAATTCTGTACTGGATGTTAAAAACCTCCAGCAATCAATGGTAAGACAAAATACTACAGCCTAAAGACACTTAGAAAAAGCAGGAGCAGCGTAAGTATAAAATGCCAAATACCCAAATATTAGAAACTGTAAAAAGTCAAATACCATTGTAAGTACACCGAGCAGGCCCACAGGAATAGGATCTTGTTTTACTCTTTCTGCAACCAGGTCCACCAGCAGCATAAGCATGTTGTATATTCCTTCATGGATTTCAGTTCCCCATTTGTGAACAGCACTGGATGTCAACAGCTACAAAAAACCCACAAGTCATTTTTTGAAGTTGGAGCACAGTCACAGAACAGAAGGAAATGATCAACCCTTGAGACTCTTTTCTGAGGAAATATTTCCTTAGTGTACTAAACACTAGTTTGGTTTTTAGATGCTCATTTTGCACTGATGGCTCATCAAGAGTTAAATTTGTAATTTCGTTGAAGAACACCTTAAATCATCATTTAAGACAGAAAATAAAATGTAGCAAACTGTTTTCCATTTCCATGCACTAGTGAAGACAGTAACCTTTGCAAAGAAGAACTAATATGCAAAGAATTTGCAGATTGAAGACAACTATTAAATCTTCCAGTAGGTATGCCACAAAGCTGCAGTGATTCAGCTGTAATAACTGTTTACCATTTCACTTTTTCTGAGCCATTTCTATTAGAAAACAAAGAACATGTACCATGAAGAGAGAAGTATTTAGTGGTGCTCTCCCACCTACTGAAATATGTTCTTTAAATCTGGTCTAATGTGTTGTTTACAAAGGACAGTAAACTTCCATCTGCAAACTTCTGCTAGCTGTGCCTGAATGTAAGCAGTTAGAAAGCTTACTACCTTAAATACTTAGAGTAGTAATACTAATACTTAAATATTTACTTTTTGTACCATTTTAAGGAACAAGAATTCCTTGCAAATATTTACCGAATTCTAATCTGAATTTAGATTTCCACAGATAATCCCTCTGGAAGAGCAATCTACAGTGTTTATTTAATATCAAAAAAATAGCAAGTGATTTAAAAGCATTATATGTAAAATTACTACTCAAGTGAATGGAAAAATTATTTTTCCCCTAAAGTTATCTTCCTAAAATATACTTATATTCTCAATATTTTAAGATTAGAACTGAGTAACGTTTCAAATGGTGTATACGTGTTTTTATACATGTGCTCTAAAAATTGGGCAAGAAACTCAGGCAATATTCAAAATGGACAGAACTCTGACATTAATTTGTTATGGGGAACTCTGTAGAGAAAATTCAGTAACCCAAAGAACAGCCAGAGAGGCACATTAGGCTTTAAACACTAAGCACTGAGAGGGAAGACCAATTCTAAACAGATCATGCAAAGAAGTAAGAATTTAGTAACCTTCCAAAGAAGGAGCAGAAAGGAGATACCTAATGGAAATCTGTTTCTGAACTTGCCATTAATTGCTTTATGCAGGGGTCTTTAAACTCATCTGCAGGGCCCACTAATTGCTCTTCATTTAAGAAAGCAAAAAAGGGTAAAGAAAACAAAAGAAGAAAAAAAAAAGGCTATGTGCCAAAACTATAAAACTGGACTTCATATGATTTTGATATATGTATAATTTTAATCTAGGAAAATAATCTGACCTACATTAATCTAACATACTCACTAGTTACTACAGTTTCTGAAGCCTGGCTTACAAGACAGTTTCCAACATGAACAGTGCAAAGAAATATTGCATTGGTCTACTGTACATACTCACCTTCTTAAATGCTTCAGGCATGCATCTGTCCATAAACCTCTTGCAATTCTCATCAGAATCAGAAAGACCTTTACAGAAGAAATGAGAGTGCTTTTTAAAAGTACTTAAAACAAAAAATACTTTTAGCTATTACCTCAATGAGCTTGGTTTAAGTTTTTGGGAACATCAACTCAAACCAGCAGTAATAAATGTGTTCATTCACAACTAGCATGCTTTTCCAGCCATAAAGAAGCATGACTCAAGAACCTGACTTTCAGAAAAAGCAAGGTTCCCAAAGCTCCATCTTTTACAACTTCAAGCATTACTAGCACCTTTTTTCTCCCAAGTTTGTAACTTAGATACCAGCTTCAGATCATTTCCAATGCTCCACAGCCTCCACCCAACCCCAAATTTAAGTACACCCTTTTCACACAAGTTAAAGAATCACACAAGAAACAACTAACAAGTTCCTTTTTCCCAAGAGATTATAACCCCCTTTAATCTGCCAAGAGGCATGATGGAAAAACTATCTGTAACTCTTGTTATCTACCAATGGCTGGGCATGATGCCTCCATAACATCCTCAACCCCTGCCAAAGTACTTAATACAGTAAATTTTTAGATCTAATGCAGTATAAGCATTTCACTAGGGAAAACCAGCTAGTTAAACAAGCGTAGTACAGCATGGATTGAGATGACAGCTTATTTTTACAAATGGAAAACAACCAGCACAATCTAAACAAGAGACAGTCATCAGCTCTGAAAACAGTAGTTCCTACAATTATTAGAACACAAAGAAGCATGTGCTCCACCTTTTAAAAAAGAAGTAAACAGATTACTTTAGGAAAACAAAACCAAAAACTTTCTTTTCACAGCACAGGTTGGAATAGTTCCTTGTTAACCACTCGCATAGAGATGTGATTTTTGTGCAGGGTGCCAAGTAAATAACTGCAAGATGAATATGAAAGATATAACTGCTTGCCATAATGTCACTGAAATCCTTTGAACAGTTAATCTTTGCATGTACAGAAAGAGAACTTACCCAGCCTTGCTAGGTAGGTGGATGCAATTAGGCACTTGCCTAGAGACTCTTCCCTCTTGTAGGGTATGGACCAGTGATCTGTTAAAACTCTGCTCTCCAGCTCATACAAGTTGGTTGTTGGGAACTCAATACCTTCACCAGAGCAATTCCCATTTTCATCATTTTTCTGTGAATAGAAAGAAACTTCATGTGAAACAATTTTTATTTCTCTCTCCTCAACACTTTAAAGGATTTAGTAGCTTCAGAAAAAGCTGTGCTTGTAACAAATATGTCGAACCTCAAGAACCCTAAGGCTACTTGTGTTTTTCAAACTAGAATTTAATATTTCAATTTGAAGTGAAGGGATTACATACCTTTATGTATTTTGTGTAGGTGACAACCACTGTATTTACATATTTAACTGCTAACTAATTGTCTATTTAAGTGGCAAGTCCTGTTCCTTAAGCCTATCAGATCCTAGAGCCAAGTGGTAAGTATTTCCAGTCTCTGTGAGACTGTAGAATACAAACCTTGATCTTCACAGATCTGCATATTAATCCTCTGTGTAACAAGCGCTGTAGAATATGGAACAGTTTATTCTAAGGGAGTCCAATTTCATCACCTTCTCACCCTACCTCATTAAGAAACGCAAGAGAGTACATCAGGATTTAGTAGTTAATTAGAGAGCAAAAAGCAAAAATAAAGAAAAATGTACATCTTAAATATAGCTGTGCAAAAAAGAAAGTACAACTGTCCTCCTCCTGAAGTCAAAATGAGTGATAGGAAAAATGTCTGGAAAAAACAGGGAAGAAGCAAGCAGATCCCTGCAGTTAAGCTTTAAAAGATTGCTTGCTAGTGCCACCCAAGAGCAGCTGCTCCTGTGTACAGGCAGAACACAGAAGTAGCCCCACGTTCTTTGCTAAGTGCCAAATGAGGTAAATGACTCAGCAGTGCCAAAAAAAAAAAAAAAAAAAAAAAAAAAAAAAAAAAAAAAAAAAAAAAAGTAGACAAGTTAGCCATTTATTTTCTTTTGTTTATTTTTTAACCTCACTTAGACATTAGCTACCCAATGTGTCAAAGAGTTCACATGGACTAAGTTTCCCTGCCTTCCCAAGGGCAGACAGCTCAAGCAGCTGGAAGGACAAGAACAGCTGGATCAGGGCTGGCAGCAACCAGGAGCAACTGCCAAAGACTGGAGAAAACCCAAGTGTGGTGATGGTACCAGCATCCCCCCTGAGAAAGAAGCCAAGGACTTGCAGGGAGGAAGGACAAGCAGGACAGATGTTCAAGAATCCAAAAAAACAGTGTCAGGAAAGTGAACAGAATAAACAGAAAGGAATAAACTGAAAACAACTGAACTCAGGAGGACATGGTATCTAAAAAAATTCAGTCAGTGCATGCAGACAAATGAGCTCCCACCTCTCTCCCTACACTTGCTACCTGTTTATTCAAAAGTACATGTGTCACAATCACTTTCACAATGATTCAAAAATATTAAGCCTAGGAAACAACAATTGTGTAGAGCTTATTCTTTAGGTTCACTGGTGCAACTGATGATAGCACACAGCAGCTAAACTTACTGCTCCTCTGCAGAGCCTGTTAGTAAAGTGATAGAATAGAATGGATGTACTGTGTTCCATCAAAGTAAAGTGATGGAACAGAAAACAGAGCTCAGAAAAAACTGACATCAGTGTTTGGGAAGTAAGGTGCCACCTTTTTCATTTCCCTACTGAATGTTTAGTCCTTACGGGAGTCACTGTGGGAAGCTGCAGTTTAACAGACTTGAATGTCACCTTCTGAAACCATAGTTGCCTGCTTCAGTATTTTATCTGGAAGACTAATGTAATTCACATCTAACAAATCATGCCCTGTTTAAATATTTTGTGTCTTGGAGAAATATTTGGAAATGTAAAAGAGAAGATAATGAAAGCAAAAGTTTTCTAGGAAATATCCTGCTGTACCGATTAAGCAGACCACAGATAAATTTACAGCTGATGAAAAGGACATCCATCCAGTACACAAACCCATTTCCTGCAGAAAATAAATATGCAGTTTTAAAGAAGCCCTTGCAGTAACAGTGTGCAACACAACGATTAGTCTAACAAAAAGTAGGCTCTGTTTAATATGAACACCCAGTAAGGTCCCACATTTCAGTTGAGCTTGGCCTTGCAGCAAAGGAAAGCAGCATTTCAACAAATGATTTCAACAGTAACTGAGCTATGATTGCTCCATTCCCTGAAGGAAAAAAGAGTCCATGTTAAACAAAAATACCCACGGCTAGCACTAGTTTCAAAGGGGCAGTCTAATAACAGTGTAGACTTCCAATTGCTGCTGAAAAACTCCACCTGCTTCCCCATCCACACCTAAGCAGTTTATAATAAAGTTTACTGCTCTTTATTTACCTCTTTCCACACCAGTTTGTAATACCATGGCAATTTATAAGGAAAGGGTGAAATAACAGGTTTCTCACCACACACCCAGCTCCCACAAGAAAGGGCATTACCATAAACTGCCCTAAAGATACATCTGGCCTTTTGCTGGCTTGAGTCTACCAGCAGTGATGAGGCTTTTACACAAGAAATAAAAATGAGTGCAATGCTGGTAATATTTATCTAGTAGCAATGGGAACTCATTGCACTGAAAGAGTACATCTTTGGCACATTCCACAAATTAGAGAAGTCTTCTCACTTGTCAGTTTTCTGCTACTAAAACCCTATGCAGAAAGAATGAAGTTAATTTTAGAACTTACCATATACAAGTAGCTTCACAGCTACTATGAAAACTGCAGCTTTCTCAAACAAGTGCCCAGATCCCCCTCAAATCATTAATAAATTCAGCACCCTGTGTTTTTTGGAGGTTACTGCTACATTCAGTTTATATGATTGTAGAATTAAGTCTTGCTTCTTATATCTAGTATTAGTAGGCTCTTTAAAGATATTTGCTGTGTTTTCATAGCATCTCTCCACACAAAAAAAACCCAAAACAACAAAACCACAAAACCAACCCCAAACTGTTCAAAACCCAAATTTTAAATGGACTTGTGTGTGGCTCTTTAAACTGATGGGTATTATTAAGAGCAGAGAGCAGCTGCAGCAGCAAGGTGCAGTGCCAGCTCAGCCCTTGCACAAAGCTGAGTTGGCTCACTCACCAACCAGGGCTGGATGGAGAGGACTCTTGCAGTGTTGACACTCAGATCTGTAACACATCACAGCTTGGAGCAGGCAGCCACAATTCACACTTGGGAACTGAGGAGCTAGGAATTGTCACTGCACACTCCACTGATGCAGGTCTGCTGGTGAAGTAAAAGCTTTTAAAAAAAAAAAAAAAAGTATGCAACACCTGAAAATAAATTGTACACAAGGCTTGTCAGCCTCTTGAAAAATGGTTTTCTGGGTCTCTTTTTTTTGGGGGGGGGAGTTACATAATTAAAAAAAAAATATATCTATAGAAACTACTTTCTTTCCCTCAAATAGATGACTTAAGAATGGTGTCTGCCAGTTGACAATCTACATCAGGACTGTGCAATTCTGGCTGAACAGACTTTAAATATTAAGAGTGGCATCAGACATGTTATGGATTTGTAGGTATATTCTCCACAAACAGTAAAAATACACAAAACAACAAAGAAATTATTCCTAGAAGCCAATGGGTCAAAGATAAACTGTTTAGTTACTTGTAAGAATGATCTCTCCTAGCTTTTCCAAGCTAGGAAATCACATGGCACAGCACACACCCTGTGCCTATTCTCCATTCTGCAGCCAGACTCTTGAGACCAAAAACTTCTCCTGGCAAACCTTTAACATAATTTTCATGCCTTCTGATAAAGCTTTACCCACACAAAAGCCCTGGAGATTCCCCCATTCTATGAGCATTACTTGACTCTTTTGGCTTATTTTCATGGTGTGAAAATACATTTATGACTATACGTACACACACAGACTCCTTTGAGAAATAACCTCACGTGAACAGCCTCCAACACTGAATCAAGATTCTCACTCTGGGGACCTGGCCCCTCCCAGAGTTGTTTTCAAGGCTGAATAAATAAAAATCGTTAAATATCCAATCAACAGAACATTGGGGAAGGTCATAGTATAAAATCTTCCATGGAACTACCACAGAACAAAGATTAGCCCTCACTCATAGAATGAAATAGAAATTAACTTTATAGTTATAACTTTAACTTTTATAAATTAACTAATTGCCAAAAGTTCACAGTTCAAAGCCTCCAAACATACTCCTGCAGTATTCAGGTAATTAACTCATCAAACATTGTTTAACTAAAGCCACTAATGTTTACCAGGCTGGTGACTCTACATAAAATAACAAGGAGTTTACTGAAGTGTTTTGATGCTAATTGGCAGTCTTAGTAATGAAATTACAGTCAAATTGTAAATTCAATTTGTTAATGTGATTTAGAAAGAATGCTACTACCAGAATTTATTATCACTAGAGCTCAGTCACAGTATGTGCTCTTGAATCTGGTAAATCTTACAAAACAGAACCTCAAAGACTTTTTTTTTTCCAACTAGACTTTCTCAGATACCAGCAGACCTTCATCCTCATATCTCTCATGATTTTCACAAAATGACCACCATTTCATAGCCAAGAAAACCCATTTTTTGATGCTTGTTAAAAAACCTACCACCACCATACTTTGCTACTATGTACCTACAAACAGGGCCAGATTTATTTCCTCTCAAAAGCAGCAATGCAAAAAATGCTTAAAGCCAGAATTAAACAACCAAAATTCTAGTTTTTATCATGGACATGATAATGAGGAAATACATTTTCCAATGCTTCAGTTTCCTCAGTTGTAAAGTGCTGATGCTCCACACGCTTATGTTTACAAAATGCTGGAGGATGCTTGGGTGGAGACAACATAAGAGAAGTAAATAAAATACCCATGAAACCAGCCAGCTTTTCTCTGCTCCCTGATCTCTTACATCCATCAATTTGTGGGAGAAGCTATGAATTGTGAAGTCATGACTTGACAGTCTCTCTATCTGCCAGACTACTGATTAAAGCAGCTTTTAGTTTCCTACCTGGATGTCAATTCTTTTTTAATTAACTCCTCAAAAGGAAGATATCTTGTTACCCAGCACTGGATTGGAAAGATATCAATTAAAAGGCTTTCAAACACATCAAAGCTACCACCTTGCACTTACACTTTAGCACACTAAGCAGGAGGTATCAAATGTTTAAAAGAACTGTTGCATTTTTATAACTGTAATCTACTTGCTTTTTATAAACTGGTGCTCCAGGGGCTCAAAGATCTTCTTCAGAAGCATGTTCAGCAGCAGATGTGGGAATAAAACTAAAAAGTACTTCCCAGTTGCCTATTCTTGCCATCAGATCAAACTCATCCAACCCATATTGCTAAGCTTGGGATCCTTTTATGAATATAACACTAGTAAGGCTCAGAAAATGGTGTCACATATGGAATTTCCACATTATGTTTCTTATTTGGCAATAAGAAAACCCACTGTGATTTCCCAAGTGTTTTACTGAGTGACAGACATGTATTTGTGAAGTGTAGTAACAGTTTTCAACTGTTTAAGTCCTAAACAGATAGAGCATCTTGCCCCTTCATTTTCCTCCACAGGAAGGTATCTGTATGCCAAATTTCTGAGTACAGTGATAGAGACAGGAATGCTTTCTGGGCTCTACATTCTGCTAAGAGAAAGTCAGTTTGTTGGGGAGATACATAGATGTTTTATTCTTTTTGTATAGACCTTAATCTTTTTAACTCAAGTTTTTACCTATGCACTAAAAAGAAAACTAAAACAAGAAAATAGTCTTGTTCTAAGGCAAAATATTAGTATTTCATCATGTTAATTCATCGTGTTAATAGAATGGTACCAGTCTATCACTAAAGAAAAATAAAGGATAATAAAGGAAAATGAATCCTGTGTTAGACTACCTATCTGAAGCTGATTTGGACTCTTACTGCACCACACAAACATCCTGAGAAAATTCTGATTTATTCAGTGAATGTTCTGAGAGAAAGTTTTGGACACTGAGCTTAACTGAGAGTGGTACAAGTGCACTATTAAGAATGCATGGTTAGACTAAACCCTTCTTGGTAGTTGTAAGGAATTTTAACAAAACAACCACAAACCCCCATGGCTATCCCTTCTCCTACCTCTCACGGCCACGAACTGTTAAGACTGGGAGTAAGAACACAATATTAATTTGAAAAATAAAAATAAATTCAGCAAACTTAAGAGATTAACGAGGATTTTCTAAAAATACTGCTGGTACAGGTCTCTGATTTCCAGGGTGATGGTGTGATGTTATGAAGCAATATTCCCAAGTGTACCCAGAGACAAGCACAGTACTAAACATTAAAGCAAAACAAAATAATTTGGGCTCTATAAAAATCACATTTGAGTGAAAAAAAAAAAGACATTTAACTTTAAAAAAAAAAAAAAAGGAATGCCTTTGACCTTTTATACCACTATTACCATAGTATTTAGTAGAATCTGAGAATTTTTTTACAACTACTTTTGGCAACGTATTTTTCAATTTAATAACTAGCTGTAGGTGAGGAATAGGTCATGGAAAACATCTTAAAGAATGCCATTCATAAGGAATCAAGGAACACACATTCACACATTTATGCTGCATGTGTTTTCAGTCCTGTCTGTGGATATATTTTTAAAAACTTACTCCATTACCATAACTACAAACAATGAGCCTCTGAGCTGATTCCATTATTCCTCCCAACCCTGCAGCCTCCATATACACAAACCCCATACTTTTTCTGCTTTTTCCCAAATAACTCAAAATAACTTAGTGTGTTATTATATAAACATTATGCTTTAATACAATAAACCCATGAATCACAAATGCTTAGCATTTCAGTACTTAAAATTAAGTCAATGCTTCCATTTCTCTTTGCCAAAATACCAGGCATTAATGGAGAAGTGCTGCAGAAACACTAGATAAGCATTTATTATACCATTTTACTGACCTGAGGTCAGCTCTGGAAGGGAGAATTAATTCAATAACACTGCTAAACACTCATCCAGATTTCTGTTCCATGAATGCATCCTAACATATAGAGACAGAAACTAGAACTGGCAAAGCAGCTAACGTAGAGTTTGAATTAAAGTTCTACCATGTCTCCCTAAAAAACTGTGAATAACTAATATGAAAAAAAAAAATCTCCAAATGCCTCTTGAGAGGCATCAGAGCAGAAGTCAGACCTGCAGTAAGACAAGTGGCAAGAAACATTGAGCATATTGGCATTTTAAAAATTATTTTGCCTCATGAAGCATAACTGAAACACACACCAAAGACCATGCCTACAGCAGCACCAATGTGAGGTGTTTTGTTCTTTTTTCTTCAAAATAAGAGCTTACAAAAGAAATAGGCACTTCCTTTCCATCTTTGCCCTCCTTATACAAAGAGCTACTGTTTCTTAATCCAAAAGCAATCCAAATGATTTGCTGGAATTAACTTCTAACACTGGCTAATTTGTTTTTATTCTCATTCTTCCTCAGTATTTCACTTCCTTGTTAAACAGCTGCCACAGAATAGCACTGTAAACTGGGAAGATGACCAGAAAATGCCTCCAGAGAACATTATATCAAAGACACTTCCTGCCCAGCTGAGAAGCTGGCTATGCAGTTGTCTCCTACCTTCACTGTCCCCACAGGCATCACCTTCACTGATGAACCAGTTATTATAAAAGTGCTCATATTAGTGCAGAACTCTGGATACCACATGATAATGACTTTATAAATTATTCAAAACATAGGTTACATTTTAAATTAACCAACAGCACGTCTCAGTATTACCTATTTTCCCTCATTTCATGCAGCATCTCTTACAGTCTGTGTTATATCAAGAAAGAAAATCAGGATCTTTTTTTTCAAAATCTAAGAAATCATTAATATAACCAGAATGTAAACAGAGCTTCTACACCAGGACCACTAATTTTTGAAAACAGTGATGCCAAAAGCCAGAAGTGCTAAAATACTAATTCCACTTGACATTCTGATGGCATCCAGCCAGGGACTCAATGCCAGAATCCACCACAGAGCTTTATTAGATTGCTTAATTGTTTTACAAGGCCAATTCTCAGACAAGCCACACTGTAAAACTTCCACATGAGAATGCCAGAAATAATCACTTTTGCAAAGCTCAACACTACTTACAAAACAGCAGACTGACTTCAAATGTTATAAAAGTGTAGTGTGAAAGCCATCTCATTTACTTGAAGGCTAAAGAGACCCTTTTTGTCTTTAAATAAGTCCAGCTTGTCCATTCAAGGATCAAAGAACTTCTCAAGCCTGACATCCGCGGTACTCCTGATCAAGCACACGCCGTTATCCTCATTTTACACACTAAAAGCTAAAACAGAGATTAAATTACAAACCCACCGTGACGCAGTGCATCTGTGGCAGAACTGCTTTCAGGACTGAGCTCTAATAATGAGAAGAGATCAGGTTTTGAGCACAACAGTTCTGCAGCATGACTGGCGAGAATGTTCCTGGCACCGATACTCACTACCATCGCTGGCCTGCTTCTTTTACAAAACCCCCTTCTCTTGACATCAAACAGCACCTCCAAAAGCAATCTTGCACAAGTTTTATTATAAACCTTATCTATTAAAATCTGGTGTATATGAGCTTTTGATCCTGTTCAATTGAAAAAAAAAGCAATGAAAAAAAATTAAATCAGAAGAGCGCACACTACGGGAGTCAGGAATAGCTGGAAGGTAATACAATCTGTTAATCACAATTTACCCCAAAGGTCATGGTAATGACTCTCAGAAGGTATTTAAAAACAAATCAAGATCATTTTAGTAAAGGTGATACAAATTGGTGGTTTATATTCAACACTTTCAGTCCCAGTGGGTTCCTACCCCTTAGTGTAATTAGAGGTTCTCTGGTCACAATCTCCATGGTCACTTGGCCTGCTCTTCTTCATCTCCTTCCTCCACACATCATCAAAGTCAGCACTCTTGGCAATTCACTGACAGACACTGTCACCACATTTATTTATAGTCTTATCTTAAATTATAAGGATTTAGCAGCCATTCATAAAACAGTTTATCTGTCAGTGATATGAAACGATGAGTGTACATCCTTCCACCTCTCCCTATTTGGCAAAGAATCACACCATAAAAATCTGTATGTTGCTCAAAGAAGAAAACACAGAAATCCCAGATTCTTGCCAAAATGCACTTGCCAGATTTGCTTGGGCAACTGACATAAACATCAAAGTGACATCAAACAGGCAAAGTTACCTCTGGTAAAGGCAGGTGTTCTCAGCCTGTCGAAATATTTTGGCATCGCACAGGGCAAAACTTCAAACCAACTATAAACCCAGTGTTGAACTTCCTGGTACTTCAAGCAGGCTGCACCAAAAGATTGCGAAGCCCCTGCCATATTTCCAAATTTGTCTGGCCCTTTTTCTTTCAATGGTTTAAGCATGGTCAACTCCAAAGGAACACCAAAGCTATTAATGTAAAACAGAATCAAACGCTCCCTGGAAGACATGAGCTTGCTGAAACTGAAGCTTCAACCCTCCTGAAAATGAATTTATGTATGACTTCATCTCAAGTCTTAAATATTAAACACTGAGTGTGTCTTGAGCCATCTCCTAGCAGCTGTCTTGCTTCTGGGCCAGTTATTCCAAATTCAGGCTTCTGTAGCACTTCCAGACACCCCTGAAGACCAACAGTCTGGATGACTGAAAGAGGATTCACACTGGTTTTGCTATCTTATCTAAAGAAAACGTCTTGATTAGTATGATATGGATCTGTTTGCTGTGCTGTTCTCCAAGAAAACCAACAGACAAGCCTTTCTTTGATCAACACTTGCTAAACAGCATAGACTCTAACATTATGTAACAGAAGCCAAATAAGCACATGCAAACATAATGGATTCGTTAGCAATTAGGGAAAACGTGAAGTGTTTAATCATTCATAAATCTATTCTTGTATGCATGGTAAACTGTTGTCAGCTAAAAAAAGAATGTAAATACAAAATACAATATAATACACAAATGCAAATACAATACAAAATATAGATCTGTCATGTCTTGGAGAATGACTTCTCTTCCTTTATTCTTATTTTTAAATAAAAAAAAAAAAAGGCTAATCCTAAGATTTGTTCATAAAGAAGATTACTAGACTGGAAAATTTTATTTAGGGGAATATGCTTAACAAATGTGCTCTTTTATGTTCATGAGCGTTGCTGGTGTAGAAATTCCAAAAATCAAACAAAAAAATCTAACATGCTACTACCTCCCCACTAAATAAAAGTTAGAATTGGTATGATGATGAGAAGGAGGAATACACAGTCTACAAGCTGCTGAAAGACAGACAGATGATATTGAGCTGAAGAAAAACAGAAACAGCACCTGAATTACTACATGCTAGAATGGGGCACAAAACATTTCAACATCATGCCTATGACTACAATAAATAATACAGCTATTTGTGCAACAGCTTTCACTACAGCTTCATATATATCATAAGCTCATGCTGAATGGAAAAAGCTCTTACTGATTAACCATTTAAATAAGAGCTGTCATTTATTATATGTAGCTACAGATTACATTTGAAGAATAAAAAGAATGAGAATTGTTCAATATATATCCTCCCCCTTTTATAAAATATCCCAAAAGCTGCCAGGTCGCTGCTCCAATATTAGGTTTGTTTCCTGAGCTTATATGTCTAGGTCTTAAGATTTTTTCAGGTAAACTATATTACAAAAAGACTGCTTGGCATATATGTGTAGGAACTGATAGATGTTTACAGGCAAATGAATCCAAACTACTAAACTGAGGCCTGAAGTTATATTAAGTTTCATGTAGCAAGATACTTCAATGCTTCTGCAATGCCTGCTTTGTGGATTTGCAGTCATTTACCTATACTGAAATGTTTTGGTTTCCCTCCCAAGGATTAACAAGGATACAAATCAAAGCAAACAAGAACATGAATGGCAAAGGAAACCAAAGAGCAAATAAGCTTGATCAGACATACAGGCTGAAATAATGGGGGAGAAAAATCCTCTTAGTCAGAGTTGTCAGTGTCATTTTTAGCAGGAAGGGGGGGGAAAAAAAACCCCAAAAGTGCTTCTCTGAAGTTTATGCTGACAGCCTCTCTTGAAATGTCACACTGACAACCCAGACTGTCCCAACTATACCTGATGGGAAAATCCATCCTCTTGATGGCTACAGAAGGCAAGCCAGAACTCCCATTCATTCCCAGCCCCTCAAAGTGAAGGTCAGAAACCAGTTACACAGCCACTCTTAGGCTGCACAGCACATGTGCTGCCCCACGGATCACTTTACTCCTTCAGCAGCTTACAGGAGCTAAGGATCTAACCCAGCTAATGCAGTGAAGAGGAGGATCACATATCTTTATGCTGCAAGACCAGACTTCAGTACACTTGAGAGGATGGATAAGGATGATCTGGTCAAGTGTAGCTGTGTATGAGACGGAACGTGCACGCACTCCTGAAATACATTTTTAGAGATATATAAAAAGAAAGTTCCCATGTCTGGTGCAGGATTCAGAGCTCACTGAAGCCTGGGAGGTTACATGAGTTTCCCTGGTGTTATTCATGTGCTCAGGCATCTGCTGTTGGGCACTTTTTGAGACAGACACTGCACAAGGTGTCCCTTTGGTACCGCCCAGCAGGGATGTTCTGTTCTCATCCCCACAGGTTCCACCACCTGGACACTATTCACTTTTTTCATATGAGCACGCTAAGTTTCGGGGAAAAAAAAAAGGAGCTGGGGGAGGAGAAGGCTTTACAGCTTTCTGTAAAGCTAAAAGTGCTAAAATATTGTTCCATGAAAGGGACACGAACACATCTGCTGGCTGGGGAGAATGGAGTTTTGGAAAAGGATGGAAGAGAGATGAGAAAGTAGGGGACAAGGAGGAAGAGGAGAACTGGGAGAGGTTGTGATCCTCCAGAACATCCATCTGCTTCAGGTCCGTTTCAGACCACACCTAAATTTGACATTATAACTTAAAGCCTTTCTTTTGAAAACATTTGCAGCTCACTGTATTTCTACATCTGAATTTACGCTTAGCTTACCTCAATAAAACTGCACCCAAAGGAATACCCAAACTGTGCCCAAAGGAATACCCAAACTGTGCCCAAAGGAATAGCCCAAAACTGTGCCCAAAGGAATACCCAAACTGTGCCCAAAGGAATACCCAAACTGTGCCCAAAGGAATAGCCCAAAACTGTGCCCAAAGGAATAGCCCAAAACTGTGCCCAAAGGAATAGCCCAAAACTGTGCCCAAAGGAATACCCAAACTGTGCCCAAAGGAATACCCAAACTGTGCCCAAAGGAATACCCAAACTGTGCCCAAAGGAATAGCCCAAAACTGTGCCCAAAGGAATACCCAAACTGTGCCCAAAGGAATACCCAAACTGTGCCCAAAGGAATAGCCCAAAGGAATACCCAAACTGTGCCCAAAGGAATAGCCCAAAGGAATAGCCCAAACTGGACTTTCCCTCACATTGTGCAAACAGTTAAAAAAAAATAAAAAAATATTCGACAGTCATTACACATTGGGATTATGCAAGAAGGCACAAGAGGGGGAGGAAAAAAAAAAACCAAACCAACAACCCACCAATAAACCCAACAACTCCACGGTAGCCACACATTCCTCGAATGCCTGGCGGCTTCACCTTGCACCCACCGCAACCCAGAGCCGCGGGAGCTCTCCCGGTACCGAGGGGCAGCCAGGCGGGACCCCCACAAGAGGGAAGCTCCCGGGATGCTCCTGACCGGAGCCCGGTGGCGCCCGGGGCAGCCCGCAGCTCACCTCGGTCTCTACCACTTCGTGGTAGGCGGGCGGCGGGTCGAAGCCTCCTCCTCCTCCTCCTCCTCCGCCGTCCCCGTCGCCGCCGCGGGGGCCCTGTCCGCCGGCTGGGGAGCCGTGTCCCCCGGGGGGGCCCTGCCCGCTCTCCATGGGTTCGTAGCCGCCGTAGTGGAGCCCGGGCCGCTCGTTAGTGAGCAAAGCCACGGCCTCGTTGATATCGTTCTTAGCCAAGCGTAAGGCCTTACGGATGGCGGCCGCGTCCGAGAAGCCCATGCAGAGCAGCGTGGTCATGTGCTGCTCCTCCTCGCTCTCCATCGCCGGGCCGGGGGGGGGACTCAAGAAGAAAGGGGGAGGGGGAAACCCACCGGGCTCAGGCTCTGCCAGCCATGTCACCGGCCGGGCCGCAGCCGCTCCGCTCCCCTCAAGCCGCTGCTGCCGCCGCCGCGGCGGACACCCCCGCCCCCCCCCCTTCCCTCCCCTCCCGTCCTGTCCCGCCCCCCCCCTTAGACCCCGGCAGCGCGAGCCCGCTCCGCCCCGCCCTCAGCCCGGAAGCGGCGGGGGAAAGCCCGGGCTGGGAGCGTCACGTGAGGGGAGGGAGGGGGGGGGGTGAGGGAAAGCGGCCGTCGCCATAGCAACGGGAGCGGGGAGGGCGTGGCCGCGCCTGGGGTCACGTGAGGGGGGGGCGGTGTTGCCAAGGGAACGGGACCCACAGGGTCCGGGTTTGGCTGAGGCTTTTCGGAGGAGTGTAGGCCTTAGGCCCGGGCTGCTGCCCGCTGCCGGTAGTTTCTCCTCTAGTAATTGATTTTATTTAACTTAAATTTATATATTTATATTTATTTAATTTGACTGCTCGTAGCAGTAGTCAATAAGTCCCGCAAGGAGCGTGGCCGGCGGGGCGGTGGCTGAGGTTTCACTGCCAACCATCAATAGGCCCCGGGGGGCGAGGGGTGGCTGGGCAAGGTGGGAAAGCACAAGTCCTGTGAGGAGAGGCTGAGGGAGCTGGGGGTGTTCAGCCTGGAGAAGAGGAGGCTCAGGGGAGACCTCATCGCTCTCTATAACTCCCTGAAAGGAGGCTGGAGCCAGGGGGGGTTGGGCTCTTCACCCAGGCAGATATCAGTCAGACAAGAGGCCATGGGCTTAAGCTCTGCCAGGGGAGGTTTAGGTTGGATATTAGGAAGAATTTATTTCCAGAGAGGGTGATCAGACATTGGAATGGGCTGCCCAGGGAGGTGGTGGATTCTCCATCCCTGGAGGTTTTTAAGAAGAGACTGGATGTGGCACTGAGTGCCATGGGCTGGGAGCCATGGAAGGAGTGGCTCAAGGGTTGGACTTGCTGATCCCAGAGCTCCTTTCCAACCCGGATGATTCTATGAAAACCGGGAATGGGATGGATGTCTGTGGGTAGGGAGCGAGGGCTGGGGCTGGGGGTCCTCTGAGGTGATGAGGGATGGGTTGAAGTCCTGGCTCCTGCTGGAAGCTCCTGTGGAATCTCCTGCCTTGCCTCCACGGGTGGGTGGCAGCTGGGCACGGAGTCCTGGCACAGAGGGGGTTGGTGGCATTGGTTTGGATGAGGGTGACAGGAGTGTGTCTGACCATGGGCTCCTCCCTCATCTCCCTGGGGAAATGTCTGCTTCGAGTGTAGCAGAGGTGCAGTGCCATACAAAGTGAAGCAGAGTGCAATCAGAGAAAAAAAAAAAAAAAAATTAAAACTTGGCTAGTGCCCAAAGCAGAAAAGAAATTGTATTTTTGAAACCCATTTAGCAAACTCTGGTACTTCATGAAATTCAGTAGATCGGGATCTCCTGGCAATCTTCCAAGCAAAATCCATCTTCTCATTTTGAATGATACTTTCCTATGTCCATAGAAGTGGAGTAAGGAAGAAACAGATAAAAGATGTCAGGATCAGTGCTGATAACTCCATATATACTTTTGTCTTTGGAAGCTCGTGCTTTCTGACAAATCATTTGTGTTAGCAGTGGCTGATATCTCTGAGAGCTCTGGAATTGGGAATGTGGAAACAGATATCTGTCTGACATTGTAGGTACAAATCACATTCAGTGTAAAAGAAACTTTAAAGTACAGGGGACACCAACAATATTTGCTGTCTAACCTACATGAACTTTCAGAGCTTACTGCCTCTCTTTGCTCTTGAGTTTTTCTGTGGTAAGAGACAAACTGATGGATCAGTCAGCTGGAATGGCAAGGTTATAGGTTAGTTTTCAGACTGCAGGATGCCACCAGTAGTCTTACATTCTTTGTATACTGACCCAAAAAGTAATTACAGCTCATTCATCATGCTCATTGATCTCTGAATTTTAAATTTTTTTTACTTTTTTCATTTAGGCTGATGTTCAGTGGAATGGTAGTATGCATATGACTCTAGACCTCACCTTCTGGATGCAAGGAAGGTCTCCATTTATAAAAGAAACTGTTACAGCTCAAGCTTGGCAGGCTTCAGAAAAATTCCAGCACTTCCAATGCATTCAAGTAATATGCTGAATATTGACTCACTGCTTACTCATGTGACCAACATTTAAATTACTTTC
The DNA here is from genome assembly GCA_023637945.1 of Phaethornis superciliosus. Lineage (NCBI taxonomy): Eukaryota > Metazoa > Chordata > Aves > Apodiformes > Trochilidae > Phaethornis > Phaethornis superciliosus. Next base: position 25,829,964 of record JAJQWJ010000009.1, read on the forward strand.
TTGTTTCTGAAGCATACTAGAAATAATGGTTTAATCCTCACAGCCTGACAAAGTCAGTTGGCATCGTTTTCCCCTACTAATGGAAGAAAAGTTTGTAGGAAAAAGTAATATCTTTTATTAGATGCCATTATTGCTTGCAGATTCATTTCAAGGAAGTGCTCCTGTAAATTTACCCTGAGTTAACTATTGAAAACATACCAGAAGTAATGGAGGAACTGATTGTAATCCCAGGTGCCCAAGAAAGAAGAAAATGCTTTACTGTTAAGTTACCTAGGGTCTGTAGTCCAGCTGTCCTGAAGGAAGTTTGAAGGGGATTTGAATTTACCAATATGTAAGGGTAACACTTGGTCATGGCAGCTTGACATCACTGACAGAGAGGTGTGCTGGTCCTAAAGTCAGTTTTTACAGACTTAACTGACAGCATCTCTCTTGTGATTGCTTCAACGAGAAGGTAGTGCATTCCAGCTTAGTGGAGGAATCTCTTCCTAGAAGTTACTCAGCTTGCAAGTCCCAGATTGCAAATGTTTTTCATCTGTTGTCACTTCAAGAAAAGTTGCAGGGGGAAGCACAGCAAAAAAGACAAGAAAAGCAGCAAAGTCTTTCCTGATGGAGCAACAGGAGGTGCAGGGAGACAAAGGAAGGAAAGAAACTCAAGTAGGGAGTAAATACCCTAAAGATGTGCTTTTGGATAACTTGGAGCTTGTCCCTGTCTAGTTGCCAGTTTTCTATGGCATGTTTACTAGTTATTTGATCATAAAGTTACTACTTTATGGAAGATAGTAACTTTCTACAGACTGCATCATATGTGTATCCTAAAGCATATCTGGACACGAGGAACCCCCATGGTACAGTAAAGAGCCATTTTGGAGCAGAATCTGCTGTTTTGGTAAGTGGTTTGACGTTGAAACTGGCTTTTTGGGTGATGGAGACTTGCAATGAATTCTGCAGAGATATTACATCAGGAGTGTTCAGTTAATTTCTCTTTTGAACTGAAAATGCTTTTATGCTCTTCTGCATAAGCCTGTTTTAAAGCCAGTCCTGTGTTTACATCTCTCTCCCTATTCAAACAGCAAATGCAGCATTTTCCCTCAAAGAGGAAGAGCTGTGTTATTCTGGTGGAGCATACACATGCAGCCAAACTAAGGGGTGACTCTGGCTTGTTGAACTTGGAGGTTTCCCTTGTTGTTTACAGCTGTTGGGGAATTCCAACCAAAATCTCAGATGTAATTGGAAAACATTCTTTGCCACCCTGGTTTTGTTTCTCTCTTTGTTGTACCTTTACAGCCACAATGGTTACATACATACTTAGAGACTTTGACAGAAAGGAACCTAAGGTTTATTATGTCACCACCAAATCTTTAATTTAATGTGTATGTTTTATGCAGGATAATATATTTCTCACATGTTGTTAGAAGCACCATAAGAATATATTACCAAGGGAAGCTTAGTACCAGCTAAAAATTACTGTTCATAAATCTTTCATAAGTAATGACTAAATATGGGAAATCAGGACAAAATTTAATTACAGGGCTCCACCACTATGTGGTACATAAGCACAGAAGGAGTTGTGTGAAAACTTAATAGCTAGAAGACATTCCTTTGCTTGTTGTTGCATGAATGAGGAATGTGTGTGTGAATGTGAGGGAAACCTGCTCCTTCATTTGGAAAGGAAGAACAGACCTTTTCTCACTGATGGTGATGGTTTGGGATTAAGCAGCTAATATAGTTGGATTTTGTGATGTCCTGTCTGTCCTGTGAATAGAGACACTCTCCACAGGGTAAATGTGCAGGGTAAATGCCCGATGGAGACAAGAAGGTAGCCTGCTGGGGAGAAGTATCCTGTCCCTGCACCCCTAAACATACCAAACACTGGCAAGAGGAACAAGTTTACAAAGGGTCCCCTAATTTTATGGTTTGGATGGGCAAGGTACTTCTTTCCTTTTAGCATAGTTGGCTGTTGAGGCAAAGGAAGCCTTTACTACGTGGAGCAGGAGTATTTGAGATATTGTAGAAACCAGCCTTTGTACAGTTGTGAGGAATTAATTTAAGTTTTCTGGGATGTCTTTCTATTTCCTTCCTTCCTTTTGTTCCTTGTCCCACCCAGTCTCTTCCAGCTTCCTGCTTCTTCTTTATTTATAGCTAAATGTCATAGGTGGGATTTTAAAAAGTGCCCTGGGGACCTGATAGTGGAACTCCCCTAAATTATTGAAAATCAGATTTCTTATATGTAGCTACTGATGAATTCTGTTTTGTTGCCTTTAGCAGAGGGGTTAAAAGCATTTGTGTACTGAAGAACTCTGTAAACCCCCTGAAAAGTGCAGATGCAATGGACAGCTAACAAAATGCATTTGCCTCCTTGGGTAGCTGTGCAGCCTCACACAAAACCAAGGTTTTAGGAGATGCAAGAAGTGCGTGAATCTATTCACCAGCTGACAGATTCAAGTGATGTACTTTCAGACTTTGTCTACGCTGGGAGTTTTTGCTGCTTTCACAGCTTTTGGCCAGCTAGAAAGGAGATTTGTGCTGGGGTAACTGCCAGGGTGCAGCCTGCTGTCAGCAATGATTTGCAAAGAGACAGTTCACCTTGGTTTCAAGCTGGGATTCATGTACAGTAGTAATCATAATTACAATATTTAGCTGTAGTTCCTTGCTTTTATGATTGGTCTCTAACAGGCCTTCTGGGGAGGTGGAGGGGTATCATTAACTCCTCAACATATATTCATTTTTATAATTGCTACAAACCATCGTGGGGCTGAAAGGGAAAGAAGAAAGGTGAACAGATCTTGTGGTGTTGATGTGCCTTCTCCAGCAAGTCTGTCCCTGGTGTTATTCTTGTGTCCAAAGGGAACAGGAGCTGCCCCATGACTGTTTTTTCTGCATCAGAAGCTGAGTACCTGCTGGTCTCCTGAATACAAAAAATGAGGTTTCATACTGTTTCCCTTGAATGGAAGCAGCATGATATGAGTGTGAAAAGAGTGGAACAGTATGTTAAGGGAAACCTGACTGAAAGGAGAGAAGAGCTGACTCCAGGGGCTGAGCACATCCGCCCCTTCTGCTTCATGGGATGGGTTTGTTTGCAGCTCTTCAACTCAGAGCATCTCATGGGTCTCACAACACAGCTCCACAGCTCTGGGATGGAAAATGAAACAATTGCAAAGGAGTTGTTCATGCTTCCTGAAACAAGCTTCACAAGCTGTGGAAAATGAAAGCTAAGGCTGAACTGGAAAATGAGCTGAAGGCACTGGGATGCAGAAATGCAGAGTGAAGCCATTCAGTAGAATCAAATTTGGAACAGAGCCTTGAAAAAACCTGCAGATATGACTAATCCATTTTTTAATGTCTGTGGTTATAGGAAAGATCACTTCTTCTAAACATCCTTTCTTTCCCCACCTTGATTACAGTTCTCTGCTGTCATTTTAGATAAAATGATGTGTTGATATGTGAGTTCAGGATCAGATGAATGGCAATAACAGAATTATTTCTAATGCTGGGGTGGCCCTGGCTGAACTGGTGGCAAAGGGGAGAAACAACCCACACAGGACAGTCAGTGTCAAGTTGCAGAGGCACTCTGACAGACCCACCCAGAGGAGAGGCAGGCATTTAAATACTCACTGTAATCTTGATCCAAGTAAGCTGAGGAGCTGTGGTGTTAGAGCAGACTGAGCAGCTCAGTGTGTGCAGGGACAAGCTCAGGCAGTGACAGCTTAGAAGAGAACCAACCTGAAAAAGGAAACTTGTGGTGTTCTTGTTACTCTGCACAAGTCTGGGAGGCACCTCACAGTTTTACAGGGTAGCCTTTGAGTGCTTTTATTTTGTCCTCAAAATATCTCAGCCTTGCTTGCTGATCCCTTCCCAGGGATCCCTCCCACCCTGTCCCCCAGAGCCACTGAAGGTAACTCGGTGCTGTAGGGAGGGGAGATGTGGTGTGACACCCTGAGCCTCATGGCTGTTGTGATACCAAGCCAATGTTCACAGACTTTGCAGTCTTATAATCAGTGGAGCTGTGAATAGGGGGATAAATTGAAATGCAGACAAGCAAGGAACTGTGGAGGGAACCAGCATGGAATCTCTGTTCAGGCAGGTAGGAAACAGTACAGTGAATCCAATGCTGATGCTTGGACATGCTCAGCTTACTGCCTGCATCAGTCCAGCTGAGGGTAATGCAGTGTGGCAACAGTGCCTGTAGTAACACGCTGTAGTACTCTGAGGGTGAAGGCTGTTTTCTGTAGTGTGCCTGTAGCTGATATCCAGGAACAAAAGCAGTTGGCATTTCCCTGGCCTAGGTTGAAATGTGGTGCAATGTGATAGAGCAACAGGGAACTCCTTGCTGGCTCTTTGCCCTGGGCAGATTCCTTTTGAATTAGGTTTTGACCTTTAAAGCAAGACTTGCTTCTTCAGTTTCTTGTTGTCTAAATTCTGAACTGAAGCTTGAGAAACAAGTCTGTGAAGCTGGAGGATTTTGTAATCTATCAAATAGTGAAAAGAAGAGGCAGGAAGGAGTCTGATGAGGGAGAGAATCACCAAATGGAAACTGTGTTCCAGATCTGGTGCCTTTTATTTTTTGTTGTACTCTGTTCCACAGCATCACAGACCTGTTTATTTCTGAGCTTAAACCAGAACAAAAAACTGCTTTACATTGAAGACTGACCCGTAACTACTCTTGTGCTCTTCAGAGGCACCTCCACCTCCTGATCAAAACACCACCTTGTTTGCTCTCAGTGATATGGAAACCTGAAGTCTTGTTCCCACTGCCAGGTTTTTGTTCCAGAGCACTGCAACCACTTGGCACCAGCAGCTCCATGCAGGACTCTGGAGGTGGAAGAGGTGAAAAGCACTATCCTGGCTAAAAATCTGGGCGTATTTATTTAGGCAGAGAGGCTCTCATGGAAGAATGCCTTTCCCTCTTGCTTCAGTTGTGTTTGCACAGGTTTTCTCAGTTTCTCATTTGGACAGATTCTGTCATTTCATGAAGATTATTAAGTGTAGACAGAAGGGCAACAGAAACTGAAACTCAGCTCTGGGGTAGGAGGCAGCAGCTGTTCTGTGCCAGAGGAATGCCTTGGTGCTGTTTGTAGGGATCTGCAGTTAGGACTGCAGGGGAGGTGGAACCAGGTGAGTATTTTTGGTTCAAACGCAAGGCTTAAGCTTTCAGAAATACCGAGAGGTTCTTCAAGGCTGTGAGAGCCTAAAGCCTTGGATTTTTCCTGCCTCATCTCCCTGCTTGGCATGCACAGCCCTGTTGTCCCTTTCACAATGTGTTTGATCTGTCAGTGACTCATTTGAGGGCTTTCTATCATCCTCAGCAAGGTGCTTCAGGGCTGAGTCACACCCATGTCTCAGCTCTGCTCCTGTACCCTGTTATCAGCTCCTCCTTTCACTCCTGGGGTGCTCCCAGCCTTTGATCTCTTCCCATACTGCAGCAACAGCTTCCCTGGTTTTTTAGTGCTGCATTACATCGGGTGAGGCTGGCAGCAGTCCACAAATGCTGCATGCAGTCTCTGCTGCCTGTGTTCTGCTCTCACAGGTACATCCATGTTTCCAAGCATGAAATAAATCCCTGTTCCCCTCAGTCTTCAAGTAATCATGGTGAAAATGGCTTTACTACAAGATGGCAGTTTCCATCAGACACTACATATAATGATAAGGTTAATTAGTCTCTTCCTTCTCCCTCTTGTATTTCTCTGTTGCCTTTAAAAATACTGTGGGGTGGGAGCTGTTTACTCCACATGTACAGCTCTTGGTGCTGTGGGCTCTGTCTGGTCTTTAAATCCTAATGTTATAGAGCAGTGATGAATCCTGTCTTGCAGCAGGGAGTCCCCTCCTGCTGGCCAGGCTGCATCTTGTTTAATTTGAGGTTGATTCTGTCAAGGCTTGAGACCTCAGTGGAAAGAAAAGCACTCTGTATGCAGCAGGACAGAAATCACTTTCTGTGTTTTACAGGTTTTTCTGGTTTTTTCACAGTGACAAGTAGGCAAAAGCAGACACAACCCAATAATTTAAAACGTATTAGTTTGAAATCAGCGAAATTCCTAGAAGTGTTGGAAGCAAGACCAGTACCAACATCTGATCCAGTTCTACTGGAGATGGTGCTTATCAGATGACCTAGCAAAGGCTTCCTGACTGGTAGGATTTGAGGCAGAAACTCTGGTGTAAGAAACCCAGGCCACTTCACAGCCTACAGAGCAGCCAATTCTTGATGCTGTGCATAAGTGACCCAGTTCCTTTCATCTGTACACTCAAGGGTGGCCCTTGGCTGAGCTGTGGGGTGGAGGATGTGTTTGTTTCACTTGGTCCTCCTGCAGGAGAGGGAAAGCTGAGGCTACCTAAGTCGTGGTCTCCCAATGGGATCCAGCCAAGTGGCACAGCCCATATCTGCAGCACTAGGAGTCCTGACCACATTATGCTGATTTCATAGTCATAAATCACTTTCCTTCCACTGGCCAGGTTGGGCTTGTTCTATTTATGCCTTAAAAACCTCTCCTCTCTCCCACACTGTGATCTATGCAAAACTGTTTGGCAAATGAAAAGCTCTGCCTGGTGTGTGGGCAGGAGAAGGGCCACAGCCTGGTGTGGAAACGTGGGAGATGTGGTCCAGGCTTGTGGGGAGAATGAGGTGGGGACCAGAGGTGCCAGTTGTGTGCTTGGTTCATGGGACTTGCCCAGCCTGTTTCACAGACTCATAACTACTGATCCTGGATTATGTTTTAGGCCTGGCCTGCAGTCACTACTTGTCAGTGTCCTGGGGCTTCTTCCATGTTTTAATTGTCCCTCTGAGATGGATGCTGGCAATGCAGACACGTTGGAGAAAGGTGGTAGGGTTTTCACTGCTGCCATTGTGTTGCTGGAGCTGCCATTAGAGCTGCTTAATGGCATTTGTCCTGTGAAATGTGCAGGTGAGCTATTTCTAAATCATAGAATCATAGAATGGGCTGGGTTGGAAGGGACCTCAGAGCTCATCAAGTCCAACCCTTGATCCACTCCCCCTGTGGTTCCCAGCCCATGGCACTGAGTGCCACATCCAGGCTCTTTTTAAATATCTCCAGGGATGGAGAATCCACTGCTTCCCTGGGCAGCCCATTCCAATGTCTGATCACCCTCTCTGTAAAGAAATTCTTTCTAATATCCAACCTAAACTTCCCCTGGCACAACTTAAGTCCATGCCCTCTTGTCTTGTTGAAAGTTGCCTGGGAAAAGAGCCCAACCCCCCCCTGGCTCCAGCCTCCTTTCAGGGAGTTGTAGAGAGCGATGAGGTCTCCCCTGAGCCTCCTCTTCTCCAGGCTGAACACCCCCAGCTCCCTCAGCTTCTCCTCACAGGACTTGTGCTGGATCCCTTCACCAGCCTGGTTGCCCTCCTTTGGACCTGCTCCAGGACCTCAATCTCCTTCCTGAACTGAGGGGCCCAGAACTGGACACAGGACTCGAGCTGTGGCCTCACCAGGGCTGAGTACAGGGGCAGAATCCCTTCCCTGGACCTGCTGGCCACGCTGTTCCTGATCCAGGCCAGGATGCCATTGGCCTTCTTGGCCACCTGGGCACACTGCTGGCTCCTGTTCAGCTTCCTGTCAATCCAGACTCCCAGGTCCCTCTCTGCCTGGCTGCTCTCAGCCACTCTGTGCCCAGCCTGGAGCTCCCCATGGGGTTGTTGTGCCCAAAGTGCAGGACCTGGCACTTGCCCATGTTGAACCTCATCCCATTGGAATCAGCCCAACTCTCCAGTCTGTTGTGCTCTGATTTGAGGATAATCCCCACCAGGAGGGAAGAATTTGTTTGGGACTGCAAAGGAGGTTAGTGGCAGAGCTGAGAATAACCCACTTCTTCCAAGCCTCAGTGTTGGCTTTAGTATGGGGTGGATTTATAGGGGCAGAAGCTGGAGAGGAGAAGCAGCAGCACCCAGTTTCTCCACTAGCTCTGTCTGTTACAGCATCATCTCCCATCCTCAGGGTGGAGAGAGGCACTTTTCCTGCTGCACAGCCCCCTCTCCTGTCTTTCCCTCCCTCTACATGGCAGATGCAGCTCTGTCCTGGGCTTCATTCAGCCTCAATCTTGGCTTGGTTTTGTGCTTCCTACCTGCAGCCTATTCAGCCTGGTGTGCAGGTGGAAAAGACTTTTCCTGGAGCAATCTAGTCCCAGGCACATGGGAGTTAGTCTCTGGACTCAGATTTCTTCTGAAAGCAGACACAGCAGATTGCTTTTCTTATTCCTCTCCTGTAAGGTCTCTTTAAAGCATACATCAAGATTAATACAACTGGATTTCTGGCATGTCTGATTGTCTTTTACCTTCCCAGGTATGGATTTGCTGATAATAGTCAAGCTTTTCAGGCTGTCCTCAGTGGGAACAGGGTTCTTCTGCCTGACTCCCTGTTTTTAGGAAGGTGAGGGAAATGATATACCTTTGAGGGCTGCATCTCAGTGTCCAGTTTGGTTAGGGCTGACCAAAGGATTTGAGTAAGGTAAGACAGACACAGATGCACCCCAAATCCACAGCATGAGCCTAATTGCTGTTAGAAAAATGGCTAGTGCTGGGTGGTTGTAAACTGAAAGAGGATAGATTTATGCTATAGATACAAGGAAGAACTTTTTTACAGTGAAGGTGGTGAAACTGGTGGCCCAGGTTATGCAGAGGGGGGTGGTAGATTGGTAGATACCCCATCCCAGGAAGCATTCAAGGTCAGGTGGGAAACATTCAAGGTCAGGCTTCAACCTACTGCAGTTGAAGATGTCCCTGCTCACTGCAGGGAGGTTGGGATATAGTCTGAACACAAACCATGCTATGATTCTCTGTGGTTGCAGTGAGGAAATGAGTTTGCTTTCTCTGAAAGCTCCTAGCATGCTGGCTGTCTCTGTAGGACACACTGCCCTCTCTTGGCCCTGGGGGGGCTATAGGTTGGATATTAGAATTTCTTTACAGAGAGGGTGATCAGACATTGGAATGGGCTGCCCAGGGAAGTAGTGGATTCTCCATCCCTGGAGATATTTAAAAAGAGCCTGGATGTGGCACTCAGTGCCATGGGCTGGGAACCGCAGGGGGAGTGGATCAAGGGTTGGACTTGATGAGCTCTGAGGTCCCTTCCAACCCAGCCAGTTCTATGATTCTATGATTCCATGTCTGAGCTGAGGAACTTGCCCATCTGAGTGTCCCCAGGGAGGTTGCTGGAGCCTTGTGGGGAAATCAAAGGTGTGCTGGGATTTATAAACCCAGAATTACCAACTTTGGAGGTGATTCCAACATCCCCATCAGGACCTCACAGGGGTGTTCGTCTGGAGCTTCAGCTAAGCATTAAATCAGTTGTAGGGAAAATAACTTACAAGTGATTTTATTGAAGGCAAGCAAGCAGTGTAAGAAGCTGTACAAATCCACTAGCTGATTTCTTAAACACATGGTGAAATGCTTTCATCTGTTTTTTTTTTTTTTCTTTTTCTTGTAAATGAGAGTTTTATGTAAATGTTGAAAAATCCTTATTCTGACAGAAACATTTCAGAGAATTTGCACTCCCAGATGTAATGGAATTGTGGGAGCAATCTGGGAACAGACTTGTTTGAAAGAGACATCTCTGAATTGATGTCAGCCGTGCCCTTTGGGGTTACCCTCCAGCTCAGAGCCTGTCTCTGGCTGCTGCCTGAGTGATTTAGGGTGAAGCTGAGCACTGGGCTGCTTGATACAGGTTTTTTAACAAGTGGGATGTAATGGTTACACATTGGCACATTTCTGCTACATGTTCTTGCCCTTGTCCGGGTCACTTTGTCCCCACAGAGCCTGAGATTGTAGTCAACTTTTTTATGTCCTGGGAAAAAATCTCATTAATCTGCACTATCATCTTTTTGGATTACTGAAATTTCATGTTATGGCAAGGTGGGGGTTGGGAGTTGGCTAGACAAAGCTGTTTCTCAGAGAGATTGTACTCTATTGTTTTGTCTTTTATCAAAATAATTGTTGTCAGCAAGAAAACCCTGTGTGACTTGGAAGTGTATGTACTCACTGCACGTACTCTTGAAGGAGCAACAGATGGAAACAGTGCTTGGGTCAGAGTGCCCCAGGGGCTGCAGTATCTCCCCTTTCATCCAAATGCACACAGAGACACAGAGCTAGTTCTAAAACGAAAAAAAAAAAAAATTACAAAAAAGCTTAACAGAGCTCAGCTGATGTCTGTCCCCATAATATGGGATCAGCCACAGCCCCAAAGCACTGGAGTTTCTCTGCACTGCTCAGACAGATGATATGTGCTCTTCTTGAGTTCTTGAGCTTGCCTTTTCCTTGGGCAGTTTTGGCCTGTGGACCACCAGGAATCAGGTTATGGTGGAAGGAGCTGAGGTGCCAGGAAGGGAAAAGCTTCAATGAAAAAAAATTCAGCACAGATTTGCCATCACAGGAAGAAATGTCTTCTGTCTCACTAGAGCTCTCCTGCCTTTGGTCCTGCATCCCTCCTTTCTGGATCCATGTGTGTGTCACTTCTGTGGTTTCCAAAGTTTGTGACATCTTTTTTAGGAGTCTGCCTTACAGTGAACGCTTACAGTGGGCTGCTGGCTGTGTTGTGATTTCTTCACTCCCATGCTGGTGTTAAACCTGCAAGTTTTAAGTGGAAAAGTTCCTGACTTTAGTGCCCACCATCACTTCTTCTGCCCACAGCCTTGCAAGCTCAGTGCCAGCAGTAATCTGCTCTGGGCTGGGGCTGCTGAAGGAAGGGCACCCTCCAACCCTGCCAGAGCTCACTCACTTCAAACTCCCCCTTGGTATTTTTATAATCATTCACACCTTTCTGAAGGTCGGGCCTTTGAACCAGAATTTTCAACCGAAATAAAAGGGCAAAGCTGGCATAAGAGCCCAAGGGTTTTTTCTTGCTTTCTGATGCCACGAGGCAGGGTTTGAAGGCAGCCTGGGGTTCCTGCTGCCCAGCTGCATGACAGCAGCACCTTGCTGAGTGATCAGCTTCTGATCTGCCTGGTGCTGGGCATCCTGGGCAAGCCTGCAGGTAGCCACGGGGTAGTCCAGAGCAGGAGTGTGTGCCTTCACACCTTCACACTCACAATTTGGTTTGCAGTTCTCACTTTTCAGCTTGACCAAAACCATATCCTGACTTTCTAGCTACGGGCAAGATCAAAATGACTTAGCAATTGTTATTTATCCATTTACACTAGTCACTGGTGTAATCAGAAGATAGAGAGGGATTAGAGGAGTGATGGGGCCATGGCTGTAGCCGGTGCCACCAGGGGACACTGTTGGACAGCCTATAGACCTCTCCTGCCACTGCAGGTCGTGTTTCACACTGGTTTCTCTTAGCTTGCTCATCCCACACTCCATCCTCAGCCTCCCTCCACCACCCTCTGCTAAGCTGGCAGTCCTCTGCTCTGGCACTGGTTTCTTTAGTGTTTTGTTGTTTTGTTTTTTTTTTTTCCTACTGGTCGTTTTCCTGGGACAATTTTATCCCTCAGGGTCACTGTGTTGCTGTATCTTGAGTTTTGTTTGGGCTCTCCTCCCCAGAGGCAGGCAGCCAGCACACCCCTTTGCTGGGTGTCTGTCAAGGAGCTGCAGGACTGGGAATGCTCAGGACCAAGAGACATAAGCCAGACACAACCTGCCCTGAAGTTTGGAAGCACTCAGAGTAGAGATTTAAGGTTGGGCCTGTTTAGGAGATTAAGGTCAGGCTGGGTTCAGACCACTCCAGTTCTCTGTGTTAAAAAATGTCCTATAATTCTATTTGCTGTAGTAAGAGTGAAGTGTAAGGTTCATTGCTTTTGAAGTTAGTGCCTTGATGGTTTGTGCAAGAAGAAGGACAGGTTGTTGCTTGCTTGAAATTAAAAAAAAAAGTTGTCAGGTTGTTTTTTCAGATGGAAAGAAACGTTTCTTAAGGAGCTTGAACAGGTGGGCACATGAGGGGTGTGGGTCCCTGCAGATTTCCTTCTAAGAAAAGCAAGTTGAATAATCTGTGTGAATAAAGGGCTGGATGCTGAGCATGGACTTGAGGTGAGGCAGAGGGACAGTGTCCATCACTGCTGCTGAGAAGTTCCTTTTGGTATCCCAGCTGTGAGTGGGATGAGCTGGTGCTCATATACCCAGCCTTAGGGGTGGGAGAGACCATGAGCCTTGGCTGGGGATTGAAGGTGGCAAAAATGGATTTTGCTCCTTATTAAGATGGTTTCCTTCAGTCCAAACTCAAATGGACAAAATCACTCTTGACTGCCTCCCTGTGGTTACACCCAGTCTTTGGTTGCCTCTGACTGTAATTTCTTGAGACTTTAGGTGTTACCTAGTGAAGGGATGGGGAATTGGACCCTGCCCCAGGCAGCACTGAGATACTTTGCCAGGCCTTGTTCTGAATGTAAAACTGCTTTGTCTGTGGGAAGTTTGGGGATGATTATAATTTTGGAGAGGAAGCTCCCCTGTTTTAAGATCCTCCATGTGTTTGATTTGCAGTGTTGCCTGAAGATCAAGACAGGGCTGTTCCCATCCACTGTTTCCCCTTTCAATGCTAACACGGGGGGAGAGGAAACACAGATCTATATCTCAGCTCATGGCATTTAGCATAGCTGCCTTTAATTCAGAGAGTTTAGTCTAGCTGAGAACCTTGTCCATCTTGTACACACAGGGCTTTTTTTTCTGTGATGGAATTGCTGCAAACATCTTTGCCAAGTGCTAACAGTGCATCAGAGAGAAAAAGTTCACCCTTTTGCTTTGGTGAGGTTGATTGTGCAGAAGAATTCCAGGCATTGTGCTTAGCCCAACACAAACAGGGCTTCAAGCACCTCTCTGATGGGGCAAGATTCTGAGGTGGCAGCTTCCCTTCTGTTCAGGAGATGAAGTGCCTGCAACAGGTACTGTAGGAGAACTGAAGTGGTCAGCACATGAGTGCTTTTATATTAAAGTGTTTAAAAAAGGGGTGGTGATTTTAGAAGCGAAGAGTAAAAATGGTCTGGCAATCAAGTGATGTCTAAGGATGAATTTAGGGCAGTATTTCCTTATAATATGTCAGAAGCCTGTGTTAATTATGCTTATGGTCAGCAGCCAATGCCTGTGCTTCAGCTAGGACTAACTGTGCTGTTTATGATTGATTGGGATTCCAGAGAAGACTCAAACTCAGTGTGTCTTCTCAAAAGGGGTAGGTAAGTATGCTGAGATGAGACTAATAATTCATTAAAGTCTTATATTCTTCATGGTGGTTTGTCCCTTGTGATGGTAGAAGCATTTCTTTAATCCAAAGCATGTTGGAGTATTCAGAATATTTCTTTCCTAAAGAGTATTCTCATTCAGAAAACTGCTTCAGATTACTGGGAATGAAACTTTCCTGTGCAGCCCCAGATTTCATATACGTGTGACAGCCTGGGAATCCATGAAAAGAAAAGGAAGGTGCTGTAACTCATAAGAGAAAACTCCCTGCTCCCCTCCATCCCACGAAATGAGCAGTTTGGCAGGGCCTCCCAGTTCTCAAAGAGACACTGAAGGGTCTGCATATCACTGGGTTGGAAAAGGTATTTTCCTCCTATAGCTGAGGAGGAAAGAGTTGCTCTGACATGAGAAGGGGGCTGGATGTTTCCTTTCCATGTCAAAGCCAAATAACAAGTGGGATCTGTGGCTTGCATTTTTGATGAATTATCCAGGGCAGGTGAGATAGTTTCACCCTCTTACTTTTGGGGCAAAGAGACACCAAAGTCCTGGTCTAACACAGAGCCTGTGACAGCTAATGGTAAACCCGTGAAATTCTGTTGGATCACCACTTTTGCATCACATAACTCTGACTTTTTTTGACTAAGTGTTAGGTGTTTTAGAGTTGGGTTTAATATTTCAGTGTACAGTTATTTGGACTGCTTCAGTTTCAAATCCTTTTCTATGAAGTCTCACTTTTCCCACTTGCTCTTCTGCCTCAGTTTCTCCCTTTGCAAAGAAGAGGACTTGGTAACAACTGCTTTGCAGGGTGACTCCCACTGAGTGGCATTGGTGTCTCTCTGTAACATGGGGCCCCAGCAGAACAGCTCCTGCAGTAAGATATGATTTAAATTATAAAACATATTGTCATGTGATCAGAACTGATTGGGTTCCTGTGGCTTAACAAGTTGCCATCTGTTATCATCCCCATTATGGATTATGCATTAGCTTAAATCAAGGCTTAAACCAAAGGAGTTCAAGCAAAGTCTTCACCCCCATGACACCATAAAACTGTCTTTAGGGCTGTTAGTGCTGGATCCAAAGCACTGCAGCCACAGGAGAGAGCATGCTGGTCCAGTAGAAGCTCTCTCTGCTGGATGAAACTCTCCCAGCAGATTCCTTTGGTACTGACAGGCTTTATGCTGGGCCAGGGGTTGTCTGCCCTCTTGGTGCAGCCTCTTAACACTGCTGAAAATTCCACTGGCTGTGTCCAGGCTAAGTAGAAAGACACGAGACTGTGAAACAGGACCCAGGGAACTTGGAATCATGTGGTCAGGGGTCCAAGGCTGCAGAATGAGTGCTGAATTGCTGGTGAACTTCATGAGAGGCTTTGTGAAGCTGTCAGCTCTGGAAGTGCCACGAGCCCTGACACTGTACATGTGTGTGGTGGTGGCAGAATGGCCACGTGTAGTAAAACACTTCAAGCCCAACTCAGCCATTCATCTGAGTCCTCTGTTCTCTGGAACCATCATGGTCAGAAAGCAGAACCATCTGCAACCATCACAGTCAGCTCTGCCAGAACATTCCCATTTCTCAAGCTGATCTGCAGTGCATCCTCTGCTCAGTGCACTTCTCCTGTGAAGGGGGATACAGCCCAGGCTGGCTCTTAGTGCAGTTCTGGGGCTGCCTGAATTTATACCCAATTCCTGGGCAGCAGATTGGGTCAGCAACTTTGTTCTGCTGCAGAGGCAGGTCATTTATTCCCATCCATTAGAGATCAGAGCCTATAAAAGAAACATCTCTGTGGGAAGAGGCAGCAGAGATTACTGGAGCTAAATCAAGGCTTCCTTGGTGAGTGTGCATGGTAGGGAAGGCAGAAAATTCATGGCATCCACAGAAGCCAAGTGTTTTCCCATAGATTGTGTGGCTGTCCTGAGGAGGACCACTGGGAGCCCAACAGGATGGATAGGCAGGGAATGGATGGCTCCTGGCATCAGCAGTGGTTGCAATGATAATTCCTGTTTGGATTTGGGGTCATAAATCTGTTTGTGGACACTTCCAGTGGCCCCAGCTTTATCCCTGTGTTAAGAGCAATTTTTTTGTAGCTGGAGGGTGCTCGTTCCATCAGCTGGCACAAAGGCTGACTCTAGGGCCCCTGATTTCTGCCCTTGGATATCTGAGGCCAAAATCCTTCAGCTTCAGAGGGAGAATCTCCCTGCTAGAAACAGAACTATGTCCCTCCTCTTTGAAGCAGGGCCAGATTGTCTTCAGCTTGATGTGCAAAACCCTTCCCCTGGGAGAGCACCAGCCTGCTTTTTCTCTCAGATTCAGAAGTGTCTGTACCCCTGACAGTTTTACAGAGGGCTGAGACAGAAATTCAGAGTCTTTCTCAACCTTCTTTGCAAAGCAGGAGGTGCATGGGAAAGCAATAGGACCACTGGTAAGATCTTTGTGAAGTCAGTTGGGCACATTGGACATCTCCTTCACATTTTGTCCTGATGAGCTTCCAGGTGAAGAAAAAGAATGATGACTCTGTGGATTCCCTGGAGCATGTGGCCGTAGAGGATCAGGAAGAAAGGAATAACCAAGCAAAGGAGAAGGAGTTGGGGCTTAGTTGGACCTCCAGGATGGGAGAAAAGTGAGAGAAATTCCTGAACTAAGTCTTAAATTGCTCCAAACCACAGGGTATTGTACTTGGGGGAGAGGCAGGGAGGGAATAGTTATGCAATTTCATCCTCAATCATGCAAAGGCAAATTATTGGACAAAGGGATTGTCTTAGATATATTGGAGTTGGAGTCTAGTAGAGCATTTGATACAAGGTCTTACAAGATCCTGCCTTCCCTTGTTTGGCTTCTCTTGGACAGGAACTCAGTCCTGGGGATTAGTAGAAAAGACAAATGATCATGGCTCTGATCATGCAGATTTTTGACCAATATGAGTGTTGGAAGTTGTTGGTGCATCTGTTTTACTCTTCCTGTGCTTTTTAGCAAAGCAGTAAAGAGTGGTTTAGTGACAGTGTCAAGTGTGGTGTTTTGCAAACATTACTTAGAACCTCATACATCAAGCATGGCAGAAACCCAGGAAGTTTGGGAATTTTGATGGGACAAAAATAATGACCGTGATGGAACTTCCGAGGAGGAAAAGTTTTCCTATCTGAGAAAAACATCTGACAGCAAAATTCTTGAGGAAGGAGGGATCCTGAAAGCTTTCATGTGAGAGAGGGCAAAGTGAGCAGTGTGTAGTTTGGGCTTGCATAGCTGGGGGTGTGTGGTAGACTAACAACAAGGTTACTGAAGTCAGGTTATTGGGCCAGGCTGTAAATTGGGGTAAGCAGCATTCCTCCCTGGAAATCCACAGAGATTTGGCAGTTTATCCCTGCTGAAGATGTAGTTCCAGTAGAATTTACTGCTAAGGAATTACCAGTTAGCTGGATTGAAATCAGAGCTGAGGGTAAGAAGGATGAGTTAAATGAATCTACTCCCCTTCTTCCTGATATTAGAGAGTCTGCTTACCCCAGGGCAGAGGAGAATTTTTTTGGCCTGCCAAAATCGTGGAGGTGTGGGAGAATTACTGAGCTGTATGGGAGGACTTGGCACAGGTGAGAGGAAATGGAGTATGGTACTAAAGCCCATTCCTTGGGAGCAAGACTGCTGGCTGGGAGGCAGCCTTGATGACCAAATCATTCTTCCTGCCTCTGTATAATTGGACTCTGTGGATTATGGCTGAGATTTCACTACAGGAAGCTCATGAGATTTTGCCCAACAGTCCCACAGATGATGGAATTATTCTTCCCTTTAGTAGATGTGAATATTGTCTAACCCAACCAATTGTGGCTCAGTGTGAGATCTTCTTTCTGAAAGCTTCCCATTCATGATCCAAGGAGTCTATGATGACTTTACCATTAATGTGTAGTCCATACTCAGCTCCTATCCTTGGAGAGATGCATGCATACAGTTCATTTACATATTATGGCCAGTTCAGGAAGAAATCTGTGCTCCTCAACAGCATATTTCTTCATCCAATTTACATCCAATAAAGCTCTGACCACCTGGCTGGGGAACAGGAATACTTTGTTCTCCCTGCTCTGGGTGAGTTTCCACCCCTGTCACCCACGACGCTGCAAAACACAGTCAGCAATTTGAGAATGGAAGGGTTACACCTGAAAGAATCCTGCATCTCTGTGCTTGCCTTGCTGCTTCTGGGACTGGGGAAGGATGAAGGGTTCCCTCATCTGATTTCCAGTTTGCATCCAGTGCTGCCTGGGCCCTTCTCAATAGCTGGCACTGAGGAACTTGCAACTTACTGCTGCCCTTCAATACCTTTTGTTTGAGGTATGGCTTTTGCTTTATGCAGCATTTGGCAGTTTAATCTTTTGGAGCATCTGCTGATAGTAGTGTGAAACAGTGACTTAGGCATGAGAGCATTTAAAATGATGGTTTGTAAAAGGGTGAACAAAGCTGCTCAGACTTCAACCTTTGCATGAAGGCAGTAAAGCTCACATGAGATGCTTTCAGTGTGAAAACCATCCAAGCTGAAATCTTCTGATCCAAGCAATTGGTAGTTCATGCATCTTCAAACTTCTGTACTCACAGCATTACCCAGCATGTGTTGAATTTTGGCAGAACCAGCTGTCCTCTGGCCTGTCCTATGTGAACTGCAGGGTTCACATGGTGGAGAGCAGAGTTCTGTTCTTCCTCTCATCATTCTCTCTGCAGCTCCAGAGCTCACAGTGGCGTTATTCCTGCCTTATAACAGATTTGGGCTTGAGGTCTCTTGGTTTTATAGTAGATAAGGGTGAAGAGGAGTGACTGATCACTCCTCAGTCCAGTTCAGGAGAGAAGTGGGTGGTCAAATTTTACTTAAAAACCAATTTATTTTTATATCTTCAATTACTTCTGTCTCTGTCTCAATCTCCATAAAAATAGCTCTGGGATTGTTAAAGGCTGTTCTTTCACATAGTGGCATACAGCAGAAAAAGGCAGCATGCCTTAAGCAAGGAGTAAGCAGCTAAGTTTCAAACACTCCTTGAGCTTGGTCCTTCAGACAGCTTGAAAAGAGTTTTGTATCAACAGAAAAGGAGAGAAGAAAGGAGGAAGTGGAAGGGAACATTTATACTGAAATCTTTATTTAGTTACAAAAGCCTGGAGCAAAGCATCTAATCACAGAGTGCCTCATGCAAACCAAGACAGGGAACAGAATTTCCATTTCATTCCAGATGAGAAGTAGGTCTTGTTATAAAAGGTTTGGGTGACAAAGCTAAATGTACTTTCAGTTTCTACTCCAATCTATTTTTAATTATTCAAATGTAGATTCTTTTGTAGGGTTAACAAGGAATTTGCCAGAAGCCAGCCCACAAAGGCTTGAGTTGCAGTGTTCCAGCAGGCATCCTGAAAAAAACAGTGTCACAGGCAATCAGCATCCTTGGGGAGGTGGCCTGTTAGCAAGGTGGTTACTAATTGGGATCATTCTGCAATGTATAATTGTTTGTGACACTCACACTGATTGGGCCCACATTATCTTCTCATCCTGCAAATGGCCCGTGACAGTTTTGATGAATTTGAAGTTTGGAGTCTGAATAAATCTGTGGAAGGAAAAAAAAATAATTCCACTGGAAAATACATGTAGATGAGCAGAGCTCTGCCCTGGGTCAGCATCCCAGAATGGAGCCACATGAGCACACAGAAGGAGAGGTCACTCAGTGAGTCTTGTCAGACTTTCTGTTTTTTTTTCCTCTTGCATTTAATGACGAGACTGAGGGAGGACCAGCCATGTCAAATTAAAAATGGGAGAGTCAGTTTAGCTTGCACAGGAACAGGGATGTCCTAACCAAAGACTTTGGGGCTTACTGGGAGACTGCAGATTTATTGGAATATCCCTGGAATGAGTTCAGATGCAGGTCAGACCTTCTTGCTGGCACACAATAGAGAAAATGATGCAGATGTCCCCAGCAAACAGACACTTCTCTAGGTATGGAAGCTGTCTGTGAGGGTTGCAAGCCTCATTTTGCAGAGGGGCTGGAGAGATTTTTTTTGTTTCCAGAGGCTGGACCAAAATGTATTTTACATTTTTTCTACATTTGATGCTCCATTGGTATGTACAGTTTGGAGCACCTGGTACCTGCTCAGTGCTGTGACAGCCAAAGTGATGCGCTCAACAGATCCCAAATTACACTCTTCTCAACTGAGTCAACATTTCAGCATTTTAAAATTTATGTTTAATTTTTTTTATTTTGTTTTTTTGAGGAGTAACTTCATCCTAGCAGATTTCAGGTCTAATAAGTCATCATGTGTCTACAGCAGTTTATGGCCAGACTGAGGATCACAGAACTGTAAGAGCCCAGGCCCCTGCTCAAACATTACTTATCCTTCTGGCCCAAGCACAAACTGTGTAGCTAGAATAAACACCACATTGTGTATTTTCACTCCTTTGACAGAAATGCAGTTGTCTGGCTTTGTCTGGTTTGCAGCTGCACTGCACCAAGGTGAATTGGAGATGTGGCAGGTTTGGTCTTTGCAGTTGGAGATTCTCCAAGCTCCTTGCAGCATTTGCCAGATTTCAGACTGAGGATGAAGTTGCTGATCTCAGGCCATGGATCAATGATATGATATTCTGGGTCCTAAGTACTCAATAATTTTTCTATACAGATTTCAGGAAGACTCTAGCAAAATTAATACAGGACATATGTCAGGTCTAAGAATCCCTGCTACAATTCCCAGATTCACTGGCTGGGCCTTTTGTCTGGGAAGTAAAGAATTAAAGCAGCATTACTATCCAGTAACATTGGCAAGCCAGGCAAGTTATGAGTGCTGTTAGGATAAACCTATGTACATGTCCTGGAATCATAAGGATAACAATGGCTAAAGCATAGGAGACAAGGATTCAATGTGTCTCAAGGCAAGAGAATTCATGTTCTTGTTCAGAGCAAAAGTAAATCATCATCCACCTGAGCCAGAAACTATTTGTGGAGACAGAGCTCTCCTGCAACAGCCTAACTCCACAAGCAAATCAAATTCCAGATGCAAATTGGCATGGAAAATTATGAGAAGCCATCTATGATCTGATATTTGGAAGAGCAGAACTCTTTATATCATCTCTCATTCCTTCCAGTCCTCCCTGTCCAGTCCAGTGAGAAGCATCCCATGAAAAGCCCTCTCACTGGATATTTTAATGATGGTCCTGTTAGAATTAACCATAGAAAACTGAGTGGTGGTGTATGATACAATTGCAAATTCCTCCTCCCAGGGGTTTTGTCAAAATACAAAACATTTCTCTGGAGGTCTGGCTGGATACAGAAGGATGATCTCAATAAACTCATCTCCCTGGGGCCTGTGGTTACCCTGCATGAGTTTGGTTCTAACTGACCAAGTGAAATGGTAGAAGAGAAACCTGTGTCTTCTCTTTAAGGCAAAGCCAAAGGTGCTTCTCAGGAGATCAAACTTGTAGCATAGAGTAAAAGTGTCAGGGCACTGAATTGTGTAAATTCATCCATTATGCAGACGTGTTCATCACTGACATCATGAGAATTCCACCTAGCACAGCAGACTGCTGGGTAGATGAATGATAATGAATGCACAGGACTTGCAGAAAGAGATCCATTGCCTCTCAGACACTGGCCATTTGACACTCTATATTAAGATATCTCCAGGGAAACCCTCTAATTAAAAGGTAACTGAAGTCCCTAAAATAAAATTTTCAAGTAGTTCTTAGCACCTTTGCTTGTTACATAGTGTTGTGTTACTTTGTGGGAAGCGCAGAAGATTTGCCCAAAGCCATACAGAGAATGAAAAACTCCTGACTGGAAGTGTCCAGGTGCACTTTACAGTTGCCCCTTTTATGTAACAAATGGGCTTAATTAACTTTTTCTAAAAATACTTTAAACCTTTCCCCAGTAGTAAAAGCCTTCTGGTCATACAGCATTCCACCTAAGCCAGCAGGATCCTAGAGGAGTGGTGTGGTCCATCTTTCTGGCTCCTATTAAAGGATTATGACTTAAATGGGATCAAGGACTCAGTCTTTGAGTCAGAGCACTAGTTACAAGAGATGATCATTTTTATGACTCTTCCCAAAGCCAACCCATCTTCTCAAACCCAGCATCCTGCACACTGGCTTAACTCTGATAATCTTTTGGAGCTTTAGCAGATTCCTAGGAAGGGGTGGACCTGAAAGGATTCCTGGAGGCTGTCAAATAAGTATCCAGTGTTTCAATTGCAGTGAGCTCCAGTGCATCTTCTTTAAATCTGTTTCAAGTTGTTTTTTCAGGGTCAGTGGAACACAGTATAAATCTTGGCTTGCTCAAGTCCTTCAGGCAGGGAATTTGGGGAATACATATGGAAATACTTTTGCCTGGTGTTCCCTACTCCCCACCCCTCCCAAACAGAGCATATATTTGTGCTGCAGTATAAAAGGGAAAAACCTCCGAGCCTGGAGTAATGTATACAATTCAATAATACATGAAATTCAAAGCCAGGCATTAATCACACTCATGTTTAACTTTCAGATTTCAAACCCTGCAGGTTGGCTGGGCCTTTGTTCTGCTAAGTGGAAGGGGGCATTCCAGCCTCTCCTTGCAGAGTTCAAAAGCTGCCTCGGGTAACAAGTGCAGTTGGCTTTATGGCCTTCTTTGTGTTCTCCCTTCGAGGCAGAGGGAGAAGCTACTGCACAGGCTGGCCCCTTAGCAGGCTGTTCAAAGGCAGAAAAGTTTGGATAGCAAAGGTTTGGCAGGTCACTGCGAGGGGCTGCTTGCAGGTTCAAGAGGCCAAGAGTGGAAAAGTGATGATGCTGCAAGTCAGAATCCAGCTGCATTGGCAGGTCTGGGCAGGAGGAGAAAATTATACAACAACCTCTCCTTTCCTCTTGCCACCATCCTGTTTCCAAGCCCCTTGTTTTCATTAGTGTTAGCTCCTTTGCAGCTTTTTGTGAACAACTTTTCATGTTGGAGTGCTTGCCTCTGATGTGCCCTTGTGTGTTGGATTATTTTTAACTGTTCCCAGTGGTTCCCTTTGTCCAGGATTCACTCACTCATCCAAGTGTTGCAGCTTCCTTGCCTCTGGCTGTTCAGACCCCTGTTCTCCTCTGCTCAAAAAGTGCAGTGTGCCTTTATCCTGCCCTTTTCCCAGCCAGCCTGCCTTTCCAGACCTCCACACAGGCAAATTAAGGAGCAAAGACTTCATTTTGCTGCCCTTTAGCAGCTGCTGCCATAGGAATCTGCCTGCTTGCTGGTATCTACCCTGGCCTTCAACTCCAGTAGGCTAACTAGAAAATAAATTTATAAATAAAGATGTAGCAGTAGTGATGGTTGTGATGTGGCTGCAGATGTATCAGAAGTAACTTCAGATGGACCAACGTGGGAGCTGGTAGCAGTTCAGCTGTGGTATTCTGGAGGTAAAGAAAGAATTGCAAAACCCTCACCAGAAACATGGTAAAGGGCAAGCAACCTGCACTATTTTGGCCACTGGGTAGTTGAAAGTGCATTCACAGAGCTGTAATGACATGTCCTTCAGCTTTCAAATCCCAGTGTATCATTCCAGGTAAAACCTGAACTTCAGCTGTGTGTCTGAATAGAGGAGATGCAATGAGCATTCTGAGAATGCTTGCAAACCTCCCAGGAAACAGGATTTGGGGCAGACTTTTTAGAAGTAAACACACTACTTGTTTAATTTCCGAAGAATCCCAAGTTTTTACACAGTGAAGTGAAAAGCCAAATCCTAGAGGCATATCAGAGGTATAATGCTGGATTAAGAACTGTATACAGAGTGATGATCTCTTGCTGGTGGGTCATCCAAGGACATTTTCTGAGCTAAACTCAGCTTCTGGTGGTGCAAGTCATTCAAGGCTATCGAAGTGGTGGAAGAGTTTGATCCTGTGGGGTCCTCTCCAAAACCCAAGGAGGAGAATAAAGAGGTCTTTTAACAAGGGGTGGAATTCAAATGCCTGTTAAGATCAGGTAGTAAATTCATCACTCTCACTTGCAAAATTGTGGGCTGACAAACTGGGTCCAGCACCCAATGAGAAAGCCAGCATGGCCTGAAAGAATTTCAGAAAGGATACAAGTGTGGAGGTGGAGCAGAGGGCATAATTTTCCTGTGCTGTCAGCTGGAGAGAAAATATTTTATGCAGCAACACTGATTTTAACTTGCAGTTATAAAGTATAGATTGTTCTTCTAGGGCCACACTGGGGCTTTAATGAAGCAAATGGCAAAGCAGCCCCTGATAGGGTTTGGCCCTCAGCAACTTCAGCTCCAGAAGTTATTCTCTTGTGTCTTATATGTAGAGAGAGGAAAGTTTCCAACCTATCAAGCTTTGATACAAACAAATTTTCCTATTTCTGTCAAAAGGATGAAATGTGTCCTGTGAGCAGCATGCAAAATTTTCCAAAAGGCTGGATTGTTGAGTAGCACCTTAGAGTTACAGTGAGAGTTTGCAAACCTATTCCCCATGCTTCTGCACTATCCAAATATATCTGGCAAGATGTGGAACAGGCTTTTCAAACGTATTAAACACCCTGCCTCCATTTTAAGGTTTGTGATAACTTGTTAATTTGCAATCAGTAATAAGCCAGGTGTTTAATTTAGACAATCCCTGGTGTTTTGTAATTAAAGGTTGCCCAGTGCTAGTTAGGAGACAGTGAAAGATCTCAGAGAAGTTCTGTTGACAGGAACAGCAATCAGCTCAGCTTCTCATCCAAATGATTTGACACACAAGCAAGCATCTGTCAGCTGCCCAGCAATAACTTGCTTTTGGTGTATTCTGACCTTGTGACAATCCACAACAAATGGAAAATAATTAAATTTCATGTTTTTCTCTCTAACTCATGGGAAAGCTACCCCATATTTGAAACAAAACAGGTCCCACAGGGTTATGAGCATACATGTGAACTGAGAGAAGCTGGTGTGTGGTAGCTTGTTACATTGCAATCACTCATTTCTGTGTCAGAGCTCTGTCATACAGCAGCTTCTCAGTTTTTACTGACTTCTTTTGTCTTTTCTACTACTTTTTTTCAATTCCCATTTACCCCAACAGAAAAAAGCAAAGATGTCTGTCATGGCATTCACAGGCCAGTATTGACATGTTAACTTTAATGCCCATATTCTGATTCTTTCTGTTTTCCTGGCTGATGGAGATAAGCTGTATCTCATTTCCCTAAGGGAATAAGACCCAAGGTGCTGTATTGCTGCTGTTTCTCTCAGCTTAGAAAAATGATGCATGATGCAGGGTGCAGCTTTTGTCTACATCTGCAAGGCTCCTGTCCTGTAAGATGGGTGACACCTTCCTACATTTGGAAGGTGAAGATGTCAACATTAGCTCTCTGTGTTGGCAGTAACTAACACTTGGATGGAAAGGAAGCACTTTTGGTTCAAAGTTTATCATTAGTGGACTGGGAAGAAGAGTATAGTTCCCATCACATGAGGGGCAAACTCAGAAAAGAAAGTTTTTTCAGTCCAAAGCGTGGGAAAAATGAAACTCCTGCAAAATTCTGGAGAAGGGAGAGCAGTGGCTCTTTGCTTTGTACCAAGAAAGAGGTGATTTACACCTTCTAGAAAGCTGTGCAGGGTTTTGCTTGAGGCAGGGCTGTCTCCCTGGCTCCATGGCAGTGCTTTGGCAGAAAAGATTGTTTGCAATACACCAAATTGTTCAACATCCAGTTAAGTGATACTATATGAGAGAGCCTGATGTGGGGCAGCAGGTTCTTCCTAAAAGGACTTTTTCTTAAAAAGCAGTGCCTGGTGAAAGGCTTACAGTCTCTCTTCAGTTCATATGATGGCAAAAAAAAGTATTTTAGCCATACTGGAGGCAGCCATAGTTCATAAAAAGACTCAGTAACTTAACATGGTCTTACTTGTACAGAACTTGCTGTTCTTTGATCCAACAAACTCAATCCAGGAGGACTTTAAAAAGAGAGAAACAAAGTGTTTCTAATTAAAAATTTGCAAACAGTTTTCAAGGAAGAAAAACAACAGAAGAACATCAATTGAAGAATTACTTAATTTAAAAAGCTGCCTAATTCTCCCCACGTTTCGACATAAAAGGTGGGTCTGTGGCCAGCTTTTTAAGTGGAATCACTTGGCTACTGGCCCACACACATGGGTAGCAAGCCAAATTCTGCCCTACCTCCTCTCTGCCCCCTTGATGTGCTGCAGCGTGGCAGGAGGAGACAGAGGGACGTGAGCAGGAACACTGCAGAACTGGCAGAGTCAGCAGTTGAGTGGATGCCATTTTTACAGCTGTTGGGTGTTTGAATTTGGGAAAGGGAAGCCAACTCCTGATTTTAAGACAACCATAATTCCAGTCCTTAAGGGCCTCCAAAGGGGAGTGACCTGGGGGGACAAAGTCTTTGAGATTTTGCAACGAGTGCTCACGCTTCTCCTTGTCAACTTTTTAAGGAGGCAAATTAGGATAAAAGCACTTTTTTTTCATTGTTTTTAAGTCTTTTTGGGGAAAAGCGTGTATGATATTTCTTAAGTAGGTTTAGGTCAGGGCAAAACTTATTTGATCTCAAGTTTCACTGCAATTTCCATCATTCTGTCTGGCATCTGGTGCCCATTTATAAAGTACAAAATAAGGAATCACTTAAAGGCATGCGCAAGCAAATGTGAAATTTGTGCTAAAACAATGCACTTGGGGATTTTAATACAATAATTGACCCCTTCCTTGTTTGTCTGTCTAATGCTCACTTTGTTCTCTCTAGATCTCACAAGATATTGAATTTACTGGCTAGAGAAGGGCTGCAGACTAGAGAAAACAGAAAAACTTGCTGAGAAAGCTGAAGAGGGTAGTGTAAAAAAAAATATTGTTTTCCCTGGGCAAGTAATACTTACTCTTGTGATCAACATCAGATACTCTCCAGCAATGGTTTCTTGTTTTTTCACTCCGTTTGATAAAAAAACTCTGTGAGCCATACAACCCATTTCAGATAACAGCAGATCAGTACAGAAAACCTTTCACCTCACAAATTCCCAGCTACCAACAAGATTTACAGACCCTGGTGACAGCCCTAAGCTCACTTGCTCGTGTTCTGCCTGTTTGTCATGCTGGAGGCTTTTTATATTTTGCAGGTAAATCTTAAATTTGTAATGTAAAAGAAAGCTGGGGACCATTTTGTGGCTGGAGGGTGGAATGATGTGGATCTGACTTTTGGGTAAATTGTGGTCAGTAGGAAAAAAATGGTCAGTACTGCAAATCCCCTGTGTTTTGCTGTGGGGTGGGTGCTGTGAAGCCTGCATACTGCCACCACTGTTTGAAGTTCTTATTCATTGATGAAGAATATGCAGCCACTTCTGGAAATTTAAGAATTTAGTGCTCTCTACATGTCTGCTTCCATGCCTCAGCATCACGAGAAAGCTGCTGGTGCATATCATAGAATTGTTCTGGAAGCAGAAATGGGGGCAAGAGCTGCAGTTTCAGTGCTGTCTTTTCAGTGGTGACTTTTGTCTCCATCTCTTGCTCATGTCCCATCATCCCAGGCTCTTCCAGCCAGTTCTGGGTTACTGGGTTAACAGTTCCAGTTACAGTTCTGTGTTGAGGCTACTTCAACCATTGACTGGAATGATTTCACTATTTCTTATTCTAGCCCTTGGGCTAATTCTGAGGTCTCCAGCCTCTGATTTAGCTCCTTGCTTCTCAGATGCCAAGCAGCTATCTGGGTCCTGTAACCAGGCATTTTTATTTTTTTTTTGCTGGCAGAACAGGTTACTAGCATGGCCTCACTGCTAGCAGCAAGCATGCTTTAGGTAGCCTCTTTGTTTCTCAGTTGGTTTTACCTGTCCCAAGGATCAAATGCTCAGCAGAGGAAGGATTGCACAGCCAGGCCTTGATGCAGGACATCCATTTGTCTCGCTTGGAAAATCCTGAGGTCTGATAATTAAGTGTTTCATTAAGCCTGATGCTGTGGTGGAGCCTGGAAAAGTATGTGCTATACATTAGAGCATTTTCACATGCTGGAGCACAGGCCTCTCTGCTTGAAACAGCCACTGAGGGAGAGTTGTGGCTGCTGTGTCAGATAAAATCTTTGTCTGGAAGGATCCAGTGGGTTTCCAAGTGAGGAAGTGGTGCAGCTGGTGGCAACGTGTCCCTGCAACAGACTGAGCTGCACACATGCTGAACCACCTGTGGCCTCTTCTGGAACAGCCAAGGTGGAAGCAGAACAGGAGGAGAAGAGAAGAGCTGGCCTTGGGGGTGATGGGGAGACAGAGGAGGCTGTTGAGGAGGGCCAGAAAGTCCCAGGGAGCTGGAAAACTGTCAGAAGGGGAAGTCATGACTGGCAGGGTCCTGTGGACATTGTTTGTGTATGGGAGGGAAGATTTTCTCTGGATCTTCAGAGGAACTGGAATGCATTTGAGCATGGCTGGTTCCCTATCATCTCCTTCTCACCACATTCAGGCATCCCTCCAGAGTCTATCAGGGAAAAGAGATTTCTTGAGGAATCCTTTGCACTGAGCAGTTTGGCTGCAGGCACTCCTTGGCCCTGTGGTTTGATGCAGCTATACTGATCTGCATCACTTATCCACTCAAAGTCATTTTTGTCCCAAGAGGGACAGTGTTCATCATGATCGAAAAAGTCTTGGTTTAGAAAGAATAAAGTGAGAATTAAAAGGGCAAACAGTTCCAGTAAAGGGAGTTAAATCTTAGAAAAATACTTATGCCCCCCAGAGTATCCCACTGCTGGCAGGTTGTGCTGTTGTCAGTCACATCAGGATCACATTGGGTTTATAGGTTGTACCTACACAGGAAAGAAAAACCTTGTATGATGCTGAGAACTCCCTGTTTAGATGCCTGTGGATGGCCTGAAGATGTATAGAGTCACAGTTAGATAAAGGGGATTCTGCAATTGGAGGAAAAGGGGTTGGAGAATTTCTTTTACACCAGTGGGAATGACCTGTGGTCTCTGCTTTTCTGTTCAGCATGTTGTTTATTGCTCACAAACAATAGAAACAGCTCACATTTAAAGCATTTGCTCATCTTAAAACCAAGACCCAATCAGCAAGGAACTATTTGAAAGAAGTTTTCAAAAATAATTTACTTCAGTATAATATGAACAAGCTTGAACTGAAACTTTTATGACCTATGACTTGTCAGATTTTTCTTCACAGACCTTACCCTTTAGCACATTTTTCATGATAATACAAACCAATCTGTTTATTATTTTCAATTTTAAAGAGTAAAAAAAATATTGCATCCTCATGAAAATTGCTTCATTGTTGGGCTGTTTGAGTGGTCAGTGTAATATATCATTGTTTGATCTGGCAGAACCATCTATTTATAAGCTAGTATGTGTCAAACTATTTTTTTGGCAAAACTGGGAAGACACCTGGTTTAGTTTAGATTCCTTGCTATGTAATTCCAAACATCTCTCAGTCCTCTTGGATTGAAAACGCAGGCTAGGATCCAGACTTAAGAGTGCTGCTGTCATTCACAAGATGCTCAAGGGCCTCTGCTCTCAAGGTTCATGAGATCATAAATTCTTTTTTAATTTTTCTTCTTTTTTTTGCAGTTCAAGTCTAGGCACAAACCCAAAGCTGGGTACATATTTAAAGTGAGGTGGGGTTGGTCCCATTCCCTGCTTCAGGGAGAGTTGCAGATATTGCCCAACAGAGGTAGCAGCAAGGCAGTTAATGAAAGTTAGCTGGTGAGATCAAGAGGAGTGGGTCAGTTTTGTGGAGCTGTCATAAAACTTGGGAGGACAGCAGAACCCTGGGCCATGTTTGGGAATGGGAATTAGAAGTATTTTATTTCTGCAGTTAAGTAAGTTTAAGGGAGTGGGTGGTTGAGGTGCTGCTGACAGGCACAATTCAGTAACAGTGCAATAATGCTTTTACAAAAGTGTCTGTTGTTTACTTGTTCCCTTGTTAGAGCTGATATATGGCATACTGCATCAGCACTGGGTTTTAATACAGTTCCCCTTTGAGTCAGCTGGATTGTGCTGCTGGGCAGGCTTCAGGATGTTCATCTCACTGTTGTTTGGCCAAGTTCAAGGGCTTGTATTGATGGATTCATACTGATTTCAAGTCTCCTTGTTTACAGGTCTCATAAAGGTCACTGGGATCATCCTTGTCAAGTGAGTGGTACAATGGGAGTTGGAGTAAGCAATACTGTGTGCATGTGCAGCACTTACATAAATGTAGTAGTAAAGATGAGCAAGAAGACAAGGTGAGATTGAGCAAGAGAGGAGGATGAGGCAGAAAAAGGAAAGCTGTAGATACTGATGATAGACTCTGTTCCTGGTTACACCAGTGAACCTGGTCCTCTCTGTCCAGTAACATCATACCAATGCATCATTACCCTGTTCAGCCTTTAGCAGTCTTTGTTTATCCTCTGTGGTGGATCTTCTCTCTTCTAACTGAGAAGGAGCCCTTTACAAGGAGCTGGCCAGTTGTCTAAATAGGCTTCAGCCTCTTTTGATTATTTTCTCTTCATCCTCCTGGTGAGGGAGATAGGTGGTCTGCAAAACAGAATCCAAGTGAAATGGTTCATGCTCAGAGCAGCTAAGCAAAGCTATGCTTTGAGGCCAACTTATTTTTCATAATTTATCTTGTAATGTAAGCCAATGCAGTAGTTTAAGAGAAATTTATTTTAAGCCTTAAAGGGCAAAGGACTTGTATATTTAACCACAGGCTAAGTTTGACTTAAGTACACTGAAGTCAGCAATGACTGTTTACCTCCATGACCTCCTATCTCCTACTAAGCAAAATCCTCCTGTTTCTGCAGCCCATGTTTAGATACTCCTTAGCAATGCAACCTTGACAGTGCTCTGGGAAGAAGAAATGGAGCTGGGATGTGAGTGGATGAGTGGCAGCTGAACACTTACCCATGTGGTGAGCATTGTGTTGCCATTCCTAACACTCAGCTGCACACTGAGTGAAGATGTAGGCACCCAGAACCAATGCTGGCATCAGCTGAAGGCTGCCAAGAGAAAGAGCAAAAAGAAAAGTGAAATATCTCCCCTCACATTACTTCGTGTTACTCCAAGTACCTGCAGACTGGATTCAGCCAACTTTCTGAGGTTGTCACAGTCCAAAGTGGTCTGGTGTGTGGTGGTGCTGTGCTGGACAGGCTTGCTGTTAAAATACAGCTGCCAGAGTAATGACAGTCTTCTCTGTGAGGGACCTCAAGATATAACACTTGTCCAGATATAACTCTAGCCCAGAAAGTTTCCATCCACCTCTCCATCTCACACTGGAAGAGGGTGTTCTTAAAACTGTACGTATTTCACTGTGTGACTTGTTATTTCAGAATTCAGCCTTGTTACATGAGGCTTGTGTTGTGTCTTCTTGGATTCTGATATCTGAAATCCACCCAGCTGGCAGTGTAGGTACCTGAGTGGTTTGCTGGAACTGGCCCTTACTGTTCTGCTCAAAATACAAAGTGTCATCTTCGTATTAATGGAGCATCTGCTCTGATAAGGCTATTCCTTTTCTTAGCTCTCTATTGTCCAGGCTATTTCTATGAATGGAAGCTACATGGATATGTGTAACAAATACCTTCATTTAAAACCAGACAATAATTGTGACAGCCCAGTTGGTGATGGTTTCTGAGTCCAAAAAGAAAAACAAGCTAAGAACCTAGAGAAGGTAAAAGAAAACACTAGTATTGGGAGCTGGTAAAAGGGCTGCATTCTCTGGTTTTGCATGAGAGATTCTTTCCTATAACTCTTGCAGAAGTAGTGGGACACACTATCCCCCACTACATAATTTCTTTGAGCATATATTTGGGTTGAGTTGATACCCAGTGAGAGAAAGCAGGATGTTGTGGATTGGAAACATTTCATACTGACTCTGTGTGGACTGAGAACTTGGTCCTGGAGTCAGTGAGACATTTTCTTCTATGTTTCTCCTATGCTACTAGATCTCTGTAGAAGCAGCACTTTCCAGCTTCTCATAAGTAATAAAAAATTGTGAACATCTTTCACAGCTTTTAGAAGTAATATTTGCTTTTAAACAGTTCTCTCTGTGTGTCCAGAACTTGGGACAACTGCAGACTTTAGTCGATAAACATTCCTTAATAAATGTGAATGCCTTGAGCTATTTTCAGACTGTTACCAGCTTGTCCTTTAAGGATATGAATGCCCTTCAGTTTCCTGCAAGGGTTGGCATTTTATTTCTTGCTTTGCCAGTTTTCAGGATCCCAGGATTTTATTTTTTTTTTTTAATTGGAACCTTGGATTTTTGAAACATGGTGTCACCTTTACCACTGCAGGGCTTTGTTGAACACTTAGTATTTCTTGGACACAATGTTCTGGCGCTTACCCAACAGTTAGAGAATGGAGATTCATAGTAACAGGAATAGGGCTTGAATCAGGCTTAAGAGAGCTTTTTACCCTGCAGTCAGTGGCACATCTTTGGTGTGTTCCCTCAATAGTTCTGATTCTCTGCTTCCTGTTCTACCTATTTATCACAACTAGTGAGCTCAGCCTTTTATATTTGTCCTTAATATCATAAAGACAAAGAAGGTGTAGGCTGTTTGAACAACAAAATTATTTTTTCTTCCATATGCAATTCGGAATCCCAACACAGGATCCAGACAAATGACAATGAACATTACTTCCAGTTCTGTACATATCATCCTAAAATGTATGGCCTGCTCCAGTGGTGGAGGCATAGGTTTGTTTCATGAGTGTGTTACACAAAACACCACAAACTAGTAGATTCTGAATTTTATTTGGTGGTAATCTTGATCAAGAGCAGCTAAATCATTTACAGAAGAAAAATAAACGGGAAGAAAATTTCACATTTATATTCCAGCTGTGCAAAGGGATCTTGGGTTTTCCCCCAACCTCTCCTTCCAGACCTTGTCATCTGAAAGAATTCATAGTAATGAAAGCCAGACTTATTTCCAGTACAGGTGTTTCTAGAGTGATTGCAATCTTTCTGATTAACTGCATCTGCAAAAGATCTCATCATTACAAGCAAAGCAGAAGTTATGAAGGAAGGTGCCCCCCAAACAGTAAACTGGCAATTAAAATAAGATTATTGGCTCCGAGACATGGGATTGCATGGGGAATTGGGAAATACAATAAAGACAGGTCTGAAGATGTCATTATGCCACCAAAATCTTTGAAGCCTGAAGCAGCAGAATGGACTGGCAGAAGAGCCCAATGCGATTAGGTAGTGCTGAAATCCAGCTTTTGGAGATTAAGCTGTGTTCCTAAAATCAGGGGCCCTTATTAAACCCAGTCCCAGCAGCCTGCCCTAAGTCATCAAGGAAATGGCTGCAGAAAAGTAAAGTGCTGATCTTGTGAAAATAACATTTTACTGCTTGTGCAAGTCCCTAGGATGATAAGCTTTGGAGGCTGGGGTCTGGTTTCCTCATGCAGAGCAGCAACATACGGTTTGGGACATTACAAACTGAGTGCTCTCATGCTGCATTTGGAATAACAACATTTAATTGAGATGGAAATTGATTAACAGTTGTTAATCAAGGCCACATTTTCTTCTAGCCTCTCAGTTGGGGCATGTGAAACATTTGCCAATAGTTGTCATTGCAAGCTGAAGTTTTAGTGACAGCAGGATAAATTTCCATGTGTACAATGTATATGCTGTGACCTGCCTAGAGGTTTTCATTGTATTTATGGCTAAAAGTCTAAGTAGAGCTGTCACAAATGGGGTAGCACTGTGAGAGGTGGCTTGGACCTCAGCTTCCTCATGGCAACACCCTTCTGCTCACCTTTGCTACCTCTGGCAGATCTTAAGCCAGATCTTGCTTGGGACTGAGATTTTTCCCCCCCTGAATCTCATCACTTCTCTGACCACCCCAGTCATCACAGGATACTGTCTCTCCAGCAGCCTTATGAGGTGAGAAGTTATTTCCATACAAAAGGTGATTGCTGAGGACATGTGTCAGGATTTGAACCCTCAGGTGCCAGCCCAAACCCTTCTTTTTTAGATAATCCATCCTGCATCCTCCTGTGTGCTGTAAAACCAGCAGATAAATGGATGTGTGGCCCAAACAATTCCACTGTTCCTTCTCAACTAGAGGCATGGCCTTTCTTGGGTTTTCCCATCATTACTTGTAGAGAGGCAAATGAAAGGAATCCTTCAGTGTCACACAGCCATGACCTAAAGTCAAAAGGCTGTGTAAGTTGTCACTGGAGGTGATCCAGTTGTAGAAAGAAAAATACTTGCCAAATCAGTTAGAGAAAGTTGAATGAAGTACATTTGAACAGACAGATTGTTCAGCCATCTATGCAGCTGGCTCAGTAGAGGAAACAGTTATTCCTGGGTAATTGGAAGCAACTATGTGTATATATGTATAAGAAACTATATAGAAAGATATATTGCACAGTCTTGCTAGTTGTCAACATTCCTCTCAGTGAGAAGTCTGAAATCCAGGAGTAGTAGGGGGAGGACTCAGACCCAGAAATTCAGTGTGAACCCTCCCACCCCATCTCCCCCAGCAACCCCCTATTTTGTCACTGCAGAAGAGGGCTCTGCATATTGCTGACCACTTGTTCCTTGCAGTGGGAAGTGGTGTTTCACATACACCAACCATCTGCCTCCTTCTCTCCTGCCTTTCCAAGCCATCCCAGATTTCCTTTGCTTCATCCTATCTCATGGAACAGGGAAAGCCATTTGGTTTAGTGAACCTGGTTGCCAAATCCACTGGGGGGGTTTCATCACCAGCTGAATACCAATGCAGAACCACAGCAGGTACTTACTAGCACAACATTTCAGGTGCCCCATCCTGCATTCATTTGCATTCTGGGGCTTGGCAGCAGCACCAAATTTTGGATTTGGTTTGGGATACCCCAAGAAGAAAATCTCTTGCCTTCAAAGCCTTTACCCTTCCTCTCCCACCTGCCTCTGTTGGGCTCTCAGCTCAGGACCTGGCTTTTCTAGTGGTAACTGAAGGGTTAAACTCAGCCTCAATCACTTGTTCTTCCAACATACCCTGCACTCCTCACCCTCCAGGATTTATGGTCATCTAGTCACATGTTAAATAGATTATGGGAAAAATATGTAAATGTAAGTTAATAAGTGTAGCAGAGTGGTGTAAAAGCAGACTTATTAGCAACAGGACACACATGCTACGTTTTTGTTGCTGGAAACATCATCAAAGAGCTTTCCAAGGCTGGAAGGCCCAGCTGGATTTTACATCTTTATGCACCAGCCCTGAGCCAAAGCTGAATTCACAGGTGAAGCTGACAGCACAGCACATGGGGAGGTGCCTGGGTTTCCTGTCTCTCCCTCACCCAGGCTGCAGGTTTGGCTTCCAGGAGAGGTGGAGGTCTCCTCAGAAGGATGGCTTTGGGGAAACTGTTGCCAAAATGGTGCAAAAGACACCTTTGTTTCTGCGTTGGGAATTTAATGAGTCTTTGGCCTTTCTGCTGAAAGTACACATCAGAGCTATTCCCATTCCAAGCCCACTGGAGCTTTTCCCCCTCTGGAGGCTCTGTCTTTTTGCCAGCAGCCCAGAGGGCAGTGCTTAAACTTTGTTCCTTTCTCCTATTGCTGGCCAAGTATGGGAGTTAAATAGCAAACCACCGGTGCCACACAACACATCTGCTTTCATCTGTTGTGGCTTCTATGACAGTGACAACCAGTCTGGGCAGCAGGACACTGGGCACACAGAGCAGAACCTTGTTTCCCCCAGGGGACCTGCCTGCCTCTCTCTTGAGAGAACAATCCTGCTGCTGGGGAGCTGATGGTCAGATGTCATCCAGCCAGTATTGCAGAGAAACACTTCTGTGGGAACACTCAGGTTTTGGGGAAAAGGTTTAGATTGCAAAATTTGGGAATTTGCCTTATATGAGTATCAGTTAGTTATAGTATATTAGTTATATTTGTTATATAATAGGATATTAGTTATATATAGTTTATTAGTTATACTTGGATACTCTTGAATAACTCTTGAATTCCCCCACTTGAATTCCATACAGGCTGTCAGCACACCCAGCCTGGATCCCATTCTGTAGCCTGGAGCTGTAGCCAGAGTTTGCTCTAAATTCCCTGTCTGGAGTGGCATTTGGGCTCCAATTGCCCAAACAACACTGATCCCTGTGTGTCAGGAGCAGAGGAGTGTGCAGAAGTCAGCTCTGCACTGCTCTCTGTCTGCTGGGAGGACAACACAGCACATCAGTGGGTCCAGAGCCCAGATCCACACTCTGCAGGGATTCTGCAGGACACATTTGTCCACTTGATGAGGAACCAGATGGGTGAATCCAAGTCACCTGAAATCTGCTCTTTGGAAACCTCGAACTAAGACAGCCTTTAAATAAAATAATAATAAAAAAAAGCCCTCAACAATAACAACAAACCCAGCATGTAGCTAAAAGCTGGAATGAGGCACTGGCAGGATTTCTCTTGGCAACCCATCATGCTAGGAATCTGCTCCTTGCCACACTTGTGCAAGGCACATTATTGAACATTTCCTGACTATTTGCCCAGGATGCTATAAATGCTGTCCAAATAGCAGGGTCTTGCCTGCTGCTTTGATACATCTGCCTAAATTGCATTAAGCAGCACGCCAGAGGCTGATGGAGTCCCCACAGGACGTGCTCCATCTGTCAGGCTCTCCAAAGAGCCTGGGTGATGAATGATAGCACTAACATTAAACAGCTTGCCTGGGATGGTTTTCAACTGTCCCTCCCCAACAGCTTGCCTGCTGCCCTGTCTTCTAGGAGATAACCCAGCACAACAGAACATTACCTCATTAAGAAAGCTGGCTCTAATTAAAACCAGAAAGGGCATCACCTGCCTTATATTAGCTCGAAGGGTCCACCCTGCCATTTAAATTCTTCTTTGGAAGATTAATGTCCATACACATTGTGAAGAGTGATGGACTTAGAAGTTGTCAGTGAGGAGCAAATATTAGATGTGATGAAAGTGAGCATCACCAATAAACACTGTAATCACAGGGCCTTCACATGCCAGACTCAGGAGGGGGTATGTCTATGTGGGGTTTGTGTGTGAGGGATCTTCCCATCCCTAGTTTAAAAGAAATGGAGACACGTGATTTAGTCCAAACCTTATGCTGTTTGGGTCCAAGATCTGTGTCACCTGTCTGCACATAAAGAAACAGCATCCCAGCTAAGGAATATCAAGAACAATTCAAAGGACACCCATGGCAAAGCCTTTTCCCAAACATCCTGTCACATCATCTCCTCTGTTCTTCCCATTACTTTTGAGTTTCAGGGTAAAGAAAGGCCAGGTAAGAACTGGATTTGGCTGGCTCTTGAATGGATGGAAAAGAGAGGGGAAAATTAATCATATCCATGAACTCACAGCTAAGTTTTCATGGCACTCAGGTTTTTCTCCCCTGATGACTCTCTGGTTTATTTCAAACCAAAGGTTTTAAGTTCAAAAATGACTTAATTTGGAATAATTTGAAGCAAGCCAGTAGCATCACTTAAGTCACTTACTGCTTACTTTGCCTTTTATTCTTACAGAACATTTGGAGCAGAGCACTGCCAGAATTGTGCAGAATTCCCATTGCAGGAGTGGCCTGACACAATGGGAGCACTTTTTACTTCTGGATTTTACTGCCACCACCTGACTGACAAATCTAAGGCCCCCAAGTGATGAGCAGTGGGTGTGACAGCAGCACAGGCTTCAGTGTTCCATGTGGCCCCTCAGGTATGCCAATACAAGGAGTCCTATTCTCTCCTGGTGAAACAAAATCTGCTTTTGTGGTTTCTTTTTCCTGTGGATCAGTTTCCTGGGATGCTTTGTCACCCTGCCACCCCCAGCAGTGGTACTGAGCTAAGACTGGTAGGTGAGATAAGGTGAAAAAACCACAACAAAGCACCCCAGAACCTGCATCTGATCTATGGGGCACTGTTTTCAGCAGGGCAGTAGGAGGAGGAGAACTTTTCCTATAGTCTTGGCTGTTCACCTCTAACCTCAGAGTGCCAGAGCTCACTGCTTTCCCTTCCAGAGGAGCCCCAGGTTCAACTTTTCCTACTGACAGCCTTCCTAGGAGCCCCTTGTTTGGATGGTGTGTTCAGCTCATATTAAACTGGTCACTAGCCAAGAGTACCCCTGGGTTCACATTTCCTCAAGGGAGCCCAGGGGTCCAGAAGCATTGTGGTGATATCTGACAGGCATACAGCTGACAATACCCTATTTTATGAATAGCTACTAACATTATGCTGTCTGTTTGACTAAATGAGAGTTTCCCAGCCACTCAAATCACAATTATCTCAACTTATGATGATTTGAGTACTAAACAGCCAAACAGCCTTTTTATTTTATTTTTTTTTTAATTGATAAGATGATCCTTGAAGCCCTTAAGAGCTTGCATAGCACCCTACTATACTGGAAAACCTTTAAAACAAAAAAAGATGCCATTTGAAGTGGTCAAGCACCATGCAAACAGCCAAATGCAGTTGTCTTTGGGTGAGGTTTGTTTGGGGAAGGGAGGCGTGACAGGAAAAAAAAAATTCTGTAGATATCAATAGATACAACACAGGCTTTTATAGTGTGCAGTGTGTCATTTCAGTACAGAGTTTTACTGAGCCACTTTACACATTCCTCTCCCATTTTTGGATATCCTTTGAACCAATTCCTCCAGAAGATTTGACTTAGTCCATGACCTGAAGAAATGGCTGTCTGAAATGCAGATGTCCCAGGCAATAATTTCAGGTCATGGTGCCACCTGCACTTTGGCAATATTCTGTGGAGAGTACTAAGCAAAAATCATCTACTTGGTCAATGTGGGGCCACACTGTTGCTTAATTAACTGATCTCTTGGATTAAACATCTAGAACCAGCCAGTACAATCTGTAAGTTCATCACACATTTACTGGAAACAGGTATCCTGGATGAAAGCTCCTTATCTGCTGTGCATGTCTCTCCCCTAGCAAATGTTTGGCTCGGAACCTAAGCAAGGGAATTGAGATTTAAAACTGAAACTCTAGACTTAATGCTCACCTTAATGTGCATGTAGGGACCTGAGAAGGGATTTCATGGGGAAGAGCCAGTTTGGATCCTTGCCCAAATCGTAGTCCCCAGTGTCAAGAATCATCAGGTGCAAGGGAAAAAAAAAAAAAAAAAAGAGGTTTCTTCTTTCTCAGTTCTCCAGTTTCTAGTTCCTGACAGTGTTCAAAGTGAAACTGTCAAGTACTTCATGAACATCTGTCCCAAAGTGTCAAGAAGACATTGAAATGTACCAAGAAGATGTTATCAGGAGATCATCAGTCTAGTTACAGGAGGTCATCTGGAGAGGATGGGAAACCTCAGCAAAATTGGCAGGCTTTTGAGGTGCTTCTTATAGCACAATTTCACTGGGTTCTTATAACCATCACTGACCTTACAGCTCTACATGGACTCCTACCCCTCCATTTATGGTGGTGTTCAGCCTCACAAATAAATTCTAATTCATTAAGCATTCTCCCTGTTATATGAATCAGAACTCTTCATGATGTTTTCAAGTGTTAGAGGTTTAAAAAACAAAAACCCAGTCAATAAATGACTTCTTTGGTTTGCTTTTGAATAATCTGCAGTAGCTATAAAATCAAAGAATAAAGAATAAGATCCAATATTTGTGCAGTTAATAACAAAGTGGAAATGGCTTTTAAAACCCCCTATCCTCAGTCTGTGCTGCATCCTTGGTAGGTCCTTAGGGGCTCCCTTAAGGGCTATAAGTGGCAAAAGTTCTGGCAGAGCAGACTTCCCTTTTTCAGTGATAAGACCCACACCTTCATCCTAAAATGGACTAGTTCCATATCCTCATCCTCACTTGCACACAAGGACATAACTACAAAATAAAACTGCTTGTGGCTGTGGAAATTGATAAAGAAGAGGATAGAACTTGCAGATCTCAGTGTTCAAGTAGATCAGTTTGTCACTGCAAATATCATGTTACACACCTGTCCCTCAGAAATATGCATATCTAGTTTCCAACTTCACCTTGGGATACTGGTAACTAGCTGTTGGTCTTCTCCTTTCTGCTCATCATAAGCTTTGTAGCTAGGATATGGCAATTCTTGAAAAGTCCTACATTCTTCCTTCCAGGAAACTGATCATCTTCCACACTTCTGCTGTTTTATGTACAAAAATCTAATGTGAGAATTTGATCAAGACTTTGTTTCTTCTTTGCTTCATCAATCCCTCTAGCAGATAATTTTTTTCCTCAGTAGTCTAATACAGTACCAAAGGGAATTCCTTCAATGTACCATTTTCCAAGCTGGTTGCTTAATACTCTGCTTAGTACTGGTATGATTGCCCCAAAGCACTTAGAGCATAAAAACTCTGTAGCCCTTGGATTCTGAGTCTGTTCAGATCTTGTGTGGTGGGTTGGCTCACTGGGCTGTTCTCCCAAGGAAGAGACTGGCATCTGGTTCTGCATATCCAGATACTTAAAGGTTGTGGAGTCTTTTACAGTTAACCCAGACCCTATATTCATTTTCAGGGAGCTGTGCAGTAGTAGACCCCATAAACTATCCCAACACTATACCTTACATTTGCAGTTTCAAAACAGATTTTAGAAAGTCAAGGACAGCCACAGCTCAGGAGTCCTTTACTCACAGGTTACCTTCCTGCTGAAGATCCCATTACAAGATCATTTTTTTACAGTATTTTTTGAGAAGGTAGAATGGGATCTTAGCATGTCCTTGCTGTGCACAAGAGGGTGTGACAAGAAGCTTGGAACAAAGCCAATGTTGGGTGACAAATATTTCCTGGCAAGGGGACATGGAAGATGCACTATCCTACAAAGAGATGTCTAGTGAGTCATGGCAGGTGGTAGGTCATCTCACTTAGGTCTGTCCTGACAAATGCAGATGTTGGGTATATCTCACTTTTTAATATACCAGGAGACAGGGTTTTTATAGTCCTGGTTATTTCACTCATCAAGGTAATTGGTTTCAGCTGAAAACAGCAACACTTCCCCATGCCTGCCTCTTGGCAGACCAAGCAGACACCTGCACTGACTAACCAGGGCTTTAAAAAAATAATTTAAAATTTGTTTTAATGCTTATTTTAATACATAGAGCTGTGAAGCAAGATCCAAACGTAGGTATTCTGTATTAGTAAGACCTCCAGAAAT
This sequence comes from Phaethornis superciliosus, assembly GCA_023637945.1. Lineage (NCBI taxonomy): Eukaryota > Metazoa > Chordata > Aves > Apodiformes > Trochilidae > Phaethornis > Phaethornis superciliosus. The sequence goes on from JAJQWJ010000009.1 coordinate 25,870,016, forward strand.
TTTATTTCTCTAGAAATGACTAAAGTCTCACCTGAGCCTCTGGCACCTTAGGGCAGTGCTTGTTGCATTTGGATGGGAGCACCCAAAGCACCCATGCCTTGGCCTGCAGTGCTGCAGGAGGATGTGTCAGGCACTGCATCTGGCAGGCAAACTCCTGTACATGCACATTAGACTAAGGCAGAAACTGCTCTACCCTGCTTAGAAAGGCTTGTTTGGATGTGGTAACTTCATTTATTGCAAACTTTAAGGAATATGAGACTTGCAAATGGAGCTGAGCAGAGCATGTTTCCCTCTTTTTCTAAAAACTGGGAACCTCAAGATTGTTTTTTTTTCTTGATGAGAGTCACTGCAAGACCAGAAGTGGCTCACAGTAGAATAAATGTATTCCCCTGGGGTGTGGTAAAGTCCATCTTTCATCCTGGCCAGACCTCACTCAGGATATTTTGAGTTTTCTTGGCATTAAGTAACAGATGCATTTCTGAAAAGTTTTAGCTAAGACATATTCCAGCAGAAGATATGTCAAAATGCTCCTAAGCAGACCTTACAACAGAGTCCCTCAGTCATATGTTTTTGGAGTTTCAATGGCTAATTCAAACCTTGGGTCCTGCTGCAGGCAGGATTTGACACAGCTGGGACTGCTTAAATAAGAAACTTGAGACTTGTGATGACACCATTGCAGGCCTAGGCATTAGCCTGGGCTCATGACAACAAATCTCTCTCCTCTCAGCACTGAAGGTAACAATCAAAATCCTCTTGGATGTGTCTTGCTTGTTTGCAGATGCAGGAAATTTCAGGCTGTACTGCACAAATCCCTGAGCACAGCCTCAGTTGTAATCTTTGCTTGCAGCAAGTGAACGGGGCACACTCTTGACCTCAGTTTCTCACTGATGCTTGGGCTCCCAGTTTTAATTCCAATCTTTCCATTCCCACAATCCCCTTCCAGTGGGGAAAGGGCTCTAATTCCCTACAAGCCCTACAGAACATAAACACAACACTAGCCTTCAGAAAGAAGAATTTATTTGCAAAAAAAAAAAAAGCTTTTCCAGAGAATGAACTAGTTCCTGAGTGTAGAATTAGAGTTTAGCCATATAAACTCACTTTGGGGTCTAGTACAGGATATGAACACGAATGAAACATTAAAAATATGAGTCGAGAATAAAAGCTCTCTCTAAATCCCCCTTATTGTATAAGCTGCTCTGAATTAAATCCCTTTCAGGCTGATTTTTAGTCATCAACATAATTATTTAGGAACATTTTACAGACCAGTGTTTTTTTACAAGTATTTTAACAACCTGCAAATCAGGAAACTGTAAATCAGAGAAATGAACTGAAATCAGCAATCACGAGGCAGGAGGCTCCTGGCTCAGACTGTGACAGCACAACCATGAAGAGCAGCAGATCTGGTCCCTGCCTTGCAAACACTGGGAATGATTGCTAGAGATAAGCCTGAGCTAAAAGCCACTGGAGCCTGGGACTCAACAAGTCTGAGAGAATTTGGCTCCAGCACTCTGGGCCAGAACACACTCAAATCCTGTTCTTGCTGTGAGAGATGGGGCATAGCAACAGTCTGGGTTTGGATTCTCTCCTTCCTTCTCTCTAAGCAAGACAAGCTTAGAACCAAAAGCCCTCTGCAAGCATCTTCTTCCTTTCCCCAGAATGACTCAATTGTGCTTCACTTTCATACACCAAACTTAAGGTAATAGGTTTATAAGCCTTAGGAAGGGCAAAGCTTAAGTTTAGTGCAAAACAAAATAGAGTTGTAGAGGTACACTGCATCAACCTGAGTCAGCTTTAACAGAAAGGAGAACATAGAACCCTATTTCCTGGTGTGAGTATGGCCTTAGTTTCCCTAGAAAGTTGTTTTTTTTGTAGCCAATGGAGACAGTTTATTCACAAGTATTGAACACTGGAACACTAATTCACCCTTTGCAAACATGGCTGAGTGGTAGCCCTTGTTGTCAGCAGCCTGTTTGAAAGGCAGATGTTTAAACTTTGATGAAGGATTCATGTGCCAGAAATCAAAGTCCCTTGTGTCCCATGCTTAATGGCATGGCAGAAAAGTGAACCAGTGCTGTCCCTGCTCTCTTCTGTGTAGGAGTAAAGTTAATAACTTTCCTAGGAGTAAGTGACAGCACATAGAAGTTTGAAGGTGAAAACTCACATTCCAAGCCTATAGAATCATCTGCCCTGGGAACATGACAATAACTGTTGACTGAAAGCTGGTACAGTTCTGTTACAGTTCCAAGTTATTCAACACTTCTCATAAACAAAGCATGGATTTTCAAAGCCATATGTGCAGATACCCAGGTACCTGGGAGTCAGAGACTTGTACCTTAAAATACACTTTTATCTTTTGAGACCCTGCCTCTGATTTCCTGGGCTTGAGTTGTATCATCTGCAAAGAAACTATGGACTGCTTTGGCCAAGCCTGAAGTGGCCAAGGAGCCATAGCAGAGCTTCAGAAATTTAGTGGAGTTTGTTTAGGATAAGTTGACAATCAGCATGTTAGCTGTGCCTGGGGAAACATGTAGAGATTTGCTACAGGTTTGTTCACTACTGAGGAAAGCAGTGGTGTGCCTTCATATGTTCCAAGGATTTCATATGTTCAAGGAAAAAGTGAGGAACCCACAGACAATGGCACAAGATCCAAAGAATCAGCAGTGCCCTAGGAAGAAAAAGTGTCTGCAGTTCCAGTACCTCTCCTGGGCTGGATTTCTAACCTTTTCTATGAGGAAGAAACTCTCCATGAAGGCATCCTAGAAATCAGTGAGGAAATAAAACAAATGACAATGATATGTATAGGTCTGGCAAGATTTGAGAAACTGCTTTTTCACAAGCTCACAGCCCTCAAGTGTCCCTCACACAACACGAATTTCACCCTGTGAGAAGAACAGGAAAGCATCCTCAGTTCTGGGCTTCATTCTTGCAAGTACAAGGATTTGCTCATGTGGTGGCCTATCTGAATGCAGTCATCTAGGAGTTCATCAGGTGGTCCAGGACAATCTACAGCTTCGGTTTCTTGAGAAATCTCTATAAAGATGAGATGCAACTAAAAATAAGTAAGTAAAAATAAAATTGCTGTGTTTAATCTCCTTCTTAGTTAGTACTTACCCAAGACATTGAAAGAGTTCTCCCCTCCAGCTCTCTCAAAAAAGCAAAAAGAAAAAAAATACAGCCCTGCAGAGCCAGTTACATAGCCAGGTAGCCAAGGCTGCATCAATCATTTCTTATTCTTGGCTGTAACCACAGCCAGGGAATGTTTAGAAGGTGAGTTCAAGGAGCTTCTTTCTTATAAAAGGACTGAGGTGGAAGAAAAAGATGAGAGGAAGATAAATAGGCTGTTTAAGTCATGCTTTTCTGAATAGTAATATTTCTTATATGAGTCTGAGATGAGTCTTTCTATTGTTCTTGAAAGGCTTTATGTTTTTTTCTCATTCTATCTCCATAGTTTCCCCTGGGCTTTGCAAGCTTCTGTTTTAGCACCAGCTACATCAGTGCTTTGCAGACCAAAGTGGTGGCTCTCCTAGCTGAACATCCTTCCTTATGGTAGATGCAGTTGGAGTTGCCAGGAGGACTGGCAGCAATGTCTTAAACAGGCTTTTGGAATTTAAATAATAATTAAAGAAAAAAAAAATCGTAGCAAATAACACACACAAAGTTTTTCAGTATCCCCATCTCCCTGTGCAGGCTGTCAGAAATGCTGGCAGCTGCTGTGAGGAGCTGAAAAAATCATCATTATACTCCAGGCAGCTTGAAATCAAATAATACGTGCAGACAAAAGGTTTTCATTTTGGAGCTATTGTGCCTGGCCCGTTTAGGAGGAGGGGAGAAAGAAACCTATTGTCTGTTTAAAAGCAAAATAGTGGCCTGGTTTTAGATCTGCAGGAATGGAGTGATCTGTCTGCTATTAGCCAAGAGTAAAGACATCCTCTTTGCAGAGCTTACTCACTGCTCCACGGAGTTTGCAACTGGGATCTGCCAAATCCCCACAGGGTAAGAGGCCTTGTGCTCCAGCTGTTGGAGAAGTAATATCCCCCACTACTCAGCATGGTAGAGGAGTAATAAAAACATCATTTCTAATAGGAAAATGATGTTTGCAGAAGCAAACAGGGACTGGCTCACTTAACAGAGAGGGCGCTTTGGGATGGACAAGGCCATGCTTAGCAGGCTTGTGGATGAAGCCTTGAAGAGGGCAAAAAGTGTCCCAGAATCCCTCAAATCTAGGCAGATATTGAAACTTTATAGGCTTTGTAATTTTTATCTGAGGTCCAGTTAAACTTTTAACAGACTCTAGAGTTCTTTATAAAAAAAGATGTTTTGGAGCTTTCTAAAAGAAAAACATTCCTATGTTCAAGGAATTACTGCAACTCTGCTCAGAGCCTCCTTTTGTTCTTGACTCTACTTTTCTAAATAAAAGCAATTATTACAACTGCTGGATGTGGGCACAAAGTATTGACAGTGTTTGAGTTCTCTCTTTGTCAAGGACTTAACACTGGTCACAACTGTGAATCCAGAACAGCTGAATGACAGTTTTATGAGTCCATTTTTCCTTATACAGTCTTGCTTGGGTGCTCTTAAAAATATATAGGAAAGATTGTACCAACACCATAAACTTCATAATTGTTTCATCATGACCTGTCTTCCTCAAGCTTGTTGGTAGAAGCTCCCTTCAAGTTCCAAAGAAAAGGCTTTTGTTAGGGCAAAAATTCCTGGAGAAGGGAGAAAATCTAAGTTTGATGCTTGGTACAAAACCTTGAGGTGCTAATTCTGAAACGATCTCTCTCCAGCTGTCTCATCCACTGAGCTGGTCTCCAGCAGTTGCTTAACTTCCATATATTTCATCAGTTTGGCTTTGGAATAACAACACAGGCAGAAGGTTTCTTTACCCTTATCAGCCCAGGAAGTCCCTCTGCAGAGAATTGCTCTTGGCAGGGAAAGTGTCAGGATAGTTCCTGTTGATGAGATCACTGGGAATTAACCACTGGCTCTGGTAGTATCCCAGGCTGCCTTTTTGCAAGAGAGAGAAGAATTGTGCCCACTGCCATTTCTATTGTTTTTATACAAATAAGTTAGAGAAGAATTCTGTATTGCTATCTCAGTGAAATAAAGGAAGTATTCAAGGGGCCTCACCGAGTCTGTTTTTAGGTAAAGTACATAATTGTAAATCCTTCTACTTGAGTGTTTCCACGACCTAACAAACACAGAGAACTCTAAATTTAAAGCATTTTGGAGATTTTGAATGCACTTTCTCTTGCAGTAGTTACTGCCTTCTCAAACCTCATTTACTTGGAGTGGCCACTGACTATAGCTAGAATTGATTCAAATTATATTGTCTCTCTGCTCAGGTGCATTTAGTGCCCAAGGCAATTTTAATATCTTCAAATGATATTGCCTTTCTGCAAATTAAATAATCTCATTAAATAATGTAGATAGATATTGGTCTAATTAATTGGGGAACAAAGATTCTAATCCCTTCTCTTTGTGTCCACCTGGTTTTAATGAAGAAACTTAATCGTAGAGTCAGGAACACTGGCAAAGGACTGGACCTCCATAGTGTCCTGTGACTGCAAAACCCCACAATGCATAATTCTCTCCAGAAACATACTGAGCTGTAAAGACTCAAAGGCATGAAATGGGTAAAGTCTTTGTAACGAGTGACAGCATTCAGAAGTTCTTATTTTTAAAGGTATCAGCAACTATGTGTATTTTTCAGAACAGAAGGATAACATAGAGTTTGTTTTGGTCCTGGTGATTGATATGAACTTACATTAAAAGCACACACTTAAGTGAAAACTGCATTCCACCTGGAATTCAGAAAAATTCTGAATGATCTTCTAAAATGTGACACCAAACTTCATGTAATCAATACTACAGAGATGAGTTAGTTTTGCAGTGTCTAACAATTGTGAAGAGCACTAGAAGGTTTGTGAGCTTAAACAGAGCTGCTGCCATTCAGTCTGATATTATATTTATTTATTAAAAGGACAATATTATAACCAGAAAGCCTTCAAACTGTTGTGCAGTGTATTCCCTCAAAGCAGCAATGCTGAAAATAACCTAACATAATAAAATGCATGAGACAAGATAGAATACTTGCCATATCCAGAACCCCCAGGTATTGCTGATAAGAGCTTGAGAACAGGTTTGAGGTTTTAGAAAGCTGTTGATTGTGAATGAGAGTTTTTTTGGAAAGAGGGGAGGAAACTGGCATCTGAAACTTTATGTGTAGGGGCTGAGACAGGCAGAGACAAGTGGTTGTCTTCTGACTGAGAAGCCACCTTGTGCTGAGAATTACAGTGAAGATGAAGGGTGAGTTAAATGATGCACTGGATAATAAAGGGATGATAGAAGAGAAGAAAGGTATTAATAGTATGATTGTGTTTTACAAGAATATCCGTGTGAGGATGAATGAGTGAACGTGATTAAGGATGAAAGTGGAAATGACACTGTAACTATGAAAAGATAGAGAAAATACAGTGAGTTCTTTAATAGCAAGGAGAAAAAAAAAAAGAGACAGAGAGATTCTGGCTATAATCCAGGCAGCTCAGCTGTTTTCTAGAAATACCCCATTTTGAGGAGCTTTGAGAGACAATTACAATTCTCAGGACCAATAAAGCACCAGGGGCTGAGAGTATTCCTGCTGCATTATTGAAACCAGGAGGGCCTACATGGACTCAAAGACTTCAGAAATTGATTTGGTTTGGAAGCTTGAATAAATCCCAAGTGAATATGCCCAATTTTGAAGATGGAAGAAACCAGAAGGGAAGAAACATTGCAGCATTTTCCCTTCTTTGTACAGCCTATTATGTCCAATTTGCTTTATAAATCATTGCTTTTCACAGAAGGAAGAGACTGGATCCATGGGGTGCTCAAGAGAGGTCAGGAATGCTATCAGGATAGATATCAGTTTGTGTATGTGTAGAGGTTTGCTCTGTAGCTTCTAGAGAAGTTTAAGAAAGCTTGTGGATTTGACACAAACTGACTTCCAGCAGAAAAAGGTTTTGGGTATCTTGAAAAAAGTGTTAGAGAAGTGCAAATGTGAACTGGTTGAAATGGCAAAGATTACACATTTTGCTCTATTTGATCTCAGGGAAAGATTAAGCCAGAGAGATGCTTAAGTTTCATTCCTGATACTTTTAATGTGACTGTGTAGGGATTAATATGGTCCTTGTGAAATTCTCAGAATGGTGAGAATTTAAATGGTTTACATTAGCTTTTTGACCATGCTGGTGACTTACCTATTGTGAGAGAAAAGAAATACAGCTCAAAAGAGAGTGGGAAACCAGAAGGCACAGCAAATTAAAAGCCAAAATCCAAACAGTTCTTAAATTTGGAGAAAATAAAACCCAGTGTTTAGCTTAAGGTCATCTTGGAAAAGCTTTTCTGGGAGTCAATAAATATAGTAGATTATGGCAATGTTAAATGGTTTGAACACCTCAGAGGAAATGAATGCTTGTGAAGAAGTGAGAATGATGTTATTTTTTTTTTTCTGCAGGTAACTCTTAGGTCCAAAATAGTGAGAGACACCAAACTGCAAAGATCCAAGTTGTTGGACCTCTTCTTAGGTGGGAGGATGCCTGCTAAATAACTTGAACAAAGTTCTGAGATAGATTTTTGGAGTGTGTTAGGGAAAATGTGTGGGGAAGATTTAATGAAGATGAGCTTGAAGTCTATAAAGAACCTAATATAGTTAAGGTAATGAAATCCCTAGCCATTTTGTTGGCAGAGCCTACTTTTAGGATGATGGAAGACAGAACAGCTGAATGTTTCTAGGAAGGCTTTTCTCATGGTATTTGACCTGGGTGCTGATCAAAGAGTCAGCTATTACTGAGCATGACCAAGGGCCCCTAATATGAATTAGTAGCAATGGAGAAAAAAATGCCTTTGACATTTTGCAAATTATGAAAAGAGCCAGGGACATTTTGGGGTCTGTAGAGCAAGTAAATAAGTAACTAGCACTCTGTTAAATGCTGAATATCATTGCATTGTTTCTGTAACAGCAGAAATGATGCAGCAGACATGCAGGAAGGATTTTGCATGGAGTAGGTTGGAGGGTAGGTCTGACCCAATTATTCTGGATCAATGGAGACTTGAAAATCAGGGCCAATATACTTGGGAGGATTTAGAAAGGTTAGAGGTGTTGAACTAACAGCTGTGAGAGAAAGCAGTTGGACTGATGATCTGGACATTAAATATTGGAAGGGTTCTTATGGCTGCAGATTTGATTTTCATCTGAATTCTTATAGAAAAGGTGTTTCTGCTGCAGATAAGGAGTTGTAAATGCATGAGACTTTGATAATTTTGTTATGACTGTTTGACCTGAATCTGTTTCTTCACTTACTTTTGAATTCTAACCTTCTCAAAGCACAATATTTTTATGACTTGGGACTTCTGTGTCATGCTGTTCACTTGTAGGAGTATTTCTGTCCTGAGGAAAATAGTTGTCCTGAGGTATGAGCCAAAGTTCTCTGAGGCTCATGGAAAGCCTCGTGGCTCAGACTCTGTCATACAGCTGGTTCTCAGGACCAAAAATTTGCATGATTCTGTGCCAGGTTCTAACTCTAGATGTTGACCTAGTTCAGTAGAACTGGCCCCTTTGTATTTTTAATTTCTTAAAGCTTTTTACTTCGGATTGGCATGTAGTCATCTCACCAGTGAGTCATTACTTGGTATGATGAGAATATGTGTGATTACATCTTTTGGGAGCTGATATCTAGACATTTCCCAACTCCAGAAATACTTTGGTTTAAATTCTTTGATATTCTGTGATTGTAGATCAGTCCTCTTCCTGGTATCCTTGCTTGTCCAAAAAAAAAAAAAAAAAAAAAAAAAAAAAAAAGGCTCATAGGTATATATGTACTTATGCATATATTTACATATGCAAATGTTTTCAGGTATAAATATACACACATACATGTTCACACACATCACACACATTTATATTTATACACACACAAATCTCAGTTCATTAAATTGTCATCTCCCTCTCAGCTCACCCTGGCCCTTTGCTTCCCTTTCTCTCCCAGTCCCTTTTGCAATGGTTTTTCAACTCAAAACTTTTCTCCACATCCCATTTCCTCTTTACAGATTTAAAGGACAAGTTGTTCTTCCTCCAATGGCTTTTGTTCCCATGACTCTTTCTCAGGCTTTTGCATTAGCCATTTAGTATCCTGTTGCCCCTGATAGCTCACTGAACTTGGTCTTCAGTCAGTGGTCTTGTTTTGCACCGATTAGAAAAGATTTCCTTTTCTTTATCAAAGCTAAACAAAGCCAAGGAAATTAAATTAAATACCAAACTATGTTTAAATAATAGTAGGGTTGTGACATAAGGCAGGAAGCCCAAAGATAAGGCTGATGAGCTGCCCAGAACTTTGGCATGGAGAGGCAGTGTTGCAGGAATGAAGGCCAGAATGCCAGCCATCATCTCACATTTTTGTGGGGTTTAATCAGTTGTCTATCAGAGCAGTGATTGTCTGGAATAAGTAAGAAAATAGCATCTATAGACTGGGCTGGGAGGGAGGGGACAAATAATCTTCCACTGCACTTTGCACCATCACTCTCTGCAGGCTGAGATCTAAATCCTTGGATTCAGTGAGTGCAGCACATGCACTGTGGACAAAAATGCAAGAACCATAGTCACAAGATTTTAAAGAGATTTAAAAGATTTTAAAATTACCTGTGTTTTCTCACAGTGTGTCTAATTCATGACTTTATAAGATAATGTCTGTTGTCATTTCAGGCTACTTGTTGCTAACCTGGGCATCTTGTGCTTACATTGCTCAACAGCTTTATTGCCAGTCCTTTTCAGATACTGACTCTGAAAGTCTTATCCACAAACAAAAGGAAAGCATCAGTTTATTCCATCTTTCCTTTAATTTTCTTGATGAACACTACAAGTTATATCTGCACTTGATGTTAAACGAGTTGGATTATTGCCATGGTTGAAAACCTCTTATATCTACTGTAGATTACTTCAGATTAGATGTTAGAATTATGAAGGGATCATTTCCCTGCCTGACAGCTTGATACAAAAATAGTTGAATGCAATGACTTTAAGTGTACTTGAACTATCCTCTAATTTCACTTGCTACAACCTCTGTCCTAAGGAGAAGCTATGATGCTCTCATGTTCAGTAGCAGACTGAGAGCCAAGTTCCAAGCTGAAGAAGGCCAAAAGAAAACTCTTCTCTCTGCTAGCAAATCCTTGGGCACAGAAGATGGTGTGGGTGATGGGAAGTGAGTAATGCACAGTCAGAACTGAAGGTCTTCTGACTTCCACCTGCCTTCCTAAGGCATATAGTAAATCTTCCTTTATAAAACCTGAGTCTCTTCATCATCCTTACTTTACATGAATTCATTTAAATTGCATTGACTCTTAAGTATTTTCTTGGATATTTGTTTCTTTATAAATAGTGTATTTAAAGTTCTCCCAAGAAACAGAATATAGGACTGGTCCTCTTTGATGGAGTTCCACTGACAGACAGCTGTAAGGACAAAAGAGCTATAGGTTTGGTAATAAAGATAAAAGGAACTTAAAACATGAACTAACTTTCTCACTTGCTATAAATTCAGTGTGGTTTGTATCTGTCATGTTAGTTGAGTACTGGCAACTTCCAGTAGTTTCTTTTGGGAGATATTGCAGGTATTGTGCCTTGGAAATATTTTTCTCAATTACCCATGAATATGGACAAATTGAAACCTTATATAAAAGTATTCATATAAAATATGAATATAAGTAATACTTTAAAATCACAAAATGTTGCTGGAGTTGCTGAAAAGATGTGTTTGGTCCAGTGAAAAGGCCTCTGGTGTCCCTGTCCATCATAGATGGAGACTGTGGGAGTAAAACCATAGTAAGAAAAATTCCTCTGGCTCTGCAGCTGTCAGCAGTGGCAGTGCTGGATGCTGTGAGTGATGGCAATGCCCAAAGACAACCCCACTTTGAACTCTAAAATCATCCTGTGCAAAGCAGGTGTCAGGAACTGAAGGTTCTTTGTCCTTGTTATCTGTGGCTGTTATCAGGTGAGGCACTGCCAGAAGGATAGATAATATAAAAGAATACACACCAGTGACCCTTAAATTATCAAAATGCCCAAAGCTTGGGACCACCTGGAAGATGATGTTAGGAGAGAAACAGAGCTGACTGATGTTTTACTCCTTTTTTTTTTTTTGTTTTGTTCTGCTTGTTGTTGTCACTCCAAATGCCAACCCTTCACAGCCTTATCTGTTCCATCTTAGCATTAGTTTAACGGCATGGATTGTTTCCTTTGCCTCTGGCAATTTAGGACTCATCCATCTGGAAAGACCTGCCACAATGTGTGTGAGAATTCCTCTGGGCAGGAAGGAATACCAGTTACTTTGCCTTAATGATTGACAGAGTCCCTGTAATTATCATTACACCAGCTGATATCCCGTGTGCTTCTCTCTCCTACCCCCAGCTGAGACACATCCTCTGTCTTTGGATTTGCAGTTTTTTCCCCCCTCCCTGGAACAGAGGAGTTGTTAAGAACCTGTTTTGATTCATTCTTCTTCTGGTTCAAACCACTTCCTTATGGTATTTGTTCACAGAAGATCTTTTGAAGCTGAAGGATAGATGTGTTTTTAGAAGATAAGGCCACCCTGGTTTCCTTGGCTTAGCTGTTTCCCCCAACTCCAATCCCAGAAGAGGGATCCCTGTTTTCTCTCCCTGTTCCTTCTTCTGCAAGAATCAGATCTTCTTTGCATGATTTGAAATTCCGCCCTGCTGTGCTGCTTTGAATTTTTATTCTCTTTTGGACACACAATTCAAAGAAGAGCCAGCCAACCATGCGAAGAGGAGACCAAGAGCAAAACCACCCAATGAAGAGGTGGAGATGCCTGACCTCAGGAGCAAGCAGACTGCTTCCTCTGTCACAGGAAAAAAAATAAAACCAAACAAAAACCAGAATCACAAGGCAAGTATCCCAAAGGAAAAGCAGTGAGTATTTATGATTAGATCCTCCATGAATACTCTTGCTGTGAGGTGGTGACCAAGAAAGCTCTTTAAACAGCACTGTCATATGACAAACCCAGAGCCTGAGACTGTCCCCGGTTGGTTTTTGTTATTTAATAAAAATTAGATTGACAGAAAGCTTTTTAATGAATGACCTTAAGAGAGAATATATTGCTAATTTGGAAAAGCTGATAAACAACTGGCAGCCATGTAGGGTTATTTCATGCTAAACCAAGATAAAAAGATTCTCCCCCATGTCCCCTTGCTTCTTTTGGGATAATGTGAACATATGTTTTTTCCCTTGATTTTGATCAAGGCTTTGGTGTGTCCAGAGAGCCTCAAGCAATTCTGGTGTTTGCAAATAACAAAAATGATCTTCTGAAGACTGGCATTCTCCCACCCTCACATGGAACAAACCACCTCACAGCTTTTCCTGACACACAGGCTGGCTTCCCAGTGAGCCAGGGAGAGTCTGCATAGGACTGCTGATACCTGATTATCTCCCTAAAATGAATTTTGTGACCAAAGCAGTGGTTTGCTTCCTCAACTGATGTCTACAGCTGGATCTGGAGAGCTCTAATGCTTTACACCAAGTAATAATTCACCTACCAAAGCCTGTGTGACACTTGAAAATGTCTGTACCAGCACCTAGAGACTCATCACCCCAGTTTATTTATTTCCAATTAAAATAAATAAACGTGCAGTAAGCAAATATTCACAGTTCAGCTCTACATGCTCATTACTTCACTGTGCTATTTGTCAGGCCTTGTTCTGGTGCATGTTGCTTAGGATCTGCCCAAGCATTTGTTACATTTTCCTCTGTAAGGATGTTTAGGATATTTCATCAATCATGCATGCAGTTCCTTTGTCATCTTTTGAAGCAGGGCTGTGGTTTAATTTATAAGAACCACGTTGAGAACATGTTTCCTTTTAAAAAGTGAAATCTCTTCTTTGCAGTGCTTTCTTTGGAACTGGCAGGAAGCAACAAACAAGGAACAGAAAATAACTTGAGCTGGTCTTTCTTCTCCAGAAAACTTATCAATTCTCCCTGTAGCCAGCCAAGGCAGCCTTCAGGAAGGGGTCAGTTTAACAATTAGGTCATTCCACGTGGATGCCACAAACTGTAAGCAACTGACCAAGTCCAGCTTGAAACACATGCTTGGAAATTTTCCTCCCTGCAGAGATGGAAGGAAGCATTTCAGTGATCTAGAACATGCCTGGAGACACTCGAGATGGCTTTAAGGAAGATGTGAAGGCATTCCAGTGTGAATGCATCGTTTCCACACAGTCTTGGGCTGTGTGCTCCTATGTTTTGTGGGGATGGTTTTGTTCTCCTTTAAGTCTTGGACAAACAAGTGGTGAGTGGATCAGGGGCTTGTGGGGAAAGTATTGATGAAGAAAATCAGGTGCTTCCCCAAGCAATGGTTCTGAAGTCTCTCTGATTGTCCCTCCACCTTGACTAATATTTCCATCCAGAATTGGATGGAAAACTTAGCAGAAGAGTAATAGAAAAGCAAAGGTGCTGTGAGATGCCATGGGTCTTGGCACTTGGCTTTGGATCTTGGCACTGACACTGGGAGGCTGTGGCTCACATCAATGCAGCAACATGAGCTCATGTCTGTGTTGTTCACATGCTCCCACTTCCCAGTGAAACAGGAGAGGGTGCGTTGGCATCACATGAAGAAGCTTTTTTGTCTCTTTCAAATGTCAGCTTTCCCTCTGGGGACTTGTTAAGCACAAAATGACAGTGTCCCCAGGTCATGCATTACTCAGCAGCAACATGAGGCCCCCAGATGTGCTGTGGCTCCAGTTCACAGGATGTTCTTTGTCCGGGGGACATTGTTCCTGTTTTGGGTTTTTTGTTTTGTTTTGTTTTAATACATTTGACTAGAAAAGGCAGGAGCCAATGTACCAGTTTGACTTGAACTTGAGGTATTATTCTCAAAGACAAAGATCTTCCCATTTCCCATTCTGTCTTAAGCTCTTAAGAACAATAGGTTTTTTTCCCTTCAAATGGGCATTAAAGTCACCATCCTGCACTGCTCTCCTTCATGCCTGGAGTGTGAGTATAAGGCAGGATTTATTCCATATCCTAAATAGACATTGACATCTTCTCAGACTATAGCTGATCCTCAGACAGCAAATGAGTTACAACAGGCCAAATATGTAAAACCTGAAGTTGCCCTCTGTTCTGACAGTACTGTAGCCATTTCCCATGTTGAGATGGCTTTAGGTGTCACAGGTTGCAAACAGAGGCTGAGATGTGGTAGTTTTACAAAGATCTTCTTTCACTTCAATTTAAAATTATAGTAACATATGGACATGTTTAGGGATTGCAAGAAGGATCACCATGTTTTGTAATAACTGTAGATTTACAAACTGAGTTTTCTTCTGGTTGTACATGTGTGAAAGGCTGTTCCACTTAAAGATTAATCAGGCAGGAGGGCACACAAAGGGCTGTTTGTACTCCATCCAAAACTTCTCAGAAATCTGTTTAGTTGCCCAGCTCTGAGTCTTCAGTCTGAGCTCATATGTGTAGGGTGCTCTGAAGCTTCCTACACATGTATGCCACTTTAATTCCACTAATTTCACCAGACCTTGGTTGCTTTGCCCCACACCATCAGATCTGTATGGCACAAGCTTTTTTTGCTGTTGCATAAATAAAACCCAGTGAAGTAAAGCCTAGAAATATGCCAAAGAAAGCAGAGTGTGCTTCATATGAACTCAAGATGTCAGCTGTCTTCGTGAAAAAAGGAAGATAGGTTTGGGCCCAATTAAAGGTTTCCCATTAAGAGAGGGGGGTGTTGCAGTTGAGGGATGTTGCAGAATTACTTTGGGATACCCGTGACAGAAAGAAGAGGAATTGATGTCTCATATAAATGTAGCTTCTCTATGAGAAAATGAATCCTGAATCCCTGAAGACCTTTGGATTGCTTAGGACTCATTGGGAAGTGCCCTCAGTGTTTCTGGTTTCCTGTGGAACAGGTTAGCAGCTTGGTTCATGTATCTGTCAGCACATAAATACTCTGGAATGTGAACAGTGTTTACTCTGTGAGCATCCTAGGAGAAGAAATCTTTCTGCAGAGGTCTTCAGTTGTAGGTAGATTTTATAGGCTCTTTTTTCCAAGGTAGGTGCTATTGTATCACCTGGTTTGGAGGCTCTCATCTTAGCAGCTCTCATCTTTCCTGCTCATCAGCTTTTGAGGTCCTCAAACATTTCTCTGTGCTGACAATGATCTGGAGGCTTGAGAAGTGTCCATGGTCCAGAAAAAGGGTAAAGTTGCATGGTTTGTGGAAAAAAAAGTGGGACCAGGAAGGAAAGTAAGAGGAAAGCTCTCAGAATACAGTTAAGTTTTCCAAGGATTTTAATAGTTTAAAAAAACCTTATTATTTAAAGATGCAATGATAGAATATTTTTTGGAAATGTTTTTAGGAGTTTAATAAAATGAGGACAGGAAGGCACTAAAATTGGAAAGAAAAGGATCATTGGTGCCAAAAAAACATATTAAAAAGGAGTGTGTTTCTGTAACAGCTAATAGAGCCAACGGGGTTATATTACACTTATGAAGAAACATATCCCCCATACAGATAGGGATTTTTTATCCTAAGGTAGAGAGATGTGGTGAGATCTTGTCTAATGAGGATCACTGAGTTGGAGAAAAGAAACTATTAGGGGGGCTACAGTCAGTAAAATCAGAGAGTTTAGAAACTTTATTGCACTGCTGAACTGTGCCACAGCTGCAGTGGTCAGGCACTCCAGCAGCAGCAGAATGTTCCAGCATTTGAAAATATTCTGTATTCTTGTCTGGGTGACAAGCTTGACTTGTGCAAGTAGAAATCTAGAACACTTTTGAAAATCCTGTAAGGAAAAAGATTTTTTTTTTTTTTTTCAGGCATGGATTCATAAGGAATGTGGGCTGGGGATCCTGTCTTTGTCTTCCATAGAATCCATTTTATCTCTGCAGAATGGTATTGAGAGACAGCTTTACACATCCCAAACCTGGGGATTAACATTCAGATCTAGAGTTAGGAAAGAAAATTGACTCCTTCCTATTAAAATTAATTATTGCAATTAAAAAAAAAAGCTATTAGCTTCTCAGCTGTTTTGTATCTGGTCATTAACTGATCAAAGTAGCCTGGTATTGTCACAGAAATAATGCTTGCTCTTTTAGAATGTCCAGTCTCAACTGGTTTACTGTGCTAGAAGGACCCATGGTTTGGAGGTCTTTTGTTATTATCCAAAGTCAGCTCTCCCAGCCCTGCAGCATCAGATCCTTGGAATTATGAAATGCTCAGTTGGGTGCAAACTGCTGAATTTTCCCCTTCATTCTCATCAGGTTGATTCATGACACTTAAGACCCGTGGGGGAGGTAGTAACTGCCATCTCATGTGTCTGACACAGGGATCTCCAAAAATCCCACTGAACTGAAGATGTTTTATCCTCCCTTGTCTTCTCTTTTCCCTTGCATGGTATATTAAGGCTAGAGGAACCCAGCTGGTATTAGATATGGGACATCAGTCAAGATTTTCTTATGGAGAAACTGGCAGGAAGAACTCAGCACAAACTGATCAAATGAATCTCAGAAGCCCCTGGTTCAGCTGGCTCCCTTTTTTACAGTGGTGTAATTCTGAATTGAATTTCATCACAATTGGGATATGCTGGTGTTTAAAGGAGTGCCATCCCCTTGCTAAATTGTAGCCATTAAATTTTATTTTCATCCTTGTGGAAGCCAGATCAGTGCCACAGGAGCCTGCTGTAGGTCCAGTTGTAGGTCTGTGATTTTAGTGCTTTCAGAACTGGATTATTGATGGAAATTGAAGATGAAAAACAGTGGAATACAATATCTTCTTGAACCTCAACTCTGGTACTATTGAAATCACACACAGAAATAACTTTTGTGAGTACTGGGTATGCAGGGAAACTCTGAAGGTACATCCTATGAGAAACAGATCCACGCCTTCTCAGGCCTCTGTAGACACTGAAGTTTGGTCTGAAATCTATGCTGGTGTTTTCTTAAATGCTCTCCAAAACCTACAGGAAAAGTTAAGTATTTTAACAAATATTTTAAAACATTTTAAAGGGAAGAAAAGAACTTATAATTAACATTTCTCTCAATCGCCTGTTTTTTTTTCTTTGATTTAAAAACATCTGGACTCCAGTGTTGACAGATAAACTCCTTAATCTCTTGACTTACATTTAATGTGCTCTCCAAGTTATATTTTTCACTTTTAATTTAGTGGCATCTGATGGGTGTGTGTGGGGAGAAGTGAGCCAAAGGCTGAAATCTTTGCAGTGACTTTACTGTTGGAGACACACCTGAATCACAGATACCCACAGACCAACCTCCTGCCAGCTGCCTGCACCTTGGCAGCTGAAATCTTCTCACAGAAATCAGATTGTAAGCAGTAACAAAGCTGTTCAACCAGCCCTGGGTAGGTTTTCTTTTTTCTTAAAAAATTACTCTGTAATTAGTAATCCATTCAGTTCATGGTCCTTCTGTAGATTGCTGTGTAAAAGTAGTGCTTCACTGATCAGTCTTCAGTCTTCACTGATCCTGAGCTGCTGTGGATGAACTCAGAGCAGCTTCATTCTCATGAGAATCACTTGTAATCTTGCCAGGAAAAGCAAACTGTTTGTTTAGTGGCAGTCACTTTTCAAGGGTTTGTGAAAGGCCATTTGGCATATGACACGACCAATATCTGAGGTTTAATGGAAGGCTGGATGACAAAAATTTGGCATGTAATCACATTTTGGGATGTGAAATCCAAGATTACTTGCTAAATATAAGCCTGTTTTCTGAAATGTTTCTCCCATGACAAGCAAGAAGTGTGGCCTGTTAGGAACCTCCCACATCTCTTAAGATGGATTTTTTTTGGTTTACTCTGTGGTGATCAGCTCTCAAAGGTGGCTTTGTCTATAGGAAATCTGTTTTCTGACTTAAATGGAGAAAGGTGTAAAGTCCTGACAATGCTGTGAAAGGTAATGGAGACTCCTCAGTTCTATTGATAGGGATTTGGGTTTTCTTACCACTTCTGGAGTTTTTTTCCTTAAAGCAGCATCAAGTGATTCTGTGGTGCTTTTGGAATTAAATGTTTGCTGTTCTCCAAGTTACAGGAAAATGCTTAAAAATACAAGCCCTTTGAGCAAGATAAAACAAAAAGCAAGTATTAAGAATATGGTGGTTATTTGGTTTGGTTGGTCTGTAAACAGAATTATTTCCTTGGGAGTTGTAGATGGAGACAGTGTCCTGGCTATTGAGTTCTTGGAGTTTCCAAAGCTGAGGAATCTTCATGGAGTGGGGATACCATGCCTGGGACTCATGGTAGAGAATGAGGATTGTCAAGACACCTGCACTGACATTTTTAAGGCAATCATCTCAATTTTCACTGTTTTGTCCCACACTTCATAAATGAATAATTGCAAGATAAAGAGTCTTCATTTCTCCTTCCAGTCAGATGGTATGTCATTAAGAAATGGTGACTAGAACTGAGCAAGTAGGAAAAAATCCTTATGTATATTATTTCAAATTCCAAAATTAATTTAGCTGGCCTATGTTCACAAGCCTTGTGTGTTAGCTTTGTGGAAACTCTTGGGTGCCAGTGTTTTACTGGCAAATAAGGGTTTAGAGTTCAAAATTTTCTGTGAGTCATTGGAAATGAATTTGGTTTATCTGGACTATCTAATTCAAATTTTGCACTGTTGAGAACCACATTCATTCAGGTGTCAGTGCTTTGCATTTCCCTCAGAAAACAGCTGAATGTTAGTCAGTAAACTGTCTCTAGCATTCAGAGAAAAAGACTGAGAATCCTCTAAGTTGAGACAGTGGAAGTTTCAGCTAGTGAAGCTATTCCAGGAAACAGTGAGCTACTGTGTTTGTAATATTTGTAATTTCAAAGGATTAAGAAGTGTACTAAAGATGCAACTAAAGCTGTGACTGGGGGTCTGGCAATGAGAAGCTGCAGGCAATTCTTGGATTTCATAGAAATTTTATGCATGACTTGTATCTCTTGTGGGTACCCAGGCAGCTAAGATGTGAAGAATGAAACCTTGCTCATCCAAGGGCACCCTTCCCAAATATTTAGATCTGCATGGCAGCACATTCAGTAGGGAAGCTGAAAATTCTGACAGCTCCAGGTTTATCAAGCAGCTAATCCATGCCAGCTGCCAGTGGTTTCCTTCCTAGCACTGCCAAACCAATACTAAATATGGGTTTTATATTAGAAATAAATCTTTTAGTATATTACAACATGTTCATGTTTCCTGAAGTATGCAAAAGGGTGAGGAATCAGACTAAACTTTGAGCACTGTGGACAGTTTTCTTTCAAAGTCAAGTCCTAGGGTTTTTTTTCCTGAATTTGGGCCTTTTGTTATAGTTATTTGTTACCTGCCATAACTTAATGGTCCATAAACTTGGGGAGAAGAAGGAGTAGGATCTGGTATAGAGATAAGGATGTGTATGGTAGCAGGTATTGATTAGATATCTATAGATTTGCTGAGGCAGTGGGTAAGCAACCACTACTGAGACTTGAGACCATACTCAGAAGGTACCTTCCCAATCTCACTGCTTTCCCTTCCTAGTGGCTTGGGTGCCAGGTGGCCTAAAGAGTCCTTTGGTGTCTTCTTGACATGAAAAGTTTTCTCCCTTTCAGTCTTGGCCTGAACTGAGCTGACTCTGGAGATTCCAGAGCACTCTTCCCAAACCACGGAGCTCCATGGTGTCCAGGAGGCAGAAGGAGGTGTGAAATGAGGAGTTGGAAAGGGTGAGAACTGAGGGTGTTGATCAGGTGAGCTGCTTCCCTCTGGGCTGGTCAGTTGTCTGACCTGTTGTTCTGCCTTTTTCACTTGGAAACACCATCACCTTCATCCAGAAAGGGTGGACCTGACACAGGATCCCTCTGATGGCACAAGGGTGGAGCAGGAAGAGCCACGGAGACCACTGCCTTTTGTAAATCTTTCTGTAAAACCCTAGAACTGCAGGTGACATAATTGTTGTGGGTGATCCTGGTGTTTACATGATCCATTAGGAAGTTCTTTGGCAAGTGCCCACCTGCCAGAGCTCAGCCAGCATAACCAGCCAAATTCTGATCTCACATCCCCACAGCCCCACACTAAAATGGCTGTGGATTTATATGGATCTGAATGAGGTCAGAACCTGGCCCAGGATCCACAGGGCTGGGCAAAGTTGCTGTGTGGAGCTGCACACAGACCCCTGCAGCTCTGCAGGTCGTGCAGGCTCTGAATCCTTTCCAGGCTGCATTGCCATAACTTTTAGGTTGATTTAGCAATTGAAAAATATTATTTCTAGTTGTCAAATCAGAAAAAAAGTACAAGAAACGGGGATTTTACATCCTTGCAGAGGGCTTCTGGCAGCTACTATTTTTTCTGCACTTGTAATGACAAATAATATTAACCTTAGCCATTTTGCTTGGCACTTGGGAGTGTTTTTTACACTTATTATTCCTCTAAGTAGAGGGAACAGTTTGTAATCACTGCTTCATTTTTTCACTGGTTTCATTTCAAAAAAACAAGGCTGAAGCCAAGGATCAAATACTTTTTTTACATGGGAACAAACCCCACATCATTCACAGAATCCTCCAGGTCATAAAACACCTTCCTTGCTTTGGAAGATAGTAGAAAATATCTCTGTTCTCTCACAAAAAAACCAAACCAAACCAAAACCAATCCAAACCAAGCCAAAAGGTCTGTATTATGAGCCCTGGCAGATTCCAGCACCAAGGGTTTTGCTCAGCCAAGCACTGTGTTAGGTTTTCTTCCAAACTGTCTTCTCCCATGTAGCTCCTTTGTTTTGCTGAGGGCTTGCAAACCAACAAGCAAAGGAAAGCAGAAGTGAACAGAGGCACAGAATCACAGAATCATTTGGGTTGGAAAGAACCTCTGAGATCATCAAGTCCAACCCTTGATCCACTCCCCCTGTGGTTCCCAGCCCATGGCACTGAGTGCCACATCCAGGCTCTTCTTAAAAACCTCCAGGGATGGAGAATCCACCCCCTCCCTGGGCAGCCCATCCCAATGTCTGAAATTCCAATCAATCATTCCCTGATTTCAGGATCTGCCTGGGTGTGGTAGCAGTGAAATTACAGCAATTTTAGAAGTAGACCAGAGGGGTGGCTGTATAATGGCAGTGATCTAAAGCAGGTGATGGCTGCTACTGTGTCATTTCTCACCCTCCTGAGGGGCCGAAGTGTCCCTTCCATATCAAAGCTCCTAGTGTGTCCTTTTCCACAGATGCAGCTAGACACACCAGCATTAATTCCTCATTTAGACATGATCCTTTATGAGCTCAGTGGGCAGGTAGGCATGCAGGGGACCTCCTTGGTTGCTGGGTCTGTTCTCTGCAGACTCCTGGGTGAACAGTCCTGCTCTACAATTTCATTCACAAATTCATCAAAGTGAAGCCAGTGTGCACACTCAAGTGGTATCCTGTGTTTTCAGCACAGGGTGGTCTTTTTAGTTTTTTTAAAGACTACTCCAGAGAGCTTTTTTAACAAAATGGAAGTGATACAAGCAATTACTGCACTGAATATTTCATTGCTAGACTTGTAAATATGCAAACCCATCTGGCTGGATCATATTTTAAGAGGTTATGGATATTAGCTGGTGTTATTACAAGAAATGGGAACATTTTGATATTCTGTAAATTAAACAGTGAGATCCTGCACACAGAACTTTCCATTCCCATCATGCTGTAGGCAGTCACTGGGATCACTTCTTACTACACCAAGGAGAAAATAATACAAACACTAAACCTAGAAAGCCTTCACTTGACCTGACCTGGCTATCACCCTGCACCTATCCCACCTTGCAATAAAGCAGAAATTAATTGAATGCCATGGAGCTGTTCAAGGGGCAGGGAAATCTCCCATGTACCACAGATATTTACTGAACAACCTTAATATCTTGAATCCAAACAAACAGGGCAGCTTTATCAGTAGACTTTCTCTGCTTTTCTAATCCTGTTTCTCATGCAAGCTCATTGTAACAAGCCAGGCTGGATGTTGTCCAGGCAGCTGGTGGATGTTGTCATTCTTTCATTGACTTGACAATGGAAGTGAGGGCCAAGAGTGAGAACCTGGAAGAGCAATTGCCTTGACCACAGAGGAGGGGGAAAAGGCATAGCTGGCTGTTTTGGAAGTAGTAATTACTAAGAGCCATGCAAAAATCCTCTCCATCTCTTTCTGGATGACTGGAAGGATTCAGCTCTGCATGCCATCACTGGGTTTTTCTGGCTTGGAGAGGAATTTGGAGGTTCATTCATTACTTGTTATAATCCCTCCCAGTTCAGCTGTGCTGAAAGTGAAATGTTTATATTAGAAATAACATCCTCACTGCCAATAACTGAGCTGCCCATTGTGGAACCTGTGAGGGAGATGAAGGCTTTATAGTTCACTTTGCTTTGCCATTCTCTTGATCTCTCAGATTTTGTTCCCTTGGTACTGTAATGTACGTGTCACCTATGAGCACAGCCAACTTTTTGCTATATGGAATTAGACTTTCAAATACTTCCCCTTTGAACTACCTTCCACTTGATTCCATGGCCAGTTTTTGGGCCTCCTTGGCTAGGTCCCCTCTCTTCAGACTTTGTCTTACTCTCTGCAGATTTATGTTGCTCTATTAAACACAATTCAAGTCCAAACACTGCATCACAACTGCAGGCTTTTGGGCAGCCCTCCAGCAATATGTTGAATCCTTCTCCTTTACCTTGCTTTTAATAATTCTATTCTATGTGGACAGAGCTGCTGCTGCTTTTAATGCATGTCTTGCTGAAGCTTTGCAGGCTCCTTCAGATTTACACAGGACTTTGTTATAGAAGGAGAAACTAAATCTCTTATCCATCCTACTCCCAAATCTGTGTGTTTCTCTTCTTTCCAAACACTTCATTTAGAAAGCTGGCCAGAGAAGCCTGAGCTAATGCCACGTGCCTCATGCAGTTCAGTTGTTTAGTCCAGACAAGCTTTGCTTTTGTAAACTTTTTTTAGAGATATAGAATTAAATATGAAACATGAGTCTAACAGGTTTTGGAATTGTTTAACTTGGAACACTTCATAGTTGTAATGTCCTGATTCAATATAGGAGAATGTACTTTTTTTGCCCTCAAATAGCTTTGTAAGATGGCTATCAGCTGCATAGATATGTACTTACTCATCTTGCCCCTGATTCCTTTGCTTTGGTTACTGCCATCTCCAGCAAGGCAAACCAAGAAACTTTGCCAAAGAAATTCATGTTTCTGTTTCTGTGATTTCAAAATTAAAAGAAAGCTCAGATCTGCAGGAAAGATTCCCATCCTTGAAAGAATTTCTAACAGCCAGAGACAGAATTTGCTTTGTGCTACCACTGAAGCAGGAATACTTTATGCAGTCTGGGTATGAGAGAAGGGTCAGATGATTCCTGAGCATATCCATGGTGTGAAACTCTCATCTAATCCATAAACCTGAAGGTTATCCATACCTGTTTAATATCTGAAGGGCCCTCTGGGGGTTTCAAAGACCCTTTGGTCCAGGTTTGAGTAATTCTTTACCCTTATTCTTTCACATCAACAATCTCTTTGTCCATGACTATTCACACTGATACCATTTTGCAGGCCTGATGATAAGTGGCTGCCTTTTTATCCCCCTGGTTTCATCAGAATGACCTGAGGTTTGCTCTTTCACTGCCAGACCTGGCTTGCAGACCTGAGTACATACAGTGAGTATGGACAGAGTGTGCACATCACTTCTGGTCAGCCCTGCCTGGTGTTTAGGGCAAGGGGACATCCTGACTTCTTTGGATCTAAGCAAGACATCCATTTCATCATCAGTACCTGGTTTGAGGAAAAGGGGCTGTCAATGCAGAGCAGACCATAGCTATGAAAAGCAATTTCTGGCTTCATTTGGTTTCCAGAGACACTCAGGCTCCTTCTGCTGGGAGGCAAACATCTCCCCTCCTTTCCCCTTGGCATATTTTTTTTCCTTTTTTTCTAGGTGCACCTGTTTCCTACCTGAACTATCCAGTGAAGCTTCATCCCATGGTGTGGTTATCCCTCTGGTTTGTGGGCTGAGGGCACTGCTGTGGGTGACCACTTTGCACCAGCCAAGTGCTAGAGCCAGGGAATCCTCCTGCTGGGCTTTCCCCAGAGCTGTCAGAGATCCTGTTGCATTCCTCCTAATAATTTGTGTTGTAATGGTTCTTCCTGAGCTCTCTGAGGCTTGGCTCTGCTGGGTCAGATGCTGGTGCCTATCACTGGCTGTGCCTTCATGGTAAAGAGCTTTGCACTGCATGTAAACATTGCTTATCAGGGACTTCCTGACTTCCAAGCACGGCACAGGGAATTGGTTTTGGCATGGAAAAAAAAATAATGGTAATCTACAGCCCTTGTATCTGTCCTGTATCAAGGTCAGAGCATTCCTGACCCAAGTTTTGGCTTGGGTGGCTTGGAGCTCTGGGTGTGCTGCACGGTTTCAAAGTTTTCTGCAACAAAAAGCTATTCAAAACTCTGATGGAAAACACAGAAAAAGCAGGGCATGGCCTGTTATCCAACGTCTGCTCATGGAAACTTGTTGCCAATCGAGCCAGTATTTTCCATTCATCTGTGATAGTAATGGAGGTCAGTGTTCATTTATTACCTCAGCTGGCCTAAAATGTCACCAGTGGTTGTTTATCTCAGCTATGCACCTCGTGCAGCTACAGGCTGTAGCCTTGGCTGCTTGACAGTGCAAAACCTAGAGGGATTCTGTCTGAAGTCATGTTTTGTTCAGTCACCTCTGGCCAGATTCATTCCCTTACCCTTGCAGGGTCATGTTACTTGCACAGTTAGCCAAAGATGCACCCATGCACATCAGGGATTACTCAGAAAGCCCCAGGGGAAGAGGGAAGATTAACAGGAAGGCCTGGTGTCTCCACCAGGAGAAAAGAGGTTGTAGCTGTATTTATGGCTTTATGTCAGTTCTTCCTGGGTAATGGGTCCCCTTGCAAACGTCTGACCTCATGCCTGTGTGGAAGAACAGTGCTAATATGATCAGCTTGGCTCTTAATAAACTGGTTTTCAGTGGGAACAGAGTTGCTAGACAGAAGATCCAACTAAAGACTTCTTTTTCTTAAAAAAAAAAAAACAACAACAAAACCCAAACAAAAATCCCTAAAGCCCAGACATAGGAATGTTTTCTTCTCGTTTCTAGAGCTGTAGACACACTCCAGATTCCATGCATGCAGTTCTTCTTCTACCCTGGAAATCTTCAGAGATGGACAAAAGTAGAATTCGTGATTCCTCGAGATTTTCTTAAAGTTTGGATTTATGTATAGACAAAGAGCGGAAAGTTTACTTCTGTGCTTAGGTGCTGGTCTGTGTTTGATGTATTGGTGTTTGGAAACAGATCTAAAGTTGAGGCAAGCAGAAACAGAAACTTGACAGGTTGGACTTCCCTGAAGTTGTTGTTTGGGGTAGAGAGGTTCACTTGGTCTCTTGAAAGGAGTCCACGCTGGTTTTTGCCTAAAAAGTCTTCATTCTTTGAGGAAAAGCCTGGCTTAGTTACTTCCCGGTCTATTTTTTTAGAAATCTGATATTTGAATATATGGGAGCAGAATTTCCATTTCAGCTCAGAGACCTCAGTGTTTGCTGCTGTTCCCGTTGTTACTTCACTAATTTCCACCTCTTTATGATTCTTCTGCATATCCTGCTGAGTTTTAACCCATTGTGCTTGGTCTGAAACACCATTACTTTACATTTGTGACCATCACTTCTTTGATTTTAACAACTTTTTAATCTCTATAGCTTATTTCCCTGTTCATTCATACCCTTCCTGCTCCAGGTTTTATCCCTTCAAAGCTTTTGCTTCCTTCCTTCCATCTTCCCTTCCTTCCTTAATTTCTTTTTTTTTCTTTCTGTACATCAGCCATCATCAACCAGCCCATATTTCTAGATTTGTAACTTCATTAATGAGCTGCTGAAGGGATTAATGGTTGTTCAGTGAATCAGTCTGAGACAGTGATTATGAAGGGATGTTTTTCTAACCTTCTGCTACCTGGCTTGGAGTTCAGCAGGGGTCACTGATGGGGTGTTTTCCAGCCAAGCTGTTTATAATCCAAGGTTCTTCCAAACAGCATGAGGATCTCTGTCATCAGAGAGTTACAATAGTGTGTTTGTCACTCTCATCTGCTGGCATCCATGGCATGAACAAGACAGGGTATTGGGGTGGGGAGTGGGGGCTGGGGGAAGGGTTGTTCTCTGGCAATATTTGCTATTTTAGACTTGTGTGGTCTTTGGCAATGTGTGTTCATTTCCCTTTTGATAGCTGATCTGGTTTTTACTGTCCATTCAAGAAAATGTCTGGCTGCAACAAAAAATGTTACCTTTTCACCTGTATTGTCAGAAAAAAAGCACAGAGAAAAAGTTGAGACAGGACCAGAAGTTTCCCTCTGCTACCTTTGCTTTCTTTCAGTGATCCTGAAATCCTTCAATATATTCTTCCAACTTGGTGAGAAACAACACATGAGGCTTAAATTCACACACACAGACACAGACAAGCATAGGTATGATAGTTAAGTCATGTAGTTTTTTATTAGCATCTCCTCTTTGTTGGCTAGGATTCTGTTTGCAACCTTCTTTTCCTACAGACCCCATTGCTCAGGTGAGTGCTCTGGAGGGAAATGGAAGGCATTACCCTATGCAGAGAGGGAAGGGCTGATGCAGTTTAGACTGGGCACATGTGCTGAGAACTCAGCATCAGAGGGGACTATCAATCCTCCAGCATCTTCTGAGACAGTCCATGCAAGATCCTGGGATGCTTTTTTGGGAGTTTTTAAGGGGTGGGTAAATATTTTTCAAGTAGAAAGAACATCTTTCTCTTGTTAAAATTATAATATTATATATTATCCAAATATGGAATATTATTATTTTTTTAATATAGAAGGGGAAACAGTGGGAGAAAGCCAGAGCCAGAATAGATACATTCTGCATTGTGTAGTGACCTAGAACAAAGCTCAAGTTGTTTTATCAGCTCAGGAGATTTCAGGTCAAGACTGTAGTGCTCCATCTTAGTTCTTCCTCATCATGACATATTTATCCACTAACTTCAACTACAGTAACATCCAGAATAATATTTTCTTGATGACAGCATATTTTTCTCCTTTTTTTGCTGTCATTTCTTTAAACACAACTTTCAACCATAACCACAGAGAGCAAGCAGAGATGTAAAACACTGAGGTGTTTGAATGGTAGCTGCACTTGGATAACCCCTGTTTTCTCTCAGAACCCTGTGCCTGTACTCTAAGATCAGCCCATGTAGAAATCCATCCCTTTCTCTAAAACCATCCCTTCTCTGGCTAATGCTTGGGGTTTGGGTGCAAAATGAAAACGTCCAACTCCTGAGAAGCAGGGCTGTATCTGGGGCTGACTAGTGGTCTAGTGGTAAATAAAATGTGGGTAGACTGACCCAAAATCACAGTGGAGTAAACCCTATTTACATTTTCCTTCATCTACACTGCTAGTATTGAAGTGTGGTCTGTCTCTGCTGTGGCAGTCTTACTGGTGAGGTACTGGAGAAGTAGGAAACTGTAAACCCATTTGGTTCAGTTAATCTGTTACATGAACTCCATAGTTGAGAGAGAAAAAAGCAAAAAATATTTATTTGGAAAGTGCAGCTTGTTCCCATTTGTGACCAAACAAATTATGATGATTGAGCTGTGGGGGGGGGGGAATTTTTAAATGGGAGGAGGGGAGACCCTGTGATCATGAAATCCTGTGAAATAATCTTATTTTTTCCTAAAGAAGAGAGCCCTCTAAAAATTTTGACATACAAGCCACGTAGCCCCATCATAGTGACCTATCTCTTCTCAGCCTGTTCAGCTGCCCTTCTCCTGAAGTTTTCTCCCTGAGCATCCACAGCTTTCCTTCCACAGAGCCTTTACCACTCTCCTGCCCTCTGCCTTTCCTCCTTTTTCCTTAAAAACCCATCTCCCTGGGACCTCCCACAAAAGCAATGTAGTCTCTCTGCTCCAAGAGATGTCCAAGTCAACCCAAATGTTTGTTGAAGATTTGTGACAGACCAACCAAAATCCTGGAGTTCAGAGCTGGAAATGCTAGGTGAAGATTTATGGTTTGGATTGTACAGAAAAGTAGAGTTTGACAGACAAAGTGTTTCCTTTGGTCTTAAAAGCTCTTCACTTCTTGGGGGAGAGGTAGCTTGAAGTAAAATGAAAATGTTAACTGCAGAGCTTGAAAGAATTAGGATCTTGACTGTCAAATTACCCTTCATATCTGTTGCAGGAAAATGCTGTTAAACAATTTATTTTCTGGCTGCCAAGTTTTGCTCTTACACTACTGGGAGAAGTTAACATTTTTATGCTGAATTAAGCTGTTGTTTTTGAGGAAAGAAATATATGAGTCTCATTCTTGGGAAATGTACTCCTTTGTGCCTACAAATGAGTCAATCCATTTAGATTGAAAGTGCATAGGTGTCCTTTGGTGACATAAAACCACCATGAAATGCAGCAGAAACATGGCATTACAAGAAATAAATGTAATAGTGAGTAATTACTACTGAAAGAGAGGATTCTGTTTTAAACCTGGTTGGGGAAATGGGTGGTGGAGTATGGAAGGGGGAATAGGACATTTCATGAGTTATTCCCACAATAGTTTTGGGTTGGGGTGGCCTTTCAAAGGAGCTGTTTTAACCCATTCCTTCATCCCCACAAACATTACAGAAGAGCCATTGGCAAAACTGACACAGGCACACTCCTCTTGTACAAAGGACTGAAAAAACAGCCCAGATGTTTACAAAGCAACCACAAGAGACCGGAAGAAAACCAAACATACAGAGATGTTTTCAATACAGAGCAGCTAACAAACAGAGGAAAAAAAATACCCATGTTCCTGGCAGGAGCTTTTAATGAAAGCATTTGGGGCAACCCTCCTTTAAACTTACCCCATGGCAGGTTTGAATTATCAGTTATGTTTTCATTCATCACTTAAGGTCAAAGTCATATGAAGTCTTTGACTTAGAACTTTCAGTACAGGTCTGCCCTTCTCTAAAAAGGAAGAAGGAAAAGGTAAGGCAGATTTTCATCTTTTTTCTTGATGATTTGTCCTCATTGGTTTATCCCTCTTTCCTCTCCTTCCCTTCTTCTGGCAGAAGCACTACACAAGGACATAAAGGAGGGTAATTCTGTCTCAGTTGTCATCTTTGAGCAAACCAGCACTGTTTTCTAGTTGACCTGCAAGCTACCTAGGAGCATGAGCAGTTGAGAACTTTGCAGGTCCAAAAGTGCATTGCACCACTGTGCAGACTCCTGCATCTCTGCTTCCTTCACCTGATGCTTTGGGCCCTTTTCTGGGGACTCGGAAATGTGAGAGATCTGACTGGAAACATTTTCTTCCCAGCTTGAAATGCATTTCTGCACCAACTTCTTTGCCCAAACTCAGTTCCCTTGTGATTTTTAGGTCAGAAACAAGAGCTTTTTTTTTTTTTTTTTTTTTTTTTTTTTTTTCCCTGGGTGAAACTTCACTTTTCCCCTTTGTTTGCTAAGTGAGAATAGCTTGGAAATGTGTTGTATTTGGACAGATGCTTAAATTCATCCAGTTCTAGAATGAAGCTTAAGTTCTTCACATAGCTTAATATGTGAATATTCTTTGCATGTATCTACAAATATTAAAGGATCTCACAAATTCAGGTGAGGTGGTCCTGGACCCAGGACTTCCAAATGAAAAGCTGATTTGTATCCATACACAAACTTCACAAGTTTATCCTGTTGATAATTAATGTATGCATTAGCCTATAGTGAAGGTACCAGAAACAGTTTGTTGAAAGAAACTGTGTACCTTACTCCTAAGTGCTACAACACACTGTAAAATCTGTTTCCTTCATGAAGTTGCTGAAGAAAGTAATGGCTTTTCTCCTTCCCTACCTACGAGGCAAAATACTTGAAAAGAAGAGGAAAAAAAATGCTCCTTTCAGGCTGGAATGTGGAGGTTGCAATTTATTATATGGGACTTGAAAGAAGAATTTTCAGTTCCAACTTGTTTGAAGAGGAATGGGCTGGTGAAAGAATTTAAGGGCACTTCTGAAATGCAAAATGTTGCCTGACTATAGAATGGCCCAGAAAGGAAACATCCATGAGGATCTATAGCTCAGATATTCCACACTGCCTGGACAGAATAATGAAACACTTCTCTTGAGATTTACAAGCCTGAAAAATAGACTGCAGACTTCCATCAAGGCCTGAAAATAATACAGCCTGAAGTTGAGTTTCTAGTACATCTCTTTTAAAATAATCAATACAGGGTGGGAGTATTGGGAAGGAGTCAGAGATGAAATACAAATGCAGACACAGAAAATAAATACATATTCTTTACTGTCATGAGACTACCAAGCTGCAGTTGTGAAAAGCTTTTACCTTTCTATTGGAAATTCCCTGTTTCTTTTTTCTTTTCTTTTGTTTTTCTCACTAAATACTACCTCCAGCTTCCTACCATTGCACTGCAAGTGTAAGGTGTGCTGAGGTGAAGCATGTATTCTGCTGGAAGCTTCTCTCTCTTTAGCTAAGGCAGAGTTTGCATTCAGTTTGCTTCAGTTTCCTCCACCAAGGCCAGGGGCTGTCAGGAGTGTTCTGTGAATGCTTTTTCATCACCTCATGTGAATGCTGAGTCAAGGGTGAGAGAGGCAGTGACTTCCACACTTCAGGAGAATGCCATTTCATATCAGAGAATGGAAATCACAGAATCCTAGAAAACCAGAGGGAAGCCAGACCATCTCTGCCCCACAGCAATGCCAGCTCTTTGGGAATGCTACTTCTGTTCCTGAAAAATTGCAGTGCTCCATATTCCCACCCCTGCTTTGCACCAACTGCACAGATGCATTTATTTCCTTGGCTGTGATGCCAATCCCTCTTGCTGCAAGTGTTTTCTATCAAATGTACATCATAAACCATGAAGTGGATGATGTTCCTTGGTAGTCACATCTGCTGCAGGATTTTTGGTATTTGTATTTTATCACTGCTGTGTTTTTTTCATGTTTGACCTACAGGTTTGAGAGTGATTTTTGGATATGAAAAAAAATCTTTGTTGCCTGATCACATGCATCAGCTCAAAGAATTAAACCTCACCCAGCAGTCCCATATCTCAGTTCTAGGAGTGAGACCCAAACCCTCCTATGTGTGCACTTAAAGAAGAGCTGGTTTGGGCTGTCACCCCTCAGGTGACTTTTCTAGTGCCAGTCTCTTGGCAGAGCTTTAGAGAAGCATCTCTGAGCTCTGCTGAAAACACTTAGCAACTTGGGGGTTGCTGAACTCCTGCAAAAGCCTCGTGCTGAACTCTGCTGTAAAAAGAGCCCATTCTGCAAAATTGCTCCAAATGCACTGAAGATCTCTGTTGAGGAAAAGAAATAGATTTCAATGTCAGTCTGGAAGAACTGCATGGGAAGGGCAGGGACAGCTCCATAGGTTGTACCTGTCTCTTGTTTACCACATCAATACATTGTTGTCAACCTGATGTGAGCTGTTTCTCTGAGGCTCTGTGCTCCTGATGGAACTGACTGTACAAGCTGACTGCAGACGTGGCTTGGCTGGTGATTTCCTAGGAAGGTGCCATGTGGATGGTGAAGCCCAGTTGCATTCCCAAGGAACTTTTCTGCGGGTAGAGAATTAGAACAAGTGCCTTGTGTGTGATGATTGATACTGCCAGGCAGACAATAATTATGATTTACACATGATTTCTTTATTCTTGAGGGGAAATCCCAGTTGCCAAGTATGTTAACGATGTATGTAATGGTGTGTTAACGGACACCATTAGTTTGCTGGACAAAACTGAGACCTCTGCCAAAACAAACCTTCTCCAATAGTAGGTTTCATGGATCAGCAGATTCTGAAAATGAATTGTGGGGCACATGCTTCAGGAATGGCTAATGGTTTCCTAACCACAAGTTTAAAGGTATCTGTTAGTAATTAAATGCACGCCAACGTTTTGTTAATTTCAGCATCGTGCAGTTTCTCTATGAGGTGCAATAATTGCAGCCCGGAAATAGTTTGTTTTAACATTATGACTAGATTAGTATGGAAAGGAGTCCCAGCTTGTAGCAGCTCATGTTAATTTCCCTCCCCAGGAATGTGCTCGTAGCCCAGGGCGTGCAGGGAGCAGAACCTCCCCAGATCCTCCCCGGCGCCAGCAGGACCCAAGTGCTGAGGTCGTGCAAGGTTTGTGGGAGACAACAGGAACTGCAGGGAGGCCTCTGGGAGCCCCTCTGGCTCAGGGGGATTTCTGAGGGCTGAGGAGGTTCTTGGTTCAGCTGCTTTGGGGAGCACTGAGAGCAGAGCTGGTCTGTAGGAGCAACTGGAAAACTCATGTGCAGGGGGAGTCAGGGTGGCTCAGCATTTCTTTTAGGTGTGTCAAGGTCTGGGCCAGTGTGGCAGGGTTGGAAATGCTCATGGCTACAGGTGCATGCTTCCAGGGGGAGCTGCCTACAGCTGGGCAAGAAGAATTTGTCCTGTGGAGGCCTGTGGTATCACATACTTCAGGCTGCAGTGCTTTCCCTTCCCTTTTAAAACCAGGATGATCTCAGTTTCCAGTTCGAGTTCTTCTGTATCATCCATGGTTCACAGACAATATTGTGGTCTGGGATTTTTCTGTTTCTAAAAAAAATGGTTTAAATCAAGTTGTAGGGACTTCTGCAGAAGCAGATGTGTAGGAGAGCAGCATCCTGGAAGCATTGTGCCATAGTACTTGCCCCGGGTTTGGATCAACATAGATATGAACTTCTGCAATCTTAGAAACTTAAAAAGCACTTTTTATGAAAACCAAGCCATGCAACCCATTTACTCTGGAACAGAACTTCTAGAGTCTCCCTGAATTTCTTTCTGCCCAGCCATTCAGCATAGATGTACTCAATAAAGCTCAGTATAGCAGTTTATTGCCTTAGTTACGAGCCTTCATGTATTAATACAAGAATTTTCGAGCACAAATATGGATTAAATAAATGGCTGACAAGGGTAGAGCAATCCAACAAAGATCCTGATTCTTCCTTTGAAAGTTTTCCATTCATCTCAGACACAATTGTCTAATCTTTGACTGAAACAAGAGTTTTACCTGGATAGCTTCCAGCCCTGTTAATGGGAACTGGGAAAGCCCTGTGCATATCAGCAGCAGAAGTGGCCCCTTTTTCAAAGGATTTGGTTGTTTCTTAGTGCATTACAATAACCAGCCACCAGACTTAATTGCTTTTTGTACCACTTTCCCTCCCCTCCTCATATCTTTATCTCTTCGTGCCATAAAAATTGTGCATTTTAAAATGAAATCGAGGAGACAGAAAACAGAAGAGACATGTCTTGCATAAAAGAAGAAACATGTGTTAGGAATAAAGGCTCAAAATGGGGCAAACATATTGAAGGCATCCATGTCTTCCCCCTCCTCCCTTTGCACCCTTGCAGACACCCTCTTGTGTCTCACCTCGCTGGGAGGGGGTTTGGATTCTCCTTCAAAATCAACCATTCCTCAGCCCAGGAGAGGGATTCAGAGGGCCCTGAGTAAAATAGGAAGTTTTTTTCCACCTTGGGCTGTTTTGTGTGGATATGAGTGTGTTTTGGTACTTTTATTGGAGCTGAGCACAGTGCTGGCACAAGCAGGTGAAATTCCTCTGGCAGAGCCTGAAATGACCCGGGATGGTTTTAAAGGGAGGGAATTGTTCTCATTGTTTGTGGGAAGGACAGAAAGGTCTGGGTTAATCACATTCATCCTCTGTGATGAGGACAGTCAGTGTGCTTCTACTGTCATCAGACCTCAGCCAACTTTATACGTGTAACTACATGTGGCATGGGTAATCCAGCACGGATTACACAATTTTTTCCCCATAAAAATGCTCAGGTGACTCATTTACAAGAATTTTCATACTGCTGCTGACCTGCTGCCCTGACCTGAGCTGAGCTCTCAGGCTGCTGGGGCTGTGTCTGAGCTGTGATGCCAGGGTGGGCAGGGATGAAGAATGAAGGGCTTTCAGGGAGTCTGACTCCACCTGAGCCTACTCCTTCTTTTCTTCTTTGCCAAGAAAAATAAAAGTATATTCCTCCCCCCCACCTCCTCAAAAAAGGAGGAAAACGACAGAAATATTTTAAGTACTTGTTTTTCCTAAGGGGAAAAAAATGCAATGTGGTTTCATTCTAGCCACACAAATATTTATATGAGCAAGGGAGAAGCAAGATCAGAGAGAAAAAGTGGGGTTGGTTGTGACACAGGCTTTGGTGCCAGAGAACATGGGTTTACTCTTGGCTCTACCAGAGGTTGCCTGTGTCACCTTGAACCAGTAATGTTCACCTCTGTGCCCACAACTGCCCATCTGCTGGAGCTGGGGAGAACCCCTTTTCCTGTTTTTTTGTTGTTTTTTTTTGTTTTTGTTTTTTTTTTGGTATTACCTGCATGGGGCTGGGACAGCTTCAGGGTAAAAAAGGAGCTTTTCAACTCAACAGGAACTTCTAAGCACTTTGGTGATGTAGTAATGGTGGAAAATGAAGGCAATTTGAGCTAGGGAGGGTACCTCCAAAATTTGTACACTACCAGGCACACTGTGCTTGATTTGCTGGAGCCTTCTGCATGCTACTGTAATGCACACAATGGTCTGCATTCAGTAAGTAGCTCCTCAAATTTCCTGTGGATATCCCCAGCAAATCTGTATTTAAATAAGCAATAGTTTCTTAATCCTGGACTGCAAGTTGGGGCAATTTGTACTCAAGGTGAACGCTGAGGTTAGGGAGATGCTGAGATCCATAAAAGAAGTTTGCCATCCAAATTGTTTCCATCTGTTTTCATTATGCCCCCTTCCTGCAGAATAAACCAAACATTTTAGCTTCCAGCTATTTCCTTCTGGACTCTGTAAAGCTACCTGTTCTCAAAAGCATTATTTGGTGTCTTTAAGTGCTTTAGTTTCATGTTTTTACAGTTGTATGCAGCCAGTCAAGGCAACCACCTGTAAAAAGATAGGAAAGGCAGCTGAAAAAAAATGGAAAAGCATTTTGATTAAATTCAATTTGCATTGTTTCAGGCACAAAGACATTTTGGTAACACCGTTTGGATGTGCTATAATTGCTTGACATTTTTTTTCCACTCCTCCCCTGCCAGAATTGCCAGGGTCATAGAATTTAGTGAACCATTTATCAGTTTGTGCTCAGTTTCCTCCGTATTTTTTGTGATTTCTAACTCAGCCCAAATGACCCAGAGCAATGCTGAAACTGGTGTGACATGCCCACCTCCAATCCTAGCAGAAATTAGTAAAAAAATTGGAATTTTTTGGTTTTACTCCTTGTGCTAAGGAGCTAACACCAGCCTCAAAGGAACCAACATTTTTTCAAATGTTTTCATGTAGAGGAGTGGTGGAGGGGCAAATTATGTCAAAAGTGTTGTAAAGCATTCTCTTTTTTTACACTTGTTCCAAAACCCAAAGCAATTTAGTGGTGTCTTGCAGTCATCCCTTACTTCCATTAGATCTTAAAACCCAGAAAGGATCAGATCTTTCTTTCCACCAGAAAGAGGTCTCTCCAGCAACTGAAAATATTTCTTCCCAGAAATGAAAATATATTATGCCCTTTCTTTTTAGTTAATCTATTAGTGTTTAGCTCTGAAGAGTGATTTTTATATGCTGGTTGCCCAGTTGCCTGGATATATATGTTACCTTAAAAGAAAAGGAATTGATTTTCAGCCAAAAGGACAGGAGGAAGGTTAGGAATGTGCAACACAGTTTCTCATAACTTTGGAGGAGGCAGATGTTTCTCTTCTGGTTCTAACCTTCATTTTCTTTGCATGAAGAACGAGGTCTTTAAAACCAAATAAATATCCCTTTTGTGAAGAGCATGGGTCCCACTGTTATTCTTCAAATTAACTCTTTTGTAGCTGAGACAGAGCTTAGCTTGCTGGGTTTTATTGCAAAAATGGAGTGGAAGAGACTATAGTATACTTTTTTTTCTATAAATGGCTTCAGTTATGCTCAAGAATTGGTCAAAAGCATAACAACAGCACCAAAACCTCTGACATCTGACACAATATGAATTCTCACTGCTCATTCTAGCTAGTGGAAATATGACTAAAATTCTTCTTGCTTGCAATTAAGATTTCATTTAAACTCTTATAAATGCAAACATAGCAGCACATATGTCACATCTACAGAGATAACAGAGAAGCCAAGTGTGTTTGCTAGCAGTAACCAACTGCAGACTTAGATTCAGGCAGGGAGGAAAGACAAGTAAAGGTTGTTATTCCTGGTAAAAGTGCTCTGAAGGGATGTCTCCTGCCCCCGACAGAAGTGATGTGTCTGTGGGTGTTGGGCACTCGGTGTGTGTCATGGTGATGGAGACAGTGCTCTGCTGTTCACCTCCTTGGCACTGGGACCAGAATGCCAGAAAAGTCTCCATAACAGAGAAAAATGTCTCATTTCAGGTTAATAACCCCCCTCTGCTGACACTGGAGATGCCCCAGAGACCAATGCAGCTCTTTCCATGCTCTCCAGCCCCCGTTTCCCAGGGAAAAAACCAAAATGTTTACAGGGACAGAAGGCCTGGCAGGGGAGAGCATCTGTGTGTGGCTGGGAATGGACACCCTGAGATCTCTAGGGCCTACTGAAGCAAGGCCAGAGGCTGGGGGTCACTGATCAGGTAACCTCGGCCAGAGTTTGGATTTAGTCATTTGTCTTCATCGAGTCTGACTGATGGGAAATGCAGACAAAAGCCTTTGTGAGGCTCTGCTTGCCATATGTAGCTGTGCAGGGCTACTGGGGAAGCTGCCCTGTTTACCCACCAGGTCTGGCTTCCTAAATTTATAAATCAAGAAGGTGACCCCTTCCCAGAGGATGGGGGAATGGCTGAGGAGTGACAGAAACCAGTGCCTGAAGTCCATGTGTGTTTGGCCATCAAGGATCTCCACTGCTTTCTTCCTCATGCTGAGTACTGGGGAATAAGGACTTTTAGAGGTCCCCACTGGGAAATCTTGGGGAGAAAGAGATCTGTGAAAAGCAGAAATAGGTAAAAAGTGCAAAGGAGTGGTGAGACAACTGTTGCCTCCAAGGAAGTCTGTTGTAGTCAGAGAAGCAGAACCCGTGTGCTGAAAGATAAAGCCATTCCTTGCATGTATTGAATTGTGGTGAGAATTTGGGCTGGTCAGAGCAAGATCTAGTGGTGTAATAGTGTATGCAGAATGGAGACTAAAGCCATATCATCCAAGGAAGACCAGACTTCAGGGGTTCATCCAGTTGTCTCACATCCCCACGGCTGCCCTGCCCAGGTAAAGTTTTATGAGTTGCAAGACTCTTCCCAGGAAACTTGTGCTGGGTTGAGATTAAGAGAGGAGGGCAAAACTCTTCCAGAGGAGAAAGAGGGCTTTTCTCACTGGCAAATCACAAGTGGCTCTTCAGGGCTAGCCATGATTTATTGTTTCCACGTTGTGTGAGTGGGGGGCTCGCAGCCCACCCACATACAATCTTGTTTTCCTACACCAAACAGAAGAACACAAAACACATTGAGTGAGTCTCATGTGTTCATACTCAGCTGGCTTCTTCTTCACCTCTCTGATCAGTAGTGTCCATCTCCTGCTCTGCTTCATTTTCAGCTGAAGGAGCATTTGGTAGAAGAGTACTGAATCTGCTGGGAGTTCTGGGGACATTTATGCTACTGTATTCTATAATCTGACCATCAAAAGCTCTCCATTTGCTGTTATATTGCCATCACATACGTTTGATGCTCCTGTGAGGCAGTGACAACTTCCATTCTCCTTCAGACCCCAGGAAAAAATTTCAGTGGAATATAGGAAAACCTGTGATAAACCTTAGGGTATTGCCACAAGCTACCTAAAAATGGGCATCCTTCCTGCTCTGAGAGCAAAGAGGAACATCTTCAAGTATTTTGTAATAGTCACTTTTGTGCAACTCCATCAATTTAGTTAATTTTAATTCTAAAAGATTTTTCTATTTAAGAGAGTAAAGCTGCTGATGAAGAGGTATAGAATTAGAGGAAATTTTTTGGCATATAAATATCTTATTAAACCTTAGCACACATCCACTACCAGGCAAAAAGTCCATACCCTAAGATCTGAAAAAGCATTCTGTTTTAGGAGGAGGATATTATATTCAATAAATCATATGGAACTATTTATCAGCAATCACTTCTTTAACTTTTCCACAGTCTTCAGTTTCAAAGAACATTTTGAAGTGACTGAAGTTTGTACAGAGCAGTTTATTTAAAAAAATTATTTTAGGAAAATTACCTTAGGGTTGATTGTGTATTTATGAAGGGTTTCTCTTTTCTTTTTCTTCTTTTTTCCTTTTTTCTTTTTAAAATATTAACATAATGTGAGAAAATGGCTTTATTAAGAACAGTGGAAAAATATGTTGAGAAACAGAGAAGATTTTGTGGCAGGCAGTCTGCAATGGGAAAAGTTTTGCTTGTCATGCAGTCACAAGTGACAAAGTCAGTGGAAAGACTCTGATTTCAGTGAGCTTTGGATTAGGCTCTTTACCCGTGTGGGCTTGTTCACAGCAGAGCCTTGAGATGTTTCTAGTTATGTCTACATCCTCCTCAGTGAATGTATTTAGATTTCTCTCTTTTCCTACCCTGCTATTATCTGTGATTATTTTTATTAACCTCATTTACCTACCTGATCTTTTTTGCTTGCTGCCTTTTCCTTAGCCTAAATCCAGTCCTGATCTTTAGTTAAAAATGAAAGTAAAATGCTCAGGATTCAAACAACCAAATGTTTTTTACCCTGCAAATCCACACTGGCCACTTGATGTTCCTGATGTTCCTTCCTGGAGCAGTTATGGTCTGCTGCAGTTTAAATCTGGTCTGTTTCAGTACACAGCACAGCATGGTGCTTACAGTGATGACTTAGTGATTTTCTAAGTCATTAAATAAATCTGATTGTGAGTATTTGGGATGTGGTTTACAATCAACTGGATTATGACTTTTTTTTTCAGTACAATCAGTCTTTTTATGGTGAGCCCACAGGCTGGAGCAGAACCAGCTTTTTCCTGCAGGTTGGTGTGTGCTTTATGGCTCTTTTGGTTTGGGTTTGTTGGGTTTTGGTTTGTCTGTTTTCTTTTTGAATAAAACTCAGTGTTTTCCAAGTATTTGGCTTCTGCCTGAACCGTGCTGGTACTCCATGGGCTTAGCTTCAAGTCTCCAAAGATGAGCTCAAGTGCGAAGGCTGCACGAGGTGCCCTGGCAGGGCCCATGCTCCTGGAATTCAGGATTCAGGTCATGGCCTCAGCAAAGAGCAAAGTCCTGTGTGAAATCTGCTGACTGCCCTCAGAGCTGGGAAGGCAGCAGGGAAGAGGTGTCTGCCCAGGTCTGTGTCCAGGCAGGGTTGGAAGTAGACATTGAAGCCCTGGACATGCTGAGATGTCAAAGTTTGGATTCCATATAGACAGACAGGACCCTTTCCCAGGCATCCACGACTGATAAAAGGGAAATTCTTTGCAGTGCCTTGGAATGGATTAAGTAGACAAAATACCAATGTTTGAATAAAGTAGTAGTCACAGCTCTTGTGTAGACAGTAAACAATGGTTTACTGACAGTAAACTCTTATGGTAAAATGTCTTGAATCACTTATTTCCTGAAAGGCTCAGGCAGGGTGTCTTTGGTCACTCACACATGTTTTGTACTTTATCTCAAATCAAAACATCCTGATTTCCAGTCTCTGGAACACATTACTTGTCCATGCTTCCTCTGTTTGAATAAAAGGTGGCAATCCTGTCTGTGCACTCAGCAAGGTTGTTTTGGGGAGCTTCTATGAGTTAAGAAAAAGCTGTGGAGAGAGAAGACCCTAGGACCTGTGCAGCAGGAAGCATCCTTGGAACTGGGCTTGACAAAAGGGAGTTGTGCTGTTGGGTAACAATTCTTGGTCCCCTTCTCCTTAGACTTTGATGTGATTGCTGAGGAGGAATAGTGTGATTTATCTCTCAGCTAGGAGCCTTCAGTCTCTTAAATGGCCTAATTAAGCTTCTGGGCCTTGAAGAGCCTTCCTGATGGTTTCCTTTGTGTCACAGCACTGTGGAGGGGATCCAACCTGAGTTCCTTTGCAGTGTTCTGTCTGGGTGGGCTGTACTCACCCTGTGTCTGCTTGGTGAGTGCAGAAGGGTGGGCCCAGCTGGTGGGCAACAGTGTGCTACTGCTTGGTGTTAAACCATCAAAATCTCCTGAGATTGAGACTTTGCTCTGGTCTGGAAGCTGTCAAAGAGTAAGAAAAAAAAAAAAATTATTCTACTGGAAGTAGTTGGCTTTAGGAGTGATTGCACGTTGTGCTGGCAGGTCTGATGGGAGAGCAGTGGAGTAGCCAGGAGGGTACAGAGAAAAACCCAGACAAACAGAACAAACTCACTTCTTTTTACCCATGCAAAGCCAAATATGAAGGAGAGGGACATGGGCTGTGAGCACACTGGATGCTTTCTGGAGTGGGTGACAATTCCTCTGTGGCACCCAGCCACTCACTGACTCCTGTGTACAGGTACCACATCCATCTTCCATAGCACAGCAGCATGACCCAAATTACTTCCCCCGAGCTGCAGAGACATGCACATCAGCCCTTCCTGCAGTAAGGATCATCAGGACCATTGGAGATGCTGGGTGGCTCCAACTCAGATGTTGCAGAGGGGCCTCATGCAGTGGTGGAGCTGGACTCAGCCCATCTGCCAGGGGGGGAGCAGAGGACAGAGGTGTGGGAGCTGCCTGGCTGGACTGGACTGCCAAAAATGGGTGTTGCAGTGAGGAAGGCAGTGGGAAAGGAGCAGTGGATAGGGGCTGCCTTGGCTCTTCCTCTTTAGAAATGAATTCTTTCATTGAAGTCTTGCCTGTGATCCAGAACAGCCCAAAGCTTGGACTGACCAATTCCGGAGTCTTTCTTGCAGCCCTCAGTATTCAAAGGACAAAAATCTCTGATACTTCCAGATTTCTTTTTCCAGTGAGGTCCTCACTGTGACCCTCTCTTGAGGGCCCTGGCTTCAGGAGGTGAAGATTGCTGAGCACTGTGTCAGCTGAATCCAAAGTGGTTTTTGTTTAATGGGCTCCGCTGCTGTTTATATTTTCTAATGCTCCGCGGCTGGCGTTTGTTGCCATTAAAACTTCATTTGTTTGGAGGATCTTTTCAACAAGCTGAAATCCAATAAATCACCAGTAAAATATTTATTATTTCAAATGAATAAGAAGGGGAGGGGGAAGTGGACAAATTTGTATTCCTTCAGCAACATGTTAAATAGGAGACCACGGGGATGTGTCAGCCACAGGACTTCATCCCCAGATATTCAATTAGTTGGCTGAACAGAACTGGTTGAGTGACAGCTTCAAAGTGGGGAGCAGAAGTGGAGCAGAAATATTCTGAGTACTCCAGCTTTATCCTGTCTACCCATGTAATCACATTCACAGATGATGATAGTGAGCTCAGGGCTTCTGGATTAAACCTGTCAAAAATACAAGCCTCTAATGCCTGAGTTAGAAATCCTGGGCTAATAAACTGGTCCCACTTATGCTGGTGGCAAAGCTGCTCTTGTCTGAGGTCAGGATTTCACTCCAGGTCTGGTTTAATTCACAGACAGTAGCAAACTCCAAACTCTTCATCCTGCTGCAGGGTATGTTACATTGGCTTGTGGTGGGACAAATGACATGGAGATCTGGAGGAGGA
Organism: Phaethornis superciliosus; assembly: GCA_023637945.1. Taxonomy (NCBI): domain Eukaryota; kingdom Metazoa; phylum Chordata; class Aves; order Apodiformes; family Trochilidae; genus Phaethornis; species Phaethornis superciliosus. The sequence goes on from JAJQWJ010000009.1 coordinate 25,911,613, forward strand.
TGTGGAAAATGTCATCACAAACATCATTACATTAGAGCTGCGTGGCTTTATTTATTTGTTGAATAGTGAAGTCAATTAAAAATAGTGTGGGATTTAGGGCTTTTCGTGTACTGTTGCATTCAACCAGTGGCTTTGGCTGAAAATGCAGGAGGAAATATAGGACAATCAGAATGGGACTTCAACATTTCAAATACAGAGTACATTGCCTATTCACTTGGAAATGATGTTTACTTTTTAATATGACTTTTTTTTCAGTGCTAGAAACACTAAAAGGTTTTGCTTTTGGACTGACCTGCACAGAAATAATTCTGAAATCTAGCCAACTCCATGCATATATCTACTGTTTCTATGAAAAAAAGCTGGTATATATATATGTACCTGTGACAGAATCTGTGTTTTCAGTAAGGGAGATGCCCTTCTGCACCTGTAAACCAGAGCCTGGCTGTAAGCAACTCCAAAAAATACTGAGTGTTGGCCTCCAAGTTTTTCATTTAATCCAATTCCTTCATCCTGTGTGACAGTTCCTACCTCCCACAGCCCCTAAAGCCATCCCTTGCACTACCAAGTCCTCTAGATGCTACTATAATACCATAAAAATGTAGGATCCCAAATAAAATAAGTTCATGTCCCATCTGTCAAAAACAGGACGTGTGGCAACCCTTCCCAGTGAGTCATCTGTTCAGCATTCCCAACTCTTCAAGACCTCTGCACTCACCAGGGAGCTCTGACATTTACCAGTGTTATCTTTCTTATTTCAGTTTTGGCACCTTCTTCCTTTCCTCGGGGACCACACTGGACAAAAACCACATGAAATGAGCAGCAGACATCATCTGTCATTTTTCTGAAAGGTTACTGGGCTTGAGTGTGTTGTTTGGCCACAGATGGTGGTAACTTCACCAGAAGAACAAAATAAACTCCAACCCATAGAGAGAAGGAATTATTAACTGGGCAGGGTTTTACATGAGGGGTCCATTTGTTGAAAGGGAAGAGCAATCCTTATTCATATTGACTTTGGGGATGACTAAAACCTGAAGAAGCAGATTAGGAAATGTTCTGAAATGCTTTTCTTGCTATCACTGAATGTGATTCAGCAGTAGTCACCCCACTGGCAAAATTCCCACTGAGGTCAGTGGAGCCAGGGTTTCATCCCTGGAAGTCCTGCTCTCCAGGAGGGGCTCTCTTAGTCTGTATCCATCAGTTTTCACTTCTGTGAGCAGTTGTGAGTCTACTTACAGTGTTTCATAATGCAGGAACAAAGGAGTTATTCAATGAAAATGAAGGAGGGAGAGATTTAAAGCAGATGAGAGTAAATCCTTGCTGCAGAATAATGTCAGCACCTGGCTTTTTATTGCTGGTAGACGTCAAAGTACTTTTACAAGAATGCTCAGTACCAGTGTCTCAGTTTTACAAAGAGACAGATAGTACTACCTGTCCAAGGTCACCAACCAGACAATGCCAAAATCAGAGTGGAAAATATCCTCCTACACTATGCAGTGGCTTCTGGGTAAAATCAAATTACTTTTATGCTGCAGAGCTCATTGCTTCAGGTCAGCCTGACACCAAGAATTCAGTGGCACAGATTGTTTATGTGCAGAACAGGCACATGGCACTGGGAAGATGTAAGGAAGAATTCAGGTCAGACAGCAGCTCCTGTTTTTGTGGTGATGTGTCTGATGGTAGGGAACAAGAGACTCTGCCTGGATGAAATCTTTCTTTCTAATGATAATGCAGAGCACAGAGCTGGTTTTTGGCACTCAGGGTTTTCTTGAAAACCCTGCTAATGGTCTGTGTACAAAGGGAGCTGTCATTCTGGAAATCTACCCCATCAGAGGTGAGTACAGGTGGTGTTGGTTATCACCAGAGTTCCCCCCTAAAGATAAAAAATTACCCAGTTTTCCTGGATTATTTTTCTTCAGAAATGAGCAATGGTCTGAGGCCCAAGCTGAGCATTCTTGCAAGGCTTCAGAATTTACCAAAAATAACAAGCAGGACTCATGGATCCTTGCACCTCCACACCAGGTCTGATTCTCTCTTTTCAGATGCGTTCCAGGAGACTTTTGCAAAAACCCAGGGTGAGTGTAGCTGGCTCAGCTGGGGATGAGAGTGTTGTCCACCCTCTCAGCCTCCCATACCTAGTCACACACTGAGAGTGAAACATGTTCTCCAGCTGAGCTTCTGTTCCTTCTTTTTACCTCTCTTCAAGAAGCATGAGCCCCCAGCAGCCCATTAACCCTTCCCAGACACTCATGGGTTTGCACATGTGCTTTTTAGTGGCATGATTCTTGGCAAGAGAGACAACCTTAATATTACTAATGGACCTGTGTGCATGTCTGTTGTTCATCATGTGTAAATTAAAGGGACTACCCTGAACTGGGGAGAGAAAAGCTAATGATTGCCATATTGTTTCCAGTAGTCATCGAGTAAAAAAAGCTGTTTGAACTTTCCCCCAAAGATTCTGCCTCTTGCAGTGATTTTAAAATCTTGGCTTTCTACCCTTTTCAAGGTGATAAGTTTTGTAGTGATGCCTTTGCTACCTTCCCCTCCTCAGGGCAGTGGGTGAGCAGGGGGAGGGAGGTAGGACAGGGAGAAGGAACTTTTCAAAACTAACTGTGTGCAGCAGTGACAGATGTAGCTGCTTCTCTTCCTCTCTCCTCCAGTTTCCAGCAAATTCCCATGTGCTTTCAGATGTTTTATTATGCTTTGCTTTCAATTCCTCTACAATGTACATATTGACATGTTTCTTTCCGCCTCTCTCTGTTCTCTTCCACCCAGTCAAATGATCCCACTGGGAAGGCAGAGGTCCAAATAGAAGGTGGAAGGAAGGAAAGCATCTTTCCTCATTCCTGGGAGCAGACTGATTGATAGTGTGTGACTCTGAGACAAAGACCCTTTCCCAGGTGGAGGTGGGAGCCTCATTCTTAGCACCAGGACAGGCAAGAGGTTGGAACTAAGAATGGGGATTGTGGTCCTTGTCTGGCCCTCTTCCCAAAAATCAGGATAAATGCTGTAACAGGCATTGCGGTCATCCTAGAGGATACTTCAAGGGTTGTGCTTTGTGGGTAAGGAAAAGTCTGCACCTTGCTACAACTGGCACTTAGAGCTGACTGTGACCAGAGCTGACCTTCTTAATATTGCTTTTGAAATCTGCACAGATTGAAACCATTTGAAATGGACAGTAGGAAAAAAGCAGCAGAAAAATGAGAAAATACTGCATATTGTTTGAATTGTCAGTAATAAATCAGAGGGAGTTGAAAAGGGCTTCCTTGTTGGCAGGGTGATCCCATCATCCTGATAGAAAAAAGATATTTTTTTTTTTTTACAGTGAGAACAAACTTACCCAGGGATGTGGTAGATTTCCCATCACTGAAGGCTTTTAGGATGCAATTGGACAGAGTGCTAGAAAATCTCACCTAGGCTCACTGCCCCATGGAAGGCTGGACCAGGTGATCTTTGAATGTCCCTTCCAGCCTGGCTTCTTTAAAATCTTACCTTGCGTTTTTAGGGCTAGTTGGGAGTCCCTTTAAGACAGTCTGTGTGGCTGCTATCTACTGGACTTTTCTTTGATCTATTTTGATCAAAGATGGGGCTCTGGGACCTGCAGTGAGTGAAAAACTTGCATTCCTGCAAGAGATGGACAGTGTAAGCTCACTTTCTGAAGGACTTTCCTTCTGGTCAATGCTCTGGCTCAACTTTGTGGCTCCCTGGAGTTGGACACAGGACAGGCAGTACAAAGATCTGAACTGGACCTCCAGTGTATTCTGTACCTCAGCTTAACCCCATGTAGAATGTTGGTGCTAGGACAGTTTGATTCAAACTAACACCCCTCTTGCCACCCCTCAGCCCCTTTGATTTGAATCATATTCCCAATGGAAGGGCTCTTTGGGTTGCTCAATATGGAAAGCTTCCTCAGGAGAGAAATGTTAGAGGGGAGGATCAGGAAAGCTGAGACAAGATGTCAGGGTGTCATAACCACAGAGGCCAAAGTGGAAGACAAGAGAGAGCTGGCCAAGAAAACATCATCAGTGACCCTTGTGAACACTCTTTTGTTGGAATGGAGAGGATGGAAATCAGCTTGGAGGGAATCCAGGATCTTGGAGACAGGGAATACACCTGCTGTGCTTATCTTGCCCTCAACCACAGATTACTGCAGTTTCTCTAGAAGCTTGTGAAATAAAGTTGGTCCCAGAAGACCTACCACTGTCACTGGTTCAGCAAGAACCTTTGTTCTTTAAATTAAAGAGAATTTTGAAATCTGCCAGAGAAGATAAGTTAGCTGCCTTAGCAGGTTTTTAGATTTTTTTTGTATTGTTACTGGATTCTGCTAATACGGGTTTTAAAGAGGTGCAAACCAGGCCAGGTCTCAAAACCTGAGAGTCCAAAGTGGTGGCAATGATGGAAGGGAGACCTGACAAGCATTGTGGGAAGAATAAGATCAAGGGGAAAAAATTAACAAAACCCATGGCAAATATAATATGGTCTGATAGATTAGGTGGGTAAAATATGAGTGTGGGCTTGGAAGGGGTCATGGATTTCCTGGCTTCACAGGAGACTGTGAAGACAACATCACTCAAGGCCTTCTCTCCTCCAGGATGCAATTTCCTCCCCGTTCTACTGACGGATCCTTTTCTGCTGTGTATATTTTTCTTTCAACTAACTCAGCAAAAGTCCTGAAAACTGGCAAGGCAGCTCAGAACAGCATGAGATCTTATACAAATTCTTTCTTCCTCCACAGGTTGTTGAGACATACATAGTGTAACAGAAGATTACAGATAAAAATGGCATTTCTGTCAAAGATAATAAAATATACCCATAGCTGATCAACTGCAGTGCATTTGGCCTGGCAGGTCCTAAACCCAACATTTTTATGGTTGTCTCCAGAGAACCACTTAGCTTAAATACTGACAAACCTAGCATGATAACCTTGACTTCCTCACTGTTAATGAAAGAAGGGCTTGAATGAAACCAAAGGCTTGGATCAATCATCTTGATGTCTGCATGGCACACACCTCCTGTTACTTAACAAAATACCCACAACTATTGTCTGAGTCCTTATTTACCCCTGCAGACAACACAGGGCCTCAAAACACTCCATGGGAACTGGCTATAACAGGCTGAGTTCCTGAAATCATTTTTGGGGTAATTCTTCCCTAAATGCATGCCCAGCAGGAACATCTGCTTTATCAACCATAACTGGTCTTGGGATCTTGTGGGTAATGCAGTCACTGTTATTCCACACTTCCCTGTGGGCCTGTGTTTTGTAGAGTTTAGGATTTTAGGTGAAGTTGGGCTCATTTCCCCCAGTTCAGATTTCCTACTGTGCAGGTTGCTGAGTTTTGCAGAGAAAGAGGAGTGATAGGGTGAGTCTCAAACTGTCTTTAAAAGGCACTTAGATTTTTCTATCAGGGCAGGCAAGGATGTCAGCACATGTCCTGAAACTGGCTCCTCCTTTGCCTAAAATGGTAGATTAGAGCCTGAAGTGGAGCAGTTTTAGCAGAAGGTGTGCATGCCCCATGCAAGAGGAGGCTCTGTGGTCCTGGTGTGTAGACACAATCTTCTTTCTACAGGGTCAACAACTCCTGAGTCAGCTGATGCTGTGAAAAGCTTCCACTTCAGAGTTCATCCATTAGTGGATGTCTTTATATGTTGGGATGTTATGTCCCTCTGGGAGCAGAAACAGCAGGTACTTTCTCTTCCTAGAGCAGAAAGGGTACAGTGTACACTCCTGGGCTGATGATTGCTTTGAGAACAAATGTGCTGGCTGAAGAAGTACCATGCTTTTAGCTATTTTGAGGAAGGAGTAATTCAAATTCCCTTCTGAGTCCTTCAGATAAATGTGGTCAGATGTAACCTTGCTAAGAGAGTCAGTCACGTGTAAGCAACTACAGTGGATGCTGCTCTCTGAAATCATTGTAGTGTGAGTTTCTTACAGAATTGAATTGCAGAATCATAGAATGGTTTGGGTCAGAAGGGACCTTTAGAGATCATGTAATCCACAGGGACATCTTCAACTAGATCAGGTTGCTCAGCACCCCATCCAGCCAAACCCTGAATATTTCCAGAGATGGGGCTTCTACCACCTACTTGGGCAACCTGGGCCACTGTTCCTTTTACTGCCTTTTACCACCTCACACTGTGGGCAGGTTTGGTTACAAGCAAATATCCCTGCCCTCCTCTAAAAGCTTGCAGCAGATCCCCTTTTGATGCCATCTCTCCTGTGGGCATCAGTGGGGCAGTTTGTAGAGCAAGCCCGTGGCTTCTGAGCAGGAATCCATACCCAGTTGTAAGGTCTCCTGGCTTCACATAAAGCCTAATTCATGTTTGGAATAGCTTCAGCATGAACTCATCTGAACTAATTTCAGGTTGTCCTTGCTTCCAGTGGAAGGCTGGCTTGGGTCACCTCCAGGGGTCTCTCCCAACCTATATTTTTCTGTGATTCCAGGAGTGAATGGTAGCAAGCTCTGCACAAGCTACTTTTATTTCCAGCTGATGTGAACAGGCACAGTGTGTGGATGCCCAAAGACCCTGACAGACAAGCCCTGGTAGGGATCTGAGCTTTTCCTTGTCCTCAGCTCTCAGCCTGTCTCTGCCAGAGGATCTTGTAGGAGAAGGTGGGAAGGTGGGAACTGGAGCAGCTGAGGATGCTCAGGATGTTTGTTCCCCCAAAGTTTGTGTCGTGGACCAGTCATGTTTTAGACTATGTCAGGCAATTGCTCAGATAAGGGGAGACAGAGCTCTAACTTCATGCAGCCAAGACTGGAAAATGAAGCCAAAATGTCTTGAGCTTGACTTGAATGTGGAGAAGAGACACTGCAGTCCTCCTTACCCTCTGCATGCTAAAGAAGGCACAACGTGGCCCAGAACCCACACTTTCCCATCTCTGAATATCAGCTTTGAATTGGCTTTGATTTTTATTGCCTATTTGTCCACAGCAGCTGTCAGAAAGTTTAAATGCTAGAATTACCACTGGAATAAATACATCCTTCCAAACCCTCGCTATGGTTCTGCCTCTTGGGAGTTTATGTAACATACTGAGTGGTACAAAAATTATGTAGAGAGAACATTTTGCTTCCCAGAGATTTCAGCTTGGTTTGAGAGCTCAGTGCTGCCTCAGTGTCAGGTTTGTGCCTTGGTGTTGCTCTGTTGTAAACCAGTGAGGATTGCTGCATCCACAGCCATCCTCAGTGCCACAAATGGATGTGAAACCAGAGTGTTGCCACCTCAGGTGACTTTGTTCCTTGGCAGTGGCAATGCCATGGCATTCAGCCAGAGGCCAGCTTAGAGCAAAGGCTGCTTCCTTGTGCCAGTAGCTGAAGAAGAAATAAAAACCCCAAAGTGGTCTCAAAATGTTATAGTTACTTTAAGATTTCTTTTAGTGCTATTTTCATCCGAAATCTAATTTTATTTGGTTTCATTACATAACTTGCAGAGTTACAGCTGAATAAACTTCCAGGGAGAGAAAATATTTCTAATAGACCTATAACTTTCTCCACATTGATTCTCTGAAATAATCCACAACAGTCTCCCAGAGCATGTGAGCAGCATAGGACCTTTGCCTATCAAGAAAGGGAAAAAAAGCATCCAAGCCCCATACCAGTTGAGTTTGTCCCTCATTCTCGAGATGGGAAAAAAAAACAACAACCCAAACCAAAACAACTTTGTCCTTGTTATTTCTGTCAAGGAAAATACAGTTTACTGATGGTGATGGAACAAATGCAGCCTGGGTTTGGTTCAGTGAGGTTGGCACACCAGAGCACTTCTGCACCTCTCCTCCCAGGACTGCCCCATCTGCACTCCTGGCCCATCCCTGCCCACATCTCCTTGAGCTCTGAGCACATGAGCAGCAAGTGGAGGTGGATTGTGGCTCCACCTGCATCCCCTCCATCCCCTCCATCCCTTGAAGCTCTAGCAGTGGGAAGGAGGGAGAGAGAAGGGACCACCTGCCCCAAGCTGATGGCTGCCCTGGGCAGCTGCTTACACAGCTGCCTTCTCTGCCTCTGCCTGGCAGACCTTTGGTATCACGAGGGTTAGGGTGTAGCTAAAATTAACAGTGTTCTGGTTCTCCTCTGTTCTTCAGGGGCCACGCAAGGCAGATCACAAGTGAGCAAAATGTTGAGGATTTTCTAATGCTCTCTGGGGACCAGGTGGGTCCCTGGCTGCTGCAGGATGTGGCTTGAGCAAAGGCTACCTTTTCTTTTCCCAAATTCCCTTTTCCAATTTCCATCTGCAAGAAGAAACTCACCAGAATCCAGGCCAAATGTCTTCTCCAGTCCCTCCCTGCATCTAAATGGAAAATGTTCACTCACTGCAGCAATCCTGACCAGCCAAGAGTGAGGGATGGGGAAAACAAGGGCTTGAAGAAATGTGAACAAAGCTAAACCAAATATACCTTTAAATGGGACAAGGGCCTGTAAGGGCAATGCACCTGCAGCCCTGCAACTCTATTTTATTTATTTTATTTTATTTTATTTTATTTATGCAAAATGGAGAGGAAACGGGTGGTGGCATTTGCAAGACATTTTGTTGGTAAATGTGTTTAATTAAGGAAACTCATTAACAAAAATACAATGCAAAATCAGAAGACTTATGAATTGGAGTGTTTTGGAGCTGTCTGCCTTTCCCCAAAGCAGAAACTGCAGTTGGATGATACTTTAGGGGCTGTCTTATGCTAAAAACATAAATTTGACTAATGAACTCAGTAAGTAGTGGCCAGATGCAAAGCCCAGTGAATCCAGTGGGATATTTTTCACGGGCATATTTTGACTTTGAATTTCTCTTAACAATATATAGGCAAAATAAAATGAAAGAGTAATCAACATTTGCTTCTCCTTGGAAATGCATCAGCCCAAAAGGGCTGTGATCATCTCTTTTTCTCTGTATCTGACTCTGACTCCCTAGAAAGGAATCACAGATGATCTGAACGCGACGCGGCCACTTTGGAAATCTTGGATGTGGAATTGTTTATTGAGCAGTGCACGTTGCTTTTAGTAATGATCAGGAAAGGTTTATGCAAGCACACATCTGCTCTTGGCTGGGTACAAAGTGCATTAATAATGTCATGTTCCTGATGAGCCATACATTTCTCTAAAGCTCTCAGTGAAACAGGAGTGTCCGTGGTGACCGATTCCTGCTGCAGAGCTTGTGTTGTCTCCACTGCTCCCAACTGAGTGTGCAGCAATGAAATACAGCCCTGCAGAATTGCTGGTCTTTTTGCTGTTTTTCTAATAGAAACTATTCAGTTTCTGTTACACAGTTTCACTGTTTTGGTGCTGCTTGAACTCTGCCAAGGATTCTGATTTTTTTACCCCCTGATAAAGATAAGTGGGTGAGATATCACAGAATCCTAGAATGGTTTGGGTTGGGAAGGACCTCAAAGCTCATCTAGTTCCATGGACAGGGACACCTCTCACTAAACCAGGTTGCTCCAAGCCCCATCCACCTTGGCCTGGAAGACTTCCAGGGATGGAGCATCCACAGTTTCTCTTGGCAACCTGTGCCAGTGTCTCACCACCCCCACGAGAAATAATTCATTCCTAATACCCAAGCTAATATCCTGATCTGCTGATCAGTGTAATACAGACCATTGTCCAACAGCCCCTTGAGTGCCAGTGTTACAGCTGAGTTTGGGGGGTGCTGGAAGGTGCAAACTTGTGCTGAAGGGAATCTGGAGGTGGTGGAGTGCATATTGTAATGATGTTCCAGCTCCTGGCTCACCTGTGGGCATTCAGAGCATCTGAACAAGCAGCCCCTTCTCCATGCTGTGCTGCACAGGGTTAAACCCCTGAGGCTCCATCTGGATGCAGCCCCCAAGGTTTTGCTGGGACATTGTGTTCCTCTTCACAAAGCTCTAGGTCTTCCTTGTTCTGCCATGACCTGTAACATCTCTGGCTTTTGAAGCAGGCAAACAATATTTAAGGCTTTGGCAGCAGGCAAGGACAGGGTTTTCTCACTGTCACTGGGCTAGGTCTCCCAGTGACTGTAATGGAGATTTTGATAGCTCTTGTGACATTTAATCCAAAGAGGATTTTCTGGGTAATGTAACAAGACCAGCAGTATTGCCTCAGAGCAAGAGGTAACAAAAGTTTCTTGCACTGTGAAAGCCTTCTAAAATTAGAAGCAGGGCACTGGTATTAGATCTTGTCCTAGGAACGTAATTGCAAAATACATAGAGCTCTTCCCTGGAGTGTCTTAGGTTATTTCATTATTCACCAGATATTTCATGGTCTTCTATTCTCTTGTTATCTCCTAGATTTTGTAGGATGGCTAAAAAACGGCCAGCTCTTAGGACAGAAGGAAATGGAAAGCAAACAGCAGTGTGGGCAAGAGTACTGATTCCTTCCATAAACTGTCTGCTTGCCCTAAGTCCAGGGCTAGTAGCTATCCTGACATAAAAAAACTTTAGGATGGCTTTCTGATTTTTCCAGAGTTAACTTAGGATCCAAAATATGATTCCTGCGCGGTGAAAGAGGAAATCATAATCTCTGTCTGAATGTGCTGCCTCATTTCTTGAAGCAGCTCTAGATTATTCTAATTTTGATCTTTGGTATCTGAAGAGAGTCCCCCAAGGAGTCCTTCTGGGTGGGAAATGCAGCAGGAGCAGAACCTCCTGCCATCTGGGGAGGGGAAACTGAGGCCCTGGGACACCCATTATTTGGAAGCAAGGGGGTGACCTCACATATTGTGTGTCAGTCCCTTTATTCCTGCAGAAGGCTCAGGAAACAGCCAGGGGGATTTTCTGCTTTTGAAAGAAAAACTTAGAGCAGTCAGAGCAAAACTATCAGCTGAAGCTGAGGATGACCTAAGGATCAGAGGGAGTCCCCCCATGGCTCCTGTTCAGCAGCACTGTATATTATTTTAAAGGACCCTTATGCAAGAATTACGTTGCATTCTGAAAGAAGAGATTGTTTCACTTACTTGATGTGGGAAGGGCTTCAATTTACAGTTCTTCCTGATTATATTATTACATCCTAGGGTTCATCCTGCTGCAGTTGCCCTGTGCTGTATGGGAAGCAGATAAATCTACAGCCAAAGCTGCTTGTTACAACAGAAGCTGCTTGCCAGAGAACCTGAGCAGATTCAGGCTTCTCCTTACAACTGAGTGCAATGAGCAACTCCTTGGTTGTGCTCTGGAGAAAGTGTGTGGGGGACAAGTCAGGATGTCCTGGAGCACAAGGTCACTCAGGTGACAGCATCAAATGGAAGCTGTTATGACAGGGGATGGCTCCAAACTGCCACTCCTAGCTGCATTCTGCCTAGAAGACAAAGTTTTTGGCTTTTTCCTCCATCACAAAGTGATCTGCTTTCCATGGAGATGAAAGAGGTACATTTTATCAAGCAAGTGGAATGAGCCCAACCAAAAGTATGGCTGTAATCTTGACCAAGACAAGACATTTGTGTCCTGAAATTCCAATTCATGGGTCTTCTAGCCCTGACTGGACATGTCCCTGTTCCCACCAGTGTCCAGGCTCCCTGGGTGAACTCCCAGCCATTCATCTCACTGGTGCATCACCCTTTTCACTGGTAGAGGAGCCCATAGCATGTAAAGGAAGTGTCATCCACCACACTCATCTGTTGAGAAAATAGGGAAGCTGCAGTCTCCCAGCTGGCATGAATGGCATTTGAGCTTGGAAACATTTTCTTTTTGCCTCAAAAATTGTTGGTTGGAGGAGGAAAAGGAGTTTCTCACCCACTTCCTAATCTGCTGTAGCTGAACACGAAGGTTCATGATCTCAGCAAGGAATGGGGGTTCAACATAGGCATGCCAGCTCTCTGGTTGTCCAAGAAATACCAGATGACAATTATCTGTAAGGAACCTAGCTGAGAGCAGTCTTGAGAAAGTGTTTCATGGAGAATAAGGTCCTGCTGGCATCCTTCAGTGGGTAAAGGCTTTTGCATGCCTGCTGTGACAAAGCTTGTAGGCTGCTTTGCTGCACAAACAAAAAAAGTGTGGCAAATGAAAAAGCAGATTCAAGACTTTAGAAGCAGCCAAATCAAGTCCTGAATTCAAAGCAGCAACTCTTAGACCTGGCTGCAGATCCTGATAAAGGGGCACCCTTTGGCTTTGGCTCCAGAGTTGTTTCTTTGCTGGGTTTATGGCATTTCTCAGGCTGTGCTCTGGGCAGGCCATGCTATATTTAAATACATTTTGCTGGTGAAGGACTACAGGGCCTCCAGAGTTGTAACTTCCTAAGGGCTATTCTGCAGATTCCTTCCTTCCTCCTTTTTTTTTTTTTTTTTTTTTTTTTCCCTTTAAAGGAAACTCTCAATCTTCTTAGGAAATAATCCTTTGTTTATGTCATGAAAAAACCTGTGCTCTGCTGGCCTGAGCATGGAAGAGCCAATAGGAAGAAGTGCCACTTGTTCATTTTGATACAACCAAGTGTCTTAAATAAACATTTGTTTATTTTTCTACCTTTCTGTTGAATTGCATCATTGCCAGCACAGAAGGTAAAAGGATCCCATTCAAAGAAGGCAACTGTAAGTGTAGGCTGATTTCCTGTTGTAAATATAGACCTGGCCTCAGGACAATGCCCTGCTCAGAAACAATGGGAGCAAGGCTGGGAGAAAGAAATTTGTGAATTAACACAGCCAAGGCAAATGATTAACAGCTGATGGAGGAAAAGAGCTGTGGGTAAGGCTGTCTGCTCTCAGGGGTGCTTCTGAGCTGGCTTTTGCCCCCTTCACAGAGCCACACCATGTCTCTGCCTTGCTCACATCCCATCAGTGATGCCACCCTGGGAATCCCAAGGACATGGGAGACCCTTCTGTGGCAAACCACAGCATGGGTTTCCCTCCCCCCCCATTCAGGTTGGGGCAGAGCATTCAAATCCACGTTTTTGCCTCTGTTCTGCCTCACCAACAGGACACCCAGCCTTGGAGCAAGGAGAGGATTCTGCCCTGCAGAACTTAAAGGAATAAGTTTGGGGGTTACACCATCAGGGACCAACGCTGGGGAAGATGCAGCCAGACTGAATTCCTGCCCTCCTGACAGCTCAGGACAAAAATCTCTGTGGGCCAGGTGATGTCCACCCTCCATGGGATGCACTGCAATGGGCAGTGGAGCCCCATTTCCACAAGCAGGATGAGACCCCCAGGCACTGCCAAGACAGGAATGAGAAGATTCACCTCCATCAGGCTTTGCCTTGAGGAAATGGAGGCCTGGGATGTTTAGGAACCTTACTGATGCTTTTTGTGATATCTGAAAAATCCTGTTATGACTTCATATGAAGGAATCTGTAGCTGTCAGTTTTTCCCTGGCTGAAGTCACCAGCTCCTGTCCTCCCCAAGGAGGAGCAGAGTGGGACAAGACAGGAGCCACGTGCACCTATATCTCATCTTCAATATTACATCACAGTTGTGGGGACTTCTTCCTGACCTTTTGGGAACTGGCAGCTGAAGTGGGTGCACTCTCATGTGTCAAGGAAAGACTTTCAGTGGAGTGGACAAACTGGACTGAGTTTTTAAGAATCTATGACGAGAAGCCTTGTTTGACTTAGCTTCACCCTTGTTTTCCTTTGATGAACTGTAGGTTTTTTGTGACTGTCATGTGGAAAATGGTGGCTTGCACTGAGACAGCAGTACCCACTCCACTCGTGTTCTAAGCCACCTTCAGCTCCTGGGCTGAGCCAGTAAACCACTGTCCCCAGCCACAGCAAGTGACTGTCACTATCTTATCCAGCACACAGACTATGGCATCCAAAAGTTGAAGCACTGACTTGTCTTCTTTTTTTTCTGTGCAGCACGGGGTGTGCCCCGGTTGACCTAAATATTTGTGAAGTTACATCCTTGGGACAGGCTGACAAAAGGTTATAAACTCATTTGTTTTCATCTTTTCCTAAGTCGGGCAGGCTGGAGTGAGCCACAACATCTGCCTCACGTGGGGTCCCTCACACCTTCCTCTGGCCACCATCTGAGACAGGATATTGGGCTCGACAGGTCATGGACCTGATCCACACTGACACCTCCTGCCTCCTTACCCAGGAGGTGACAGCTGCTGCCACCCCATCAGCTTCTGGAGGTACCATCTGGGTTAAGAAGGGAGTAGTGTCAGGTCTGGGTTGGAGGAGCTTCATGTTTGCCATTACCACTGGTTAGGAACTGGAAGCTGTAATTCCCCATCACTGCCCCAGCCTGAAGGAGCCCAGTTCCCTCCTCTCACATCACATATTTTGGTCCCCAGACCATCTTGATGGATAAAGCCAGGCTCCCTGGCTCACTCCACTTGTCCTGGACTCCCCAGGATAGGGAATGCTGGATGGTTTGACTCACAAGTGCTGAATACAGAGGAACAACCATTCCATTCCCTTCAACCTCCTGGTTGTGCTGGAGATCTTGCAGCTTATTGTGCACTTGGACTTTGTCCCTGGAAGGGCACATTGCTGACTGAGGCTCTGCTTCTTGCAATGTAATAAATATCTTTCTCTCCCACTGGCAGGCAGATCTACAAAATGTCCCTGACTGACCTCTCATGGATCTATATGGGCAACAGGGCCAGATAAGTACTTGAGCAATCCTATGTAGCTTCTATTTTATGTATGTTTCCACTTTGCATCCAGTTTCTCATTTTCCACCTAAGCCTTGCTTTAGGGGTTTGTAAGCAAGCAGCAAAAGCAGCAGCAAAAGCAGAAATGTGTCTGCTCTGTGAAATTACTTCCTCAGGTTCTGCTGTTCCCTGAATGATGGTTCAGGTCTCTGGGTAACACGGAGACCTGGCAGAGGTTTCTAGGGAAACTGTGTCCTTCATCTTCAGTTTTCTTTCACTGATCTCAGAGGACAGACTGTTCTTGATGACTTTGATTCCTACTACTCACCCAAGTCACAACTGAATCAACAGAAATGTAGCTCAAGCAAGAGGTGAATAGGCTAGAAAAGCTCCTGTGTAAAAGCTTTCCACCATGAAGAACCTGCATATTGATTAAGTGCTTAAAAAATATACTATTTATTTTTCCTGGCAAGGTTGGGAAGCTGAAGGAGGAAAAGAAGAATCAGTGGGTACTGCCAAAGCATTTTTGTTTTCTCCTGAATCTCCAGCCAGGTCCCCAGCTGCTGAGCACCAGCATGAGTCTGTTCCATTCTCTGTCTGAAGTCCAGCAATGTGTGAAGGGCAGGAGCACAGGGAGATGCTTTGCTTTGTGTTTAGGAGGGTTGTCCCAAGGACCTTTATGTCATTCTTTCTGCTTCTGCCCAACTCTTTGGTCCTAATTCCCTGCCTGGGGTACCTGAGACTCTTTGGCTTCAGCCTTGTGTGTGCTTCCAGCTGTGCTCTACTACCACATCTGGTAAAATCCCACCACCCATCCCCACCAAGACCCCCAGTCCCATCAGGGCCATGCTGTGACCTCAAATCACCCGTGCCAGCAGGAGGGTGAGGTTGTGTGGATGAGCCAACCAGGTGGCTCTTGGCCTAAGCCCTGAACTTTTGCACCATGCTGAGGGGAAGGTGGATAATTTTGGGGGGGTGGGGGGTGTGTGTGTGATATCCCTGAGAATACAGCAGCATTCCTGTATCCAGACTAGGTGGGGCAGCGACAAAGGGATATTAGCTCTCTCTAGCAGTCAGTGTCTGAAACTTCCTTGTATTGTTTGTCCAATGCTAAGAGTTTCCCCCCCCCACTAAAAATAGCTTTTTGTTTGTAAGTTCACTTCACATTCAAGCTTCCTCTCTTGGTTTTCTCAAGAGGTTCCTTGATATCTTTAAATTTACTTTAAGCAGAGGAACAAAAGGCAGCAAAGGTCTCCCTGTGTGAAGATGGGGAGGTTTTCACCTCAGAAATAGAGAGGGAGAGGCAGTTTTTAATATCTTTTTATATTTAGTTCAGGTTTGACTGGTGAGCATCACGTTCAGACTTTATTCAGTTCACCCAGTAAGAGCAGAAAGGGAATGCATTGTCCTCCTGGGATCCCAGGGAATAGTTGGCAGCCTTACCATACAGAGAAAAAATGTTCTGAAAAATACTTGAGCAACTACCAAGCAACAGCAATCACTGTGCCTCATAGCTCTAGCCCTTGGCAGCTGTTATCTGGACCAGATGTTGTCTTAAATAAAAAGGGAGATGCTGTTTTCTGAAGCAGAGTGATAGATTATTTTTTTTTCCCTGACATTAAAAATAATGCCTTGTAGAATGTTAATAAATAGCTGTTTATTTTGACAGCAGTGTCAAGAGCATGCTAATGTGTTATTGTTTGTACTGTGGACACTTAAGACATATAAAGGGAATTTGTGTTGCTGATTCCAGGGAAGCAGGAGGGTTTTGCTGGTTGTGGAGCCAGTCCAGAGAATGTGCATTACATATGGGTGTTTATATCTTTCTCTGCCTGTAAGAGTTCATTTGGTTGATGAAAGATTGTTTGCTAGCACTCTAGGAGCTGGCAGGATGGTATTTATACCATTGTCATTTCTGATAAAAGTTTCAGATGCTACAAAAGCTCATAGCTTAGATCAGAAAAGAGGAAAGAAGAAAGGAATTAATTCGGTCTATATTTCTTCTAAATTTGCTTGTGTTCAAAAGTGTTCAAAAGTCTTCTGGGCTTTTCAGTCTGGACTGATCTATTTGCTTTCTATTGCAGTGAATCCAATGTGAGATGAGGCAACTCTGCAGCAGGTTCCAGTGTGACTACAGCAGCGTGGAGCTGGATGTGGCATGGGAAACCAGGCAGCACATCAGGTAGGGGCTGCTCTTGGTACACAGTGATGTACCAAGAACTCCTGCTTCTTGTGGGGAGATCCCAAAACACAAATCCTGGATGTAAGTGTAAAATCACAGGGCTAGAAAAGCCCTGCTAAAAAGTCACCTCCTCCTTCTCTCAGCTGTGAAGCTAGACCAGCTCTCCCCATGTCAATCCTAGCTCACAGCTGGTGATGGAGACACTGCAGCCTACCCAGGCTGTCTGATGCAATCCTATATTATCCTCATTGCCTAGAAAAGTTTCTTCCAAGGTGTAATCACAGCTTTTCTGTCTTCAGTTTACTTCTTAGTGAAACTACAGTGGATGTGATGATACTAACTCATGAATACTTAGGTCTTCTGGAAATATTATACCTCCTATGACTGCCTTTAGCTAGCAAATACTGCAGTGCAGCCACTTCTAGGGTGCAACACCATTGCAGTATCTGCAGTATAAGCAGGAAGGGAAATTAGATCTGTGAAATGGAGCCTTTTATTCATACCCAAAGAAGTCCTGCAGACATGTGAATTTCAGTTCCTTGGTGAAGGAAGATTCTCAAATCAACACTCTGGCTGGAGCAAGTGCAGAGTGCAGGGCTGAACCATCTTCACCTCTCAGAGGATACATCCCAAAGATACCATGTGTTAGAGCAATAGGGAAGGTGGCATTTGTAACTTACTATGCATTGAAACAATACTTCCTCTGGAAAGGTCATGGCACTGAGTCATGCAGCAAGCCTTATCAACAAGTAGGCATATTATATATGAAATGTTAGCACTCCTACGTGTGAGAATGTTTCTCAAGACAGCATCTGAATTTATGTAGTGTTAATAATAGGTGGATACATTTTCCGCTAGCAAAAACTATAATAAAATCAGATTGCAACTGAGGCTAAGTGCTAAATTGAATCATAAAAATAAAATAAAAATGAAGTGCTGGTGGAGTCCCATCTAAATCAGGTTCAATTAAAGAAACTGTTGAAGCCAAAATTACACTTTAAGCAATTGTGAAGGACAGGCCCCTAATGTCATCTCTGAATCGACCTTCAAATGAATTACTGGCCCTTGGAGGGAACAAATTCCCCTTGAACTCACACAGAGCAATGGGGTTTTCAGCTGATATTTCTGAATTATTCTGCCCATCTACATGCACAGTCTCAGGTTATTCTGGTCTGTTTGGGACCAGTGGTTCAGATGGGTGTGCAGCAGTGCTTGCTGAGTCCCTTCAGGGCCTTTCAGTGCTGGGTGCTCTGCTCACTTCCAGGACAAAGCCCAGCAAAGCAGGGTGGGAATAGAGGTTTTCTGTTCCAAATAATAATGAAAAATATAAAGGGTGGTGAGAGTAAGTGTTCTTTAGTTCATCAGGCACACGTGGCTTAGGGATGAGGTATGTTTGCACTGGGTGCTATTCACTGAACACATATTTTTCTGGGCTCTTACAATTGCCTTTGGAGTGAGTGATCTCTGGCTTCCACAGGAGCAGTTTCATAATCAATTGATGCTTTAAAACAGGGATTTTTATTCAGGTAGGAATCTGCCAGGATTTTTTCTTTATTCTCTGATATGGCATTTTCCTGCACTTGTAATTGTGTGAAATGTCTGGTCAGGAATTCTCTGACAGAGTTTTTGTAATCAGAAAACAATAATCTAGGATAACCTGTCAGTGTTTGCACGTACAAGGGTCAGTTTGGTACATCTCCCTGTCCTGGAAATGTTTCCAAGTGGTTTAAAAAATGGAAAGCATTAAATCTGGATGGTTTTTAATACAGTTTTATCTTGCTTTGCATTTGTCTGTAGCATTAAAACCAGAAGGAACATTTCAGTTGATCCATGCCATTTCCCCTCCTGAGATGGTCCCTTTGTAAGGATTTTGAAGCTCTGATTTTCCATTCCATCTCAGGACATTAAAGCACATTCCTGACTCTGGTCTTATGTGAGTAACAACATTTTCTGGAGTTTTCTGGCAACTCAATCTGAGTTCCAGTTAGGGGATGTAAGACCTCACTGCAGGGACATCTCAGCTGGCTACGTTGCCATTTACCACTATATTTTTCCTGCATTTCTGGTTGTCAGAATCCCAGCAGTTCTACATGCTTTCAGATATTTTTTACCCCCAGAACAGAGCAGTGGCCCCTCTCTCTGGTAGGAACTCCACCCTTTTCCTTTTAACCAGGCTTTTTGTCATGAAGCCTAAAACTGGTCTTGATGGACCTAATCTGGCGGGAGGCCACGGGAGCAAAACCAGAAAAAAAAAAGGTAAAATGTGATGTACTGGGCTATCCTGCCTTTATGTGTCCCATGAAATCTTCAACAACTGCTCAGTTACCAGAGAACAGAAACAGATATATAGTAAATAGCAGAGCACAAGTAACAGTGGAGTTTGGAGGGAGAGGGGCAGAAAGGAAGCAAAAAGAAACTACCCATGAAAAGGACTTTGCTAACCTAGACATGTTTGAATGAAACCAGACATTTACTTGGAGGCAGATTTTTTCCAGAGAGCCCCAAGTCCTCTGTGTAACCTGAGTGACAGATGCCCACTGAAGTGACAATTTCCTCGAAGGAAATAATTGACTTTCTGTGAAGGCCTGGGTACATTCTTCCCTTCTCTGCATGCTATCACATGATGCTAACAATTAAAGTTGTGGAAAATGCCAAGACTTTGTGGGCAGGGAATCCTTCTGTGTCTCCATGGAGCCCATACACTGTCCCAGGTGTTTGCCACAAAGCACTCACCAACTCTGCCTGTGCCTTCAGGCTCAACCCAAGAGGGAAAATATCACTGTTGGATTCATTTTTCAAAGGGAATAGAGTGCTGGAAGCTTTCTGGGTTTCATCTGCACCCTGCTGAAGTCAGTGGCCAGGAGGTCAAATCTGTATGTGAGTGCTGATGCCCACATTGCTCTCCCAGAGCACCCTGCCTGGGGCAAGGACACGCTGTGTTATCCAGTGGTGTGAAAGAGTCAGGTCCTAGGGACCATCCCTGAGAAGAAAGATGAACTTGCATTTTTCTCCAGTGATGATAGTGATGTCATGATATTATAAACAAAGTATTTCATCTTTTTGCCTTTTCTTCACTCGCTTCCAGGAGCTACTCAGGGTTTTCTGCCAGAAAGCTGACTTTTCTCCTGGCTGAGACTTGAGGGCCCATCAGTGCTGAAACATCACTGGAATGTTCTGTCCTGCAGAAACGAGAGAACAAAAAACTCTCCAGAGAAGGAAACACTAGCCCAAGAGCTACAGGCTTTGTTTCTGTACCTGTCACAGTTATTTATTGTTTCAAGCAACTTCTGATTTTATATAGTGCTCCTGAAAAGCAGTACTGAGCCCTGAGTAAGGAGATGCCCAGACTCTCAGCACCTCACTGTTCATTTTGGCCAGCAAACAGAAAGCAGTGTGAAGGAGTGGAAGGTATAGCATCCGAAATTACTGGGTCGTGTAGCTAGTGATGCTTTCAACTCCCACTGGTACAACTGTTTTGAGGGCTGAATGTAAAGGCAGTTTGTTTGCAATTAGCTTTTGCTGCCTTTGCCAACATTTCTTGTCCAAACAAACCCACGTGTGAGTGCATGTGTGCACCCAGAGTGTTCCTACACACATGTACACGTGCTCACACACACACACACACACACACACACACACACACACACATATTCTGGTATGACCCCACTCCAAAATACAACTTCTCCTCTCACTTTGGTACACTGTTGCTCCTCAAGTATTCTGCTTGCTTTTGAGTGCCATGGTCCTTCTGTCTCCTGCCACTGCCTGACCTTCACAAAACCTGTATTTTCAGAGGACTTTTCCCAACAGTAACACAAATGTCAGAAGAGCTGGGATGAGGTCCAGGCTGGTGCCTTCTGCTCCTGCCATGCACCTTCTCCTGGCTCTGCTCCCTCACTTCTTCCTCCTCCTTGCTCTCTTTGGGACAAAGTGACTCAGCAGAGAACAGCAGAGTGAGGCTGACTCAGAGGCAGCCATCAGCACTCAGGAAAGGGCTCAGACTTCTTGGAACTTCCATTTAGTATCCTCTCACTATGCCTAATATGGCCTTGAATCTACTTCTTGGCTTTGTGGAAACTTTGTGTGGCACTTGGCTTGGTGAAGCAGGCAGCTCAGGACAGCAGTGAAGTTAGGTGTGGGTCAGACGTGTGTACAAAGGATGGATGTGGACCTGTGGGACTTCCACACTACAGAGCTGTGGAGGTCTCAAAACGCAGAAATCCTCTGGGAAATATTCCCAGCGTGGGTCTCCATCCCATCTACAGAGCCAGCTTTTTTCTCTCTCTTCCCAGCAGTTCCCAGGGGGCATTTGTAAGCAGGGAATGAGACGCAGAAATACTGTTGCTGTGGTTCTTGGGGAGCTGCAAGATGCAGGAGGAATCCAGGAATTCTTGGGGGATGAGTCCCAAATGTGTGCACGTTTCCTCACTGTGTTTGCTGGCAGCCATGGCTGGGCTGCTCTCCATCAGGGAGGTGTGAGAATACCAGAAACCAATGCCTCATCTAAGTCAGACAATTTTGAGCTGGGGAATCTTGTTTTTATAAAATTCTTTATCAACTAACCTCTGACAAGCACTGTATGGCCAAGAAAACTGTGTCTACTCACACATCTTCATGTCTTCTCCTTCTGAATGTGGAACAGGCATGTTAAAGCTGGGAGTTTTGGTCAAAGCCTCTGGGTGCTCGTGCTTAGGGTGGAGAAGCTGAAGATGATTATACCTCACTGTGGGTTTTTTTATGTTATATAGATGTGAAACAGCAAAAAGAAATATGTTTCTCTCTCTATATATGACAGCACTAATTCATCCTTTGGTACCTCCTCAGTCTTGTGGTGGATCAGTGGCTGGGTTTTTGCTGTCAAATTCAGACCTGCTCCAAACACATAGACTGGATAGGAAAAGTTAATTTCTCTTGCTGTCCTGCATCTAGACAAGTGATTTGTCCATGTCCTTATTACCCTGGGTAGGTCCTGACTCCCTCCAGGCTTTTGGCATTGCCCAGAACATAAAAACTAAAGTAGAAGAGTTTGGGGGAATGAGAGAAACCTCTGCAAGATATTTTGAGTGGGCTGAGCCTTTCAAACTGAAGCTGAAACAGGGGCAGGGTAAGAAGTCTGAAAAAAAAAAAAAAAAGGAATTTATTAAAAAGGCATTTTCTTCAGGAGAAACACAGTTAAAAACATGAAGCTGTATTCAATAAGAACCTCTCAGTCATCCTGTTACAATATTTGAAGTACATAGGTGGCATGTGTAGACACTTTTATTTACTTTTCCATCCTAGTGAGTTTCTAAAACAATTAGGAGGTGTGTGAGGAATAATGAGATGAAACGTGGTCAGTGGTGGAAGAATTTGAAATTGTTTTTTGAAGAAAAGAAAGATGTGTAAGCAAAGGAATGGGTCCCTGTTGAAAACTGATGGAAGCTCCATCATTTGGATCATTTGAAACTGGGCTGCACACTTCACTAAAAAATATGCCGAGGGAAACTGCTGTAGGTTTGTTCCCTCAGGGAGAGGCAAGACAACCTAATATATCTTCTTAATTTCATTTCTAATTTCTATGCTTCAAATCATGTAGACAAACCTTGAAATATAACCTACAGTTTGCTAATTCCTTCCTTTCTTCCTGTCTAGAGAGAGATGTTGAGTTGAAGGCAATTGCCCAACATTTTTTACTATTATTTTTAGCCTGGTTTCCTAAGGAAATGAAGCTTATGTGAACATAGTGTCACCGTGTCTGCCCGCCAGTCCCTTCTCTTTCCTTTTCCCCCAGGAAGTTCTTGGCTAAATTTCAGTGAAACTTAGGATAGGGCTGGGGATTTAAAAGATATTTCACTTGAGATTTAAGGGTAGAGGAAGCTGCAGGGAGAAGGAAGTGCAAATGGCACCATTAGAGACTGCGTGGAAGATGAACCTGGATTTGGCATCCAGAAGGTCACAGTGATGTCAGCTCTGGGGTGTGAACCCCAGGAAACTGGTGGCTTTCTGGCAAGGCAAGTCCATGGGTTAGCATGGACCTGTGTGGGCAGATGTTGGCAGGGATGGGGCTGTGCTGGGACCATTTGGCTGGGGGCACTGGAACAGCAGCTTCTTGCTGGTTGCAGCTCTGCAGCCAATTTTGTGTGGCTGCCTCTGCTGTGCTAACTCTTCCCTTCCCAATTTTGTTGTCTCTCTGGGATGTGCTGGGGTGACAAGGGGGCTCTGCCACAGCCTTCTGGCCAGAAAGCAGACTCTCTTGGTTCTCACAGGAGAGCTTTTTCCCCAACTCCTCCTTTGAAGTCCCCACGCCCAAGGAAGCTGATGTCATCAGAGGATGGGAGGCTGTGGCTGCTCTTGGCCAGTTCCCACCTTCAGAGGAAGGAAATTCCTTGGGACAGTGCTGTTTATCTGTTGGGCCCCAGGGAGCTGGACAGAGAAATGAAGTGACTTTCTAAAAGCCATGGATTTTAGATACCTCCTTTGCCTCCCCCTCCTTGCTCGCTGCACTTTCATTGTGCAGGTGGCTGCCTGGGGACAGCTCAGGGACTGCAGTGTCAGAAAGCTGAAGCCTGGTGCCTTAATTACTTTTACACCTTGCTTGCAAAGCCTCCTGCAGGCTGGTTTCAGGGGACTGATTAAGGAAGAAAAGCCCAACAAACAACCTCCCCCAGGATTGGTGAGGGCAACAAGCCAATGCAGCTCTGTAAGAAGGAAAAGGTGGGACTTGCTGCTCCAGAGGATGCAAAGGAAGGGGCCCTGGCCACAGCTTTGAATCCCTGTTAAACAGGGCACTGAAATAGCCTCTTGTGTTGGAGCAGGAAAGATGGAGAGGGTCTCAGACCATCCTGCCTGAGGATACTTACAGGTGACTTACACAAGGCAGAAGAGGGCAGGGGAGAGGAATGCATCTTGCCCCAACAAGTGCCCATTTGCAGCAAGTAGGTGTTTATACCTGGAGTGGAGTTCTTTGGTTTAACCTTCCCTGTAAGGTGGCCCTGGCTGTGGCTCTGGCTGTGTGGCAGTCAAGCACATGGTGACAGCAGGTGGCAGTCAGCCTCGGAGGGTACATTAAGCTCATGTTAGGCAAATCTTAGTCTGGTAGCAGTGGAATGGAAAGGCACAGCCTCGATACACCCAATACCTTGGCTGCAGCCTCCAGGTGAAACCAGAGAGACCCTTTTTTTTAATCCTAGCTTAAAAGAAACACTTTCTGCCATCACATCCCCAGAGCGTGGAGTGACTGTGACCTTGGGCTGCCATCTCACAACCACTGTGCCCACAACAGGCAGGACTAAACCCCCTGAGGTCCAACCATAAGCCCTGACATGAAGCAGAACCTTGCCATTGATGTGGGCAGGGGGTCATGCCAGAAGCCCTGGAATGACTGCATATCATCATGGAGCAATCTTTTGGCTGGGGATCATCTCCCAGCAAGAAACTCAACTTTGCATCTGGAAGAGGGTGAGTGTCAGGCAGGAATGTGCTGTCTGATGGGCCAGAGCTGCCAGAGCTGTCCCCCTCACCATCCTGTGTCTCAGTGTCCTTTTAAATATTGAAGGGTCTGATCCCTCTTTGAGCCTTCTTATATCCCAGGTAAAGACTTCAGAGAATTCAGCAGAAGGTCTTTCCTCTCCAGCAGGAGGAATGTACTGACACACAGATATCACCAGACTGGCAACTTGTGCTGGAATCACAGTTATTTGAGCCAAGAGGTTTCTTTTGCTGGTGTAGCTTATCCCAACCACCCAAACAAAATCAGCCATACTAGAAAGGAAAAAAAAAAAATTAATAATCCCTCCTTTTGTAGCACTGCATCCACACCAGGGCTTTTTGTTGGCAGAGCTCTCGTGTAGGGATGATGTATTTGTTTTTTCACACTCCTGGCTGACATAATTAGGCTTGCAAAACTTCCTTATGTAGACTAGCCCTAGGAGAAAAGGGGTCAGCATGCTTCAGGAGCACTTCCATGCAGCAGTGAGAATTGCTGTTGTGTTGGGGTAGCACATTTATATGTTTTCCACTGCTGTAAAGGATTTCCCAAAGTGCAGAGAAAAAAGGAATCCTAGGAAAACCTCTGTTTTGTCCAGTCAGTTTTTGTTGATGCATTATTATCCTGGGGGGGGGGGGTGTTTAGATCTTGTTTACAAGATCTTGCCACAGCAGAGAGATTTGGGTGCTGGTGAAACAAGTACGGGGAATTTATTTGCAGCTAGTCAGATGGATGAAGAAATGTGGAATGCCATACATAACCTGATGATTGTGCTTGTATCTATCTGTTAATTGGATATGGCATGTAAAAAAAAAATCAGGACCTATTTGTTATCAGAAGGAGTGCTTAAATGTGGGTGTGTTTAAACTACACACAGGCTGAGCAGGTTGTACAAGTAGGAATTTTAAGTCCTTTTGCTGAAGTGCAAGTATTGCTGAAATTCAGGAGTGGCTGGGGAAAACTTGCAATGGTTCACATCAGCAAGGGAAGAACAGCCGTGCCTGGGGCTGGTGTTTGGGAAAGGGGTTTTCCCTTTGTGTGAGGGGCAAAAAAGTACTGCAGGAGGATGCCATTAATGGAGACAAGCAAACATGATCCTAGGGTGAAAAACCAGCATATAAACTGCTGTGTTTCTGCTCTGTGGATAAGGAAAGTGTGCTTCCTGTGAAAGGTGTCAAGAAGTCACTTTCCCCACAAGCTGGAGCCCTGGCTGGGTGTCCTTTACCCATCTAAGATGAGGTTTTCTGGCCAGTGATAATGGTTGGCTCCAGCTAGAGCTCTCCAGCCATCCCACAGGATGGCTCAGGTCATCATTCTCATCCTTTTGTTTTTCCTTTTCTTTTGTGTGACCAAGCAGCTCCAAGAAGGCCACCAGCAAGGGCTCTGAGGACCACCACTAACATTCCATGGTGAGCAGCATCAATCCCAGAAGCTATTGCCTGGCTTTGAAGCTGAGTGGTCAGCCTTTGTACACTGAGATTGAGTGATCCTTTAGATAACATGCCTGGAAAAAGTTTATCTCCCCCTCTGCAGACATAGTTTCAGACTAACTAAATTATACTCAGCATGGGTGTTTTAAGTTCATTTCTGCAATATAGCATTGCACCCTGAGGTATGGTGCCTCCCAGTTGGTTGTGATATTAATCTTGGAAGCCAACTAAAATCCTTGACAAAAGATCGATTTAGTGCATCTCCTTTGTCTTGGCAAAAGACAAATTGGAGCTGCAACATCTGTTTTTCTGAAGGGACAGTACTTTTCCACTCTTGGTTTTCTCTGGCAGCTGCGTGCCGCCTGAAAGGCTGAAGTCAAGTACTTGTCAGGGGTACTTCTGACACTGAGCAGGATAATGGGCCTTAGAGAAGAGCTTAATATTTCAAAGTACTGGGCATATTTTAATTATCTTTGCCACGATTGCCCTTAGCCCACTAAGGGGTGTGGAGAAGCTGTGGGGAGAAATCCCAAATCCTGTGAACACTTTATAATTTAGCAGAAAAAACCCACGGTGTTAGAAGTAGAGGCTGCAAGAAGAATCCCCAAAAAGTCAAGTGGGAAATTAAACTTGCATGCTCAATAGGGATGGGAATTAATCACAGGGGGGAAAATACCAAGGGAAATGCTGGCTTTTCTCCATCTCTTGATGTTTCAGATGAAGATAAGTTGTTCTTCTGTAAGAGATGGAGAGATATATATTGGTCAGACATCAGCAATTGGCCTCGATTCAGGCAAAACTGAGTGAAATTAAAAGGGTTTTTGATATAGAGAAGCCAGACCAGACTCTTCTTTGTAGAGTTTTAAGCTCTATAAATCCACAATGTTAAGTATTTTCCCTACTTTATCTAAGGAAAACCCCAAACTGGCAGGTGATACAAGTTGCCCAAGGCTGTATAAGAAATTAATGGCAGCATCAGGAATATAATTCAAGATTTCCTGGCTTACTGCCCAGTTCTCTCATAGTGCAGCCCTGCAAGGTGCTGATGCTGCTTGGGGAGGCTGAACCACTCACTGTCCATTTTTCCCCATCTCAGCTGGCTGCTGGGCTCCTGCTCTGGCAGCCTGCACCCCTCCTTTGGCACTGCCAGGGTGGCCTAAGACATGAAGGTGAATTTTCTACCAGCATTCAGACACTGGACATGCTTGTTCAGTTGGTTTTGAAGGTGAAACTCAGACTCATTTTTGTGCTGGTGAGCACAGCCAGACCTTCTGCCCCTTGGGCCACTGCCCAGAAGCCTTGGGGCACTCCTGGGCTTGCCTACAGGAATTGCAGGAATTGCAACACAGGCAGGATAAGGGGATAGTGCAGGGGAAAGTGAAAGGGTGAAGGAAAGTCTCTCCACATGGAGGTTCAGATATGGCCAAACTGGAGGCATGATGCAAAAAAGGAAGGAGGGGCTGAGATTGGGAGTGGTAAGAGTTCTGACTCTGTGTCAGGAGACCAGTTGAGTGTATCCTTAAAAATACAATCATATGAATCCCATTGAACACACCCTTCATGCTGTATAGGATCTACATAGGGGCTAAGGGCTTAGCTGAACCAAGGCATGGAGGGCCATGCATCATTTAAGACAATTTATTTTAAAAGTCCCCTATGATAGAGTAGATAAGATCAGCTATTTCCTCAGTGTATCTAGAAATAAAATATTTTTTTCCAAGAGAAATAAAATTCCAAACATAAGAAAAAAAATCCACCAGGCAACAGTGTACCAGCAAATGAGAAAGACAGGATATTTTTGTGCCTGTGAGCTGATTTCATCCCTTAATGGCAATTTACCAGCCCAAGTGTATCTTGGTGCTGTCAGGCCTGGTGGCTCTCGTGTGACAATGATACTGCCAGCAAGATGGGTACTTGGGATGAGTGGGGAGGGGGTTTTTACCAGGATAGCTGATATACAGCCAGCCTTGCAAACATTTGTCTCTCTTTGTACTACCTAAAAGCTTATGGACACAAGCTCGTGTCTTTTTAGGGAAGTTATTCCTGCATGTGTAAGAGCAGGTCTTACCTTAATATATTACCTTTGGATTTTTTTAGGTGGAAAGTAATGTGAGATGTTATCAGATGGATCTCATCTCCTGTGTTGTGCTGGGACTCTTTCCCTCCAAAGAAGGCAGCTTTTCTGTCCTGCTGGGGTGAGAGCCAAACAGGAATTTTTATCTATTTCAAATGGTTCCATCAAGTCATGAACCTTTGAATAGGGTCCTTCAAAGGTTTCTTTCAAGCACTTTCTTTGAAATGCAATTCTCCCCTTCCCTTTTTCCTTGAAGTTTCTATTCCAAGGTACCTCTCATCTTCAGCAGCTGATAAGAGCAGTCCCAGGGGAACTGCTGGAGGGGATCTCCAGGCACACAGACACCTGTGAGAGCAGCAGGTGTGTAAACCCAGGGTCCCACTCAGGGCTTGAAAATCCTCATCTGTCCTCCTCCCACAAAGGGGAATAAAAAGCTTGAGCCCTTAGCTGGACAAGGTAGGGTCCTGGCACTGTCTCCTGTTCACTCATCTCTATTGTCCCCCCCAAACCATGAAATTTAAGATATTTGAGGTTTTTTTTTTCCTTAAGTGTGGAGGAGGAGGCTGCCCAGGTACTTGGCTGAATGATGGGGAAGGTGAGGAGTTGGGGGGTAGAGTAGAGGGGCTCAGCATTGCAAATGGGCAGGAGAGAGGGCAGATGGGGGATGCAAGGTCAGGAAGAGCCTTCTTGAACACAATCCTTTACCCTTTGAATGAGTTTTGCCTAACCCTTTGACTGCTAAGGAAAACTGGCCCTGTGGAAGCAGAGGGTTACCAATCCTTTGGGTTAATCCTGCAGATCCATGGGGATTTGTCTCTGTGGCACTGCTGAGCTGCAGTGTCCCAGACTGGAAGAGGGCAGCATATCCTCACAGTGAAGAAATGCTGTCTTGGGCTGCACAAAGAAGCTATTGAAGGCCCCTGTTTCTCAGTCCTCTTGGAAAAAAAATGACAGAATGACAGCTTTCTGTAAGACATTCAGTGAGAGGGTGGTCAGGCTTTTTTTTTTTTTTTATTTTAAAAATCAAACAGAAAAAGGCAGTGAGATGCTGCCTGAAACTGCTGCAAGGCAAATGGGGAGGTGGTTGCTTGTGGTGTGCCATGCTCACTCAGCATCCTCTGCCAAGCCATTTTTCTTCTCCCTCCCATCCTTACATGTAGTAACAAACCAGGCTGGAAGGAGAAGCCATGAAATCCTTTTATAAATTAATATTTATATTAATTAATACTTATTATTTTCTAAAATAATGGAATGGCCACAACACTGGGATATGGATATGGTGAAATTCCAGCAGACATGGAGTGAGGAAGGCTACATGGCTGGCATCTTACCTAGCCACATGGTGGGAATGGTACCATGGAAATCAGTGGTTTCTTGGGGACCACAGCAAGGAGATCTGAAAACTTCAGGGATGGGACATTGCTCAGGCCATGTCCCTTGAGAAGTGGTGACAAGGATTGTCCTCTGCCACCAGCTGGTCCCATGCTATGATGGCTTCAGCACCCCGGTCCATTCTGTCTGACCCATCCCTGTCTTCTGCTCCCTTCAGCTCTCTGGGGAGCTCTCAGCCACAGCTTTAACATATCCTGAGCTAAACCCATCCATCATCGTGCTGGAAGTTCTATGTCTTGAATTCCCTATATTTTCACTGATCTCAGATGGGGTGAGGCCTCCAAGAAGAGTCCAGACACAGCAGAAACCCATAGATCAGGGCCAGCCAGGGCATGAGAAGGCAGATAGCTCTGAAATGGGCCCTGCAGCAAAAGAAAACCAACTTGGAGCCTTTCTGAGTGGAAAACTATTCATGCAAGCAATAAATTAATGGATGCAATAGAAGAGATTGTCTGTCAGTGCTGACAGCCAAATATAAATGGAAATACAAGTGGCATCAGCTGGACAAGAGCAGACCTCCAAATTTAGACTGGAAATCTCAGAACTCTTCAGGTTCAAGAACAAGGCTTTACTTCAGTTGTATTTGAAAAACAAACCAAAACACTGGCTCATCCAGAAGGATGCTGTTCACTTCACCTGCAAGCAAAAGCTTTCCTAAGGAAAAAGTGCATTTTTGCCACATTGGGAAAGGAAAAACAGCTTTTGATCCAGGTGGCCAGAGGACCAAGAGGAGGAGGGCATTGAGCTGCACATACTATGGGCAGAGGAGGAGAATGAGGTGTGGAAGGACCACTCTGGATTTAGGGAGCAGGCTGCTGAAGTCACACCCAGAGCTTAGAGAGGGAAAAAGCAAAATGACAGAGGTCATGCATCATTTTTATGTTGATGCAGTTGCTATAAGTTGGATCTCCATTTGTTAATAGTTTATAAATTAAACTAGTCTTTTTCTAAATTTTTCTCAAATCAGGATTTGCCAAACTGCTTGAAAAAAATGGCATGGACTTGTTTGATGTTGATAGTTTCTGTGTGAATCCACTGGAGCTCTCCTTTTCTTCTCGTATGTCTGGAGACAAAAGAAAAGAAATGGCTTGGAGTGTGACATTTCCCTTTCTTGGGTGCCACTGAAGCTTGAAATTAATTGTATTGTATTATTTTATGACAAAATAGCTTATTATCCTTTACCCATCCCAAGCCACATTTCCCCAGTTCTTCTTCTGGTGGAATAACCAGAGATGTCATGGGCCAAATAAGGGTCAGATCATTACCTTTTCTTTCAAACAGCATTGCCTCAGCCCTGTTGTGTTCAGTGTTTTCATTTATTGCTCTTGAAGCTGAAACACATTCCAGATGTGATGTGTAAAGGCTCCTGCAAGGTCACAGCCAAGTCGAGGTGCTCTGGCTGGCCTGTGGTGACCCCAAGGTGTCCTAGGGTGGGGGGCCCCTCTCCCTGCTGCCTGCCTGGGCTGTCACTGCAGACAAATCCCAATTTTTCCTTTTCTGAGAGGGGCTTCTCTGTCTTTTTGCAAGAGAGGAATATGGGGCTTTGCTGGCAGCTCTGCCATCACCTGGTTCATTTCTTCAACCACCAAAAAGTGCCTTTCCCCTGCACAGCACCAGAAGTGAAGTTTGTGCTTTAGGGAAGAGGCAGCAGGCAAGATAAATGAGGTCTGGAGTCCCTGCAGCATTTACAAACCATAGCATTATTCTTGTGGGGGATTTTTTTTTTTCTTAAATAATTTTTTAAAAGTAAAGAAAGAAATTACTTCCTTGATGATATCATTCACCTCTCAATCCTTTAAGCTCACCAGACCTAAGTAACAACACTGGTGTCTATTAAATATAAATGGCTGTTTTTTCTGCTACTGTTCCCTCGGGACAAATTCAGACTTACAGCATAAAGACAACATAAATTCCCTTCTTCAATGGGAGCACAATAATAACCTGATTTTCAAAGGTCCAAGCGAAAACAGGAACGGGTACCATGGAAAACCCAGCTGCAAATTCCTGTTCCTAGAAGCACTTACACAGATATCATTTTATCCAGGCTCCTGATGTGCACAGAGCTGTCAGATTCCTGATTGTTTGTAGGACTGAGGTTTAAGCAGCAGCTTTAAGACTAACTTATATTTTGGCTGTGTTAACTGCTCAAGCTGCTGGGCAGGTAAGCAGAGTCCTCTGCTGCAGGTTGAAGTTTCTGAGTTTCTAATTTAGGCTTTCTGCCCACACTTGGCAGGCAGGGCAGAGATTGCAAGTTGTCAGCCTCTTCTAAGAGGACTTCCAAAAAAACCTCTGCCTGTAGCTCTGGTATCCAAACAAAAGAAGGGGTTGGTAGGAAAACCAAACCTGGTGTGGTGAGTTAGATACTGAAAACCTTGTAAGATGGTTTTCTTCCAAGAATTTGTCCATTTGCCCTTTGAACCCATATAAATGTATTTTTTCCTACAACATCCTGTGGCAAGGAATCCCACCACTTCCCTACATGCTGTGTGCTGAGCTGCCTCTGTCTGATCTGAAGCTGACACCTGGAAGTGTGTGATACCACTGTTTTTTTACTGGAAGATGGTCGGAAATGTAATGGTCACTGGTTTCCAAGTTTTGGGCTAGGTAACAAAACCTGGGGTGAATTCTGTGTGCTTAAATCATAGCTAGAGATTTTTTTTCTGAAGGTCATGATGCACCATCAACTTGGTTGGCTGAACAGAGAAATTTGTGAGTAACTTCTGTTTATACTCTGCAATACACTTTTAATTTCTTTAGCCTCACAGCAATCTCAGCTGGAAAAAACATAGAGTCCAAGAAAGACTGTAGGTTTTTGCTTGCTCTGGAACCCATCTCCACAGTCCAGGGTCAGGAGAACATTTTACCATAGCCTATGACTCTGGACAACTCTTATCCAAATACCCAACCATTCCAATCTGGTTTTTGGCTCGGAATCATGTCTGTGAAACTGCTTTTATTCTTTTTTCCAAGAAATAGAGCACTGCTGGAGTTGGAGGAGCTTCCTCAGGTGATTCCCCTCATGGTCCAGCAATGGTCACCCATGTGGCCACCACCTATGTGCTGCACAGCTGGGGACCACCAGCTCCTCCTTGGAATGCTCCTGGGCTTTGCTGGCAGTGAGGCACTGCTGGGTTTATAACCTCCTGGGTCTTTTCCATCTCTGTCTCACCTCTCCTCCAACCCCTCAGGACTGCTCCTTGCAGCACGTTTGTGAGTTCTCTGCACAGATAAGGGTTGAAATCACCCAAGTGATTGGGAGTGGGGGTCTGCTGAGGCCTCTCAGGAGTGAAATATGGCTTTGTGTCTGCAAAGAGGTTAAAGCTGCTCCCCAGCAAGAGCAATGGAAGGAAATGCCCTGTAGCTAAGTTTCATTTTAGTGTACAGTAAGAGAACATGTGCAAGCCATTACAATAAAGCTCTTGCTGGAAAATGCCTAACCTATGCACTGTAAAACCTAATTAAGGGATTCTTTACAAAACAAAGTTACCAACTGGTATCAAGGAGTGCATAATGAGAGGCTGCTTTGTGTAATCCAAGCCTTTATCTTTAGCCTTCAGGGTGTCCATGGCCAGGGTCTGTCCCCTCTGTTGTAATTGCAGGACCCTCCAGTGTAAGAATAATTCAGCCATCTCCTGTAAAGCTGACTGGTTCCACAGCTGCCCATTCCTCAGACAGATCAGCTCCCTGTCACCTTGGGGATGGGGTTTCTGCAAGCACTGAGGGGCACAGAAGGGCACAGGGGTCCACATCCAGCACTGAAGGCAGCACCCAGCAGCCAGGTGATGTCCCCATTCTTGGAGGCCTCTGGAGGTACCATCTCCTCAGAGAGCAGTTTTGTCCCCCAGATGGGAGGTGGACAGGGAGAAGGAAGAATGCTGGAGGTTGTCTTTCTCTGAGACCTTCTCTAAGCCCTGAGCCTGTTGCTTTGCCAGCTGATGTCAGCTTCTCCTTGGCTGGAAAGGATGCAAAGCCCTCCCTCAACACCTGCAAGGGAACAGCTTCCAGTGGACAGCAGCTCTGGATTCCACGTTGGAATGGCCCTGAGCACTTTCCCAGTTTAGCTGGCAGTAGCTATGTGGATCCCATCCATGACATGCAGAGCATGTGCACCATCCCTGCAATCATGCAGAAACTATTGTTTAGAGGAACTACACTTTTTCAAATATGCAAACCAAATTAACTTTCCCCTGCTGGATGCTTGATGTCATCAGGTCTCCATTTATTTTTGGTTTGGTTTTTTTTTGTTTGTTTTTTTTTTTTGGTGGGACCAGCCCCAATGCAAAAACCATCTAATGTCCTGTGTCCTCATCTGAACAGACTCCATCCAGGCTGCTCCCAGCTCTCACCTTGTCTCTCTGTCCTGCACTTCAAAGCCTCTGAGGGACTCTCTTCCTCCCTCAGAAACCTGATCAAGCCACTTAGAAGTATATGGGGGTTTGGTGCATGGTCTAACACACCCTCAAGTCCCACCTGAGTCAGACAGGTGAGGTTTACTAAGGTGGAACTTCCTTGGGACTTGATGGGTGGACATACGCCAGAGACTCAGAGCAGGGAGTGAACAGGTTTTTTTGCAGGTTAGGTAACCTCTAAACATTCTTCTTGCCACGAAGCTCACAACAGTATAGAAAATGTTTCTTCTTGGGGTCAGGTCCATTAATGAAAGGTCAAAACTAGCAGCTCCCCATCTATATGTAGGCAAATGGGAACAGGGGCTGAGCCCTCACTGTCTGCATCCCCCTCCTCCTCCTGCCCAGCAGCAGAGCCTGGGAGCTGAGCTGAGTTTTACAATATCTGTAATTAGTCATTTTTATGGTGTGCTCATTTGTAATATTCTAGGTGAGGATCTGTCAGTGTTTCCATTATATACCCTTCTGTTTCCAGGGGTTTATAACCAGGCTATAAAAGCACACTCTAGGGCAAAGTTTGCCACATAAATTCTCAGCAGAGGACCTATTTATTTATTTATTTTTTTTAAGGATTTGCTTTGTTTTCCTTTGTCACTTGCAAATATGACTTTAAATATGAAGTAAATATAGAATAATAGCTAAGGTGACTTCTTCAAGTACATGTTTAACCAAGTTTCAGTTCAGCAGAGGCATACTGCAAAGGGGTTTAATTTCTGTGGCTTTTGAGTAGCCTAAGAATGAGAAGTTTACTGTAATTGAACTGAAAGGCTACCTGTAAACTAGCATCTGGATTTAGAGCTCTATTCACTGCACAAAATGTGCTGGAATCACTGACTACAACTGCTAGAATTCAGCTATATTGCTCTGCCTTCAGCTCCCATAGTGCATTTTCAGACCTGCAAATCCAAAGGCTAAACCCAATATTCATTTTTAACACTGACACATCCACAATGGGGTAAATTTTAGATGGCATTAGGATAGAAACAGGAGGCTTGGTGGATAAACAGTAGAATGGAGTTTCAGTGGGGATTTTGGGTGGATGAGGGTTTGGCCCTTAGCCTACACGGGAATGGTCTTCCTTCAGTGTGATTGGAAACAGAAATTCATGTTGATGTGGAAGGTCTGGAAAAAGGAGGATATGGCTGTTATTATTCTGTAGAGAAATCCATGCAAGAAGTTTTATAACATAAAAGCATTAAATTGCACCCATCAGGCAACATAAGCAATGCTCTCACTCAGGGGTAGGATGGCTTTATAAAAAGCTTACTCTGCTTCCAGCAATTAAAGGTGATTTACAGGTGATGTGCAGGTGATTAAAGGTGATGTACAGATGAAGTACAGCATCTTGCCACTTGTCACCATGCTGGTGTTTTGCCCAAAGTCACCCTGGCACACCCAGCCAAGTGACAGGAGAGAAACCTCTCTTTGGGGCAGACTCCTCATAGGGCAGACACCAAAGGACAAAATTGGCTTCAAGGATTTAAGAAAATGTTCTGTATATCAAAGGCCAAGTTTTGCAACCCTCTCCTTCCATAAAATATACTGATTTATCTCCCTCAAGAGCAAGGGCTACAAAATCTGCTCCTCATCTTCTTTTGATGATTTTGTGGTCTGTTTCTGCGATCCTCAGTCTGATCCTTTTAATTTCCAAAGCTTTAATCAAAACCTCTTAACAATACATTCACTTACTGGTTCTGCGGTTTACATTTAATTCTGATTGATTTTTTTAAAAGGATGAGTGCATCAAAATGCTATGGCTTCTGTTGGAGTGATTCATTAATATATGCCTGGGATGGCACAACCCCAGTCAGACTGAAGCTTTGTGTTGACAGACCACTAAAATAATACCCTGTGTGTGACTTCCCAGGGAGTAAATAGAGCTTTTACCAATCAGACCTTAAACCCTTACAGCAAGTGTGCTCAGGGAAGACCTGGAAACTCCCAGGTATAACACAGAACCATGTGTCAAAGGGGGCTGTTGAACACTTGCTCAGTGTGTTCCTGCTGACAGCTTCGAGGTGGAGTTTGGGGTGAGATGTCAGTTTGTAGGGGTGTGCAATTAAACTGGGAAGAGCTACTGCCAGATGAATGAAAAGAATAGGATGTAGTTTTCAGGTTTAATGATGAGATTAGTGAGGGGGAACCAGGCAGAGAGTGTGATTGCATTTAGCTGGGCTTTACTACAGGCAGTTGGCTGGTGTCTCCAGGAGCTGGTCTGCCTGCTTCAGGAATATAAAAAATATTGAGTAACTGCCTTATTTTTATTAACTGAAAATACAGATGTGATTGCAAAAGATCAACTGTTTGTGTGGTTTAAAATCACAGCTTCTTCCTTTCACCGGGGCTTTACAGAGTCCCAGCATCTTGACAAACATATGACTCAACTGAAGCTGTATTATCTTTTCAAAATTGACTTTTGATATTTGTTTTTCTAGAATGAAAAGTATTATTCATTTCCTCCAAGCTCCTCTCTTAAGCATCTTTACCAAGAATCGTGGCTAGCATGGAGAAGAAAGTACATTTATTTAGAGGGGAAAAAAAAAGTCATTGCCTTGGTTATTCAAAATGCAAAAATTTGATGACAAAGGAGGGCCTAACCTGGGTCCAAATTAATGTCTCATTTTAACATGGAAATGAAACAGGTGGTAAACAATTTTTAAATGGGATAATAAAACTGGTCATGAAAGTTTATTTTCTTCCAGCCTCATAATGATAGGAAAAGCTGTTTATAGAACTGCAGGAGAGACTTTAGGGACCAGGTTTATGCGAGCTGACATAGTTCTCAGTGCAGGTTTCTGCAGGGAGAGGGGCAAAAGTTGCAAGTTTCTGCTTGCAACCCAATGCATGTGCTGCAGCAGGGGTGTGCTCAGGGCCAGGGGCTCTCCTGAAGGAAATCACTCACAGGGACTGGAGCAGTTGCAGGATGGAGACAGGGATTAAAACATGCAGAGAGCTGGGACTGCTCCCCAAATGTGGCTGCTGGTGCTCTCAGGGGTCAGAAATAATAAAGTTAGGATGGCCTAGATCTGTGCACCTGTGCCATGAACCAGCATAGGGCTGCATTTCATTTGTTGATGCTGACAGAGTAATTTGTGCCTTTTTTTCCTGCCCATCCCAGACAGCAGCATGTGGAGCAAGGGGAGCCCCTCCGTGCTGTGGGTGCAGGGGAAGAGTGGAAGGGTGCACAAAGGTATTTTTCCTTCCTTTTGCAGCAGACCTTGTAGCCTGTTGTACTGATAAGGTGAAATATCTGTCACTCAGGGTGCAACTGTTGTCTTTACAGCAACACTCAGCTGTGGCCTTTTATCTCAGTTGGCTGGCTCTAGGGCTCTTCACAATTCTTTTGCAAAGCAGAGTGCTATTTAAATCTGCCTCTGGGATAATGAGGGAGGAGTTCATAGTAAAGGTTTTCTAGTGATTTTGGAAGAGAAGCAACCCTGGAGTTACTCAGAAGAGTTTCATTTGGCATTTTCTTCCTGTTTCTTGATCCAGATACTTAGAGGTCTCTCAGCACCTTCACACCTGGATGCCTCTAATGTTGCTGCAACAAGGCTGCTTGGGCAAGTGAACAATGCTGTAAGAGGGATCAGGCCATTAAAAACCCATAGTGCTCATGATGAACTGTCTGTTTATGCCAAATAATTTTCTTTTTTAAGCAAGAAACTATTTTCTTTAAAAAAAATTGTTTTACTTTGAAGAGAGATCTGAGTTAGGATTTTTTTTTTACGAAACAGTTGGAAGCTTGAGGCGAGGAAGTATTCCCTTGCAGCCATAGCTGAATGGCAAACAGTTTTTTTAAAAAAACATTTCCAAAAAGATGTTTTTCTTTCCAAACACCTTGCTGCTCTGAGTTCATGTGACAAAGGATTTGGCTGGCTTGGAGTGGGACAGATTTGGATACTGTTTTTTCCAGGTGACTATGCTGAAGCCTCTTAAAAGTTCTGTAAAATAAGCCAATTTCAGCCCAAACACCAGAATAACTTTGGCCTCATCAGAAAAAAGTGATCAAAATCAGTGCTCTTGCTGGCTGTCCCTAAAGAAAAGTCCCAGAATAAGTGGGCCATGAAAACTGAGCTCTTTCTCCACACTTCATCCAGCCAAACACTATATTTTTTAGCAAAGCACTGGGGAAGTTTTCTCTGGGCCTATACAGAGTGTTTACATCTTCATCACTGTCCAGCCAGCCCCTTTCAGGGAGGCCTAAACTTTCTATATGGAAGAAAATAATTCCCTCTTGTACTCTACCTACTGCCATGGACCTGAAAGATTGAGGTAGCTTTGCACACTGGAAGTGAGAAAGAGGATGAAAAGGCACTGGAAAGGTGTTTGTGTAGGATCTTCTGATACCTTCTCAGGTCAGGCATTTCTATCTTCATTATGTTCATGACTTGTCACTACAAAATTATTCATCATACCCCTTCTAGAGCACTGCTTTGCTTCCTTTTTCCCCAAAGGAGTTTTCATCTCTTGAATTCCTTGGATGGCTATTCAGATATTGTATCTATTAACTAAAACAGGCTTGCTTGTTTCTTCCTCACTTTTAATGAAGCTGACTCCTGGTCCTTTGGGAGCCCAACTTGCTGTGTTGGTGAGGTTTAAGGAAGGCTGAACTTCCTTGCTATGCTCAGATGGGGAAACAGAGGCTCAAAGGAGGCAGCTGATTACACTTTGGATCCTCTTTCTTCCTAAGACATGAAACAACTTTCAGCTGGGGCTGCACCCACTGGAGCCACTGCAGAAAAAGGACCCCCACATAGCTGCACCCTCAACTGGGACTTCTCCCTGGGTGTGGGTGCACCCTATCTGCCCATCCAGTTTAGCCCCATTAGCAGCCCTTGCAGCCACAGAGCTTTCAGGTAAAGCTTCAGGTGTAATAAAAAATCAGTCTGGGAAAACATCCCGCTGTTTCTGGGAAAAAGCTCTTCTGAGACTCTGGAAAAGGCAGCAAGAAGCCTCCATTCCCCCTCCCCCCAGGCTGTGAGGTTTTGGGAGGTGAGAACTGATGTCCTGTTTTCTCAGTGACAAGCTGAAGAGAAGCTCTGGGTAGCACCAGGCGACTGGAACGACGCTCGCGTGCTCCTGGTAGGAGCAAGACAATAAAATTTCCTCACATCTCCCAGGCTCTGCAGCTTTCTGATGTCAACAACAGCAGCAGGAGGCTTCAGGCACGTTCCCAGCAGCTGATCAGATTTATCAAGTTCACGTTCCTTTTTTTTAAAATTTATTTTATTTCCTTTTTTTTTTTAATTATTTTTTTGTTTTTGGGGGTTTTTTGTGTGTGTTTTTTTGGTTTTTTTGTTCAAATATCAAGGTCCGGGAGCCACAGGATGGCCACGTTCCAACTCTGGCCCCTCTGAGCATAGAGAAATGTGTGCTGAGGGCTGGAGCAGGGACATGCTTTCTCCATGTGAGCCAAAGAACAAGCAGCAGAGCCCTCCACGGGGACTGATTGTTGACACGTTTATGATGATGAAGTGGGGTAGAACTCTCAAAGGGGGATGCTAGAAATGAAGAAGTAAAGTGTGGCACTGCTGAGGGCCTATATAATGCTAAATATTGCAGGGAACTGCACTTTTCTTTCTATTTGTGCTTTGCTGAGCAGTTAGAGAAGTCCCTTCCCAGCTGTACATCACGCCTTCCCTGTCTGGAGCTGTAGCTGTAACAACAACAACAACAACAACAACATCAACCCAGCAGGCGCCGGGAGTATGGAATGATTAGGCTGAAGTTACAGAGCTTCTGGCCATAATTTATAGCCCTGCTCAAAAAAGTGTGAAAGATATGACACTGTGTGCCTGGAAATCCTCCCCAGAGGACAGCTTACAAGTGCTGAGTGGGTATTGGGACACCCCAGCGGACTGGAGCTTGTCACTTTGCATGGGGTCACAGGCAAAACCACTTCATCTTCTTCTGCACGTGTCTGTCTGCACCCTGGCACAGTCCCTGGACCTGCTACCCAAGGCCAAACTTCCCACCTGGCATTTGAAGGAGAGAAAAAGGATGAGGGAGATGGGTTAAATTCTGCCTTGTGCTGATGCACCTTCTTCTGTCTGCAGCAGCCCCAGTGGGCCACTCTTCATGTGGGCTGAGCTTCTCCTGGGACTAAGGTGTTGCAGGGCACATAAAATCAGTGAGGGCATCAGGGCCCTTAATGCTGCCTCCTCATTGAAGAGTTAACCATAGAATTTTCAGTATTAGAAAGGACCTTGAAGCTCATCCAGTTCCAACCCCCCTGCCATGGGCAGGGACATCTCCCACTAGATGTGGTTACTCAGAGCCCCATCCAGCCTGGCCTTAAAATCTTCCAGGGATGGGGCTTCCACCACCTCTCTGGGCAACCTGCTCCAGTGAGGCTGAAATATCTGGGGGAGAAGAGCAGAAACCCTCTCTGGTTTCCAGGTAGCCTCTTTGGGACTGTGAAATAGCACAGCTTCATCCAGGCAAAGGGAATCTGCCCATAGGTCTGGCCCAAGATGGTTCATTGGGACAGTCTCCAAGGAATGAGGGCTATAAGATTTCTGGATTAGTCTTGGATTGTGTTCGGTCAACTAGAAACTAGAAAAAATATTGGGGGTATTGGCTCTTGCTTGTGTAGACATAAGTAAGGAATTTCACCAGGAAACTCCAATTCATTCTGTTCAGTTGCCCACAAGCTGAGCAGCTCTGACCATCAGGTAATCTCTGACTCTCAGCCTGTTTGGCACTGGAATAGCTGCTTGGAAGCAAACCAGAAATTCCCATTCCCAGGCCATGTTTTGCAGGGTCACGGAGCTGTTATCTTTCATGAATCCTGCTGCCTGACTCCGAGCACACCTTGTCTGGGGGCAGAACAGCTTTCACCCTGAAGAAAAACAAAGAAAACATCACTTCCAGACAATAATTCAATGTCTTAATCTGCTGTGGGGTTTTCCTCTGGGACTCTTGAATGTATGAGGTGGGAGCTGACAGCTTTGCCTGGGTCTAAATTCTGCTACTACAGTGCTGGGGGTTGTGTGTCCCTTGCTGGGATGATAGGCTTTGGACTGTCACTTTTAGTCTAAGAGATTGGGATGTTTTTTCTGAAAACATATTTCTGGGCTTTTTCTCCCTAGCAGAAAATTTATATTCTCAAGAATTAAATGGAATTGCCTGTGAGAAGGGGATTGTTAGGGAAGGTGGTAGTGTCCCTCAAAATAATCACTCCAGAAGGACTTGTCTTTTCTTATACCATGCATTTTCTCCAGAAAGCATAACAAACTCTGGCATTTTATCCTTATTGCATCTGCATTTTTGTATCTTTCTTTTGAACCAGCAATGTCTATTCTTCATTGGTATGAGTTTGTCTGCCTCACCAGGAGCCACTGTGTTAAGGGGCCACTTCCTACCTGCCCAGGTAGTCTGTAAATCCAAGAGAAATAGGGCTGCAGGATGCCTGTCCAGCTTTGTTTTCTCTGACCCTGCTGGTACTGGTGGCTCCATGTTACTCTCTGCAGGTTTTACATTTCAGACCTGATTTGCTAGAAGAAAGTCACCAAACAGGAAATCTGACAAACAAATCACAGAGAACATCTGATCTGATCAGAAAATACATAACCCTGTTAGTGAGTGTGGGCATGGCAAGGGCTAGCATTAATGAAGAACATATTTGTTATTAAACCCCATCCACATAAACCAATCTGAAACAGATGTGAATGTTAGTGGTATTAATAAATGGGCAAACTCCAGGGATCCTGTAGGTATTGCTGCACAGGGGGAGGAGGGACAAAGACACATCTTGGCTGTCATGTGGGTTTTATAATGAAGGACAATATTTTTACACTGTACATTGCTTTGCATTCCTTGTTGGGACTGAAAAATGCAGCGTGCTGGACATGGAGAGAAGGATTCTGGATTAGATCTGTGTTTTGGAAGGGAAGGATGATGGCTGGTAGCAGAGTTGGGGGGGAAGAAAACCAGGTTCTCTTTCTCTCCATCTGAATGCAGCTGGGCTCTGATGGGGCAACCCCAAACAGGCCAGAAGGGCAAAATGCTGAAGTGTGCTCAGGAAAGATTGAGGGAGTCCCAGAGATGTAAGAGGTATTGCTTGGGTATGAAAAAGGTTTTCAGAGCAATTTTACTCTGTCAGATTTAGTGAGATTTTCCACTACCTGCAGATTTCCAGTCTTTCCTCTAAAGCAGTAGGACTCTAGACCTTCACAAGAGAAGGTTGCTGGGATTTTTTTTATATTGCAAGCCCCTGTATTTTCCCTAGCCATCTTCTCTGAAACAGCTGAACTTTTTTTTTCCTGTTGGCTAAAAACAAAACAAAACAAAAAGAAGGCAGAAGGCAAAGCAAAAAATTCAGCCCAAGGCAGACACTTGGCATGGAAAATTGCAGCCCAAGTGGTTTAAGTTTAACAAAGTTATTAGCAATTGAAAACAGTGCTTTATAATTGGAAAATGTTTGGCAAGCTTAATAATAGATTGTGCTACCAGCCCTGCTTCTTAGATGTGTGCATGTACAGGGATGTGCATACACCCAAGACAAAGACATGAATTTGTGTGGTGGCTGCAAACATGTACAAACCTGGCTGTCCTGCACTTTCAGGTCACCATTTTTTAGTCACTTCTCTCTTCTCAACCTTAATTCTTCAAGTTTTGTTTGTCCATCTTTCTCCAATGGTAATTAAAACCAGACTGCAAATGCTTCTTGTCCTCAGTGGAACAAAACACTGACTCTTCTCATATTCTAAGAATTATTAAGAGGAGAATTCACAATGGCTTTGGGGTGGCACGAAGCCAACTTCCAGGGTGCTGGGAAAGCAGCACAGATGCTTTATACCTCTACTTTCTTCTTGAGCATTGCAGTGGGAGTGGGGTTGCCTCATTTTCCCTCTATTCATGTGCTTGTGGCCCTTTGCATTACTGCATCACATCAGGTGGAGGTGGCAGCTTTTTTGGGTGGCTCTCTTGACTGGATGCCACCAATCTGGGGTAAGAAATATCCTTGCTGAGCTGAACTGTCCAGCCTGTCTGCTTTTGGCCTTCATTAGGCCTCTCTGCAGTGTTTTCTGCTCCCCCATCAGGCATCCCAATAAAGTTTAAACTCTTGATTACCACAAACCCCACTGCAGCCAGGAAACGACGTCAAGTTGAGTCATCATATTGTTTGAATTACACCAATTTGAAAATACATGAAAGCCACGGGGAGCCAGCATTTCCCCTTCTATATAAAATAGGGTTATGACCATATTAAAAAAACTTCAACCAAACCTACCAGCTTTTAACAGGAGGATGGTGGAACAGAGGGCTCAAGTGATGCTGAAAAAGCCAAGCACCAGAATTTGAAACAAGGCTCTGGTCTTTTCTGTGCTCAACCTCATCATGATTCTGGCTCCTGTCCCCTCTGCATCTCCTCTGCTTTGGGATGTAGCTGCTGTCACATTCCAGTGCTGCTGGAATTGTCAGACAGGAGAGGGAGGCACAGATCCCAGCACTGTGAGACATGCAGCTGGCCAGACCAGAGCCCTCCTTCTTTTTTATCACTGTGCCTTTGGCATCAGTTAATGCTGATCTTAATGACCCAGATAAAGGTTTCCATAAAATCTGAAGTCTGAGCAATGCCAGTTTGGAATGTGGCTGTACCTGGGTTGCAATCCCAATAGGATAAGGGCTTTTCTTGCCCAGGATCTGGATGAGCCATCCCAAAGGCTGTTGGCTGGAGGTGCTTACATGGGTGGGATGCTTGGTGGCTCCTCTGGGGTGCACTGACCAGCACTGCTCTGCTCAGAAAACCTCTGTGCCTTGACCCAGCATGTTGTAATCATTCACAAAAGGAAAGCAAAGCTGTGGCTGTGGTAGCAAAAGAAGTGGCTGGAAAGGAGACTGTTCTCCAGCCCTCGAGGTGTTTACAAAAGAAAAATGTCACAATTTTCTCAAATTGTCTTGCAAGCTGCAGAGCCATTTCCCTGACAATAAAAAAGGAACATTTCCAAAGCAGCACAGAGCAGATCTCTGGCTCTGTACACCTGGGCAGCACAAACCCTTTTTCTTTCCCCTGTTAGCAGCATATAGCAATGGGATGAGAGAAAAGCCTTTCATGGAATCATAGAATTGGCTGGGTTGGAAGGGACCTCAGAGATCATCAGGTCCAACCCTTGATCCACTCCCGCTGTGGTTCCCAGCCCATGGCACTGAGTGCCACATCCAGGCTCTTTTTAAATATCTCCAGGGATGGAGAATCCACTGCTTCCCTGGGCAGCCCATTCCAATGTCTGATCACCCTCTCTGTGAAGAAATTCTTTCTAATATCCAACCTAAACCTCCCCTGGCACAACTTGAGACCATGTCCTCTTGTCTTGCTGATAGTTGCCTGGGAAAAGACCAACCCCCCCTGGCTCCAGCCTCCTTTCAGGGAGTTGTAGAGAGTGATGAGGTCTCCCCTGAGCCTCCTCTTCT
Organism: Phaethornis superciliosus; assembly: GCA_023637945.1. NCBI lineage: Eukaryota > Metazoa > Chordata > Aves > Apodiformes > Trochilidae > Phaethornis > Phaethornis superciliosus. The sequence continues at coordinate 25,955,457 of JAJQWJ010000009.1, forward strand.
TGCTCTGGGAGACTCTCAGACCCTGGGTCATGCTGCAGACCATCTCAGTGAACTACAAGAGGGGCTGGTTGAGACCAAGGGGAAGAAGGCTTGATTGCCTTCCTGTTTTACAAGCCAAGAGGAAGCCAGGATATCCTGATGTCCAGATCTTCTCTCAGGACCACAGACACTGCCTCTGCAAGGCTGGATGGACTTCCCCATCCCCAGTGTGCCAGGGAGCAGAGTTCACTGGAGGACAAGCATCATGTCTTTCTCAAAACACTTTGCTAGTTCTCTGTTGACTTCCAGTTAGTTCTCATGGCTGCTAAATCTGAACCAACTCACTCTTTCAGATGCTGCTGAAATCCCCTGAGGGTCTCCCAGCTTCTCTTTCAGGAGCAGAGCAGCTCATGCACTGAGGCTTGGACTGGACATGAATAATTTGCTTTTAACTCTGTCCTCAGGGCTCTGATATGCTCCTAGCTCCAGATCTAAGGCCAACAAGCCCCACTGAAAACCAAAGCTGGGAGCCTTCATCCCTTTCAGGCTTCTTGTTTGTTTCAGTGTTATGAATGGTGTTTGGATGCTTGTTAATCATCTGAGCTCAAGGAGGTGGAGTCCTTTGCTGTTAGTAATGTTGATATACTGCTACCATGCTACACACTGAAAATATTTCAACTTTCTTACCTCCACATATGTATGCAGTCAGGAACAATTACTAATGTCAATCGTATCTGCTTGCTAGCTTGTTTTTTTTTCCCTGTTGGTCACGCTGTAAATCATTTTCACATTTACAACATTAAGAAGGCACTCAGAGCAATCATTCTTGTGGTCAACAAACTGTTACTGCTTCTCAAGTGTCACGGGTCACTACTTAATTACTGGATTTCACTCCCAGTTAAAACCATTAATCTTGTCTCCAGCACCTTTCTCTGGGCCTCTCAGTCCAGTATGTTTTATGTTAGGCATATACAGCTCAAAGTGCTGTTTTTTGTTTTCTTTTCACAGCAGCAAAGGTTCTGTAGCTGGGATTTCTGGGTTTAAGAAGCAAAATCATCTGGCAGAGGCATCGTTTGGACAAAGTCTCTATAAGCTGAGCCTCTCTGTAGGGAGCTGGGTTTTTCAAACAGATGCAGAGGTACCAAATACGGCAAAAATTAAAAAAAAGGAAAGGAGAGGAAAGGAGAGGAAAGGAGAGGAAAGGAGAGGAAAGGAGAGGAGAGGAGAGGAGAGGAGAGGAGAGGAGAGGAGAGGAGAGGAGAGGAGAGGAGAGGAGAGGAGAGGAGAGGAGAGGAGAGGAGAGGAGAGGAGAGGAGAGGAGAGGAGAGGAGAGGAGAGGAGAGGAGAGGAGAGGAGAGGAGAGGAGAGGAGAGGAGAGGAGAGGAGAGGAGAGGAGAGGAGAGGGAAGGGAAGGGAAGGGAAGGGAAGGGAAGGGAAGGGAAGGGAAGGGAAGGGAAGGGAAGGGAAGGGAAGGGAAGGGAAGGGAAGGGAAGGGAAGGGAAGGGAAGGGAAGGGAAGGGAAGGGAAGAAAGGAAAGGAAAGGAAAGGAAAGGAAAGGAAAGGAAAGGAAAGGAAAGGAAAGGAAAGGAAAGGAAAGGAAAGGAAAGGAAAGGAAAGGAAAGGAAAGGAAAGGAAAGGAAAGGAAAGGAAAGGAAAGGAAAGGAAAGGAAAGGAAAGGAAAGGAAAGGAAAGGAAAGGAAAGGAAAGGAAAGGAAAGGAAAGGAAAGGAAAGGAGAGAAGAGGAGAGGAAGGAAAAGAGCAATAAAGCAATAGGGGAGTTCAGTGGTAGTGCTGAGGTTGTACAGAGCAGTGTCACCTAATCCAGGGGAATTCCCCAAACTTCATCCCACCAGAGATTATCTCTGCCTCCTGCACTCTTGGCAGCCTCTGCCTGAGACCAGGCTGGGTATGAACCAGCAAGGAAAGGCAGGCTAACCCAGCAAAGCAGACATTAATTTATGAGACCTCAAGGTTCATGAGGAGTTGAACTTGCCTGTGAAGGATTACACGTGCTTTTAAGAGGAGTTGGCTTCACTTACTCTGCCCTGGAGAAGGGTGGAAGCACACAGACCACATGGATGGCAGGGCAGCATCCAACTCCTCCCCATCTGTTTCTGGCATTGATGGGAATTCATAGGTGGTACTTTGGACAGAGAAAGGCTCCCCTGTTGTTCCTTACATGAAACTGCAGCAAAAACATACTGGGAGTTATAAGCACAGAAATGGAACATAAGGGCTACAGAAATCTAACAAAGCTTGTTTCATAGGCCACATCCACAGTGCATTTCTACAAAATGCCACGTGAATCACACTTAATTTACTACAGAATATATTTTTCTATTTCAGAAAAAAAAAAAAAAAAGAAAAAAAAAAAAAAGAAAAAAAAAGCCTGTGGAGGACAAGAGCCTTGCTGCATGTTAGCTGTAAAAGTTCCACAAATATGGGATCTATTAAACCTATTATTTGTTTATGATGTGAAAGTGATTAATCTATTCTTAAAGCAAAAACATGAAAACACTAAATGCTGGGACTTAACGGGAGAGTAGCCACTGATTCTTGATTATAATAAAGTATATACTATGATTCTTTTCTACTCTATCCATGATTACCATGACACACAGTTGCCACAGCCAAAATCAGGATCATCCAGTAAACATTCATCCAGTAAACACATTCCCTGCCTGGAAGAGCTTCTAAGCAGATGGAAACTGGATGATTACCCCAGGTTTGTAGATGGGGAACCGGGATAAAGAGTCAGCATTACTTGCCCAAGGTCATGGTGAAGATGTTGAGCAGCAGCCCAGGCATTTTGTCTTAGCTGTCACCTGGAGCCACGTGCCTGGGCTGATCCAACTGGGACATTCAGCATGAGCACGGGGACATCCATGTGGCCCCAATTACAGAGCCAGGGCCTTGGTTTCACTTCCTGGACTGGATACAATAACAGGATGCTGGGATATTTAGGCTGTGTTCACTTCAGGGAATGATTTTTTCTTTAAAAGCAGGGGGAGGTGGTGGTGGTGGGGGAAAGTCTGTTTCTTTCTAAGATGTCAAATTGTGGCAATATGGAGATACAAACCTCACACAACTTTGGCTTTTTACCACTTCCTTCCTCAATGCCTCTCACTTTTGCTTTTAACATCTTGCTAGTGTTAAGGTATTCCATGGCTTTTAGGGAGGACCTTATGTTTCTAGTCACCCTCCTTTCCTGACCCTCACCTGGCTCTTAGGACCTGCTCACCCTTTCTTGGTGCTGCATCTTCTACCCCAGAGCTGCTTCTCTCCTTTCAAGCTTGGGACATTTCTACCATGTTGAGGTGATCATGCAAATGCCATCACTGAAAGCTGGTGTCACTGGGAAGAGATTCTGGTCCTTCACTGATGGGCTGCTGATAAAACCAAGTATCTTGAAGTTTAACAGCCTGTCAGAGCTTTTGCCTTTATGATTCCTAGGCAGAATAAGAGGTTTTTGGGGTCTGTGCACCTTAAGGTCATTGTTTCATTCAGACCGTGTTTGATTTGAGGTCCAAAAACTGATCAAAACTCAAAAAGAGCAATTGTGGTGATATGTTGCCTTGCACCACAAATTTCTGTGTATTTTCTGTGACATCTTGTCTCAAGGTCATCAGGTTGATGTTAACCTTCATATTCTCTCTGTTCAGAGTATCTCTGAAATCAAGGCCATCAGCAAGTTTCATTACAATATGTGGCATGGTTGCTAATAAGAGGATGCAGCAACATTCCTAAAACCCAACACTAAAGAGCTTCATGAGTAATTCCCTTTAGTCAAAGAATTTCCTTTTCACATAATATGTTTCCTTTCATACAAATCAACAGTTTCTGTACTTTTTAGATCTTGTACAAATTCCTATTTTTTCCCATAAAGAGCCCTTTTCCATGTGGCCCTGCATGATGTACTTTACTGAAGTCCTGATCAGTTGGATTCATTATATGTCCTTGAGGAAATCTCTAGCAAAGAAGCCAGATGAAATTAATATCTCTCTTTGGCAAATCCCAAACTTGTTCTCTATCTCAGTTCCCATCTATACTTGTGTCTTTAATTAGCCTTTCCTCCAACTGCTGTTTTAAAGCTTTGTATGCTATTAAAAATGGTTAATGGCAACTGATTTTACCTGCTGCTTTAAAGCAAACTATTTGTAATCTTTGTTTCAAAGTGACTCTTGGTTTCCTCTACTCTTACACTTTCCTGGAGTAGAGTTTGCAAGCTGGTTGGAGAGCAGCAATGGATCATTGGATCCTCTCCATGGAAAGGAGACCCAGTGGCATCTGGGAATTGCAAGGTCAGGTCCTAGCATTCAGAGTGGGATCCTGGGCCACAGAAAGCATGAGAAAAGCTATCATTCATCTCAGAGATCCTCAGTCAGAAATGGTGGGTGGGACAAGTAGGTGACACTTTGTGCCCAGGTGGAGAAGGAAGGAATTGGATTTCTCCTTTTTCCCACTTGCCCATCGTGTGAGAAGAAATTGAGGGTGGTTTATGCATTCACTCCCTAAGTTATTGTTCAAGTGGCATTAGGGTTGAGTAGATGTGAAAAGGGGAAATTTATTGACATGCTTTTGCTCCTGCTTGGAAATAGAAGTTTTGGTTTGTGTCTACATCTATATTGATACAAACTCAAGTTGAGATAAATCATGTGAAACACCTGCCTGTGGTTGAAATCAAAGAAATGTGTAATCTGCCCAATCTGAAAAATACCAGCCAAAACAGATGAGGAAGTATAATATGGGTAAAGAATACAAAGAGTCTAAAACTTGTCAGAAATTGAAATCTGGTAGGTGGAAACCTGGATGCAACAAAAGGGAAATGGGAACCTACCCAGGGTGTGGCAGGAGGAGGATTATGTATACATCCAACAGGAAGGTGTGGGTTTGACTTGGGAAAGTAAGCAAACAGAAGAGAGAAGTTCAGCTCTTCATTAAATAGAGAATAAAATGCCAAAGAGTCTGGCATGGAAGGAATGCTGGAGTAGATCAGAATCTGGATCTTGCAATGTGTGAGATGAGTCGTGGGTGAGAAATTTTCTTCTCTTAGGTGAAGCTGGAGCTGTGGCTTGCCTTGGCCCATGGTATTTTGTAGGCAGGGAAGTGTTTTCCAGCCAGATCTTTGCTTTGGATTCCTCTTGCATGTTCAAGTAGAAATAATGAGTGAAGTCAGGCTGAGGGGTCCTGCAGGGTGATGAACACTGTGTCCTCCCAGCAGCTTCTGTCTCCCAGCCTTGGAAAGAAGGACCTTGGCTGCTGTGTCCTCCTTCTCCTCCTCTGCAGGACCACAAAATGCAGGATTTAGGAAAACTGCAAAGGATGGTAGAAAGCCTTGGTGCTGGTGTGTATCCATGGCTGAATGACTGGTGTGTATCCATGGCTGTGGGGTTTGTGGGACTGAGCAGGTTCCCTGGGGTGTGTCCATTTTGTTGCAAGCAGTTCATAAATCTACTAATTATGAACAAAGGATATTCTGTTAAGTGTAAATAATATCTGAAATATAATCTCTATAAATGTAGTTCACATAGCCATTAATTTTATAGATTGTTGGAGTAATTAACAGTGCATAAAGAGGACTTCCTCCAATGAAAGTGTGATTTTGTCTGAATGGACCTTTGTAGTGATCTCTAAGACAGTGTTGTAGAGTGGAAATGGAAATTCATCTTGCCTTTGTTTCCTTATTTTGGCATTTTAAAGTGTTTCTGAAGTGAAAGTTTTTAATCTAATGGCCTTCAGTAATTTAACTTGTTTGCTTTTGTGGGTCATTATAAATCATACTGAATCATGTCCTTCATGAGGTAAATTATAGAGTCAAATATATGAACAAACACTGTCTTACACAGAAAGGCTGTCATGGTATCTATAGCTGGACAAAATCTGCAGTGTGATCAGGATTTGTTTTGAGGTGAATTCACTTTTTTTTTTTCCTTCTCTTCAAACACTTTTCTTTTGCTTTTTGTGTGCCCAGTCAGTAGCTAAAAACAGTTTAGCACTGCAGCAGAAATGAAGATCTCCATTTATTCTTGCTGTCTAAAAGTTATCTCCTCCCAGTGGGAAATCAAAGAGCAGAACATCCTCTCCTACACTGCTGCTGCTCTTTCATCTCTCTCCTTCACCTGTAGCGTCTCCATTTCTTTTTATACAGATCCTGTGCAATTTCATAACTGTTTGCAGATGAAAACCCCTTCTGCCTTTCTTCTTGGATTTTTGAGCCTTCTGCTACCAAGAAAACGTTTTGCTTTGGGACTGTGGGAGCGTTGACAGCTAAAAAAGGCAGCAGGAGCAAACAAGGTTAATGCAGCCACTTCACTGGGCATAACCTTGCTCTTCCCTGATGGTGTGGGGAGAAAGATGCTTCAAACAGGCCAGAGATGGGCAGAACCAGAAACTTCATTATATTTGTCTCCTGTTGATGGAGGAATAAGAAAAAAAGACAAAGTTGGACTCCTGTTTCTTCTCTCTCATGACATGAACCCCAAGAAAGACAGAGCAGCCTCTAGCTTTGGATTTTCCATGGCCATGACTTGATTTTTTTGCAGTGCAGATGTTGCTCTCCTGTGTCCATCAAAGAAGCAGACACTTAATACCAATTGGTGAGAAAAGGAGTTGTGTGGGGTAACCTGGATACCAGAGCTATAAACTCAATTTTCAGAGGGATTTGAAAAGGTGTTAAAACCCCATCTCCCTCTGCTGTTAGTGGTGGATTGTCTGTCAGGTTGAGTGCTTTTCATCTACTCTGCTTGTATTCCTTTTGCAAAGAGTTCTTCAGAAATACTACAGATTTTCAGACATGCTTTCCTCCTGGTTAACCTTATTCAAATAAATTTGCATCTTTTAGTTCCCAAGATGTCCTTGCAGTGTCAACATCAGTTTTGGTAAGGATTTGTCTAATAGATATCTAGAGCTCAAAGGTTTTGTTGTCATAATACTTTTGCCCTTAATGAAATTAAGTGGTGCCCATTTGGCATTTATTACAACAACATTTCCTTCATGTGAAGGAAATTATACCTTATTTCTCTCATTAGACTAAAATATAACCCTTTTAATGTGTTAGTGTATCATTGCGTAAATTATGAGGACTTCTCTCTGGTTATATGGAATGCAGACTTTTCAAAACCGGAGAGCAGAGATTCTGGGCTGTGAAAATAAAAAGCAGATGTCTTTCTCCCTCTCTCTCAGGAGGTTAAAGCTTATCAGGGTATTTTAACTCTTGAGGTCCTGTGACAGGCAACATCTCTAGAACAGAGGGAGCTGGCACTCTCAGGTGCATGATGGGGCATCTGGTTAATCCTGATTTGCTCCCAGGATTTGTCATGGGGCAAAACTCAGTGTTACAAATATGAAAGGGAAATTTTGCCACTCCTGGGTTTTCTTTCATGTAAGTGAAAGGAAAAGGTGGCCTATAAATACCTATTGGGTCATTCTCCCTTTGAAGCCCTCATGGCAGACTTTCTAGTGGAGTTGCTTGCTTGATTTGCTTATCAATGTGAAGTTTATTTCCATCTCTGCACCCATCACCCTGTGGCTTTTCCATATCTCTCACTGTATCTAATAAGCAGCAGGAGTTTCTCCATGTGAGTGCTGAAACACTTGGGCTGTGCGGGGAGACTGGACACCAAAAAGAAGGTAAAAATCAAACTCATCTCTATCTTACCCATAACCTCTGTGCAGAGGAGTGGGTGATAGAAAGCAACCTTCATGACTTTTGGGGATCTCTTGAGCAGGGGTAAGCCTGGCATATTCCTTTAGATCCCATCTGCAGATGGCTGAAGGCATTGGAAGTAAACCTGGAGCCCCCAACAAGGTGGCTGAACAGGGTAATGATTTCACTGTGAGAAAATGAACTTAGGGCCTCCTTAAGGGCTGTGGATTGTGTGGAAGAAGAGGAGCATTTTAAAAAAAACTATATAATCTGCAGAAAACAGATATTTGTAATGAAAATTGATTTAAGCAATGTGTGAAAGCCAGGCAGATGACTCCAAAACGTGTGGCTGGCCTGCAATTCATGATATTGCCACAATGGTTTATAGTGTGTGGAGGGAGAGTTATGACGCAGAACAAATGAGATAAAAAGCTTGTTTAAGTGTGATTAAATGGGTCTAAAAAGCTGCCCATTTTATGGGAAGAAGCTGCAGGCATGATGCCAAGCTCTAGCATGCTGTATGGTTCACCAGCTCGTCATATCCATATGGGCTGATTCGGAAGAATCTGTTTAAAAGTCATCCAAACAATTTATGGAAGTTCTCATCACTGGGCCTAAGTGCATAAAAGGAAGATGCACCCAACAAGGTGCAAAACCAGTACCAGGATCTTCTGCTCTTAAAGACAGCAGTTTATAGGTTAGAAATTGTCATCCACTGACATCAGCCCAGTAACCATTAGCACCGGTGGGGTGGTCATCATCTTGACATTTCCATATGGAATTGTATTTGTTGGCATCCAGATAAAATGAGGAAGGATCACTGAGACTGGACACTCATGGGAGGAAAAGTCACGTTGCAGATGGATCAGATATCCTTGCAATGAAAATGCTCCTTCATCCAGCAAGTTTCTTCTCTGGTGGTTTATCCCAGAGAATTGAGCTGGTCAGAATTGTTCCCACGAAATATCATTCCTTAAGCTTGGCTTATTTGTTGGAACTGTGCTGAATGCAGTAGACTTTCCCCATGCTTGAGGAAGAGAGCTTGAGGAAACCCACCTGTACTCCTGGCAGATCTCTTCCAGGACAGGAGAAATGTAATGTGTACAAGTCTCTGGATCCCAAGAGGATGCACCTGGTGGATTTGCCCCAAGGCCAGGGATGCTGGGAGCTGTACAGCTGCCCACTGAAGCTGACAATCTTTGACATGCATTTCACTGGGAGGCTGCAGCAGGATCTGGGGAGTTTCTGGCTTCCTGGAAATTGCTCTCTTTTCAAAAAACTAAAAAAAGTTTCAGTTCTATTTGGATCAACCCCAAATTATATATATATATATATATATATACGTGTGTGTATATATATATATATTTAAACCCTTACATTTTCAAGGCACTGGAAACACTGCTTTTCAGCCAACTCTACTTGATAGTTTTATAGGGCTTTGCCATAATAAAAGTGAAGTGAGACGAAACAGAAAAGCCCTGCTTAGTAACAACAGGGGGTGGGGGAGTGGGAAGGGAGGCCCTAACCAGAGACAGGCTTGCTGGGTGACTTCTGCCAGCAGAGGACAAAATATATGTGCCAGAAGCATGACTGAAATCACATGGCTACAAGGCTTTGCATCTCAGTAGCCCCACAATCTGGAGTAACTCAAGGTGCCTCTTTGGAAAGTGGGGTGCCCTGTCCTAAATGGTCACTGACCTAATTTTTTTTTTTCTCAGGAATATCTGAGCAGATGCTTTTAGCCTCTTATGGCTGTCTTCCCACATGTGGAGCTTTGCTTTGTCACCAGGCCCTGCCAAAGATCCAGTCTTCCTTTTGACAACAAAGAACTGCTTTTATTTACTACAAAAGCTGGTCTGGCCTTGGTTCTCAGTTTTGTAAATTATTCATCTCGTGTCAGTAGTAATGGAGCTCCTCTCCTGTGTTAATAGGTTGGGTTCCAGCAAACTATCAAGTCCAGGTTTTGAGAGGGGACCAAGGGTGGGGGATAGTAAGGCAAAAGTGATTTAATTCACAGTCTTCCTTAACATTAACCAGACAGGTGACCAGCTCTCCTTTAGATAATGTCCCATCCATCCCTTGCATTGGGGGTAGCTATGTTCCTGTCCTGTTTCTGTGGGGGATACTGACTGATAGATAACCAGGATCTACCCTGCCATACTTCTGCCTTCTTGCTTCCTATCTTAGTTCCTTCTTTCATTAAGGTATCTTTCTGTATTGCAGATTTCTTAGCAGGATTAGGACTATCACCAAAACTAGATCAAATCAGCCATGGCTTGAAACCAACCATGGTTGCAGAGAGAACACCAGCTCTGGATAACCTTTTCCAGAGCAGCAATACCTTGTTAAGTAAAACATCTTTGTAATGTTCAAGCTTAGCTTCCCCTGTTGCAGTTTGTGTTGCACCTTCTATTAACTTTCCTCACCTAGAAACATCTGTCTCAATTACCTTTGTCACTGTCCTTCATGTAGCTGTAGGTGGCTGTTGGATTCCCCTTCAGCCCTCTCCTCACCAGACTGTACAAACCCAGCTCCTTTATCCTGTCTTTTCCCAGCTGGGAATGAACTCCTGAATCATTGATTGCCACGCTTTGAGTCCAGCTGTCCAGACCATTTGCAACCAATACAATCATCTCTTTGTCCAGTCCATACTTCCTCAGCTTACCAAAGAGGCTACTTTGGGAAATAATGTCCAAAACCTTTCTAAAAAACAAAGTATATGACAGCAATACTCTTATCTCATCTCATATAACCAGTCATTCCATTGGCTAAGGCAATCAGATTGGTCAAGTGTGATCTACCTGTGTTGGCTATTCTCTATTTGTCCTCTAGTTCTTCCCATGTGTGGAAATGGATTCTAGCAGCAGTTTTCTGTGGTTCTTTCAGTGCTGGAGAGAACCCAGCTACCCAAAATCCTCTTACCTTTCTTACAGATGGGTGCAACATCAGCCTTTTCCTGGTCATTAGGTCTTCCCCCAATCACTGTGATATTTTGCAGGTAATAAACAGTGGTCTAACAGTCACATCATTCATCTCCTCCAGGACCTTGAGGTGAAAACCATCCATCTCCATGGATGTGAATATTTTCACCTACTCTGTCTTGTCTCTAACTTGTTGCTCCTCAACTGCTGTCTCTCCTTTCCCAAGCAATCCTGGTTTGTGCAGAGGTCTAGAGGAAAATCTGTTGGTGAAGACAAAGGGAAAAAAAGATGCTTAGCACTGTAGCCTTTTTCAGACTGAAAGTCATTCTCTGTCTTCCCTACAAATGAAATTTTTTTTCAGTGAACTTATCCCATTTGGACTGTAAGTAATGGCACTGCAGGGGAACAGGTTGTAGTCATCCAGAGCTGAGTATGAGGCAGGGATTTACTTTGCTGAGTTAGGGCAGATCAGTCTCATGTAATGTGAATCTTTGCACAGCCTAAGAGCCTGTGTAAGGTCCTTGCAAAGATACAAGTTCTCAACTGTATATGAATATCACATTCACCAAGAATGTTGTAAAATGATTTCCTTTAAGACTGAAGTCCAAGGGAGGATGAATTCTCTACACAACTTTGATACGCTTATATCTCCTCTTAATTTCATGGATATTCTGGATAGTAAATCCCTTATCTCCAACAATGTGAATAGTTTACTAAACATCTGTCAGCAGCACCCGTGCCCATCTTGCTAATCTGGAATGCCAACATGCCTCCAAACCCTAAAAAATGCTTAATGATCTGTATCTCCGCACTTAACATGCGATGCAATTAACTCAAAAATTGTGAAGTGTCTGCACTGTGCTTTATTTACAAGGCAATCTTCAGACATAGGAAAAAACTCATTTCCAGAAGGGAAATGTTACTGATGCGTGCAGTTGTAAAGAGTGAGAGACAGAGTTGGGACTGAATTGGGCCTTAAAGGTCAGATGGTTATCAGAACCAGCAGAGCTTGAAAAACCAAGCGAGAGAACTCCCAACAAATAGGTCTGTGGCATTTAGGCACTAAGTTAAATAGGATTTGTGGTACGTGCTGCTTCAAGCTGTGCCAAGAACAGCATGAGTAGCCTTTCTTGTTGAAAATGGGCACATCTGGTCCCAGTCCTAGTTGGAACCAGTGGGACAAGAAAAAATATGCTGTACTACCAGTATTTGTTTTGAAACCTTTAGTGAAGGATACAACCCAGGCTGGACATCCATAGTGTTATGTGATCTCTCCTTTCTTTCTCAAGCTCTGCTCTCAGCACAAACCAGCTCACACGTTGGAAAGCACAGATCATGGGGCAAAAATGAGCTGGGATCCTGCACACTTCTGTGTTCTATTCCCCCCTGAGTCACCAAGCTCCCTCCAGCACCATCTTTCTAGAGTAACACAACAGCCTTGCATAGAGGAAGAGTTAATTCAGCCAACCTAGAGAGGGAGAAATGGAAGAAAAATGAATTTATTTGGTGGGGCAGGCTGATGACAGCAGTGACAGTGAAACTTGTGTCTGTCCTGCCCCTCTTTGTATCCTTATTCCCAGGCCAGCTTCCATTTTACTGGCTCGTACTGCCCACCACACTGAGAGGGAAGGCAGAAACAAGAGAAGTGGGTAGATATAATAAGAAATTTCAAAGATGTTGCTGCTGGGTTTGCAGATGGTGGCAGCAGATGACAGAAATGAGGTCATTTTCCCTCTGAACATTTCTTTCATCCCTAATAAAAAAAATCTTAAAACAAAGAGGTCCTACAAGAAATGTGGAGTTTTCTCCCTCTCCTTTTTTTTTCAACGAGAAGAAGGTAATCAGAGCAAAAGAGAGTATATTCTTACTCCTGAAGTGAATTTTCCAGATATCTCAGTGATGGCCTGTTTTACACAACTCCCTTTTAGGCTCAGAACTGAGACAATCTTTGTGCATCTTAACCCAGCTCATTGCACTCCAATAGAACTTCCCTTGACATTGGCTATTTTTCATTCTCCAAGTCCCTGTCATCAATTCTTATTTATTTATCTTGTCTGTGGTAGGGAATTTCTACATGGAAATCTGTTAGTTGGGTTTGAAAGACTTCTAGACTTTCTCTTGCTCCAGGCTGATGCCTGGCAGGACAAGGAGTGATGACTTTTCTCACCACTGGCTGCAACTCTTCTCCTCCTGGTAGCTCTTTTGGAGCTTGGGTTTGCCAGTGGCTCCTGTCCCCTTCTTCCATCAGGAAAGAGTTTGAATGTGAGTTGGGTTTCCCCACCCCAGGGTGAGCTGCTTGATGCAGACAGCATCCAGACCAAGCCAAAAGATGACAGTATGGACAGTTTGTCTGTGTGAGTCCAAAATGTGGTTTCTAGTCATGAGCTGACATAAGAGCATAGGCTGAGCTCATAGTGTCAAGTGAACAAGTCTTGGAAAACTTCTCATTTTTCAATCCAGACCTTTGCAGCAAGACACCTTTGGAGCTCAGAGACTTCAGGACCTATTTCCATGCATTTCTGCCTGACATTTATTTCTCCTGGCTCTGCCCAAACAATAAAAAGGCAAAGGGAAATTTAGCTTGTACAAGGTACATTCCTGTCTCGATGCTTTTATATTCTGCATGTGTGAGTTAGACAGCTGTACTACCAGTAAGAAAGAACCACCACCTTTTCTCTTTTTATTTTTAGGGAGGATTCAACAATGGGTATTTTTCCCAGAGATAGCTTTCCTTGCATGCTTCATGCTCTCTTCAGCAACACCTCTTCCTCCTGCATCCCCATTATTCCACTGTGTGTTTCTGGTGGGAAGATTTGTGCTGATCTTGGCTCAGCAGGCTTTACAGATCCCTTAGTTACAGCCTAATAAGTGGGGAGTAGTTATTAAAGGAAAAAAGAAACCCAAATAAAACCCATCATGACATTTCTTAAAATAATACGGATTGCTCATTCAGCTGTTCACACGCTGCAGAGTAGAACCCAGACCCTTTCTCAAGCTGAAATCCTTCTCAAAGCCTGGATGCCATTGAGGATTTAGGACTGAATTCTCATTTATACTGAGGTCTCTGGAGCCAGCAAGCACAGGATGTAAATTATTTTTACTCTCACTTTCACATGAGAATTAGGCCTTTAGAGTCAACTTGAGTTACCTTGTGTTGGCTGCCTCAGTCACAGATGACCACCTGTTGTTTCTTGGTTAGGCTGAACTCTATTTGGGGTTTTTTTGGCAGGAATGCAGCTTTTTGCAGTGTTTTCATAGCCCTGACCACTAGGTGCTACTACAACACAAATACAGTGATGGTTACATGGAGTCAGCCAGATCCTGGCCCTGGGAACTCAGCATGGAAAGGTTTTTCTGCTTCCTTAGTTCCTCTTGCCATTGTAACCCCTATGTCTGAACTGGTGTGGGGCTGGTACTGGTGTGGGGCTCAGGGACAGGCCCAGGGCTGGTACAGAAGGACAGGACCTGGTGGTGAAGCTGAAACAACCTCCTCCAGGAACTGAGCCCCCATTCAGGAGAGGATCTGGGGGATGGAGTCCATGGTGTGCATGAATCTCAGGATAAAATATGGGAGAGGATTGCACAGGGGGATGATGCTTTTGGTCACCACCTCTTGGTGGAGGACCTACTGCTGAAGGCAAAATGGGAATTACTGCTGCATTCCTCTCAGATGGTTCATTTAGGAATCTGGTTTGTGGAGTTGAGGATTAATAATGTTTGGATCTTCTAGGCTGACATCCTCAGTCTTTTCAGCAGTTCACCAGCTCTGGGGAGCAGTTGAGTGATCCTAGTCAAAGGATCACCTCCAGAAAAGCATCTTCTCAACTTCAAGACATCAGAAGAGGAACACCACCAATTTTCCATGGTTATCCATGCTCCGTCTCTAACCCAGATTATGTTTTCCCACTTGTTTGAATTTGCCTCCTTTGGAATATGGCAAAGCTTCTCCTGGAATGCCTGCAACTAGGAATCAACCAGGAATCAAAAATATGATGTGATAGATCTGTGTTTTTCCACTGCAGTTCCTTTCTGGTTTATGTTTTAGTCTTTTTTTCCCAGAAGAAAAAGGATTCTTAGTAAAATGGAATTTTTAATTAAAGCAACAAAACAAAACTTGGTCTTGAAAACCTCAAAACTGAAAAATCTGGTTTTAGGGAAATCTTGTTTCTTAGGCTGGCTTTATTTGATATCTTATATCCTCAGCATGATGTTGTCTTTCATAAGACTTAATTTGTGTAATAGAAGCCAACAATAAAGGCAGCAAATATTTCCTTTGCCCTGTTACTGGCTTTAGTTTATCTGGGCTGGCTTCAGCACCTCTAAGGAGGCAGCAGTTTGTCCACCTCTGCCTTAGAACAAATATATTAAACAAGAGACAGAGACTCCTCATTATCCTGGGCTCTTACTTGTTCATCTGAGCAATTTGCTTTCTGCAATATGACCTAAGGACCCACAGGTCTTAGGAGTTCCTACCCCTGCTCAGTCCCTGGTGCTTCTCCAGTTCACACCATGGCAGTCTGGGGCTCTACACTGAAATCTTTGTGTGATTTTTTTTTTTTTTTTCATGGTGAATATGGGCCATCTGCCAACAGGGCAGAGGGCTGTATATTTTGTAGTCCTGAATAATTCTGCTACTGTCTTCTGTAAAATAAGTGAGAATGTTTAGATTTTTTGTTGGTGGTCTCTAATGCTCTCATAGATTTACTCTTAGCTTCTGGGGAAAAAAACCCAACAATCTTTATCTATTGAGCTTGTAAATTTTGATTACTCTTGACATGGTCTACTGTTTTATGCTGTTTTAATTACTCCCCTGCCTCGTATCCAATTGGAGTAGGAATTTAGAGCTGGTTCAGTTTATCATGCATGTAATGCAACTTAGAGAAAAGCATTTCACTAGAGAGCTTTGACATTGTTTGCTTGTGTTTGGTCCTCACTTTACTGCTAAATTGAGTTTTTCTTTTTAGTTGAGTGCAAAATGCAGACCAAAAGGATACAGGCATTTGTGAAAAATCTTAGCATTTGTTTTATCTTTCATCTACTGCCTAAGAAACTGTTGAACCCAGGCAGGATGGGAGCGTGCTTCCAACAGCTTCCACCCTCCTCCAACATGAGCCATTCCAGGAAAGATGAAATTACCAGTTAGGTGGCCACAGCAGATTTACACCACGTGATCTGTTCTCTGCTTACAGTGGGGTTTGACCTGAAAGCTAAATCCAGAAATCAGCTCACACCTTTTCCAAAAATGATGAGCTGGATAGTGTGTGTGCTGCATGGCAATAGTGTGGGGCCAGCAGGGGCCCTGTGCACAGCTGGCATGTGGCTGCTCTTAGAGCAATGTTGCTGCTACTTGGTTTGATCCATTTAAAGACAGGGGAGTATTTCTTTTTCTTTAATATTGGTGTTTTTTTTTTAATACTTGTAGAGTTCCCAGGTCACTGCATGACCACTGGTGTCGGTATTCCCGCAAGGACATATTTAGCCATCTTTTTAGACCTATCTCTGAAGTTCCTGGTAGTAGCATATGTTTAAATGTGAGTTTGCTAAGGAGAGAGCTCTCCATCTGACCAATAAATACTTGATGTGTTTGCTTTTTTCAAATGTTCAACCTCAAACCTCATCCAAACTTGAAAGCCTTTAAAACAGCTCCCAAAACCTGGCATTTCCGTACTGGGGGAGAAGAGCTATTGAGAGAGCTCAAAGAAATAAGTCTTTGGAAGCTCTTTTAGGGGAGGTTGAGGGAGGAGAGAAGTTTGGCAATGCAAGATAAAGCAGTCATATTACACAATTGTAATGCTGTCTCTCACTGGAACCGTGCTAAGGGGTCTGTAACACCGAGAGAAGAAATGTGCATGATCAGCAGTAATAGGACTGAGACAGAGAGTTTGGCCAGCAACAAAAATTTTAAATTTGCGTTGGATTGAGATGAATTTGCTTTCAAATATTGTGTGTTTCACTTCTACTGAGATTGCACTTCTTAATGAAGCCACTAAATTGTTGTAAGTAAATATTATATTATATATAATCTATTTAACATAAGTATTCTATATTGTTGAGAATATATTGTGTCAGAGAACTACCTTACTTTTGTTGGTTGAATGCTATTTTGGGAGGAAACAGATCAGAAGAACCATTCAATTAGTGTGCTTTCAGGCTTGGGTACTTAAAGGAAGAGCAAGACTTAAAATACTTTGTCAGACTACTTGGTATATTGTAGTTGACTGGCTGGTAAGTGTGTGTGTCACCATCTTTTCTCAGTCAGAAGATGTGTCGTGAACCTCATAGTGCCAAACCTTACAAGATATTTTTCTTCAACTCAAGTGATGGATCGTGCTTTTAGAATCTGACTGCAGGGCTTGGTGGAGTGACAACATGACATTTTTCATGGTCATAAAGTGGTTACAATAGCTCTGAAGTCTTGTGAACTGCAAATAGTTAGGAGCAAATTTTATCTGCTACTCAAAATTTCATGTAGATTGCTACATCTTTCCTTTAAACAATTGTTACTGTGCTTTTTGTGCAAACATTTGCTTACTAGCTGGGCCTGGAGATTACCAGTTCAGAATTCTCCTCGAGTAGAAAAATGGTCTTTCTTGCTGATTGACAGTGGATCCATTAGGTCCTCCAAATGGGTTTTTCTTTTGGGAATTTTGATCTTCATCAAGCCCTTCTTTAAATGATCGTGTTCCTCCCACCTCCTTGTCTTTTCACTTTCAGAGAACCCTATTTTGGTTCTGCAGTGCTCATGTTCTCCTTCAGACCCCTACCACAGACCAAATTAGCCCTTCCCATTGACTTCTTTCTCAGGACATGGTTGCAGCAATGAGAGCTTCTGTCATGAAGACAGCTGAGATGATGTCCTATGAGTTTTACATGCACCATAATTCTTCCTTTTCTGGATTGACAATGAGCAATTACTGGGGTTAGGTTGTTGGTAGCCTGCACCAGCAGACAAACAGGGACACCCAAGATAGGCTTGTGCAGGAAATGCTGTGACAGGCACAACTCTTATGGGCACCTCCCTGAGAGATACCAAACTCAAACAAGTGTATTAACAGAAATTCTGTTTATTGCCATGGCAGGCAGGCACTGAACACAGACCTCTCTAAAGTAGAGTTATTGAGGTAACTGTTTGAAAAGATGTTTAATTACAGACAAAAAAATAAAAGTGTCTGAGACAGTGGTGTTGTTTCCATAGAACTTCTTAGTCCAAGAGCAGCATGACACACTTGCAACTCCACTTTCAGAAGTAGCCTGGGTCCAGGAACACCTAGAAGCACCTCCACATGTGTGCAGTGTGTAGACTTGTAGCCAAACTAATAAACCTTCCTGGAACCACAAGAGATGAGAAGAGCTGCCCAGAGTCAGCTCTCTCTCTGGGATGCCATGGGGTGGCCTAGAAAAAGTAGATACCATTTGTATTTTTAATTTGTCTGGGTCTTTGTCTCACATGATGGAGGGCTGAATGTATCTTGAAAGTGTCTGAAGGACTGTGCTGCAAAGTAGCCATCTCAACAGTTGGTACTTGTATTTGGCCTTTGATATTTATCAGTATTTATAACAACATCAACATCCATGCACTATTTTTACATCCACTGCTTGAAGAGAGGGCAGGCTTGGCTTTGGTCACAGTGCTCTTTTGTATTCCTTGGTTCTTTCTTCTCTGCACTCCCACCTTGATTTTTGTCTGCTAGTTTGTTATATTTCTGGCAGAGGATACCTCCCTGGGCCAATACCCTTTAAGAGCCTCTAGAGAAGTGCACAGTAAAAGACCCAAAGTTGGAGAAAGACCTGGAAGACATATGAAGTAGAGCAGAGAAGTGGAGCAATGGGCAAGGGTTAATCCAAAGGAATAGGAGCCAGTTTTTGGCCTGAAGGCCAACCAGCTGTCTGCACTTACTGCCTCTGCTGCTGACTGAGTAATTCCAGTTTCAGGTTGGGAAGGCTGATATCAGGTGGCCTGCAGGAATTGTGCTGGGTGGTGGCCACAACCTGCTCCCCTCCACCACCAGATTTCTGCATGTTGTTGACTTGATGGCAGGTATGCTTCTTAATGGTCAATAAGCTGCCTAGGTCCTCAGATCCCTGAAATATGGAAATATATGGTGTTAGGAACCTCATTCACCACATCTTTATGTGCTTAGGTGGTTCTTTCTCCCCCTTAAGGCCAAAGTGACTGAGCAATGAGCTGTTTCACAGGATGTGATATTTTGAGAGAGGGCCCAGGTCTGTGCTATTTAGCCAGTGTTAAGAATGTGCCCAATTAATTTGCATTCTCTCTCCATTTTCTGAGCTTAATCCTACTGATGCTAACATCAGAGAGCTCTAAACAGCCTTTTCTTTTTCTGATGATGACTAAATCATCAGTGAGTGAGGAATGGAAAGACCTAGCTCCCTATAGCAAGCACCAAACTTGGTGCAAGCACTTTGCAATGCCAGCAGTCAGGTATGTCTGCTCCTTGCTTTATTGCCCAGTGTGGAAACATCCATTTTCCAGAAAGGGTTGAGGATGCTTTTAGGATGATTAGGTATACAGTGTTAAGATTTATACATCCCCCTGCTTCAGTGAGGGCAGCTCTGAAGTGACCTCATGGAAACCCCTCAAGAGTTTCAGTATGATTTCATGTGGGCTTATCCTCATCATAGACAGAGAGGGTGGAAAAGCTGCCTTGTAGCCAGCCAGCTTGTGCCTTTTATGAGTCCTCAACAGATGAATGAATTTGGTACTTATGTAAGAGAAGGAATTCTTTTTTCTACCCCCATGTTTCAGAGATTTGGATCATGCACTGCATAATTTTGATCGTGTCTTGTTCTCCATCCAAAGCTGCTTTCCAAGCATCCTGTATAGTTGAACATTACTCATCTGGGAGAAGCAAGGGAACCTGAGTAAGAATTTTACAGGGCAGGACAGAGTGATGAAAAACTATAACGTGTCAATGTTTGTATCAGCTCAATTTGAAATGATTCAAAGCTCCTTCTCTCCTTAGGAACTCACAGAGAGCTTGGGCAGGCCACCACCACTCCCTGGAAGTTTCTAAATACTAACTGTGCACCCAGGAGGCCTCTGGATGTTGTTAGACAAATTTAAGGGCATGTCTGTCAAACCCAAACTTGTGAGCTATGTGAAAGGGCAACAGTAGAGAACCTCTCTATTTGGCCTGCACATGGGGTTTATCTGAAACCTCCTTGAAATCCATTGACATGTGACCTGTGTATGAGTGACATGGTGCAAAATGCAGTTTGTAACTGGATTACAAAAAAAAAAAAAAAAAAGCTTTGAAACTTTTCCACTAATTTAAGGTCAAATTCTGTAATCCTCTCAGCTGTTTGCATTCTACATGGACAAGCTGGAAAACTTAGTCTTCACTTAGAAGCAGAAAGAAAACTGAAGGCATTTTAGGAGCTGAATGTTTCTCTCCTGCACCCAACAACATAGACAGGAAACATCTTCCCTCTCTGTGTTTCATTATTTGAAGAGGGTTTCCCAATCACAGTAACTTTATCTAGCAAATTGCAAATATTCCAGTTTTTGCTCAACCAGAGTTGAGTAATACTCAGCTGTGCAGCCTCTTCAGTGTTCACCAGTGCTCATCCTTTGCAGCTGTGACACCAAATAAATGATAGCAAAATTACAAAATTGCTCTCCCCCTTCATTCCTTCTCTCACCCACATACCCACACCTTGCCACATGCAAAATTTGCTCTGCAAGCACGCAGCCATCTGGTTTGTACTCCAATAGCAGGCAGCGGGATAACAAAGTAAAAACCCCCAAATCAAGGATGCTTGGGCATCATGCAGCCTGCTGAAATGAGCAGCTATCTTCAAGCTGTGTGCAAAAGCCCGGGGTGTAGTGGGGGGTAGGGTGAATAACCCTTTTATTTGTTGACACAAGTCATGAGTCTTCATTTTTCTTTCGGTAGGGAAGGCAGCGACTGCAGCAGTGTTTCTTCTACTTGTGATAAGAAGTGAAAATACAAATGTGGTGGGGAAAGAAATTAATTGTGAGGGTCCTAATTAAAATCACTGCGAGAGGGATTGCATTACAGTGCAAAGGAGTAGATGAACATGACCTTTCTGTGAACTTCTCAACCTTACTAGAAGCATAAATTTTAAGTCTCCTAGTGGAGAAGTGTTCTGGCACTGAGCTGGTGTCTACAATCAGGATTTTGTCTGCAGGTATCAATGCACAAAATCTCTGCCTCGTAGAGCTCTGGGTCCCCTGAGGCTTCTTATGTTTTGCCTTGGTTTGCTATAGTCCATATCAGAGGGTTTCAGCTGCCCCAATCCTCCCAGCCCGGAGCCATTCCAGGAGATGCAGGGAAAAGCTCTGGCAAGGAGGAGGTCAGAAAGGCCCTGGTAACTGGAGTGGAACAGAAAGCTGTGTACTGCAGAAATGCTTCCTGAAGATATATAACTTTTGTCTGCTACCAATTGTCACAAATTGTTAAGGCAAGCAATTTATGGCTGTGTAGCTCACACCCTGCTAGATTTCCATCTCTGACTCCTGCCTGCCATGTTGTACTGATTCCGTCTGATTTTTAACTTAGGACAGGACTATGAAACAGCTATGCTCACTTTAAGGAAGGCGTAGTTTCGTTATTTTTTTTTTTTCCTCATCATTAAGCAAACATTTTTGCTGAGTGACAGCTGTTTCTGCTCAGAAACGGGACACAAAGTTTAGCTTTGTTTTAATCCTGGGATGTTTATCATAGGACTTTGAAGCGTACACCCTTCATTTTCCCCTTCTCTATCTCTCTAAAACTTTAGGATTGAGAAGGAGCAGGAAGAAGGGTTTTCAAAGGGATGTTTCACTGTTAAAAGTTCAGCACTGCCCTCATATGTGATCTTCCTGGTTGGCAGCTTTATGGCTAAAACCTCTGTTTTAAAACTGGTGCTCACTGGTGATATCATGAACATGCCACATGGTGTGTGATGTCCTTTAGCGACAGCAGATTTATAGCATTTCCCCTCATAAAAATCCTCTCCCTTGCCAAAAGAGGTCCAGCTGGAGTTATGAAATCAGTAAGCAGAGACCCTGTGCAGTGAGGCAGCTTGGCCTTCCCAGTTGCCTCCATCTGTGGCCTGGGATCTGATAGCACTTGTGATCCTTTACTGTGGCTTGGCAATTAATAGGCAGCTCATCTCATTCAATTGCTATGAAGATTTAGTAAGGGCTTGCACAGGATGTAGTCAAAAAGCCTATAAGCCAAAAAATAAAAACCCCAAACAGCCCACCTTAATTGTGAGATATTACACCCCTGAAATTTAACTGCCTCCAAACAGACACAATCCTTTCTTGAGTCTTTGGGAAGCTTGGATGTCACCATGACCAAATCTAAGTTATTAATTCTTTCAGTTGGAAATGTGTTCTGAATCTCCTGTGACTATCTGACCACTGATGACTTTCATGTTGCTCACTGTGAAATTCATAGGCAGTTAGGGAAATGGAGACAGATCTGATAGCTAATTGCTGCAAAAATCATCTTCCAAATGGTTGAAAACCAAAATTCTTCAGCTGAAATCCACAAATGTCTTCATGCAATCCAAAGAGGTTCCCCGGTGGCGTCTGCAGGGTGAGGATTTCAAGATGCTGGAGCAGTATGGAGCAGGGGTTAGAAGGAACCCAGCAGAGGCAGCTTGGCTTTCCTATCACTCCAGAGGCCATCAGCTCCATCTTCAAAGCCACCACTGCCTCTCCTGGCCAAGGGACATTTACAAAGTTTGTTGGAGGGCTGCCCTGCCATGAGCAGAATGTAAGGGACTCATTTGCAAGGGATTAGAGAACAACTTCAGCTCCAGCTCCCTTTGAAAAGTCCATTTTGATACCAATTTTCTCAGGGGTAAGCTGTGTCTCAGAATTAGCTGGATGACTAGGAGTGTGTTGCTCCTCTGCTTACACCATGCTGGTGACATATGACACCACAGGGCAATGAGATTGGTGGCCAAGAGCCATGGCTACCAGACCTGTGTGCCAAACCCTCAGTTGGACAATCCAAGTGGAAAAGCTTGGTCCAATTCCTGCTGGAAAACATCCTGCTGCTCTGCTTGCCTCCACTGAACAAGGAGACTGGAGTTGAAGAGGTCTTTGGAGAGCAGCCTTGGGCTCAGGTGGTAGATCCAGCATCTCTAGCAGGCCCAGACCTGCTCCTTTGTGGTGTCCTCTGCTATGCTGAAAATCTCATTTGAAGTCCTTTAGAGCAGTTGGTTCTCAGCTGTGTGTTGCATGGGTTTCTTAATAAAAATATCACATGTGAAAGTCCAGCTACCCTCATAGGCAAGAGGAACTTAACCTTGGTTCAACACATGTGGAAGCAAGTCAGAAATGACTGCTGATGGCAGTGCCACTGAAATGAGTTGCATTAGCTCTGGACATAAAGGTTGTGAGATCAGAGGGGGGTTCTTTGTGGTGTGGTTGCTGACTTGCTTTCGTTTTTTTAAGGAGAGCTCTGTTTGGAAGGCTGGTACTTGAAAACTATTTCTGAAAAGAAATATATGTATATTTGTATGTATATAATTTGTAGCTGACACCCTGGCTTGAAGTAGAGGGAATGAAAAGGAAAATGGAAAAGCAAATTAAAAAAGAACAGTAAAGAAATAAACATCTCTGTGGATATGGGTTAAAAGTATAAAAAAAAAAACCCAGAGAAATCAGTTTGTGTCTTGTAATCTGCAAAAAAAAATGAGGACAAGAGAGTCAGCATTTTTGGTTATGACTTTTCCAATGCTTTGGCCGAAGGCAACGGGAGGACTGTCCTAGCTGGCTTTGTTTCTGCACAAAGGCATCACACCTGGCTCTGCACTATTTGTGCTGACTGCTGCCAGCCATGTAAAGTGGGAATTTAGGAACCAGATCTGAGGGAAAAAAAGAATAGAGTACGTTTGCATTTCAGCTTTGATTGCAGGAGCTTGGCGTGGAGCTGAGCCGGGGCGGGCTCCTTCACCCAGGCCCCTCCAGCAGGACACAGAGGAGGCTGTGTTAGTTTCCATGCTGCTTAACATTTGTATTTATTTATGCACAGCATTTAATTCTTTATTTATTCTGCATCTGAGTGTGGATTTAATGCTTGGCTCCGGGCAGTCCTGTGTTTATCTACGGGGCTGCAAGTGTTCAGACTGACAATAAGTTTTAACCCCAAGTGGAAAGGCCACCTCTAAGTTTGCTGCTGGAGTGCTTGTCTACCCTTTTGGACACCGAGGAGCTGCTGGTGGCTTGGCTGAGGCAGTGTTTGCTCCCAGGAACAAGACTGAGGTCACTAAGTCCATGCCCGGGGGCCAGGACCATTTTCTGGTCAGTTGTGGGGAGCAGGAGTTGCAAAACCTGAGGTGCTGGAGGAGTTGTGCTGCTGTTTGCCAGCAGAAAGGAGCTGGTCATGGGGGATGGAGTTAATGACACATTTGCACGTTGCTGTCTTCCTTGGCTTCTGTTGAGTGCTCTTGCTATTCTCAGCAACAAAACAGCCCTTGAGGGGCAGATGCCACCAAATGTGACAAGGGAATACCCCTGTGGATGCATTGGCTTCTGCTCCATCTTGGACAAAAAAGGCAGGAAACCAAATTACCCTGTCCCAGAGCCACGTCCATGCCCTGGGCCCCATCCGCACACCACATGGAGTGGGAAAGCAGTGGGGAGCCAGTGCCTTACCATTGTTCATTGTTGGCAGCTTCAGATCTCCAGCAGCAAATGGGGAGCCCACGTCCCAGTCCAACTTGCAGAAGCCATCCAGTTCCCTCTTTGTTCCTCAGAAAACAGGGGGATAACAAAGGAAATCCAGCAGCGTTGCGAGATCCGCACATAATAGTGGTAGAGCTGCTTGGGAGGGAGGAGAATAGGGGTTTATGAAATAAAATTACAGACCTACAAATTGCTTCTAAGTCCCAGGATGATACCCCAGCTGAAGGTGGGTCATGTGGGGGGGTCATGTGGCTGCCCTGTGTACTGCAGAAGAAAAGGCTTGGAGGTGTTATAGGAAAAAAGATAAAAGAGCAGCCAAGCAGCCTGTTGGTGCATGCAGTGGTGAATGGAAGGTGGGGCAGGGATAAAAGAGGAACAACTATCAACTAAAGATAATAGAGGAAGAGGCTTTTGACACTTCCATTTTCTAAAAACCAAAGAAAAGACCCTAGTTTGTTTTGTTTAAAAATCCTTTTCTGTGAAGGAAATGCTCTAATGACTGAAAATTACATTTTTGCATCGAGTCTTTTGGTTTGGGAAAAACTGCTTTTTCAGTAACAAACTCTTTCACATAAAGTATTCCAGATGGGTTGGAGGTGTTTCTGTGCAGAGCTGTAACAAGTGAAGATGCTTCTCAGACTGGATGTCTCTGCTTATTTTCATCTGCACTGGGGACAGTCTGATTGCCTCCTTTCCTTACAGTTACATGAAGGGCCAGCATCTTTTGCTGGGATGGCCACCAAACATGAGCTCTTTCAGACTAAGGATGGTTAGTGGTAGGTGACAGCTGAATTATATTACTTATGCTGATGTGGGACCACATCTTACAGAGCCAGGAACTCCAGATGTGGCTTGGAGCAGCCCTTTCTGGAGGACACACCAGGCACATGGCTCTCCCCATCACCTCTCCACTGGTGAGAGTTGGAGCCACAACCAAACGTGAGCCCTTGAATGGATAATTTCCATCTGTGGTACTGATCAGTAGGACACCAACACTACCTGTGGAGGTGAAGATATCCACCAAGCCATGCAGAAATGACACCACACGCCTGTCCCCCCTCATCCTTTTGATCCAGATGCTCTTTGTGCTGCTGTGGTTAATACTTCTGACAGGAATTAGTGATGTTGTGTATGGAGCTCATTTCTTGGCAGATCAGTGCAAAGGAAGTAAACAGTCCCTGTTTGTTTTGATTTTCTTCCCTCCTTAAGTCTGGTTTATTTTAGTAGATGGTCTTTTGATTTCATTAATTAAAATATGGCTGGATAGGGAATAAGCATGAAGACAAAGGACTTAAAATTGATATATACAAGAGGGGAGGAGTATTCTTCAGATTGCTGTTGCCTCTGAGGAAGTTGTAAGAGGCAAAGTAAATCTTCATCTCCTATCTGTAGCTGGAGGGAAGAGAGGTTGGTAATTTTAGCTCTCTGTGATGCTTTTCTAGAATTCAGGGTTGAGATTCAAGGACTCTGACAAAGCTGGGTTAATTAATGATAAATAAAACATGATGAAGATATGATATAGCAAAATAAAGCAAACTAAGGCAAGATTACAGACTACAAATCAATTATTACAGATGCATCCAATATGTTTTTGTGTTCCTCCTTTTTTTGTTAGCAAAACATTTGGGAATGAGGTTTTTTGCCTATTTATATTTCAGCAAATATTTACAAGCAATTGGACTGTCATCCTGGGGGCTCTTTTCAGATTGGTTGCACTGATTTTTCTCAAAGTTTTCCCTAAAAGTGCCACACTCTGCTGGTGCATTGGTAGAGTTTTGCCCAGCTTGTACCCCACTAATGCTGAATAAAAAAAAAAAGTAGCATCTTTTTCTTGGGGGGGAGGTTGCAGGTGTGCAGCAGCAAAAGCAAAGCAGTCTCTCTTCTGGTTTGACTTCAACTAAGTCTTAAGATTATTTTTTTTGTTGCTAATGACAAGAAAAACAGCTGATTCACCCTGGGCTGAGGCCCATGATACAAAACAGGGCTTAAGCCACTTATAGGAATTGATTCTGAAGGAAAGGGGTTGGTGACTGCCAGGCTGCTGTGTCTCTGTGCCTCAGAGCACCCCCAAACCAGGGATTTCCCCAGTTGGGGTGGGATGAAGATCAAACCCTTTGCTTCTGGCTTCAATATTGGAAACATTCCATTTTCTTTCCATATTTTCTGTTTTGCCCAGTCTATAGGAAAGTTTTATTTTTGCTCCGGGAAGGAAATTGTTTCCTGCCCTCCCCAAATTTCCTCTAAAATACTAATTCTACTTTTCACTGGCTTTCCTCACATGCTGTCCTGAATAGGGCTGGATTTCAGCATGGATATGGGTTTTCCTGAACTTGAGAAAAAACACAGCTGAGTGCTTACATGCACCACGCAGCTCCCTGTGTCTTGCCATCACAAGAAAGAGGTTTTTATGACCTCCACTAGCTTGGTAGCCAGCTGAATTTGCAAACTTTTTTTTTTTTTCTTTTTTTTTTGCCTCTTTATGCAGCGAGATTGCTAAGCAAGCAGACAGGTTTGGTGGGTTTGTTTTGTTGTTTTGGGTTTTTTTTTAGCATTTTTCTGACTCAAACTTTCCTACTGGGTCCCCTTAAATGGCAGGTAAAATGTGATGATGACTGGGATGTCTAGCACCACGTTGGGTTTGCTCCCTCCCTGGGATGATTTATGCTTTGCTGGGAAGCTCTGCAGAGCTTTATATAACTGAAGGTCTTAAACATGTGTCATGAATTGCTTGAAAATGAGAGGAAACTTAACTTTCCTTATAAAAAGACTAAGGGCTGTAATTTATTACTGTAAACAAGAATGAGAAGATAAAAAAAAATAATTAAAAGAGAAAATGTCAAGCTCTTTTTATGCAAAATTTGAAAGGACCTGAAGTCAATTGTTTCCTCCCGTGGAAGGTCTGGTTTCTATCAGCTGGGCAGAAAGACTTTTGTTTCAAGCAGTCAAATCAAGAGGCCAGTAAGAGTAGCTTTGAATTGCAATTTGTCTTTCTGTATTTTGAAAATGTTCTTTCAAAGTGTTTACATGTTGGCTGGGGCACTTTTGCCAGAGTCAGCTCTTTCTGGGATGATTAATCAAACGATCAAATCTCTGATTAATCAAAGACCCTCATGACAGTGCAGTCCTTTCTTTCAATCACCTGCTGAGTCTCTTACTAAAACCCAAACAAGCAAACGATTAAACTTTTTTTTTTTTTTAATAGGAAAGAATGAAAGAAAAAATTAAAACAAACAAACAAACAAAAAAGGCAGCATGTCTTGCAGATTTGGCACTTTCCAAGGTACATACCTCAAGGAGAGAGAGATCTTGGACTACATTTGTGATGCAAACTGGAACCTTTGGCTACCAAATGCAGGATGTGGTGTATCCTGTTCAAAGAGGCACATATTTTGCATGTTTGTGTTGGCTCCTCTCAATCAAAGCATGCTGTGATTCAGCTACACTAAAAATTAACAATCTATGTTATAACCATGTATTACATTACGCCCCATTTTTTTGAAAAATCTTTTCCAGAAAGGCATCTTCTAAAGAGAAGGGAAGGCAGGTAATAAAAACCTTGCAAATGTTTTAACTTAATAATTATTCAATAGCAATCAAATCAGGCCACTTTAAAAGATCAGGTGAACTATCTCTAAGTATTTTCTCATCTCTGCTGAGTGGTACAAAGTCCTAATAAAATGCATCTCCATTTCTGCATGAAATTTCAGCTGAAATTTTATGTCAATGGCTCTTCAATGCCACTGCAAATAGGAAAAAAAGAAGAAAAAGAGTTAAAATAGGGGATGCTCTCCCACAGCAGCTCGGGATTCTTGTGAGTCTGATTTTGTGTTTCTGTGGGGTTTTTTTTTGTTTTTTGGTTTGTTAAGAGAGCAAACAAGCTGCATTTCATTAGTTGAATGTAAATAGTGATGTCAAAACCCAAAGACTGTCATGGGCAGCAGCATGTGAGTCTGCTGGCAGCCTTATTAATGCTCTGTCTGTGGCTTGTAGGAGGTCAGACTCTTTGATATTAATCACTCTTCACATCTTCAGAAGTATTTTTGAAACAAATGAATGAGGTGCTACAGTCATGCTACCTATATACAATAAACTTTGTTTACAGGTGAAAGCAAACTGAGCTATAAAGGAACCAAATAACTCAACCATCTCCAAGATTCAAGGAGGAAGAGGTGCCTGGGCTCTGTGAGCACCCACCACAGCCTCAGACTGCTCCTCTGACCAAAGAATTGCATTATTTTCTTCAAAACAAACCCACCTGCTTCTGCAGATTGGATTAGAGGAGCTGCCCTGCTGCATCAACACAGAAACCACCTCTGGGTTAGCTGACAGAGTAGGAATGCAGCTATTTTTTGCATACTCTGTTTCAACACTGTTGGTAAATCTCCAGATTTCCTCCAACTTATTCTGTGTTCTTGATGTATCAATCCTTTCATCAGTCCTCCGTTTTGTTCTCCTGACACACCTATTTCTAAATCACTAATTACTCTTCTTACAAGCTGAGGAGACAAAAATGTTTTTTCCCTTCCCCAGGATGGCTATTAAAACCCACAGTTGGCTTTATTCACTGAAATGCCCTTCAGCTGATCTTGCCCAGCACATCTAATGACATCTCAGCATTTAATCTTCAGCAGGCATTTTCAAAGAAACCTAATTTTGTTTCAGGCAGAACACTTCATTTCAGATAATGCAGTTTGCAGGCTTCATCAAAAAACAACATTGTGTTTCTGTCTTTGTGGCCTTTAGAACAAAGCCAACCAATGTACATTCTTCCAGTTGCAAAACTCCCCCTCAAAAATAAACCCCAGCAAACATGCTTTTTCTCCTTGCTTGAATTTATCTTGTTCTGTTTTCAATAACCTGTGGCTGGCATCTTGGGTATTTATCACCCTAGAGAGGAGAGGGCATGGAAAAAGCAGCACAACAGCAAAAAAAACCCAAACCAAAACACAAATCATGAGAGGAATTATATTCTGAGCAATGAAATGGAATAAAGGAGGATTTTCTTAGTTGTTCTGGTGAAAGAAACAATCTCATATTGAGTCATGGATGACAGAAAAGTAGAGTATCTAAAGTCTTGAAATCAGCAAATCCCTTCTGAACCTGATAATGGAAAAAAATTCTGCTGGTTGGAAGATTCATGAGATCAGCTAAAACTATCTTCAGCATAGGTGTTTCTGGCTGTACACCTAAACCCTTATTTTAGCAGGAGATGAGATTTCAGCTACCTACACTGAACTCAGAGAGAAAAAATGTGGAGCAATAGAGACACAAGCTAATGCCACTAACAATCTGCCACATATAAAAGTACTGAGCAGCTCTTTTTCATTCTGTACAATTTAAATACTTAAATAAATAGGTAAAATCGATCTTATTCTTGGCACAGATCTTATCCATTTTATTACTCACTATCTCCAAATACATTCAGATGCCAAGTAATTTCCAGTTTTTATCAAATTTTAACTTTAGAGTATGGCTTTGAGATATTATGTTCAGAAGTACATGAAGCTTTTGAAGCAGAATTTCCCTGGATTTAATATATCCCTTTCAGAGGTTTGCCTTGAGATGGAAATTCATTCTGAGCCAGTAATATTAGATGTTATTTCTAAACCACTTAAGTTTATAAAGCACATAATGAAATTTAAGTCTTCAGCCCAGGTGGAATCATGAATTAATATTGAGTTCTCTGGGAGCAGCAGGGCTGGTTGCCTTTCGTGTGCCTTATCATCATTATAGATAGACCATGGGCTATGGCATAAAACATCTATAAAAAGGTCATGACAGTAAGTGAGGCAGTTCCCCCTTTCCTGGGAAAACAGTCCCTCCTTGGTAGGGTGAAGATGCTCATGCTGGAAGTAAAGAAGGAAAATTGACTATGACCTGGAGATGTTTTCTCAGAAATCTCCTGGGTTATGTCTATCTGTAAATGAATAAAGGAACCCATTCTGATGTGGTTATTATCTGGACCATTGCAATAGCACAACATTAATCTCAGCAATATTAAAAAAAGAGAAAATCTAAAAGCACACTGGAGTTTTTTTATAAATAATTGAGATCACTGTTCTTTATTTAGGAAATTTGCCATCTCGGATCCTCAGGCCAGCTCTGTACTCATCCAAATTTGTCTGACTCCAAAAGTACCAAATAGTTTAATTAAACTCAACATGTGAAAACTGCACTGCTCATACTGTTTCCAACCTTGGGCTTTCTACAGTTTCTTTTGCAACATGTTTGTTCTGCAGGTTAGTTTTCTCTCCAACTCTATTGAACACAAGAACCTAACTGGAACTAACTCCATCCTGGGTGACAAAAATGAGGGGGGAAAAAAATCACAGTGGAATAAATTAGCTGTTAAAACTTGCTCATTTTACCAATATTATACAAAAGAAAGAATGCTGAGGAACATCATTTGAATGTCCATGAGTTACAACTGATGCATGGTAACAGTCTGGGCCAACATGTACCTGTCCACATGGAATTTCAAGTTGTTAAAGCATATGAGGGAGTCAGTGGAGTGCTGGCATTGCTGACTGGGCTTTCAGTAGCTCCATCACACCTTTAAGTGTGTTTGCTCAGTGCTGCTCTTCTGTATTTCAGGTGGCTCTTGCTTGCCAGAAGGGAAATTCTGTTCATGCAGCATGTTATGGAGGTGACACGCTCTTTGGCCCTGTAAGGAAGAGTTTGGTTTTTTTCTTCTGAATCTAAACCAAAAGCCACCCTGGTTGAAAGAGTACAAATGCTCTTTTTATATGGGAAAATACAGAGCAGGAGGCAGTCACTTACCCGGGCCAGTTGCAGGTAAAACTGGGGTCCAAATTGGCACAGCAGGGAAGCAAGAAGGAATTTCAGCTAAACTGGGACTCATGGACACTGTGAACCACAAGGCACCTCAGATGCTGAGCCCTAAACTTAATTTTGATCAAGGAACTCAGTTTCAGAGAAAGAAGGGTTCAGGTGTGACTGCTCAGGAGCAGAAGGCTTTTCCATAGTCAGTCCTTTATGACTTATATCAATCTGACAGCCAGATATTTGGCTTTAGTGCTTATTGGTACAAGCAAAAGTGTATTTCATACCTGTCAGCCACTTTTCCTTCCTGGAATAGACTTGTCCTGGAAGCTCTGCCAAGTGGTTTATATGCAAGCCCATCACTGATGTGCAGCTCACTGCCCTGCTAAGCCTCAGCTGAGGCTGATCTGCTTTACATTCAATTTTCACATTTTGGAGATGGAACCCCAGGATTTTTGTGAGCCCCAGAGTATAAGAATTAAAACAATGGAACTGTTCAGAGCTGTTTCCTTTGGAAATGCTGGGCATTGATTAGATCTGGCTGCACAGCAGGTAACCACCTAGCAAAGTGCTTACCAAGAGCTGCCTCAGAGCACCAGGCTGCACATGCAACACCAAGGGATTTGCAGTTCCATCTGTCACACACAGCTTCTTGCAAAGCTTCCAAAAATCACATAACCCCGTGCCCAGACCCAGCTCTGAGTCTGAAGTCCTTTTGTTTATTGTCTTTGGGCTTGGTGTGCCTGCAGCTGTGCTAAGGGCAGCAGGAGCCCCTCTGAGAGAGCCCCTGGGTGGGATGGGTGGTGACTGGGATCTTCCCATGGCCAACCTTCATTTCTCCAAGTGCTGGTGGCAGAAGGTCAGGGGTATCTCTTCCCTTCTCCTGACACATCCTTGTGGAGCCTGGTGGTGGCCATCCCCTGGCTAATGTCTCTCTGGCTCTGGGGCTGGTCAAGGTTTTCTCACTGCAGTCACCAAAGGGGCTGTCATCTGTGGTCTCATGGTCAAAGTCTTTCCCAAGCGTCACAAGATGGTGGGTTCTGGCCATCAGAGAAGATCCCTTACAATTGTGAGAAGTTTCTTTTCATGTCCTTCACTGGTTTCAGGTTGTTTTTGGTTTTTTTTTTGCCTGCTGCACATCTGCTGCTCCTCATGCTATGTTTTGCAGCAATGTGAGTGATTTCAGCTGGCAGGAGGGATAAGAGGGAGATAGAGAGGCATGCATGACACTCTACTCAGCCTCTCATTGAAGGAATTGGATGAATTAAGCATTCACTGCATAAAATAATAACCTAAATCCATTTGAGGTCACTTCTTCCCTTGAGTGATAAAAGAAAACCTGAAGCTGAGAGTATCTCTGGAGTCCATACGTGCTGTTAAGCATGAGAAAAAAGCAGAGGGGAAGAGATTTGCCTCCCTAACCACGTATCAGGTTCCTGTTTGCTGTCTCTGCAACCCAGGGACCCACAGAAGCAGTTGGTACAGGGGCAGTGGAATGTGTCTGGCACAGGAGGCTTTTTCAGCTTCTCTTTTCCCAGCTGGCCATGCCAGGAGACATATTTGTGTTTCTTGCAGGGGTACTGGGAGTTGCCTACAGGTGCTGATTATTGACTGTTCCTACTCCACAAGGGAACCAGTGTGTGAGCCATCTGGGAATCACTGTCCCATTGCTGGCCCTTCCCTGCAGCTGGAAATGAGCTGTTTGGCTTGGAGTGGAAGACACAGATGGTGTCACCCACCTGTGGCACTCTCTGCCAGCCAGAAGAGATCCCAGGCAGCTGTTGCTGCCTCTTTGGAGATTATTCATGGGATGGGAAAGCCAAAATGCATTGGCACTTGCACAGAACTGCACAGGCTGACAAATACCTTTGGACATCAGATGACTCCTCCAAAAGCCCATCCCAGGACTGATGGGCTTGCAAACCACTGTGGAGGCCCTAAACACGGCTTGGTCTTGGAAATTTGGGAGCAAAAAGTATTGAACATCCTGTAAAAAAAACAGGGACAGTCTGATTTCCAAAGTTTCCCATTGCCTTCGATATAGCAAGGATCTTCTGGATCATGAGAGGCTCATCAGAGGTGCTTCCCCAGGCAAAGATTTTTCTCCAGGGAGGTTCTCTGGCAGCACTGTGCCAGCCTTGCTGATGGCAGGTTGATCTTATACAATGTGTGCAGTCTGCAGAAGTAATGAAATCCAGAACATAAACTGGGATTTTTCATTTCTGATGGCTCTTGGATAAAGAAAAACAACTTCTGGCTTCCTTCTACCCTCTCTGTTCCCAAGCAAGAGGCATTTATTATTAATTTAAAATTAAGATTTAGGCTGATATAGCTAAAATTGCTTCCCCTCCCTGTACTGCCTTTGTTCAGAAAACAGCTGAATACAGTTATTAAAGGGAAACTTTTGCCTTGATGATATACTATTCCTGTTTTAACTTCCCTAATGTCCAGTAGAAGAATTGAATATAAATCCCAGCAGCCTGAAGGCCCAGGGTGTCATTCTCCAACAGGTGGCCTTGGAGAAGGCAGAGATGTGAGAAGATTCCCACAGTGTGGCTAAAATTGTCACATCTTAACTTTGCCAGATTTATGTGAAAAAGAATGTCATGGTGTCTTTGCACCTGAAGCTATAAACTGGCCCTTCCTCCCACAAAGCACAGCCAAGACTTGTTTGAAATTTGGTCCACCTCAGGGACTGTAGTTTGAACTGAATAATAAAACCTGAGACAAATTCATCACATTTTGGGAGTAGATATGAAAGGTTTGTGTTGCTTTTTTCATACATAGTGTGCTGTTGTCTCTACTGGGCAGAAGGGCTATATTGGTGTGACCCTGACCCTTGCCAGAAGATCCACAGCCACACTTTTGTAGG
This sequence comes from Phaethornis superciliosus, assembly GCA_023637945.1. NCBI lineage: Eukaryota > Metazoa > Chordata > Aves > Apodiformes > Trochilidae > Phaethornis > Phaethornis superciliosus. The sequence goes on from JAJQWJ010000009.1 coordinate 25,989,326, forward strand.
ACTTTTGTATGTTACTTTTTGTGTTTAAAAAAATGGCAAAACCAGGCGTTTTCCATGGAAATCCTCTAACTGGGTCTTTTTCTGGGTTCCTTTGGGAAAGGGGGTTGAGTTCTATAGGAAATTTTAAATATTAAAGCTTCCTTTAAAAATACTTCAGAGCACTTTATTCTGAAACAATAATTTTCCCAAGAAATATTAAAAAGAAATATGTCTTTCGTAACTGTTTATTTTTCAAAATTTTTAGATCTCTGCCAATGATTTTCAGTAATACTCTGACCCAGCTCAGTATTAAGATGCTGAAAATTAAACATACACTAAAGTACCTCACTAAATCAGTGGCTGGAGCTCTTTAACAACACATGCATGCATACTCTACCAGCCAGCCATGTGATTTTTTGCATCTCTTTATGTCCCTTCCTCCTCCAGTGCAGAAAATGACACCAAGTTGCATTTTGCACCGGTCTGCCACACACTGAGATTTCCCTTGCTCCCAGCCCCCTCACAGAGAGCACTTTTGCTTTCATTTATTACTTTAACATAACTTTTTTCCTCTGCTGTTTCACAACATTGAGCAACTTCCCCCTGGCTGCTATCACCAGGGCCCGTTCAGCATCATGGCAGAGGAATCCCAGGCATCCCCCTCATGACCCATGGGCAAGCTTCAAGCAACCCCTTTTACCTCTTCCCTAATTTTTTTTTTATTTTTTTTTTTAACAGATGTGAGTAAAGAAGATTTTTTTCCACCTCACAAACGTCACTTTATTTTTGCAGGGTTGTTTTTCCCTCTCCATCTCCTGGTGAACCAAGAGGTCTCACTTGAAATGAATGAGTGGGAGAGAAAGGAGGAGAACAAATACCTTACAGTCCCCTGGTGAGGGAAGTACTTGGGCTGCCAGCACTCCAGGCTCAATTCCCAGCTCTAAAGGCTGTGCCTTTCACATCTCAGCTGGCCTCCCCACCATAGGCTGCAGGATGCTCTGGACCACTGTGCATACTCCCTTTCTGTACACGACCAAAAATTCCTCTTTGCCAAAGAAGTGGGAGCAAACTCACTGTGTTCCTCCAAAGAGTTTCCATCTCAACGCATTGGTATTTTTCCACCTCTGGAAACATTTCATAAGACCTTTCCAGCCTATTCCATTCTGTGGCCTTTAAAAGCATGTCCCTCATTTTAGGTAGCTGGTCTCATCAGAGAGCCTTCAACTCTGTTGATTCCAATGACATCTAATTTGTATGAATGTTTTCATATGAACAGATACATGCAATGCTTTGGAAGACATTTATGTTCCTGATATAATTAAATCCAGTGGTCTTGTATTCCTTCAGATTTGGGTAGTGGAGATATTATGAGAATACCAGATCTTTCTTTATGGAAAAACTTACAGGATTTAATAAGGAAACAATAACCATTCTTAGATTTGGGAGTTTTTTGAATAGGATTTAAAAGGGAATTACATGATTGCACTTCGATAGTACGTCTTAAAAAGTCTTTGCGAGAGGGGTTTGTCCTCTATCAAATTTTCAAGATTACACAGCCCTTTCCATTGATTATTCAATTTCTCTCTATTCCTACTATTTGCACTCCTATTAATTTGTGTGGAGCTTTCCCAGATGGCGTGTATTATTTTGGCCATAAAAATGCTCCCTGAGGCAAAAAACTCTGTGAAAGGCGTTCAGCCCGAGGAAATCTCGCTTGCATCCATCGAGGCTGAGTCAGGTTTTACACCTCTTTTCCTTACATCTACTTGTGAGCTCTGTGCACCAGGCTGGGCTGTGGTGGAAGAGTAGTTCCCTACCCCATGGAGGACACTGTCTTTTACTCCAGATCTGAGATATCTGCATTCCTGTGTGTGGTCCAGGAAGCTTGCTGGAGCCCATCACACTCAGTGAGATATTGAGGAGATTAACGGTGTGATTAATTAAAGCGTTTTAAATTCTAATTAGATTTTTCTTCCAAGTTTCCACTCCTCTGTACATTCCCCCTGCCCATCCCTCCCTTGAGCTGAACCCAGCAGTGTTTATGATGTGTTAGGAGCCACCACACACTCCCCTCCTCCCACTGGTGGTTGCAGCTGGGAGAGTTGGTGTCATTGCCATTTCATTTCCTTCAAGCTTCACCCCTGTTCCTCACCCATGTCCAGTGACCTTTGCTGGGAGGTCTCCATCTGGCTCCAGTGCCCCATGGCAGTGCATGAGGTTAAATAACATCACTTGAGCACAAACCTTAGCTAGGAGCAGTCTGATCTGGTTACTTATCAGAAGCTGGTCTCCAAAGAGCTGTAATCACCAGTTGGAGCTGAAGGGACTAAATCTTGCAGCAGGCTCATGTGTCTCCCTTGGCCTTCAGGGTACCAAGAGTCCACGTTCTTGCTGACTATGGTGTGTGGGTGGGATGTCTTTCTGTTTTCACCTTACCATTGACCTTATAATTTATTTTGTTTAACCTAAGCCTGCTGAATTCCAACCCTCCTTGTACAGCCCGGTGTAACCTGTGATATAACCTTACACATCATTAAGTGAGCACACTATAAGGCTTTGCTTACCTTCCTTTTACACTGATTTATTTTTTTTCTCATACCTTTAGGAAAGTGGACACCACCAGTGGATGGTGGGGTCAGACTACACCTTCTTTTCCATAAGCTTAAGTAAGCAAATGTCTTTGGAGGAAACTTCAAAGAAGGGGATCAAGAGAGAGGCACATTTTTAGCCCTGTAACTAACAGCCTGGGATCTTGAGAACAAACTCCAGTATGATGCTGAATGTCCAGGCCACTTGGTTATACCAGGGTGTAATATTAGCCCAGAACAAATCATGGCAGTGTTCAAGACCAGGCTGGATGGGGCTTTGAGCAACCTGGTCTAGTTGGAGGTATCCCTGCCCATGGCAGGGGAGTTGGAAGTAAATGATCTTTAAAGTCCCTTCTAGTCCAAACCAGTCCATGATCCCATGGTTTCATAGATGACACAGTTGCACTGCTGCCAGTGGGCTGGTTTTGATTTCCAGAGCTGGACTTTATCTTTTTTTTTATCTTTTATCTTGTCTTTAGTTTGTTATTTCAGATTTTAAAGTTATCCTATGTGAAGAGGTGTGTGTCTCAACCTGATTACATTGCACACAGAGTATCCATACCCTTGGTTTTGATGAAACTACCCCATTTCTTTCAGAAGAGCATCTGTCCTCCTGCATGGACCTTTTGAAGTCTGCCTAGAAATCCCATAAGAGTGAGAACTTACTTCTGTAACAGCACAAATAATTTACGGCAAGGCCTTTGCCATTATTATTCCACTGCACTTCTTTGATACATAAAATTTATATTGCAAATTTTCCCATGCCCTTTCCCTGCTTACACTGCCTGTCTCAACCCATTGCTAATGACGTTTGTTGACAAGCTCAGCTCATTTTGATAAGTCTTCTGCCAAAGTGTCTCTAATGAAAATAAGAAGAATGACGAGTGGAACAGCGCAAAAAGGATTCCAACAGCAACAACTGAAGGTTAAGGCAGCATAAACCAGTGGAAAACCATAACAAAAACAGAATGCAGAGAGCTCAGATTGCTTTTGTTAAGAACATTTAATACTTAATTTTGTTTTAGAGCCCTGGCTCTCAAGCTATCCATGCAACTTAGTATGAATCTCCCATCAGTGCCTGTTGGAGCAAGGGCAGCTCCATGTATTTCACACTGTTGGTCTTTACCTTGCTGTTGGTCTTCTCAGAGCCAGAGTGGGGAGATGTCTCCTGTCTGTGGAAATGCAACCACAGAAGGCTGGTGGTTCCCAGATGCTCAGCACAAGTGGCTTTTCTGCTGCCACAGGGGCAGGTGCCACAGGGGTGAGGTGGGGCAGAAAGGATGGAGAACATGAAGCCAAGAATTTGAGACATTTCCTGGCTTGGCAAGCTCTGTGCCAGCCGGGGGGTCAGTATGTGGATCTCTGCACAGCTGGGGAATGTGGGTGTGAAGCTGCTTTCAGGATGAAATTCCCAATTATGGCACCAGCTGCTCCCAGCATCTCATCAAGGAAGGGAGTGGGAACAACCCTGAGACCTTACTCCTCAATCCATGCACCCCTTCCCTGCCTCTTTCACCAGCACTGTGAGCTTTGGGAAAGCACCTGCAATTTTGCAGCTCTGTGCCACTCCCACCTCCAAATGGAAGGAAAAACTTGGTCCTGAGTGTGTGTGACTTCACCTCCCTTTGGGTTTCTCCAAACTATGATGTCACAGTTAAATGATGACCTCACAAGTCAACTGGGTGAAGAGGATGGTTGGCTGGGGTGTCTGTTTTAGGACTATGGTCAAGGGGGAATAGATGTACAGCTGAATAAGCAATGGATGCCCCAACAGAGCAGTTCAGTGCACCCAGAAAATGCAACTCCTCATTATTAGGGCTTGGTGCCATCAGCTGGGATGGAGTGCAGGGGTGATCGGTGACAATGCCATTGAAGACACACTAAATAATCTGTTTCAAATTCTGGAGCTTTCTGCAGGATTTATTAAATCTCTTCAGCTGTTTTACAGTGTCTTGACAACCTTTTCAAAGATGTGGAAAGGCCAAAGTATCTAAAGAGCTTTAAAGTCCTTGGCCCATGATCGGGTCTGAGCACAGCTGTGTGTAACCCCACCGTGAGAACCAGAAAGTCTCTGAATTCTCCTTTTAGCACTGGGAAGGTCTGGGTTTGGCACTTCTCCACTGTGAAAAGTCCCTCTTTGAAGCAACCCCCATTACAGGTGTCCTGAGAGCAAGGAGCAGGCAGGCTGGATCAAGGGACAGCAGCAGCTGCAGGGAGGGGTGGCCCCACCAACGTGTCCCTCATGTCCCTGGTGTTATCTCCAGACTCCTCCTGACACTGTTATCCAAGACAATTTTAGCAGCTCCAGGGGGACCCATCATTTGGAAACATAATGTAATGCCTTTTAGTGAGGAGCAAAGGATTAGGGGAAGATCATCTCTGGATTCCTCTCCTCGTGCCACAAAGGATATTTTTAGTGCCCTCAAAGTCAACTGGAGTTTCTGCAAAGGAGAAGAGTCTGCTCTCCTCTCCAGGGTTTTTTCCAGCATTGCTCAAATCAGGAGTGTAAATAACTCCTTATGTTTGCTCAATAGTGCAACAGTGAGACTTTTTGAACTTCTTCAAGTGTTCATTTTTTTTTGAGGGAATTGAGGTACCACCACTTTTCCTTTGAAATTAAGCTCTTAAATTCCTCCAGCTGCCCAACACTGATTTACTAACTGCAATGAAAACTCACAGGTCTGTGTACAAAGGTCCTTCAGGGCACAAGGGGGGGTCTCAACCCTACAAGTAAGGTACAAATAAATGGGATCTCCTGGGTCAGCTGAAAAAGCAAACCCACCAGAAGTGTCTTTCCACTTTGTCTCTTTGTCCAGGACCAGCATGGTGTGCTGGAGATGTGGGCCTTGCTCATGAACACCAGATTTAGGATCTCTGAGAGGTTTTTTTGTAGAGCTGGAGGGTGGTGAGGGCTTGGTTCTATCATCTGGGCCTGAGAAAACACTATTTTGCATCCTTAAAAAAACAAAGCAAGAGTTGAAATAATAATAAAAAAGAGTTCAGCATGAAGTAGTGTCCACAGAGGCATTTGGGCATCATCCTGGAGGACATTTTAAAAGACCTCCAGGGTGAAATCTTGTGGATATGATGAACCTTCTGCCATGCTCCAAGTCTTTCAATGGGACTGTGGGAGTGCAGCCTTGTGCTAACAGCATCAAGGACTCAGACTGGGAGTTCTTCTTGAGCTTAGTCCTACAACTAATCCAGATTAAGACTAAACGTGACCTGCTGCCCCTTGCACGTCTCCATCCTGGGAAACCTCCTTTTGACCCAGATCCATCCCCAACCACTTTTGAATAATACCTTTGGAGCCCCCATGGCCTGGAAGGGTTTTAATAGTTTAAATATCATGCTTGAGGCCCTGGAATGAAAGTGCAGGCATCCAGCATCCTGGCAGGTAACAAATCTTTGTGCTTCCAAAGGCAAATGTCGTCATTGCTTGGCTTCATGGCACCAGCACCTGGCTGGCTGGAGTTGGTTTATTATCCCTCTTTCCATTCCTGACTTTTTGGAGGAATCTGGTGGCTGATCTCACTCAGATCTCATCCCCCACCCTGCAAATCCTCCATTTCTCAGCACTTGCAGCCCCTCATGTTTGCTTCCTTCTGCCTTGGGCCCCCGTGGATGTGCAAGGGGGGGATGTGGGAATGTGAAGGTGGAAGAGGATCCCTGTGCCTTGGTGCCATTCCTGGCTCCAGGGAAGTTCTGCCCTGGGGCAGGACCTGTGCTGGGCTGAGTAGAGCAGAGGGGATCTTCCATGGCCTCACCATCCTCCCTGGGGACACCACAGTGCTGTTGGCCCTTTTTCCCTTCAAAATAGGTTGATTTGGTTATTTTGTAAACTTATGTCAAATGCCTTGTTTTCTCCAGGGAAACAGAATTGTCAAGAGATAAAAGAAAAAGCAATATTTCAGCAGGTTTGAATCAGAAAGCTTTATCTGTTCTTTCTTCTGGTTTATTTTATTTTTTGTTTTTTGGGGTTTTTTTTGTTGTTGTTGTTTGGGTTGTTTTTTTCAATTATTGTTTGAAACAACTCCTTAAGAAGTCCTCAGAAAAAATCTGCTTTTCAATCAAAGTTGGTTTTTTTTTTTCCTGGAATATTCATCAATTTTCCTTATACAACCCAGCATCTCTCTCCAGTTTCCCCTCTAAAAATAGTCTGTAAAGAAAAGAAATAATCTAATTTTGGGGCTGGGCAAAGCCATCGATCCATCCTAACAGAAAAAGCTGCACAATTCTCAGTTCTCAAAAAACTTTTTTTTTTTTTTGTCCCACAGTTTCCCCCCTTTGTTCCACGAGGTCAACTTGGGACAATTCCTCCTCTTCCCAGTTTTCAGGATTACACAAGTGGACCAGAAAAAACAGCCATTCAGCTACTCTAACCGCAGCCTAAATGAGAATGAGAAGATATTTCAGCTGTTTCTCTTGGTTTCCATTTTTCTCAGTTTCTGGCTCAGTAGCTCCCAGAACCTCTTACACTAATTATTCTTTTCCAAAATCTGACTGTCAACAAAAGGCAGGGAACCATTCTAACATTTGCAACTGGAATTTCCCCGTCTTTTCTTTGTTCCTGGCATTGATTTTTGCAAACTTCTTTGCCCCCCGAGAAGTTTGACATTTTGTGATATTTCCCAAACTTAAATTTGGTCCCTTAAACTCTTCATCTGACAAACACAAAATTTGTGACTCTTAAGGGTGAGGCAGGAACAAATGTCTCCCTCATTAGATTGTTTCTAGTCTGTGCTGAGATAATTAAAGTATTTATGTGAAGCTATAAGGGAATGAGGATGAGGTCAAGCCAACTGTGTGAACTCTTCAGTGCAAAACCACCTTCTCAGGTTTCCACAGGAACTTTTCTTTCACAAATATTCTTAATGTCTGCCCAAAATGGCCCTTCCCCAGCCAAAATTTATCTTATAAATGCATTGCACATTGCCGAAGGGAGTGCTTGGGTTTTGGTCAAGACAATTGTTTGTCAATAGATTTTTCCAGCATTCCCCTAACTGAAGGGCCCATTTCAGCAGCACTTTAACTGGTTTTGTCCAAGACTCTGAAAATTGTTACATGTGGTAAAAAAAATAATCTGGTATAGTGACATCTTTATATTCTGGGCTCTGGATTATTTGAGAGTTATTGAATAAAGGAAAATGAGTGTTTAACTACGTTATGCATCACCTGCTGATAGACCAGGCTTGCAGTCAATAGGATAAACCAGGTGCTTAAAATTAAGCACATGCTTAAGATATCTGTCAGAATACAGCCTACATGCTACAGCAGGTTGAGGAGAGACTTAAAATTTCCCTAGTAGTGAGATACAGGAGTGGGATAGGGGAACCTCATCCTGGATGTAACCTGATGGAGACCAAACTAAACCCAAGTGAATCCTTAAATATTTTGTTCCCTCCAAATTTCTCTCCTTTCATCTAAGGGCTGTGATAAAAGGGAAGGAAGAAATACTTGGATAATGATTTGCAGTGCTGAAGAACTTTTCCTTGCCATGGCCCAGAGGTTCTGCTCTGACCCATCAGGAACCAGGCAGCTGCTTTCACTTGAGAGCCATGCAGGAGCTGGCAGATAATGCAGTTCTGATACTTCCCAACCCCTCTTGCTCTGCACCTCAGTTTGCACTCACATTGACACCATTTTGCTCCCAGTTCACTGAGTTCTGTTTTTTTTTTTCTTTTTTCCCCCTCTCTTTTTCTTTTTTTTTTTTTTTTTTTCCCCTTTATTTCCTTTTTTTTCTTTTTTTCCCCTTATTTGCACAACGAGTAAACATCTTTTTCACAAGCACAAATAAAGCCATGGACACTCCTTGCTGCTGCTTTTCCTTTACTACCACTCCCCCATCTGTACAAGTTTAGCAGGGAGTCCAGGAGCTAAAATAGAAAGCACATGCATTTGTGACTTTACTACTGAAATAAAGAAATCTAATATGACAGAAGGAGCCTCTTGTTTATGGAACTACAGATTTTAGTGAAGGACATCCCTACCAAATCATAATTAAAACTACCATAATGACCTCCAAGTTTCATTTCTTGGGTTGGGAGGAAGGAAAATACAGATATTTTCAGTGGGTTCTGCTGAAGCAATTTATTGAGCCCTACAGCTGGTTTTAATGTGCTGATGAGCTGGGAAAACAGTCAAAATTGTGCTCCAGTCAAGTGCCTATGTAATCTCTGAGGGCAGAATCAGACCAAAATCTCTGTCATTTTATTTAATCTAATGAATAGTGTTTTGTAACTGAAAAAAATAATTGCTCTCCACATATGTTACATGCACACTTCACTAATAAAATCCACAGTGCCACCAGTGGAACAAATGGAAGCACTTTTAGGCTGATTTATTTCACTCTTAATTCTGTTTAAGACTTCTTTGGAATAAACCAAATATTTGGCATGAAAATCTTCAGCAACATTTGTGCAGGCTATAGGGAGAAAATCTCTGTTAATCTTAAAATCTTAAAATAAAAAATCATAAACTAAATAATTTATCTTAAAATAAAATAATGGATTTTTTTTTTAAGAAAATACATTTTAATAACATAATTTTCTACCTTTCAGAAGACAATTTAGGTTTTTCACTGGAGTTGCCTTTGAAGTCTGAGACACAAAACCAATCAACTTTAAAATTAGCACACAAAATTAATGATTGCTGGAGTTGGCAGGCTGACTGGAAAACCAGGACTCTTCTGGCATTTTTGTTTGGAAAACCTTCAAAGCTGCTGCCTGTGTTTGACATTAGAAGCAAGAGCTGAAAAGTGAGGGAGAAAAGAGGGAAATTCCTCCCAAATATCAGGTGCAGAGGAAATTTCAAGGGACAGAAAACCTCACTTTGTGTCCATAGGCTCAGGGACAAAACTTCAAGCAAATCTTACAAACTTCTGAGTATGAGGCTTGTTTATTGTTCATTTATTGAGGCTTTGGTTTGGTTTTGGGGGTTTTTTTTGGTTTTATTTTGGTGGGCAGGGTTTTGTGTTGGATCGTGGGGGTTTTTTGGTTTTTTGTTGGTTTTTTGCTTGATCATTTATAGATGAAAGCAAACAAGGACGTGGTTTTGGGGAGCAATGAAAGAAAACAGTAGTAGGATCACTGATAACAAATCACTCTGTGAACATAAAAAATACATATATTGGAGTGACCAGCCTGTGTTAAGAAGACACTGTTGGATTTGGCAGAACTCACTTAAAAATTGGAAAGCTTTTCCTTCTTGGAAGAGGCTCATATTTGATCACCTACCCTAAGACCAGAACTAGCAGCCCAAGCATATTATTGCAATTTTTTGTTGCTGTTTTTCCAGCAATATTAAGCAATATTTTGGGGGGAGCAAAGCACATAGAATTGCTGTCATTATACCTTCCTTAGTGGAAAATGAAACAGGAAGGAAGACAGCTGCAAACAAATGTGTTGACTGAATTAATGTACTGTGCAAAGGTGGAAAAAGAGTTCAGCCCTGCAGGAAGGTTTTGGTTATCACTGGGGTTGAGCAGGGCTGAGAGAAGGACAGTAGAGACTTTCCAGGTTCAGCTGCAAACTTTGCATTAGGATTTTAGAAAGAAAAAAAAAAAAAAAAAGGAAGGATGTCAGGAGAGAGTGGAAAAAAATGCATTTGGAGCAGCAAATTTGGCAAAATATGAGTTGCTATAAGTTGAACTCTTGTTTTTTTGAGTGGATTTGGCTTCAAAAGTAATTAGCTTCTTGTCACATGCTTAGATGGTCATGCCAAACAGTTCAACAACACATTATTTTTGTCATTGCACAAAAGGTGATATTGAGCCCAGAATAACTGTTTCTATTTATGACTTTGGCTTTTGGCCTAAGCTCAAAGGAAGTGAAAAAAAGAATGATATCCTTTTCTGAAGGTCTTGGGGCACTTGTGTTTCAGATGTTAGTGTACAATAAATTTTTCCAGGGTCTCAGTGTCAATAATAAACCCAGCTCCCCAACAGCTTTCTTTGGGTTATTTGTCTGCTCATTGGAAAGAAAACCCAGTGGAGAAACCATGTGGGATCAGGAACTCTAGGAACTTAATCCTGTATCTACCAAAGTCTTTTTGAAGGTGTCAGTGACTTCAGGAAGAAGAGAAAGACTCAATAGCCAAGACTTTGTGCATGTTATAGCCCATCCAGCTCCAAGAGCTATTCCAGTCCCCAGTGAGGCACTGTCTCAGGAATGTACCTTTAACAACCCAGGAAAATATTTTGGTCCTTTAACAATCTCTGCAGCACACCAAGAAGTTTGACAGGGTTCCTTCCTGCAAAAAGAAATTATTATTTAACCTGAATATTGATCAAGCCAACAAATCATGCTGCCCAGGGTGTAACAACCAAAGGGGTACCCACAGGGGTAGGCACCAGGAAAAGAGGGCTTTTGCTTGCAGGGAAATGCAGAGCTCACAAAAGGCAGATATATATGTGGAAATGTATTTAATAAACACCTACTGAGTCTCTCTCCTGCTTCCCTGCCTGTAAATATCCACCAAGGTATTTTCATCTTCATGTTTTTAATAACACAAGAAAATCTTATTAATAATTACATCTTGGAATGTTTCTGCTTAGACAACTCTAGGGCAACAGTTTAACTTGACATAACAGTGTTTGCTTTAAATTGGGTGGACCATGCCAGTCCGTGGGGGTGATTCATTTGCTGGCTAATTAACAAATGCCTAATGTAAATTTGAAATTCACTTTGACTTACATTCCTACAGCCCAGACTTCTTTTTGATTGGGGTAGCTGCAAGTGGAAGCCAAATATTTTCCTTGGTGGAGCCAAGGGGATGGCATATGCTACTCGTTTAGATTTCCATTTCCTTTGCATCTTTGCAGGGGCTGAAAGTCAGGCGTTAACATTTTCTGAATACAAAGTCACTTTTGTATGAGAATTTGAAAATTCTCCCCTCCCACCCCAAGATTTTGTAGTACTACTAAAACCAAAAGCCCACGTATTTTCATTTGCAAAAAGTGAGTGGCGCGTGAGGTTCCTCCGTTCCTTCTTCCCAAATTTCCTGGTAAATAAATATGGATGAAATTTGTCTTTAGGAGGCTTTTGTCTCTTTCCTGGGCTGAGCATCCTTCAGCTGCCTGTGAGCTGGAGCACCAAGCCAAGCCACTGCTCACTGGAGAGATGCTTTGGCTCGTGGTCACCTCCCTGCTTCGTGGAGTGTCCCTTTGCTCCCAGACAGTGCTTCACCATAATTTTTTCAGACATTAATGTTTCTGGACTATGGTGACACTGACCGTGACGTAAACAGGATCATAACTTTCTTTATGCTCAACATAAGAAGATAAACAACTTAATCCTGCAAACAGCCATCAGGCTCCTGCAGGAAGCTGAGCAGGGCTGCGCTCGCCAGTGGCTGCGTTGCTGAGAAATGCTATGGAAACAACAACAGAGATGAAAACTGAGATATTTGGGAGGGTTTGAAGGAGCAAAGCTGAGGTCTGGGGCTCCCATGACGTCAAGGAGAAATATTTGGGGCTGGGTTGTCTCTGGTCACAGGGCTGTGCAGCACAAGCCTTGCCTGCTGCCTGGGGAGCTGCTGCCAGCTCTCTGCCTCCAGCCCTTCACCTTCACCTCTGGATGGGTCCCTGGGTGGGCATAAGAGCAGGGCTCAAGAGGAAGGGAACGTGTCCACATTGCCTTTTAAATCTCTTTTACCAGCATTTCCTGGCAAGCCCTGGCACAGGTTTGAGTGGCCTCAGGAGGTGTCTGAAGGTGACAAATGCAGCCACGTGCAGAGCCTGTGCAAGGCCCCGGGTGGGAACTGTGCACCTCTCATAGAGATTTCTATCCAATTCTGTGATACCTTCCTTGTATCATCAGCTTGGACTGAGTGGGACAGGTTTCTGGCTTGCACACCCACTCTACATATTACAGTAAAATAATCTTCAGTTGTAATTCTTGAGAAGCCCTGATGAGAATCCCTACTTTCAAAGGTTTTTCTAAGTGCAGGGTAGCACTTTTGTTGAACGTTTTAACATTAATGTCCTTCTTCATCTGGCTAGGTTTGTTTTTTTCTTTTCCCATCCTCATGATGAAATACTTTCTTAAGGGAACTGGATTTTGGGAAGCCCAGGAAGCTGAGCAGGAGGCAAAGAGTTCATACCTCTCACTGCTGCCACTTCACTTTGTAAGTCTGAAGAAGTGCTGTAGACCCTTTTCCTCAATTTCCAGCTCAGCAAGGCAGAATGGAGACTCCTGAACCCCATCAGGGGCTGCTATGAAGTGCAACTAAGTCAGGTTCCTAAAGAGCTTGGAAATGAGCTGATGAAAGCCATATGCTGCTGATATTGGGCTCATCTAATACAGGTTTGATTTTAGGATTATTTGGAGATAACTCAACAGAGAGGGGGCTTATGATGACTCTTGAGAAATGCCTGCACAGGATCAACCATCAGCTTGTTTTTCCAGGAGAGAGATTGAGGCACATCCAAGGGGTTCATTTTAGAAATCACACTGCAATCTCTCAGTAACCTCCTTCCAATGGGATTTCCACACTTCCTTAATACCTCTCTCACTACAGAGATACTGTGAAAATGGGGGGGCTTTCAGCCTATGCAGAAATCTCTTGGTGATGCAAATGCCCTTTTTCACTTGGTTTTCTTGAAGGTTTGGGCCAGGCCTGTAGGCTGAGCTTGGAAAAGTCCAGGTTTTGCTCTGAATTTTGTCCCATTGCTGGATCTCCCTGGAGGAAGGGCACCAACCCCCACTCATGGGGGCTTTCTCTTGTGATGGGATGTGGAACCATGAAACACACTTTTTGTTTTGCTAGGCAGCAAAGGGAGCTGTGCCCTACCTGTGTGTAGTTGTGTTTGCTGCAGTAAGGGTTGGGTGTACACATAAAATATTTCTGCTTTGTTGCACAGACGTTCTACCTTGGTGAGGCTGGAGCTGGGCAAACACAAGCAATATTTTTTGCTTTATTCAACTGCCAAAAACAGAATGCCCTTTTTGGATGAAAAGTTCATACCATGGTTAGTAGTGAATGGTGTCTTCTTGACTCCCTCATGGCACAGGGACACCCATCTCAAGAAAATTGCCTGGCTCTTGAAAAGCATAAATGAGAGGAACTGGTTGGGGGGAGAGGTTTCTGAGCTCCTTTAGGGCTCAAGCAGTTCAAATGCTTCATTCTTCAGCTGCTGGAGATAAAAGTCCTGGTACAGTCAATTCCCACTTTCTGCTGCTGCCAATAAGCAGGGGGGCTTCTTCCTCAGCCTCTTACCACCACAGAAATAACAGAGATAAAGCAAGCAAAATAAATAAATGCTCTGTGGCTAGAATAGATAATAATTTCACCAGCTGAATATTAAAATATCAAAGCTCAAGGAAAGGATATGTAATTATGGGCCTTTGAAGTTCAATAAAGGTCTGTTTCATCAACATGGTAGCTAGTATTTCAAATGCATAGACAGAATGATAATACTATGCTGGCATTTCTGACCCACAGATGATATGTTAGGAAAAGAAGGAAGTCCTATAAGACAGAAGTTCTTTAGACTGTGACTGATTAATTAATGATCTGTCCCTGACAGGAGAATGTTGCTCAGCATCATTTATCTCCATTTTTCTCCTGCCATATTTGTGATTTTTTTTTCTCTTTGGCCCCATGGAGCAGGTGACATGCAACACTGAGATGGAAGGACTCTGTGTGCTTAGTTATGCTGGAGATGGCCCCAGGGCAACCAGAAGATCCAAATTATCCAGTCCAATTAACTGCAGCTGAACTGTATTTGATTAATCCCAATTTCAAAAAGAGAGCCAGGGCTAAAAAGCTTAGCAACATTTCCAGGTGATACCAGTTTTTTCATTATGACTCCAACCTATGCCAGGTGAAGAAAAGCCAGCCTTGAGACATCTTATACAGGGTGTGAGATCCTGAAAAAGCTTAAATTCAGACAAATTCTCTCATTTTTCTTAGATCCTCTCAGAGTTAGGGGTCTGGGCTGCTACCTCCTGGGATCTGCAGTGGTGATGGCTTCAATTTTCCCACACTACATCTTCTGGGATGCAGGACAGCACATGGAGCATTGCTAGAGGTGAGCCCTGGCTTATTTTATTTCTATTTTTGGTAGCAGTGTTAAAGAGGGGTGTTTCACTGTGATCACAATGAAATAAAAAGTGTCCCTTGCTGGGGGATGTGCTGGGCTGGAAGCAAAGCTGTTAAAGCCAACTGAAGCTTTTTGAGTGCCAGCAGTGTTTATACCATGTGGCTCTTGTACTTAGAGTTTACTTCTCAAAGGTTATTTGATTTTTTATTTTTTTTTTAGTAGGCTCTCATCACATTGGGATACATTTTCCATTTCAAACTAACATCCAGTCCAGTTTTGTGGTTAGGGAAAGGCAAGCAAGAGACCTCAGCCACACATCAGTGGAAGAGGAGCTTTTATTAGAAGGTAGGGATGTTGAATAACCTCCCAGCTTCCTGTTAGTGTGTTAATAGTAGGACTTTCCTACCTAGTCTTGGCTAGAAAGTTGAATTTGTATGCTTATGTGGAGACCTAGTAAAAGTGTGAGGAGATTGTACCATATCTGATTGCTTAGGGAAAGTGTGTCATGCAGCTCTTTGGTTCAAAGTGGCAATCAGTCCATGGGGCAAAATCAGTCTTTTTCAGTATATTTGCATGCATGGTAGGTCTTGAACATGATGTTTTAGGCTTTGGGGTGTGATACAAAAGAAAGGGTAGTTTTAGAGCAGGGCAGTTTATTTTGCTTTTCTGTGTACACGTGCAGTGGCTGTCCAGGAGGTGGAAAGGTTCCCTGGTGATTTGAAGAGGGCAATTAAGCAGTCATCTTGATGACTTCTGTTTGCTTGACTAATTGGAGCAAGTGAGCTTTACAGCAGGGCCCACACCTGATGGTTTGCCTGATCCCAGCCTGAAGATGGGTGCAAGAGGGTGGAGGTGTCCATTTGGGCCATGCTGAGGTGCAGCAGCCTGGTTGTGCTGCTCAGTGTTGGGGGGCTTGGAGGAGCTGAAGGTTGAAAGCAGTCCTCCTGTTTTACAAGGGTGAAACATCATCCTTCAGATCAGTTCCATTTTTCATTTGTCCTGGTTTCATATCATGCTCAGGAGAGGGGAAGGTCTGACCTCAGCACAAAAGGAGGGGCTTTGGAAAAAAGCACAAATGAGTTTCTCCCAGCTGCTATGCTTTCTCATTCTGTTTAATTTATGGTGTCCTGGGATCCCTGGAGTGCCTTTTGGTTTTGGCCAGAGAGGTAACAAATGGAGTCACACCAATTTTGGGGCTGGTCCTGGCAGTCTCCTTTCCATCCATCCATCCCTCTGTGAGAGCCATGTCTGTCTATTTGAGGATGTGACATGGATGGGGACCCAGGTTTCTCTGGGAGAACTTCTTGATCCCTTCACCCTGAGCTTGTCAGCTCTGATTGTCCTCAGGGGTTTTCACAGAAGACAAAGAAGTCATTCAGGAAGTAGCACAAATTGAAACCAGGATTATTATAATGAAATCTAAATGAAACCATGATGTAAAACCAACAGCAAACAGGGTTTTCTCTCTTCTACTGTAGAACTGGCAATTTAAATTTAAGGAGTTAAAATCAGTGAGTGATACACCCTTCAGTGGAGAGTCAGAGTGTCCTGGTCCTGTTGGAAAGGCATTGGTTTTGGGTTGTTTTTTGTTTGTTTTTTTTTTTTTTGCATGTGTCAGTCAGCTGCTTCTACTCAAGTACTTTAAATGAAGTCTTGGTCTATGTCAGAGTTGAGATCTGTTTTATAGAGATGTTTTTGTGGCAGAGTATCCAAATACCTACCTCGGAACTTGTTGGTTATAACTATATTCTCAGCAGACACTGAAAGCCATAAACCTCATGCTGAGGGCTTTGAATATCACTTAAGAGCTTAAGCCATGTTCTTGGAATGAGTTTGAGAGAAAAACCTAGAGGGACTCAGCAGCAGGCATGGGGAACTGAATCTCTGCTTCCTTTCTTCTAGCTGGGGAGAATGAATCCCCATGGAGAGAAATGGCAAAAGCTTTTCCAAACAGCACAGCACTTACCTTGCAGGAAAACTCAAAAAAATACTGGAAAGCCAAATGTTCTCTCAAGCCAAGATCAACATGATGGAGAGGTGGGATGGTGTGGTCAGAAGGGTGGGGGAAACTTATTGAAACAACCTATTAAACTCAAATTAATCAATTAGCCCTCAAATTATCTTAAAGCTGATTGTCCTTTCTCCTGGCTCTGTTCTGTTTCTGACACCACAGACAAGAGCAAGCAGGCAGCTCTGGTTTAGAAAAGTCAACGTGGTCTATGTTAGGAAGTGCTTATAATAATTATGAATTGCCTTTACAGTTTGTTTGCTTTCCATAGCAATTGCTAGAATACAGCATCTGACAGCTGGGGAAAGTTCTAGTGTTGTTCCTCTGGCACAGAACAACATGGTTCTAATTAGTGTGTACCAGCAGCACTGTATTACTACATTAATAAGAAGTAGAAAGCTATTTGCACCTGTGCTAATGTAATGCTCTTTAGCCCAAAGTGTGGTAAATCATTAAGTGCTTCTAGTCTCTAATGATAGTGGGTTTAAAAATGGGAAAGTGGTGGTGAGAAGCAGAGGCTTTCCCACTCAAAGAGGAAATTTTTCCCTTTGTAAAGCAACAGAGGTGGCCTAATGCCTGCAGGCTGCTGTGCTGGGATATATATGTATATGTGTGTGTGTGTGTATAAATATATCATGGAAACCTAGAATGGTTTGAGTTGGAAAGGACCTCAAAGATCACCTAGTTGCAGCCCCCCTGCCATGGGCAAGGACATCTCCCACCAGCCCAGGTTGCTCCAAGCCCCATCCAACTTTGCCTTGGTCCCAGGGATGGGGCATCCACAGCTTCCCTGGGCAACTTGTGCCAGTGTCTCACCACCCTCACAGGAAAGAATTTCTTCTTTCTCTCTAACCTAAATTTCCCCTCTTCTAGGTTAAAGCCATTGCCCTTTGTCCTGTCACTGCACACCCTACTAAAATGACCCATCCTCTCCAGGTATTGCAAAACCACTCTCCCCAGAGCTTTCTCTTCTCCAGGCTGAACAAGCCCAACTTCCCCAGCCTGTCTTCACAGGAGAGCTGCTCCAGCCCTCTGATCATCTTCATGACCCTCCTCTGGACTTGCTCCAACAGCTCCATCTCCTTCTGGTGGTGGGGGCTCTGAAATTGGGCACATAATCCTGTTGGGGGGTGATGAGAGCAGAGTAGAGGGGGAGAATCACCTCCCTCAACCTGCTGGCCATGCTTCTTTTGATGCAGCCAGGACATATGTATGTATTTACAAAAAAATACCCAGGGTCCCTATATTAATTTTTTGTTTGATGGAGAGGGAAGTAGCATTAGTGAAAATAAAGCAGAAACTGTATGGACCATGAACAGATTGTGCTAGCAGTGTGTAAGGCAAAAGCTGATTTTTAACAAATCAGCCAAGAGGTTTGCTCTTAAAAAATCCTTTACAGATCTACAGGTTTCCTTTTGTTCCTTAAGCAACAGTGGAATAGAGATGTTTATTGAATGGATAGGCTGTGCTAGGTTTGGCTGTTGCAGTGATTATGGTTGATGTTTTTTAAGTAGATAGACCATAAAGAAACATGTTGGAGTCTAAACTACACCCCATCCACACAAAATACTTTCTGTGGTTGAATTTTTGTCACTTGAAACTTGACTCTTTCACTGATTTCTCTTTAATTTTGGCATTGGTGGTGGTTGGAGATAGCATCATCCCTCCTTGAAGATAGCTTACAGTACTTGGAAACACAAAGGAAGGAAACTTTTACCAGGGTGACACCGTTTATTATTATTACTCCCAGTTATTTATTTTTATTTTACTGAGATAGAGAAGGGGCAGTTGGGGTCAACCTGTGTGAGGCATCTTATAGGAAAAGATGGCCCCTACCTCAGACACAGTTGCAGCTCAATAAATACCTGGGTTCAGCAAAGTGCTTAAGCACAGATTTAATTGTAAGCAGGTATGGGGAATTCCTGCATCATGTTGGAGGCTGTCATACAAGACAGCAATTGGGCAGACTGAGCAGTCATATGGACCGTGGCTAGAGAGGGGAGCAAAGAGAGGACACGCATATACATAGGCCACATAGATAAACAGGTGATGCCCTTTTTTCCTTATTTTGCTACACATGGAACTCTGCCTTGTCTGCAAGGAGACAGGAGGTCACTAAATCAGGAGTAATCTGTGCAATGTCTTTGGAACTCTTGCTCAACTCATAAGCATCTTAAATGCTATCCCATAGCAGCTTTGGATGGCTGTGTGATCAGGAGAGTGGACTGACAGCACCATGGGCATGTGTAAGCATTGGTGCATCTGGTATTGTAATTTTATCCCGCAAAGTGGAGATGGTGGTTGAGTGTCTGACTGAAGCTCCATCTGATCCTCCAGAAATGCAATTGCTCCCAAGGTCAGCATCTCCAGCTGGCTTGAAGCTGGTGAGTCTGTGACAGTGTTGGCAAATTGCTGTGCACCCTTGTTGAAGGGACAACCTTGCATCCATGAACTTCTTCCATCTGCTTTTGGAGGTGGTGAGCAGCAGAGCAGCCATCTGGCATTGCTGTGCATCAAGCTGAACAGGAACAGATTGCTAACATCTTCCACTTGTGGATGTGAATTTTGCAACTGTCTGCATTCCCTTGTGATGTCAGGTTTTGTTGGGAGAAAGTTATTCCAATGTTGTATATTTTGTAGCAGATATTGTTGTGCTCATAAATCACTGCTGAGTGACCTCCTGCTTGGATGTTAGGTGGAATTGGAGTAGTACCTGCTCAGTGCTTAAGGTTGGCTGATGGCTCTGAGAACATCTGCCTGTCATTAACATGAGGCTTTTGAATCCCTTTTTCCTTTCTTGGCATGAAGACCAGAGGAAATGGTGATGATTTTTTTTTTTTTTCCAGAATTATTTGTCCTTTTTGAACACTCTTGGAATGAACTAATGTGCTTTACTATGTGCACGCTAAGACACGGTGCCATCAGAGGGACAAATTTTGCTCTCCAATGGAGTGGGCAAGAAACTATGAGTTTACACACGTGTCTGATAGCCTTCTGTGCCTCATCTGTGAGACATTGAACCCAGAGGTGTAAATCTGTAGGTTTGTTGCTGGGAATCTGTCCTGCAGTATTTATGACTGATGTTTTAACTTTAATCTCAGCCCTTCATTTGCTTCCTGGTTCTCATACAATTAGAACATATTAAACAGGAGCTAACCACAAGAAACAGAAAAGGTTAACACAGTTAGGAAATGTCACTGGAATGAATACAGCTCACTAATTCATGAGTTCTTTCCATAAATATTTCCACCAGCCAAAATGTTGACTTTAACCTTTTCCATCTCCTGTACGTAAAGCTTTGTATTCCCTTGTCACACAAAAAAATACTTCTGAGCATGTGGATGGTGCTCAGGAGAGGGCAAACTGTTACAGGGAGCAGTTATGGTGTTAATTAAATGGCAGAGTCAGATTTCCCAATGATAAGGCACACCCAGAGATGGAAAACGTGGACATAAGGAAAAAGCAATGTGTTCCAGTGGGGATCACAGAAATTGTTTAGGACAACACTTTGGACCTGGTCCAGCAAACATCTAACCTCAAAAACCTCTGCTGTGAGTAGCACAAGTTTGGATTTTTGTATTGCGAGACATCCTGGGGCACTGTCCTCAGCTGCTGGGGAAGTCCACATCTTGGATTTTATTTTTTTATATAAATTGGTCAAGATCCTTCCTAAAAGCTGTTTATATTCTTGTGACTTTGGTTCCCATAGTGGCAGGTGGTTCTGTCACCTCCTGAATCTAATGATTTGAAACCTTTTTTTGTCTTGGTTCCTGGGCTGGGAATGTCATGGGGGTCGATAGGTGTGGGTTGACTTCTTCCCACTGCCTGAGCTTCAGTCAAGCAATGAGCATCTCCTACCTGTGGCTGTTTCATGCTGAAATTTTTCTTCTCTCCAGACTTGCTCAGGATGCTAAACGAAGGAATACCCACTTTTTTTTCCTTGAATCCCTACAAAACTCCAGCCTGTTTGAGAATTAGAGATGAATATCCCTGTGGGTCTGTAGTACTAAACCCTAACAGCTGTACTAAGGGTTTAATGTCCCTTGGACTTTTCATGTGTGCATGGGGTATGGCTGCCTGCACAAACCATGTTATTCCCTTCATCTCCTTCCCTGGGTGCTACCTGTGGTTTCAGCTGATAAGTGTTCTGGATGTTTTCCTCCAGACCCTCTAATAAAACCAGCATGTGCTGTTTTGAAGCAGTGGGCTGTATGTCTGAAATGAAATGAGTCCTTTGTACCACTGAGTGCTGGAATGAAATATTCCCCATACAACAGATTTTTCCAGTGGCCTGGTGGGATTCTTGTGCATCCTGGGAGCAGGTAAAATGTACATTTGTGTCAGAAGATATACACAAAGAAAAATGACTCTCTGATGTGTGCTCTAATGAATCCAAAAATCCTTTCCAGGAGGTGGGTAGTGGCTGGAAGGGGTGGTAGATGTTTCTGCCACCTTGCTTATCCAAGAAGTGGTTTAGCATGCTGGGGTAGGAGTTCCCACTAAATAACCAGCTCAGATATCTGCATGTCTTCAACTCAAATGCAATGCCAGGCTCCTGTGGCTTTCTGTGTCCTCTTGGACTCACTTGGAGCTGGCTGGGGGACCTGTGCAGCATGCTATGCTGTTGGGCTATGGAGATTTTGGAGGTCCTGCCTCCCCCTTCTACTCTTTCCCCAGTGTTTGCCGAGATTATTCCACTCAGACAATTTTATCCCGTGGTTTTATAAAGTAAATGAGATTGTGTTGCTTAAAGCCAAGGCTGCCCTGAATTAGATGAGAACCCACAGACTGCAAAGAACTGAGGCACCCCCTTTATATTCAATTACTTGGGTAAATGTTGTGTCCCACCCCCTCCCCTGAAAGGGCCCTTTGCCCAGGCACTTATATTTGAGATGGTTTTGTTTTCCTGAGCAGGGTATAGATGGAGAATACCAAGTGAGGGAAACCAAAAAAAACAAACAAACAAAAAAAACAAACAAAAAAACCCCAAACAACAAACAAACCACCTCACCTGGTAGATCAATGGGACTCCCCAGGCTGTGGGGTGAAGCAACTGCCATAAGGGCTTGGAAAAGAGGTTCCATCCAAGTTCTTCATCCCCAGGATGACCATGGCTTAAGGCTGGAGCTGGAAATGAAATCAGAGCTGTACACCAGCGCTGCTGAAAGACAGCACTCTTGTAATAATGCTGATTTTAGGCACCACTGGGAAAGAAATAAAAAAAATTCTGGGGTTTTGACCCAGCTGCTGTGGGCCTGAGCAGAAATTATGTCTGTAGCTGTGGTGTGGTCAGCACCTTGCTTTTAAGCTCTCTGCAGTTTATGCTGCTGATGCACTGAGTTCAACATCTAGTAAATAAAAAGAGTGCCTAGTTTGCTGTAGCACTGACTATAAATCTGGGTTCAATATACATGTGGGTGCATGTAGGATGCATTCTTTATGGCTTACTGTATCTTTATCAGCAAGTCACAGCACTTGCATAGTAATGGGCTCATGACAGAAATCAAGATTTGCCTTTGAGTGAATATATCTTTTTTATAAAAGGAACCACAGAGAAGCAGCCCAAGGAGACATGCACTGGGTTTTTTATAAGGTTTAACACTGCTTTCATCCTCCTGGGATGTGTGTGCTTCCCATTAGTGCATTCCCTACCACCCCTGCCATCTGTCACAAGCCATTTGTTCTTTCTCATCTTATCTCCCCCAGAGGAGAACTGTTTCTGAGCAGAATTCAGTTTGGGTTTGGTTTGGCTTTATTGTTGGTGGGGTTTCTAAATTTCCTTGCAAATACCCTCTGCTCACTGCTTATGCTGGGGAAAGCAAAGGGCTAAAGGTGCATCCCTTGCCCTGGCATCTGTCCCCTGATGAGATGCAGTGTGACATTGGCACATGTGTCTTTCTACATGCAAAGCTTCTGCTCCTGCTGTTCTTCACCAGTTTGCTGTCTCAGAGGCAATTGAGTGTATTATTCTCCTGCCCCATACTTGGTGGCATTATAGGAAAGGATTGGTGCTGAGGGAGTTCTGGAATCCCAACCTCAAACCTTTGAAAAACAGCAGTGAGGTTTTTAGCCTGAAGTTTTGGTATCATCCTCTGCCCTGTAATGCTTGGCAGAACCGTGCTTGAAACCCTCACTTGTCACTTGGTGCCAGTGGCAAGACTCCAGTCAACCCCTCCAAATTATCCATGTGGAAATTTTTATTTCTGTGATGATTTTTCAAAATAGCCAGTTCTTGCCTGGGAGTGCTGGTAGGTGCATGGAAAGTTGCCTGGGAGCTGAAACTATCAGCCTGGAGTTTCACTACCATGTCTATTCACCATCACACTCACTAAGAATATGTGAGGGGGTTTTTTTCCCCAATAAATCTGTGAAGTTGGTCCCACTCAAAGCCATGAGGGCTGTGTCATTCTGCAGAGTCTTGTGGCACCTCATCACCTAAGGGCTTATTCCCTTGCTAGAAAATCAAATGTGGCCACTGGCAAGAAGACATTCCTGCCTGTATCCTAAACTTTGGAGGCTGAGTCATGGATGAGAGCAGCAGATGAGCCAGGAAGGCCAAATGTTTTGTTTTGTGGAACACCACTGGTGTGGTGCAATGCACCACTCAAGACTTGGCCATCATCTGCTCCTTTGAAGAAGTTTTCTTCCAAGACAACTTGGGCTTTGGCTCCCAGCTAAATCCTGACAAGAAGGTGTTTCTCATTGTGCTAATCTTCATCAAGAACAGGGGTTAGCTTCCTTTCTTCTATTTCATGGGGCTAACCTAGCACTGGCATGGCTTCTGAGTCCTTCTGGTTGAAGTGTGTTTAAAGCTGAGGTCATGGCAGTGCAAATATCCTCTGCAGCACCACTCACTGTAGGCTATTTTCAAGGCATCTTGGACAATTTTGACTTTTCCCAGGCAAGGAAAAAAAAAAAAAAAAAAGGAAGAAGGCCCCAGCTGAGATTGGAAACCCTCATGCTCCTTGGTTGAGAGCAGGTTATTTACTGTTGCTCTTGGCTTGGGAGTTGTCTCTTGGGCTGTTTTCATCATAGATCCTTGACATCCCTGGGGAGGGACAGAACCCCCCCAGCCCCACATTGACAGAGGGCACAGACCTGTGTTGGGAAGGTGATTGAATCATCTGTGCTAATGTCTCATATGGGGGAACTCATATGTGAAAAACTCCTATGTGTCTACTCCTTCCAGAGGCAAGGAGTCCCAGGGCAGTAAGAGCTACAAAGCAGCTAATTGCTGCTAATTGGTGTAATGATTAACTGAGAATAAAATGAAGACTGAAGATGTTAAACTCTGTGTTGAGGGATGTCAGCCTTATTTCTACCTGAGCAGCCAGCATGGGGAAAGTTGCTTTGGTGTGGGGCTTGGGAGAAAAACTATTTATATAAAGAATTGAGGCTCTATGTGGGTGGGAAATCTGAGTGGAAGAAATCCTAGTCATGGTATGCTTCATAATAATATAAAATAACAAATATGAAAACTTGTACTTTTGCTACAACTGGCATAATGTTTCCTTAAACTGTGAGCCTCTGGATCTAGTTATTTTACAGGCCTTTTCATCTTTAAATGGCTTTGCAAACTAAGTTTGCAAACTTAGCTGACTGAATTGCCTTAGAAACACAATAAACTTGAAGGCAAAATATTACCTTTCTTTATTTCCTCCTAGGTAATATGTTACACTTGCATCCTCATTTTAGATGAATGGCTCTAGTTGTCCATAAAATTTCTTTTAGCATCCTGCTCAGAATCCCCTCTGGAATAGTTTATCATGTGCTGTAACATGAATATGAGGATAACTTTGTCTTCCTTTCAAAGTTTAACCTCAAAGTTTTTGGCTGTCTTGGAGACTTCCTTTGGCCATCATCATCATGAAAGACCCTGTTAGTGCCTCTGTCAAACCATGGGCAAGGCTTTCATTACACCAGGCTCTGCCTAGGAGCCCATGCTAAATCTTTCAGCTTCTCTTTAAAATCTGAATGTGTGCTTGTGTTATGAAATTAAACCTGTGTAAGAGATTATGGATGCTGGTCTCTTCTGTCACCCAATTGTCTTTTCCCAAGGAATGCTGAGGCTTTACAGGTTTTTAAAAATCCTGCCAGCCATCAGTTTGCTTCCTCATTTGTTAGCATGAATAGACAGCAAGAGGGACTGCAGCTGTCCTGGCATTGTCTGGAGGAGGACAGAAAATCTGAGGTACCCAATGTGGAAGCTGCAGAACATTGGGAGTGTGTCTGGTGCTGGGTCAAGTAGAGTCATGGGGCTTCAGACAGAAATTATTAGCTGAGACTGGTATGTGCTTCACAGAAAGCTGGATGAGACTACAGGAGCAGCCCTTCTGGTTCTAAAAGTCTATAAAAGTTATAACTGCAATCTAGGCCAGCCACTTCTAGCATTTGTGGGCACTGTTTAGGGTACTGGAAACTGTGGCTGTCTGGAACAAAATGCATTTGGGATACTAAGCCTGATGCTTCATGCAGAAATCCTGGCTTATTTTTTTTTTTCTTAATTCCATGGGCAATTAACCTGCAAAATATTTATTTTTGGCCAGGATTTCCATGGTGACAAAGACTTGCTTTGTAGTGGGAGAGATTTCCTTCCCTGGGAGTCTTCAGAAATTGGCATGCTGGGTGATAGGTAGGTGCTCCATGTCATGAACAGAGGAAGGGGACTGTGGAACAGCACCTGAAGTTGGAAAGGAAAGATAACTGAGCAATCCCATTTGCAGTGGTTGAGTTGCTCAGGGTTTTGTACCTGTTGTATCTGCTGTTGGTGTAAACAAAATTCCCAACACTGCTGTTGGATCAGTTGGAGGACAGGAATACAACTACTGAGTGACTGCAAATTGGGCTCTTCAGCATCTTTCAAAAGATGCAGGGTAGAGTCCTGGGTTGTCATTTGATGAATGTAAAACCTCTGGCAGAGGAAAAAGTGATGGAGGCTTAAACTGGGGAGCTGCACAGGGACCAGGAGAAAGTCTGGGTGTGCAAAGGTGGGGGAGGTGGGTGTGTGTCTGGTTGTGCAAATGTGGGTCCATGGAAGGGATGTTCCTGCACTACTGAGAAGCCCAGATGTGCACAACTCTTCCCATGAACATGTGAACTGTGTGGGTGTTATTTGTGGAGCATCACAGTTGAGTGAGCAAATTTGTAACCCAGCCTCCTGGCTGGGGCCAAGCTATGAGAAAATGGTTAAAATCATGGAGAAAGAGGAGACACAGTCTGCCTAAGAGGTAAAGTTTTTCCAACTGACTTCATCTGAAGTTTGAAAAATGTCCTAGGTTAATAATGTTTACACCCATCTAAGGGAGGAGCCCTTTGGTTCTGTAATGAGTCTGCAGTTTGCTCTGCAATACCTTTTTACTTTCTGCCATTTGAGTTTCTCATGCTCTGGCCAACCTTGGATGGGTATTTATAGAGCAAGAATGTGTGAATCCTGCACTCTTCAAACATGTGCTCAGCCTTAGGAACCATAATGGTTCATATCCTTGCCTAATCACCACTGATTATATGCAGAAAACTTGGATAAATCTTCTGAGAGGCTTATAACACGATGTATAGCTAAGATTCCAAAATAGCCATATGGGTTGTGAATCATTTCTTCAGATGCTGATCATAAAAATCAATTATATGGTCACTGGCTACCAGAAGGGCTCTTTTCCATTGGCTATTTGTTTCCTAGTACTATATTTTATAACTCTTAGAAAATCATAAAATGCTTACAAATTAGTCAATATTTCTGGCAAGAAATGTCTTCCACAGAAACAGCTCTGTGGCAGTTTATTTAAAAGCAGGCTGGGATCCTAGAACATGCTGAAATTTTTAGCATTGATGTGCTAAGAACATCTGGCAGAGGAAGGGCAAAATGCAGAGCAGCTGCAGAAGAAAAAAAAAGTGAGGCAGCAGAGTAGGGAAGGCAGCTGTTTGTTGGGTTGTTGGTTGCTGGTTCATCTCTTATTCCTTGCCCAACTTGTGGAGACCAATGTTTTCCAAATTGAGGGCTACAACTGGAAAGCTCAAGGTGTTGTACCATGGTTCCCTGCTACCTCGTGTTTCCTGTGCATGATTTTTATGCTGGGGAAGGAGTTTGGGTTTGGTCTCAGTGTGAAGATGTGGCAGAAGAAGACAAGGTGACTTCTGTGGGTTGGTTTTAGACAAAGATGCTGAGAGTCTGGTTTGTGGGGAAGAGCACAGCTGAGGTTTACAAAGTTTTTTAAAATGATGCAGTGTTTTGGTTGGGGTTTCTTTGTAGTCATCCCTGGGAGACAGGGGGGACCTTCTGGAAAGTTGGGAGCTGCTATTCATTCTCTGGGCTAAGCCATGGAAAGCTTGCCACTGCCTGCTTCCTCCAGACTTTTTTTACTGGTCTTTCTGCCTTTTCTGTCAGTAGATTTATTCTGCTTCTGGGTGGAAGCATCAAGGGGCAGCACCAGCAATGTCCTGCTGCTGTGAACAGCAGGGTGGTATGGCACTTCTGAACCAGGATGGTTTCTGATGGTTTCTACAGTGTTGTGACCCCAGGCTCCACGTATTAATCAAAAATATGAATATAAAAAGCTACATCTGGCATATATCATTGTCAGAAAGCATTGCATCTACTTCAGGTAACAAACTTTGTCTTCTGGATACAAAAAGATTGATTATCTTGGAGATGCTCACTGTTTGCTCTGAATAAAACATAACTTGGCATCAGGTGCCTGCATGTGCCAACTTGAGAAACTCACCAACCTTTCCTGAAAGCCTTTTGGTGTCCTGTGGCTGGTGAATGGCTTGATTTGGAGTCCCTCTTGAGATTCAGGTCAGAGCTTCAGATAAATCTTTCTTTATACCCTGCCCTTGTATTTCCTCTGCTCCTTCCATGTGTAGGACACCCATCCACAGAAACCCCCTTCAGAGCAAATGTTACCCTAACACAAACACATTGCTAAATTTCCTCGTTTTCTTTTTCTATAATTTGTTTTTCACCCTTGCTCAGCCCTTTGAAATATCACTGGGCTGCTCGTGGATCTTATCTTACACAAATATTTACACACATTTGTAGCTTTGTAAAGCATGATTTCAATGGCCTTTGCTGGATGGGTGAGACTGCCTCTATGATCCAGCCTTCTAGTCCTGGGGTTGTGAGGAGGCCAACCTGTGATATGTGCCCCATGGAGAAATTCTTGCTGACTTGGCCAGGAGGCTGCTAGAAATTCCCTGAAATAACCCATAACCCATCCAAACTTCTGGCCACTCTCTGCCACCTTTTGTCAGTGCCTTGAGCTACTCTCTGCAGAATGAGCAGGGTGTTGCTCTTGCCTGGAGGAAGCTGTGGGTGATGTGAAGGGGTGGATTTGTTAGGCAGCTGTGTTTCTCCAGCATCATGTTGATTGTAAGGACCTGTGGGAGAGATGGGCATGTCTGAGGGACACAGGCTGGGGGGGCTGCCTGTAATAATGCTGAAGGGATGGGGTGGGATGGAGGCTTCCAACCATCTTTGGTCCAAAGCCCTTCACTGCATTGATTTGAGTGTGGAAATGGCATGTTACAGAGGGATACTGATTAAAAGAATAAGAATACAAAAAATCTTGGCCTCCCTGTCCTGTCTTAGACATTCTGAAACAGTGTAAAGAGGAGGATTCTGGGTTTGAAAGATCCCCTATGGAAAAAAAAAATCCTAGGAGAAAGTGTTTTGAAGCATTCCCCTGCAATATTTGGATGCTCTCACTCGAACAGAAGCCATGTGTTTCAGGCAGAAGTTGCTGGGTGAGGCTGCAGCCTCCAGAGGGTGAGGCTGAACATTTGTGATGGTTCCCCTGGCCTTAAAACATATGAATTGATGTATTTCCTATTTATTAACACATTTTTTTCTGTCTAAGTCACTGGGCACTACTTAAAGTGAGTCATCTGAAGGGAAAGATGCATCACTGCTGAGTAGCTCAGAACTAGCACTTGGTCAGAATGGTGAAGAGGTCATTGGGTTTGGCTTCCTACTCTTTAACCCTTTTTTAGGGTTCAAATATCAGCCCTGCTGCTCTAATAAAATCATTAGAAATTATCTGCCCAGAGCTGTGATTCAGCTTGTGCTGCTGCTTTTAAACCCAAGAGGGTTAAGAGGAAGCAGTGGGAGAAAACTGGATCCTACTGGTGATTAAAACACCACAAAGTAACTCCAGTGGTGGCTGATTCTGTTTGTGTGGAGCCCCGCAAAGTTCACCAGAGCCCCTCAAGGCTCCTGAGCTGGATCAACATTGGATCTGGCATTTCATTGGGATGGCTGCATGGGGAATCGTGCACCTAATACACTTTTAATGAAAATGTTATCCTCTGGAGTGAGGCCAGGTATAGCTAGAGCAGGAGCAAAGACCCTCCTAGCAACATCCCAGCTTGTTCATAAACCTCTGTGTTTTAAATGTCTAAGCCAGGTCACATCAACAGGAGAAGGAGCAGATTTCTACATGGCCATGTCATTTAATCACAATTTAATAAGGCTCCTGTATCAGACTTTCATTATGAAACTTTTGGGTAGACCCAAACAAAGGGGTCACTGTGGGAGAGAAGAATGCAGCCTTTGAGGCATTGGCTTCTTTTTAGGGTTCATGATGCTTTGTGTTGGGAAAGCTGCTGGCAAAATGCAATGCTTTCCACCTGCCAACTCTTGTTACCTCATAAGTGCTCCTCATGAAAAGTAATTTGTGATCAGGAGATGATTATCAGCATTGTCGTCTGAGCTCCTGTAAGAAGAGAGTTTTTTCCCTTCAAGAAACCCTTGGATATTCAGGCCTTTAACAAGTGTTCCAGGGAAGTGTTTAGGCTCTGGAGGACAAAAGGGGGTTATTTTAATAAGATATTAAGCTTCTGGGAGCCAGTCACTTGGCCTGACTGCTCAGCCTGGTGGCCTTCCTTGTGTTGAAAGGACACAAGGGCAATGGTGCATCAGGCAGAGATGAGCCGAGGACCAAAAGCTGCTGTGCCAAAAGATGCCAGAGGCATCTGGTGCTAATGGGCTCCCTGGTCTCTATATTTTGGGAGGCTGTTGTGTGAGCTGATAACTCAGTGAGAGGTGAAGAGGGAAGTGAATGATTTGAAGAAGGTCAAGAGAGGTGGCACATGGAGGAGATGGGTGGCTTTGCTCTTGGTCTGAACCTCTTGGTGGTGTTTCTCCTCTTGCTGTCTAGGTTTCTGGTTATAGCATGATCCCTCCCTTATTCTGCAGAGGCAGGATGGGTACCCCCAGGGCAGGGGTATCATCCCCCCTGTTACAGTCCTGGTGGGCAGCATTGGCTGAAGATGCATCTGGCTGTCCCTGGAGGGAATATTCTGCAGGCTGAGGCTTTTTGTTGTCTGAATTTAGTTAGTGCACACAATCACCTGGCATACTTTAGCCAGCACAAGCTGGACAATGCAAAATTCTGATTTTTTTAAAACCCATGATCTGTTGATTCTCCTCAGATCTTTCTCAAAAAATCTTACTTCTCTATTTTGAAGTGTTCAAACTTGGTTTTAACCAGCACTTGAGTTATGATGTGTCCTGAATGTAGCTCTGATGCTGGAGAGGTGGAATTCTGTCTTCAGGATTTTTCCATGGAGGGTTCATTGTCTTCTGTGTGCCATGCATGGCAGCCTGTTGTACCCAATCATCCCTGCAGCCCATTCCTGGGGCAGTTCAGCTTTAATTTTGTCCTTTGATTCTTTTATTTTTCCTTGATATTGAGGCACTGGGCTGGATGGTTGCTTTTTGTGTATTGGGAAAAAAATAACTAAACTCTCCAGTGATTCTCACTACCAGCAGATATTTGTTAGGAGGGGGGAAAAAGAGTTTAGAGTTGGTTTTGCTGGTAAGGCTCTTTAGATGCTGAGCTTCACATCTCTTGGCGTGGTGCTGGCAAGGCCAGAGCAGCCACCCCTGAGGGTTTGGGTCCCCACTGCCAGGTGTGCCCAGGTACCCTCCAGCCCCTTGCTCCATGCACACAGGTCCCATGCTGACTCTCCATGAGTCCCTCTTTATTAAAGCTCTTTGCTCCTGTGATACAGGTGTAAAAATGGTGGAGCTGAGAAGGTTCACCAAGTGTGGGTATTCCCCTTTGCATTGAACTCCCCATCTTCTCCTTTGCTGTTGGGGCATGGGTGCTCCTGCTTAGGATGAAGTCAGGGTTGCTTCAGCTCAGCCTTCCTCAGCTCCAGATGTGGGTTAGTGGTGGGTTTGGCAGGTTTAGGTGTACAGTTTGACTCAGTCAAATTCATTTCCAGCCTAAATGATTTTATGCTCTGCATCCAGCTAAGGGCTGGGAATGCTTGGCAGCATACACAGCAGTTATGGGATGGGACACTGGGTAGGAATCACAAAAATGTCTCCATACCTGTTATCTCATTAAACAAGGACAACTTAGGTTTGCTTTCTCATGCCCTAATGCTGCAGAAATATTAATTATTAAACCAGCCACTTTATTTATTTTCCTCTTCACCAAACAGTTTTTTGTAGTGCTACAAGCTGGATTAAAATGAAAAAATAAATGAAACACAGAAAAGGTGATTTACTCTGTCCTTTCCCTTCAAGAAAAAAGTGACAGGTTAAAACACAAACGAAATGGCCACACTCTTTTTCTGCATCCCCAGGCTCTCCTGGCTTTAAAGTCTTCTCATCTGCTTTATTAAGTGCAGAGTTTCTCCAGCTGAAGCAGGCAGGGCTTCTCTCACTGGTGCATCATGTTTCTGCATTATGCTGTGTGAGGATTTGCAGAAGCTGCTCCCTCCCTGGTTTCAAATCAAAACCATCTATCATGCAAAGGATGCTCTGAGCTGCTACCCAAAGTTTGTTAAAAGAAACAGAGCAGTTAAAGGGTATCTGGTAAGAGTCACTTATGAATGACAGAGTGGAAAAAATATAATTGCTTGAGGGAAGGGATGGTGGGTGCCAGGTGATGGGACAGGTATCATGTTTGCTGCTGGTTAAATGCTCAGTGCTGCTCATCCTCCCCATCCCTCCCTCATCTTCCAGCATCATCCTTTCTAGCAAAGCTTTGAATGTTATCTTTGGCCACTCAGAGGTAGGGTAGTATATCCATGGCTGCATCTGATACTTACAAAACTTGGCTGAAGCAAAATATAATAGTTCTCAACCTAATCCTCACTTTCTTATTTTTACATCAGAAGCAGGGCATTTATCCATCAGTGGCTCCAGTACAATCGTGGTGAGTTAAGATGGCCCATTTGCAGGGTGTCCATAAATATGCATTGCTGCTCCTCAACCTACTTTTCCTGGCAATTTCTTTTGCTTTCTCATATGTCAGAAGATCTTTCCAAAGCTGCTGCTGAAGTGCTCTAGCCAAGTGCCTCTGTAAAGACTTTTGCAGAAGCTGAGGTTACATGGCCTCTCCCTAAACCAGAACTGAATTGTTTGAAGTTCTGAGGTGATGCTGTTTCCAAAAATCAGGCTTTCTGGATGCTGCAGGCCCTACAAGCAGGCACCCAAATGCTAAGTCACCTGCTAGACCTTTGTGTACCACCTTAGGCCTGGTGTTAGGCTGACATCCAACATGGTTCAACACACTTTTTCCAGCTTTGGTTGGTGTTCCTTGGGTGTTCATGAGTTGCCTGTGCTGGAGAGCATGTCCTTTCTCCTTTTGGCCTGGGCTGGGCACACTTGTGGCTCTAATAAGTATTGTACATGGTTTGAGTTCTGTTAAGTTCATCCATTACCAAATGGCAAAATAAAAAGTTGCAAAAGAACAATAAAGCATGGTTGGTTTCCATCAGTGGCTAAATATCTCCAGAAAGGTGGCACAAAGGTTTCACTTTATCTGACTGGCAGCAGCACTTCTCCCAAGGAAATATCCCTGCCCATCTCTTCTGGCTCTCCAGGAAACTCTTCTGGAAGCCTTGTCCAAGGCTGCTAAAGCTGACAGAGACATCATCTTTCACCTTCAGCTGACCTTGGCTTGAACTCTGGGAATTCTGCAGTGGAGGAAGAGGTGATCTGAGGACACTGGCATGCAGCTTGGCAGGAGTGCTCCTCATGGAGATCAGGATGGCAGGGGCCAGTCCTGTTACCTGTGTCCCAACCCTGGTCTGGAGGGCTCCTTGCACTGCACTGACTCCCTCTGAGCATCCTCCTCCTCCCACCCTTGATCTGGGAGCAAGGAGTCCTCCCAACTCTGGGACTATGTAGGAGAGATTTTAAAAAAAAAAAAAGCCTAAAGTATGTCAGGACCCAGCACAGGAAAAGTTGTTGGGTTGTGGTTTTTTTGTTGGTTGTTGAGATATCAAAGATGGGGAAACTTAGAAGCAGCTCTAGAGGAGCAGGGCAGAAAGTCTTGCAGGGTAGGAAGCATTGGTCAAATAAAAGAGGAGGATGTTTATGGTGTGAAAATGGGAAGTGTTTTCAGGAAGCTGGTAGGGAAATTCAGCTGAGATAGGAGTAGGGAAAACAAGAATGCTGAAAGGGAGAGGAGGGACTCTGCCTCCTTCAGCTGTATTTATAGAAAGTTGATCCACCCTCAAATGTGATGCTCAGTCATCAGCTGCCACAGATTCCCCCTTCTGCCTCCTCCTTGCAGCTCAGGCTCAGGAAATGGTGCTGTGGAGCCTGCAGGAATATTTTGGGGCTGGAGGCTATTTCAAGAAGCATCAGCAAGGCCAAGCTCATCAGTGCTGTCACAGATGGACCTTGTGGGGGTGAACTTGGCTTATGGAATTAACACATCTGGGCCTTCTAACAGCAAAGAATGGTGGAGAAAAACAGGCTCTTCCACTTGTTTCCCCCCCACTGAGGCTTTCAATGCCTGCATGAGGCATTTCTGTTTTATACAGCAGGAGATGGAAGTGTGTGGCTCAGCAGGTGAGGGGTGTGCTGCCTGCATTTGGGGTCTTTGCCTCCCCCAAGCTGAGGAAAGTCGGTGGAAAACATCCCTCCAAGGTAAATTTTGTCTGCTGATCTCCATCTAAGGTTATTTCTTGTGCAAGCTCATCATCAAGCACTTCTGATTTCTCTCCTGCAATACAAATCCTGATACAAGAGCTGATCAGTGCAGAAAAATGGGAGCTGTGTGGTGCTTAAGTGAAAGAACCTTTTTTTCTTCCTTTTAATAGAAGGTGATAACAGAACCTTGGAGCACAGCAAAAAGTAAAATTTCAAACTGAACCCAAAGCACTGATTGCTTAAAATTTCTCAGTTGGCCTTAAAATTTCTCAGTTCTGTTTCTCTTCCTAACTCACCCAAATCTTAGCCCAGGTTAGTGAAAACAGGCTGCTTAGACAACAACCAACTCTTGGAATGTGATCCCTAGGTAGGGCCCAAAGACTACAAAGGGTTGAACACCCAGGAGAAAGGAAAGGAAATAATTCTTCATGTGCTCTGTGTTCATTCCAAAACTCTCTGCTGCAAGAGAGACCCAAGTCAAATGTCCTGGCTGCTAAAACTTTTTTAAGGAATGTTTTAATTTCCCACTCATCAGTGAGACACTTGGGTTAGCCAGGCAGCACAAAAAATATCCTCATTCACTATTCAAGGCATTGCAGGACTTGTGAGGAAGAATTAGTCCTCATTTGTGAGCAACAATGACCAAGCAGGGACATTTCTGGAGAAGGGACCACTTTGCTCTGCATTGCAATTTGCCCCTGATGAGAAAGAGAAGCTCAACAAGATTAGATTTAAGATCTGATTGTAATCAAAGCTGATCTCTCCCTATATGACTCAAATTTTAATCAAAGTCAATTGTTTTTCAAATGCAGATAACGTGGCAATGGCTCCAAAAATAAAACACAAGCAAGCAATCCATCAGGCATGTCTGTCAGCAGAACAGACACCATCTCATAAACCTGCCAAAGCAGCTCTTTGCTTCAAACAATAAAAACTGGAAGGAATTGAAAGCCTCAGCTTTAAAAATCTCTTTGTACAATTAAAAAAAAAAAATATATATATAATCCCAGCTCTCAATTGGTGTAATTTGGAGTGGGTCAATGTAAAAATGCAAACCATTCAATAAATCTTTTTAGTGGAGATCAAAAGCAGTGAGTGCAGGAAACCAGAAAATTGATGATATGCCATTTTCCCAACACTCTATAACATTCATATTATTCAGAGAACTGCCAGCCACAATTGTTCCAATGCTCTTTTAACCAATGTTGTTATTTGAACTCATAAGCCAGCCACTGAGCTCCCCAGGGAAAAACATATGGGAAGACAGTAGCTCAATTAAAAGTAGCATGGTGTGGGGCTCCTAATCCTCAGTTGAGCCCTTGTGCCAAAAAACTCTGAATTATGTGCTTAAATTTAAGCCTGTGCTCCAATTTTATCTGTTTAATGTGTGTTCCTGGAGTAAAGTGCCTGAAATATTCTTGAATACCCTTTGCAAAGGGTCTGCTTAGGCTGCAGCTGGAGGTGGCACTGACTTTCTCCTGGGTGCATTGTGCTTTGAGAGCATTTCTGGGTGTATTTTTGCCTTTGATAAATACTGGTTTCAGACTGCAAAAATCTTATTTGCATCCTGTCTCCCTCTAGTGTCATGGAAACAACTGGAAGGGAGGTAACTGGGATGTCAGATGTTCGATGTCCCTGGTGCTCTCCTATTTAAGTGAACAGAAAACTCAAGCTCTCTCTGTTACTGTTCCTCTCCAGTGATGGCCAGAGGATGGGAGGGATTTTGGGGAACATTGTGCTGTGAGCAGAGCTGATTTGGGTGGTGAACCAGGCACGTTTTGGTGGGGTTCCATTGGGCCGTCTCTGCTGCAGGAATGGTTTCTCCTTTGCGTGCCGGAGTCTCCGCTGGCTCTGGGTCCTGCAAATGAGTGACATCTGAAGGAAGTGACTCCTGAAAACAAGATTATGAAAAGCTTGCTTGCATGAAAAGAGAAGTAATAGTGTTGGAGCCTTCCAGGGTGGATGCTCACTCAGCCCAGGGTTTGCCCTGCCTCACCAGGGCTGGCACTTGGTGTCTGAGACCTGCCCAAGAGGGAGGTGGTACCACAGCATCACTTGGCCCTGCTTGGGCTCCAGTAGCTGATCTCAGCAGATGGGAACAGTGTGTTTTATTTGCATTTGTGTTTTTTTTTCCCCTCCTCTTTGATGGGAAACAGAACTGCCTGCACCTCTGCTCAGGGCTCACAATGGACAATGTCCCCCAGAAGATGTACCAGCCTTGGATTTGTTTTTTTCTCATGGTGTTTTACCCACTCATTAATCCTTTTGATTTCAGCCTCTTTGAAGCCCAGGGTTTGGATGTTTTTCATCCAAATGGGACATGAAAACACTTCAACCGGTGCAAAAGTTTAAAACCCTTATTCATGCAGCCTGGAAAGGCTTTCACTGGGTACGCTGACAATGACTGACTTTATTATGTTTATCTTTTGGTGTTATCTCCTTTTGCAATTGATAGTGTCTTGAATTTTCCTGGTGCCAGGTTCCAACCTGGGTCAATGAAAGGGGCTGTCGTGTTTCTCTGCCATGCCCTGCCATGATTTTGGGGATAAATACAGTTCAGAGTAAAATAAACATGTAAAGGAGCAACACACACAGACATACATAGGATAAAAAGTCTGGTCTTTCACCTAATTTAGACCAGAAAATTGGCATCTGATTTTATTGTTCATACTGACTCCAAGAACACAAACATTTTTTTCCTTCAAAATGAGGACTGCCAAAATATAAAGAATGATATCTGCTGGTTTGAACTAATTGGGATTAACTCTTTTGTGGCTGGTTTTGGTGGAACAAGTGCTGTTTTATTTGATAGCAGCAAGGGCACCAGGGCTGTCTTAGGGGAAGGGACAGTGGGAGGGGGACCTTGCACCCCAGGGCTTTATCCTGGCCAGAAGGTCCATGCAGGAGGGACTTTCTACCCTGCACTTTTAGGGGTCTGAAATGGGAATGGTCTCTGTTCCCAAATCCTCAGCCTTAGGGTGGAGAGGTGAGTTGGGAGCAGCCAAGGCAGACAGTGGAGTGTGACAGGGGAAACTGCTGAGCTTTGGGCAATTTGGTTCTGTTTCAATTAGCATTTTCTGTGCACTTTTTGGTTTCCTGTTTTCCTCTCCAACAGTTGAGGCTGTTTTTGTATTTCTGGAAGTGTTTCCGAAAGGCAGGCAAAACAGCACAACCCCATCAAGAACCCAAGTGCTTAATTAAAATTGTTGGGATTAGAATAACATAGCAATTAGAGTTATGTCTATTTTATTTCCGGAGTTTAGGATTGGTGTTTTCAAGCCTTTTTGCTGTAAACGTGGGCCTGGAAATTTATCTCAGGGTTTCAAAATAGCCAAATGTTGCAAAATCTGCCAGAAGGACCCAAGGAGCTGGGAACACTGGGCTTGCAAGAGGATGGGGAGCAACCCACCCCATTGCCTGTGGCTCTGTTGGGGATGTTGAAATAGGGGCAGGAAAACAAAATAAATAAAAAAAATCAACAAGCATGTCCTCTTAAGGCCTGATCTGAAGAGCCCTACTGGAAAAGCCATGTGTAAGGCACAGGATGTTCTATGGAGGAACCCCACGGTGGGTTTTTGACACTATTTCCTGGCACCTTGTGTATTTACTGCTTCCAGCCCCTGAGCATCAGGCAGGGATGGGGTGAGTCTCTGGGATTCACGTGCTGATGTTGCAGAGCATCTGTGTGATGATCCAACTGTGGAGCAGAAGTAGAGAAGGAAGAGGAGGATTTTTTTTTTTTTTTTTTTTTTTTGATGCAGCTCCCAGGGGACCTTTCAAGGCAAAGATGCCTGAGTGCTGTGGTATGCCACTTGTCCAGATGTTCAGAGTATGGTGGGAGCAGAGCAAACCTGGAGCCAAGCTGTTCCTGGGAGTAGCCCACATGGGCAGACACGCAAGAGCATCCCTGGGGATGCCATCTGGGGCCACCAGCTCCACCAGCCTCCTGTCCTTATCAGCTGGTGTCCTGCAGAGACTGGTTCCAGGGATGGGTGATGGACCAGGCCACTGGGCTGGAAAGCTCCTGTGTGCTCAGGGGGTGACAGCAGTGGGTAATATTTTCTGGATGAATAACGAATCTCTTTGTTAGGATGTCCCTGGGATACCCTTCAGCTTTGGTGCATGCCCAAGATCTGATCCCCAAGAAAAGAGACAAGATAGATGCCAGACTGATGGGGGGTGTCTGCTGGCTTTGCTTGTTCCTCATGTTTCATTATAGCTTTCAGTAATGCCATCTGGGGCTGATGCTCTCACTCCTTCCCACAAACTTCTGCCCATGGCTGCATTTGGCCATGCAGCCAAAACAAGAGTAGCAGGAGATGTACAAGGCTCTCACACCATCATTTCCCCATAGAATCAGTTATGTTTCCACTATTTGATATTATTCCAAGTTGGGCCAAGATTGTGAGAGGGGATGCAAGGCCCTTAGGGCAGGAGGAACTTTCTAGGAACTTTCATGTTTCATTGCATGAGCTTTAGGATTACATTGAAGGAGCTGTGCAAAGAGTGGAGAGGAGGATGGGGGAACCCTGTTCCTCAAGGAAAAGGGAAATCTTCCCAAATCTGTGGGTGTTTATGCTTCCCAACAAGAGCTTGCTTTGGTAGGTGTCACAGGGCTGTCTCCCAATCCTTGCTGGACTACATCTGCTGCTGGGTCATTGAGAAAACCACTAAACCAGCTGAGGGAACCTTGGGTTTTTTGAGCCTTTTTTTTTTTTTTTTTTTTGGTTGTTGGTTTGTTTGTTTAGTGTTGGAGTCTGCCATGAAAGTCTGGGGCAAATTAAAAAACAAAGCAAAGTTTTTTCTTGAGGGGGGGCAGGGGGGAAAGCCAACACAGCAACCTCAGAAACCCAGATTGTGTTTCATAACTCAGTGGGGAGAAAGAACTGAACACATGGACTGCCCTTGCCATCACCTGTGTAAGAGGCATTAATTCTTAAGAACTTAATTTAGAAAATAAGTTATCCCACAAAAGTATTTGCCAGGCTCTGAAAAAAGAAGTTATGCTTTTTTTTTCCCCTCCTCTTTTGCTACATCCCAGAAGGTTTCATTGGATTCACCCTCCTTGATGTGACTTTTTTTCCCCCCTCTGATTGCAGAGTTGGTCAGAGAGATTCCTGGACCCAGAATCCTCACTCCTGGCTCTGGTTCCCCACTTGCTCTCTAGGACTGATGGTGTGTCAAGGGTCTGACTTCATCAGTTTGGGTGTCAAATGGTGAGAGGTGGCTGATGAAAGGTGGTCAGCTGCCAGTTTACAGGCTGTTAAAGCTTGTCCAGGAGTAGGGGACTTGAAACATGGAGAGGAGAGGCTGGGCTGGCAGGGGATGCCCAGGCTGAAGGAATCAAGACAAATTAGCAAGGCTTGTAGTGACAGGACAGGGGGTAATGGTTGTAAACAGAGAGGGTAGATTAAGACTAGATATTAGGAAGAAATCTTTTCATCTGAGCAGCCTGGTCTAGTTGAATATCTTCAAGTTGAAGATGTCCCTGCTCACTACAGGACTAGCTGACATTTAAAAGCCTTTTCCAACCTGAACCACTCTGATTCTATGAAATCAGTGTGTGGCAGAGAGCTGGGGAAGCCTCACTGCCATGGCTTTTCTGGCTGTAGAACCTCCAGGCTGGATCAATGGGTCAAGGCCAATAGTAGAAGGTCAAACAAGGCCATGTGCTGGGTCCTGCTTTTTGATCAAAACGTCACCATGCAATGCTACAGGCTGGAAAGCTGCCTGGCAGAAAAGAACCTAGAAGTGTTGGTTGTCACCCAGCAAAGCTGGTGATCACCAGTGTGCCTGGGTGGCCAAAAAGACCACCAGCATCCTGGCTTGTATCAGGAACAGTGTGGCCAGCAGCAGAAGGGCAGTGATGGTGCCCCTGTGGTGTGCTGGGTTCAGTTTTGGGCTCCTTACTACAGGAAAGGCATTGAGGTGCTGGAGAGTTCAGAAAAGGGCAACCAAGCTGGTGAAGGGTCTGGAGAACAAGAGGAGAAGCTGAGGGAATTGGGAATGATCAGTCTGCAGAAGAGGAGCCTGAGAAGAGACCCTTATTGCTCTCTACAGTGATTTGAAAGGAGGTGTGGTGGATGTTGGCCTCTTTTCCCAGATAAGGAACAATAGGATTAGAGGAAATGGCCTGAAGTTACACCAGGGGAGGTTTAGACCAGGTGTCAGGAAGGATTTCTTTACTGAAAGAGTAGCCAGGTGCTGGAATAGGCTGCCCTGGGAGGTGGTAGAATCTCCATCCCTGAAAGTATTCAAAAACCTGTAGATGAGGCACTTCAGGACATGCTCTAGTGGGCATGGAGGTTTTTTTTTTCCTAGGTTGATAGTTGGGTTTGGTGATCTTAGAGGTCTTTCCCAACCATTACAATTCTGTGATTCTCTCTCCAAAAAGAAATCCACTTTATTTTGCATTAGGAGCTGTGCACACACTTGAGAAGCAGCAGCTTTCCTTCCTATTTCTTGCCCTGCTTCTGATTTGCTCTGTCACCTCAGGCAAATCATTTAACCCCAGCTTCAACCTATTTTACAGGGATGTTGCAAGGCTTAATTAAGGCTT
This sequence comes from Phaethornis superciliosus, assembly GCA_023637945.1. Lineage (NCBI taxonomy): Eukaryota > Metazoa > Chordata > Aves > Apodiformes > Trochilidae > Phaethornis > Phaethornis superciliosus. Next base: position 26,029,394 of record JAJQWJ010000009.1, read on the forward strand.
ATAAAATGTCTTGAGTTCCTGAGAGGTGCCTGCTGGAGTTGGGTGATGAATCACATGGTGATGGGAGGGATCTCATGGGGGTAAATCCAAGCAGTCACCAACAGGGCAGATGCTATTTTACCTTGGGGGAATAAGACAAGGGGTTGTAAAAGCTTGGATGTATCAGATTTATTCATTCTGAGTATCAAGTTGTTGAAACTGTAGGGAAGCTCTGTGGTCAAAACCATAGAAATCTGCCTTTATGACCGAGATAAAGACATTCTGAATTTCCCCCCAAACCCAATCAAAGATACATAAATAAGGGTCTTTCCCCTCAGACTCCAGAGTCACGGGGGCGAACAATTTGTAAGACTTCAAGTTTTTGAAGTGAAATATTTGGCTCTTCCTCTGAACACCATCCTAACCCTCTGGAAACAGCAGAATCACCCTGTTAGTATTCAGTGCTGGGGAACAAAAGGGAAGATTATTCAAAGGAGGAGGAGGAGGAGGCGGCAAAACCCCCACTGCTGCTGAACCCTATGGAGTTGTTCGCATGATTACCCCATTGCCCTTCCATACAGAAAAGGAAAGAAAGGGGGGTGGGAAAGCTGGGCCTCATGAAGTTATTTTCGAGCTGACCCAATTCTCTTTTATGGGAGAAATAGAGAAGGAAGAGTCACCTGCTGAACACCATGCAGGTTTTTATTATTTTTTTGTTTCCCCTGTAACTTCATCTCCTTCGATAGACTGACCCTTCACTTACACCAGCATCACAAAAAAGGAGCTGAGGCCTCAGAAAGTAAATTAAACAAAGGCTTGAAGGATCTTTGATCAGCTTTTAAACTCAGAAGGCTTTGGCCCAGCAGTTGCTGGTGACAAAGGGACAGGGATTTGGTTTGGGATGGTGGGGAGGGCTCTGCATGACCCTGGTGAGGGGAAGGAATGCAGGGAGCCCTTCTGCCTGCAAACCTGGGGGGATTTCATCCTCTTCTCAGAGACACAGCATAAATCAATATTGTTTTGGAGATATCTTGGCTGGCCAGGTTTTGGGTTGTTCTTTTTATTTATTTATTCTTTGGGGCCCATCCAGTATCCCTGTGCTGGGGGGGAGGAGGCTGTGCCCCCCTCTCCTTTCACCTTTCTATACAGCTCCAAATGCATTTTATTCTTCCAGGGGACCCAAACAAAGCCAGCCAAAACCAGAGATTATCATCACTAAGGAATCCTGCCTGGGGAGCTTCCACCAACCAGGAGAGCAGTTAGTTGGAGATTTATTTCCTTTTTTTTTTTTTAATTTTTTTTTTTTAATGGCACGGCAGTTTTAGTTGAGCTCAACGAAGCTTATTGCAGTGGGGATTTCAGCATGCACATCTTTAAAAAAGCTTGGATATTTTCACTCCAGCAAATAATCAAGTCCCAGGAACAATTTAGATGAGTAATATATTAAAAACAGGCTTATCCAGATCCAAGAAAAACGTTGGAGGATCCATAGGGGTCATTGTTATGCACTGCAGGCTTAAATATATTGACTTTTACAACTGCAAATGGATGGTTGCAGAGTGGTTTCTACCGAAGAGCAGTTTCAGTTGGGATTACTCATACAAAGTGAAATTCAGTCTTGTGCTCAGAGCCGGCATGAGGTCTAAAAGCAAAGTCAACTTAAAGCTTTATCTCTCTACAAACATTACATCTCTTTAATCCTTGAGGCATGCCTGTTCCTGGGAGGACCCTGCATAAAGGATGCAATAGAGCAGGGCAGGAATCACATTTGTTATTTATGGAAAAAATCTGAAATTAGAGAAAACACGTCCTGAAATGACAGGAAAGAAAACATTAGCCAAGGAGGAAGAAAAAAAAAATCTCAAAACCCAAAAAATAAGCTTTTCTTTTTTTCTACTAATCAAAGTGGTTTTCACTTCTCTCAAATGATATCCCTATATTGCAAATAAAAGAGGAAGTTGAAACGTGCCAGCCAGAGTTGTCAGCCCTTCCATTTTGATTTCAGAAAAGCCAGAAGAGTTTTTATAGAAGTTGTTATACAAAATTTGTGAAGCTGAGATTTTTACAGAACAGTATTTATTTTCCAGCACAGGGAGGGGAAAAAACCAAAACCTTTTTTTCAGGAAAAAGTGCAAACTGTTCTGTTAAACCCAAAACACTTATCAAAGTTTGAGATTTAAATGTGCAGATGGGAAATATTCAAGGGCTATAGGTAGGTGGGATGCAGTCATAAAGACACAGGCTTTTCTGTGGTGCTGTGATTTCTTTTTCTAGGCTATGAGAAGAGATGCAATAATGAAATCAACTGGCATGGGGGAATTTCTTGGAGCCACTGGGACTTCTGTGTGTGCAAGCCCTGCTGTCTGCATGCAATTCATGCAAGAAAACCTGTCAGCTACAGTAAGTGTTGCTTTTCATTTGTTGGAGTTACCCAACACTCTAGATCTTTACTGAGGTGACTTATTTTTTAATCAAATTTATGTTCTCGTGCCAGCAAAAGCTGATGATGAAATTGGGTTTCCATTGGCACCAAGACCTAAATGCTCAGCAAATCAAACTGAGCATGGGAGCCTTAATCAGGATGTAAAGAACAGCCCCCCCAGCACAGCCTGATTTCCCCCCAGGTTTGCTGAGCAGTTACATTTCTGTAATGCTTCCCTCTCTGCCATGGGGTGACAGCAGGTATTTCCTCCCTGCAGAGGGATTTGTCACAAGGCAAGGCAGGAGAGGTGACAGTGTCAGAAGCAGAGCTCACAATCAACTTCAGTAGCAAGGTATTGTGCAGGAAGCCAGACATCTGAAGGGAAATATTTTGCTTTATTAAAAAATATCCATTTCTGGTCCATTGGAGGAGGGATGGCGTTTACTAATTAGGGAATTGGGAAGCAGGGGTTCCCAAGTTGTAATCCTTGGCTGAGGGAAGCAGGGTGTTCATTACAGCTGTCACTCAGCTCATTTTCTTGATCTGGAAATGGAGGTTAATGCCCTCCACACACCCAAGGTGGAAGGAAGATAAATCTGCTGGGGTCTGGAGCACTGCAGCCTTCTCTTTGAGCAAGCAATGGAAATGTCTCATTGGAAAAATTGGGGTTTTATTGGGGACCTAAATGTGGGTTCTTTAATTCTGAATCACAGAGGTGTCACTATGTGTTCATCTGAAAATTAGCAACCTATGAAACAAATGCTTCTGACACGAGGGGGAAAAGAAAGAAAAATGACTGAAAAGTGTTTAATGGGTTTACCTGTGAAGGGGAGCATGGGAGTCTTTCTTATTGGGAAAAAAAAAAAAAATCCCAATTTTTGCACACCCAAACACTTGGCAACAGTGTAATAATGACTTTAATAGAGCTCTGTTTTCCTGTTACCTTGAGTGAGGTCTGCTCTGTGTCATAAAAAAACAAAAGGGAAGCAAACAAACCCAAACCCCAACCCTTGAAGCCATCCAGGGTCACAGGTTCACTATTGGGCATATCTCAAAACCTCTCCAGGAACTGGGTGTTCTCAGGCTGATTCCATTTACCCACCAGTCACTTGTTGGGCTACATTAGCAAACAAAACAAACTGGCTGACAGTTTGTGCTGTACTGCACAGAAAAAAAAAAACAACCCAAACTCCACCACTCCCAGTGGTGTTTCCAATTCCAGGGATGGAGCAGGCAACTTAACTACTTCGTGACTTGGTTCTGCTCACCCAGAAAGGACCCAACCTGATGGATGGCCCCTGACTGCTCTGCATGGCCCCCAGCCAGGCTACCACTTGGGGAGATGCAAACCTCCTCTCTGGCCAGGTTCCATCCTATTTTTGTTCCATACCATCAGGAGAAAATACTACATGTCCCTGACCTCCAAGGGACACCTGAATTAAATAGAAGCATAAGTTATCTGGACTTGCAGCCATGAAGCTGTTCTCTGGGAGGAAAGGGTAAATAAACAAATCATTTATTAGCAAGTAAAATTGTTTTTTCTTTGAAATGCAAAACTGTGCTCTCTGGTGAATGATGTTTCTTAGCTTCACCCTCTGCTCTCCCCAGGCAGAGTCCAAGCGTATCCTGAGCTAAACTGCTTTCAATTCAGCAGCTGGTCCTCTGTAGGAGGGTGGTCATCTGGTTAATCACTCAGGACAACCTCTGGTCAAAGAGAATTTAGCCACTGGTGCTGGGGTAGCAGGGCTGAACTCTTGACTGTGGATATGAGACACCCCAGTGCCCTGGGGCTGGGGAACTGGGAGAGGGAGCTTGGGTACCACCAAGGTGGACATGGAGCAAGGGAAGAGGTCTGTGGCATTCAGGGGACACAAGGCATACCTGGAGAATATGTTGGGTTTCCCTGTGAAGCCCTGATCTCTTGGGAATGGGAATCTGTCAACAGCCTCTGCTCCCTGGCCTGTTATGGGACCAAACTGCTGCCAGTGGGGACATCAAGTCCTCAATTGCTCATACAGCCATTGACATCCCATGTCACCAGGAGAGGGTCATTTGTGTTTGCCATGCTCTCAAGAAGGAGGCACAAACATGTTTCACATGGATATAAATAAGCTCGAGTTGCTACCACAAAAATGTTATTTTTCTCTCATTTATGGTGTGTCAGCCAAATAGGCTCAGGCTCGGACACCTTCCTCCAGAATGGTGGTTTGAGGGGTTGTTTGAGCTACTTAAAAGCAGATTAAATCATCTTGTAGGAGGTACAGACCAACAGATAAGTGCAGATCTCTTGCTGTGGTTAGCAGAGCCCCAGTGTAGCTGTTTTCTGGGCTGTGATCTATATGACTCTTTTCAGGATCACATCATTGGGTTTTCTTAAAAACTTCTTTTCCCCAAAGGTTGGACTCTAGGAATGAGATTCCTGACATTCCTTCTATTGTCCAGTGGAGACTTCTGGTACAAACAGCATTTTTGTCAGGCTGTTGGGAAAAGGAGCTGTGTTTGTTATTGAATCACATCTTCCCATCTTATTTACACATTTCTTTTTCTGCTGTTATTTATGAGCATGAAACTGGTGCTTTTGCTCAGGGGGGGATTGCTTCATGAGTAAAATTGTGGCTTTCAGTGGTCTGAAGCTTCTGAATGAAGACCTCAAGTCAATACATGTGCTACCACAATTTCATAACTTGTCCATATGAGGATTAAAATAAGCTGAGGAAAGCAACAAAACAAATCAGTTATTTGAGCTGCAACTACTTGAAACTGCAGGATGAGTGAAAAAGCACATCTTGCTGTCTGATTTAAAGAACATGTATTTTTTTGGCCCCGTGGCCTGTGGGGAAGCTTGTGGTTGAAGCAGAGACAGGGATGGGTAAGGTCTCCTGGCTGTGAAATCCTTTTTCTGGCAGTTTTAATGCTGCTCTTGGATAGCTGCTCAGAACTCCAGCAGAGGAAGAAGTGGGATTGGTATTGAGAACCTCAGGTGCAAACCCTGAATGGGAGAGTGATGAGCTGCATGCAGCTGGAAGCTTTTCCTACAAGTTTTGGGGGAATGGGAAGGGAACCTCTCCCTGAGTGCTGGCATCTTCCCATATTTCCATGTTGAACTTGTGGCTCCTGAACCTGACCTGTATGAGGACACATTTCCCTCTGTAGTGTTTGCATTCCCTTTCCTGTGACTTGACACTGGGAAAAGAAGTCAGTCAGTCCAGCAAATGCAAAATTTGTACTGTGCAGGGATAAGGAGCAAAATAGCCCTGGTATCACGGAGGCCACCACTTTAGGGAAGGGTTTTCTGCTGTGTTACCAAGCTGAAATGGAAATCCTGGGTCTGAGGGGTTTTTCACTTGCCTATGCAGGAGGTGATGTTTTAGAAAGGCTTTGATGCCCCAAACAGGTGCAGAAGTGACTGAGGTTTTCAATGGGAAGATTGGAGATCCAGGGGAAAGAAGGGATCATTTCAGATGATTCAAGCATCTAATATTATGTCAAGTCTCTGATCACACCCAAACCATCCAAATGGGACAAAAAAAAAGAACATGGGAAGAAAAGGAGACCTAAGTCACACACAGGGAGTGATCCCTTGCCAGGTGCAGAGTATTTGCAAGTCGGGATAGACTCTTCTTCTCCAATACCTGGCTCCAAGCTCTGTTCCTTCTTGTCCATGATGGTCCATATCATTCAGAGAGAACTGAGGGCATCTGCCCCATGGAATGGATGGTCCTGAGCTTGCCTGAAACCTCCAGCATTTTTGCATCACCACCTGGAAGGCTGCAGAGGCTGAAACATCAGATCCAGGTTTCCAAATGAATTTCTGAGGGAGCTTCTGCATTTCAAGCCCTCAAATCCATGGAGCTGTGCTTTTAACTCAGAGCCAGTTTTAACAGGGCATTCAGAATCTCTCCAGAAGAGCCAGTTCTGCATCTTTATAGTATACATTTCTCAATGTCTCCTGAAAGGAAAGGGCCACAAAGATATTACCTCTGTTTACAGAAGGACAGAAACAAACACTTGCATTTGCAAAAGCAAATGTCAACACCATTGATCTAGAGCTGGCTTGTTTATGATGAAGGAAGGTTAATTTTTAATAGAAGGTTAACTCCTTTTTTTCTTTTTTTTTTTTCTTTTTTTTTTTTAAAGGTGTCTAAAATTGCCAAACCTTGCAAAAAATGTGGTTTTGATTGAGGAACATCTGACTTAACAAAAGCAAAGTCCAAGTTAATATGTGCATAGTTTTGTATTAGCCTGCCTTTAATTTTGGAATAAAACACTAATGATTACAGTAAATTTGTTCATTTATGAAACAGAGAGGAAATGTGATATGCAGGAGAGATTGGAGGCAAGGAAAACAATCCCTGTCTACTGAAACTGAGCTGAGCTGAGCTGCTGCCCTGTCCCCCCCCTGCAGCTGCTTCCTCCAGGCTCCCTCAGAAATGGGCATGTGGATTTTTCAAGGATACATAAACTTCCACATCACAGGGAAGAAAAAAAAAAAATAGAAAAAATTAAGGATGGAAAAAGAGATTTGAGGGTTTTTCTGGGCACAAGAATGTTTGCGTTCAGATGGAGTGAATGAAATCAGGGATTCCTGCTGGGCTGAAGTTACCAAAATGAGAAAGCATGGGGAAAAAAAAAAAAAAACAACAGGAATTTTGCTGCTTTTTTGAGAAAGAACCACATCCAACCTGCAGCTCAGACTAGGTTGAGTCCTGTGAGGCCTTTTCTGGGCATCCAAGGAGCAAGATCTCATCCTACAGGAGCCTGAAGCAGCCCTCAGAGCAGCCTGGCTGGAGGGGTAAGGTTGATGAGTGGGAAAAGCTTTGCTGGAGGAATGATGGAGAGGAGAAAAGCAGTGCCATCAGGGGTTAGCAGGTTGCAACCCAAACACCTTCACCTCCACATTGCACCTCAGGCTCCCTGAAGCCATATTTTAAAATAAAAGGAGTGTTTTGGTTTGTTTTTTTCAAAACATGTTATGAAAATCTCGCTTTTACTGGGAGGTCACCCTCATCCCTTCCTCATTTTCCCACTACAAAATGAACATCCTGATGGTTTTTTCTCCTGTTGGGGGCTGTGACCTGCACTGGCTACTGCCCTGCAAGGTCTTGGCACTGGGCAGGAGCTGTGCCACTGCTGTCCACCAGCATTTGATGTCCCCAGGGGCTGGAGGAAGGGATTGGTGACTTTGTTTTCCCATCAGGTTTTTCATTTGCAGGCAGGAGGGAGCTTTTGATCTCCTAGCAATGGGAAAAGCTTGAGCTGTGTTTGGAAAGCACTTGCTTTGGCTGGGGCCCTGATAAGGCATGGGGTGGCTTTGAAGGCAAAAAGGAAGATCTGAGGGGATTTGGGGGTGTTTGGAGGAGGGGGGCATCCCTTGGATGACAGCCTGGGCAATGGAACTCTCTTCAGGTTATCTAAATAGCCCATAAATCACTGTCAGGGCTGCCATTTCCTCTGACAGGGACCCGTGTAAAGTGATTAATAACACACAAACAGTGGTACTTTGTGGAACTGCAGTAAATTTTATTATAACTTCCTTCCACTTGATAAGCACTTCCATGGAGACAGCAGTGGGCTCTGCCAGACACCCCCTTCCCTCCCTCCCATCACCCCCAGAAGACCCTGGCAACCCTGAGGTTCAGGAGGGCTCAAGTGCTCCAGCCTTTTCATCACCAGCTGCAAGCCATGAAAAGGAAGGGGTTTGGGTGTTGTTTTGTTTTGCTGGGCTGGATGGAGCTTCTCATCCCCACTGACTGCCCCAGGGTTGTATCTTGCCTACCTGCTGTTTTAAAAAGCCTCCTGAAACACCAAGCAGAGTGCAATGGCAATGAGTGTCAGTGAATCAGAGGCTTAAGGGCTGCTTTGGAAGGGACCTTCAAGACCATCAGGTACCAACCCTGGACACCTCCCACTAGACCAGGTTGTTCCAAGCCCCATCCAACCTGCCCTTCAATACTTCCAGAGATGGGGAAGCTTCTCTGAGAAACCTGGGCCAGTGTCTCCCCACCCTCACAGTGATGAATTGCTTTCTAATATCAAAACTAAATCTGTCTTTCAGTTTCAAACCATTCCATCCCATCCAACCACTCCATGCCCATGTTTAAAGAGCCTTTCCAGCTTCCCTGTAGCCCCTTCAAGTACTGGAAGGTACCACAGGGATGGGACACACAGGGGCTAGAGCAAAAAGAAACATCCCTTTGCAAGGAGAAAAACCAAAACTGTCAGAGTTGGGGGTTTGGAAAGCAATGAGAGAGATTGCTGACATACTCACCACTGTGTCCTGTTCTCTTGAGGATTTGCATGTTTTCTAAATATTTACAGAGAAACATATGTTTATGTATGTGGAATGTTATTAAAAAAAACCCAAAACTTTAGGCTATTTTTTTTCAAGTGAGTGGGGAAGTTGCTGGTAGGTGAATGACAGAGCAGCAGCAAGCTCAGAGCAGGACCAGGGTAAATGTGATGTAATTTCTTCTGCTTTTATATCAATAATCAAATGTTTTACATCCCCAGGGGAAGAGGGTGCAAAACCTTGCTCTGCTCACGCCCAGGCTGTCCTGGGCCAGGGGTTTCTCCCCAGTGCTGGTCTGCATGGGCAAATTTCAATAGGAAGATGGATGTAAGGTGATTTAGGAGGTAAAGATACAGTGTGTTGCCTAAATAACTGCACAAAGCATGTGTTAGGTGACTTCTCTGGTTTGGTTTTTTTTCTTTTTTTCCCCCTTATATGGTTTATAAAGTCATGAGGGTTTTGTTTGCTAGGTTTTAATGCACAAAGGGGAGGGAAGGGAGAAAGGTGCAAATCATGTCGCAGGAGCAGGCAGCTGCTGGGAAAAGCTGAACCAGGTTTGGTCTCTTTGTAGACACCTGAGTCCAGAAATCTGTTTTTGCCACTGGAAGAAGCACTCTTGTGTGGAGCAGAGGAGTTGCTTTGGCTTTTTGGACAGCTGGGGGAAGTCTCAGCAGTGCAGGGGACAGATTGGAGCTCAGGCAGATGACCCAGATGCTGCTGATGTTTGGAGGTGGCCTGTTCAGGACAGATAGAGCCCTTTTACCTTTACTTTACACTATATGCTCCATCTGTGGACTTTTTCCCCCATTTTTTCTTTTTTGGGGGGTTGGCACAAGCAGGTTTCTTGCTCTGGTGTATGCAGACAGCTGCTCTTGGCTGCCCCAGTGCCACAGGGATGCATTGCAGTAAATGTGTATTTTTACCACGAAGGAAAAAGCCTCTGAGGAAACAAAGCTTTGAACCTTTCAGTTTTTCACAGTGCAACGTTGGCAGCAAAAGCTGTGAATGAAAAGTTGTGGGACACTGAAGTGAGCCAGTTAATCTAGATGGGTTTCCTTATTTTTTTTTCCTTGTAGGCACTGAGTGGAGGTTGAATTTTATTCTGACAGCCAAATGCTGGGCTGCCAGCAAAGCCTCCTCTGCATGCCCACACTTCTCAGCCCTTGGAAACCATCACAGTGAATGAAGAAAATGCCAACAAAGTAGCGAGGCATTTCTGTTATCCCTAGAGCAAATCCAAGTGGTTAAGAGGAGACAGCAGAGCAAAGCAAACAGCACCTTCCCCTTGCATCCTGTGCCTCCTGGCTGCAGTGAGAAGATATCTGCTGGCGAGTGTCCTTGGATGGCCCTGTCCTGCAGGAAGCCAGGTACCAGCTCAGTGACCACTGAAGTGAGGTCTGTCCCTGCAGGAGCCCACCTGGAAGAGGAAGCTGGTGACACTGTTCACTGTCAGGTTTATCAGTGAGAAGCATTCAAGATGTTGTGAGGGATGTTTCCAAACTGAACTTCCCAAGAATCTTACTTTTTTAAAAAATTATTTTTATTATTTTTCCTTATCTTCCTTTTTTCTTTTGTTCCTTTCCTTCCTTTCTTTTCCTTTTCCTTTTCCTTTTCCTTTTCCTTTTCCTTTTCCTTTTCCTTTTCCTTTTCCTTTTCCTTTTCCTTTTCCTTTTCCTTTTCCTTTTCCTTTTCCTTTCCTTTTCCTCTCCTCTCCTCTCCTCTCCTCTCCTCTCCTCTCCTCTCCTCTCCTCTCCTCTCCTCTCCTCTCCTCTCCTCTCCTCTTTCCTCTCCTCTTTCCTCTCCTCTCCTTTTTCCTCTCCTTCTTCCTCTCCTTCTTCCTCTCCTTCTTCCTCTCCTTCTTCCTCTCCTTCTTCCTTTCTTCTCCTCTCCTCTCTTTTCCTGAGGCTGATTAAGTATGAAAGAAGTTTGGATTAAATCTTTCCATCCCAACCTCAGAGATCTTATATATCAAAGAAATATGGGTAGAATAGCAGTAGAGGAGGTTGGGAGGATGTTGCCCTGGTGAGGAAAATTACATCGAGGCATGGGTGGGCTGCCCATCCCAGATAAGGTGTCAAGAAAAAAATTGAAAAGCTTCAGAGGAAGAAAATTACTTGAAATAAAATTGTAGGGAAGAAGTAAGGCTTATCTGGAGGTTCAAAGGTAGGGTAGAAGCTCAAGCTTCCCACATGCTGCAGTTGTAGGGGATGACACAACATTTCTTCTTGTTGCCTCTATGTAATTGGAGTTATGAATGTTCAAATTAATCAGATTTTGGCAAGAAAGATTTCTGTTACAGTCTAAGCCACAAATACGTTCAGGGAAAAGGCAGAACATTTTTTTTTTTTTAATAATTTCCCAGAAAATACTAGAGAATTGTCAGTAAGATTTCTAAATGCCTTTGTGAAACCTTCAAAATTTTTGTGGGTTTCTATCCTCCCATCCTAATCTTCACATAGCTCTTTAGGAGACATGAGCATTTTTGATAGAGCTTTCACTCAAGTATGATCACGGAACATCAAACCATGAAGAACAATTACAGAGAAAAATTCCTTACAAAGTTTTATGCTCTGAATTACTCAAAACCCCACCACAAATATTGAAAAATATGCTGAAATTTGAAAAAAAAAAAAAGCAAAAGTCTGAAGGATCATGAAGAAATAAGTATCTAGTGTCCCACAAAAAAAGTTTTGTGTCTGCAAGCCAGAAATATTTGTATCGTAATAGATTCTGACACAGAACAAAGAAAAGAAATGAAAAGAAGGAGCTGCCAGATCTGTCTTTTCCATGTCCACATGGAAATTTAGCCCTTGCTTTGAGATTTATTTTTGTTCTCTGTGTTCTGTGGTGGATCTCAGGGGCTTTGGTCAACTTGGCCAGGGGACAACCCTCTTCTCTATGGCCCTCAGCATGTGCTGCCTCCACTGCAGCCCCTACCTGGCCATGGTTTTGGGAAAGAAAGGAATGGGGAGTTTTCCAAGCAGGGATGGGATTGGAAAGCATCTACGTGTGAGGAATGCATGACCTCTCCCCAACTCCTAGTGAATATATCCACCACACTTTGGGGTTTTAAAATCAAACCTCTTCACGTTTTCACTCTTACTCTGGGCTTTCTGTAAATGGTCTTTTATATTAGGTTGCATCACTTATATCAAAACCAGAGCAGAAAAAATTCTCCTTGGCTCTTTTTAATGACTATTTGAGCATTTCAAAGCACTTCAGGATAATGCAGGGGGAAAAAAAGGATGCTTCCAGCCTCTACCTAAAGTGGATTCAGTGCTGTCACTAAAATGCATTAAAAAGAATAAACCACAAACTAATTCTGGCCAAGACAGGTGGATGGGATAATTGAGCTTTGGGTGGTTCTGGCCATGCTGAGCCCCTGCTCAGTGTTAGGTTGGTAGAAATAGAAAATGTGTATGAGGTGAAAGACAACCATTTATATTTCTCCTTGGGTGGGAAAAATAGAAAGTAAAATTAAAAGCTTTGCAAGGCCAATGCCATCTTGTATTTCTCTGGGGTTTGCACTCCTACCTTGAGGCATCCAAACTGTGTCTGTAAAAATCAAAGGGGGAAAAAAAAAAAAAAGATTTGACTGGATTTTTTTTTTTCTTTTCATTTTTTTTTTTTTCACCTGAACCTCTGAAATCTAAGCTGTGACTCATCCCCTCTCCAGCTGGTGTAAATCAGCAATGGGCTAATGAGAGCAGAGAGGAACCAATTTATGTCTCTGTCAACACAACCTCCCCTTTTGGTGCACCAGTGCTGCAGCCACCAGCAACTCCAGGAGAAGGCCACCCAGGATGGGTCTGATCAGGACAGAGCAAGGACTTTCAGGTAACCCACTTACTCCTTCTCTTTCTTTTAGCAGCTCATATCTGATCCCAATATTTATTAAAATATTTTGTTGTGGTGTTTAGGAGCTGTTTGGTGCCTTTCCAAGTTGGTGGGTGTTATCTGTGGTACCCAAGAGCTTTGTAGTGATTGTTGGTTGGGCTGATTGTGTTCTCTGTGACTATAAAGCATCACAGAATCATAGAATTGGCTGGGTTGGGAGGGACCTCAGAGATCATCAAGTCCAACTCTTGACCACTACCACTGAGGTTGCCAGCCCATGGCACTGAGTGCCACATCCAGGCTCTTTTTAAATATATTTTACCCCTGATTGCTGCAATCTCTTTAGGAGCCACGCCTGGAGATGGTACCTCAGTAATAAACAACATCTGCAGTATGAGGCTCAGGTGCTAGGAGGGAGCCTTGGGTTTGAAAAGCCCTGGCATAGCTTGGTCTGTTTGGATAGACCTAGTGGTTTGGACACTCCGACGACATCCATATGCAATGATTTTTCTTGATTCACAATGTTGAAACTAAAAACCATTTGGCTTTAAACTTTAAGCCTCTGCATACATTCCCTGGAGAAGGAGCATTTCTGGCAAGCTCTGTGTTCTTAAATATCACTTCTCCAATTACATTCTCACAGGTTAGTATTTATGCAGGCCTGGCTTTTCAAATCCACCGAGCTGGTACTGGGCTGAGGCTTAATGCATTACAGGTGGCTTTTGGTGCTTTGGGCTCCCTGACCAAACTGGTTCCAGATGGCCACACAGTATGAGTAATAACATCAGCTCATTAAGTTGCAAGGTTTCAACTACAATCACAGAATTATCAATGAAATAAAAGCTAACGGCGTATCAGCTGCACCCTAAGCCAGAAATAGGATTTACAGCAAAACAAAAAGCATCCTTTTGAACCCAGATTTCTCATCATTTCAATACTGGGTGTCCACATAATGGGTTTATTCACTAGCAAATAAGAAAAAAAAAAAAAAGAAAAATATCTGCCCCACCCTCTCCAAAATGTATTCCTGAAGCCTGCGGCACTGCGCTCCTGTGAGCTTCTCATTTTGGAAGAGTTTTTGATTGGGGTCATTGAAAATACACAACAGTATTTATCTGTGATGACTTAGAAAATAAGTGGAATGAGCTGAGGTCTCAGATCAAAGAGCTGAGTGTCAGAAAGCTTCATTACCTCACCTCTCATGTTAGGGTTGTGAATGTTGTTCTCCGTGCAAATTGTTATTTGTCAGTGGTGTGTGTGTCACCTCCAGCAGGATGGCTCTTCTGGTGTGTGCAGGTGGCTTCTGCCACTCTAAAACCTTGTATCAACTGAGGTTTTTGGCCTGGATGTATTTACTGTTCAGCATCACCATGGGGAAATATCCTGGGTGATGGGGAGTCCTGATCTTGGCTATTAAGGGGTGAATTTTGCATCAAGGATGTAAATAGGCTAGAAAAATATATGTAACTCAAGTAATGCCTTTTTGATGTTTTATAGTCCTTGAGCCATGCAGGAGGTGTTAGTACACAAAAACAGCAGCTGAAGTAGATCCTTTACTAAATTCTTGGCTCTGACACTTCTGACTCTTGGTTGACTTGATAAGACTCCTGTTGCAAATTCCTGAAACAGCAGTGCAGCAAATGGTTAGCATCTGGTGCCCCAGCAACCTCCCTGGTTCCCAGTAGAGTTTCTCATAGAATCTTGCAGGTTGGGAAAGACCTTTGGGTCTGCAGAGATCCAACTGGGCCAACCTGAAGCTTCAGAACCCCCCTGCCATGGCCCAGGCTGGGTGAGGCTGATGCAGAGGTGATTGAGGAATGGCAGAGAGGGGTTATGGAAAGAGAGGACAGGACCCTCTCTTTCCTTCTGTTACATCTGACCCTGCTGCCAGGAAATCAGAACTTCATTAGTAGAAAAAAACTTAAATGTCTTGAAGAAAATGCATTAAATGTAGTGATGCATGGTTCCCTGCCAGGTATCTTGTGTGCTGTAGTATAAGTCGTGCCAGAATTATGAATAAGGAATGTTCCCAACCCAACTGAACCCACACATCATTCTGTGCTCCTCTCTACCCAGACCTTCAGAAACCAGTATGTTAGAAGTGTGAAGGTATCTTGCTGGCTACAGTAGAAAAAGCCAAGTCTTGTGAAGCCTGAGAGAGTAAATGAATTTTCCAAGTGTGTATAAAGCCTGGAGAAGCTTTGTATGACCCTGGTTTGGTCCTAGAGGTCCTGGTGGTGGTTAAAGTCTGGATCCAGTTCCCTGAGTCGTGGTGACAGCCTCTGCAATGTTCTGCTTTGTTACTTCTCTGAGTGAGTACAAGACCAGAATCAGTCCCTTGATAATTAGAGATGTTTTCTTTAGCTTTATCCTACCTGCTTAGCCTCCCCAGCTGCATTCGTGTTGCAAGAGCAAGCAAAACCCTCCTCCTGTTTCTACCCCAAGGGTTGTTTGGAGGAGAAGCAGCATCACGTATGGGTCAGGTGGTAGTTCAGGTATTAGGGAAGGGGGGTACATCTTGTGTCCTGTTATTTGGGATTTAATTATCAACAGAAGTAATCCTGCAGGTAGCATTCTCTCCATCCTGTAATTCAGAGGGTCTCCCAGATGTGCAGTATCCCTGCTTCCAGATGTTGACGGCCTTTTCAGAGTGCTGGGCACTGGCCCAAGGAGGGATTTGGTATCAGGGAATTCTGGCACCAGCTGTGTTTCCAGGGGTGTGTGGACACTGAGGAAATTATTGTGTGTGAGTATAATGCAGAGACACCACTGGAGGCTGAGCCTCAGTCCCTGGACAGGCACAGTATTGATCAAAAGTCAGGACTGTGGGCAAATATGGACCAAAATAATGTGGGGGTTTAATGGGATGGGGGCTTTTCTCTCTCAGGTCACTATTATCCCTTGTGCTTTTTGAGTTGCTGTGTCTCCAGCACCATTCTTCCCCCAGGAGCATGTTTTCAGTGAGGTGCTTGGTGTTACTGTGAGTTTTGAGGGCTGGGTTCAGGTCTTCTGTGTCAGACACACAATTTGGGGGATGCAATGTGTAAGGCACAGGGGGATCCCAGGTTAGATCCACGTTCCCTGGGCACACACAGCATCCATGGAAAGAGCAGGGAGCAACCCAGGAGACCTAAACTAGGGCAAACCTCTTGGGTGATGGGCTGGGTTATGGGATGGGTGGGCTGAGCTGGGAACTGCCTCCCACCAGTATGAAACTGGGCACAAAGCTGTATTCAGGCAGGGCTTTGTACCAGGAACCTTCATGTTGGCTTTTGGGTTGGTTTTGGGGGTTTCAAGGGTAGGACATGCCTTGAGTGCAGCTCACCTCCTAACCCAAGGGTCTGTTGACTATGTCTGTGGCAGAGCATGAACCCTCCAGCTTTTTTTTTTTTGGTCTCCCCACCTCTCCTATCAGTGTGCAGCATGAAGGTCCTGTAAGGAAGCCCTAGAGGAGACGACTGCTTTTCCTGCAGGGTCAGCATCCCATTTGGGGTTTTTGCTCCACATAGCCAAATTTGGGGATTGAAACAGGTGGTCTCCAGCCCATCCCTCTCCTAGCTGCTTGCTTGTAAGCAGTGGGCATGTGAGCTGCTGGTGCTGAGACCCAAGCTCCCATGCCAAGCAGAGTGATGTTGAAGAAATCCTGTGTGCAGCATGAGGAATGCCAGATCTACCCACTGTCTCCAGATCTGTCTCCCCAGCCAGGCTCTGGATCTTATTTGGATGCAGAGAGATTTATAAGGCATTCTCTTAATTAGGGGCCCCAGTTTTGACTGAGGAAGATGGGGGATGAGGAGACCTAAGAGAGAAGCAACGTCAAACCGTGGCCCAAAAGGGAAGGCTGGGGAGATCAGTGGTGTGTGCTGTAAAGAAGTAGGGGCAATAAAATACACCAATAAAAATGATGTGTATGTCTGTGGCCTCATCTAAGAAGGGAGGGGGAACAACAGCAGGTCCCTTCTAAAGGGCAAACAAGAGAAACCCTTCCATATGGGAGCAATTATCAGAAACACATGGGAGAGGTGGACAGGGCAGACAAATCTAAAAGCCATATGATACTGCACAGAAGAGTGAGGCTCATGTAAAGCCTGAGAGTTCATATATTTCACAGCTCACAACATACAGAGCCTTTGGACTGCTCCAAAAGCTGCAACTGGGAAGGCTTCTCCAGTTTTGGCCTCGAGGTTTGTGTGCAGATGGCTGAAGCTGGGGAAGGAGTGGTGGGGTGAAGGGTTGGCATGCTGCTGAGGAGAGCCAGAGCTCTGCTTGGCTTTGCTGTGCACTTTCCTTTACAAAACACTTCTGCAGCTGCTTTATGCCACAGCTGCACTGATCTGGGGTGCTGGGAGCAATAGGGCTGTGCTGCAACATTGCTGCTGCTGAACTTTGGGGCTAAGCTGTGCTTTAGTTTGTTTTGGAGTGTGGATTGGTCCTTAATACCTTTAAACTTTCTCCCAGTGTAGTGGCAGGATGATATTCACTGCAGGGATGGGTGGCCCAGAAGCTTTGCCTCCAACTTTTCACCCCTGCTTGAAAAGCAAACACCTCAGTGTGTTCCCCACCACTTCAAGGACTGGTGAGGTCTTAGATGTTCATCTTTTACAGAATTGCTGGGCAGTAAAAGCGCAGATGGCCAAATGCTTCTGACAGACAAAACCTTCATCCTGAACTGATGGTCTGAACATTTTCAGACTCCCTTCAGTGCCAGCCGTGTAGTCCAAGGCTCAGCAATTCAGCACATTGGTAAAAACTGATCTGGGCATAGCTCCTACTTTGGGAGAGACTCTTAAGGCCCTTACAGCAACTGAAAACTGGCAAGGCAGCTGGGGTTGATGGAATTCCATCAGAAGTCTGGAAGCATGGAGGCCAAGAACTCCATGCTAAATTTCACGAGCCCCTTGTGAGTTGCTGGGAACAAGGCAAATTACCACCAAGTCTCAGTGATGCAATCATCATCACCCTGTACAAGAAGAAAGGAGAAAAGTCAAATTTTTACATAACCTGGGCATGTACTGCTGCCTGAAGGCCACAGCAGTCTCAATCCAAAGTGTTCTCCAGCTCCTGTGCAGTTGGCACACCTTGGACCACGCAGTGCTGGGAAGCATTGGAGATATCCCCACCTCTGAGAGCCAGCCCTGCAGTGTGCCACGTCACCTTTGTGCAGCACATTTGTTCTTGGCAACTCATCTGAATCCATTCCCTAAGCTGCTTTGTGTCCACTTGCAAAGAACATGCTGTGTGAACCCAATGCATGTCATCACTTCAGAGATTTGGGTGCCTTGTCTCCAGTTCAGCAACACCCAAGGTAACTGGTGGCATCTCCCACATGTCCAAACTCCAGGCTGCCTAACAGAGCCCCAGATCAGCCTAAGCTGGGGGTTGCTTCTTTCCAAATGTCTCCTGGCACCAATGCAGGGATGTTCTCCCTAGGATATGAGGAAAACAGACCCACAGGAGTCAGTTATGTCACTTAGTTGTCACATTGGAGACCAGGCTCTGGGCATCATAACATTCATTTGATTTCCCCAGCAGTAATTAAACTTCTTCTCTTTACTCTTAACACTAGGAGTAAAGATTTGAGGAAACTGAGCTTTAAATTTGCAAATACCCTACCTGTACCCATCTTCTGTAAAGCCTTGGGCACTGTTGTCCTGTGCTGCTCCAGAGCCTCTTGCTTGGCATCCCACTGTAGTGTGAGCACTATGCCTGGGTGTAGCCTTCCCATCAGAGGTGGATAGGCAGGAGTGGGGAAGAACTGCTTCCAAGTGTGGGTTTAAGGGTTTCTTGAAGGCTACTTCATCTTCAAATGCACGACTGTTCCTTCAGGTTGGGCTGTAGAAGAAGGAGCTGATGTGATTGTGAAATACATCTCCTGTATGTGCTGTTGGCTGTAGAAAAAAGATTTTGCTTGGGAAAAAACAGCAGAGAGGAAAGTTCCCTCGGCTCCTGCATGTGCCACACTCCTGAACATTAGCTTGTTGATTTTTTTTTTTTTTTTTTAATTGAGTGAGCAGATGTTTTAGAGCTCTGAGGATCACCTTTGCTGTTAAGGGTGGTGCTTACACCTCTGAGGGCAGCACCATGTTCAGCCTCACTAAACATTCTGCTCCATCTCACTGAAAGCAGAAACTGCTCTTGGGTTTCATGGCAGGAGGAGCAGCTTTGCCAATATAAAGGAGAACTTGTTCAGGCTCTGCTTTCATCTCTGTGCATTATCAGAGCTATTAAAATGAGGAAAGAGCTCTTTAAGCCTCACTGGACAGTGACACTAAAAATACCCCAACAACCCCCTCAAACCCAAACCCCAAACAACTGAAAAACAAAAGCCAGCCCTAAACCCTAAGCCCCCGAAAACCCTGTGGTATCCATCACTGCCATGTCTAATCACAGTTAGAAATCCAAACCAAGTCTGCAGCCTGTCAGCTCTCTAGACAGATTTGGTGGTGATACGAGCAAAGCCAACATTTAAAAATGACTGAATTCTCATTATAAAGACACATGATCCTTCTTCTCATTGAGAACAGTTGGGCTTTGCTTCCAGTGGAGAGCCAAGCCATTTATTTTACAGCTCCATTGTACACTGCGTTGGGAATTGTTCCCAGGGATTGGGGTTCCTTGCATCTTTTCCCTGTGTACTTTGTTCCACATGCACTGTGCCCTTTGCACATGCTGAGGGCTCTCACATGAATTACACTTTGCCTGATTTGGTTGGATGGGTTTCCTACGTTTGTGTCCGATAAATTGGCGTGGCCCTGTGTTTATTTTGGTAATCAACCAGTTCTTTGTAAATCCGTGAGCTTAATCCTCCAGGAGAGAGAAATTAAAGGCTCAGGCTCCGTTTCTAACAATGAAGATAAATACCTTTATTTTCATAACTTTTGGACATTATTTTTTTCTTGGCATCGGGCCAAACCGTGAGGTCCTCACTCAGGCAAGAGTAGGTAGATGTCATCAAGCTCCTCACCAAGCTTGTTAGGGCACAGAAAAACCTTTTAAGAGGAAGGTAGGTCTTGTGGTTTCACCACTGAGCAAGGCTTTAGTTCAGCTGGGCTAAGTTCTTGTCTCTGACGTGCATTTCCAATGTGACCTTACACGACCCTCTCTCTCTACATCTGCTCCCCCTGTATCTCCTGCTGTCAAGTGTATAAATCATCTCAGTGCAGAGGCCCTCTTGCTGTGGGTTGGTTCGTGCAGGAATTTTGGCTGAGACTGAGCTGTCTCAGAGGTAATGCAGACAGGAGAAGAGCAACAGGCTTTTGGCTTTGACTGTAGATCAGGACTGGCTTCACCTTGGAGCCTCACACTCCAGCCTGCTAACGTGTAGCTATGCCCATGATAATACACCTTGGCTCTCCTCTTAGAAGATTGTTGTTGCTGTAACAATCAAATTTGGATGCACTTATTGTGGTGGTCCCTGTGCTGCCCTAGGTGGGTGCAT
The DNA here is from genome assembly GCA_023637945.1 of Phaethornis superciliosus. Lineage (NCBI taxonomy): Eukaryota > Metazoa > Chordata > Aves > Apodiformes > Trochilidae > Phaethornis > Phaethornis superciliosus. The sequence goes on from JAJQWJ010000009.1 coordinate 26,049,359, forward strand.
CAGCAGGGTCTGACCAAAAGGAGCTGGGGTGTGCCATCTTTTTCTCATAGCTCATCCCTTCCCAGAGATTCTAGCATCAGCCTTCATCTGCTGGTCATTAGAACTAGGTGGTCTTTAAAGGTCCTTTCCAACCCAAACCATTCTATCATTAGTGCTTTGGTCACTTCTTGGTGAAACCAGTTGTGCAAGCATCCAACCTTCACTGCTGTCTGCAGGTTTGGGGAAGATCTCCCTGCCCTTCCTGCAGCTCTTGAAGTAGATGCTGGGAAAAGGACCAGGAGTGTCTGAGCAAGAAATCCGAGCAGCATGAAGGGACAAGGGGCCCTGCGTGGGGTGACACTGTCAGGGGGACTGGCAGAGGCTGTGAGCACAGGCGTGGGTCAGTTGATTCATCCTGAGTGGGTGGCATCCTCTGTCAGGCACCCTGCTTGATGTGGTGTTACTGACTGCAGCCTGATAAGGATCTCCACATGCTTCCACCCACCCTCTGTTTTCCTCCCAGCGGGAAGGAAAATTTCCCTGGAGTGGCCAGTGGGAAGGTGGGGGGGACAGCCCAGCCCAGCCTCACTCCACTGCTATCTGAGGCTGGAGCCTGCTGCAAGGAAAAACTCAGATGATTTCCACTTGGCAGAATTCCCCTCCACGCATGCTCCCCCCCTGTGCTCCCAACCACGTTTGTTGTGCTCATACACCCACCATGAGGAGCATGAGCTGCAAACTTGGGCTTGGGGAGAGAGTCCAAAGCCATGTGAATGGTTTGCTTTAAATTTGATGTGAAACTGTGATAGATCAGCTTTGCAGAAGAGGAGGATGCATTCTGCCTGGTCCTTGGTGGCTACACCTCTCCTCTGCAGGTATTTAGTGTCCTCCACCACCATTGCCCAAGATGGGAAGCAAGATTTAGGCCAGGTTAAGGCATGTGGCTGTGACAAGCTGGTTGTTTGTCCTTCCTTTTTAGTCCTTCCTTCTCCCTGCCCTGGCTGAAGGTGTTCATCATTGACCTCCATCAGATACCTAGACAGTAACAAACCCTTTGAGACTTGATCTATGGCCACCATCCCTTTGGCTGTAGCCCATGTGCTTGTTCTTTCTTTGGGACCAAAGTTCACACACCACTTAAAAAAAAAAAATCTGTTTCTCTGTACTTCTTCAGTATCTGTTTCTCAATTTAAAAAAAAAAAAAAAAATGGGTAGGGGCTATGGAAAAGCAAATGTTTCCTAAGTGACTCTGGTTGCAAATTAAAAAAAAATCCCTATACAAGAAGTAATGATGATGCTCCATTTTTTAAATATGAGCCTTTACAGTGAAAGGAGTATGTTGTCCATAAATCTTAAAGCTGGTTAATTCCTAGAAAAGTCCGCAAGCAGAATCAAATTATTTTCCTATCCCATGTCAAATTAATGACTGGGTGTCAACCCGTGTCATTTCCTTCTTGAAAAGTGACTGTGACATTAAGCAGATTTTATTTATGCTTTCTGGCCTGATGATCAATACCAGTAAAAATGAACAGTGAGGGTGGGGAAAAGTCAGTGCTCATTTCATAAATAACATCAACACTCCTCTTTGGAGTAAACCCATGGTGATGCCCATACATTGGACTTGGGTGGACACATGCTGACTCTCTTTTTCCTCTTTTATCTGGTTGCCCTTCTGAGAAGAGAACTGGGACTCATGACCCTAAACCCAACTCCAGTCCTGCTTCATCTGGTTGCCTGATTTGATGAGGAAGGTGGTGCTTTGGGACGTGCCTCAAAACACAGTGACCTCTTTGTAATCTGTTGTCTAAATTCCTCTTGCTAACCTGTATTTAGATATGGGAAAGGCCACAGAGAAAATAACAGGTGGTCTTCTGCCTGCTGCCTGGATTAAATTCCCATAAATTGGAGGAATAACACATGTATTCTCATGTGCTTGGCTTTACATGTGTTGATGTTGATCTAAGGAGGGAGTTCTGCCTTCCTCAGTGCCCTGGTGGGCCCAGGAAGTTTGTGGACCTTGATGGGGTGCCAAGTGTTATCTCTTTTTTAGCTTAACTGGAGTAAAAGTTTGATTACGAGAGGCCTAATCATTTTATTGTGACACCTGAAATATCCATAGGTTCTGCAGAGCTTCATATTTAACTACAATCCAGCCTGGAAGGAGTTTGCTGTCTTTTGTCCAAGTTTTTTTAACAAAGTGCTTAAGAAATTCTGCCTGGTGGTTTGAGTGAAACAGAATAAGCAGGCAGGGAAAAAAGAAAGAGTTCTGTCCTGTGATTCATGCTTGTGAGAAATCCTTCCTCAATAAACAGTGACCTCTTGTGCAAAGTAACAAAGAACTGGGAAAGACTGTCCCACTGGGAGTTTTATCTATTTAGAATACAACCATCCTCAACGGGCTCACTGGAGACAGTGACCTGGATGGATTTGCCTCCCTGGTTCCCAAATCCAACCCATGGAAGCAGATGGAAAGAGCAGGAGCCAAGCACACCACACTTCCCAGCCTGCAATAACAATCACAGACCAGCTCACCTCTGGCCCACAGTAAGCATCTGGACAAATTTTTCTCTTGCCCCAAGTTCAAGCCCATTCCCTTTGGCTTGACCCAGAGATAGGGGGTTGGTTCTCAGTGAAATGCCTTGACAAAGGCCAGGTGAGGACATCCCAGTCAGGAGATAATTTGCTTTCTGAGTCAGCTCTCAACTTCTCCAGCACTAGGACTCTTGGCTGTTTCTCCTGCTGCCCTGGCTATGGTTATTCTCTGAGCCCAACTATTTCCACTGTATATTTTGGGAAACACTGGAACATTCCACTCAGTCTTCCAAAATGTGAATATCACTCCTTATGGCCCGCCCTAACACCTAAGAGTCAACCCTGGAGGCACTGCAGATTATTTTTATGCATTTGAAGTTTTCATGGTCCACTTCTTTTTGGCCCATCCACATCCAGCTGGGTTAGCAGTGTTGTGTCTGCCCTCTTTGAGTTGTCCCAAGAAATGCAGCAGGTCTCTGCCCTTGTAGTCCCTCCTGCCTTGGAGGACAGTCCCTCTGTCACTTGGGGCAAGCAAGCAAGGGATCAAGAAGGGATGCCATCAATCAATGTGCAGGACATCATTTGGAAGCTGCTGCATAATGGAGCCTCTTGTAACTTTCATGGACCACTTTCCTGGATCTCCTTACAGCAAACCAAACCCTTTGGAGGAATGGAATGGAGCTGGCACCCATACAGGGCTTTATCTGAGAACCACAACTGGGATGTGTTCCCTGTCCCATTGGTCTCTTCCTTCTTTAGGCTGGAAAACACAACCTTTCTGTCCTTTTTTCATCTTCATCCCGTGGTTTCCAGGTCAACATGGGCCATAGGGTCCCTCAGAATTCATGATTTCATCATGACTACTGACCATGAGCTTCTTTAGTCAAGCCATAACTCATAACTGGAAAGATTTTTTTACATACACACTTCTTGCAATCAGTCAAACAAAGAATCTAGACCATGTCCTGAATTTCCTGTAAGTATCAGGAGGTTCACTCTGATTAATTTCACTAACCTCTTCACCCCAAAGGTTCAAAAATGCACAAGTCTGAGCCAAAGAACAGCCAATTTGCAACGAGTGGCCATGAGGTGCTAATGCCCCTTTGCCACAGGATTGGCAGCATGGACCATGCTTACGTGGGAACTGCAGCTGCAGGATATAACATCTGAAAGTGCTGGTAGAAGGTAAGAAAAAGAAAACAGCTCAGACACATGACCCCAGGGCCAACATTTTATTAAAGAATATATATATATTAACACTGTTCCCTCTGATAAAGAACTTATTTAGGCCTTGCTTAATCTGAAACCCCTAACTATTGCTTAGAACTACTGTATCTTCCTACACAGGGGTTTATTTTGTCACCAGGCCAAATAAAGTCATGTAGTTAGTAGCCTTTGGCACCTGCCTGCATGTTTGCATCTGGGAAGAAAATATTTTTCTCCCTTCTCTCTCTCTTTCTGTATGAAGTAAGTTTATAGAGCCAAAGCTACCCCTAGGGCTCTCTTCTCATACTTGCTCTCAGAGCAATTTCTCTCCAGGCCACCAAGTGTTGGGATGGTTGGAGAGGGCAGAGCCTCATCAGTCGTTTTTGATGGCAGTCTGCAAAAATCAAAGCAGGATAAGGCATTCAGAAGGAATCTTAATTATATTACAAGGTGTGAGGAACTTGGAACCATAATACAGAGACCGCTATAGAAAAGATCATTGTGCCTCAGATTTTCCAGTGTGGCAAGCTTATAAAGCATAAGCTTTTTATTTAATAACATTTTTATATTATATTTTAGCACGTACTTTTGCATATATAAAAAGCCCTTACTTTCTATAACCTTGCTGAGCTGGAAAGTCTGAGGCATGCGTGGCGGGGGATGATGACAATTTGATGCATGGATTTTTTGGGTCAATTGAATGCCCTTGTCAAAATTCCTTAATTGCATCTCACTCATGTGTAGTTTTTTTTCATACTCTGGTCCATCACAGTCTCATTGGCAACCTTAAAATAGTTTAACTGATTCTCAGGGGTTGTGTTGGTCTTACAGAGTTGATTCACCCAAGCTTTGTAGCAGTGATAATAATAATCATACATGATTCTTAACAACATCAATATGTTATTTCTGATAGCTTCTCCCTGGGATCCATGCGTGTTACAAAGGAAGCTGGTGTCACACTTTTAAAGATAAAACACACCCAGCTTACCAGTGGTGATGTTAATTAGATTTTAGACATCCATGTTTAATCTTCTTGCTTTTATGGCTCTCCTACATGTGAAACATGTAAAAACATGTGGAAGCAAATTGCATAAACATCTGTCCCAAGCTGGACTCATCCATCCAGCCCCTAATTTAGCATGTGGGAGGATTTCAGTGGTGAACGTGGCTGTGAAAAAGGGCAGACAAAAATATCATCAGCTTCTCCTGGTGTGAGACCAGGCTGCCAGCTGATGGGAATCAGGGTGTCTCCTCTCCTTCACTGCCTTCACAAGGTGGGGTTCCTCTTCACCAAACCTTACTGCTTGGGCTCGAGATGTTCCAAGCCAATTTTCTATGTTGATTTTGTTGTGGGGTTTGTCCTGGAAGAGCCAGATGATAAAAGAATTTTCTTCTGTCTCCAAACTGGGCTTTGTGGATCCAGTGAGGCACCAAGTAGAGATGGGCACATGCAAGCCATAAAATTGGGGTGTTGGGCTTAGAGTCTGAACCTGGGTGTTGCTAATGGAGGAGTTGATGTTCCATCACTGGGTGGTAAGCCCATTCCCCAAGTGTTTCCTCAGCAGCCTGGTTCTGGAATCAGTTTTCAAGGTACCACTGAGAGCAGATCTCCCCAGGGATGCTCAGTGTGCCCTGTTCATGGTACAACCATGCTGTGTGATGAGCAGGAGCAATGCTGTGCTGACATCTAACAGAAGAAAAAAAAAAAAAAAAGGAATGGCCTTTTTCAGATAGGGAACTGAACAATGATCCTTTCTGAATTTGAAATCTGAGAGGTACCTGCATTTGGGGAATACCTGGAATGGAAAAGCAGCCCCCCTCCTGCCTGGATCAGACTTCTGAAGCTCGCTGGCTGGAGAATGAGTCCAGGTGGGATTTACCCCTTGCTCTTGCCAATGTGTAACCTGGCAGAGCTGAGCTGCTGGGATACAAATTCCTCCTCCCCTGGTGAAAGCAGAGAGCAGGAGCTTTCCCAGCAGTGCTCAATAGCACGCTGGACCCCAAGGCGACTTGCGTTCCCTGCTGTGAAAAGCTGTAAATTACACACCAATAACTGCATGGAAATGGCTGGGCAAATATTTTGAAAGACAGAGAAACTATGTAGAAACCACTGCTTTGTGAGTCACTTCTGGACGGAAAAGGGTGAACCCAAATATCTCCTTGGTAAATGATTTGCTGACTATTATTCATCTAAATGGTACTGCTCCCTCTCTTCCTTCCCCCTCTTCTTATCTGCTTGCTTTTTCACACTTGCTATTCAAAGTCTGATGAAACCATACTTTCCAAATTGATTTCTTTTTTTTTCCCCCCCCTCCCAAATTTCTAACGTCAATAAATACTTCAAAGGTAGAGAGAGCTCAATGCCAACTTCTAGCCTAGAGCTTACTTTTACAGCTCTGTAATAAACCCCTTTTAAAAAAAAAAAAAAAAATGTTTATAATGGCCATGACCGTGGTACTTAACTGTTGCAGTGATTTCTGTCACCCTCATAATGTTAAGTGCCAATAAATCACCTGAACTGTCATGGAGCCCTGTATTTATTTGCAAAGCTGTTTAAGGAGTATTTTGAGGGGTTACTGACCAAGTGGAACAAAAGCTGGAGCTCTATTGTTTTGTGGAATTTTTTTTTATTTTTTTTTTTTTGAGGAGTTGTTTGTGGGTTGGTTTTTTTTTGCACAGAGAGTAGATTAAACACCATCTAAACCTCAAGTTGGCCTCTTGTACCCGAGGTGTGTAATGCTGCTATTTTTGGAGGTGTTTCACAGGGGATCAAACCCAGTTCAGGGGCAAGGCAGAGCTTGGTGGTCAGGAGCCACGTGTGTTGCCTGACCTGGGCTTGGGACTGAACCTGCAGCTGAAAATGGGTTTGGTGGAGAGGCACCAGCCTGCACTGGAATGTCAGGGGCAAAAGGGCCTTTTTGCTCTTGGCAGGAACTGCTCTGAAGCCTCCCAGACTCTGCTTATGGCAGAAAGGGATTTTTTGACTCTTGATGTCCTGGCTGGTGTTAGGCTCGACTCACTTATTTCTGTTACCATCTAATTCAGATCCTGCTGGGTGCTAATTCAGGGTATTGTGCTGGGGCTTCTAGATTCATCCATCCCCTTTTTGCAAAGAGGATTTTTTGACTACTGAATATTCACAAAATATCTCCCAAGCAGAAGTGGTAAAAACATAAAATAACCATAGAATCAGTTTGGTTGGAGAAGAGCTATAAGTTGATTAAATCCAACCTTTACCCAACATCACTAAACTATGTCCCCAGCACCACATCTTCTAAATACCTCTAAGATCATCTAAATACCTCTAAGGTATTTAAGGGTACCTAAGAAGGGTAGGAATGAAGAAGTCCAAAACCTAGTGAAGGGCAGAGTAAGAGCTTTCAGTGTGAGCACAGGCGGAATCTTGGTTTGAAATTAATGGATGAAAAATAAACTTTTCTCAAAAAAAGTCAACATAGTTTTTCAACTGTGTCAATAACCCCAGGACAAAATGGATTTTGAGGCAGCAGTGGATCATATAGAAAAACAAGGGTTACCAACAAGAGTTGGTAATTAAAAGTCAGTATTAAATTGGCCCTGAAAGCTACCTGCCTTCTCTTAGAGTGTATTTTGAAGATCTTTGCCACATAGAGCATCAAGAGCTCCTGCCTCTGAGTGTATCACCTGGTTGGAATTTTTCATGGAGCTTGAATTTATTAGAAAAGAGCCCCAGTCAAGCAGAACTGTGCAAATTAAATTGGATTTACATGACAAGGTGAAGCCCAAACACAGCAGCTAGAAAATGCTGGAGAAGGAAAAGACAAACCAGAGGGGGTTAGGGGGGAAAGCTGCTTTGTGTAAACAGAATTTACAGAAAAAGAAAAGAAGTTTGACTAATAGAGCAATAAAATTAAGTTTCCCACCTTAGCTGACCTGGAGGTTTCAAAATGAGACACTGAGGGAGAGATTTAGATATTAGAGGAAACAAACAGATTTCATATAATAAGTAGGATAAAGTGTTCTGGGATGGATTGAGCTGAGCCCAGAACATGTTGCTGTTGTGAGGAAGAGTGAAGATTTGATCTTCATCCCTGGTGAAGCCTACAAGACTCGGTCTGTTGGATTCAATAAGCTCTGGGTAGAGCCTGGCTTCCTAATAGATGTTAAAACCTTCATATTTTCTTCCACTTAAGAAATAAGTTTGTCGACTCCACTGCTGCCTATTACCCTATCAAAATATGGTTTCTTCATCAGGAATACATAGGTTTCATCTGAATCTGTAAATACTCAATTGATTCCATCTGCCAGATATTTTACTGGAGAGACCCTCCACTTGGGGAATGTCATTACTGCCCAACATAATCTTTTGCAAGTCAGAATGTAAACTCAAAGTTATTGCCATTTATTAGTAATCACAATTTGCCAGGAAAATGGAATCAAAAGCCTATGAGAGAAAGTAACTGAACTGCAAAATGAACATGCCCTCTCTTGCAGTCTGTGCCAATTAATATTGACTTTCCAAACCCAAAGCATGATTTCCTCTTGTGCCTGTGTAATAACACAGGGCAGAGTGTTTTCTTCTGAAGGAAGCAACGGGACTTTATGGAGTACATGGAAGGGAATTGGGTTTCTGGTTTGCTACTTAAAGCTGATCTTTATTATCAGTATTTGTGGTGAGTAAACCTCAAGAAATAATACAGCAAAAGGCTTCAGCTGGTGCCACTGTGATTTGTAGAGCAAAGCTGGAGGTGAAGTTGTGGCTGGGCTGATGGGGACCAGGCAGCAGAAGGTGTGTGGAGGCACCCTGGGTCCAGGTTGCTGTGTCAGGAATGTGTAGAGCTCTTAAAGATGAAGAGATCTGCTGACAGAGATAGTGTGTTGCCATACCATCAGCAGACCTGGGGAGAGGACACTAAAATCATGTGCCATTGCCTGCTGGAGTGGTTCAGCTTAGGAGAAATCCTGGTATGGAGTGTGGATTTGAAAAAGAAAAGGGTGAGAAATGGCTCTTGTTTAGGAACACACTGATTCCCATGATCCTGGTAGGCTTGTACCTGGGATTTCCTGCAGCTAAATGTCAATGTGAGCAGCCTCCAAGTCTATTTATATGGAATTATCCATATGTAGCAGATCCAACAACTGTTTGTGTAGGAACAGCTTGCCCTGATCCTGCTGTATCTTCTCTCAGATGCTATATCCCTTCAGATAGGGCTGGTGTCCTCAGCTGCTGAGGTCCTTTCAGTGTTGGTGAGAGATGTCCCCAGGACTGTCCCCATGTAAGGGACTGCAGTGGCTTGGCCTTGCTCTGGTGCACAGCTTGTTGAGCATCCTCACAAGCCTCAGATGTTCATCAGTCCCACCTGGTACCAAGGGTGGTAGTTCAAAAGTTCCAGAACATGGGATCATGTCAGCTGTCTGAAAGTATTCCCAGAGTTGGACTGAGAGCTGGCAGCAGACCTGTCAGGTTGGCTTCACCTAAAAATCCACCAATCCATCTTGGTGGAAAGAACAACCTCAGGGAGAGATCACTCTCAGGGAAGCCATGAAGTGCTGGCTACTCATTCACCAAGCAGGGACATCCCTTCTCCTGGGATTCTGGCATTCCTGATTCACTTTTTCAGCCTGCTGTGAAGCTGCAGTCATGGGTGAGAGAATAAGACAGAGAAAATGGCTTTCTAACAGGGAGTTGCTGCTGGGAAGAGGAGCAGAGCCTCAGAGGCTTGATGGTCCTCTGGGCTGGTGGTGATGGATGCAAACTGGGTTTGGAATAGTGCACCCCCAGGTCCTCATCAAACCAATGCAATCCTAGCATAGCCTCACCTTATAAATCCCCCTCTGAGATAGCAGTGGCTGAATTATTTTGGTAAGAGAATAAAGGTCCCAAAATACCCCATTCCTCGAGGACTGGCTTACTGGGTGATGCTTGGTGGATGTTGCATCTGCCTGGCCTGTGTTTTCTTTAGCATTGCAGATGCTACACAAAACCAGGTGACCAGCACCAACTTGAGATCCCTGGAGCAGCAGTGCCTGCAACAGGCCAGCTTGGACACAGGAAAAGCAGGTTGAAGGCTTAGCCTAGCCCTGACAGCATCCTTACAGCTCTGACATTGGGATGGAGCAGGGTGGATGGGGCTTTGAGCAGCCTGGTCTGCTGGGAGATGTCCCTGCCCATGGCACTTGGGTTGGAATTAGATGGTCATTAAGTCCCTTCCAACCTAAGGCAATCTGGGATATTGTAGGATTTATGTGGTGTCCATAGGGAATATGAGAGCCATCAAGCTTTACTTCAGTGTGGGCTAAAGTTGAGCTTCAACAGATCATTTCCTTCCTTCCTTTCTTTATTTCCTACCTGGGAAAAATGGGTGTAAAATTCTTTTCTGCTATCCTTGAATGTAATAGCAGTTTTTCCCATTAATTTCCATGGGGTCACAGATACTTGTGTGGGTGTTTCCACCAGCCTAGGACCCAAGTGTACCCAGCTGGTCTGCAAAAAGGGGGTTTCTTACAGAGGGAAGAAGAATGCAACTCTGCTGGAAAAGCTTTTGTTTGGCAGGGGCTGGAAAAGGTGGTTCTGGGACTGATTTAAAGAGCAGTGGGTAATCTTGCACAGATTCCCTCAGGGCAGCTGCAAGTTAAGTGATGAAAATTTCTGTATGTTTTACACAGCTCTGCTCTGGGACTGGGGGAAAGGGCTGGAAAGACCCAAAGAGCCATGTGTGGATGCATTGACTGCTGAGGGAATGGGATCATTCCCATGGGAGCAAGCACAAATGAGAAGGAGCAGGCTGAAGCACCAGGATTGTGGAGCTGTTGGGGGCTTTTACTGCAAAGTGCAACACAAACACCATCCCAGTGTCCCATCCTGATGGGATGTGCAACCATGGCTTATGGGGCTTGCAGAGATTTGCTTGGTAATGAATGGGGGAGTGAGTAGGGAAAGCAGTGGCTCTTCTTGCTCCTCTGCAGAATTCCCAATGTTAGTTCCAGGAGCTGTTCTGATGGATGCTTCACTTGGAGATATGTCCCTGGTTGTGATCCCTCTGAAGTCTGGCAGTGCTTACACAGAGCCCTCTGCCAATGCCAGGCAGACTGGCTGCCACTCTGCACCTGCTTCTGATTTGCATCATTTGCATACTCATTTCCAGCACAGAGATGGAGAAAAGGCATGAGGGCTTGGAAGGGATGGAGGCTGCTTATTTGTGAGGGTGTGTTTGATGTGGCTGCCTTTTCGTGCTGGAATTTTGCGTGTGTGTGTGACATAAGTGGTCTTAAATATACAAGGGACTGGCTGGGAGGAAAAGTAGAATGGAAACTGCAAGTCTTTTACTAAGGTAGATACTGTAATAATCCTGGAAATTAAACATGGGAAAACTCCAGAGCTGGGTTTCTGTTGGTTTTTGTTGGGTTTTTTTTTTCCTGCCATACATTTGTTTTCAGTATAACAGAGAGGAGAGACCCTTCCCTCTTGAGCACAGCAGCTATGCCCAAGGGGACTTGGTTCTAACTAGTTCCAGAACAGGGTGTCCCTTCTGGAGTATCTGTGTGCTTTGCCTGTAAAACTTGCACACACATACACCCCCTGAGACTAATATGTAAAATCAGAAAGTGAACTCTAAAGGCTTCTCTGATGAATGAGGTTCTTTGTTCTGCAGCTGTCACCCAAAAGTGAGCCTTAGAGGGACATTTAGAGCAAGATTTCAAGCTGCTAATGAAGGAAAGCTTCTTTGATTAGCCAACTGGCAAAGCACTCTGACCCAGCAGTCCACAGTCAAGGAAGAGCAAACTTTGGGTTGCTATACAAGCAAGGGAATGTTCTTGAGACCTTGGGTATTGCCATGTTGTATGCACTGCTCAGAGTGCTCCTGTGGCTGAGGGAAGATTTGCAAAGCTCAGCACGTCCTGGGCTTTGGCCATTGCTGAAATGATCCCAGGTTTTTTGGTTGGCACTGGTTTCTTGAGGTCCCTCAAGAGCCATTGCTGGCCTGCAGCATCACGTAGCTCTGCCCTCTTGGTTGTCATGGTCACAAGCTACAAAATCTCTGCTTCTTTCACCCCCAAACCATCCGGATGTTCTGCTCCCATCCAAAGCTACCTGGATCCAGGAAGGGGCATCAGTGCCATCAGGATGGTGGTGTGGAGAGAGACCACTGATTCTGCAGGGCTCTCAGGAGGAGTCAAAGCAATAAAGGAAGGTGTTGGGGTGGAGATAAAGAGCCAGGCAGGTGGGATAAAGCCAAGGATTTTGGTCAGGTTTCTCTGTGCATTGCAACCAATCCAGTTTATCCTTTGCAAAGAGGTCAGGTTGGGAGCTTGGCTTGCTCTGCTGCTCTGTCTGGATATAAATAGCTAAATCTGAGTAAGAATTATCTCTATTGCAGAGTCTGGGAGCTGAGGCAAAGACATGCAAGGCTGATTTCTCAATGGAGCAAAAGCTTTGCCTTACTTAAGATCAAGCAGGAAGCCCCTAACATTACTGGGATATGTAAATCAGGGAATATGCTGAGTTGGAAGGGACCATTAGGATCATCAAGTCCAACTCCTGTCCCTGTGGCACCCTCAGAATCCCACCATGTGCCTGAGGGTGTCATCCAAGTGCTTCTTGAAGTCAGGCAGGCTTGATGCTGTGACCACTTCCCTGGGGAACCACTTCCCTGGGGTACCAAACCTTTTCCTGAGACTCCATTCTAGTCCCAAACAGGATTTACCCTCTGGAAGAGTCAATCCTCTGTCACTCAGAAAGGCAGCTTTATGGTGTGCATTCCCTCTGTAGTGCTCACAGTGCTAATGAATTTGAGTAGTTAATCAATTTAACGTGAGTTCTCCTCCCTTAAAAGAAAAAAAAAAATCAAACAAAAAAAATCAAACCATCCGATTTATGCTTACTCTTTGCAGAATGTTTTCTGTTCTGTCAGTCTAAACACTGAGAAGCATTTTAAACAGATGTAGGCCATCAGTTTCTATAAACATGGTAATTGTTTGGCACCACCAATGCTTACATTTAAAGATGCAATTTGGAAGGCTCGGCACAGACACCAGGCGCACGCTTTCTGCTCTGCACAGAAACACAATTTACATCCCATTGGGGGCCCGTAACCTCCCTGCTGTAAAACTCCTTTTAGCTTCAAGCCTGGCACCAAGCAATGGCTGTTTTCCTCCCAGCTTTATATAGCTCCATGCTGCAGGCTCAGCCATTTTAGTGTCCTTGCTCGCTGGAGTTTGGGAGGAGGATGTGGTTTGGATTTTACCCCAAAAGTTCTTTGTTCTCACTTATTCTGCTGCAAACTCGATGCAGCATTTCAAGTTGCTTCGGGTTTATCAAGAGGAAATCCTACTCTTGGCCTCTCAGAGAGCAGTTTGGTCATTTATCTATAACCTTCTAGGACTTCATCCTATTTGATCTATAGATGATCGTGAATCATAGAATAAATTTGGTTGGAAAAGACCCTTAAGGTCATCAAGTCCAACCATTAATCCCAGCACTGCCAAGGCCACCACTAAAACATATCCTTCAGCATCACATCTACACAGCTTTTAGCAAAGGGCATGACAACCCTTTTGGGGAAGAAATTATCCTTATATCCAAACTAGACCTTCCCTGGCACAAGCTGAGGCTGTTTCCTCTTGTTCTTTCACTGATTCCTTGGGAGAAGAGATTGACCCCCAGTTTCTCCAGCTCCTTTCAGGGGGTTGTAGAGAGTGAGAAGGTCTCCCCTCAGCCTCCTGATCTCCAGACTGAACACCTCCAATTCCCTCAGCTGCCCCTCACAAGACTTGTGCTCCAGCCCCTTCCCCAGCTTTGCTCTGGACAGGCTCCAGCCCCTCCATGTCCTTCCAGTAGTGAGGGACCCAAAACTCATCTGAGGATTTGTGGTGCAGCCTCACTGGTGCTGAGCACAGGGCACAAATGGAACTGATGTTTTGTGGTGCCATTCCCAGAAAGCAGAGGAGATGTGCTTGCCTCCTTGTGAAAATGGTGAGTTGAGTTAAAGAGAGTGGGGATTGAAAAGGAAAGGATGGATAATATTAATGCTACTAAATCTGGTGCAGCAACTAATATCATCTTTTAAAATGTGTCTCACCAGCACAAATGGAAATACAGAGAAAAGCAGCGGCCAAGTGCTGCTTTGTGTTTACAATCAAACAGGATGGGCTCAGCATTAGCTGAGGACTGTTGGCCAAGCTTAAGCCAGTCCAGTCCAGACTGCCCTGGGCTGGGGTGAACAGCCCTCCCTAAGACAGCTTTCATCTTCAGCTCATCTGCAGCTTGTTCTATTCCATATTAGCCTGCAGTGTAGTGGTGGGGTGACTGCCATCATCTCCTGTCCTTGTAGTTGCTGTTGTTCTTAATTATTCTTTCCATCAGCCCTACTTGTGTAGGTCAAAGCTGCAGCCCTAATGGGACCTGAGGCCTTAAAGCAATTCAGGGCTTTGCCCTCCATCATTCCTGTCTCAAGACAGCCCCAAGTGCATTCTCCTCCTGTTATGAAACAGTAAGTGGCAACAATAAAATGATTCTTTGCTGATAGCATATGTTCAGCTCACAAGCTCATTTCTTAATATGCTTTGGCTCCAGCCCCTAGCTGAGAAACCAGATTGCTGAAGTATCAGAAGTGTGGAGAAATGTACAGTCAGGGTATTGCATAATTCTTGCCTCAGTGTGACATAGAGAGAAAGCTGTGAATATCACCACAGCTTGAAGAGAACAACTGTTTGTCTCTCACCCCCTGCAATGCAAGTTTCTGAGCTTTCAGGTCACTCTTACTGCCCAGAATTAGTTTTTTATTAGCTTGGTGTTGAGAAAGGTGGTGTCTGGATTTTGAAACACGGGTGAGGTGTTTACTCCGGTGCTGGAGACACAAAGGATAATACTAGAGAGGTATTTATCCCACCCACCTCCAGCTGTCTGCTGCAGAGATCATAGAATTGGCTGGGTTGGAAGGGACCTCAGAGATCATGCCTGCCTTAGATTGCCACTCCATGGCTCCTCTATACAGGGGAGAGTGAAAGATTACTTTATAAAGCTCTTCCCTTCACATGAGGTTCATTCCTGCTCTGAATTGCTCACTGAAGGAAAGACCTCTCAACAGGTTATAAGGAGGTCATAGGAAGATCAGCCACCCAATTTAGTTGCTCATACAATACAACTGAAGTTGTCTGGGGCACATCTTCTTCTTCCTTTGCCCCCAGTGCCAAAGGTTGCCAATGGCACCTGGTGGCCATTTCCATAGTGTGAGGGACAGGCTCATTCCAAAAATGAAAAGAAGAGTCCCCTTTTTTCCCCAAAGAGCACTGAACTTCCCCTGGAAGAAAGCTTCCAAATTATCTACAAGGAAACCTAAAACTTAGTGTAAAAGGTTGGAGTTAATGGAAGTGGTTCATGGTTGTGGTTACTCAGTGGTCAAAACAGTTTATTCTTCCATCTGTGCACAAGGGTCTTATTCTAGGAATTCTTGCTTGTATCACTAGGAATTCAGCCCAAAATAGACTCCCTGGGTCTGAGAGGACAAGAGAGCATGGCTCAGGAGTCAAATATGCACCAAACTTGGCCTCAGATAGAGTTTTGCACTCTCTGACCAGGGCAGAATCTGATGTCAAGCTTTCCCCTGGAGTCATACTCCTAATTGGGAAGGAGCCCAAAATGATCACATGCTGCCTGGCTGTTCAATGACAAGTGGCTTTTAGTGCCAAACTCTTTGAGGAGGTCTGCTCTTGGAAAATTGACTTCTGCCTGCATGCTGATCTTCCTCTGGAGAGGAACAGGCATTTCTCAGTCCCAGCTGGCCCAACAGCTCTTTCCAAACTCAGGGTTGAAAGGAGTCATCTGCTCCAGCCTTATCTCCATCTCTAGCAGGGTCAGGAGCTCAGCAGCTGATGTTCTGCCACTCAGCCCCCCCTTTCTTTTCATTTAAGTTTGGTGTCAGTAAACCTGTCCGAAGGTGTTGGGATTTCCTTGGGGTAGCTTCTGATTTGTGTCTGGTTTTATGTTTTGGGGCAAAAATAACAGACATGAACAAGGGAAAAATAGTATAATTCTCTTGTTCTTTTACTGAATTAATGTATTTTTAAAAGGTATTGGATTTCCTCTCGCTGAAGGAAGCTTATCTCAAATTTCTTAGTCCAGAATTTAAACTGAATTCTTGGTCAAGCAAGTCCTCTGAAGAGGATGCCATATGGTTTTAGGCACATAAAAACTTGCCATCCTGTTTTTCTTAACCACATTAAGGTCCGTGCTTAGGTTTCTCAAGAGAGATTCACATTTCTGAAGACATGCAGGTTTTTGTCCTTTACTTATCAGGCAGACTCTGGAAGCTGTAATGATTCGGTTCAGACAAGCACATCAACTGGCAGTGACCTATCCAGAGTAGATCTGAATTTCTTGGGTTAGTCAGATATGGCTGCAAAATTCTTCAGTGGACCAGCAGCAATCAGTGAGCAGGTATTCTACTGGGATGTGGAAGCCATCCAACCATCTTGATGGTTACATAGACATTTTAAAATTAAGAAAGACAGGTTATTCATCCCTTCTAGCCTATTTTGAAGTGGGATCTGTGGTTTTATGAACACGTGCTTTGACTCTCTTCTGCACTGATCTGCCTTATTTCTCCTAGCAAGAATACCCCATCAGCCAGAGCAGTGATGATCCCTTATCTCAGGGATTGTCAAGCTCCTTGTTAGAGCTTGAGAGAGTCCACAGCAAGATCTGAATCCCCAGAACTGCCTCTGCCAAACTGTAGTCTGGGGTTCAAGCATCAATAGCAGTTGTTTAGGAAAGGCTTATTCCAAGATCTGGTTTTGTAGTGTTGTGTTTGCACCCTGGTAGACAGGGACCAGATACTCCCAGATGATGTTCTTCAGCAAGGTCCCAGCTCCCCAGAAGGCAGATGCTGACCTCTTCTCTGTCTGGCCAGTTGGCAGCTGTCTGGGCTGGGTTTTTGAAGCCTTTCTTGAATCATCTGTGGATCCCCCTTTCTACCCTCTTACAGCACAATGCCTTATCCCTGCTGCCAGGAATTTCTCCAATGGTGATGCAGAAACCTAGCTCTGGCAACAATCCCCTCTGGACCTTCATATTTCCACCTGGAAAAAAAAAAAAAAAAAAGGCATCAGAAGTCCCTATTTGTGCTGCTTTCAGGGTTGTGAAATCACTTGCCCAGAAGCCACAAGACCAACAGCTGGGGCAGAAGAGTCTCTCTTCATTTTGTCCACTGATATTTTTTTTGCAAGAAGATAGGGCAATGGCAAAACCCTTCTGTTCAGTTCAGGCTCTCAGCCTGCAAGGTTTTCACCATTCTCAGTAACCCGAGACCCAACAAGGGCTCCTTTGACATCATTTGGGACTTTGCTGGAGCAAGGCTGGGCAAGTTCTTCCCCTTCAAGTGGGGAGGAGGAAAGGTGTTTATGCAGATGCCTGGGCACTACTGAGCATCTCAAGTCTACAGGAAAGTCACTGAGCAGTCAAGTTAATTATTTTTAATGAACTGGGCCAAAGCTGATTGTGTTATTTTGTAACGTATTAGTTTGGAAAGGAGTGAAAGTATTTGGCATTCCTCCCTGGCCCTCACAGGGACCCCTTTGTGCTTTCCTTTTCCCCACTTTTCTCTCGTGTGTGTAACTGCCTCCCACACCTCCTCTTGCTGACGCTGATTGATTGCATTAATATCACTGTAAATATTACATAATCTCTGCTTACAATGCCAGAAGGAACTGATGAGTTTTGCTTTTCCAGGAGTTTTCAGGCTGGAAAATAATAATTCTAAAAAATTAGGAAATATTACATTTTTTAAATTTCTTCTTCCACGTATATTTTTGGCCATGTGCGTTTCATAGAACCATAGAATAATTTGGGCTGGAAGGAATCTCTAGAGGTCATCTAGTCCAACCCTTTTGCAGTCAGCAGGGACACCCTCAACTAGATCAGGTTGCTTAGAGTTCTGTCAAGCCTCATCTTTAATGTCTCCAGGGATGAGGCCTCAACCACCTCCCTGGGCAACCTGTTCCATTTTTCCACTGCCCTCATGGTACAGAACTATTTCCCCACATCCAGTTTGAGCTATTCTATAATTTTAAAACCATTGCCCCTTGTCCTATCACTCCAGACCTTTGCCAAAAGTCCATCTCCAGCCCTCAGTTTTGCCATCAGGCCTATTGGCTGCAGACAAAGAAAAGGATGAATCCAGTGTCCTCAGCCTTGGCTTTGATGGGATGGTGGGAAAAAGGAGTCACAGCATGGCACCAAACTGCATAGCCTCAGTAAAGGTGTGGTCGTGGAGAGAGGGCACCTGGAAGGATGCTAGAGCACTGATGGAGAAAAAGTAGGTTTCAGAAAACAGGGTACCAGTAAGGTAAGGAGGGTGTGGCTGCACTGGAAGGTCTACTCCATCCTCCATACCCCATCCTTGCACTACAGAGCAGTGGAAAAACAGCTGCTGGAGTCTGGTACCCTGGTCTCTCCATCAGCGCTGCATTTTAGCTCCGTGTTCTGAGTAACTCAGCTCACCCCATTTAAGATTTAAAGACCCTCGTTTCACTTCCCTGCAAAAGTGACAGCTCTTCAGTTTCAAGATCCTCTCTGGGGTTGGGGGAATCAAGTCAGTTCAAGATCAGGCACCACTGCCAGGAGGGATGGAGGGGGGAGGCTCCCCTGCCCTCCCAGGAATCCCACAGGATGGTCCTTCCCGCTCTGCTTAGGGAGGGAAGATGTGATGACTCCTCCTCCAGGACCAGTCTAGGGTCATTTGACCTCATAGGTGTAACACATCCTCCATCCTGACTCCTTCTTCAGGCTGGTTCTGTTTCTTTTCCCTGTGTCCCCACTGCAGACAGCAGTGGATCAGATTCCCTGGCGGAGGGGACGCGATGTATTTCAGAACCTGTAGAAAATCCATTGCTCATATCAGCCTTACATTAGGCAAAGTATCAGAGATAAAAATTTATCTTGGAAATCTAAACATCGATTCTAATCTAAGGTACAGAGGCATCTGTTTCCCATTTATTGCTTCCAAGGTTCTGAGGGGCATTACTCCTGCAGTGAGATATTTCTGGAAGCTGAGGTCTCTGCTTCCCAGCGAGCTGAGTCCCAGTGCTGGTTGTGGTTCCTCTGCTGGGGTTCATCCCCATGGGAATAGCTGATTCCTCAGCATCAGGGGAGCATGTCCTGCACACAGACAGGCTCCACTGGGATCAGGGTCCTGCTGGCTTCAGCACTATTGATGTTGTATTTGGACTTCTTTTACAAGTTTGCCCAGGGACCTGTTTTAGAGGTATTTGTAATACCAGTCTTCCAGGCTTCACTGGTCCAAACTGGTTGGGGAGGAGCTGTGATGTGGATATGTGTACACAAAGCCGTGACTTCAGACTCCTCTTTTCTAGCAGAATTTTTTTTCTGAGCCCTGCTTTGGGGATGAGGAGCTCCTCACAGGTTGTTGCCAGAGGTGGCTCAAACCTACCACTACTTCTCATCTCATGAGGCCAAATTCTGCACAGGGTGGTGCAAGGTACAGCTTTCAGCTTGGCTACAGGGAAGGCCACTTGATCCAACAGAACACAACCAGCCTTACCTGCAGCTTGGGGACTGGCTACTGAACCTACAAGCCGAGTGGCATCCTGGCTTGTAACAGGAATAGTGTGACCAGCAGGACTGGGACAGAAATTTTGCCCTTGTGCTTGGCACTTGTGAGGCCACACCTCAAATCCTGGGTTCAGTTTTGTGTTCCTCACTACAAGAAGGACATTGAGGGGCTGGAGTGTGCCCAGCGAAGATCAATGAAGCTGGTAAAAGGTTCCAGAGCACAAATCTTATGAGGAACAGCTGAGAAAACCAGGGGTGTTTAGTCTGGAGAAAAAGAGGATGAGGAGAGACCTTCTGGATCTCTACAAGTCTCTGAAAAAAGGTTGGAACAAAGGAGGGGTCAGTCTCTGCTCCCAAGGAAAAAGTGATAGAATGAGAGGAAATGCCCTCAAGTTGTGCCAGGGGAGGTTTAGGTTGGATATGAGATGAAACTTTACTGAAAGGGTTATCAAAAACTGGCCCAGGCTGCTCAGGGATGTGGTTGAAAGTGGTAGAATCACCATACCTGGTGGTGTTTAAAAACACCTAGACGTGGTGCCTAAGGGCCATGGTTTAGCACCAGACTTGGTAGGGTTGGACTAATGGTTGGAGTTGATGATCTCAAAGATTTTTTTATTTTTTTATTTTTTTTTATTCCCAACCAAAATGATTTTATGAAGCTATCTCAGGCATCCACCCACCAGCCTGGGTGGTGGCACTGGCAGACCTTGATTTCCTTGGCCAAAGCTTCCCCCTAAGACCTTTGGGCTCAATCTGAGCTCAGCCCAAGCTGCATTGGAGGATTTCCTGCCTCTTGGCCTGTTGCTTGGTTTTCCTGGATTTTCCTTCAGGGAACAGCCACGAAAGGGGTATGCTGTGAACTCAGCCTTGCCCTGCCACTCGGAGGGAAGCATGCAGCCCTGCAAACTACTGTTTGCCTCTGGAGACAGATTATGGAGTGCTGCAATAGCTGAGGAATAGCACAAGAGCACAATGAATCACGATACGTATGCACACGAGGGGAAAAGTTCAACCTTCTGTTTGCCATTATCTGCCTCTTGAAAGCTGAACTGTTCAATTCTTGCATTTTCGTTGTGGAGTTTATTTCTGTGGCATTTCCTCAGTCTGCCTGTCTCAAGGCAGGAGAAGGAAAGCACATCCCTCCTCGGGACTTTTGCCGTCACAAATAAAAAGCAAATCCAAATAAAAAAGGGATAGAGAACAGAAAGGTGTAATACTTCACTCCAGATCTCTGCATCTGCAGATTTGGATGCATTTCTTCAGCTTCCCCAGCTGGGGCAGCCGTGGTGTGCCTGAAACCCATCACAACTTGCATGTTCTGCCTAAGGGACTGGCATGGGGACATTGGAAGCTGCCCCTTGGCTGTAGGAAGCCATGAGCCCTGCCATGCCTGTGCAGTGTTGCTAAAAAAAAATAAATATCCTATGTGTTGATTAGAAGAGATGTGAAGTCATGTTCTGTCAGATGAAATGGGTTTTCTTTGATACAGACAGAGAAACTGAAGAGAGGGAAGAGAGTTCCTCCCCACCTTAGAGTTGACTTTACCTGTCAAGGTGTACCCATTTTTCCCCCAGGAATGATAACTAGAGCAAGTGCTGATTAAAGGCTTAAATTAGCTGCCCAGGGGTGTGTGACTTCTCAGGGCAGTCTGAAATCACATCAAAATGACTATTGCAAATAGAGGAAAATTAGTCCTTGATTCCATGGTCATTATGTCTAAGTAGTCTGGAAGAACTATGGTACCCAGGACTGGATACTGATCAGGGACTTGTTAGTCTGTGCTCAATACAATGGATTTTTTCAGACTTCCAGATTATATAGTGGATATTTGTCCTTCCTCAGGCAAATGTTTAACATGCAAAGAGCAGGCCAAGAGGTTTCCAGTCAGCTTTTAATCAGTTATGAACACTCACATGAGAACATTATTTTTTTTAAGGGGAAAAAAAGCGTCTTCTTAATCTGGCAGAAAAACAAGATGCCAAAATAATGAGGAAACAGAAGCTAAGCACATTTAGAGTGGTGACAAGACATGGGTTTGCAAGAATGATACTAATTACACATTGAAAGCCATTAACTTGGTGACTGGAGGAGTCTACATTCCTTCCTTCCTCCCCTTTGCTGCCAAAACTTGGAACCATGCAGGAGGTCAGCATCTCCTCCTCTCTCTGAGCTGGGAGGAGGAAGCAGTGTGGTAATGCCATCCACTGCTCCACCAGCTCTTCTTTGTAAACTCTCCCCACACTCAACACCCTGGAAAATTAACCCTGAAGCCTAATGATGCCCATTTCCATTTGGGATGGACTTCAAGGCCAATTCCTTGGGCAGTATCAGGTGCTTTTGCTGGGATTGGGACCAGTAAGAATAAAGTTGCTTCATTTCATCCCACATCCCCTTGCTGAACCACCTTGCTCTGCCCTACACCTGCTTGCATCAGCAGAGAAGCCTACAAGGTTCATATACCTAATACTGCAATTTGGATTATGTAGCAATGAAAATAAGTGAACCATTTCATTTGAACCTGACCTGCCAGATGAACCTGACAGAAATACATTGGCATTTGCAGTGTTTACACCAATCTGATTTTTCTGGATATTCTCCTGGAAAAAAAAAAAAAAAAAAAAAAAAAAAAAGCGCCACCCTTCCCCTCTTAATTTCAATGCAATGTTTGCTTTCTTATCCTGAGCTCAAACTGGCAGTGTGATTGCCAAGCTTTGAAAACTGTTCTTGCCACGTCTTATCTTTTTATTTTGCCACGTCTTATCTTTTTGATTTTAAAAAGGAAAAAAAAAAAAAAACACCACGAAAAAACCAACAAACCAGGTTTGACTTTCTGAACTGGCTGGATGCAGCTGAGAGAGGTCATTCTGGAGAGCAGGGACTGAGACCAGGCACTGTCTGGATGCTAACAGACCACGAGTAGTTTGGGAACAGAGACTTTTGGACAGGATTTTGCACAGCACCGAATGCAACGTGGCTTAGACCTCAAAATACAACAGATGAGGATTGTCTGTACAGGTTAATCCATGCACTGGAGGAAATCCTGCAGCGTTCCTCCTGTGTCCATTCTCCCCTCGGGAGCTGGAGGAGGATTTAGGTCAGAGCATAGAGGAGTGTGTTAGTGGTATTAGCACTTATTAACCAGGTTGATTCTATTAAGGGAAACCTGCAGTGAATAATGAGAATTGAGTTGGCCTTTTCCACAAGTGCTTTAACAGCTGGTGGCCTCAGAGCTGTTTTGATGAAATAAATCACCTTGATGGAAAAATCTCCAAAGCCGCAGACTGTGGAAAGTTGAGCAGATCTTCACTGGAGATATTTAGGGATGCTCTAAACAATGAGACAGTTGTTTTCCTGTGACTTTCAGTACTGTGCCTGGAAAAACATGATATTCCTGAAAGTGGCCTGCCCTGAAAGGTTTGGGACACAGGGCATTGCCAAACCTGACTGCAGGGCTCCTGGAGGGACTTCAGTGCCTGGAAAGATTTTTAATGTATGCTACAAATAGCTGGATTGCCTTGATTTAATTGGAGATGGCAAGACAGAAGACAGACAGAGGTAGAGGGTTTTTTTCCCTGGAAATTGTTGTGTTGTTTTTTTTTTTTTCTGTTAGCATCCTCCATGGTCCTACACCTGCCATGAATTCCTGGGGAAAAAAAAAATAGTTGTTGCAATGCACAGACACTGGCATGAAACCTGTGAAAAGGAAACACAGAGGTAGAGCTGGATAAGGCTCTGTGACCCCAGCAGAGTAGCTGTAAGGCATCAGCTCCCTGTGCAAGGCTGAAAGAGTTGGGGTTGTTCAGCCTGAAAGGAGGCATCAGGGAGACCTTAGAGCATCTTCCAGTATCTGAAGGGGCTCCAGGAAAGCTGGAGAGGGTCTTTTACAAGGTCAAGGAGTGATGGGAAAAGAGGGAAAGGCTTTAAACTGGAAGAGGGAAGCTTTAGATTAGACATTAGGGAGAAATTATTTGCTGTGAGGGTGGTGAAACACTAGCCCAGCTTGCCCAGAGAAGTGTTCAAGGCCAAGTTGGATAGGGCTTGGAGCAAGGTGGTCTAGTGGGAGATGTCTCTGCCCATGGGAAGGGGGTTGGAAATAGCTGGTCATTAAGGTTCCTTCTAACCCAAATCATTCTAGGATTCTATCTCCTGGGGCAGAAGAGCTGGGAGGTGGCACCTTGGCACATAGGGCAGGAGCCAGCAGTGCTGGAGCTCTCTCAGCCTCAGAAGCAAGGTTGGGTTTGGATTTGTTTCTCCTCTTTTGGGCTCCTGAAGCAAAGCACCGTGGAGACTTTGCTGAGTGAGAGCTGAGGTGAGTGGTTCAAGTGCAGATAGTTGCAGATAATTTAAAAGAGAGAAGGAATTCCTTTCCACCTCTTGACCTCCTCCTCCCCTCTAAGTGAAACTGCTTCCTCAGCAGCCTGTGCTCAGGGAAACCACATGTATGGTGAAGACATGAGGAAAAAAGTGTAAAGCAAAGGTTGTCCTGGCAAGAAGAGATCTAATTTTCACTCGTGTACTTGGGGAAGCTCTCAGCTCAGCCTGCAGGATGGTGTCTGTTCAAAGGCTTAGAGTGAAGATGGGCAAAAAAAAAAAAAAAAGTAATCTAGTCTAAGCTTCTCAACATAGAAATCTTCATGCAGCAGGTGGTTGAGCAGCAACAAAGAGGTTAAGGGAGTACAGGAAAGGAGACCCTGAGACCTTTCTCAACTGGGTGTTGGTTGGTGATAGTGATTTCTGAGCTAGGTCTGACCCTTCCACAAATGTCTGTGTGCTGCAGAGAAGGTTAATGTTGGCATTAAGGATGAGGAAGTAAAATAGGTGTGATCTGCCAAATTCTGTCTGTCGAGGTGTTTCTCTTTAACTGGGTTTTTGTGAAAGTGGAAATGGTAGTTTAAATCCCACTGAAGAAGACAGCAAACCAGTGAGAAGGTGTAGGGGTGCCTGGCTGGGCTCCTCTTTTCCAAGCAGGCTCTTACCCTGGATGAACACCCTCTGCTGAGCCTTTCTATTCCTGGTTTTCATAAAGCTAACATGAGAGTGAATGCCACCACTCACCCTGCTCCACTACTTGATGCTTGTCCTAAAATTAAAGCCTCATTACCTCCTGAGATGGTATTACTGGCACCTTTTCATAACCACTCATACATTTTCTTTCCCTGCTCTGTTGTCTTGGGCTCTCTCCCATTTTCACCTATTAATGAGTCAAAGGATGAATCCATCATGGTTATACACCATCAAATACACCTTTTGTCATGTTCCCTTTGTTATGGGCAACCCAGAGAAGCCTTTACTGAAATTTTGTTCCACCTTATGGAGTGTGACCAGGAAAATGAGCTCTTACAGTCAGAAAGTTTACAGAGGGGGAAAAAATAGATGGAGCCCAGCATATAATGCAGGAACCTGTAGGCTGTGGCAGAAAAGATGTAATTGTTGTCTGTGCTAAACACAAATCTAAACAGGATCACAAGTAATTAGCTATTTAATAGGTGACTAAAGTAAACACTGCAATTAAAAAGCCTATTAAAAATAATATTAAAAAAAAAAAAAAGAAACCTCACAAAAATGCAGCTTTGTCCCCAGACTGCCAGTCAACAAAATCAACAAACCATTAAGAAAAAAATGTCCGTGCTTGCCCAGATCAGTAAAACACATAGTAATTACTTGGCACATTTTATCTTCAAAGTCTTGTGCATACTCTAAGTAATTAATCCTCCCAACACCTCCGTGAGGTATGTGCAGCAGGCACTGGTAAAAAGCAGGCTTGTCCTGCAGCCAGGTGTAAATACCTTGTTGTGGGGCTCCTTCTGGGTAGAGGAAATGCCACTGGAAAGTCAATAAGGGGGAGGTGAGGGTGGTTATCTCTTCAATGGCCCTCATTGTAAACCCTGGGTGTCTTTGTTAGAGAGAGTGGGGAAACTGAGGCACGCACCAAAGGAGTTTGTGAAGAGCTGCCCTTGGTTTCCCCAGCAGCCTCTGCAGTGAAGCAAAACCTCTCTGAGCTGCAAACCTCTGTCTGAACATCGGGTGGGACCCAGGGTTGGGTTAGTCTGCTAGGCCTGAAGACCCTTTCCAACAGAAGTTTTGGGTCAGCTGAGCTGAGGCTGCTCTGCTCTTGTGGAATCCCCCCTGGAGCAGTACATCCAGCAGTACATCCAGTTCTGGAGTCCCCAACGTAGGAAGGACAAGGAGCTGTTGGAGTGAAGCCAGAGGAGACCACAAGGATGTCAGAGTGCTGGAGCACTTCTGCTATGGAGAGAGGCTGAGAGATTTTGGGTTGTTCAGGCTGGAGAACAGAAGGCTCTGGGGAGACCTTAGAGCATCTTCCAGTACCTGAAGGGCTCCAGGGAAGCTGGAGAGGGACTTTTTACAAGAGGAAGGAGTGGTAGAACAAAGAGGGGGAAATTTTAATTGAAGGGGGGTAGATTTAAAGTAGATATTAGGGAGAAATTGTCTGCTGAGAGGATGGTGAGATATTGGCTGAGGCTGCTCAGAGAAACTGCGGCTGCCCCATCCCTGGAAGTGTTCAAGGCCAGGTTGGATGGGGCTTGGAACAACCTGGTTTAGTGGGAGGTGTCCAGGGTTGGAACT
Organism: Phaethornis superciliosus; assembly: GCA_023637945.1. Classification (NCBI taxonomy): domain Eukaryota; kingdom Metazoa; phylum Chordata; class Aves; order Apodiformes; family Trochilidae; genus Phaethornis; species Phaethornis superciliosus. The sequence continues at coordinate 26,075,211 of JAJQWJ010000009.1, forward strand.
AGATGATTCTTTAAGGCCCTTTCTAACCCCAACCAATTTGTGATTCTGTTAATGAATTTCAATTTAATTAATTGTTCCAGGGCAGAGGGAAATCCCCCTCCTCACAATGCCCACAGGAGTGTACATACTCCACCAGCACCTGAGGCATGACCAGCAAGATGTAGATGATAGAGCTTTGCATGTCTGTGGTGCCTCAAGCCCAGTTTTGTCCCCTCTGCCAAACATGCCAAATGGCTTTTTGCTCAGATGTGATGATGGGATGACTTCATGCCTTAAAACCAAAAAGTGGGGAAAAGATAAATAAAAATAGTAGATCAGGATGAAGTAACACATGGGGGGAATGAGAAGCCAGAATGCAAGAGTGGGGCACAGAAAACTCTCATTAACATCAAGCTGTGCCATAACATGTCCAAGCCTGACATCCAGGAGTGCCAGCAGAAATAAAATTCCATACAGGGAGAAATCAAAGCTGATACTATTAGTTCCTGTCCATCTCCCATAAAATGCAGCAAAAGGGCTGTGTGGTGTTTGGCAAGTGCTGCATGGATGGGGGAAACCTTCCCAGTGGGAATGACTAATTCCACCCTGGCTGCTGTTAAGAGACCATTTGGAGCAATGGCTAATTGGGCTGAGTATTTAGACTCTGGTCAAAAATAAACTTTCCCACAAAGAAAGTTGAGCTACAAATGGAAAACTACCTGGGCTAGAGACTCACGTTGGTGTGGGAAGGAAAGTGCTTCTGTAAAATGAAAGGTGGTGTTCAAGAAAGGACTTGTTCTCCCTTTGATCAGGGGTGCAGCAAGGAGGAAAATGGAGGTTTATGGATTTGCAGCCAGCAAAGAACAGCTTTTTCACCAATATGAAACTTTCTTTAGTACAATTTGCAGGTGTGGTGGGGTGTACATGGAAGATGAACACTGCTGTTCAAGTGGTACAGGCCAGCAGTGTTTGAATGACACCAAAATGGGGTTTGGCTGGTTGGGGAGATGTTGAGCTTCATGAGCTGGTCCCTGGAGCTGAAGAGTGGCCCTGGGAACATCCCTCAGTCACCTCTGGGAGCAGCCTGTGGGTTGCCTCCTCCTGCAAACACAAATGTCCACAAAATAACTGCCCAAAAGTGCTGGTAGCTCTTCTTTGCCATAGACTCTTCTGCAGTTCTAGTTTGGGAGCCTTCTGTCTGCATCCATTTTGCTCAGGTTCTTGAAAGACATCTCATGTGGACCACAGGATCTTTCTCTTCACCTTCTCCCTGCAGTGCTCAAGACAGGTCCTCCTCTTTACTCCTTTTCTTCTCGACTCTCAGATGAGCCCTATCCCTATCCCTGCTCCCCAACCTGGTTTTGCTCTGAACCAACTGGTCAGGGAAAAAAAACGCTGTTCTGGAGGATGAATCCCCAGCTACTCATCAGTGCAATTAGCCTGATCGTTTCCCTATGGATTTTCCATTTGTGTAGGAATTAAGACGATGACAGGAGTGGCAGAGTTCAGAATCTCCAAGGGATTTGATAACATGGGGAACACTTCCTAAACCATCACATAGCACAGGCATAAGTCATCCCACATTTTTCATGTGCACACAAGTCCTGTCTAAAATCCAGAGCCAACAGCCAAGTTATTTCCCCACAGGACATGCTCCATGATGTCTATCAGCTGGATCATCAGGATAGTCCATCCCCAAAACCCAGCATCTAAACACATGTTGTGGTGGAATAAGGAGCTTAATCCCCTGCTTTACAATTATGTTCCATTTGTAAATAAGACTCGTAAGTCAGATTTAGACCATGGAGGGTGGCTGCTCTCTGTCCCAAGGTATATTTATGTGTCTATTTGGAGGTTTCCAGGGAATGGCACCTTCCCGATTCTCTCATTTGTGCAGTTAAGATTTCAGACTTGGCTGAAAGAGGTTTCTGAATATTTGAATGAAGTAGCCCTTCTTTGAAGGTTGGTCCAACAGCACGGGGTGGAAAAATTCCTACTAACACTCAACAAAGCCCCGAAGGGTTATTCCAGCAAATATTGGATTAACTTCTAATACCTGCTCATTTCTGCTGTTCCCAAATAGCTCCGTGTTTGGAGGAAATTTCAGTTTGTTCTTTTTCTCTGTTTCATGAGAACATGAGCTTTGCCATGCCAGTTGCTTCTGAAAGAACAGGTGGGACAAAAAAAGAAAGGGACAGAAGAAAGGGTGTAGAAGAAAGGGACATCAGGGAGAGGATGGGGTGTGTGAGCTGTAACAGTAGGTGTCATGGTGTGAGGACATCTCTGTACCCTGTGCCTTGTAGTGCTTGGATGTCCTTCTTCCAGGGCTCTGCCCCCGGGTTTGGGTTTGCTGGGACTTGTTGCATCCTCAGCTCGTGTCAGTGGGGTGGGATGGACACACCAGGGCAGCCTTCCCTGATGTGCACCAATAAAACCTCAAGGACAGAGCTCCTGGGTCAGGATCTCTCAGCATCAAGCAGGGGGTGGGTTAATTTCTGAACTTCTGTGAAATGATGAAAACTGTTTTTGGGGTTTTTTTGGTAGTTCAGCATCTCTGTCATTCCTGCTTTCTGTGCTGCCAGCACAGCCTGGGGATGTACAACACAAGCTATGAGGGTGATGAAGGGACTTGAACATCTCTCCTGTGAAGAGAGACTGAGAGAACTGGGGCTGTTCAGCCTTGAGAAAAGAAGGCTGAGAGGGGAGCTTACGAATGTCTACAGATATCTGAGGGGTGGGTGTCCTGAGGATGAGCTCAGTTTCTTTTTGGTGGTGCCCAGTAATAGGAAAAGGAGGAATGGGTTTAAGCTAGAACACAGGGAGTTCCACCTCAACATGAGGAGAAACTTCTTTACTGTGAGGGTGACAGAAAACTGGCACAGGCTGCTCAGGGAGGTTGTGGAGTCTCCTTCTCTGGAGATTTTCAAAACCCAAATGGATGCCAAATGGCCTGCCCTGGGAGATCCTTCTATGGTAGGGGCTTTTGGACTCAATGATCTCTATAGGTCCCTTCCAAGCCCTAACATTCTATCATCCTATGTGTGTTAGCCTGGTCTGCACAGAATTCAAATCTTTTTAGATTGTATGTTGCAATATTAACTCTCTTACCCCCATCACTGGGATTTTGGATGCTTTCAGTAATAATTCACACATCCTCTGGCCTTTCAGTGCCACAGACATCAGCAAACAGCCTTGTGCTCTGTAGCATTTTCCATGTCCTGAGCATGGAACTTTCTCTTTTGCCCTGAAGGGAGAGGGAAGGAGCATTCTCAGCCTCACCACATGACTTTTCCCTGTTTATTCTTCAGGGTCTCTCAGCTTCAGCCCTCCACCATCCATCACCCAGTCAGAGAGAGGGATTTCACTAATGGTCCCAGTGTAAATATTTACAGTAAACAGTTTCTACAGCTGACTTTAAGTGCCACTGTGCATATGGGATGGCATAAACAGGAAGAACAATTATAGGGAGGGGAAAACTGGCACAGGAAGCAAGGAGAAGAAAGCAACAAATGCTGAATATATAATAATATAATACATAATTAACAAAATTAATTAGTTAGCAATGACCCTTCTCTTCCGAAGACTCATGATGCAGGCACAAAATTAATATGCACAATTATTTATCCCTACAAAATAATATATAGTGCTGAAATTCACATTATACTACTTTTTTTTTCTTTTTTTTTTTCTTTTTTTTGACCCAAGTGCTTAGGCAGGATGTGGGGTCCCATGACTTGTTTCCACTAGAAGTAGAAATTAATGATGGTCTCAAGTATTTCTTTAACACAATCCTGTTTATTTCAAACACTGTGCAAAATCCTTGTTCCCCGAACTCATTAGGAATTAACTAGCAGGAGGCAGTTTCTTTGGGCAATGGTCCAAGTCCCCTTTCCCAGCCAGCACTCAGCCCAAAAAGTTCACTTCATCAGTTTCATTTCAAGGTCATGCTTCATGTGCTTCTTTAGTTATCCTTGACTTTTTCAGCTGCCTTTCTCCTTGCTACTGTGATATTTCTCATGATGGTTTTTCTACTTTTTTTTTTTCTCCCCTTTTCCCCTACCACCTTCCCCCCTTCCCCAAAACCTTGCATGAATTACTTCAATCCTTAAAAGAAATTCAAAGAGCTGGCACTTAGCACCTGGCTAGCTGATGCTATGTGCTCTAGGCAGTGGCTCCTACTGCTTTAAACATCTAACTCTGCCCCTATCCCTCAAAAAAATTGCTATTTCTTCATTTATTATCAGAAAAGTGGCTATTAAGCTTCCCCTCTCCCACCTGAAAATGTATTTCTTCAGCTATTGTCCCTCGATCTTGCCAGATACTTGCAATTTTTATTGATTTCTTTTCCCCTTCTTCTATTTTCAAGGATCTTCCTGAGGGAAAGAGTTTATTCTGATCTTTTAGACAGGCTCTGCCCCTGAATGAGGTTTTGTTTTCACTTTCTCCCAGAGCTGGTAAATCCCTGTCACCAGGAAAAACACAAAAAGTATGAAAAATTCCTGGGTGGGCTCTGTCTGTACGTGCCCATGCACACAATTCAGCCCTCAGCAAGAAGATCTATTTGCTCATATTCCCTCCCTTCTGCCAGACTGATTCTTCCTTTCTGCATGTTTATTTAACTAATCACCACTAAAAACACCTGCACTTTGAAAGGCAGAAGCAGTGTAAGGTAACAAGAGAATTATTCAATATTTTAGTGGGAATCCAAGTTCCGTAGTTTTGGGGTGGGTTGATTTTTTTGGTGCTTTGGTTTTGGGATTTTTTGTTTGTTTGTTGTGGGGTTTTTTGTTTTGTTTTTTTAATGGTGGCATTCATTTCTTTTTCACTGAGGTGGGCACAGGGAGCTGTATTTGCAAGCCTAATTTCACCCATTCAAAATATTGCCACAGGTTTTTCAAGGGACCAAGCTACAAACTAGAACTGAGAGCAAAGTTTGGGTTTATACATCCCAAGTGCCAAGATTGCTCAGATAGCTGATTTCTGTTCCCTTGCTTGGGTCTGGTTTATCCTGCAGAAGGCAGGAGGAGGAAAGTTTTTTTGGCTTGGAGCTGGGCACACGTCTGACAAAATAATGTGAGCAAAGTGACAGCTGAAAAGTGGGGACACAGATAGAGAAAAAAAGTAAATTTCTCTTCCTCTTCTGGAAAATCCTAATTGTTCAATATCTGCTGCAGCCCAGGTGACATTCAGTTTCCTCATTTAACATAACTGGGGAGACAGGGATTTTTATTTTATTTCACAATTTTCACAATTTTCTTGAAGCTTTTTTTTTTCATGTCTATATTTTTATTTTCTTTGGACCCATATGTCTTCCTGCTATATGGGAAAGAATGAGTAAGCCTTCACCTCCACTTCCTAAAACACTTTTACTGCAGATTTTTTTTTATTATTATTGAATGGATTTTTGAAAATCTGCTGCTGCCTTAAAAAAATTGTGGAACAAAACCAGCAGTATAAGAGTTAAGAATTCTTCTAATAACTCTGGGAAATACGTAGCTTTTGGTGACTGACTAGGGCTCAGGGAAAATCCTTTTAGGTCCCACCAGGTTTTCTTTGGAGGACCGTCCTAGGTGAATCACAGGGGATTTCCTAGGGGAAATAAGGATATCCTTCAAGCCCAAATTTTGCTGGGGGTTGCAGGACAAACCCACATCTTCTGCCTCAGGGGCAGCCTCAGGTAGTAAAGGACCTTGGGCCATTTATTCAGCTCACTGCTTGGTACCTGTGTGGGGGGCTAAACTTCTCTGATTTCCTTGGAAAAATGCTTATGGGAACCTAGATGAAATCCCTACAAAGACCTCAGCCTGTTGGATCTCACTTTTTCTTAGTAATTTGACTCTTGATCCTAGAAAAGGATGGATGTTTTCAGCTCTCTTGGGTTCATATTCAATGGGAGACCCACGTGCACACAACCACAAACCTTAATCTTCAATTAATGCTCAGATCATTAAATATCAGCCCCAAGCCAAGGAAAACACCACAAAGACTGTGTTATCATAAACTGATTAACAAACTGTGAAAGAGAGACTTTTCCTGACACAAAGGAAAGGTGGAAACATCTGATAGAAAGCAGGAGGAGTAATGTAACTATGAAGAATTTGAAGCTACAACATAAATACAGCAGCAATCCCCTCTGAGTCAGAAATGCTCTTAAATCCATGTTATTTTAAACTCACAAAATGTACCCATTAAATCACATATATGAATTGTGCCCTAAAAATTAGCCTTATGTGTTAAGTCCCTTGCTGAGCTTGAGCCCAGGTGAGGCCCAGGTCTAAATGCTGTTGACATTCTATTCTCAACAAATCAGGTCCCTCACATTGTTGTTAACAGTTTGGGTTATTCATGTCGTTGCTATTGGTGTTTCCCTTCTCTGTTATTAGTCTTCATAATTAATAATAGTAATAATGTAATTTCCACTGACATTTTGAGGCTTTAAGAAAGTCAAAAGGATACTGGTAGAGACTGGTCCAGTTCTCATGTTGTCATTACCCACATTTGATATTAAAATATAGCCTTGATACAATGGAATGGCCAAATCCCAAGGCTCACACTGACATTCACACCTCCCCAAAGACCACAGCTCAGTAACTTGTGGCTTCCCAGAGATCAAATGTTTGTTTCCATCTGTGTAACCTTTCTGGTCTGCATGCAAAGAGAGGAATTTTGCAGACTACGCATTGGTTCTACAGCTGGTTAATGATTATGATATTAATTTAATAGATACTTTGGCTTCTTGCAATCTTATAAATAATTTTGGTCACAAAGAGCAATTGCCAGTAAAAAAAAAAAATATGGTTCTCACCCAAAGTTCAGATAAAGTCAGTAAGAAGATCCTTGATAATGTTAATGGGGTCTGGCTCAGACATTAGCCACATGAAACCAGATTTCATCCTGGTTTTGTAAGGTTTGAAGAAGAAAAAAGAGGAGAGGGGAGAAGGAAAAGGAAAGGAAAGGGGAAAATGAAAGGAAAAGAGAAAAGTGAAGGAAAGGAAAAGAAACAAAAAGAGAAAAAAAAAGAAAAGAGAAAAGGCAAGACTATTCAGGTTGTCTAGTTTCTCTTTAACAAATGGTTTTAGTGTTTTTTAAATTCAGCCTTTGGGATGTTCATGCATCACTGAACATTGTTAAAATAGAATTTGACATTGGTATTCACAGCAGTACTAAGAAACTGCCTTTCTCCATAAGAAGAATAAAAAAATCTAACCCTAAAAGAAACATTAAACACATAAATAACATGAAACATGGCTGTTTGCACAATAATGTGAATGATTCATTTATTTGTTTTTAGTCCAAGGCTTTTAAGATAAAGACTCATCATATGAATTATTTTTTTTAGGTAATGCACACTATAAACATTTTATTTCTCCCTCTTCCCTCAAGACCTGATCCTTTTTTTTTCTGGCTAAAGTAAGATTTTTTCCAACCTTTTTGTGAACATGTGATGGTGACAGGAAGTTCTTTAATCTCTTGCCATTTACAAGTGAGTCCACGTGGAGTTTTTGGATGGAAAGTTGCAGCAGAAGGTTCCAGGAGCTTCAGGACCCTTTTGCTCTCAGCAGGGCTGAGTGGATGGAGATGTAACCCAGGCAGCAAAATCCAACCTTCAAGAGTACATTTATTTTTTCACTCTCATCCTCACTCTGCAATAAGCAGCAGCAGCTTTTCTTGCCTGCACATTCCTTGCCACCTATGTAGGCAGATCCCTCTGGAATAAATAGGGTAGGATCAGGCAGATGAAGGACCATCCCAGGGTGTCTCATTCTTTGGGAAAAAGAAGGCTCCAGGGAGACCTAAAGGTGAATTTCCAGAATCTGAAAGGGGCCTAAAGAACACAGGAGAGGGACCTGGAGTGATAGGCTGAGGAGGAATGGTTTTAAATTACAGAAAAGCAGATTTAGATTGGATGGTAGGAAAAAGTTCTTTGCCATGAGGGCAGTGGAAAAATGGCACAGGTTGCCCAGGGAGGTGGTTGGGTCCTCATCCCTGGAAATATTCAAGATGAGGCTTGAGGAGGCTCTGAGCACCCTGATGTAGCTGAGGGTGTCCCTGGTGACTGCAGGGGGGTTCTGTGATTCTATGATTCTGCTCTGACCCTGGAAACTGTGCTCTGATTTCCCCCTTTTTGTGTGTGTGTGTATGTGTTGAGAGGTGTTTGTTTGGCAGGAGTGTGAAATTTGCATTTCAGCACCCCAGTCTTTAGTCCTGGGATTAACTCCTCTTGTTGCTGCCTTAAAGAGAAGCTGGACAGGAGCTTAGGGGTGAGGAACGAGTCTGTCCATGACATCTGATGATTCAACAGGGTGGTTTATTCAGTTCATACATTATTTGTTGGGGTGTGGCCCTTTGGAGCCAATGGGAATCTTTCCAGTTGGTTTCCATTAACAAAATATAAATCAGAGTTTCAGCTTCAGAGGCACATAGCTCTGGAGGAACACTGGTGTATGAGACCCTGCAGATCCTATTCCTTGTTGGTGGGTGACTATTAGCTGCAGGCCTGGATAGACTGTAAGCTCATGTGTCATCATCATCATCATCATCAGAGGATGCTCATGTGTCTTCTTGTCATATCTTCCACTGTGTTTTATATCCCAGAAGTGGTCCAGCACAGCAAGGGTGTGCAGGTAGCTTGGCCAAAAGCATCACACCCTTAGGGCAGAGATATTTGTGACAGAGTATTTTTCCCCCCTTCTGCAACAGGCAGTCTTTTCTCTCAGGGTTAAGACCAAGCCTTGGAGGGACCAAATCTTTAGTCAGGCACTGGAATGGGCTGCCCAGGGAGATGGTGGAGTCACAGTCACTGGAGGTCATTAAAAGCAGTGGAGATGAGGCACTTCAGGACATGCTCTAGTGGGGATGATGATATAGATATTAATATTTTTGTACTTTTTTTTTCTTTTGGGGGGGAGGGAAGGGAGGATATGTTGATGGTTGGATGCAATTATCTTAAAGGTCTTTTCCAACCATGACAATTCTGTGATTCCGTGACTCCAACAGTAGCTCAAGACCAAAGGTCAAGACAAAACTTTCTTCCCTTGCTAAAGTTTCCTCACCAAAATCACTAAGAAACATAATGTTTCTTCCAAGGCTAAAACCTTGCTCCCACAGTCAGACTTAAGGCAACTCAGTAGGAACATCAGCTGTAGCTTTGCTTTTATGCTGCTCCTTTTCCTTCTGCCCCATCCTGCCTGCAAGAAGACATTGCCTTGGCTCTCATGCTCCAGGTCTGTGGTGGTCACAGCTCTCCCTCCCTGTTTCCCTTGTTTTTTTAACTTGTAAACCTCTAAAGCCTGAGGTTCCCTTGTCCAGCTGGGAATGCAAGGCAGCTATTTTTTAGTGGTCCATACACAACTTGAGGGGTAGAAAAAGGTCAGCTGTGTTCAGGCCTGAGATTCCCTATGTAGAAAATTAACACAGAGACAGAAATGACGGTGGAATATAGAATATTAAATACAGACTCACTTGAAGAACATTTTGAGCATTTTTGTTTTGGAGAGAACACTCCACTTGGGCTGAAATGTGAAAGCCTTGCAGTATTTTTTTTTCCACAGAAAGAGTTGCTGTCTAACTGTGTGGAAATACTATCTGTTATGCCACATAGTAAAGCACATTTTTTTTCCTCTTTTGCAAAAAAAAAAAAAAGAAAAGTAGTGGTCAGAAGCCAGCTTTCTTCTTATTTATCCACATTCTGTCATCCCACAGGGAAAGGACTGGAGATTTAGTAATATCTTGGAAAAAGGATTGCCAATACAAATGTAATTGTTTCTTGCAGAGGCACATTAAGGAGGCAACATGCAATGCATCCAAAAGGGAAAAACAAAGCTGAATGTAAAATAATTTTTGAAGGGAATTTGTGGAATGTAGCACGGAATAAGTCTGTGCCTGCTGAGATGATAGATCATTGAAATTCAATGAGATTTCTTTCTCTGGAAGTCACATCTGCAGTGTAACCCAGCTCAGAGTGCCCCAGGGGAGCAACTGTAGGTGGGGAATGGACTCTTGGGTGATGTGTCTATGGCATAGGCTCAAGAAGAATCAGGGCTGTTCCAAATGGAGAGCTGTTTGCATGCTTAAGACATTATCTGGAATTGCCCAGCTGGGCTGGTGGGATGCTTTTGGTACAGCCAAGAAAATATGGATTGAACACTGGGATATTAACCCATAAACCAAAGAGGGATCCAGGGCTCCTGCACACAGAGCTTGGCAGCTCCAGCTCTTTGATGATGGCAGCAGAGAGACAATTCAGATCCCAGTCCAGTTACAAATCTAACCACACCTCCCCATTCCCAACCCTCTTAAATTCTGCTTAAATTGTATTCATTTCAGTATAAACAGGATGTGTTTCAGATTTGTGACTGAATCTGCCTGGGGTTGCTGTCCTGAACCTGAGCCATGACAGATGAACATCTCTGTTTTAGCCTTGTTTTTGTTTTGCTGGTTCTGCTTACAGCAAACAACCCTGTCTGAGAAGCCTGGGGTCCCTGGGATCAACTGTTTAATCAGCTGTAACAAGAATGTAATTGTCTTTGTTGTTAACCATTCAGCTATGAAAAGCCTGAGTAGTATATGTACATTTGGAAGCACTACACGAGTAGTTTTGTCCCTGCTTTGCTCCCTCCTACTGGTTGAGTGCTTGAAATAACTCAAATATTTTGGAAGACACACATTTTGCTGTTTTCCCCACAGTTGGTGTTTTCAGTTCAAACAGATAATTGCATCTGGGCTGGGGAGATGCTTTCTTCACTTGGCTCCATCAGCATCAGAAAACACCTGCTAGGGCTGAGCTGCTTCTAGCTCTGAAATGCTTGTTCCTAACATCTCTCTCTGTACTGCAAATGTGCCACCAGATCAACAAAAACTTTGCTTTACAAATTTTGAAAAATTACCTTCCTTATCACTGAAAACTTAGACTCATTTTCCCTGAGGTTTTGTTTTTTGTTGTTTTTTTTTTAATCCTCTCCATAGAGCATGAACACTTTCCAGGCTTGTGAAACAGAAGGGGAAAAAAAAAAAACAAACCACCAACCAAACTTAACATAAATGTTAAGGTGCCCAAAATGTAAATCTCCTGTAGACATCCTTTCCAAATAGAGAGGATATAAGAAAAAGAGGTGGTTCCTCCTCCCAGGGCAGCATCCTGGCAAAGGGAAGCTTGTGCTGTTTCTCTCTGACCATGCCACAGCCTGAGTGGGTCCTTTCTGCATTTTAGGGACACCCAGCACTGCCCACACCAAATTTCGGAGTGGGAAGGGCTCTGGTGTCCACCCAGGGTGTCCTTGCTCTGGTTTTGAGTTCTCCATAAACCCCAGAAGAACAAACTCTGCTCCTGGTTACTCCTGGGCTCTGCAGACAGACTTCAGCTTAACTGAACTGAAAACCAACTCTTGTGGGTGGTTGTTTCACTCTGTTGAGTGACTGGATGTTGCAAGACCACTCAAGGTTTTAGCTGTTTTCCAGGAATGTGTCTCTGGTTCAGGCATTGGGTTATTTCTTCTAGGACTGAGTGGCTTCTGACTCTCGATGTTCCTATGCAGCTGGAGGAGCAGGGTGCAGGAGGCACCCCTGGGTCAGCACCCTCCTGAGTGGAAGGAAATCCAAGGTTGCAAAATTTGCCCTGAGGTTACCAACTTTTTAATGGGGAGGTGATGGAGAGCTGACCTCAGAATGCTGGGAGCTACCTAAAGGGTTACAGCACTCTGCCACCCACAAGAGTTTCTTGGGAACTTTTCCCAGCTTCACCCCAACCTCAGCTGTCACCTCCTCTGGGTTGGGGCAGGCAGCAGATTTGGGTTTGGGTTTAATCCCCTATGAAAGGCTTTTTTAAAAATTATTTTTATTTCTTTTTATTATTAAGGTATTGCTGAGTCCAGAGACAGGACCATTATCCCACATCGCCAAGTTTGGCAGAGATGCACTTGAGCATCCTGTTCTCAGACTGAGCCCTGCCCATGTTAGTGTCATTATCAAGGTGCTCTTGGGTGGGTGAGGATCTGTCCCTTTTTCCCTCACCATTATCACATCTGAATCCCCCTTGAAAACAGTCAGAGGGGAGCAAACCACCAGCTCCTTTTCCATCGTTCCCAGTACTGCTGTCTTCATGTCACACTTAGTGGCAACCCAAGAAATCAAGAGTCCCTGTTTTCCTTCTCACCCAGCACCACCCATTCCTGTTCTCAGCTCTAATTTCAGAGAAAAAAAAAATATGAAAAAACCCAGAACTGATAAACATTTTGCCATGTTGCATAACCCCAGCCCTCCGTGCATTTTCCATGCTCCCAAGCCAGCCAGGTTCTCATTTTCACTTTATAGTTATGTCTCACTCTCTGACAGCTCTATCAGAAAACAAAAAAATCTCCATCTCACAATTTCTAAACCTGCAACTGTTTATTTTGTACCTTGCACCCCTGGGATGTCCTGAAGACACGGGAGGGAGGAGAAATGTTGGCTGTGAGCAAGGATCTGGAGGTGGTGGGTGGTCTGTGGAGGAGCATGGCCAGAGCCAGTTGTGCCTTGCCTTAGGACTCTGGCAGCAAAAAGTCCTGCAAAACCCATAAATATATTTTCCTTTCATATGCAGTCTCAGGCTACAGGTACAATTTATGCTTCTGGATCAGCAGCTTTGCCAAGGACAGGCAGGCTGCCTGCTGTGCCCGGCACGAACGTTCAGTTCTTTTAACAGCCCAGAACTGACAGGGAAAGCTCAGATATTTTGACTTTTTTCCTTCACTTTCATCTACAACAAACCTGAAAGGATCCATTTGCCTGACTTTTCCATGTGCTGGAGGGTAGTACAGAGGCAGTGAGGAAGAAATCATCTCTCTGATGCTTTGAAGCCACCTCTGTTGTGCCCAAGTTTCCCTCTCCCTGCCTGCAAAATGTAACTTGAGCTTTTTGCATGAAACTTGCTCAATTTAAAGTTTACACAAATCACCTTGTTACAGCCAGCTTTCCTTTGCTTTTGCACAGTGTTATTTGGTTTTTAGCCCTTTGCTTAGAGGTGGGTTTCTCAGCACACACCTACTCCCTAATTGCCAGGGCAGAAATATCTTTGGGGGATCAGGTTTTTCTGCCTGAAATATGCTCAGCAGCCCTCAGAGATCCAGGGAAAAGAAGGGCTATTTGATGTGAAGGAGTTGAGAGATGCTGGCTTAGTTATCCATGAAAAAATGGAGGTTGAGAGGGTGTTACAGCTCTGAAGCATCCTTAAGAGAAGACCATGCAGGGTGGGGAAATTAATGTCCAGGTATAGCTTTGCAATGAGGAAATGTAGGGGAAAAAGGACTTATTTCTCATAACCAGAACTGTGTGACTGAGTGCTTAAGAGGCACAAAAATCCTCAGGTTTTTGGGATGTTAGGTGGATTTAGGAGAAGAGATGCATGACAAGAATAAGACTTGATGTCTTTAGCTCCAGTGTTAATGATCCACCTGCCTGGCAGCCAGGTGCAGGCACCTTTTCTGCCCTATTTGCACTTCCAAGGCTCTTTGGAGCCCTAATCCCACCCAGGGTGTTCAGCTGTATATAGGCACACACTATAAGATTATCCTTCCCTTGCTTTCGTGGAGTTATTTTTCCTGCTACACCACTCAAACACTGTAATTTAAACCAATCCCTGTTGGCTTAATATGTACCCAAGCCTTTTGATCTATTGTCTGTGATTTAATTTTCTTTCTCTTTCTTTATTTTTTTTCTCCACCCCCTGCTAATTCCTCCCCTCTATTTTCATCTCCCAAGGCCATAGCTAGAGTAACTTTTGTCATGAATATCATTCATCATAGCTGAGCCAGCAAAACTCATGATGTCACGATAAGAATAACTCTCTTAAGCTAGTTTGTCAATAATTCCCCTGCCCTCACCCTGACAATAACCTTCTATCTTTTTGGCCTGTTTTTTTTTTGTTTGTTTGTTGTTTTTTTTTTACTTAGATAATTTTTTTTTGTCATGATGGTGGCAGTGCTTTGTGTGCCAGAAACATATCCTCAGAGCAGCTGTGATGAAAAACACAGTAGCAAGTTTAGTCATTAGTCATTTGCCAAAAATGAATGGCTGCTCAGGCTGGAAGTATGTTACCCAGACAGGGATGCCCAGGAAAGCAACATCCATGGCATGTGCCAGGGGCTTTCTTCTTCCCACAGGGACACCATTGACTTTCACTGAGCGTGGTCAGGCTGATTCATGTCCTGCCAGGAGAGAGCTGGGACCCATTTCTTGGAAGAAATGGGAGTGGAGGCAGAGTCTGATTCACAATGTCTAATTTTTCTGGGAAAAAAAAAAAAGAATAAATAATAATAAAAAAAATTTTGGGAGTTTTCTGTGCTATCAGTTCATATTCAGTGGACTGCCAGTGCCTAAGATGTTCTTTTCTCCTTGCTCCTCTCCCTAAAGAGCATTACTGCACATCTGAGGGATGCAAATCCCTTCTCCTGACTTGCAATTTCTTCTGCCTGTTCTTTCCCGACCCTGGGAAGGAGATTTTCCCATCCCTCTGGATCTCCCTTTGTGATGCTGTAGCTGTGACTCCTTTTCAGCTCCATCCTTTCCATGTTATCTTCTCACCTGCCACTTTGCCTTCATCCCCCTGCTCTTCAGCATCTCTTTGCTGAGCCCTACAGCCAGTAACTCAGTTCTCCTGATTCTACTTCATTTTTTCCTGCACCACAACCACATCTGAGGCTTTTTTTCCTCATTAAAAAGTCTGGCTGAGTTAATTTTAACAGTTGTCCTTTTCCTTCTCCTCTCCCCAGGCTCTAAGATGCTTCCTTGGCTGCTTTTGTCTCCCTTTTTGCACACTTGATAGGATTTCATGCTCTTTTGCCACTTTAAGATATCCATATAGCTCAGGGAGGATCCTGATAATGGCTTAGGTTGGAAGGAACCTTGGAGATCACCTATTCCAACCATCCCATGGGCAATGATGCCTCTCAACTAGACAAGGTTTCTCAGAGCCTCTTTTACCAGGGAGATACAGCTGAAGGCATTTTTTTGTATGTGTGTCCTGCTAAAAATTCCAACCCCCTTCATCCCAGCAGTCACCAAATCCCCAGTCCCTCTGACTCCTCCAGCTCTGCATGAAAAATCATGCTGAAAGCCTTAGTTTTACTTCAAGTGAGTCAAAGTGTGATCACTCAGTGGAAGACTATTTGCTATCAGTTAGGAAGTTTGGGTTTTTTTTTTCTTTTTTGTTTTTTTTTTTGGTGCTTAGTCAAAAGCAAGTCAGAAATTGTGACTAATGAGGAAGCCTGTCCAGGAATAACTGGGCTCCACCAAGATAGTTGGTGATTTCCCCAGTTTCCCCCCAGGAAATCTCCATCAAGAGCACAATTCCCTCTTTCTAACCCCATGCAGGGGTCATTGCCAAGGTCAGGTCTCAGTCAGACCCTTGGTGTCACAACCCTTGGTGTCACAGCATCACATCTCAAGAGGCTGCCCAGGGCAGTCACCATCCCTGCAGATATGATTTGGCTTAGTTAAAGTTTTGTGAATGTTAGGTTATGGCTGGATTTGATGATTTTGGAGGTCTTTTTCCAACCAAGGTGATTCTGGGACTCAACACAAGTCTGTACCAGAGAGATGCTGAGTGGAGCCTAATGGACCAGTCAGACCAGTGACTTGTGATTTATCAGACACCACCAGACCAGAACTCTTGGTGCTCTGCAGAAATCCTGTCAGAGAATCTGGACCAACTCACCTGATAATTTTAAGGGCTTTTGTGCTCTTGATGAGGAAATGTATCTCTTCTAGTGTAATACATCTTCCAGCCCTGAAGGCTCTGTGTGAATTTCATGGACTTGTTTGGCTCTTTAAATCCTTCCTTGCTGGAGGATGTTACTGGGAGCTCATGGAAGGCTGTGCTCCATCTGGCTTCCCATAGGAGCCTTCCTTCTTGTTCAGACCACTCTGAAATCCTCTTTTTATCCTCTGCCACTTTGGATTTGGTGGTGGTTGTTCTCCCAGTAGTATTTTTTCAAGCCAGGTTTTAAGCACAAGTGAAGTTTACATACATTATGTTGTTTACAGCCGACTTTTCTCTTTTAGTTTAACTGGAAATGATGCATCTGGGGTGGTCCTTCCCTCACTTCAAATCAACTTTTAACCTCCCAACCTTCAAATCACCAGGGATAACTGACCACTTTCTCCTGCATGCTACACAGGCAGCTTGAGCTTGGCTTTGCTTGATGATCAAGAGCCTGGATAGCCTGATCTTCTGCAAATTATCCCTCCAAAGAAATAAAATTCTCCATTTCCAACCTGAGGAAAAAAACAAAAAAACAAAAAAAAATCACCATAACAACCAAAAAAAGCCCCATGATCTCATCAAGTATGAGAAATTCCCCTGGGCACAGATATTGGGTGCTCTCCTGTGAGCCTCAGGAGTGATCAGCTTATTTCCAGGAGCCCAGCAAGCCCTCAGATTTGGGCAATCTCCAGTGGATGACAGACTGCTCACCAGAGCCCTTTCAAACCAGCTCAGCTCCAAAGAATTGTTTCACTTCCCTGAGATGTATCCTTACAGCTGCCCTTTCTGTCTGGGATTTTTTCCTATAGATGTCCTTGATGCAGTGGTCAGGGATGCAGCAGAAAGGATGGGAAAATTTGTCTTCCTGTGGTGCTGTCATTAAATGTATACTCTGGGAACAGCTTTTTTGGCAGAAATTTGGAGATATCATATATTTCCCTTTGCTTTGTCTTGGAAATCCATAAAAAAATATGAAAGCAATCACAAAGCTCTGTTCTGTTATCAGTGAATGCTGTCTAGGGAAACCTTGCTTTATTGCTTCTTTTCCATATATTTATCTGAGCTTTTTTGGCTGCTTTTCTCTTGCATAGGCAGTAAAGTTCAAATTTTTGTAGGATTTGGAGAATTTAACCCAAGAAGTCAAGACTTAATAAAATACACAGTAATGGAGGTGGAAAGGCTCCCACTGGCTTTGAGAAACTGTTGCTCATGTGTCAGAGAACATCCAAGAAATGGTTTATTTTATGATGATTTCAGAGTTAAGGAAATGGTGATTCTTTGAGTCATAAGATTAGATGGATACTGGCTCACACTTTGGTACAATTCCTATGCTGCTCCAGCATCACTGTTGGACTTTGGATTCAGCACTGTTGAGGACAAAGCAGTAGTATGGAAATGTGCCCTTTTTTTCCCCTGTTGTCATGAGCTGCCTAAACATCTTGAATTTTATTTTGGAAAATGTATTTGTTTAATCAGCTTGAAATCTGGAGAAAATTAATTTTGGACTGGGATCAACTTTGTACATCAAAAGGGATGGAACGAGCTGCAGAGGCTGCAAGCAACAACCAGCCAAATCTGTGCTAGAAACACCAAAATTTTAATGGTGAAAATAGTTAACCATGAGGTACCTAGTAAAGGTTTGATTTGTGGGTGGGATGTGTAGAATTCTCCATCACTAGAAGCCAAGGTTGGGTGCTCAGCATGCTCAGCATGATTCAGAGCCACCCTAAGGACAAGATAGGGAGGGACATGCCTGGGTCAGGCAGGAGGTGACAAAAGACAGTCATGACAGCCCCCCACATCCTTATAGTCACAGAATTGCATTAAGTAGTAAATGTCACCCCCATGCACTTCAAATCTCAGTTCTCATGTAGGTGACAGAGTTGGTTTTTTGCAGAGTAATGTGACACCCCAAAGACTTGTGCAGTTTTGGTCTGAAAAATCTGACCAAGCTCAGCACTGTCACTGTAAGCCTGCAAGAAATGTTATATTCATATGATCCAGGGAAATTCTGCTGCTGTTTCTGGGCAGCACTGTGGTGGGCAGGAGGTATAGGAAGTGGAAATGTCAGTGAAGTGTTTGATGCAAGGAAAAACAAAGCTCCTGCCTGTCTGGTGATGCTGTGCTGACACTCACACTGTCAGGATGCCAAAGTTATCCCAAGGGCTGCTTGGTGGCTCCAGTCCCTAAACAAGGGGTGCCCTACATGCTAATGAGGATTTTTGGAGTTCTTAGGCTCTGGAAACATCAAGTTACTTCCAAGGAAGAAAAACTGTGAAAAAACAAAAAAAGAAAAACAAACAAAAAAAGAAGATGAAAGAAAAGAGTCCCATATTTTGTGGTTAACAATCAATGAGTGCCATTTCTCTTTCCAGAGCTCAGGCCTCTTGATTTTTATTTCTGTTTCATGCAATTATCCTTAAGAGGCCATACTTAACAGCTTCAGGAAAAGGAGTCAGCCCTTTACAATAAAAGACACAAAGTGAGACTCTCCTGAGTGCCAACCTTTGGTACCTGCAGCTCACATGCTGAGGAGCAGTTGGGATGTGGTGTCTCTGCCAGACTTTCAGAGTAATAAAGACATTTCTGATGGCAGACTAATGGTCACCCATTTCCTTGTCCCAGACAGAAAATGCTCCAAAAGAAGGAACAATTTTCTTAATCAAGACACAGATTTCCAAAGAGTCTATGTCTGAGGTCCTTACATTTCTGAGGCTTTTTGGTGGACTCAAATGTCTTGTTCTGGATCAGTGTGAATGTTCCTTCTTGAAGGTCTAAGACCTATGTATGTGAAGGTCCAGGTTTACTCAGCTCCATTACCTCACTGCTGGATTTGGGGTTGAAATCCTTGACCCAACCCTCTCCAGATTGTTAATCTTGGTGGATACTTATGTCCAACAGACTTTTTTATTTTCCTGTGCTGTAGTTTGAGCTTCTTGTTGTTACTTTTGGACTGGATTGTTGGAGCTGCTGTTGACAATCTTAGAGCACCCAGGCACAGGCTGAGTTTTCTCTGCCTCCTTCATGGCAAGCACATCTCTAGGTCTGGTCTCATTCTCTCATTTGTTTACCAGGATGGAAGAAAATAGTACAGATTATTCTGTTCCCACTTCTATCCCAGCTGTACGAAATACTCAGAGCCTCCCTCACTTTTTCTGATTTGTTTCACAAAAGTTTTTGAAGCCAAGGATGTGCAAATGGGATGCAACTGGCAGAGTGCTGAGCCCAGCCTGGGATACTGAATGGAAAAAAGTTCTTGGATAGGGAGATAAGTGAGGAAATATGTTAGAGCATTAATAAAAAATAAATCTTCCTGTATTGTTTTTCTTCTCCAAGTAAAATTCTACGAGATACTCATTTAGAGTCTGGATGTATGCCGTGCAATGTTTGACATATAGTTAACTTTGTTCTGGTAGTTCCTTGGGGCTCTCTAGAAGTCCTGTGTAGGATTGGATGCAGAGCTGTGCAGCTCAGCAGCTCCCATGGCATCTTTTCCTGCCACCTCTTTGTGGTGGTGAGAGCTCCCAGGCTGTGTCAGCTCAGATGTCAGCATCTGTTTGGAAAATTCAGTCCTGTTCCTAATTCAGCCATGAGCAGTAGGCACAGGGTGTGCATATTTGGGAAGAGGGATTGCATCAGGGAGAGGGGTCAGCAGAAGGGGCAGGGCTGAGGGATCTGCAGGTGGTTTCACTCACTGCCTCTGAGAACTGACTGCAGCAGCTCTTTGCCTTGCCCAGAAACAGGGAGGAGCAAGGAGATGCTCATCTCCAGCCCACACTCAAGGAGCCTTGGTCCTTCTGACATCTGGGGAGCCTGATGTGGAGTGCCAGCATGGTCCAGTGCCTCTGGAGAGCCTTCTTTTTCTTCTTTTTCTTCTTTTCCTTCTCCCTTTTCTTCTCCTTTTTCTTCTCCTTTTTCTCCTCCTTCTCCTCCTTCTCCTCCTTCTCCTCCTTCTCCTCCTTCTCCTCCTTCTCCTCCTTCTCCTCCTTCTCCTCCTTCTCCTTCTCCTTCTCCTTCTCCTTCTCCTTCTCCTTCTCCTTCTCCTTCTCCTTCTCCTTCTCCTTCTCCTTCTCCTTCTCCTTCTCCTTCTCCTTCTCCTTCTCCTTCTCCTTCTCCTTCTCCTTCTCCTTCTCCTCCTCCTCCTCCTCCTTCTCCTTCTCCTTCTCCTTCTCCTTCTCCTTCTCCTTCTCCTTCTCCTCCTTCTCCTTCTCCTTCTCCTTCTCCTTCTCCTTCTCCTTCTCCTTCTCCTTCTCCTTCTTCCTTCTTCTTCTTTCTTTTCTTCTTTCTTCTTTCTTCTTCTTTCTTCTTTCTTCTTCTTCTTCTTTCTTCTTTCTTCTTTCTTCTTTCTTCTTTCTTCTTTCTTCTTTCTTCTTTCTTCTTTCTTCTTTCTTCTTTCTTCTTTCTTCTTTCTTCTTTCTTCTTTCTTCTTTCTTCTTTCTTCTTTCTTCTTTCTTCTTTCTTCTTTCTTCTTCATTCTCTTCTTTGTTCTCTTCTTCTTTTCATCTTCTTCTTCTTCTTCTTCTTCTTCTTCTTCTTCTTCTTCTTCTTCTTCTTCTTCTTCTTCTTCGTTCTCTTCTTCTTCTTCTTCTTCGTTCTCTTCTTTGTTCTCTTCTTCTTCTTTTCATTTTCTTCTCTTTCTACTTTTTCTTCTTTTCTTTTTCTTTTTTTTTTTTTTTTGCTCTCCCTCTCCCTTTCCTTTCTCCTTTCTCCTTTCTCCTTTCTCCTTTCTCCTTTCTCCTTTCTCCTTTCTCCTTTCTCCTTTCTCCTTTCTCCTTTCTCCTTTCTCCTTTCTCCTTTCTCCTTTCTCCTTTCTCCTTTCTCCTTTCTCCTTTCTCCTTTCTCCTTTCTCCTTTCTCCTTTCTCCTTTCTCCTTTCTCCTTTCCTTTTTTCTCTTTTCCCTTTTCCCCTTTCACCTTCCTCCTTTCCCCTTTTCCCTTTTCCTTTCCTAACCCTTTTTTTTTTGTTCCTACACAAGAGCTGGATCTCAGGCAAAGCAGCCATGTAGACACAGCCAGTGGGAGCAGCAAAGCTGAAATCTTCATGGTCTGCTTTGTTCCTCATGATGCCAGTGAACCTTAGATTCTCCTGCTTAGTGGGGAAGCAGGAAAGACAGGAATTTCAAAACTTCATTCCTTCAGTTCGCCATTCCCTCAAAAATGCTGCTCTTCCTTCAGCTTCTCTGGTCTCCAGTCTAAGCCAAGTTTTCATAACTCCTTTTTCCCTCACCCTCTGGTTTGAATTACTGCAGTGTCTATCACTTTTAGCTGGTGTTCTGAGTAAGCTCTTGTAACCCAGAGAACATCTTGCTTTCCAAATCACTGAAGTGATAATCAAATGTAGCAGGATGATTTAGAGCCCAGGAAGTTTGGAGGGTGTGTTTATTTTACTAGAATTTCTTGTACATGTAAGTGACCATCCTGCTGACTATCCATAGGAAGAACTGGTGGGAGTTACTGGGAATTTTGCTTCACTACCTGATTCCCACTTCTACTGTAACCTGGTGTTTTGGAGGGTGCTAAAATCACAGCTTTTGTTTCTGGAGGTGGACTAAGGCTGAAAACTCCCCAGAGAGAAATGAGTTTTCATCCAAGTGGAGGCCAGACAGCCAATTATATTTTTCCTTAATAAGTAACACGAACAGCTTGATGCTACATCATGCTTGAAACTAAGTCAGTTAAATAATAACAAAAACAGCTGGTGGAAAGGGAAAGAATACTAGGAAATAGCTCCTCAGGCATCCCATAGTTAGCTCCTGGACTTCACTGCCACAGGAGATGGTTGTGATGATTGCTATTGTCTCAACACCATGGCCTTTACTCAAGAAAAACTGTCCCTTATCTGCATAAGGAATCTCCCAAGGAGGTTTCTGGAAGAGCTCATCCTGGTGGGAAGGTGGGAAGATAACTCCATGCTTTGCTGTGCAGGCCAAGTGACCACTCACCGTGGCTAGGGAATTCTGTCAGGCTTCCTGGGAAGCCCAGCTAGCCTCAAATAGATGACTTGGGAAGAGCTGTTCCTGGAATCATAATAGTTAATCTTTCCTCATTTCCCCTAAACCCCCTTTATTCCTTCAAATTAGCAGTGTAGCAAGGAGTTTCTGAGTGGAAAAGCTGTCAGGTTTCCATCACAAAACCACTTGTCCAGCCTACCTGCCACCAATCTGATTCTGGAGAAAAATTCTTTTCCAGCCTTATTTTGAATCTTAATTTGTGCCTCTGAATGAAATGCTGGAAGGCCATGGAAAAATGGTCCATGAGCTCCCAAGCAGGGAGGGTCAGCAGCCTGAGATTTTCATCTCTCCATTGACAGATTCTGCCTTGGGCAGCTCT
Organism: Phaethornis superciliosus; assembly: GCA_023637945.1. NCBI lineage: Eukaryota > Metazoa > Chordata > Aves > Apodiformes > Trochilidae > Phaethornis > Phaethornis superciliosus. The sequence goes on from JAJQWJ010000009.1 coordinate 26,097,255, forward strand.
AATCAGATATAAGATTGTGTGAGGATCTGAGCAAATTTATCCAGTTATTCTTATCTGACTATCTTGACACTGGCAAAGTTTTCTCCAGAGTCTGCCCATGAATGTTGACATTAGATTTCCTTTATAGGTTTGTAAGTTTATAATTCTAACAAACTTGGCCTGTGCTTTTTCCACTGATGCCCATAATATGCTTCATTTTAAGACCAACTGGACAAGCTAGGATTTTCTAATTGTTTTATTTCCAGCATACAGGCTGGAAATAACACAAAGAATTAAAAACATACATGAACCTCTTATCATCATCATCAGATATATATCACAGTGTTACATCGGAAGGGCTGTCTTTACAACAACTGGGAAAAGGTGTTTGTCATCATTTCTTACTCCATATACTCAAGTGGAACATCACACAAACAGCTCATAAGATGTGATCACACGTGAAAGAGAAGATTGGAACAATCAAAGGTTATTGTGGAGATTTTGCAACAGAAATGACCTGTGATTCACTTCTGATTTCTGAGGCTTTTGCAGTTTTTTTGGAACTAATGAAAAGCAACAGGGAATGCTTCCCAGGACATCCCATGACAACCCATTTTGGACACGTAAAGTGCAAAGGGCTTGCCAAACAATTGTGTCCTGACACTTCACTATTGGATGAAAATTGACATACACACATTATTTCCTATCAGCTCAGCTGTGTCTTGTACTCATTATATTGGCTCAGGAGTGGCTTTTTTGCAGCCATGATTCCATACATACCTTGTGTGTGCCATTCAAGCTGTCTTGCTGGAGATCTGCCAGGGAGGTCACATGGATCTGATGCCTAGAAGGTCAAATGAGTTTGAGAGAATCAATAAAAATTCTGCAGGAATCCTTTCAAATGATGGGAATCTGCTTCAAACCCTGCCTGTTCAACCATGTGGTCCAGTTTCACATAACTCAACCCCAGAAAAAAAAACAAAAAACAAACCAACAAACCTGCTTCCCTAAGTAAATAAAAGTATTTTGTGGTTTTGCTCTCTCCTGAAAGCAAATCTGTTTGAGGCTGTGTAGGATGCAACAGAAAAGCTGGTGTCTTTTTCAGTGGGCTGTTTCCTTCTGACTGGAGAAACTTTCATCCTAGCACTCTTGTGAAGTCTCATTTTCAATTAATAAGCAGCCAAACTGCAGCAAGTGTATGCCATGGGAACATGACCAGGAAGAGACATATAAGAGAAAGAACCCAGGACTACACAATATCTCGATAGTTAATTTTATTAGAGTGATTAGTACTAACAACCCAGAAAAAATGCAAAGTTTTAAGAGCTTTTGGGTGAAAGAAATAGTGCCATTTCCTATGAAATCCTTTGTTTCCTGGCTGAGTTTTGCTCATACCCTAAATGTTCACATCACTTTCTCTTTTCAAGACCTGGAGAGTCACCTCGACCAAACATTGACTTTAGAGGCATTGTTAATTTTTTTTTTTTTTTTTTTCTTGCTCTTGACAAACAAAGAGCAAAGATGAAGGGAGAAGTCTTGCTGAAGTGATGTAGGTCCTTTGACTCAGGGGAAGGTGTCTGTCTAGAGAACACAGCTGAATTACCTTTGGAAATATTACAGTCAGGGCTTTTGCAGGAGGGAAGCTGGGTAGTCAGGACAGTGTTTTCAGATCTGCTTCTCTATGCATCCTCTCATTTAAAAAAAAGGTTTTTCCTCAGTATTATAACTTCAGCTACTTATTCCTAGATGGAGTAATTCCTTCCAGCCATCGTGAGCTATGAAACACCTTTCCCACCACCATCGTTACACCTCTTAGTCCACTGGACTCTGCAGCTCTTCACTGACACTCACTGACCCTGGGCTGGTGTATTTATACACTGAAAAAAGAGTCTTGAAAACTTTTTGAGGCTTGGGATTTGCTGCCACTTTACATATTGAACATGACTGAGGTTTCAGTAATTGTTCCACTGGTGAAAAGCAGAAGAAAGTTAACCCACCCCAACAATCACTCTCGTCTGATGATCTGGCTTTGATTATGGCCTTTTGTAGCTGTTTGAAAATCAGTTCATATCCTTTGCTTTAGAGGCAAACCCTCTAAAATATATTTAGTGTCCCACTGAGTATTGCTCACATTTAATTCTGTGTTTATTTTTGGTCCCAAACTCAGCGGGAAGCTGCGTAAACCAAGCTGCTAGAGGGATACACACACTCACAAAAAGGTTGCCAAGCAAATGGTGCCAATCTGGGGAAGTCTAATGTAAACACTGAGTCTAGACAAAATGATCTAGAGACGGAAGCCAGCTCTGATGTCAAAGGAGATCAAATGATGTTGATAAAATTGCTGGAACCAGGGAGCCAAAGGGTTTTGTGTTAAACTTGGATAGTGGGGCATGATGATGTTTTTACTCGGTTTGTGTTAATGGAGTTTTTGACCTAATGTATTACTTCAAACTTCCTAAATCTGCATGCAGAATCTGAGTTTACAGGTCTGACAAGCCTTTGCCCTAGTTACTTCTTAGATGCCTTTCTGGACTGCAGGGTTTGAAGCCCATCTTCCAGCTCTGGGCAAAGCCTCTGTGTGCTGTACCCAAAGACATCCTCCGTGGTGCCTCCACAGAGCTGCCTGGTGTGGAGAGGTCTATGGATGGTCCTAGGAACAGGCCAACTCACCTGGTCCCCAAATCTGCTTTCCAGCTCTGTTGCCACCCATAAAAGTCGTGGATGTTCAGCTGAGCTCTGTATTCCATGTTCTGCTTGCCCATTGTGCAGATCAATCTGGATGCAAAAGTACTTGGTCAGATCCCGGCTCGTATTGAGGTTGTCCTGCCAACATCTGCACACACTCTGTTCTGGGAGGGAAACTCTTAGCTTGATATCTGCAACACAGCAACAAAATTTCCCCAAACTGAAATCACTTCTAGAGAAGAAAACAAACTAACAAAACATTTAGGGGAGGGGAATTGATTTAGAATGCAGAACAAGATGTCACTTAAAACCAAGTTAGGGTCAGTGGCATAATAAGCACCATGAAAGAGAAAATCTGTGTGGTTCCTGTGGTGGGACAGATCTCCCACAGCCTGTGTCCTTGCCTGCCTTTGTTCCCCAAGTGTTGTTCAGCTCCACACAGCTTCCAGGACAAGCTGCAAGCCTCTCCTAAAACCTGCTGGATGCTTCACCTCTGTCTCCTTGCATATTTAATGCATATTTCTTTGGCTGAGCCATGGCACTAAGACACCTCCTTTGAGGAACCAACAGGGACATCAGAGTTCTGACATTACCTGGGCAAAGGCCACCACCAGCTCTGGCCCCTCCAGTGCCAGTGTCCCTCTTGAGCATGAGATGTGGAAAGGGGAGGTGAACCTGGGGTGCTTGTGCCCCCTCCCTGCTTTTCCCTTATTAGGGAAAGCTCTGGGGAAGATGCTCTTCCATATTTCCTCCAGCAGCCACTAAATGCACAAAAGTAAAAATGTGAACAATAGGAAGCCATATAATCTATGTTTTGGATTTTGCTTACGGGCATATTAACCTCCTTCTCTCTCTGTCTTTTTTTTTTTTTTTTTTTTTTTTTTAAATGGGATTTCCTTTGTTTTACTGAGCAGCTGCAAGCTGAAAGGTCCCAGGATTGTTCTTAGAAGTTCCCTGGCTTCTAAGATCACAAATTCTCCTTATCATCCTCCATCACACTCACCCTTTTGTTGGCCCCAGTCCACCCAGAGAAAAAAAAAATTTTTTTCCAAGGGAATCACTCAATCTTTGCCTCTACTCCTTCAACCTCTCTCCAACATGTGGCAAACTTCAGGGACAAGGGGTGGTAGAACTGAGGCAGTCGGGTTGTCCTACTTGTCCTGTAGGAGGTGAAGGGATCCCTTTTCCATCTCCTCCTCCACAAATGTCCCCTTCTCTGTGCACAGAGGACAAGCAGGGACAGACCAGAGGCAGTGGCTGCCTACAGGGACCCTGTGCCAGCCTGATGGATGCCACCACTCCCTGCCTTTGGGCACAGGGTGTTGATAAACATCAAAACTCCTACCTAGCACCAAAGAAAAACAATTTCTCCAATCAACCTGGCTTACGAATGTGAGACTTTTCCTTTCCTCTGTTTTCTCTTACATCCTCTGTGCAAGCAAGGAGCCCATAGCCCTTTCTTGGCTGTTTCACCCAGCTCAGGGTGACTATTAGAAGTCAGTGATGAGCAAACATCCAGAGCTTTGCAGTTTGGGGTCACTTCACTTTAAATAAGCACCCAAATGTTCACAGCTGAGCTAGCCAAAGCTCATTTATTTCAACATTTTCTCACACAATTTCAGGCACTATTTCTTCTGGCCACAGTTGGGAGTATCAAGAGATTAGTCCTCTTTGCTGTGTTTTGGCAAGTTTAGCTCTAGTGCTAGCCAGAGCTGAAGAAAAAACATCTATCTATCTATCTATCTATCTATCTATCTATCTATCTATCCATCCATCCATCTATTTATTTACTCACCTACCTATCTACCTATCTAAAGTACATTGTGCAGGTGTATAACAACCTAAACCATCAGAAGCCTGACAAAGCTTTCTTCAAATTCGAGTTGGACAGAACATTTTGGAAACTGGTTCTTCCTGTCTAACCTAACCTACACACACTCATCAGGAATCAGCATTTCAGCCCATTTCGAAAAGAAATCGTGAGATCTGAGTAGAGGTTTGGTTTGGTTTTTTTTTTTAGTGTGTGTGTTTTCAAGGTTATCCATTTACAGAAAGTAATAGGCAAAAATTTATCTGTTGACAGCTCATTGTGAGAATTCCAGGCAGGGGCTTGCAATATTTACACAAGGTGTTTCATTGTGAACCTTTTGAATGTGAAAGTATTAAAACTCAAGAAATACACCTCACGAGTTGCAGAAAATTAATTGTCTTCATTCTCTTTCATTTTCTGTACTTGCAAGCAATCTTTGCCAGTCCTCTTCCATTCCAGAGCACAATAATGCCTATAAAAGACCAGAGAATGTCTGCTCTGTGCAACATTTCTGCTTGTTTGTAACAGGAGAGGAGAGGGGGAAAGGGTTGAATTTATTACAGCTGCTGGGGGAAATCTGGTTTCTTCCATTGTACCTGATTGTTGCTGAAACCATATGTAAGATCTAAGTGTAAAGAAGCATACCTGTGAAGAATTTCTGCTGTTGAGCTTTCTGCAGGGTTTTCCTGAAGTCTGACCTTCAGCAATCATGGTTTTCCTTGTTTTACAGAGATCTAATTGTTCCTAATTTCCTGTCGCTAAATGGTACAAGGTGTGGAGCTGCACTTTTAATGTTAAATTTCAGTCATTTGTCTGACCTAATAGACATTAATAGCTCTTTCAAAAAGCACTGAAGTGCTTTCAGTTTATGGAGGCCATATTTATACTTAAAAATCTCTTTTGAGTGGGTAAAGCTATTTCTCAGGCTGTAGGAAAATATTTCTTACTGACAGTTGTTGAGCTCTGGGGGAACTGGGCACAGGGCTTGCATCTTCTGATCTCCAGAAATCAGCTCTATAGGATGATTATTTTTTTAATTCCAGGGAAAACTGTGGCAGGTTCCCACTTGCAACAGGCAGGTGACAATCACGTGGAGCTCCACAGATGTCATCCCATCGCTGGGATAATCCTGGAGGCACAAGGACAATGCTTCCTTTTGGAAAGAGTGTTGGTCCTTTGGCATCTTTGTCCTCTTATTCATGATTTCTTGTGAAGACTCTTTTCAGTGGCTCGGGTTTTATATAAATCATAACCATCTCTTGCAGGAATCTGCTTTTGCAACCAGGTTCTCTTGATAAGGGCTTCCTTAGGCTGGGGTAGGTGGTCAGGAACTCGGTGCCTCCAGTTTAGGTGTTAATTCTTTAGGGAATTCTACACTTCTTTTGTCCATGGAAGCAGGCAGGGAAACTTCTTGGATCACTGCCATGCTCCTGGCCTGTTGTAACTGTGGTGTGGGATGTCCTGAGTCATGGAGGCAGTAGCCAAGAACACATCTAGCTCTGGGAAAGGAGGGAAAGCCATATGGAAATGGCTTGCTTGACTTGAAGCCTCTATCAGAGTTCCCATCTGAATATCTTTATCTCAAGTATATGGCAATGTTTCTGCTGGACTCTTGCTAGGTGTGATGCAGAGTAATGTTTTTACCAGTTAATACTTGAAAAGGGCAATAAAGTCTCAGAGAAAACCAATTTTGACCAATGATGGTGCAGTTAAGGATTTGTAAAACTGTTTAGCAGGCTGCAGGAGAACTTGGAATATGAATGATATCTAATAAACCACTTCAGATTGAGCAAATTGTGTACTGACAGTAAGTACTCGATTTCACTGTAGACATGAGTAACATTTCAGTAAATAACAATTTACTGAAATCTTGAAGTCAGCAGCCATTAATCTTGTAAGACTTCCACAGATGAACCCAGGTCTGTGTTGCTAAACAGGGTTAGGAGCACATTGTAAAACAACTGACTCACCACATCATTTTCCCAGCCAGTAGGGACCCTGAATCAGAGTAATTATTCTTATTACAATGTCCTTGTGTTTGATGTTTTTCAGTCAGTTTTACACACTATTTTGAAAGCTTTTGACAGGATACTAAATTTTGTCTGAGTCTTTTCTCCCTTTCTAAAGCACTCGATTTCACCAACAGATCTATTAATTTATATCTGAAGCTATAATTCTGGTTCTTGTATACAATACCACTTTTTGAGTACTAAATCTCTGAAAAGTGGCTGTATTTTCCCTTAAAAAAAAAAAAAAAAGTATATCAGAACTTTCCTTAGCATAGAGTGTGTTTTAATGTAATTCAGCTCCTAGCTAATCCCTCCTGCACAGATAACATTTTATACTCAAATTTTGCTCTTTGAGCTTCTCAGCTTTTCAGTTCCAGCTCTGGATCCATATCAGGTTTCCTCTCTTAAATAACTCTGCTGTCTGTTTTGTATAACTTGCAGTGGTTTGCAGGGTATCTTTGTTTCAGAATCTGTTGGTTCACTCTGCTGGGACTACACAAGTCTCTGTTGTGTTTAAATATCCCCTGCAACCTGTTAATACAGCATAATGGGTTTGCAAAGATAAAAACCTTACCAACAAAATAATACTCCTTTCATTACAAAACAGATGCTAAAAAAAAAAAAAAAAAAAAAAAAAGAAGAAAAAATAAAACACGAAAGCAGACGCTTGAAATGAAAAATATTTCAAGAGAAGAAATATCTAGGTCACAGCTTTTCTCAATTTTTGTAATTTAATACAGCCTGGAATAATTGCTGCGTGCATTCTTTTGAAATCAAGTCCTGTAATGTTCTTATTGCTCAATCTCTATTTTCAACTGTTCCTGGTAATGTACATTGTTTGGTTTTCCAAATAATTACGTTGTAAAAATACTAAAAAAAAAAAAAAAAAAAAGTAAGTTGAATCCGAGTTTATCCAAATATTGAGAAGAAACACAGCCATCCACATCAGCCTGCTGGCTCTTGGGTTCTTCGTGGGAAATTAACTCCACTTTTGAAGACCTCACTGCCACAAAGCCCCAAACTCTGGAGAAAAATATACTCCAGAGGAGGAGAGGAGGGAAGTAAAAGGCTTATGGCTCAATTCTCAGATGATCTTAGGGAAATCTAAGGAAATTAAGTCGTGTGTAAATGATGCATGGGCTTTCTGAGTAGTGTATTCAGCTCCCTTTGGAGACAACAGTGGGACCTTGCACGATTTCTTCTTCTTCTATAAAGAGAAACACCTAAAGAACCTCAACCATTTATCCTGCAGTAGCCACCATGCTTTAAATATTCCTGTTCCTCTCCACTGCTTCATGAGGGACCCCATTGATCTCTCCACCATGTGCAAGTCTTCCTTCTGTGCTGTTAAAATCCAGGGAGGCTCCATGGGCCATGGGTGTTCATTCCTGGAGCACCTTGCACCATCAGCTCACATGGGAGCAGTTTGTCAGGTGCTCCACTGAAACCCTTAAAAAAAAAAAAAAAAAAATTTGGAACTGGGAGAAATGCCAAGCTTGCCCTCAGGGCAACTTTCCTGGAGCAGCTGGGCTTGGGCTTCTCACACACCAGCTCCCCTTGGACACATTGCATGGGCATTTGAGCAACTACCCAACCATAAAACAAGCATTAATGTTTTCTCAGGGAGAGGATGAGGAATGTGTTTGCAAGCCACTCCAAGCTTGCCCTAAAATAAAGACTCCATGTCTGCAGACAATAATTGTATTAGCACACCAGGAAGTTTTTTTTTCAAGAAAAAAAAAGAAAAAAAAGGAGGTAAAAAAGGGATTGTGTTGGTCAGACACTGCTGGGTTTGTCCCTTGATTAGAATCTTTTATGGATTTGTAGCCACCTTAAATCTAACAAGGAAGAACTGAAGTACTGACATATGGTTAAGATAGTAAAACACCCAAAGGCTTTCCAAGCATTAGCTGAATTTCTTCCAAAATTCCATCAAAATACATACTAAAATAATGTGGAAAAATAGGAGGATTTTTTTTTTTTTTTTTTAGCCATTTATGTATTTTTTCAGTGTCTTAGTGTCATCATGATTCTTAGTTCAAATTCCTCAGCTCAAGTTCACCTCACACAAAATTCTGTGCTGACCTGGTGCCTCTACTGAGATCTATGCAGGGAAGTTTAATCTCATGGACCCTCAAATCTAACACTTCCAAATTAACACCAATTGTGGTCGGTTTCTTCATGTGCACTTTCTCTAGATATTCATTTCTGGCCGTGTGCAACTGCTGACAGGAAAAATATGTTTAAAAGATTTAACCCTAACCTCACGCAAGCCAATGATGCTTCAGAGTGTTGAGTTCTGGACAAATCGTGGGAGAATTTTAGGTAAAAGTTTCTCTTTTTATTCCTTGGACCTTGTCCCCTGGGGTTACAATGATCAGGCTCCATCAAACCCCTGCCTCAGTTTCCCAAATCTTGTCCCAGCACCTTGAAAATGTCAAGGTGACATGAAGACGGCTTCAAAGAGGCATCTGGATCATGGCTTGTGTCAAGGACCTCCACTAAACCCATCTTTGGCAGCCCAGTGCACATCATTATTTGATTTTAAGAACAGCTGGGGGATCTGTACCATTTTCCCCTTGTTTTTCTCCAAAACACACAGCTTGGAAAAGAGCAGGAGTAACTACAAGAGAGGCAGATGGGGTCAGATGATGATGCTGAGGCCCAAGGGTTGGAGTTGAGGTGGGTTATGAAAATAGATTGCAGTCAGTTGTGGCTCCACACCTGAAAGGAGAGGAGACATTGCTGCATCTGGAGCTGATTTGCTGTGCCCTGAAAAGGAAATTGTATTGCAGAAAGGTTTTGCACTCAGGCCATGGTTTTTGTTTTGTTTTTTTTTTATTTCAGGCTGGTGAGATTCTGCTGGAGGTCCACTCCCCAGCTCTGAATGTTTTGTGGTTTCAGTATTTTGACATTGCTAGTTAAGGCAGCACTGAAAAATTGAGTTGTGTTATTTTGTTATTCCTAAAATGGCACATTGAGCTAGGGACAGGATCTCCTCATATTGAACAATTCCTGGAAATTCACTGGAGCTTTGGCTGAAAAGAAAATTTGCTAAAATATTCTTTTGTTCTGAGAAATTAAGCAACTTTCAGATAGTTTCACCTGCAAAGCAGGGAGAAAATGGAGTATCTTTCAAACATTTTTTTTGCCTTTTTTGAAGAGATTTTTTTTTCCTATTCTATTTAGACCTGGCTTCTTTTGTTGTTTTTTCTTTTTTACTCCCTCCCCTGAAAAAAACAGCTCCAGTTCTTTTCTAAAGGTGAAGAAAATAACAATTCAAATCTGAAAATGAAACAGAATCATTCCTTTACAGTCACACAAGACAGATTAGTCAATCTGAAATGAACTTTTTCCCTGATTTTTCTGGTTTGGCAGCCAAATTTTAAAAATAAATAAAAATAACATTTTTTTAAAAAAATCTACTCTTTGCATAGCTCTAAATAATGTGTTTCAAAAATAACCCAAAGGGATACATTCACACAGAAACATTCTCTTTCATTTTTCAAGTCCTCCAATAGAGGGGAGGGGGGGAAAGGGACCAGAAGCTCCTCCAAGTTTCCCTCTGCTGCTCCTCCTAAAACAGGGAAAACACATTTCTGACCACATTACATGTTTTAGTTGGACACCACTAAATACAAGGCTTCTGCTGAAATGCAGAACACCACCCGACTGAAGTTCAGAGTCGGGCAACCAGCCATGATTATTTGTAAAATAAAATGAATCCGAAAGCTGTCATAAGCACAAACGTGGTGGTAACTCAGAGCATCCTCCTGGTTGTAAAAGCTCTCCCACGGTGGTCCCTGACTCATTTATCCTGGGATTTACCCTCCCTTGGGGACACAGTCAGAATTCAGGTGGGGGAAGACTTGGGCTTCTGGGTTTTCCTGCTTTCACCTTCTCTTTTTGGTTTGGGCAGTCATTGAGGGCAACATCTTAGGGATGGGGGAGGGCACTGGGATAGATGTGCTCCATTCATGGGTCAAAAGAGGAAGGAGAAAGGAAATGAGAAGGGAAAAATCCAGTGTTTTCCTCTGAGGGATTTGTTGTAGCTCCTCCATCTCCTCTTTGCTGAGGGGTGACTCTGATGGCCTTTCCTGGTGTGCCATGTCATCCCTGAGTTAAAAATCAAGCTTTAGGGGAAAAAAATGTGCCCCTGATGTCTCTTAATGCAGGGACCTGTGTTTTAATTCTCTAGTTTCTGCTTTCTGGGATTTTGTTCTAGTTCATTTGGATGTATGAAGGCAGCCTTTTATGTATCCCTTTATTGGTTTGAGTCATGGGGATTTATCTGCCAAGCCCACAGTAGGCTCTGCGTGCTGTGAAACACTTAACTGCATTCACACTCTCTGGTTAAAGCATGTGGCTGGTGGTTAGCTTGCCAGATCTCCATCTCTACCAACAATTTAACTAGCAGAGCATCCAGGAGTAACTCCTCCAGTAGCTAGGAAGGCAGGAGCAGAGATTTCCTGCTTTCCCACCCCAGATCTCCATCCTCTCTTGAGATCTTTGGAGAACATCTGTGTAGCTGGACAGAAATAGTCAATCTTTTAAAAAGTCAGCAGCAAATATTTCTACTTCTTTCTATGCCCATGAGATGGTGGTGCCTGAACATTTACCCCCAGGTCTGGTTTTGACAACAGAAAGCTCTTTGGGGCTGCCCAGAACTCCCTGAGTTGTGAGCTTCAGGCAAACCAGCTTCTAAGGTTGAGAAGATCTAAGAAAAGGATGAAATTGCCCTGGAGGTCCCCGTGCCAGCTGGTGTGACTACAGCTGGCCACAGCTCCTGCCCAAGCACTGGTGCCTGATGAGGTGTGGAACTGCTCCACCCAAATCCCCTCACAACTGGCTTGACAAAAAAACTTTCTAGGTTTGAACTTGCCCACAGTTCAAACAGTGGTTTTCACTGTAACCAGAGAGGCTTCCAACCCTCTGATTTTTTTTTTTTTTTTTTTTTTGGCTAAAACAGCTTGACAAAATTTAAAAGAAAAAAATCTCCCCCCCTCCTCCCATCCTTTCTTTCCCTGTTTGGCTGGGAGAAAGAGGAATGCCTGGCTGGAGATAGAGCTGGTAGTGATGTTCCTTCCACGAGAAGCTATGAAGTCCCACTTCCCCCCACCACATCAGGACTCAAAGAGCAGGAAAGGCTCTTCTAGCTCAGAGAGCCAAGTGCTGTTCCCAACCAGCTTTTGGCCCCCAAACCTTCCCTTTGGAGTTTCTCAGCTCCTCTGCTTATTCTGGACTCATCTCCTGCTTCCCAGTGCTGCTCCCAGGCTGTGGGCACACACTCCAGGCGTTCTTCCCACTGCCACATCCACCATATTCTTATCATCACCTCCATGAAGTTCAGAGTCCTGCCAAAGGAGGTCACCTCAGACCCAACCCTTTGTCAGAACATTGTCAGTTTTTGGAGAAAACTCTTGTCCACCACCAGATTTACCCCTTGGCAACTGATGTCAACAAGAAAAAAGCCACCACGCAGCATTGCTTGCGGGACAGAGGCTTTCAACACCAGCAGGACCTGGTGTGTGTCACCTCCTGGTGCCAGCAGCTCCTGGCATCATGCATCACCAGCAAAGGATGGGGGATTGGTATTTAAAGCTTGGAAATGTCACCTGATACTCTGAAGTAGTCACAACACTGAGCTTTAAGTGAGACCTGTTCCGTCGCAATCGGTGAATCAGGTGCAGTTCAGGGGTGCCACACTTCTAAGAATAGGAACAGTTGTATAGCTTGGGGCTTCCTCTCTGAAAAAAAAAAAAAAATCCAGCATAATTCCATGTATCTATGGCTGCTTTAAGAATATACTTATATGTGCTGTAAAAATAGAACATTTTCCTGGCCCTAAGGGTATGGATTTGCCTGCAAACATTGCCGCAACATGGTATTTCAGAATCCTTTTCCTGTAGTGAAAAACAATAAGGCTTTTAGTTAGCACTTGGCCTTAAAAAAATAAAAATATATATATATTTTATATATATATATATATAAAATCACTGGAGTTGTCTGCAGTGCAAAACTTTGCAACTCTATTTTGTTCACATCATCAACAAACAGTCTAAAAGAAGCGGTGTGCAGGGGTGTGGGAAAAAGAGTGTTGTGGTTTTTGGTTTCAGCTCTGCCTGTGAATCACTTTGTAGTCTTGGGCAAGTGGCTTAACCTCGTGGGGACTCAATCTGCTCAGCTCTGCTGTGGGATGAGCAGTATTTGGTGGACCTCACTCACTTAAGGGGGTGTTTGAAATGTCCACAAGAGATGAGATGATGTAGAAGGGAGGTCTGGAAGTGTGCTATGGTATTGTGACTCTTGCTGGAGAATTGTAGATTTGTACTTCCAGAAATCCAGCTGTCTTACATGAAAAGGGTGTTTTTACTATATACGTATGGATTTTTCTTTCACAGAGGCAAACAAAGCAACATCTTCCAGACAGGGACCAAGATCCTGACATCCTCATTAGGCAGACTCCCATCCAAGCCAAGTAGGGTTTTGCCTGAGATGGAATTTGGCTCTTTGTGACTTATCCAACACAATCCGTTGACTCTTTAACTCATAAATTGTCAAACTCAATTATTTCCAGCTAAGCACATGTCTGAAAACAAATAACCTGTAAGATAAGGTACTCTGGGTCCATTTTTCAGTAAAATCCAAGTTTCCTAAACATAAACATTACAGTTACATAAATAACAAGAGAAAAAAAAATCACCCCCAAAGCCAAAATTCATTTTTCTGTTAAAACATAGAGGATCAATTTCTCTAGTTTAGTATTACCAAACTTGGCAGTAATTCATATTTGAAATATAATGATGTCATCTGGTTGGCCTTTTCCCATCGCAAACAGTAAATCTTAAAATCTGGAAAGATCTTTTATTTGGTTATTCATATTGTACTGCATCAAGGGGTTACAACACATGTGCCTGGGCTTATTAGAATCATCTGGAAGAGAAGAGCTTATTATTTAAAGGCACAGTACTTGAGCTGATGCTGTTTTTCTTGGAGAATGTATTTTTTTCCTGATGTCAGCTGCACTTAAACTCCTACCCTCACCACCATTCGTGTCATGTTGAGAGGACCCTTTGTTTGAAGTGGCTTTTTGGAGCATTTGGAAATAGCCACTCTAACCCATGGACTTGCATCCACAGGGCTGGGAGGTCACAATGTCTTTCTTCTTTGGGAAAGACACCATCCCAGTCCATCTCCTCACTGATGCTGCTTTCTGGTGATGAAATCCACCTAAAACCTCCTGTTTTGGAAAACAGCCACCTTGTTGTCCTCTAAGCAGCCAAATGTCATGCTCCCAGGGACAGTTTCATTGCCATTACTCTGGGGCAATCAACAAACAGCAGGCTGGACTTCTTCAAGTCCTGTGGTGGCTTCAGCTGGGCTGCTCCTTTCCTTGCTTTCCCAAATTTCCGAAGGCTTTCTTTCTCCTGCTCCTTTTTATTTAGATTTCTAAGGTCTGTGTTGTTTGGGGTTTGGTTTGGGCTGCTGGCTGTTGTTCTTGGAAAAAGCCATGGGGGGGAAGAGAGTGCAAGATGTCCTCAGGATGCAGTTTCATGGAAATTTCCCTTGCTGGAGATCCCTCTGTGTTTCTCCAAGGCATCCTGCCAGCCCAGCAGTACCAAGCAACCTGGGTTTCTTTTCAGACAGTGGATTCCTCATCAGAGATCCATGTAGGATCCAATTATGCTCTGCACATTTTTTTTTTTTTCCTACTCACTTAGTATCTCATCCCTGGTTCCCTCACCCCCCAGGTCCCTCTGTGTTGGCTTCTTCCAGCAACCTGTGTGGTTAAAGGCTTCATGGTTTATTAAATCTCTTTGTGGTAGAGGAGAAAGGTTCCTTTTGGAACTTTGCCAGGTAGGAACATTTCATACTGGAGGATTTGAGTGCAACTTTGCTGAGCTCGTCTCCTGCAAGAGAAGGATTGAAATGCTTCCAGCCAATTGTGAACACTCAACAGCAACTTATTAGATAGCAAAGCAGTAATTGTCAGGTACACATAATCTGCCCATGGCTGGAATTAAAAGCAAGGAGAAAAAAAAAAAAAAAAAGAAAAAAGAAAGAAAGAAAAAAACCAAACCAAATGAAGCCACCACATTTTTTTTATATATTTGGAGAAGGAAACAGGGTTTAACACCTGAAAAATTAGGAAAAATATGTTTGAGAATACCTTTTTCCTTTTTTCCCTCAAGTATTTGGCAAGATGTAGCAATGGGAAAAACCCAGCTGTAGCTTTGAAATTACCATTGAATGTCACCATGAAAACCACAGTGATGAGAATGATTAAATGCAATACACACAAACAGCTTAGGGTGTCAGGTGTGTGACTGTAAGATTTGCCATCAAAAGTCTATTTTCTAGACTTTTTTTTTCCTAGTCTATTTTTTTTATATTTTCTAGTCTTTTTTTTTCTAGTCTATTTTTTTCTAGGCTTTTTTTTTCCTAGTCTATTTCTATCCATTTATTTATATAAATAGTAGAGGGAAAAAAGGTGGATCCCTCTACCTTAAAAAGAAATCTAGTTTGTTGGTAATTTTAAATTTCAAGTGTCCTTTTAGCACAGCACTAATATGCCAGCACAGTTTGTCTTCTGCATCACTTTCCTGACTATTGGTGTTAATTATTCTTCTGCAATTACTCTACTGTAGAGAAATCCTATCCTGAGAGATTCAGCAACCTCCTCATGTGTCTGTGTACACCACCTTGGAGTTTGTAGTCTCAGCCTGGCTTGGGTGATTGTGCAGGGTAATATAATGTGAAAGATGATGATGATGATGATGATGAAGAGTGTTGGCAGGCTTTCAGCTGTGCTGCTTTTGTAGCAGCAGCTCCCATAACCTCCTTGCATCTTCATCTCTTCATCTTGTAAGAGTTCCAGTGCTCTCCTTCCATCTCACACAGCTGTGGCTGGGCCAGAGGCAAAGTTTGTAGGTGCAGAACAATTGCCAGAGAGCACAGAAAGAACATGTCAGAAAAACTTTGTCGTGACTTTCCAGCCAGCCTTATAATTTAAATCACTTTTTTTTTTAACCAAAAAATGTCTGCTTTCTGGGGAGGGGATGGGGGGGGTTTGGTATGGAGAACAGAGATTTCCTGAAATCACTAGAGGTTTTCAGCTGACAATGAAAAATCTACTAGCCAGTCAAAAGCATTTTTATGGTTTGTTCTTTTTTTTTTTTTATGAAAAACCTAACAGTCTTAGAAAAGAAAAATCTCCTTGGCTGGTCCTGGTTGATTGTTGCTTTATCACAGTTGATCACTGCTGTGTTGACTTTTTTCTTAACTTAGAAAAAGTCCTTTGATTAATAGCTTTGCAGAAGCCTGTAAAATGACACTGAATATTTTAGAATTATTGTACCTGCTTAGTCAAACAGAACATGCTTCCAATTAGCTCTGCTCTGCACTGTTTCCAAAGAAATGTGTAACTCATTATCAGCTGGTATCACAGGTTTGGAACCAAAACACATCCTAAAGGAAATGTATAACAAATATTTCATATCGGTTGCATAAATCATGAGAAAATATGCCTTTTTTTTTTTTTTCCCCTTTCTTGGGATGCTGCACCCCTTAAGACATGACCAGCCATGTGTGCCTATTGCTGGAGAAATGCAGAGCTTGGTCACTTTTGCTCTTTTGATTGGAGTTGTAGAGAAAGCAATGGGCAAGTTCTAGTTCCATAGTGAAGTAGGGTCTGATATATCTGCAGGGGGTAAGAAAGGGCATTGGCCCAGAGGAGGTGTCAGGAAAGGTCACTGCTCCAGGCACAGTTCTTCCCCATGCTCCTCCATGTGCCCAGGAAATGTGAAGCAAAAAAATAAGATCAGTCCTGCTGCAGGTTTGAAGTGTGTCTGTGCTCTGCACCTCTCAGTTTTGGGCAGGGTCACTCAGTCCTGCTGTCCTTTCTCTGATAATTTCCAGATTTTTCTCTTCATTTTGCTTAGCAATCTGATTGCCAACAAGTCAAGTTTTAATTCTTCTTTCCTTGGAAAAGAAAAATTCTGCACTGCTTTCTTGAAGTTTAGGAAATGAATAAATATTCAAATAAAGAAATGTCAGTAAATATGTGCCCAAGGGCAAATGAGACAATTTAGTTGGGATATCTTTCAGCTGCTGAAAAAAAAAAGAAACACATCAAGGCCATGCAGAATTTGCCATTCCCCATCTGCAATGGGACTCTGGGAAACTGCAGGGCTGAAAAGTGTTGGATCTTCTACAGGAGAGTGATGGAGGATGTGAGTGATATAAAAAGTGAATATGAAAGGAATGAGAGGCTTTAAAAAAAAAAAAAAAAACCAACAAGTGCTGTATTCAACCTTTTATGAGGCCACAGAGGAACTGGTTGGAGGGATGCTACACAGGCACCTTGTCCAAATCAGAGGGTGTTAAATGTTTGGATGATATTCAAGTATGTGTATTCACCCTGTCTCTCCTTGGCTTCTAGCAACAGCCCAAATCCCAAAGGATCCTTATTATTAATTTATCCTTGATTCTTAGATAGGCTCAGGCTATTTTGATAAAGGGAGGAGGGCTATTGTGACTTCCTATCCTTTTTTTGCTCCACCCAAGATAAAGCAGACAGGATATTTTACAGCAGTGCACAGACAGTCAATATACTGTCTAGCAAAAGGTGCTGGACCTCTGAGACCTGAGTCCCTTCTCTGCTAGGCTGTTTAGTTCTTACAGAAAACTGGAAAAGTTTGATTTTCCCGGATTTCCTCCCTGCTTTTAAATTGCTCAGCCTGAATGCTTTTTGGTTTATATTGAGCCTGATGAAGACACACTCTTGGTCTCTGCTTATTTTTAAATGTAACTCAAAGGATGAAGTCCCTATTTGGATGAACATTTTTTTTTTTTTAATGTTTCCTACTGCTCAGTTAGGGCTGCTTCATCTCCTGCTATTTTGCAGCAAAGGGCTTTTGCTCAAACCAGTGACTCTGGGGCCATAGCAAAGAAATCCTCCAGAGCAGCCTTCAGCCTGAAGTCAGTCAAAATACAGTCTTATCCCTTCAATGACTGCATTCCAGAAATTCTGTGTAAATGTTGTTGTGGGATCATGGTGATCCACACCTTTGGTAATGCAGGCTTTTGTCTTTCTTCTGCCTTATCACTGTTGTGTCTCTGAGCAGACCTTCCAGCTGACTTTGCAAACCCCCCTGTGAGTTGTGCAGTGCTTTTGCTCCTTATCCCCTCTCATCCCCTTGCTTGGAAGGGCTGCAGCCAGGTAGGAAGAAGAAGAAGAAGGTTTCCACCAAGAATAAGGTTTCCAAAAGGACTTTGCTGTTGGGAAAAGTCACAATATATTAAAACCAATCTGGTTATTATACATTTTCTTTCCACAAGACCCATTCTTCTGTCTTCATGGGGAGGGACTGTAACAGCAAGGAAAGGAAAAAGGTCTCTGTAGATCTGAATGACCCTGAAGCTGCCCAAAAGGTAGGAAAGGATATGACTGATGATGTTTCAGGTATTGATCACAAAACATCACTCTTGCAAAGATGGGCTATGGGCTGGCTCCCAGCTCCAGCCATCCATTGTGGTAGCCAAGTCCATGCCTGGGTCCTGAGAACATCAGCCCATATTTATGCTTTTTTTTTTTTTTTTTGGTGACTTTTCAGTCACACCCACATCAAAATGTTGAGACTCTTTGAGGGGAAAAAAAATAACAAAACAATGGAGGGGATAAGCATGATGAAAGGACTGGTGGGACAGTCATGGCTCGGATCTGAGCCCAGAACCACACCATGGGACTGACGTGTTCCATGTCTTTTCCCATCAGAGCCTGGTATCAAAGGGATACAGGACTGGTACCATGTTTATCCAGGCAGAGGAATGAATCTGCTTCCTCCATCACTAAACTCAGCCAACAGTGGATTAATGTCTCAGAAAAGGGGGCACCCACTTTATTATCCTTTCAAAGAAAAACGGCCTGAAAAATAAATGACTAAGCCAGGTTGCTTTAATGAGAAGTGGAAATCACTGCCAAAACAAAACTCCTACTCCATTCTGATTATAAAGGAAGATGAATTTGCCAGCTCCCAACTTCCTCTTATTAAGCCAATTGTTACATTTCCAGAAAGATTTGGGATAGTAATCTAAAATCTAGTGGTTGACATTCACCCAGCATGGGTGACTACCACCTCCTCCTCTTCAGGGCCAAGGTGCAAAGCCAGGACACAAGGGATGTCTTCATGTCCTTGAGCACTGGGCAAAACCTTCTGCAAAGACTATGGAAGTGGTGTCCATGTGTGTGTGTGTGTATGGAAGTGGTGTCACAGGAGGGCCCTGGCACCAAAGAAGAATAAAGCAGCCCCAAAATGCCCTTGAGGACTTGCTGCTGAAGCACACACCTTGTTTTTTCCTTAGGAAAAAAGAGTTCCTCTGGAAGAAGCAGGGTTTTATAGGGAGAAGTGCTGTTTTCTTTGCAAAAAGCACCTACCTAGTGTAACAAGATTGCTGTATCCATAAAATCCTTTGAAAGAGAGACTGTTTGTGGTAAAAATAGGACTCTGCATGCCTGGTTTCTGCTAGGGCAGAGAGCAAAGTCACCCTTAAAAGTTTTCTCTGGTCACAGCATTTGCCTTTTAACACCAGAAGGATGCTAAGCCTCTGAAGCTCAGGTCTTAGTTTATTTGCTGTGCTTTCTCTAGGAATGAGCCAGCTATGTATATCCCCAGTCTCTATGTCAGTGGCTTCTGGAGTATCCTGGAACACAGAGCAAGGTGCATGTCTGGGGAGGCCTCACCTGAATGTGAAGAGGAATTTCCTCCATCCCTAAGCACTGCTCAAGTCAGTTTAATCAATGCCATGTTGGCCCATGTGTGAAAGTATAAAAAATTTCACTCATTCAAATGAATTTCCTATCTTTGGACAGCATTAGATTAAGAAGGGTTCCACTTTTGCCTCTTTTGGGGTGGTGGGTTGGTTTTTTTTCCAAAAATTCTACCATTCTACTTAAATATTTCAGGAGAGGTTTTCAAAGGCACAAATAGCAGCTCAGCTTCCAACACCCACCAGCTTTTCAAGGGAGATGACCATGAAGTTGTCCTTTCATAGAATCATAGAATTAGCCGGGTTGGAAGGGACCTCAGAGATCATCAAGTCCAACCCTTGACCCACCGGAGCAATGAAAATGAAATTTTGTTTCATTTTGTTTCACTTTGTTCAATGAAAATCATTCCTGCCCTATTAAGTTACCCATTTGGGCTTCTCCTCTTGACCTCCCACTCCCATGGATTTTGTGTTCCCAGCTGCTGGCACCTGGATAATAGATAATATTGTACCCTGTGTATGTCATGGTTCCATTTGAGTGACACAGATTTTTCCAGTGTTTAATGTCTGTATTTTTATGACACTATATATATGTGTGTGTATTTATTTGTGCAGCATTATTAGAGTAACATTAAATTGGAAATTTGTGGCAGGCAGGCTCTATATTTTAAACTTTCCCTTCAGTGACTGATAGGAAAGTTAAGCTTTTCTAACAGATTTCCTTACGTTAGCCACATAAGAAATCCCACTGACTCCTCTGTTGGTTCCTCTTTTATTTCATTTCCTACCACTATTCTATCTCCCGGGACTCCAGGGAAATACGGATTAGGTGAAATGTCCTGGACAAATGAAATCTCCTGAATATTTTCCTCCAAGTGAGGAAATTCCCTCTCATCACTTTTTTCTGCATTCGAGGCGTGCTTGGGTAGAGGCAGAAGACTCTTGGTACACACAGTTCCTCTCACAGCTATAAAACTTCATTGTTTATAGGGGTCTATTTTCCCAGATCTCTGCTGTATTAATCATTGGTCCTGACCCAGAATGTTTATTCTGAAAAACAACCCCCACTGCAGCTCTTTTCTGAGATGGGATATTAAGGTATGAAGGCAATGGAGTGGGGGGCAGCACTCGATTGCCAAGGGGCTCTGCACCCTCCTTGTGCTCTTTTTTTGCCTTATTAATTAAGCCAGGAGCTTGTCTGCACTTTCAAACTGTAATTTAAGCTCGTTCATCTCCTTCTTCATGAAAAGTGTGAGTCAGCTCTAACCAACGTGGCAAGGCTGTTTGTTTATTCTCCTGAACAGATGTTGGAACAGTCGCTCCAAACTCCAATAAAATATTGCAGACAACTGTGAAGTTTACTAACCCCTTGTTAAATTGATCTCCTTGAAGTCTTTAGCTCACCAGAAGATAAACTGCACCAACACGGGAGGCTACCACTCTGAAGTACAGTGAGACATTTCCACCAGCAAACAGAGATTATGCCCATAAACTTTTGCACTGGAAATCATCCTGTCTCTGGTTTGGATCAGTGACATTAAAACAAAGACAGAGGGAATATTTTACTCTTATCTGAGGCTGTGGTTAATTGCCTTTCTGATTCCTCCCATCTCTGTCTTCTCCCTTCCCCTCCTGCTCTTGGCACTGGGCTCACTGCCCCACTGGGCTGGCTGTCAGAGGGTGATGGCTCGTGGCCATCTTCATGTCCACAGCCTGGGTTAGAGCTGGGGATGGCAACATCTCTACACTTCAGGACCAGCACTCAAGGCATGACCTGCAGGAGTGGGTTTTTTTCTTGCAATAGCAGCAAATTGATACAGGGCCAATGTTCTCACCCTGCTTCTGGTCCTTGCTCTCCGTGTGCTCTTGGCTCACTGAAGGATGGTTAAACTCAGCCCATCACACAGCCAGACCAACAGGTCTGAGACACTCTGAGCTCTGTCCCAGCACAGAGCTGGGACAAACCCAAGGGCAATCAATGGGGAAGAGAATGGGCTGACCATGCCCAACAGCATCTGCAGTGCTCAGCATATGGGACATGAGCTGAAGAGAGGATGATGGAACTGGACATGCTGCTACCAGTGCTCTTTTTTTCACCAAGACATGGCTTCCTAAGGCCCCTTAATGCAACATACAGCTTACATTTTATTTTTGAGACCATTCTCCCAAGTTATTAATCTCTCAGTGCTTTCTCACTCCTGCCTCACCCTTTCAAGAATTCACATTGCACACATTGCTGCAAAGGGAATTAATGGGTTCTCTTTAAAGTCAGGGGAGAGGAATGTCCTTTCTGTTAATGCTTATCATCATGGACTGCTTCAATAAAGATTCCTTGTAAACAATGAAGAATGTCCTCAGCAGTGCTGGGGGCTGAATTGCCTCAGATGGTCAGTGCCCAGGTCCAGACCTCTGAACATGTAAAATTTTCAAGAGAAATAGAAGACCAAGTCTCATCTTAAGTATTTGATTGGCTCAGTGTATTTTCCATGTGATTTCATTTTGTTTTCTTTGTAAATAAATCCTTGTAATGACTTTCTCTTTGTCTAAATCTAGCCCAAGGGATGAAGCATATACAAGCCTAATGATCTGTCAAGCTTCAGCCCATGCCTGGAGCTTGTGGCCCCCAAGGGATCTCATGAGACTTCTCATGGTCCCCAATTGTCCCAAGGAAATGGGGCACACAGAGGACACTCTCAGGACAGACAAAACCTCTGCCCCCAGGGACCAGGAGGGTGACCACGCAAGTGGCCAGGACCCTTCTCTTCTATCACAATCATTTGTGCTGTCACTTTTCTAAAGATGTCATTGGGACAGCAAGGAGCATCACAACATCATACAGCATCAACAGCACCGGGGCTGCTGCTGAAAATGTCCTCATTGAGAAGGCGGCGTGGGATTTATGTGACCAAAAGGTGGGAGCTTTTCTCACTGGAGCTACAGTAGCAGCTCCTTCAGTTGGTATCAGTGTTGGCTTTCTGTCCTCCACAGGACTTGGAAGCCTCCTCTATGAGGAGAAGGCTGAGAGAACAGGGTTTGTTCAGCCTGGAGAAAAGAAGGCTCAGGGGAGACCTTGTTGCCATGTTCCAGTACTTAAAGGGTGGCTACCAAGAAGATGGAGACTTCTATATTCAAGGAATTTACAAAGACAAGGGGTAGTGGGTGCAAGCTAATCCTGGGGAGATCCTGGTTAGACACTGGAATTTTTCACTCTGAGAACAGGTGGACTTTGGAAAAATCTCCCCAGGGAAGTGGTGGATTCTCCAACACTGGACACTTCTCAGACTCAGCCTGACAAGGTGCTGGGCCATTTCATCTAAACTGTGTTCCCACCTCAAAAGCCTGGACCAGATGATCCTTGAGATCCTTTCCAGCCTGGCATTTTGTGATTCCATGTGCAAGAGGCACTCAAGAGTGATACAAAGTGGATTATGATCACAGGACAGCTGCATAATGGAGTGTCTGAATGGTGGAAGGTTTTTCTCAAGTTGCAAAGTCACCCTTTCATGCTTTGGACCCTGTTGATGATATCTGATAATATATAGTATAGGAAAGAAGGAGCTTCTATATCCCAGACAACAGACTCCACAAATGCATTTCTAAAATAATTCAGTGAGGGATCATCTGTTACACTTGTGCATGATGAGAGGGGAAATTGTCCAAAATTTGTATTCTAACGGGGAAAAAATAATCCTTGGAAGCAGTGAGAGGGAATCTGCTGGCTAAGAGACCTCAGAAATCTTTGAATATTTCACAGGCTGTAACTGATACTGAGACTTTTGGGCAATGGACAGTGAAATTCTTGAAGGCAGACGTCTCTCAAGCCCTAAAATGCTTTTTTTGTGTGTGTGAAGAGGCATCTTTAATGTTTTGGTGGAGGAGGCTGTTAGCCTGTAAGGGCTTCAGGAGATGATTTAACTTCTTCCATACACACTCCTGGACTTCACAGTCTTCTGTCTTTATTTCTAATGAATTTTTGTCTCAACTCTGCAATGTCTGGGTTGCAGTTCAAAGATGTAATTTGCCTTCTTCTTTAAGAAGTCTGACTACATCCATGGTTTCTTCAGCTGGAACTTACAGGCACTTCAGCTTCTATTCAAAGCATAGCTGGGGCTCAATATGCATGTTGGGACCAAACTCCATCAAAGCAAGTTGCCCTCAAACCCTCACAATACAAAGTCCTTGTAACTTCACTTCTGGGAAACATAAAAAATAAAGTATTTTGCTAATTAAAAAAAAAAAAAAAAGAAAAAAAAGAAAAAACAAACCAAACGAGCAGTATGAGAGAAAGCTCCTACTGGTTTAGAGCATCCTAAAGGTATATAGAAATCTAAGTGTGACTGAGCTCTCAGTTTAAGAGCTTGAAACCACGGAGCTGTCAGGGATGAGGAATGTCAAGGGATCCCCTTCCATCAGGGAATGGTCCAGGGTTGGTTTGCAGCCTCCTCTCCTGAGCTGTTAGCCGTGTGCCAGTCAGGGGAGCTATTATAGTACAGATACAAATGGCACCCAAGGCTGCTGGAAGTGGAGAAAATTGGTGCCTTACAAAGAAACCCAATTCTTATCCCTTCCTCCACTTACTTTGCTAACATGAATGAAAAGAACCAGTTTCATGGGTCCTTTAGCCTAGAAAGCCTCTCCCAAAGTAATGTCATTTATTACCTCTACACTTCAATGTCATGGCAGTGTCTTGCTGGTGAAATAGTTTCATGAATCCCCATCCCTAAATCTTTTCAGCTGCTGGAGTCACTCTGGGCTCTCAAACACCAGCATCCCACTGGATTGAAGCTCGGAGTGCTGCAACCCCCCTTTGGGTTTCCCTTGGGTTCATCCATGTCAGTGGAGCTTGTTCCATGAAGAAGCCTTATGAGACCAGAACCCTGGGCTTGTTAATAAAAAAAAAGGAATGAAAGAGGGGAAAAAATTCCTGAACTTGAGCAGTAGAGCTGGGATGAGAGATAAGCAAACTATTAAATCATGGTGCTGCACCATTGCCAGCATGATATATCTCTCCTTTGAAATTAGTGGCTGCGAGGCAATGACAAATAATTTTCCATATGCAGAACCTTGCTTGGAGGCCATTAGGACTTTCATTATTCCTGTCCTTCCGGAAAGCCGTGGTCAAATCCCAACTGAAAGCAAGGAGAGCCTCTCAACTCCTGGAAATTGTACTGACAACTCAGAGAGCACGGTCTAGTAAATGATGAGTAAAAACCCTGAAATGATGTGTGGGAATCCAGCAGTATGTGGGTTCAGGTCTGGATAGCAGCCATGGAGAGGTCACCAAGGGAAATAAATCAGTGGCTAGTGAGCTGTGCTGGTGAATTTGGCTGTGATTATCTGCCCTGTTGCTCACTGTATTGGCTCCAAGACCTGGGGCTCCATTCGTCAGGACGACGTCGGAAATGCAAAATCCAGATCATTCCAATGGAACCATTGGAAAAAAAAAAGCTCTCAGGAGAAAGTCTGCTTAGCAAAGGGAGTCATCAGCCCTTCACAGCTGCAAATACGTTGTCTAGGATAAGGAAACACAGGGAAAAAATAAATAAATACCACCAAATCCTGCGTGAAGGTCTCAGACTAAGTGAAGTCACTTCCAGAAAAACATTGTGGAATGCTTTGCTCATGCAACACGTGGGGCTGTGAATGTGCTGTAATTACAGACTGCAGCAGATTTGGTGGGAATTAGGAGAGCCCTGTGTGGGACAATGTGGTGACAAGGTCCCTGTAGTCCTTTCAGATGCCCCCTGGCTGATCAGGCTTGTGATGCTCACTGCATAACCTCAGGACAGGCTCCTGCTAACCTGAGAAACCCTCTAACAAAAGCCAGGAGGTCTCCAGCTCTTGAAGGAGCTTCTCTGATGCTCATTTGCTGTTGGATCAACCCTATCATTAGTGATATTTTGCTCTTATTATGCTTTCCCTCACACCAGCTCTCAAATTTTATCCAGGCTTCTTTCACAGCTTGGTTTTTGAAGGCAAATTCTTTGCTCCTTCTGCCATCCCCCTAGAGACTGTCATCTGGGAAGCACTGCATTTGGGAGAACTGCTTGGTAGAGCTGTCTTCAAGGCTCAGGAAGTTTGTACCAGCATCATGTAAAGTAAGCAAGCTCTCCATGACGTGCCTGACATCTCTAAAACGGATGGGAAAAAAAAAAAAAAACAGAACACTTCTTTCAAGAATATTTTACAGAAAGAAGGGGTGTCAGCTCAAAATCCGGTATTTTCTTTTTCTTTTTTTTTGAGAACTACTATAAATTACCGCAGAGAGTATTGACGTTGAGAAACCACTTTCCCTAAGATAAGGGCATTTCAGAAGGGGTGTTTGTCTCTCCAGTTTTAGTAGCACCAGCAGTCATTATTCAGATTTTTGAAAGACCCTTTTCATCCCCACTTGAACTTCAGTTTTGCAGCTCAACTTTCCTCTTCCTACATGGAATGAAATTCATGGGTGGGCTGAGATAGTAGCTTATTGAGTTATGTCTTCTTTAAGCTTTATTTTCTAAAACTTCAGTGGACCATAAGCAGGTACCCAGCTCAGAGTGGGGTTTGCAGGAAGCAAAGGAAAGCCCAAGGGGAGAAGGGATGTTATCTCAGGGGGGAGTCAGTCCTACCAAAGCCTGCTCTGGCTTGGCAAGGAGTACATCCTTATTAACACTGGTTGTAAAAACACTCTTCAGCTGGTCCATGCCTGCAGCAGGTGAATCTGCTGGATGAAAGCTCTTTGCCTTGGAAAGCTTCCTCTGTTTTTCTTTTGTTTCAATTCCCGTTTGCGGGAAGGAGGCAAATCCTGCCCTCCATTGCTTCCCCTCCTTCAGTGTTTCTGCTTCCTTCCCATAGCTTGCCTTGGGCTCCTGCTAGATAGGAAGATGTTAAGAATCACCATCAACAGAAAAACAGTGTGCTCTTTTATTTTATTTACACAGCTGCCATGAATTTTGTTATGCCTAAATCCCCTGTCTCTTCCTCTCACAGTGGGTTGAAGAGAGAAGAATGGGCTTTTTAGCATTTCTGTTTACTTTTATTGCTCTTTAAAATATTTTATGGTCTTTTAACAGAGTGACACAATGATATTAAAATAACTAAAAAAAAAAAAAAAGTACTGAAAATATACTAAAGCATCATAGAAATTGATTTACACTTCAAATACCCCTTCAAAGTGGCACCATGTCCTTGCTTTGAAGTGAAGCAATAAATTCACTTTATAATTCTGTATTAGGGGTTTTATTGGGAATTAGAGTGCATGTACTAAACAAAATGTCAGCTTATCTATACAAATATTTGCCTGTAACTTGGACGTGAGACTACTTATTGTACACTACAATGCAAGTTATGTTGCAGTAGCCAGCAGAGATTCAGTCAAGGTCCACGTCCATGCTTCATCTATCTATTAAAAGTCAGCTGTAGTCTCAGAAAAAAAAAAAAAAAAAAAGGCAGAGAAGGTGTTAAATGGGAAAATATCTGAGGCAGGTTGCTTCAGGTTGTACAGTGAGACCAGGGCTGCTTGAGCATCCCTTTGGCACAGCCAGCACTGGCCCTGTGGCATTGCAGAGGAGAAGAGCAGGCAGCTGATTATCCTAAGCAAAAGCAGTGCTAGACTGATAGTCTTATCTCACTGGTGGCTGGAATGAAAACCATGCAGTGTGCAAATGCAAGAGATTATCACAGAGAGAGCAGACAAAACAAGAGGGATAGAGGAATAAGCTGCAGGCAAGGGGCTGGCTAGCACACAGGAGGTGTCCATCTCAACAAGCATGCAGCACAGGCAGAAGGTGGATGGCTTATTGTAAAAAAAAAAAATAGCCACATATTCACTTTTTTACTGCTTTTGTGCTTCATCATGTCTTGAGAAGCAGTTGAAGACAAGAGCATCCTAAGCAATGAAGCCAGGCCAATGCTTCCCCAAGTAGCCAGCAGTTTGGGGGCATGCAGGGCCACTCACTCTGCCTTGGCAAGGAGGAGAGCTCAGACAAAGCCCTTTGCTTGCTTAGCCCTGATCATTTTCCTTCCCTTTTCCATTAAATTGCAAAGCTCATTGAGAAACTGGTGAATTAGTAAGTGGGGAAAAGATGATTATGCCAACATATGTTATTTATATGACATCAATAATCACCATCAGGACTGGCATAAAGGAGACTGCCACTGAGGTGGAGGGAAACCAAGTGGTAATTATGGCACTTGAAGCAGTGGCAACCTCCCAGTAGCCCAGAGTGATAAATCTTCTGCCACCTGCCTCTACTTGAAATTATGGACTTCATCCTGGACTTCAGGAGCTTCCATTCTTCTGTGTGACCCAAGAAGCATCCTTTCAGGACCTTCAGTGAATAAACAACTCTCCAAAATATTTCTTCCCCGTTGCAGTACCAGTCCCAAGGAGCTCCAGGTTGTTTCTTTGGCATTGTGTAAACACACAGGGCACAATCCACAGCTTTTTTTTTTTTTTTCTACACGAGCAGCATAATTATTTCTTCAAAGGGCCAGCTCCTCATGCCTGAGTTCATCAAGCTGTCACTCAAGAAAAGTCAAACCTCTGGACGGGCTCTGCAGCCCTCCCATGGGCTCTCCGGTTTCCGCAGCTCCTGGGCTGGAACAGAAGCTGTTTGACTCAGCTGGCCCTGGGCTGGAGGAGGGCAGAGCTTCATGGCAATAAACAGAACCTCTGCAGAAGGTCAGTTCCTGCACAGTGGCCCCCTCAGCCTCCTTTGAAGCCCAGCGTGTGGGCAAGCTCAGCCCCTCCATGCACGAAGGGCAAGGCTTGGGTTGTGTTAAAGGAACGAAGCTGAGAGCCTTTCTCTTGGCACTTTTTCCTTACAAACCTGTGATCCCAAATCCTGGCTCCCAGGACAAAACAGATTTATGTTTAACTGGAAGGGGTGTGGATGGGGCCAGTTTTGCTTTGAAGGGGCTTTTTCCAGGGCATATTAGAGCCAGGCTCTCCGGTGGTGTAAATCAACGGTGTTTCTACAAAATCATGTGTTACCACTCAAAGTGGCTCTGATTTACCACCCTGAGCATCTATCCCTCTGGCCAGAATCAGAGACACTTGGAAGACACTGTCTTTGTCCTACCACACCAGCAATATCCTGATTAAGTTATAAATTTGCTACTAAAAACCCACTGTCATGTTCAAGTTACTCAGGGTGAGCACAATATCACACTACAAAGAAGGAGATTAAATATTAGAGCCAAATCAGTTACAGATTTATTCCATAACCTTCTCATGATTTCATTGTATTTCTCCCTTCTTTTGATGAATGGATTTTCCCAAGTATGACAGATTTATTTTTTTTTTGTGGCAGGTATTTTTCCTGTTGCCATGCTTTATGCCAGTTTTCCACTAATTCCTGAGGAAGAAGATGAGGTGAGAAGTAAGTTTGTTGGTTGTGCAGTTTGATTTAGGTGCAGGTAGTTCATCTCTGAGAACTTTTTTTAACCAACACAAGGACTCTGTTTCAAAAGCCTTTCTATGGCTATTTGGAAACATTGATGTTTTCAGGAAAAGGAAGAAATCAGAGGGAAATGTTAGGCTCTCCAATTAGCATTTTAAAAAATTAAAATTAAAAAAAAGTAAGCCTGTTTCAAGCATTGCCTTTAAATTAGAGATTTTTAAAAGATTGCAGAATATTTACATATACTTAAAAGAGTTTTCTTGTAAAGACCTGTGGAATATTTATGCATTACCAAGAGGAATTTCACTCAATATACTCAGGCAGGCTTTAGGTTTCCTCAGAATTCTTTGGAGATTTGCAAACCTATAAATGCTGTAAATATGATCAGACAGTGCTCTGTCTGAATTCTGTTAAAATAACACTTTTTTTTTTCCTTAAAAAAAACATGATCCATGGTTTATTTTGCTTTACCCATATTTGATATTTAAGGAAATTAAATATATCTCACGTTTAGTCTCCCAAAATAATACGGGGTGTCCATTAATGTGTTAAAATTAATGAAAGCTCAGTGGTGAACATATAAATAGCACAGCTGCCAGCCTGTTTTGTAAAACCAGAGTTGAGTTCTCCCTGCTGTAAAGTGTGCAGAGCAGATTCCCAGAGATAATATTTGTAGCTATTTGTAATTGCTCTTTTGTTGTTTCTGCTTTATGGGCTCTTTGGTTACACACCAGCTATGTAATGCAGTACTCCAGCAACATCCTATAGCTCCACTAAGATGCTTGCAAGTTACTCAGGGTTTCCACACCCAGCCCTCTCAGGAAGGAATGGGTCCTTGCATCCACATCCTTGCAAGACAAAAGCAGGGAGACTTCCAGACAGCAAGTACTGAATTAAGGGGAAAAAAGTAATTAATCTGACACTTTTGAACAACCTCAACCAGGGACTTGGATCAAGTTGTTTGTTAACCATCCCATTTTGCCCTACTATTAGAGTTCCTAATTTCTTTGTCCCCCAGAAGGTCCATTCCCACCTCCACTGACTTTTATGGGGCTGACCATGATTCCATGGTACAGCACTGTGGTTCTCCAGTGGTAACTTTATTACCCATTGCCTTATGCCCTGTTCAGCTTGCAAAAGGTTACATCATTTGCTCTGTTTGTTAATAAAAAGCAGGGCAGGGTTCACATGACTTCAGCATGACATTTCTCCAGAACTCATCCAAAGGCAGCCTTATCCACCATGGTCACTCACACTTTGTTCAGGAAAAGCCTTAAAGCAAGCCTGAGGTTAAGGAAGTACTGCAGTCATGATGCTCAACCCTGGGGCTTCTGTTATCAGCCCTGATACACACGTTGCAGCCTCAGGAGGTCCCAGAATAGGCCAAGGACTTCATGTCCATTTGGACTGCTCTGGATATTACCCTTGAAAAACTTCCCATGGAGGCAATGTTCACCTATTGATCAATACATCATCAATACATCAGCACCACTCCTGCTACTCACAGTCAGCCATGCTCATGGTGAAGAGCTGGGGGCAGGGAAGCAGAGGCCAAAGTTTTGGTTGAATATCCAGATAAATGTCTTGAAATGGATTCTCCTTCCCATTAGAAAGCTGTTGAGAAGATTAAAAAAAATGTGATCTTGCATGAGGTCATGAAGTTAATCCCGCTCCTAAAAAGCATTACAAAGATGAAAAAATAGACAAAAGCAGTAAGTGTGTGGGTTTCCCACCGAAAGTACCAATGGAACTCAAACAAGTATGTGCACTTCCTGCAAAGGTGGTGTTAATCAAAAAACATTTTCCTTACCTCCTCCCCCTCCCTCCCAATTATGCTTGGAGAGTTTTTTCCATTAGCCCTTACCAAAAAGCATGAAAAGCTCGTTCCAAAATCCACTGACATCATAGGGAGCTTTTCCAAAGGCTAATGGGCTTTGGGTTCAGGCCCCTGATTTTTATTCCAAGCGTTCACAACAGTGAGTTTAACTCAGTTAGTGTGCTCGTGTGAGCCCAAGATGATTTTCCAACATTACGTTCATTTGGGACAATGTTTCCCCCCAAGCTGTGGGCTTGGAGTGGAGCCTGGTGAGATCCCATCAGTCACTTGAATGGGGACATGAGTAGGGTCAAGCCAGCTGAGCCAAAGTGGATTTTATCTTAGATGTGCTCTTATCAGCATGGCTGAGGGAAGGGACACCCATGGCAGGCAGGCAGCTGCCAAAGAGGGGGTGTCAGTGGCACCACACTGAGATGATGA
Source organism: Phaethornis superciliosus (assembly GCA_023637945.1). Classification (NCBI taxonomy): domain Eukaryota; kingdom Metazoa; phylum Chordata; class Aves; order Apodiformes; family Trochilidae; genus Phaethornis; species Phaethornis superciliosus. The sequence goes on from JAJQWJ010000009.1 coordinate 26,128,149, forward strand.
TGGTGGTGAAGCTGCCCAAAAAAAGGTTGGGAAGTTTGGAAAGTGGGGAAAACCCATGGAAGAAATCTCTGCCACTCTTCAGGAAAGAAGCTGGGCAAGAAGGGTGGATGTAAATGTTTCTGGGCCTTCCTTTTGGTGGTCTTCATCCACTCAGTGTCAGACATTAATCTCTGCTTAATTGACCAGAAGGCCACAGCCCCACGGCATGGGAATGTGATCCCAATTAACTCTCTTCAGGTTCCACATTGAATTTCTGTGTGTTGCCTTGTGGAGCTGCAGAGCAGCTTGTTTTTTTGAGGAGAACATAAAAGAGAGAGGGGCAGGGGGGGGGTGTTAGTTACAGCCATAAATTTTACAGTGCACTGGAAACCACATTAAATGGCAACATCAGTTTATAGATCAACTCTGCAACTGCTTGGTCGTTAAAGTGGTGGTGGTAGATTATTGTGTTGTAGCCTTGTAAAATATGGGCACCGTATTTGCTGGGAGAGAACTTAAAGAGAACAATAAAAATCTCCAATGTCTTTGATTTCTCATTTCTCTTGTGTTACAGTAAGCAATATCACACGATCTGTGTGTGTGTTTTGGGGGGGAGTGAATATTTGCAAGGCTTTTCTCTTACACTCCAGAGGGCAAAGCTGATGAATCCTTCTGATTTAAGGTTATATCAACTCTGTAGCACTCTTTGAGGAGATGGATGGATCATCCCCATATTGCAGTGACCTTCCAGGGACAGCGATGTCCTGTGCCACTGGAACAGTGCCTGGACCTGCATCAGTGGTGCCTGGGCTTGGCTGCTCCTCCTGAGCTGCAGAGCATCGTGGGTCTCTTCCAGCTCAGCCAGACCCGCAGACAAAATTCATGTGCAAAAATAAAACTTGGAAGTGATAAAAAAATGGAATCTCTTCCCAGACAGTGCCTAATCTCTGCCTGTCTTCTGAAAATGTAGACATTTATTTTGGATTATGAAGAGCTGCTTTTGACTGCTTGGCTGATGCTAGAGATGCTGATCTCGTTGGAAAATTCCAGCCACAATATGCTGCCTGATGACCAATAAATTTTGCTTTCATGTTTTCCCTTCCTTATCAGAATGAGCAAGTGGTTTGCAGGACTGGTGCAGTGTTCACTTCAGGGATTAGGGTTAATATACACATTTTTGTCTGCACATGGCACAAAGTCTTTTCTGACAAAGGAACAGTAAGTGCTGCCTCACCACTGCCCTGGCTGAGCAGAGAGCTTTTCTTTAAAAAAAAAACAAAACAACAGGGATATTTCTAGCTACAAAATACAATATTGCCAGTTGAAATTAATTAGCTTTACTGTAGACAAATGGGAATTCTCTCAGAAACATACTTTTGCAGACTAATATGCTAATTGGATAAAAAAAACCCTAACATTTTTAGTGCTACTGCTATGACTCACCACACTTTGCAGAATTTCTCTGGATAATATCCCACTTGCTTTCTGGAGATGAGACAAATTGCATGGCTGTCACAAACCATTGTGGTGGGTCCAGGTGTAGATAGGAAACCAAACACAATCTCCCCTTTTTTATTGTTGATACAGGCTTTAAGAGTGGATGGCAGTGAAACTTCTGACTGGTTTTGGGGTTTTTTTCCCCATATAGGTCAGACCACTAAAGCCACCAGTTAAAATCCTGCTGCAGGAAGAACAAGAAGTTGTCTGAATGACGTCCAGTTTGGTGGTGGTGGCAACCACCAGCATCAGGGTGTCAATCTACACTTGCTGAATGAGTCAATGGGATTGACCTTCCCACTCACTTTCTTAAAGACAGAAAATGAACAATATTCTGGGTGTGTTCTTGGCATTTTCTGCAGCACTCGTCTGGCCACATGGGAGACCTTGCTGTGTATTTGGCTCAAGGGCCAGAAGAGCAGCAGAGAGCTTTCAAGGATGTGGGAAGGAACTCTTCTGTCCCTTTTCTGGTGCCTGTATTTTAAAAAGTGATGTAATCTTATGAATCCACTTTCAAAATAACATAAACACAATTTGGTAAAAATAATCAAACACGTAACACTCCTGTCAAGTTTGTTTTGTTGCTTCCTAACGGAGAGGTTTGTGAAGAATTTTATAGTAACTTGGCCTCTGAGTACCATGGTCAGATACACAGTTAGGGTTTCCTTCACAAAGTAAGGAAAAAGAAAAAAGGGAAGAAGCTGCTGTTTATCTAACACAAAGGGAAAGGGCAAAGAGTCTCTGCTTGAGATGTGTCCTAACATTACATGATCTGACTGCTCTGCAGTGAAGGACCAGGGTGTATTCCTGAGACCTTTTTGGTTTCTTTTTAACATGAGGGAGCTTTGCTTGGCTAAAGGGAGCAAAAAGACTGAAGACCCCAACTACCAACAAACTGCATCCCATTTACAGCACTCTGACATCAGCAAGTGCTCCAACCCTGCCCTGGATCATCCCTGCTGATGCAAGAGCCACTGCTGGTTTCTCTAAGCTGCCATGGCCAAATAATGGTCCTGGAGAACCTCATGGTGGGAGAATGAGTGTGTTTTGTCATGAGTGCTTTGCTACATCAACAGGGGATCACCAGGGACCTTCTGTCAGTGGGGCAAAGATGAAAGATCTGGCAAGGGCTTATCTCAGCCAGGGTAGGAGCACAGGACAAGCATGCTATGCTGTCCTGCTGCAAGGAAAATCATTCAGGAACTGACCTTTGAAGACAAGCAGCTCAGTATCTCTTGGATGACAGATGCTTAAAGCCATCCGGATGGTTCAACCTTCTCATCATTTGGGTGTTGTTCTGTTTATTGCCCTGTTTTTCAAAATAAAGATCTCGTCAGGAAAAGGCTGCAACCCGCCCCTAGCAAGACATTCTTTTCAATTGAAAATTTCCCCTGTCCCCAGCTAAAAAAGCGAAGCTGAGATAAAATCTGACATGTTCTCACCATTTGTCTCTTTGGCAAAAGGAAAAGAGGGGTCATTCCCTTCTGGGCCTGACGTACAGGATGCCACTCGAGCCCTCATGCTTGATAACTTCAACTTGAACTTGTCCCCTTATGTAAATGGGGCTGATTTATAACTTTGCAATACAATCTTAGGACTTTGTATGATTTTTCTGGGTGGTAAGAGGCTGCCCTGCTGTAATAGTGTTGTAAATGCAGAGGTTTTTGCTTGCCAGGTTTTTTTAGCACCAGGGATCAAGGTGTTAAGGCCTAAGGGACCCTCAGGGTGTACAAAACAAGTTTCTGGTATGGTATTCCAGTGACAGAGGGAGCCCAGTGGGGTTTGAGAATGATTTGTAGTTAAAATCCTGATCCCTAGTAAGGAAAAAATCCTTCCAAATCCCCAAAGAAAGCTGCAAAGTCAGGCACTCAGTTTTCCTCTCCCATTAAAAACGTCATAAAGAATATTTTTAAACAAAGAAACCAAAACACAATGCCAGCCTTTGCCAGACACCAGAATTGCTACTAAAGTCTAGGGATGCACTGTCCAAACTCCAGCTTCTTGGTATTTTTCTATGATTCCTCTGACAATCCAGCTTTAGACTATTTATGTCTCCTTACAGCTTAAAATGTGAGCCTGCAGCCACCAGCAACAGGCTCTCCTGCAATTCAAAGAGCAGAAATCAGCATGGATAATCCAAACCACACTACCAAATTAAACAGGTTGCAAGCCCATCCTGGACCTGGATTTCAATTGCAAAGGCTGGGCCATCCATTAGTGGAACAGGGTTATTCTGGCCAGGGCCAGGTGTGCTCCCATAAATCACTGGGATCTCTCTCCTCATTGATGCTGTCCTGCCAAAGATGACTCTTGACCATTGTCCAGTCTTGAATGAAGAAAAAGTTAAATTCAGCCCACATTTCATGGCATAGAGGAAGATCACCTACATCTATCAGCTCATCAGTGTTTTAGAAATACCTGGCTGCAAGATTTCAGAGGTTGAGGTGGTTTATAGATGCTGGTTCTGGGAGTGCTCTGACAATGCCTTCTGAATTAGTCAGAGAAGAAATGCATTATTCCTAAAAGTGCTCTGATTTTTGTTTGTTTGTTTTTAGCTTCATATGTTACATATAATTTCATGTTACATGACTGCAAAACAAAGCCCTTTCAACTTTTATTTACTAAAGATGTGCCTGGCTAGATTTCAGAGACTTCAGATGGCACAAGAGAAAACAAATGAGATGACTGAAAAAAAGCAGAAATTAGCTCTCATCCTTAAGATGGTCCTGGTATATGGTTAACCCAAAAAACCAACTCATCCCTATGGGTTCTTCAGAGCTGTGCTGCATGTTTAGACACTCGGGGTCATTTTGTGTCTTGGCCCTTGCCATACAGAGACCATTCCATAACTCTGCTTCCATATGATAATGATCCACTTGTTTGAGGTAGGGCAAGATTGACTTTCAGGTACAGCAAGAGGAGCTGGACAAATGAGTAATAGTTAAACTCATTCCAGACTATAGCCTCCTCAAGCTGGGTGTGCCACACACTGATTCATAATATTTCCCCCCCCAAAAAAATCAAGGGAGTGAGGTAAAACATCCATTGAACTTACAAGCAAACACCACACTTCCTGCCTTGCATGAATTTCTTGACCACCTCACCTCATTCTGCTACAGCTGCTGAAGCAAAAGTTCACGTGTTTATAATTTTGGGGGTTTCCCAAAAGCAAAACAAGCGACTGGCTGCACCAGTTCAGACACACAGATGCCTCTGGGCAGCCTGACAGGTTGCATGTCTTCTGCTGCTCTGCCCAGAGCTTGGCACTTACTGTCTGGGACCATTCTTGATGGTTAATAGCAGATGATGCTCTCCAGCAACCCATCCCTGTGTTCTCTGTGTAGCTGTCAGAGGTATACTTGGATATCCTACCCATTTATAGAGAAAATGTTCTGCCTAATTTTTTCCTCATCTTTCTTTTGCCCCTTTCAAGCCTTAAAGCATGGAGAGGTTATTTGGAATTGGTATGTGTGTCTTATATTGGAATGATTAATTATTCAGAAATGTTCTGTTTATAATAAAACTACTTTACAATGCTTGGACGTTAACAAGACAGCTTAGAACTGACACAAATGAGAGTTATTCCCACTTTTAAGGGCTATTCATAGTGCCAAAGAAATATAAAACACCTGTGTACTTATTACTCATCACATACGTGCTTTTTATATAGGTATGGATGAGATAAATAGATGAGATTTGCACAGCACAATGCTTAAGCTGTGCCAAGGAAATAAAATTCTCTCTCTAAAGAATCTAACTGCAAAGGCAAAGAGGGGCCAGCAATGAAATCACAGCTAAATGGCTCCTTTGAGCAAGAAGGTGAGTTGGCATCTTTTCCCTGGAAGGCTGCTTCTCATATGCATGGCATTATAAATAAAGAGGCACATGAACCAAGGATGTAACCCAAAGCTGATAAAAACCAGTGGGAGTCCTTGAATTCCAGTAGGCTTCAGAGCAGGTCTGCTGCAGCCTGGCACCCCAAATCTCTAGCCAATGCTGTGGCCTCATCACCCCTGGCTTGGGACATTTCATGCATCCTGCCCCATCCCTGTAAGGCAGTCCTGCAGTTTCTGTGTTACCCACAGGTAGCATGAGCTAGCAGGATGGCTTCTGAAGACCTCTCTGATGAAAGAATTTGGATTGCCAGGAGCTGCAAATGCCTGGTTCCACATGGCTCTGGCCTGGGGACTGTGGAAGGAACCATTGTGTTAGAATAACCTGTGCTGGAAGAAAGAGATGCAACAATTTCATCAAATCATTATTTCTATTGTAACCTCTAGTTGTACAACATCTGAGGACCACTTCTTCTCCAAAGTATAAACCAGACCTCATAGTGAAGGCAAAAATACTCCTCACCATTCACCCAGTGGCAATTTGTAGTAATCAGACCTACATATGCCTAGAGGGGCTTCCCTACTCCCTTGTGTCTGCTCAGTCCCTCTCACCAGGACCAGATCTGCTTTCCTCAAGATCTCACTGATGGATGCTGTTGAGTTATCCTGGGATGAATTAGCACAATTGGGGCTCTTCTCCTTTGTCATTTCCCTCCAGTGACCAAGCTTCACCAGGCTGCCTGGCTCCCTGCTGGAAGGGTGTGCAGAACAGCTCAGATTTGGGCTTGGTTCTTCCCATCTTGGAGTTCCTGGGAAGCAGACATGAGCCCTTGGGATGCTTCACAGCCCAGGAAGGAGGAAAAATTGGGTTCCTTCAGGACTGTAGAAAAACAGGGTCTCATCCTGCATTTCCCCAAAGCTCCCTGAAGCAGATGTGGTTCTGGAAAACAGTTGAGTCTGACAGATCTCCAGGCTTAGACAAAAAGCCATTTGGTCAGAGTATGATCATCCAGCTGTATTCAGGACACAGCTTGCTGATTTTATGGATGCACATATATCTTTTAGGACTAGAAATCAGCGTTGTTTTTGTCTTCATGTGTAATGTTTGACATACGATGTAAATTTACTTTTACAACCTACAGACATAAAAGCTACTGTGGCTTGGACTTAGAATTTATTGTTTGCAGAAAACTAACTACCAGGTTTGTTGATTAACTTTTTTTATATATATACAATGGGAAAGAAAGAATCAAAGTACACGAGTGCAAATTTTGCACTAGATAGAAGTGATTTGATCTTTTAAAATTTCACTGCTGTAACTAAACAATTAATTTGGCTTACCACAGATCACTTCTGTAATTCCTAAAATGTCCTCTGCAACCACCTACTTATCCATAGGCTCAGTTCAATTAATAACATTTCTTAAATAGATTTATTCATGCCGAATTGGTAAATTACAGCCTTACCAGTTCTAAAGCAAGAGTTGTCACTTCTTGAGTACAAGAAGCACACAAATTACTCCTTTTTTTTGCAAGAGCCTAAATATGCAATGGCAAACTCTAAAGTCAATGGGGGAACACCCTAAGACCCTCAGCCTAAAGCTTTAGGGTGGAGGCAGATGGGTTTGTGCTCCCACAAGCTACTCTGCTGTGTGCCCACCACTTGTGCAGTTAATGGCAGAGACTGGGAGGTAGAGACTGGGAGTTAATGGTAGAGACTGGGAGGACACAAACCCCCTCAGCTCTCTTTGTCCTTTTCTGTTGCTGCTCATCTTTGGCTGAAACTTCCTGATCTTTCCTGGCAGAACTTTATAGCTGTTGTTTACATGTGAGGGAAGCGTATAATGGGCAAAACCTGGCCTCTAGTTGTTATCATAGCCTGGTTTATATAAAATTTTCTAGCCTGACTTCATAATTCAAACCATTTTCCTCCTACAAATGCACAAACAAACAAGCTGAAGTTATTGCCCAAGCCATGCATGCAGCTGAGCCAATGTGTTTTGCTTAAAAGTATCGTTAAAGCAATTTCCCATAATGTCTGGCTCAGAGGAGGTTTCTTTTAATGATTTTATTAAAAAGTGAATTAAAGGCCAAAGGTTGCTTTCCTGCAGCCCTTAATTTCCTGTTTCAGTGCCAAATGCTGCACTCAGAAATTGCTGGGAGCAGGAGACAAGGGGGCTCAAGCCTGAGGATCAGTGAGGCTGCTGGAGCTTTGGCTGAGCCAAATCTGTCTTGGCAATGCCATGGGGCATCAGAGAACACAGAGCCAGCTACACAGTTATCAGTTACAAGCATGTAGAAGTGGGAAAATTGACTCCAAACAAGCCCCAAGTGCTCCTTTTAATATCTGGGAGATGATTTTTTCCTTTTCCTGATGTCACTTTGACATCAGAGTGACTCCAGGGAAGGTGGCACAGAGAAGTGGGTCCTGACAACACACGTGCCCTTGGGCATGGCTGGGACTAGTAGCATGAGTTTGCATTTTAATCACCTCTTTATGCAGCCTGGATGGTGCCAATGCTTTATTTCTGCTTCTCAATTTGGTAAGCATGTGTAGCTCTTCAAGGCAAGGAGCTCCTGGTGGGCCAGCAGCTGTGGAGAAGCAGGGTCACTTGCAAAGAAGCAAACAAACTCATGGAATAAGAATAAAGAGAACAGTAACACGCTACAGTCTCCTCCTCCTAGGGTCTAACTGACTCTCAGTGCTTGTAAGAAAGAAAATACAATGCCCCCAACATAGATAATGGATGTTAAACAGCAGAGGTTCAGGGATATGCTTTCAGGGATACCCCATCATTTGGAAAACCAAACATAAATTCCCTCCTGGTGTGCAGGAAAAACTCCATGAGATGCAACTTGCACCTTTGCAGCATTCATGGGCCTGGGCAGCTATTAGAAATGAGCAACATGTTGGTAAAACTTCAGTCTTAAAATACTTTAATAAAACAACCATGATTTACCTCACTGCAGGAGCTATAAACTGCAATTTAATAATGTGTTCGTAAGGGACAGCTTTTTTAGATAAAAAAAACCAATAATGTTCTAGTATTATTAAAGAATTGTAGTATATAAAAATATCTAATTGCTGAGGAAACAGCATGATTATGATTTTTCAGAGATTCAGTATGGGCAAATCATTCTAAGGTGGAAGTTCCTTTTTTATGGTGGACTCTTGCAGTATGGGTCTCATTAAGTTTTCAGCAAATACTGTTCAAAATTTTTACCAGCCCTGCAAATGTTGTTGAGCACATAAGCTTTCATCCTGCTCCAATGATGGCTTCTCAAACAGAGATGACTTTTTTTTTTTTGCATGGGATACAAGGATCTTTCACGTAAAATGAATTTATATCTTATTGGACTAAGTTTCATCCTTTGGGCTCTTGGATTTCCCAGTTCAGTTCCCATAAAATGCCCCCAAAACATCACTTTTAAGCTTGGTACCTGGAGTGGCTTGAACTCTCCAAAAGCTCAGACTGGGGGCAGGTTTAGCCAGAAAAAACCATGCAATTTCTTCTCTGTCTTCCTCACAGTCATCTGCTCTGACACAAAATAGGATTAAGAATCATATAACTGTTTCCAGCTAATAGATTTAGGCTGTGGTTCCAGGATTATTAATACCAGATCTGTGCACTACCAACTCACCCAGGACTATAAATCTAATGTGGATAAGGCATGGACACATGATTGTGTTTTGTCAAATTAGCCAAGGGACATGATATGGAATTTATACCAGCTTTGTACTTCTGTGTTAGCTGCACCCCTGCTGTGGAAAGGCAGAAGATAGCTGGCCTGACAGAGCTAAGACAATACTGATATGCTGAAAAACCTGCTGTTATAGGGGGTTTGTTGTTGTTTTTGATAAATGTGAACCATTAATTAGAGTTTGTCTAAGGCCTAGCAGCACGTTGCTCATCTGGGACATGGTGCTGGTGGTATGAGACCACAAATTTTACAGTGGGGTGCAAGCCACAGCCTTAATAAGAATTTGCACTTGAGCTCCTGTCACATAGTTACCCTTGGAAATCTCTTTTGAGGGCATGAACCATCATTTCCTTATCACATGTCGTGGGATCAGGAGTGCTTAGCTGTGTGCCTATGAGAGGTCTTGCATCTTGATAAACCACCATGCTCTAGAGGACTCTCATGCATGCTTGCTACAAGAAATAACATGCCCAGTTCTCAATAGTTAGCTTTAAAATCCTAGAAAGAGGACTACTTATTTCCTTGTTGCTCTGGAGATAGATTAAATATTAATTCTTGGTGCTGTGGGGGGTTAGAATTGGAAACAGGTTGCCAAAAGCAAAAAGTGGAGCTCTCCTTAACTGTAAGGTCCTCAAACTGTCACCAAAGTGGACCACAAAAGAACCATGGATGTAACATCTGTGTTCTTGCCTGAGAAATGGCACGAGTGACCAAATAATTCTATTTTTTAACTTGTGAGATAAAGTTCTCATGTAACTTTTAGGCTGGTGTGAGAGCATGGCTTGCACCATATCACTGGGAATTGGGGAAATGGAGAAAAAGAGACATAATTGCAGTGTTTGGGTAAATCTCTGCTCGATTTTTTAAAGGAAGGAACCCCACTCTATGAAACACCATTTTCAGGACAAGCCTTTGCAAAAAGATCCAAAGCAGGTGATGATGTGCTCCAGGGAAGCCACTGCAATGTGTTCAGCACCTCCACCTTCCCCAAGAAATGCTGATGAGCTTTTTTTCACACTAACATGACAAGTGGCCCCACTGCAAGTCACTCCTCCAGTGCTCAGCCTCTTCCCTCACCTTCAGGAAAAGAGCTGAGGACTTCTACATTGTCACACATGAAACACATCAGCAGCACTGCCAAGCACTTCTTTGGACATTTGGTCATGCTGGAAAGTGGGAAAAGGTGAAATCTGGAAGGTCCAACATGCTCTGTAAAGCCTGCAGGTCAGGTTTGACACCGGAGTGTAACAGAAGGCTTTGACCCTTAACTTGGAAATACAAAACTAAATTTTCCTCATTTTCCCCCCTCCTGAATCTTCCCTGATTCCCTCCGTGGCTGTTCTGTATTATGATCCCTTTAAATAAGCAGCCTGTCATTAGCTTTTATCCCAGTGCTTGCTCAGCCTGACTAAAGTCTAGGTCTCTTTGTTTTGAAGGCTCACATGGTGTGTAAGTGCCAGATGTTTCCCATCTCTTGGCTCTTGGTGAAATAAACACGAACTGCCATAACCTTCACCTTTCAACTCTTACATTACCTATTCCTAAAGTAGAAAAAAATGGATGTGTATTTATGCAGCAAGGCTTTGAACTACCTTCCAGGTTTATGTCAAAAGTCCTGTTGTCCAGGCAAAGATAACTGATGAGAATAGATTTGGATGTTGCTGTAAAATTCACTAATGAAGGAGTGGTCTTCATGGAGGGAAGGAGTCTGGGGAGTAAGAGGCCATGGAAAACTCATCTGAGCTTCAGATGGAGTCCCTCAGCTCTGTATCCAGCACTCCTGGAAACTGGAGGCACTCCATGGGTGACAATCCAGTTACATTTTATAAAAGCAGCATAATTGTGAAGATTGGCAGTGTGCTGGGATAAGAGTTGGATTTGATGACCCTAAAGGTCTTTTCCAACAAAAATGATTCTATAGTCCATAGGGATTTATCTGATGTGTCACAGCTTTCTGCCCAGGCTATGAAGTTCATCCTTTTAATGTATTTCAATGATTTTTACAACTTTCCTCTCCCTGCCCCAGTAGCAGCAAAGCTAATTTGAAAGGGTCAATAAAGGAATTTTTATCCTTAATTACAACTCACCTAAATTAATCCTTGAGTTATTTTTCTTCCTCCTCTTCTTTTGCTTCTCATTTTGTCAAATCTTTCTTGAAGGCTTTTGGTAGGGCATAGAGGGCTTCTTTAAGTTAATACTCATGTGTCCTGAAGAAGAAGAGAGAATATTTAGCCTTAGAGGGCTGGGAGCAGCTGGCTGATACCACACACTCAAATCTTCCCAGGAAAAGCCACCCAGGCTTGGGTGTCTCACAAGAAAGTCAGACAGCAGCTTTTCCTTTTCCACTTGCTTCAGCAATTAAAGGAAGAACAAATGCTGCAATTAAGATGGCAAAAGCATTTCAGTTGGAATTCTAAGTGGATTATGCAAATAGGAATTTAATTTGTACTAATTCACCTCAGCAAGATGAAGTCTTCCTTTGGGGATGGTATTTTGTTTGGTCACAGTCTCAGCTGAAAGATGAATTAGCAGGGACAGAGAAAGACTTTAGCCACTATTCACTCATGCATACTGAAAAGAATGTATTTTTCCCCCTGTAAACAGACTACTGGCTACTTTTTTTCCCCCAGAAAGCTAAAAAACAGCTTCCCTGCAGACCTGGGAAATCTTTGCAGAGAGTAATCATCCTCCAACTGTCTGTCAGCATTCTGAAATCATCAGCATATTCTCCCAGAGTTTTGTTTCAGTCCCCAATTTGGAGGCCATATATTTTAAAGAGTGACCACTTGACAGGGTGAGGGTCTGATCCACAGTGATTAAGAGAGAAGTTGTAGGAAACCAGAGCCTGAGGGATGTCTGACTCCAGGCCCTGACGAGTCTCCACAGAGCTATAGGAGACCTGGCCCCTTTTATGACCTCTTAGTGTATATTTCCTTCACCAAGTTGACTCAGGTTCCTGGGGTCACTAAAATGTGAGTTATTTCAAAGGCTGGACCAGAGTTTACATGCCATGATCTCCTATAAATTCGTAGTAAGCCACAACTCTCACTTCAGGAGCACTCACTGTTGTGTCTGGAGGGGGATAAAAAAATGGCAGAGAGAGAGACTAATGGTTTTGGGGTCTTCCCATAACTTTTGCAGCATTGTATATTAAGCTCAGGGTTGTGCATCCTCAACCCCTCATTGGGTATGTTCAGGTCATTCATCCATTATTGAAGATGATGCACTGAGTTTCAACCACAGCACACACCCAGGTGCCTTCATCATTTCCTTTTCCTTCCTGAGTGCCTGGTGCCTTTCTGTCTAAGCTCCTATCTAGCAACCTATTAATAGGTTTAGAAATTTCTTTTTTTTCTTTTTTTTTTTTTTTTCAAGTTAATCTTGATCAAAATTTCATGACATCTTAACAAATTCAGGGAAAAAATACCAATGAATTATTCTCACTGCTCATTGTTCAGCATGGATCTTATTAAAAGTCACAGTGATTTGTTATATATATATCCATACAAGGATGTTTAACATATCTATACAAGGCTCAGTCATCTTTGAGGCCCTTCACTGCACTGTCTTCAACATCTCCATTCCCTCCTGTCCAGTAGAGCCCAGCACTGGACCCAGCAGAGAGATGTGCCCCCCAGTACCAAGGAGAAGGAAAGGATCACCTCCCTCAACCTGGCAACCCTCTTCCTAATGAAGCCCATGGCACTGGTGGTTTCTTTGTAGGGAGGGTACCTCTCATGTCATCTTGGGGGCCACCAGAACCCCAGATCCCATCCTTCCCAACTGCTTGGAGTTACTCCCCCTCACTCAGCCCTTCCTTATCCTCAGCATCCTGAGATTCCCCTGGTCCCATTTCTCCAACTTTTGAGGTCCCCCTGAAGAGCAGCAAACCCATCAACCACACTGTGCCATCTGTAGACCCACTGAGAATACTCTCTGTTCCATTCTCCAAGTTGTTAATGGGGTTGTTGGACAGATATCAAACCCTATTACACCTTCCAATATTCATGCTCTCCCTGGCACCTTCCCTGTGACACCGTTTTGTCCCATTGCATCATTTAGCCCTTTGGCCAGAAGCTGGGGGATTGCCCTGATAAAAAGCAGTCCCAAAATCCAGTGCTTTAGAGAAACCAACAGTAATTTTCCTCATTAAAAAAATTATACTTAAATTCCTTCTGGGCATCTCCCTAGCATACTGCAAGAGCAACATACATTTGAACACATTCTAGAATTGGTTTTTATGTTACCTGAAGGCAGTAAATCCCAGAATTACAGATGTTACCTCAGTTGAGAGTAAAGCCATCACCTTTAGCACTGGTTTCAGTAGAAACACAAACACTTTGGCAGTCAAATGACAAAGTTTTATGGCTGTAGCTCTTTGAGACAACTAATAAATATTTGTTTGCCATTTCTCTCTGGGACAACTGTCCACTTGCTAATTTACACATCACCAAGAGGCCATTTAACCCCTGCTTGTAGGTATTAAACTCTCTCTGTTACAGTGGTGTTGAAAATTTGAGCTGTCTGAAGGCCAATAGATGTTTGGAAAGAGAGAGAGGAGCTCAGTCCACAGCAGATCAACCCAATGCAGAGCTTGAGATCCCTCAGGAGCATTAGAGCTTCTGACTTTAGAGCAGTATTCCTGCCCTGAAGGTTGTGTGTAGTGCTGTAGAGCACTTTCATATAGCCCATCATCCTTGGAAAAGGACAGAGCTTCATCTTCACATTTCTAAATATTCTTTAGCTTTTCTTTGCCCTCCTCTTCTGCTGTCACAGACAGGCCAGAGCAATCACCCTCACTGATTTTTATCTTATCCAAGCTTAGCACATACCCAAATTACTCTCCAACCATTTCCACACTTTAACTGCATGAGTTAAGTTTTCAAAACCTCTCATAACCTTCAGCCTGGGGCTCAGGTGCCCAGCTCGTCCCTGGACTTATTAATAAATGTACATACATCTCAAGGGTTTTATGGTTTTATGTTCTTTGAACACTTCATCTGTTTCCCTGGAGATTCGTGCTTCATCATTTCCTCTCTGTGGGTCCCTGCCTGATAACCTGACATTTAAAAGCCTGTGAATTAGTTGGCTGTAATTGTTTATTTCTTTTTCTTCCTGTTTGCCTCGAAAAACCTGCTCTCTGGACTATTTGCTATTAAAAACTTCAAGAGGAATGCACTTGCAGAATTTATTTTTGTTGTTGTTAATTGCCTCTCTCCGTGGATTCTCTCTGCTTTCCCCAGACCTTGTAACCAAGGTTTTCCCTTTAGATTTAGCACCTAAGTGGGTGCAATAGAGCTGTAAGCAACCCAGACTTTCTACAAATGAATGTGCATCCATGAAGGATGCACAGAAGAGGCTGAAATGTGAGTAGCATCTTCAACATCTGCCTTGGGCCAGCTCTCCAAAAAAGCAGCATCAAATGCCCAGGCCTTAGCATAGTTGAAAGACTTCATCTGTTCCTTTGGAAAGCAATAAAAATGCAAGGAAGCATCAAATCTGAGACACCTGCAGGACCTGACCCTGGGCTTGATGCTGTGGGAGCTGCAGAGTACTAAGTTTTTACCAGGTGCCTTCACATGAAGGTCACCTTGAAGCCTCCTCCAGCTTTGCCAGCAACATCACCATTCATGTCAGTAGGAGACAGGTGGATACCTGTTCCTGGGAACAACTGTTTGGCCAGATGATCCTAGTGAAAAAACTTATGAGTGTTTTTCCCAGTGCCTGCTGAACTCCAGCCCCCTGATTCCTGCTCAGACATCACAGAGCATTTGTACACAAGCCCTGCAAAACACTTGAAAGATGACATTTTTTTATGGCTTCCCAGGTGGCCTCCCTTGCTCTACTGACTTATGAATTCACCTCCAAGCTCAACAGTGTGTTTTTTCCAAAGAACAAAATCTATTTGCACCCGAGGAACCATCTCCCCCACACCAGAACTCTGCAAGTGAACCATCTCCACCCCAGCTGCTGTCCAACCATAGCTCTTGAGCTACAGATTCACCTTTTGACAAAAACACCAAAGCTAAGATTCAAAAAATCTTCTTTATATTAATTTTTTTTGTATAGCTCCCAATAACTGTAAACTATAGAGGAGCAGAGCTGCAAAGCTGGCCATTAAACTGTCTGCTCCTTCCTGTTTGAACAGGACCTCTCCAGGGTTTTTGCTGCCTCAACCACCATGGATCAACATCCAGGAAGGAAGACGTTTCTAAGGAAACCGGGGAGGCTTTCCACCAAGGTGGTTGCATGAAAGCACTGAAACTGGTGAGAGTGACAAAAAGCAGTTCATTGGATAATGTAGAAAAAGGTAAAAAGTTATTGCATGCAGACTGTTTTTATAATGAGGCCATTCAGGCATAAAATCCCTTTAAATAGGGAGTTTGTTTCCACGTTGCAGAATTATTTTCGTCCCACTCTTTCAAGGAGGAGTGTATCTAGGCACGGGGGTGTATAAATAATAAACAGCCCTGGGGACAAGGCATTTTTGCTTCCCCCCCCCCCCCCTTCTGCTTCGTATCCTGTTGCAGTTGGTCTCAGGCTGCAAAATGAATTTTGTTTTTTGAAATAATATTATTTACTTTGAGTGCAGTCCTCTGCAAGAGGCCCTGAATTCTCTTCTGCAGTTGCAATGTCTCAAACCAGACAGGAGCTTTCCAGTCCTGCATTTTCATTAAATGCCTTTGGCTCTGGGCTGTGGGGCAGTTTGCTCTGAGGACAAGTACAGTCCCGTTAGCTCAGGGACCTCCAGAAAGTTCTGGGTGTTCATCCAGTGTTTGGACTGGATGGGAATGGGCATGGGATATCTCCATGGAGACCAGAGGGACAGGATCCCTGTGGAAGTGGGGGATTGGAAGGGGGTGATAGCCACCCCGTTGGAGATTCACCACAGGGAGACTCTCCAGCCAGACAGAACAGGTTCATTTTTTGTCTCGTGTGATGTTGAGCATTTCTGACTGTATTTTTTAACAGTAACTGCATCCAATATCCCATCCAGCATGACCAGGAGGTAACATCAGCTCCTGCTTCTCCTCTCACAAGGTCTCATCCTGCCCACCGGGAGCTTCTCAGCTCTGTCCCCATAGTAATGTCATGAACATGCCATAGGCAGCTGCTTAGAGGAATTAAGTTCTGACCCACCAGCCCAGACCTACTGCTGAAGGTGGTGCCCAGCAGCCCTGGACAGACCCTGCAGGTGATTTAGACCTCACAGGAGGGGTGGAAGGAGGCTGAAGCACCCATGGGACCCAACCCATTCACCACTTCTCCCCTGTAAGTTTTGGGGTGAGAGTTTGGGCACATATTACCCATGGCTTGCAATCATTTGATCCCAAGGGTTCTTGGTTTGAACCTCCATCTCTCTCAGAAATGGCATCTGTCATTTTCTTGTGACATAAACCTGTGTTTTTACCCTGTGCTTTAGACTTTTGCTTTAGGCAAAAGCAGAACCAGACTGAATAAACAACTAATATTTAAGAGGCATGAAAAATTGAAGATTGCTTTTTCTAATTTGGTTGTAGTCTCAGGCTTTTCCTATAGGCTTGACAGGAGAGAAAGAAAGAAAGTGGGGAGCTGCTTCTTCCTGCCTCTTCCTTGGATTGCTGCCTGTGCATCATCAGGGATGGATGATGGAAGTGGAATTGGATTTGGGTATGATAGGGCAGGATTTGGGTATGCAAGGGAGACTCAGGGCTCAGTAAAGGGATCCCAGAAGGATGGAACCCAGAGCAGGTGGCTCACAGAGGGGGCTACCAGGGACCTGCAGCATGGAAAGGGGTTGGGTTCAATGGGCTCAAGGGCAAAGCCTCCATCACGTTTGCTGCAGAGGTCCTAGGGTTGTAGCAGAAGTTTGAGCCCAGGGGAAAATAAATTAAGGAAGGATCAGCCTGAAATGATCCAGACATCCAATAAAGTCCCTGGTTACTGGAGGGGGAGGGAGCAAAATTCCTTCAAGGAGCATGAGTGATTAGGTCTAAAAGCCATGTGCCAACCCTCATCCCTGGCTGCCACTGCTCAAGATAAAATAACAGGGCATCTGCTGGAGCAGAGGTCCTCCCAGCCTGAAATCTAATTTCTCTGCTCCAGGGGCTTAAGTGCTGGTTCAAAGGTCAGCAGGCAACACCAGTCACTGAGCAAGGATGAAGCTCATTTTCCCTCAAAACACAGCCCCCAGAGCAGGACCCTGTGCTTAGACCATCACACCCAGTTGCTATCTGCAGAATCTCAGCAGGGAAGGAGATGTTTGGAGAACAAGAACCCAGAGGGATGGTGCCAGGGCAGATTCTGGTTGGGTCACTGCACTGAGATAGGCATTTCCCTTCAACTCACTGCAGCCAAAAAACTTTAAAGTACAGCCCTGCAAAATAAATCTCAGCAACTCAAGATAACCCTGAGGGAAGTCCCCAAGGCTCTCTTCTTTCACCCCAAAACTCTGTATGTCTTTGTCCATATTTTTTGCTACCCAAACTGTGCCTCCACCTGTTAATGGATGATCTCTCTAGGTCTCTCTTCACTCACACACACACACAAAGTTGTGTGGTTTTTTTTTTTCAAATGGAAATATGAGTATTTGTTGTTTGAAAGGCCCTTTCATTTGAGTTGCAGGCCTCTGGTTTCTTTGGACTGGAAGAGCAATAGTTAATAGGGTTGAAAGTATGAAGTACAGCTGGGACAGCAGATAACCAGTATATCCCTGGGCCCTTGGCACTGGGATGTCCCTTGTCCCTACTGGAAGGAGGCTGAGCACCAGCAGAACCTGGTCTGAAAAGGTCATACACTGCTAGGCTGGAAAACAGATTTGGGGTTTTTTTTCCCCCCCCAGATAGTATGGAAAAA
Source organism: Phaethornis superciliosus (assembly GCA_023637945.1). Taxonomy (NCBI): domain Eukaryota; kingdom Metazoa; phylum Chordata; class Aves; order Apodiformes; family Trochilidae; genus Phaethornis; species Phaethornis superciliosus. The sequence goes on from JAJQWJ010000009.1 coordinate 26,145,994, forward strand.
CAGTGCAAAAAGGCATGAAATGTAAAATGAGGACCCCTTTATCAGTCAGGTAAAACTACAGAGAGAATTAATCCAGCATAACACTTGTATTGGAGGACCATTAGATGAAAGAGCACTAGAAATTTTGGAAAAATCAACCAAATAGGATGCTAAGGAGCTCAAGACCTCTTTCAGATTAGATGTCAGTCTTCCTTTCCCCTGGGCCATGAAGTTCCAGCCCATCCTCTTCACTTACACACTTTTTTTGTGCTCTCCTTACCAAAGCACCTATTTGCTTGCCCTGGAAAAAACCACAGCCCCTCCCCAGGAAGAAACAGCCCACAAAAGGCAGACAACTCCAACCCAAAAGCTCTCAGGGGCTTGTTTGAGGTGCTCAGCAAAGCATTTAAGGCTTTGAAATGTTTGCTCATTAGAAGCAGGAGCAGCTTTTTTCCATTACAAAGTGATCTATTTCACAGTTTTCAGCCAAAAGTGTCAAGCAATCAAGCAGCTGTGAGGCCTTAACAATTGCTAATATATTTCAGCACCTAATGAATCTATGCAAAAAAAGGCAGGTAAAGGATAGGAACAGCTCACAGTTAACTCCTGCCCTCCCCTTGCAAGGATTTTTTTCATCCCCTATCTCCCAGCTTTGTGTTTTTACCGAGTGGCAATTAATTAAAAAGATCAAGATAGAAGAAAGATGGAAACCTTATTACTGGTGTTGTATTTCCATACTACTTTTGCCCAGAGAAAAAAGTTTCCCAGGAGATCAGCTAATAGTTAAGGTATTAAAGGCTTCTAAACTGGAAAGGTTATTTGCAAGGTCAGACAACTTGACTAAGCTGGTAGTTTCAAAATTATCCTGTTGTTCCTTTACTAATTCATCCATCAAAATGACAACTTTTAAATTGTAAGTGAAAGTGGAACAGATTTAAATTCCCATCATGGAACCCCTGCAAGAAAACTGGACATTACAAGCCTCTAAGTGTAGTAAATTTTAAGCAAAAATAAAACAATTTGTTCTTGTTATTCGAAGTGCTGATTTACTACAACTTTACAAAGAGCTGAGCCACCCTTCCCACTGCAAAGGTCCAATCTAACCAGCTTCTCCCAGGTGTGCTGAGCAGAATAACACAACATTAACCTCCCAGTTATGTTCCCACTCCCAGTTAAAGGGACAAAGGCACTTCAGGAAGCAAATAGAGAGGAAGGGGAGATAAAATCCAGGGCTTTTCTCACAGATTCCCTAACCAAACCCAGAACTTCTCAGGGGGAAATAAAAAGAGCCATAAGAGGAGGGCTGAGCTCCTGCACCTTGTCTCAGGACAACACTGAATCCCACCTGGATTCAGGGCAGCTCTGTGCCATTTACAAGAGCTGTTCCCAGCAGAAATGCTTGGGACCAATGATGAAAAAAGACCCAGGGTGTGTTGTTCCCCTTCTGCTTCATCTTTTGAAGTCCATCACCATCAATATTTACATCACTCAGGTCTGATGTCACCTCTAAGGGTGGGTGGGGAGGGTTTCCAGCTTTGCCATTCAGCTCTTTATAAGCTTTGCAGTTATTCTTAACACCAAGAGCAACACGTGGGGCACTGCAGAAGTTGCATTTGAAATATCCTCCTTTGGAGAGGTTGAGCACCTCTTACATTTGAAGCCAGGTGCAGGGAGGAATATTTGCTGCTTTTCACAGGGAGAAAGTGGGGTGTGAAGTTGGGAGGGGTTAACTCAACCTGCAAAGCAGTAGTAGGCTGACAGGTCCAACCAGGACTGGATGACTTAGCAGAAATGCCCATTATGGTTGAGATGAGGCCCTAAACCATCAGTTTTATTTACAGCTGAGGTTGTCCCTGGGGTTTTGGCTCTGTGCTGAAGCAAGAGGAGCAGGAATCTTCATGAGCAGGGCAGAGCTGCTCCTCCAGGTTAGCATCCGCTTGCTCTTACTGCCTGGCTCCCACAGGTTCTCCCACATCTCCAAAGTGTGGCAGATGCAGATGTGCTACTCTGTGGGTAAACTGGTGTAGGAATGGCTCCAGAGATGCAGTCCCAGTTACAGCCCAAGTGGTTCCAGACAGGGGTTTGCCAAAAAGCCTTCTCCAGAAAACAGGTTCCTCTAGGAGCATCAGAGCAGGCATCAAAGAACAGGTCATTACTATGGAAAAAAGCATAATCTTGAGCATCAAACTTAGTCCTGCAACCAGGAGGGAAAAGCCCTCAGCTTCAAAAAAAGTGCTTTCAGCCTCAGAGGGGATGCTTGGGAGGCCCAAACCTCAGAGACCTTGAGGCTTTTCCATCCTGTGCACAAGAGCTGTGTCAGCCCAGGGAGCTGTGCTCTCCAGGCCAGTCCCATGCTGTCAGAAATCTGTGTGCCATCTCATCACCAGCTGCCTCAAAATCATCTGCTTTTGGGGGCAGCAGTGGCAAACCTTGCTTTTTTTCCCATCTGGCCCCTCTGTGTCCTCCAGCAAAGGATTCAGCACTTGTGGCTACAGCTGTAGCAAAACCCATATGTCAAAGCTTGGATCATTTTCTTTCTCAGCCAAGGCATCTGGATCTGTGGCTTGTTCAGCTAATAGCCTTGCTGGCAAGCTGGCAAGCAGCTCTGGAGCTAAATAGTGACAGGGAAGCTTGGGGAGGAGCTCACCTGTCCTACAGCGCACTTTTTATTCTTTCTTTGGAAAAGATGGGACTCACTGACATAAATTTCACAGACATGCAGTGGAAAATGCTGCTGGATAATAACAACCTCCTTTCAAAGCCTCTGCTATCACATCTCCTGCTACTTCAAGAATTACTCCCGTCAAGATAATGTGTTTATAAAGTTGGGGTTTTTTTCACCAGGAATCGGTTGCAAAATATTCAAGGAGCAGGACATATGGAAATCATATGAGGTTTTACTGCAGTACCTCTGAAAGTGATCTCCTTAAGAACAAGGGGGCTCAGGAGTCACAGGACACTGTTTAATGCCATTGCTGAGGCATCACCCAGAGGTGAGGGACAGGAGGAGGGTAAATGTGAAACAACTCAGCCTTTCCTCTTTGGTGGGATCACTGGAATTTGGGGCTGGTTAAAAATCTCCCATTGAACTTTTTTCAGGGAGAACATGGGGTATGGTTATGTCAAAATCATCTGTATTCTCCAAAGATTTGTTTTTACAAAAATCCACCTCCAGTGTTGAACAGACCAGTTCTCTGGATCCAAAACCTGATGAGGGGATTTCTAACAATGATGAGCACAGCATCACCCCTTGTGGTGACATCAGAGTCCCAGAATGGGTTGGCTTGGAAATGACCTTAAAGCACATCTAATTCCAGCTTCCACTAGACCAGGTTGCTCCAAGCTCCATCCAGCCTGGCCTTCAACACTCCCAGGGATGGGGCAGCCACAGCTTCTCTGGGAAACCTGAGCCAGAATCTTCACCACCCACAGAGAAAAGCATACCTAATGTAATGTCTGAGTTGCTGAGTCAGCACTGCTGCCACCGAGCTGGAAATGAGACATGAATGATCACATGAGCAGGAGACTTCAGGAATGAGACTCTGACCTCATCTCTTCCCACCTCTCATTTCTTGTCTTGCACAAATTGCTCCTTATCTAGCTCCAGCCATGCCTACTGCCTCTGAACTCTCCTTTTCCTAGATTTCCTCCATCCTTAGCATCTCCATACTTTTTTTTTTTTATGTCAGAGAACAGAGCTCTGTTACAGATCAGCTGCAGAACCTACCTGTGGCTTTGAAGATTTATTTTTTTTTTTATATGGCAACTCCAAAGCAGTATTACACCAAGACAGCTCACGTTTGGTATATGAATTTTGCCTTTGCTCTTCAGCAGATGAATGAAGCCTTGCACCCAAGCAGGCTTCAACAGGTAAGAAAATGCATCAACCAAGCTGATAGAAAAGCAGTCCAACCTATGGGCAGAAAAGTCATTTGCTTCAGAAGGCCTGAACCAGGGCAGGTGGAAAAAAGGAAGAGAGCCAGAAGGAAAGACAGACATCTGTCCTACAGCCACACCAGCAGTGATGGGTTTCTTCAGACCAGAGCACACACTCTTCTACCTGGATAATTCTGCTGTCACATGCCCCACACCAGATAAAACCATACAATAAAGTTTCCAAGCACCAAAGGTGGCTGGTGATCAGGTAACCTGACACAGAAGTAGTTTCACTGGGGAATGCATGGTGTTAGACTGGAACATGGGGACAGCTGCCTGCAAACACCCTAAAGGATACAGGCGTTTTGTGCTGGGGGAAGAGCAGTTTGCTATTACAGCAGGACCATCAGGCTTTGCTGCTTATTTAAGTCTTTCCACTGAAGTTCCATCATTAAAACTTTCCTCACTTGTAGTGTCTTGGGTGGGTAAATGGCTTATGTTTTTGTTTTTAAACAGGATGAATTTTTCCTAGCACCTTTAATTTCATCCAAGATACCCTGCCTCAGCTTCTGGAAGAAATGGCTGAGCAGACATTTGTGTTCTAGTTGAATATCATGAAGCCTGTAAACAGCAAGCTTTCTTCAGCATGTGGGTTATTATTAAACCAGAAAACATATGTGAATAATTGAGAAAAGGGATCCAGCATTTAGCTCAGAAAATGTGAAGTCAGCTTGCTGTGAATAACATATCTCTGAATTCTGACCTGTTGCTGACAACAAATATATTTCACTATTACCTGGATAGCAATAGCAATGACTGGTGGGGTTTTTGGTTTTTTTTTTTTTTTACTCCTCTAAATGAAAGCCAGTTGAGAAAAGTTGGCAGCAGACAAATGATGCTCATTCCACCCCTGTTTTTACTTAATGGCAGATATCAAGATCCTCAGCATTCATTTGTGACATTCCGATTAAAAACATATTTCTTATCTGGCTCTTTTATTCCTACAAATGGAGGATGGAAATAAATCTGTGCTGCTGGAGCAGTGAGCAACAGGAAGGAGAAAAGTTGGCCCCAGGCTCGAGTCCACTGAGCTGTGCACCTGCCTGGGCTGAGCTTGCCAGGCATCACCTTCACACAGGGAACTGCCAAACCCTAATCCTTAGGGAGCCAAAATACACTGGACTCAATAATAATAAATAAAAAAAAGATGCAAAACCCAAAGGTGATATGTGACACCATTCTGCATTCAGCCTACCCAGCACTGGTCATGCAATGCTCCAGGAGGCAATTCCAGGTGAAGGGAAATGCAAAGGGGTTTGAATGGCAGCAGAGCATGCTGATCCACCCCCCTAGGTGCTCCACTCCTGGCAGAAATCCATCCTATTAATTCAATATATAAGTATATTAATCATAGAATTGCTTTGGTTGGAAGAGACCTTGAAGAAAATCAAGTCCAATCATTAACCCAACACTGCCAAGGCCACCACTAAACCGTGTCCCTCAGCACCACATCTACACAGCTTTTAAGTACCTGCAGGGATAGTGAGGCTACCACTTCCCTGGGCAGCCTGTGCCAGGGCCTGACAACCCTTTCAAGAAAGAATTTTTTCCTAATACTCAAACAAAACCTCCCCTGGCACAACTTGAAGCCATTTCCTTGTGTGTGTGTGTGTGTGTGTGTTTTCTTCTGAGCAGCATCATGTGATACATGAAATGCAGAAACCATCCTACCCAGATCCAGTCTCTACAATTAAAACTATATGATGAATTAAAATTTCATATGAAATTCTAGCTTTGGGGAGCACTGGAAAACATGTCTTTCCCTTTTTCTCCTTCATCCCCATTAAGGCTTTTATTGGGGAAGATGAGTAAATGTTTCAGTCTTTTCTACTATGGAAGAGAGGTGTTTTTTTTTAATCACACATGTTTCTGAGATTAAATTGCCTCACCAGATTGGTTTAGAGTACTATAAAACCTGACCTGGAATGGTTATTAAGATGGGACAACACAGTGAATCAGATGAAATTTAATGACAAATCATTTTTTCTTTACATTACCCAACCATGAGTTTGAGGTTATGCTTTGCCTCCAGTTGATCTGAATTTTTCTATTTTCTTATCTGTCCTTAGGGCATGGACAAAGCCTTACCTATTTATCTGGAGTCAGTAAAGAAGAAACAACTTCAGGCTTCTAAGATCTAGAGCTGGGCTACTTCAGCAGCATGCTATAGGTAACTGCTGTGGGGGATTAGGGCAGGAGTTTTAACAGTGACAGGAAAAATCCCTAATCTTTCCTTGCTATGGCATCACCTAAGAACCAACTGGGAAAAAGAGGAATAGAAAGAGAAGAAAAACACTGGGTGCCTCATTATTTCATATATATATATATATATAAAATTTCTTTTTTTATGGCCACATCTTAATTTTCTCCTTGTAAAATCCATAGGTAAGAAGACAGTTCTTTAGCCCCAGGAGGAGATAAATGTATCAGAAGAGAAATCCCATCACTCCTCCTACACCAAGTGGCCAAAACCCATTGAGGTCTCCTAAGGAGGGACCAAGCTGCAATCCTCCTTCTTGAATTTAAAGGCAAAAGGGAAATCTTGAGGTTATAGGAGCTGACTGATGGGTGTTTTAGGCTGTGCCAGAGCCACACTCACTGCAGGGGCTTCAAAGCCAAACCCTGAGATATTCCAGCCTGGATTTGCAGGGAATAGCATCCCTTTCTCTCCCCTTGCAGGACTCCCTGAGGAATAACAAGACACTTTATCCCACCACCAATCCTCTATTGCTCCATTTTGCTTTCAGCTCTACAAGGACAACATGGGGTGAATTGATCAGACAAAACTGATGAGACCACCAGGCAAAGTTGGGGTGAAAACAACTTCCAGATTTACTGCCACCTCTGCCTTTATACCCAGCTGAAATCACGGCTTGACTGAATGAACACAAGTAACTCAGGAAGGTACAAACCATTTTGGAGCCAGGCTCTTTATGTAGTTTTTGTTTGTGCTATTTTTCCATCGTGTCTGAGCATAGTATTAATTTTGTGGCAAAGTGAATGCAAGACTGAAAATTTATGATTTTTTTTTACCTGAGAAAAGACATTAAAGTACTTTCTTTGGCTGCCCTTCTTACCCTGCAGAAATTATTTATCCAAGCACAACAACAAAGTGGGACAGGGGAGAAATAAAAAGAGGAACTGCCCACAAAAATCTTGACTCCCTTGAATGAAGACACCAGGAAAAAAAAGCAGCCCCTTGCTGTGTTCTCAATGTCAAAGGGAAGGTGTCAGCTTCCACAGCATCTCCAAAAAGCTGCAAAGTTCAAGCTGCAAAATCCCTCTCCCATGGTTTTCAAGGCCATAAAGCAGGCAGGAGAGAGAAGGATTCCTGTTTAAAACAGCTCTGCCTGTAGCTCAAATGCATGTAAATCCCAAAGAGCAAGTTGTTTCCTTGATTCCATGAAAATAAAGCAGAGAAAACACTTGGGAAAATGTGAGAGCGCATCATTGCCCATGGGTAGGATGAGAAGGGGGAGAGGATTTTTTTTTTTTTCCCCTTCAGTGTCTACCACAAACTGCTCTCTTTAGGTTTAATAGAAGAGTCACATCTTTTCCCAGCTCCCTGAAGTGATGGGAGCTTTGGCTGGGAGCTAACTGGGATGTGCACAAACCCCACTGGTGACTGTAGGTTCCACAAAAAAAAAAAAGAGCTCAAGTTGCAAAAAATAATAATAAAAAAAAAGTGATTTAGGAGTGAAACATGAGAGAGGTACGTAGGCTGCTTGACAGCTCCAAGCCTACCAGCAAGGCTGTAGAAAAAGCTTGGACTAACTTCTATCCCCAGGAAAAACCAGGGAGGACTGGAAAACATGGTCATAGAAAATGATATTTGCAGAGTAACCAGGGGAGATGGGAGCATTTGGGAAAGCAATCTGTGCAGATGAGCAAGGAAGCACAAGTGACACCAGCAGCACAGCTCATCAAGCAGAATCTGACATGAATAAACCAGGAGTGGAGGAAAGGAGATAAGCCCTAGCACAGCTTTTGGCAGGAGGGTGCTTTTTGTCTCTTCACCAAGAGTAATCCGGCCACCAACAAAAATCTGACATCTTTCCCTTGATTTTAGCCAATTAAAACCCCAGTCTTCACTCCCATAGATTTCAGGTGGTGCCATACACTTATTTGAGTGATCCTACAGGACTATAAGCAAGCAGTAAGGCATTTCCACCTCCAGCACAGGCAAAGGAAACAATATCATCCCAGGGGAGCCCGTGGACCAAGAAAATGAGAAATGGGATTTTCAGAATGACTCTGAGCTAAACAAGGTCTGAGCTCACTGAAGTTAATTGCAGCTTTACTCCTGGTATCCACAGGAACATCATTACCATGGATCAAATGGCTTTGTCTGGAGAAAAAGCCTAGTGAGGAGAGGCTGTGGGAACTGAGGTTTAGTTTGGAGGAGACCTTATCTCCTCTCTCAGATATTGATACATATATTGTTCAATATATATATTTTATTCAGGGTTAAAGGGGAAGATGAGGAAGGTAACAGCTGGTGATCTCTGAGGTCTTTTCCAACTGTGACAATTTTGTGATAGTCCCAGTCAGGGCAGGGGACAGGCAATATATCCCATATGGATACAACCAGGCAGGCTGGAAGAGCTGTCTCCTGGATTCCAGCCTTGCCAAAGCATCTTCTTAGAAATGACACAACTGGTGAGCTCCATGGGGCACCAGAAACAGACCTGCAAGGACTATCCATCTCTCCTCCCCCCCTGGGAAATAGCTCAGAAGACAAAACCTGAAAGTGGAAAAGCTGAAAAGTGCCTGAGGTAGTAGGAACAGACCTTTGGAGAGGAAAGCAGGTGACTTCTAGGGTGAGAGGACTGGTATTTGCACAGTAAAATCCCAGAATGTGGAATATTGGATTCCCCTGAACCCTCTCAAACCAGGAGAGAAGGGAGAAAGCCCTAAGGAAATCCCTGATGGGAAGAAGTTGAGCCAGCAGAACTGGCCAGTTCCAGACCCTATGAACATGAATCCCCAGCTGAAATTTAGTCCAGACTACCAGGCTTTGCAAGCCTCCATCAGGTTGGTCCCAGCCATGTGTGAGCCAGATACCAGCTCTGCATCTCCTCCAGAGGAGAACTCTGGTAGCTCTCATGTGGCCTTTTCAGCTTCTGGTTTTCAGAGGAGCCAAGGCTGACTTCTCAGAGGTGTTGAGCTCTGGCTGGCTCAGATTCAGGCCATGCATTATCCCTTGGGGATAGGCAGCCCCCAAAAAGCTGAGCTGATTTTCAGAGAGGAACTTCAAGCAAAGGAAATTAATTCAGTGCTGTACACTGTATACAAGCTTTTTAAAGTGCTTTTTGTTTTAAAACGTAGAATTCGTGTTTGCTTGAAACTGATGGGTTTTTTTAAAAGATTCATGCATGCAATGGAAGGAAAATGAGTAAAATAAACAATATCAGAAGTAGTTTTGACAGTCAACACCCACAGAGAGAAGATCCTCCTGGATATCTTGCTTTGCAAAGGTATCAGTACTCTGCAGCCCTCTAAACTCTTCAATTCCTGTCTTCAGGGCTGACTCTAGGGCCAAGTTCAGAAACCTTTATATGGGGGATGCCTAACCTTATGAAGCCAGCAGAGAAGCACTGCAAAAAGAGCTAGGAGAGGTGCCCAGCACACACACGAGTGTGATGGGACCTTTTCTGCCTTCATCAGTCAGAAAAGCAGCTGCTCTGATAGGTAATAACCCTAGAGGTGCAAGCAGAACAATTAGCCAGCCAGTCACCCATCTCCAGAGCATCATCCATCCTCAGAGCAGTGCCCAACAACACTCCTGGGGCAGAAGGTTTTTGCCTTTCCCCTCCTCACTGGGTTGAAGTGACAGCTCCATCTCCCTGCTGGCTCCCACAGCCCAGCCACCCATTTCCACACCCAGCCACTAACTCCCTCCTTGCCTCAAAAGAATTCAGATGCTAGGAAATTTATTTTTTTTTTAAGCAGTCCTTGCTTATTAGTGACCTTCAGGCACCAGAGTTTTCTGCATTGTCTCTTTCTCTGTCTTCGGGTCATTTCCTAGCCACAGGAAACAAGAACAGGATGGCCAAGTTTGCATGAAATATCTGTTCTTGCCTGGGAGAAAACACAGACTGCTGACTCAGGTTAGGCTGACAAACAGTCCAAACACTGCAAAATATATAAAACCAGCAATTCCTCCAGCTGCTCATTTTCCCACTCTAACCACCCACCACAGCTTGTCTCTGGAAATCACCCACCTTGAGGAGCTGCTCTTGGAAAGCAGCAAGGGAAAACATTTTGGAAGGCAGAGGATGGCAGAGGACATCCTTACACCTCACCTCCTGATGCAAGTCAGAGCTGTAAAACATGGTGGGTGGAAGATGGCCCCAATCACAGCCTTTTGGCAGGTTTTTGAGGTACATATGCACTAGGGGAGGCTGCCCTGAGCTGTACTCCTTAGGGACCTTTCCTTCACAGGAGGAAATCAACTTCTCTTCCCCCTGACATCTGGGAGCAAGCTGAGGTTGCCCCATACCACACAGCTTGGCTTCCTAACACTGTGGGGAGGAAAGATCATCTGAAATAGGCCAAATGATAACTCTCAGTTTGCCCACAGCTCTTACCTCTGGGTTCCAACCACTCAGCAAAAACCAACAGCATATCTACCCGGCATGATCAGAAAAGCCAAATTCACTCACCCGTCCTTTTTAGTCTCCACAGGCACTCCAAAATGAGTCCAGCATCCCAGGGACAGTCCACAATAACCTTGGAGCAGCCAAGCAAGTCCTACACTGAAAAGCAGGAGAAGACAACCTGTCTCAGTGAACAGCATTCTTCTCCAGCAAGAAAATAGGCTGCAGGAGGAAATACAAACCAACCTCAACCCAGCCAGCAAAGAACCAAAAAAAAAAACTTGCTCAGGAGCTATTTTATATTGAGCACCATGGGAAGGAGCACTCTAATTGGGACATTGAGATCACCTGAACCTACTCCTCCCAGTAAGGCTCAGCTACTCCTCATTGTAGCTGCCACATCAACAGAGTGGCAGCAGCTGGGGCAGGTCTTGGAATGTCTCAAGCCAGGCAATTTCTATCCTGGTCCTCTCAAACCAGGTCATGTTCCCAGTCTGTGTGTCTTGTTTGAGGCTGCCATAGCTCAGGAATTCATCTTCGGATGAGCTGCTGCTTGCCCAGAGTTTGTCACTGCTTTCAGCAGAAAAATCCCTCAAAACATTCATCATCATTATTGTAACTGTTATTGCAATTGCAGCTCATTCCCAGGAAAGCAACATAAATTTCTCACGCAGCAGTCCCTGATAAACCACCAGCAATTTATTTTTTTTTTTAAAGATACATTATTTCCAACATGAAGAGGATAAAATTCCTGCTCCTTAGGCTGGGGGGGGGCTCAGGGCCATGTCTATGTGTAAGCAGCAGGCTGGTCTGAGTGCCAGCACTGGGCTCTGTGTAACCCAAGTGAAAACAGCCAAAGGTAATTGGGAAATAGATGTCAGCAAATCATCACAGGCCTCCTTTGACACATGTTTTTAATTGCTTTTGAAAATAAAAAAAAAAAAAAAAAAAAAAAAAGAAAAAAGAAAGAAAAGAAATAAACCCCGTTATGAATAATCTAATAAGCTCCCAAACCACCTGTGAAACGTGGCTTCCCAGCTGCAGAAAATTGAAGGCAAGAATAGAAAACAGAGAGTTCTCTGAGGCAACACACATCCACATTAAGATGAGAGTCATTCCAAAGCCCCAGAAGAAAAATGCATTAATGCCATTTTTGGCTCCCGGCGTACATGGCACTCTGGAAAAGGGAGGAGTGTTTGTTTAAGGAACACAGGGAACATCCTTTAAAGTCAAAAGGTAGAAGGGGAAGATGGAAGAGGGAAACCTGCTCCTTGCCATGGTTTCAAACAAAAAAGAAAACAAAACCCAACCTCGTCAACAAAAATCCCCCATAGCATTAATTTGAGGGATTGCAGTCCAGCAGGCAAAATTATTCAGGAATAATGAAGCATGTTTCCCTGTTATAAAGATATTTAGGAGTAAGTGCTCAAGGAAAGTTCAAACGCAGAGCTGTATAGGCACGGATTTATTAAAGAAGTAATTTGTTTTCCTGCTATGAAAAGAGGGTTATGTTCACCACGTTTTGGAGCCACCCAGCTAATGTCCTCGTGAAGCTGTTTTTCATGGGAAAGAGCTGTTTCACCGAGGGAAAAAGGTAACATCCTGACATGGAAAGGGAAAAAAAAACAAGTCAAGTGTATTTTCAAGGCTGTTTTGACATGTTTTTCTTCTACACAGAACCAGACTTCAAATACAGCTTCTTAACCACGACAGCTAAATGACCCACCCAGAGAACTCTTTTTTCCACAAACAATATAGCGTCAGGAGAAGGAGCCTGAGAGGAAAAGCAAACAGTCCTTAAAGCAGCTGCTTTATTTGGATAGTTCTGAACCACTGGCACTGGGGGTAGATTTTAAGTCTGGGGGTGTGAGGAGAGGAAAGCTCCTGGTTTTGATTTGAAGTAGCCACATCAAAACCTGTTTTAGGGAAAGGAATGGCAGTATTTTGAAAAATACATCCTTCTTAAAAGGATGTTAGGGAAAACAATTCCGTGGCCTGTTGAATGATAAAAGCCAACATGTTGGCTGAGGAGAAAAAAAAAATTGCCTGTAAATTATATTCGTGGATAAATCCAAGGTATAACTTTCCTGGTGACAGTGATACCTTTAAGTGAAGGAAATTATCATGCACACGTGGTGCTAGTGGAGCAGGGTCAGTGAGCAGGACTGATGTCAAAATGTTTTTTCTTTCTCACCAAATGTATTGCAAACCTGCAGTGTCAGCAAGAAAGTAAAAACTGACTGTCAGCCCCTGGAGCTCCTGCTATGGAACCATCCACCTGGCCTGTCCAAGTACCTCCTGTCAGCCCAGAGTCATTGCTGATGGATGAGACAGAAATCTGCATGCTGGTGGCCAGGGGATGCTTTTGAAGAGTAACATTGAGAAGGTGGGATACTGGGACAGCTCTTGCAGAGTCTTCTAGCCTTTGACTTTGGCTTTTCCATGCACTCCTGGTCATAGAATCCTAGCCTGGCTTGGGTCAGAAGGGACATTCAAGGTCAGATAGTTCCATACCCCCTCTCATGGGCAGGGACACCTCCCACCAGACCAGGTTGCTCCAAGCCCCATCCAACCTGGCCTTGAACATATGCTGACTCTATTACAAGTCTACACAGGTTTTATTTGGTGATAGTATTTCATTTCCCAATTTCCCACAATGTTGCATCTTCCCCAGATGACTGCTGCTAGGTCCAAATGAGCTTTTTTTAAAATTATTTTGTGTGAGCCACCTTGCACATTTCAGCAGGTAAAGAAAAGCAAGGCAAAACGTAAGGCAGTTTTTCTGCCTTGCCAGAGGTTCTGGGTAGGTGGAGGAGAACAGCAGTAGATGGATGATGTCCCCACTGAAGGCCAAGCAGGAGGTGGGTGGCCATGATGTGGCTGGACCAGCAAAGGGCCAGGAAGTTTCTGGCTGAGGCAGCCAGAGATCAGCAGTGCACTTCCACAAAGCTTTCTGAGGACTAGAAATTAGTTTTCATTCAAGTGTGGAACAAACCCCAAACTTTCCAAATGCTTCTGAAATGGATTTTGCGTTTTTTTTGTTGTTATTGTTACCGTTGAAACATCTGTTTCCAGATTAAGAAGATCAGTGTTCTTGTTTAGATCATTCCCTGCTTATAAATTGACCCCAGAAACTCTGAAAACTTTCCCATGAAAATGTTATTAATGGGACTATTTCAATACAAGAAGTTTTGGGCTGGATGAAGCCCAACACACAACAACAACAACAAAGCTCATTAAAATATTTGCATGGCTCCAGTCTCCAAAAACACCAAGAGGTTTTTTGAGCATCTTCAGATCCTGCAGCGTAAAACATGGGACAACAAAGTCACATTATTGTCACCCATCAGAGAGGCAATAATAGTGTTCACTTTGCATATCTGTAATGGACCTACATCAATGGATCTTTGTTTGCAACAAATCTCTGACAAAAAAATGGGAAAAGGAAAATACCATGAAATACCTCCAGACTCTCAATGCCATTCAGCAAGGATGCATTTTGGTCATTAATCACCCACATTTAGGCAAGCAGTTAGAAAAGCCCAGCTGTTCCAGGCCACAATGCTTTCCTTTATTGCTTTAAGGTCTCCATCCTAACAAGACAACTTCAGCACAGATCTCCAAGAAGGGCCATAATGCCTTATTCCCAATGTAGTCATTGTGGCATTGTTAGAGATTGAAAAGTTCATGGAGTAATAGCCTTTAAAAAATCTTAGTTCAGCCTAATTATCTTCTGAAGAGTTTAACACAAGCAAGATCTGATTTCAAACCTGCTCCCAAGACAGAGTAGGCTCTCTGGGGAGTACAAAAGTAGCTCTTGTTTTCCTATAAAACCTTCCCAGAAAGCACATGCTGCCAGCAGTTAGATACCCCCTCTCCAGAAATCCACTTCTGGGATAGGCTTGGGTACAAAACAAGATCTGAGCTTCCAAGGGGTGGGAATTGGGTGCCACATCCTGCTAAATCACTGACCAAATGACACCTTATTCTTCCACTAATGTGAAGCACAGAGCTGTTGTGTTTCCTCTGCTCATCTCTAATTCTGGTTCTTTTTTCCCATGGATCAGATATCCTGCTACCCCTGACATCCCTTTTTTCCCTGATATTCACACCCACTTCTCCAGCAATGTGGGCCTACTCCTCCTACTCACCAGGATCCAATCACACCCAGAGCTCCCAAACCTGGGCTTTCCCAGGGAATTCAGTTCAGGGTAGGATTCAGGCACTGCTGAGCACTTCCAGGTAAAGTTCAATGTTTATTTTGCTGGATCCAGCCCCCGAGCATCCTCCCTCACAGGACCACAGGGTTGGGGCTGCATGGCTGGAGCTGCTGGCAGCCACCCCCTCTTTTGGCAGTTCCTCTCCCCATCCATGCCTTCCAGGGACAAAATCCATTGCTCTTCAAACCCACAGCTTTGGAGTGGGTTTAAAATTTCCCAGAGCACATTCCTACAGCCCCCAGCTTCCAAACTCTCAGGAATTTGCCACACAAACATGTTCCTTCCCTTTATTTGTGTCTTCCAAGTAATTAGATGGGGGATTGTTTGCTACCTGTCATACCTTGGGTTAAGTCACTTGGGAACAAAGTGAGAAAAGAGGAAAAAAAGAGAAAAAAAAAAAAGGAGACTTGAAGTGGATTAAGACTGCTGATTGTAGTAACAAGAGGAGGTATTTTAATGACAGGTTTAAGACTTGCTAAGTAACTGCCATGAGGATTATGAATGTATTTTGTAACAGGGTAAGATTAACAGATAATCCCTTACAAAAAAATAGATGGCAAATAGGTTTTTTAAAATCAAAATAAACTCAAAAAAACCCAAAAAACCCCCAAAAATAACAAAAAAAACCCAAACAACACACTGAAAGCCTTTGGAAGTTCCACATAAGAAAAATTATCTCTAGAAATGTTGACATCACAAAATATTTTCAGGTCAGTGTTCTTCACAGAATTAACTTGATGTGTCTTGATGTGAGTGGAACTGTGTTGATTTATATTTAATTTAACTTGGGCATTTTTAAAATGAACAAGCAAGCTTCTTGGCAGAGAGCAGCCTGGCATCCTCAGCTGCATGGAGCACAATCTGCAAGGAGCAAGCTGCCTTGCTTAGAAAATGAGCTCTTGCTTCCAAACAATGCTTTTATTGATACCTAAATGTCATATGGAAATTTTGAGGACACATAGGGCCTTTCTCTTTCCTGACTCCTTGAGATTTGTTCTTAACCCTTGCCAAATGGAATCTCTGACCAGCCATTAGCTTCTGGATTTGACTCTTTCATTCTCTATTCCCTGTGGGTAACAGAGAAAAGGCCACATTTCCATTGGTTATCAGCAGTGGGAATGTACTGGCTGGAACACCTTCTTCATGGCTCTACCTGTGTGGTTTTGTATCCATGAGTGAGTTTCTGAGCAGGTTTGGGGGCTCTGGAAAAGCAGCAGTAGACTCAGATGCTTGTTCTTGGTGAAGGAGGTGGCTGCTCAGATGTTGCCAGCTGCAACACAAGCCCAGCATCAATGGGACAGACTCAGTCTGTTTTTCAGGCAGCAGAAATTGGGACTGATTTCCTTATTGTTTTTTAAAATGCCATTTATTCCAGTATGAGGAAGTGTATAAATTTAGAAATGAGTTCAAAGTATTTTCAGGAGATGTTACAGGCTCTTTCAGTTCACTTGAAACTGGACTTCCCCAGCTCTGATTTCCAATTGCAAAATCAGAGAGCTACTAGATGCAGCAGGACTTGGAGTCCATGGTGGGAATCTCTGGTCTAAAACATTTCTGAGCTATGCCTTTGCAAATAACACAGTCTGTTTTCCAAGAAGGAAGCACTGATGTCACCATAATTTGTAAGTTGCCCATGAAGGACAGACCTCAGTAGCCTGTCAATTAAAAGCAGCAAACCCAAATCACACCATGGGAGTAAAAAGAAGAGATTATTAATAGATCTTTTTTGGTAGGAAGCATCTTACTAGCCTTTTACTCTCACTCAGAAGAGACAGATGAAGATGACTGCCTGCCACACCACAGGATAAATCCAAAATTCCAAAGGTTTCTCCCATGGATGGGTCTCTTCCCCATCTGAGGCCCAGAGGCCAGACAAAAGCTACATTGCTGCTGTGACATTGAATGGTGTTTTGGGGGGTGCAGAAGGGCTTTCTGAGATTAAAGAGAGACAAATGAAAGCTAACTATGTTTCAAATGAAGGTGGGAAGTGTAGTTCAAAAGGACAAAACAGTCTGGACCTAACTTTCCTCAAGAGCCACTGAAATCAGTGCAAGCCATTTCATTCATCTGGATGGGTTTTGCAGCAAGCTTGTGGAAAAGCTTCCAGTTATGGTCTTTTTTTGCTCCATGGCCAGAGAGAAATAAAAATTGCTTTTTCTCCCAGAGAGGCAGTTTCTTGCCAAGTATCCCCACACAAAGAAAACAAACACACAAGAAGGCACCACCACAGATACCCAGGGAGATAAGCTGCAAAAACATGTGCTCTGGGCAAAAGTGCAAGGTGCAGAATGTGAGTTCATGATCTACATGTGTTCTTCACTCTGCTTTGTTTATTTTCACTGGGTTTTGATGTGTTAAATTAAGGGATAGTTCATGGCCCTAAGTCATCTTCTTGCTGTTGGAAACCAAATAGTGGGAAGCAGGTATCTTGCACATCAGAGGGCAGCTGTTTCACAGGGAGACTTCAAATGACTGGAATGAGAAAAGGAGCAGTTGTTCTGTGGCTTCAGATGTTGAAGTAACTCCAGAGTTTCAGAAACAAAGATTGCCCTAGGTCTCAACTGCAAATTAGAAAGGGATGAGAATATCTGCTCCTCAAAGTGCTTGGATTATTGAGATCCTTAAAGTCCTGGGGGTGGGTCTGGGTTTCAGTGGTCCTTCCTGGTACAGTTCCTGCTGTGAAAAGGGTTTGCTTGGAGCAGGACCAGCCTGTGTGGTATGAAGTCTGAATTCTGACCTTGGGATTCAGGAGGAGGGAAGGGAACAGTGACCCTCCTTTACCTGCCCTTAGCACACAGAGAGCAGAAAAACTGTCCCCACAGGTGGCTGTGACAGTCCCCTCTCCCACTGCTGCTGAAAAGAGAAGGCCTCCTCCTCCCATTGCTCTTCTCTCCAAATCCTTTTTTTTTCCCCCTCTCCCATGCTACCATCTGCAATAGTCCCTGCTTGGCCTTACTCTGCTCATCTGTTCCTTTGGCAGTTATTTTCAGCCAAGGTGGGAGCACAAAACCATCCATCAGTTCCCTGTCAGATATTTCCTGCTAAATCCATGAGTCAAACTGGCAAGCTCCGTGTGAAATACACAGAGCTGGGAAGTCTTGTGAGATCACAAGCAACAAAATCGTGTAATTTGGAGAAGAGGTGGGTGCTCTCAGCATCTACAAAGGGCCAGCTGAACATTTTATTTTCCCTTTTCCAAGATCTCTTTTCCCATGCAGCAGCTGGTGGCGTTATACAATGCAGTATTTACAATATTTACAATATATACAATACATTACTGATCTGTGAGTGGTGACAAAGACACCTTAAGGAGTTTTAGATTAAGTCATACCCTGCACCTGGAGAGCTCTGGCTGTTGGTGCCTGAGACCCAGCAGGAGGTTTCTGGATGCTCTCACTGTCATGATGTTGTTGACAAGGGAAACTTAGGCAGCAAGAAAAAGAAAAAGCAAACTTTCTAGAAAACCTTCCCTTGCCACAGGGAAAAACCTGACTATACATGACTCACAGCTCTTGATATTTAGAGTCCATCATCCTTAAACATCAGTGATCCCTCCTGAAGCCATAAACTCTGTGGGTTGTCACAACCCAGCTATGAGTGCATCAGGCAACCGTGCTATCAAGCAGCAGGTTAAAGAAGCAGCAATCAAGGCTACAGGATGATAACATCATTTCTGTTCTGTGTGCTCACTGTGGTCACCATTTTTATCTATGGTTTTGTAAAAGAACATTTGAGGAGACAATGGGGAAACTGCCAGAAGCCAAAACCTTGTAGCAGAAGCTGGGTTGTACAGAGAGTGGCTGAGAACCCAAATATTGTCCAGTGTGTGCACAACAGGGAGAGCTGGATTAAGTAATGCAAAAAGAAAAAAATATATAATTTTCCCCCCCACAAATAAACAGTGAAGTTCTCAATTTGCTATTTATGGGTTTCATAGTTCCAGCTATTCTCTGGCAGTGTTTCCAAGTGGTGAGGTCCACTGAAGTTTACCATGAAGATGATTTTCTTCATAAAAATTTAGAAATGAGAGATTCATTCCTGGTTACTTAATATTCAGTTCCCTAAGAAAGAAACAGAGGGTTTAAATCATCAGTGGCACACTGGGACTTCACAGAAATTAAACCAAGCATTTTTTTAACACTCCTCAGTTGCCAAAAGAGTTTGCATAAAATGCATACCAATAATGAATGCTTTCATAAACTCATCCATCATTGTAAAGTGGGATTGAATTCATCTGTTAATTTGTTTCCAATGAATAACCCGATCTGCTCAGAACAAAAGACTCAGTACCCAGTTTTTCCTGAGCCCCTGAGTATTTCCCTCTTACATCCACCACAACCTGTTGATACCAGTGATGCCAACAAAACCACCAAGAGGGAACCAACTAACTACTCCAACAGTCACATTGCTAACACACAGCTCAGCATCAAGGTTGTAGCTTTCCTGTATGTTTTCCCAAATCCAGTTTCAAGTCATAACCTACTTTATTAGCTGCAGACAGAATATTTAAATTCAAAATATTTTTTTTTTAAGTTTCATCTTTTGAAATGGCAATTGGTGGTATTTAAGCCACATGTTAGCCACTTGTTTTTAGGATGGAGGGTGTACCTTAGTACAAACCTTTCTCTGTTTCTTGAAAAAACAACAATAAAACACCCGTTGCCTTTTATCCACATCTGGCTACAGCAAAAACAGTGACCCATGGAATTCAAAATTTCATACTTCACTGCTGCAGGCAAAGTCCAGAGGTTATTCTTGCTGTGTTTGTGAAAGATGTAGCACTGTCAGAAGGAGAAGTGCTTATTGAAAAAACACGTGGGGTTTCTATTTCCAAAAATTATGGAATTAGCCAGTGATAGGAGAATCTTTAATACCCTCTAACCATTCATGGAACTTCATAGGGAGTGGCTCAGTTAATTGCAAGACAAGAGTAAAGAGTGCATTTCAGATCTTGTGCATGGGAAGAGCCACCACCACTGCTCAGCCAAACAGTTTTGCAGAAGTAATATCTCTTCAAGGGTCTGCAATTCCAAGGAGACTCATAGACATAAAATAATAGTTTGAATTTAACCTTATGCTAAAGATGTTTTAATGCCTTAATGACTCAAGCTTCCCACAAATTCAAGGTGAGGAGTTTTCAGAAGGAGGAGGATGAATTTAAGCCATTTCCCCACTTCCATCATCCATAGATCACCCTTCTGCATTCCTCAGAACCTTATTTTGGTAGAACATAAATTTGATTTGATTTGAGAAACTGGGAGTAATACTCAAATCCATATTCACCAAAGCACTCACTTTGTCTGACAAAGCAACTTGCTATAGTTACTACAAACCCTACTTGTGAGAGGTGTGAGTTCAAAGACCATATTTTTATTTTATCATCCTTTTAACTCATTGCTGGAGTTGCTGAAGCTCATCTCTCATGTCGTTGTCCCCTGGTGGAAGGGGTTTCCTACATGTAAATTTAGATATTTTTATGGAAGAGAAAATACAGTTGGGTGAGCTCTGTGGGAACAGAAATGTGAGAAGCCTCTGTCAGCTTCATCATTCCCAAATTAATTTCCCCCCAGGCAGGATAGAGAGGGATGATGGAGCTATAAAGCAGGCAGCTGTCCTTTGCTGCAGTGGAATTCAGGATTGTGGAAAGAGGTCATGCTCTGGAAGCTGTGGGTAATCAGTGCCAGCACAGGGTAATCTTCTCACCTTTAGGAGATGAGGAATCTCCTCTGCTCAGGTTCTCTGGTGCATCTAGAAGAAAAGTTCTTGCAAAATGACTGACAGCAGCAGCTCTGTGCTGTAGTCAGCCCTCTGTGCAGGAGGGGCAGGCCAAGAAATGTATTTCTGCACAATAAATGCAAATAGTTGTAACCAAACTTCTATTTATTTTCTACAACTTGTATGGGAAGGAGCAGCAAAACATGGACTGTGGCCATCCCTGTCCCTGTTTTGGGGTCCTTGCAAGGAGATGCCAGATGGTGTTGGGATACAGGAGCATGATGGCAGGGGATGAGGAGCTGCTTATCAGCTGGAAGATCAGCATGCTGCTCCTTGGAAGGGAAATGTCTGATTCCCAAATCTGGTTTTGACTGACATGCAAATCCCATCATCTTTCATGTGTGTGCAGGGTGGGACCACTTAACAACTTTAATGATTGCAGAAAGATATTAATCTGCCAGCAGGACCTTTAGGAAGCACATTTCCTTCTGTCTTGCATGTGATTCTGAAAAACATTTGGTTGACATCTTTCTTTGAAGCTGCCCAACCATCCCACGTATCTACAAAACCCAAACAGCAAACCATTGACAGAACCACAGTTTCACAATATTTTGATTAAGGAACAACTCATCCTCTCTGCTTTGATGCTTCCCTTTCTGTGTTTTCTGGAGTCAGGAGTTCAGCACTGAGAAGGCCATTGGACCTTGTCATGCTTCTCCTTTGTGCTGTTGAGGGAAACACCCTGAAAACAGGGTATGACATGGGTATTTAAATGCTTTCCTTTCTTGGTATAGACTTAAGGATGCCTAAGTCTTTTCCTACCTTATCACCATAAGGTCTCAGCACATGCCATAGCAGCTGGACTGAACATGCTTCAAATAGTTGCAGAATAAGGATGGTATCCTGGTGCTAGTGTGTATTTGCTCACCCAACATTGTATATTACAAGAACCTATGTAATTCAGACAGTGACAAATGAAACAAAACAGCATACCAAGTGAAAAAAAATCCACTTCACATATATGGTGTCATTTCCCATTCCTATTAGAAGGAAGGTCTTATTAATAAACTCTATTATTTCTTTTAAGCCCCAAGCCAGGTAATACACTGTATCATACTAGTCATATGGGGAGCTACAGGAGAAGAATTTCTTTCCATTGCCTAAGAGTTAACCTAGGAGAAAGACAGAGCATTCTGATGACACCAGGCCCATGAAGATAAATATCATATGCTTTCCAACACCACCACATTTGGTTTATATCAGCAGTGCTGAATTCCTCCATAATTCCCCAAATTGCATTCCAGCGAGTTGACATCCACATTAGCTGGATGTTAATGCAGTTAAAAATAAATGCAAATTTTGAAAAGAAAATGAACTCAGGTGTGCTAACAAGCTATTCCCCCTTTGCTGTCTTCTGGGAGTCATCAGCAGTCTTTCTTCCCCATTCCTTTCAAGCCCATTTGAGAGGGCTGATAAGGTATTTTAAAACATCAGACCAAAGGAAAATTCAAGAGGGGAAATGACTCACAAGCTTCTCTGAAGGTCACCTTCATCCTCACTTCCAAACCAGGTCCTGTGGTTTTGCATTGGAAGCCAAGAGCAATGGTCCTTGCCATCCATCCAGGTCTCCATCACACGTTTCCTATGGATTTTTCCCACAGCTACAGCACGGTTCCAGTTGCAGAGAAATGGGATTAATCAGGAAAGCTTTCCTGGTGCATCACCACCACTTCTACAAAGAAACAGAATCAATCTGATATTCTTGTTTTCTCTTTGCCCCCAAGGTCTGCCCATGCTCTGTCTCTGGGGTTCTCTCTGCCAGCACCACCTGGAGGGATATTACAGCCTCATGAAGAAAAATCTCCTGAGAGGAAGCACCAAAGGTGTGAGGGGTATTTGCTCCCATGTGGTGTCCAAGGAGAAGCTCCTGTCGATGACAGATGAGCCTGGTTCATGCAGCACTTGCCCTCTAGCCTTATTTACTTGCCCATTTTGCTCCCCAAAGCTCTCAGGCTCCCTATGCACAGAATTTCCATCAGCCTTCACAGAGGCTGGCCCATGCTGGGTTGGAGTCTGCATCCCTGATTACAAGGGCTTTAATGTCCATTTCCCTGCTCCTTTGATCCTGCCCGTGGCATGCAGAAGAAAGGAAAATCTGGCTTTTGTCTGAAGCACATTTAACCCCACTGCCCAGAAATGGGACCTTGTCAGTCAGTGGATTTCATGGGTGGATGAATGAGATCACAACAGTCTTCAGTTCATTAAAAATAAAAGGCCTTCCCAGCTCTTGCTTTAGATCTATTAGGAAATTAATGCACTTAATGTCAGACCTTAATGGCAGCAGAATACGTTGTTATTATTATTATTATTTTTATAAGACAAATACAAGCAGTAGCTAAATAGCTCATCAGCTATGAGCTGGGGGTGGATTTCAGGCAAGCTCCTGCTGCCCAGCTGGTATGAAATCCCTGCTAATGGACCACAGATGATACCACTGCAACCAGGGGTCAGGCAGGCATTCTGCTAAATTGGGCTGCAAACAGCAGCCTGGATGGTGGGATCACATGTCCACGTCTCCAGCCAGGATTTTCAGAGGAGTTTGATGTTGAGAGCAAAGCCTGGACACTTTTTTTTTTTTTTTTTTTTTTTCTCCCCACTTCAAGGACTTCCAGAGTCCAGGCTGATTTCAAAACTTCTGTAGGCACTTTAAAAAAACAAAGGATTTGTCAGAGAAATCCATGTGTCTCCTCAACATCTGTTTCTGGCAGATGCCAATCAAAGCTTGAGCTCTGCTGGTTTCCCAGTAAACCACTGATGTAGTTGAGCTGGGGGCTGGTGTGTTCAATTATATATAGTATATATATATAATACTCCAGAAACAGAAAGAGGGTAGTTTTAGATTAGATATGGGGAAGGAATCTCTGCTGTAAGGGTGGTGAGATGGTGACCCAGGCTGCCCAGAGAAGCTGTGACTTCCCCATCCCTGGAAATGTTCAAGGCCAAGCTGGATGGGGCTTGGAGAAACCTTAGCTGGTGGGAAGTGTCCCTGCCCAGAGTAGGGAGGTTGGAATTAGATGAGTTTAAGGTCCCTTCCAAGCCAACCCAATTTATGATTGTGTAATTCACATTGCATTCAAACAGTCACAAAAATACACCCAAACCCTAAGCAGCAGCCAGAATCAAAGATTACTTCCTCACTCATGCCAGGACATTGCATGGCAAAGATTGAGCCTTCCTGTGCTAAACTCTTTATCATTCTCAAGGTTTGAGAGCAAACAGCTTGCTACCAGAAGAAAACCTGAGGAAAATCAGTAAAGTCTCCATGATTTACCTGTAATAAAGAGGACCAAAAGCAGTCATGACCAAGGCTGGAATAATCCTTGTGACAGATATCTGCCTCTCTGAAATTTCCTGGCTTGATAGCTGCAGGCTGAGTGCACCCATGGGGAGTGAGTTCAGTTCTTCCTGACCTGCTGTAGGCACTTTAAAAAAACAAAGGATTTGTCAGAGAAATCCATGTGTCTCCCTAACATCTGCCAGAGAAATGGAAAGCCAGGTAGAGACAGAAACTGGAGTTCAAATACCTCCAGCCAGAAACTAAACCTGTGTCATGAGTGTAATTATCCACTGGGGCTCTCCCAAGGGATGTGGTTGCCTCTTCATCACTTGAAGATTTCTGACCAAGATTGGATTGCCAGTCCCAGGGCATTGCTACAGCCCTTCATCATGATACATCATGGCAGGAGAGGTAGGTGGCAAAGAGCAAACCCTTGTGATCTCAAAACAGATTTCAGGGTTCACTTGTGGCTACAACAGGACTGAATTAAGCTGGCAGTGAAAACTCCCCAGTAAATCCAGCAAGTGTTAACATTTCGTGATGTTCATCAAGTCACTGAATGGATGACTGCAGAAATGCTATGGTTATACACCCAAAACTCAGCCTGGGACTATCCAACAGGCTTAAAAGGAATGATGTCTAATCCTTTGTGTGCTCCTACCTGCCATGTCAGGATGAGGGTGAAGGGAAAGTGTCTGTCAGCACTTGATTTCTGCCCTCACAGAGGGTTTTCACTGACACAGAGACAGCATTGCTTCTCCCCTGCACACTTGAATTGCAAAGAGCTGAAACATCTGATTCATGCTTAGCCTAATTATATTAATCCTAAAACAAATAATCCCAGCTCTTAGGTTGTCAGCGTGCAGTTTTGCTGTTATTTCCAAATCACAGCAAATGGAGCTGGCAGGGAGCTCATGAGGTCATGCAACATGTCCAAGATCTCTCCAAACCATCTCTGCTGTGGGGAGGTGCCCCATGTGGCCAAGCAGCAGTAGCAAATCCACAACCTGTCCTAAAAATCCATTCTAGAGCATCCCTCCCTTTAACCTGTATCTCTTTTACTGCAGACTAAACCCATCATTTCTTTCCTCATCCCTTAGCTGACACCAAACCAGTTTATTAATTTCTTTCCTATTTGAGTTATAATATCATGTCTTCCCCCTCCATCCTCCCAGCTCAGGACAGCCTGAGCTCAATTCTTGCCATCTTCCTGCAATAATCACATTTTCTAGACCTCACAGCCCTTTGCTGAACTCTCTCCAGATCTTTCCTGAAGCCTGGATCACCAAAGTTGGAGCCACCACTGGAGAGGAGGCTTGGCCAGCCCCAGCAGAGCAGGGGGGATATATATCTCTGGGTGATGGATAGACAAGTGCCTGGCACAGAACACTCTGGTTTCTATATTCCATAGTGCACTCTGCATTTTATAGGAGTTCTCTGCCACACTGGGCTGTCTCTGTGGCATTTCTGGGACACACACCTCAGCTGATGTCCCAGTCCAGCCCTTTTCTGCAGTTCCTTGCCTGCTGCCCCAGCCTATCTGAGGAAATGTCAGTATGTGCCTTTTTACCCATTAAATAGCATCCTTTTTGTTTCACTTTGTCCAGATCATTTGAGGCTTTAATGTTATTCACAAAAGGGCTTACACCACCTCTTGCCTTGTCATCACCTAAGCATTGTTTGAAATTAATCTGAGTACAAGGAAAATTTATTTTGTTCTGTTGTTATTGTTGGTGTTTAATAAACTGACAAAGAGAAACCCAAACAAACACCTTCAGGATTTCTGAATCACCCTGAGGTGCTGAATTTTGACTTACCAGTGACAAGGGTAAATTTTCCAAAATTTATCTAGCACCTCCAGGCTTTGGCTTCCTCTGGTGGAAACACTGGCAGAAATGTTTTGGATTTTTTTGTAATAGTAGTTCATTATTTCCATTTTCTTTCCCAACTTTTTCATGTTCTGAAAAGATTTGGACACATTATTTGGGAGACAACTCCAACCTAATTTTTTATTTATCCCAAATCTGTTTGTTTGCTGTCATTTAAATGCAATGTTGAGCTAAGCTTAGTACTGGTGTACTGTAACACCAGGATAAACCATCAAAAAATTGTCTGTGCAGGCATTTTTAATTTTAAATTTAAATTAAATAACCTAGCAGAACAGGGCTGGCCAGATCTAAAGGTTTTCTCTGCTTCTTTTGGAGCTACCTCAAGCTTTGGGGCAGTTTAGGTACAAGAAATAGTATTTTTGCTCAGATGAATTTCTAAACTTCACGATCTGGGCTGAAGATTCCATGGGAACCTCTATACAGCCTCTCCTCAAAGCTCTCTTGCAAGGGTTGGGATGAATTTGAAGCACAGAGGGAGAGCAGGAGAGTTTTGGAAGTGAAGGAAAGTAGAGCCAGCTATGACATTAGAAACAAGCAGGGAGTAAGTGTTTGAAGAGTGAGATCTTTAAAAAGAATTGTGGGGCTGTGTTCTCAGGGTGATTATTCTTGATGTTAGGAAAATAGGCTTTATTTCAAGGCTGGGCTAACCCTGAGGACTTAGGGCTGTTGCAACGTGGTCCCAATCTCCCTCAGTGAGCATCAGGATGAAGGAGAACTTCTCCACTGCTGGGACACACAGCCCCATGTGGACACAGAGACACAATAGTCCTTGGCTAACACAACAAAAACCACCCAAACCCCTGAGAGTTTCCAAACGCTGATCAAACACCTCCTGTGCACTGCCAAAGAAGATCTTAAACCATCTGGGGCTCTGGATCAATTTTCTTCAGCTCTCCTGCAATTATGAGGGCATTAGGGTCAAGAAGAGCCTCCCAACAAGAGCAACCATTTCTGAACCTGCTTTTAAAATAAAAATGGATCTGTGTATGAGAGGGGTCACATGAAGTACCAGCATGAGACAAATGTTTCAGTCTTGGAATCAAAATACCAGGGAGAAGCAACACTAAAGCAGCATCTGGGAAGAGAAAAGAGAAATAGTAAGTAAGAGAAAAGGAAAATAATAAAATATTACTCTTGTGAATCACTGCTACACTGTGGACATAAATACACTCTTGGAGTATGTACACATATTACACAATATTGCATTTTAAAAAAAAACTTCCAAAACAAAAGCTGCCATCAGAGCTGGTGGGTGACAGCAGAGATTCTCAGAGCTGTGACTCCTGGATCCACAGCACTGAGTCATGATCTGTACATCCCAGCATCCAAGACAAAGCAAATCCCAGCCCAAATGTCCTGCTTTCCTGGCTACAAGAACCAGCCCAAGCTTAGCAAGTGCTTACCAAGGGTTTGATGTACAACCATAACCCAGCTTTGCTGGTTTGCAAAACTCAGTGAACTCCTCACCAGACTGGGATGAATCTCATGTTTCAACCGCTTTGAAAAGTTCAGTCTTGACCACTCGCAAAAATTCAGCCCTGTGTTTTTGGTTTCTTTCTCCCTTTGTGCAATAGTGGTGTATCCCAGAACTAAAAGCAATCCTTGTTTCCAGGAAAGAACAACAACGGCAAGAAGTCTTCACTGGATTAATTAATTCCATGTGCACGGCTGAAAGGACATTCATCTCAGCAGCTAATTGATGTGCAGCTTAGTGAAACTTACTCCCATCACAGCTGGCACAGCCTTCTGAGCTGGGGTTTCTCCTGGGTGCTCCCTGTGCCTTACACCCCATAAATGCTGCTAGGACATGTCCCAGCCCTAGCTGTGACACAAAGAAAGGAGGCTCTGACTCCCAGAAATGTGTATGTGGGATGGAAATCCTTGCTGAGCCACTCGAGTGCACAAGTGCTGGGTTCTCATTGTGCTTCTCTGCTCAGGCAGCCCAGGTAAAAGCAAATGCTGAGAGAGAAGCTGGTTTTTGGGACCCACCAAGGTGAGATGCTTTTAAGGTTGGGTGAAAAGTGACATACGTGATCTACATATGGCAGCATGTGTAAGAACAGAGATTATACCTACAATTACACCAGGTAGGAGAAAAATGCAAGGCAAAGAGCCAAAGCAAAGAAAAAAATATGCCTCCCCGTGGTATATTACTGTGCAATTAGGTATGTGTGATAGGTAGCAGATGAGAATCTCTCTTGCTATGAAACACTATTACAAAGAAACCCTAAAAGCCCAGTAAACTGTTCCCATATGACCGTCCTTAAATTCCTAGACATGACCGAGGTCCTGTCTTCAAAGATACACCTGTGGAGTGCACTTTTTTTTTTTTTTTTTCTCCTCTCCCCTGTCACCAGGCTTGAAAAGTCCCCACTCAGGCTGCCGTGTTCAGCCAGTCACGGTGTGTTCCTCAGGAAGCCTTTGCGTGCTGCCATCTTACACGGGAGGAAAAAATTTGGGGGGGAGGCCTGGAGCACGGACTGGGACTGAACATGGGCTGAGAGCAGTTTGATAACAGAAGGCAGGAACCCAGGTTCCTCCATTGATGTATAATCTGTACCTTTGGGAATTCACTTTCCTGATAACCACCCCCTAAGTAATGCCATTAAACACTGCTCTAATTCCCTGCCTCCATTACAGGCTGCGTCTAGGCCAACCCCCACAGACACCCACAGCAAACGCACCATTTATTTCAGTAACAGGAGGATTTGGCTACAAAAATCCACCTTTTCCTCACCTTCAACGTGAAAGAGAGCTAAAGCTTCTCTGTCACTGGTTTTGCTCTTCTTCTTCCCCTTCTAGAAGCTGTAGGAGGTCAAAAAAGTTGCACATGAAATGTCGCCAAGAGCTGCTGTACATGGCGCAGCGATCTAGGCCGACCCCCACAGACACCCATGACAAACCCGCCATTTATTACTTCAATAGCAGGAGGATTTGGCTACAAAAATCCACATTTTCCTTATCTTCAACGTGCAAGAGAGCTAAAGCTTCTCTGTCACTGGTTTTGCTCTTCTTCTTCCCCTTCCAGAAGCTGTAGGAGGTCAAAAATGTTGCACCTGAAATGCCGCCAGGAGCTGCTGTGCCTGCGTTGCGTGGCCCTCAGAGTGAGAAATGTGTGAAGGGTGTTTTAAGGGAGGTATCGTTTAACAAAACCAGGGGGTTACAAAATTAATAGCGTGGGAAAAGTTTTGCATGGACCCCGAAAAGTGCCTCATTTTCCATCAGTGAGCCTCCCAAATGCTACAAAAACCCAGCCCCAGCCCACACTTCACTGCCTCTGCTTTCATGTGGGTGATTGGGGTGCCCACAATTTCTCCCTGCTGCACATTTACCTCAGCAGTCGAGCACTACCAAGCAGTAGCATTCACCAATCTCTCTTTTCCTTCTCCCAGTTACATATTTTGAGGGATCTTTGCATCTTCAGGTGGTGGCACACATGCTTGTGGCAGGTTGAAGTCCTGACCATGGTCGTCAGGCACCTGTGTCTTAGTCCCAAGTCCAAACCACGTCATTGTGACCTAATGTCACAATTATACCTCTCTACATTTTCCTCTTAGCTATTTTTACGTTATTTATAAATATTTGCAGGATTGAGTTCAATTTAAAAAAAAAACAAGCAACCCATTCATTTTCCTAGTTATGGTATGTAACTGGTTGGCAATGGGCTGGCAGTGGGGAACGTTGCATTGTTGCATCAAGATCTGAATTGTTCTTTCATTTGAAACATCATCATGAAATAATAACAGGTTTGTTGAAACATCAAACAGTCTCCATAAAGACAATTTGTTAGGACCAATTGCCTTCCTCCATGACACTGACCCAGAACTTGGGCAAAGTCAAATTGTGTTGAATTGGTGTGAATCCTCTGCGACTGTTGAACAAATTGACTTCTGAAATGGGCAGGTTTCCTCTTCCCACAAATGGCATTTTATCTTCTCTAAAATCACTTTGGTTAGATCATCCCACTGAAACATGCTTGGTGTTTAATAATAGATTTATTGAATGTGTAGAAGCAGCTGATTCACTCAAATCAGTTCTACTAAGCTTTAGCAAATGTATAATAAATACTGTCGTGGTGAATGTAATTAAAGCAAGAGCATCAGATTCTCTGCCCTGTTACGGGGGCAGAAAAAGAGAATAAACAGTCAGAAACAGGCCTAATTCTTTCTGATACAATCAAGACATTTTATGGCTAAATTTTCATCTCACTTCTGGTTTTGGCACCTCAGAATCCAGGAGAGAAGTATCTTTATAAGAGATCAAGCCTAGGTTAAAGAACCAGATGCCATTTATTCCCAGTCTGGCAAATGACCCCAAAGTATATGGTAAAAAGTGTGAATAAAATGACCCAGACTTCCTCACCAGAGACTAGTGAGCCTGTTTATTTACTCAGCTCATACAGTCCATGTTTTATACTTGGATGCATATGAATAACAACAAATTTTTAAGCCTGTTCCAGCTGGTTTGTTTAAGATTCTAAAAACTTTTACACCCAGGGCATTTTGAAGTGAGTGGAAACACCTTCCCACAGTGAAACCAACCCACCCACCAGTGCCCATCAGAGAGCCTTGGCCCCTCTTACCTGAACCTTGTTTCCTACTGAACTCTCTTCTCTCTTTTAAGCACTCTGCAGATGATGTTAAGGTAATGAAAGGGCTTTACACAAATGACCACATATATTTTCATTATTTCCTTGTGTTTTAAAAATGATACTTGCAATAAATCCACTGCGATATTAACTGAACTGTGTTTTTCCCAATGCTTTTCTCCTTCTTTCAGCATCTTTTCCACTGCATCAAGTACTCAAGTGGCCCCATCTCCTTCTCCTATTCCCCCTGTGCTTTGCATCTCTCCCACTACAGCACCATCCCATTACCTGTCCTTCCCAGATCTTTCTTTTCCAAATCCAAGCCCTGGATCCTAGCAATGATGCTATGCTGTAAAAGTAATGGCATTTACTATTTGGCCTTTAGGAAGTCTTATGAGATTTTGGGGTGTTAGGAGAGCATGGGAAAGGTACAGTTATCAATAGCTGTTACTTTAGTCAGTACACTTTACTGCTCTGCCATATTTCCACCTGTAGGAGGATGTGTCCTTTTTTCTTCTTGGCCTTTCATGCTTCTAAACAAGGGAAGAGCTTTGATGCCCCACCCTTTAATCAAGCTGCTCTATAGATTAAAAACTGCCTTTAAAACTCACAATAGTTGTGAGCTCTGGGGACTTGATGCGGATCAACTATTTCACTGCACAGGATATATTTTTCTAATTATTTTTTTCTGGCAATCCCAGAAACATCCTGAAGCCCTAGGTCTTTCTGTGGGTACTCCCTGTCTTGATGACAGGCATCATCTGCCCTCACAGGACATCCCATTGTGGCCTTTCTGCATCATCCAGTGGGACCCATGGGGTACAGGGGGAGATGACAGAAGCTGGGCATGAGCCACCTTGGTGTGTCCCATCCACACCACAGAAGACTGTCCCTGGAAAACTCGTTTTGCTGAACTTGCAAGTGAAATAATTTGGTTGGGATTGTTCACTGGAGTAACACGAATAAGAAAAGTTCCTTCTCACAAGTTCCTTCCAGGAGGCTTCACACTACACAGGATGAAGAACACCTCCGTTAAGCGTTAGAGGAATTCGTGTTCACCAATCAGCCAGAAAAGAGACTGAATCCCAACTTTTTTGTTTCCACTTATCCCTCATTTACTAATCCAGTGTTTCTAACATGTGTAATAGTCTGCTTTATTATTATGCATTAGCCTAAGCTTATAATGAACACGGCATGAGATGTAAAAGGGGCAGAGTGTTATGAGCAGCTCTGATTGACGGTGCCGTGCAGTGATGACAGCACTGTGTTTTGCTTTCATTTTTGGAGCCTAAGTGGCTTACATGTGGTCCCATTTAGAGGATGTCTGGGTGGCAGCTGCAGCCTCCTGTGTGCTTAGGAGAGGGAAATGAACTTTTCAGTCCCAAAATACTGAAAAGGGAAAAAAAAAACAAAAAAAAGAAAAAAAGAGAAAGCCTTATGTAAAAAGGCTGCATGCAGCTATTGAAGGGGGAAAATATCCTCTCCAGACAATGCAGCTTCCTGTTTACAAAATACAAATGTTTTGGACATCACTCTGAAATGTCACGCAAGATTTTTGATGCTTTCCAGAGCAGTGTCAGGCTTGTGATACAAATGGTTTTTGTTCTTGAAGAATTAGACTACTTTGAGGCTGTACATCTGAAATCGCTGGTCTGTTTCCCAAATTTCCACCTCCCTCTTTCAACAGGGAGAGCTCACCTTTATGGAGGCTGAGCCTGTGCCCATAACACCCTTCCAGTGATGGGGAGACCATTGCCCTTGTCTGGGAGGCAGCCCTGTGCCTGTGACTTCTTTCTTTTCCATTTGCAGGTATTTTGCACTTTAAAAACAGTGCAGGACTGAAAAAAGATCAAACCAATAAACCTGATGCAGAGTTAGGATGGGAAAAACAACTCTACCTCTGGATGAAGGGCAAGTGGTCAGCCTGTTTAGTTTCTAGACACAAAGAGAGGAATTTCACTGGTATGGGAAATGTGAGCAGCCATGACTGACCCATGTGCCTCTCTTCATTAGGACCAAGAGATATTTATCTCTGTTTCTTCATAAGGATATCTTAAAGCCCACATGGTGGGATCTGCAAACACCTCCTGCACTTCTTCCTAGGGCCCACAGCTGAATAGGACCTGACAGCATCCATCTCCCCTCTTCTCCTGGATGCTGGCAAGTAGCATTTCTTTTCCTTTCCTATCACCAGGACTGTCCCAAACCTCATTGTTTTTTTTCCTGAGGGGAAGCCAAGGGCAGCTGAGGAGCTTTGGCACCAAGGAGTGAAGCTGAGGAGCGAGTGAATAAGCAAGTGAGTCCTGCCAAGACAAAATGGTCACTTGAAGCAGAGTTGTGGCCTCATGTGACAAAGTACAAGGAGACTGCCAACTGAGGGCTGACCCAGCAAAATGTTGGTTTATTTATACATTTCAGAGTATGCCAAATGCATGCACTTTACTATATTCCCTGAGGGGAGAGGGGAGTGGTAGGGGTGAGGGAGAGCCATGTGATGAAATATATAGTCTGTAAACCACACATGCACGTCCAAGAATGATTTTCAGAATGAATATTTCCTGAGGGACACCCAGATGTCCCTACTTCCCACTTAGGAATTAGAGACTGAGGCTTGGTGCATATAGTATTTATGACACCTGGTACCCAGGGGGAAAATGGGAGACAGGCACTCCTTACATGGTCTTCCCATCCCTGATGCTGGATGCAGACATGCACTCCCCAGATTTGGGATAATTTTCCTTCTCCTTTCATCCACCTCTGTCATACATAGGGAGGAGATAGGGAAGGAGATTCAGTGTCTAGGGTACAGAACATGCACCAATTTGGATCTCACATTTGTAAGGTTAAACTACAATATTTCATTTTTTTTTTCTTGTTGGACTGGTCACTGATAAACTGTGTCTGAAGCAGCTAAACATGAGCACTTGCTTTCAGTACACAGAAGTCACTGTTTGGGTCATTGCTATCATGCACATGATGTACCTCAAATGTTCCTTAGATAGTCAGAAAACACACAGAATCCACATGAGCTAAATTTGGCACTTTTTTTCTTTTTCTTTTTTTTGTTTTTCCCCAGCACCAGAAAGCAGGCACAGAGGAGAGGAGACCTCTCTCAGGCTCCTTGCTTCTGTCTGCTCCCTAAATAACACATTAATCACCCTGACAATGTAACTGAACTCCAGGCTGCTTGCCTTCTGCTTTGAAAAATGCACTTATCATTTCTGAAATATTAGTATCTGGGAAGCAAGGCTGTCATGGTTGCATTTTTCTGAAATCTGACATAGTCTGGAGAGTCTCATCTCTTGGGAGCACTAATTGGGTCCGTGGGCCTGTCTGAGGAACACATAAAATCTTCTCTGCTAGGAAGCCAAGGAAGAGTGTGGTGCCCATCCTCAACCACACCTAACCTGGATGAACCTTGTTATGGCACAGACAAGTCCTGTTTGGGTTCAAAGCAGCTGTTGTTTATTGTTTAAGCTGACTTAGGACATTTTTTCACCCTGACCCCTTATCAGTTGTGCCCCTACCACCTTTAAAGGGCTATCTAATTCCTCTCCAGAGCATGAAGGCTTCTCAAAGTGTATAAAATGTCAGGCAGAGATGAATCCTGAGTGGTCCAAGGAGAGTATAAACTGTGTATGAAGAAAACATCCTTCTCCTGACAAATCCCAGAACTAGCCTGATGAGGTTATTGACAGAAAAGTCAAACCAAAGCACAGATAGTGTTTGATGGAGTGTGGGGGTCTCAGTCACAGTAAAATACCAAGGGGCTCAGTGAGAGGAGGAGAGCCAAGGCCTTGGGGATGTCCTGGTGTGGCTGCAGACTGGCCCAGTGAAAAATAATCAGGGAACTTGTCCTCCCTACAGAAGGAACAAGAAGAGCAAAACTGAAAATGAATTTTAAAAATCAAGTTTGCACTAGGTCTCAAAAAATAATAAATGAGGAAAAAAAATCTCGATGGAAGCTTTGCGTTGCTGAAGGTCTGCTGGGGTCAAGGAAAGCAGGGCTGTGTGGTGGGAGGGTGTGATATCTGGTGAAAAAAGGAAATAAAGGTGAAAAAAGAGGAAGAGAAGGCACAGGGGAAATCTAAAGGCAGTCACTGACCTCTCAGAAGTCCTGTTTGCTCCCCTGGGCTCTGTCTTGTGGGTGGTACAGAAACCCATCACAGCTTCATCTGCTCAGGCTGTAAGTCTTAATGTAAGACACCAGCTAAAATTGCTTCCTTTGTGACAAACCCACTCAGGTCCAGGGCAGGAGACTGAGAAATTTTACAGAAGCAAAGAGAGATAAGAAAGAAAAAAAAATATTAAGATGGTTTCTGTAATAAAGGGGAAAGCAAAGAGGAATGTTAAAGATATTGAGTGCATTTTGTCATCTTTGGAGCATTGCTTCCTCCCTGGATGCCCGTGAGGCAAAGCATTTTGCCATGGTGCCAGGCAAGCCTTGAATGAGCTGAATCCTTGTTATCATCTAGAAGTGGCATGGGAGGGGATGCAACACAGGAATTTCCTTGGCCCTTTGCACCCTGAGTGACTCCACCACCTCCCTCCTGGTGCCGGGGAGGCAGCGTGCGAAGGGACCGCGCCGTTCGGAGGCACAAACCTACCCCTGCCTGGCGTGACAAAACTACTGCATGACCCCACCATCTCTGCCTCAATCCATCTTCATTTGGCTTTGAACAGGAAGAGATGGCTCAGCAGGTTTTGATTATGGCAATATGATCAAGGCTGGTGATGAGCTGTGGAGAATTCCCCACCACCAGCCCTTATCTCCTTATACTTCCATGGCTGGCTAACATTCTTGATTTCCAGGGGAATAATCTGGCTGGGAAAGCTGACCAAGGATTGGTATGTTGGGAGGGAGTGAGAAAGAGATTTTCCTCACCATTTCTTGCTTTTAACACTCCTAACCTGGTAATGTCACCCAGCTCTCTGCTTTCTGCAGCCAGGCCTGTGGTTGGGGTTAGGGTTGAAGTTTGCCCTGCTGAGCAATTCCACTTTGTTAGCTTAAAATTATAATACCAAAAAAAAAAAAAAAAAAAAAAAAAAAAAAAAGAAAAAAAGAAACAACCCAAAAACCATTAGGCATGATTTTTTAGAAGGAGGAAGAAGCCAATCTTTTCCACATTTGATGAAAATGAGATGCTTGCTCAACCAGCAGTTACGGGCGTGATGCCGATGCTGCTGAGTGAAGCCGGATGGTCCGTGTAGAGCAGGTGGTGGAGCTGGAGGGTCCTTCTGGCCCGAAAATGGATTAATAACCCCTTAAAAAAATAATTTTTTTTATTTTTTCCTGGGGATTAGAGAAAGATGAAATGAACTCAAATGAGCTTTGGAACTACCCGGGGACTATTCACACCCCTATGGCTTTGTGCAGTCAGTTCATCTCACTTGCAGTATTAAACTAGAAGGGTTTATTGGTTTATGGTGAAGTGAGTAGACCTCCTGGTGCTGACGTGCCATAGACCACTTGCTGCCTTGCTGGCCTGTGTTTCCCTGCTGTGTTCCCATCTGCTGCACACAGGGGTCAGGCAAACAAAAGTTGCCCACTTGCCGACAAGGACTGATGGCTCTGTGCTGTTCCCATGGTGTGGAGCTGCTCAAAGCTACCCTGTCACTAAGGGGATCCTCTTTTTGTGCAGCATGGGAGGTGCAGAAAGGGCTTAAGCATTTCCCTGGCAGGGCATTTCTTGCTTAGAGTATGGTAAGGCTATAAAAAAGACCTATTGAATTGTTAGATCTGTTGGGATCTGCAGTGGCAAAGGAAGGGGACGGATGGCATTTGCTCCCGAGCATTAATGATCCTTCATCAGCTTGTGTACAGGGTCTTTTGGTCCTTAGTCCAAGTTTCAGCAGAGAGAAATACCTCACAGACTGTTTATTGTCATTATTCTGAAAAATCAAACACCAAAGCTTCCCTCAGCTGAGTCACAAGATTCTTTTTTTGAAGGCGAACGTGCAAAAATTTGGAGTCTTTCCTTAGTTATTCTTGATTTCTTACATAACTGCTGTGGCTCAAGTCAAATTTACTCAGGGAAAAAATGTACATCTCCCAGAGCCAGGGATGGTCAGTGTTTTCCTGAGCTCTGAATCAGGGCCCTTGATAACAGGGAACTGATGATACGGTTGGGGCTGTGCAACCCAGGGGCTGAAGAGCAGCTGCAGATTAAAGACCAGCTCAGTGCTTCTGGGTGGACCACAAGCTCATCACAGAGAAAGTCTCATCATGGTGTTCCAACTGAAATGGGAGCAAAAAGTTTCCAGGGAGTTGCTCTGGAGGTGCTGGAAGAAAAGGGGAAAATGCTTTCTTCATGTCTTCACAACCTCCAGGACATCACAGTTGCAGACACGATAAGAAATGAGGCAGGACCTTATCCCAGAGATGCCAGCATCGATCTCTGCTTTTCCATGGTTCACATGATGCTCTTCTACATGAGCTGCCCTGGAAGGTCTCAGCCAGGTCACTGAACACTTTTAAGTCCCCACTTCCCAACAGTAAAGGTGCTTGAGACATGAAGGGATGCTGTCCTGGGGCAGATCATGGCCCCCAAATTATTTACGTAGTTTCTAGGCAATTACCATGTTATCTTCCAGTTACTCAGCCACTGCTCAGAGCACAAAGTGCTGCTTCACCCTGCATTGTCCCAGCTTTGCCAGCCTCTGCTCCTTCTGAGCCACACTGGGAACTTCTGAACTTTCCATTTATTTACACTATATAATGACACCTTATTACACCCACTTTGCACAGATAGGCAGGGGAGTCTATTAAATTAAGACAAAATCCCAGTAAATTATTAATTAATATACTACTGAAGCTATGTAGGCAG
This sequence comes from Phaethornis superciliosus, assembly GCA_023637945.1. NCBI lineage: Eukaryota > Metazoa > Chordata > Aves > Apodiformes > Trochilidae > Phaethornis > Phaethornis superciliosus. Next base: position 26,183,084 of record JAJQWJ010000009.1, read on the forward strand.
TCTCCTGGGGGGTGTAGGTTGGATCTGCTCTTTCAGCCTTCTACAGAAAGAATTTAATGCTTCCCCCTGAATACACACAGCCTAGACAGGGCAGAGGAGAGAAAAAAGTTCATTCCATTGAGGCCACTTAGCTGGAGGCTCTGCCAAATGCCCGTGCTGGTGAGGAAACATAAACCAGTCCCAGGTGGTACCAGGGCTTTGCCAAGTCCTTCTCTCTTCCCCTCCATGAATTTTGCCACCTTGGGGCTCAGAGCCCTCCTGGAGGAGATCAAAGGGGCAGCCTGGCTGGGCTGGCATCCGGCCCTTGGAACTAAACACCTTCCCATTCAAACCACAAATGGCAAGGGTGCAACAGGCTGTTCCTATCCTTCTTTTATTTCCCTTTCTCTGCTGGGTCGGTGTGGATGACAAATAATGTTTTAAGCTCATCAAGGAAATGACCTCAGATTTTAAGTTCTTTCCTGGGACAGCTTTGAATATTTAAATGTATGTGTGTGCTTTTCTGCTTCTTTCTTCTCTCCTGCACATCCAATAAGCAGCTTCCCCCCCAGAAAGGAACAGGGGCTGGTATCAGAGCTGGGTGAAATGCACTTGCTGTTTTAGCCCTCCTTGTGTTTCTAAGGGCTCACTTAAATTTCACCAAAGTTGGCTCTTTTTCAAAGCTTCAGATGATGGATCACTGGGCCAGATTTCTCCTCTTGCTTTTGTCATTCCAGAGGCATATAAGACAGCAAAATTAATAATGCTGTGATTTTACTAGGGAATGTTATACATTACCAACCCTGTGCTCTTGAATGTCAGTATTTACCATGACCTCCTTGCTGGCTCGTTTAAGCACTTCCCTGTCTGTAAGATTTGGGTCCTTAAAGCAGCTCTGTCAGGTGGAAATATATTCATTTCGATTTTATGGAAAGAAGGAAAAAAAGCACAATTTGTCATAGGGACAGGAGTAATCTCACCTACCTGTAGCTACCCACACTACCCAGCTCCCATCTCAGTCATAAAAGATACACTGACATCCCCAAGCTGAAGCTTTTAGATATCCACAATGAGTTCTAGAGAATTCTCCCTTTCTTTTTTTCACAGACTACAGATGCAGTCAGGGCATAGTGAGATGAAATCTGCCCTACTTGAGAGCCCACATCAAATGTTTATTAGCTAAAAAGGAATGAAAACTTCCCCTCCTGCACTTCTGGGATTTATGGTCACTTCTTCAGAGAGCCAGCACCTGCCTGTGAGCTCAGCCCTACCCAAAACTCTGCAAAGATGAGATCTCTGGGCCATCTACAGAGAGACTGAGGTGTTACATGTCCTGGGATCAATGGTGCTCAAGATTTCACTGGAGGAAAAAACACCTGTCCAAGAAAAGATAATTTCAAGTTGAACATACTTTAGGGTGATTACTATTAGAGCTACTGTTATACTAAAATAAATCTCTTCTGTTGCATAAGGTGGGGAATATTATTCAGCTTTGCAGTCTTTCATTAGCAATTGCCCTCCCAGGAAAGCAAACTAGGATTTTGTGAGAAGACACATGGCACTTTTTAAAGACAAGTCATCACAAATCATTTTATTTCTTCTGATCTTATCCAAAGTCCTTGAGTAACACTGAAGATTATTCAAAACCTCATTTAGGAAAGCCTGGCACTTACAGTTTTTTCTGTGGGGGAGGAGAGAGAGGAAGATTTACAGTCCATTATAGCTTTCCCTCACGTGATCTTCAGCTTCATCACAGAATTACCAAAGTAAAAAGAGGGAGACCCACAGTGCTTGGTGCGTTTTGTCTCAGGGACCTTGATTCAATCTGCATCTCGCTAAACGAACTTCATTTCTTTAACATCTCTGAGTACACACAAAAAGTCAGAATAACCCTGTTTCAGAGCAGTTCTAAAGAAGACAGATCCACAGGAGGGTGAGATATCAGGTTTGCCTCCAAGCCTCAGTCAGTGGAAAAAGGATAACATCTCCATGATTGGGTTTCTCCAGCCGTTTCGTTAATCCCTTTGCCACATGGATGTAAAGTGCTACTTCCTCCTTCCTCCAGAGAATTCAGTCATCTGGTTTGTGCACCAGTGGTGATAAAAAATGTACCATTCAAGCTAGGCTGAGGATGAAGATATTTAAAGAGAAGCAGACAAGCTGAGGCAAAGGCAAGTTGGTTCTGGACAACTGCTAAAGACCCACAGGTGAGATGGGCTCATTGCCTTGAGACATGGTGGGAACAATGTCTGCGGAGCTGATTATTGGGTGGCTCAAAAGCATTTTTTATATGTAAAGGCACTGTTGTCCAATGTTGTCAGACACACTTCATCCAACTGGTGCACAGCTTGCACCTATGAAGAAGCCTTTGGAGTCTATTGGGAGGTAGGAGCTCATTTCTTATCCAAACCATGGCTGAAGAAACTTTACTGCCAAATCACTGCACTTAACTGGTGGTTTAGAGCAGGATGAGTATCAGTCCAGGGAGATGGGAATGGAACATGGAAAGACTGATAAAATAAGACATGTTATGCTTAAAATGGCATCGTGTTATGCCAAGTCTCACCGAGCAGAAATACTCATGAACAGAGAAAAGGAAATAAAATATCTGAAAACTCAAACAACGTGAAGAGTTTCCAGCTTGCAGCCAAAGACACTGGTTATTTCTGCACCATCTGGGCATGTTGAGTGCAGGAAACATCCTACATCTAAAGGCACATAGCTGAGAATTTCTTTTAGTAGAGTTTTCATGAACTGCTCATATGAGAAGAAACAAACCAGGAGGAAAGGCAAGCAAAGGAACAGTCTGCCCAGGAGTCGTAACTGGAAAAAAACAAAGCAGCAGACATTGAAGTAAGGATGATGTGGTTTTTGACACACATGGATATCACTTCCCCAGCTTGTTCACCATCAATTCCATGTCAGTAGAAATCTGCTGCACCCCTCAAGAGCAAATATTTGGGGAGAGATCTAGCTTGCAGTGAGAGCTTTCACTAACCCTGGTGATCACGAGTATTGGTTTGCTCCTGTGAGTTTTGTTTCTCAGGTAAAACTTTTCACCTCCTCGTTCGGTGAGAACAACTCATTAGACATTTTTAGAATCTTGACTTGCTCGCGTGAGTTGACAGCCCCAGAGTATTTGCCAAAAAGTTGGGAAAAAAGCCAAGTTTTCATTAAACCTCTTGTAAACCCCCAACTGCCGTCCTGCGAGGCTACATCTGGCATGGAAGCCATCTGTGATTCGTAGAGTCCTGCTCCAACAAAACGACAACAGTGTGAAAAACTCTTTTCTCTGGTCGGCAGTGAACTGTAAAAGTAACATTAGTAATAGCTTCTGCAGGCTCAGTAATGACATAATTGACATTGGCTGAAAGCACAAGCCCCAACCGTGAGGTCTTGCCAAGGCTCTGGGTTGATTGATATCAGCCTTCCAAACTCCAGGTCATCGTCAATCGCCCTCTTGGACTCTGCTTCATGTGTTGGGGAGGAGATTTCTCTCCTCCTGAGCAGCATCTGCAGTGAAATCTTACGGAGTACAAGAGTACAAATCTCCTGACCCCAGCCTTAGCAAAAAAATTTTTTTAAAAGGAAAAAAAAAAGGGGGAGGGAGGAGAGGCTGTTCTGCTTGACTGAAGCCGTTTGCTTGATCCCCAAACAAGCTCTGTCTTTGCAATTTTTAAAAAAGCTTCACAGAGCAGTGCACATTGCACCTAGGGCTCTCTTCTATCTGTAGCAACATGACCTGGTGTGTTTTATTTAATGCAGAGCCCTAGTGAGGAGACTGGGCTCTAAGCCATCTGCACATATGTTTCTTGGATGCCTGATATTTTCATTTTGCTTCAGATGAGCTGCACTGTTAGGGGGCTCCCATTTATAGCATCCGGGATTTTTTCCAGTATATGTTGTGCTCACCCCGTCTGCAAACCCTGCTTTCCCCCTCAACCCCTTTCACCCCCACAACTCAAAGAATACAAACCCCAGCAGATGTCCATTACAAATAAAAAAATAAGTAAAAAAAAAAAAAAAAAAAAGGAGAAGAGAAGAGAAGAGAAGAGAAGAGAAGAGAAGAGGGAAAAAGACTGAGTCAGAAAGCACTGATTTGCTCAAATCTCTTTCTAAAGAAACCCTTCCCCAGCTCCCTTTGTATTTAAAAGCTTGAGGCCCCCTGTTTTAGAGAAATCCTAGAAATACGATTTAAAGCCCTCGGTGGGACCCTGCAGCACTGAGAGATTGCATGCTTGCTGATGGGGAATGTTTAGAAAAACAACACCTAATGCCACCAAGGTTTCCATTCGCACCTCTCCTGTTCTACACGTTTCATGGAGAGCCTGGCTTGCAACACAGGAGCTTTTCCTGCATTATTTATACAAGTAAGTGACAAAAAAACACTGGACCATAGCCTGAACTCTCCACTAAATCTTTAGACCTTCCTGATTCAGGCAAGTGGGGGTTTAACCAGCTGAGGGAAGACCAAAAGTAGATGAAAAAGAAAATAAAGATAGCAAAGGACTATCGGGTAGCACAAACCCAAGGGTCTGATGCTGACCCTCCCCTGTGGAGTGAGTGAATCCACATTTGTGAAGATCAGAGGCTGCTCTTTGCTGAGTGATGGCCTCCAGGATGCAGGAGGGGGGGGCAAAAGATCAGGGATAATGTGGTTTTAGTTTTAAAAAGTGTCAGGACTGAGTGGCCAAAGCCAGAGTGGGTGTCAAGGGGTGCACCTCCCTCAAATCCCTTCCTGTTCAGAGTGCCTGGGAGTTTGATGAGGGAAAAGATGAAAACAACAAAGCCCACATCTGAGGTGAGATGTGATGGGCCAGCTCTTGTTGGTGCTATTAATGACCAATGAGACATCTCACTATGCTGCTTGAAGTCCTGGTGGGGTCACCTCTGCTCTCTTTCTGCAGCCACCTTAACCCAGCCCAGATCTTTGTCCCTGTGCTTGCAAGACTCCCAGGGCCAGATTAGCAAAGGGATTTCTCTGAGCTCCATTCCCCCTGCAGTTCCCTTCTCTTCCCAGCCCCTGTGCCAGAGGCAGAGCCCACACAGATTGCCAGACAGTGTTTCCAAAGGCAGAGCTTGAAACCCAGGTTGGGATGCTGGGAACTGACTCTGAACATGGCCTTCTATGGCTCCAGTGTCCATTGGCTCTTGCCTTTGGCGTGGTTTGAAGGTCCCAGGGGCCATAATCTGTGGTCTCTTTTTTGTTTCACACTGATTCTTCAACAGGAGCCTTTGGGGCATTGTTCATGGGCAGCTTGTTGGGTGGGAGACAGAGAGTTCATAAATTTGTCTGCCAGAGCTCCCGGCTGACAATGCAAGACTGCTCCTCAAAGGGAAGGTCGTGGTCTCTTTTCAACACCAGTGGTGCTGGAGGGTTGTGCAAGCTTGTCATGAGGCAGGGATGGGTCTCCCAACAGGGTTTTGTAACATGGATGTGCCAGGACAATAAAGCTCAAGTGGAGCTTTCCAAAAATAAAACCATCCCATCCCCAGCACGGCCCGAAGGATGCAAAACTTGAAAGGCTCCAGTGCCTCCTATGCAGATGCTGGCCTTGCTGAATGACATGTCCCTGCTGCTGAGGAGGGACCAAAGCCATCAGTGAATGCCACACAACCTCCATGTCACAGACAGAGCCCAAAGACAGCATTTTTTGGTGTGCCCAGGAGAGCCCTGGTGCCTTGAAGCACCACTGGCCAGGTTTCCTCAAGCAACAAGGATTTGGGGCTGGCCACCCTAGAGCTTCCTTGTTGATGACTTTTCTGCACTGAGGATTTCAGCTTAATATTACCCTGAGAACTGCTCCCCCAGACCCTCCAGACCCCCGTTGTCACAAGCTGGGGATGAATTCCTTGGTCCTGCTAAAGCAGGGTGGGAGGTGATTGCAAAAGGGAAAAATACGTAATGCAGGCAGGGAAACAGGCAACATGAGCAGAAATCTGGTCAAGGGTGGTCACTTCCTCCATTTGTATGAGGATTCAGGAAATCCATTACAAAGTACTCCATCACTGTCACTTAATTCCAGCTGGATTACAAAAGATTAATAGTTGGGCTCCTTCTACCCCCTGCCAGCGTGGTGCAGAGGGTGTTATCAGCCCCTCAGTGAGTGTCAGGTAGAGTTTCCCAGGACTTTGAGGAGCTTTCTTTTACTCTCTAATGCCTTCATAATTTGACTTAAATCATCATGAGAGCCCTTAGTATTCTTCCAGGCATCTCAATGCAGGAAACATATGGTGGAAAAGAGCAGACGACCAGCAACGTGTCTTGGGAAGGCAGAAATGAAGCTGTGATGCCTACAAGTGACCTGGCTGTGTTGCCTGGCGCAGAGACCTCCTTTTTATTAGGTTGTTTCTCAAGCTGGTATTTCTGTCACTGTACACCAGAGGCCATTAATAACTCTGGGTCATGGCAGCAGGGTGATAAGCAAGGCCTTTACAAGCTGCATTCTCATCTTTGGCCCCAACCTTGTGGTCCTAAGGAATTCAACCTGATCTCCAAATGTTTTACAGCCTCTTCTTTTGCTTTTCCTCAGTCTTTTCCCACGTCAACTGACTTTGATGTGAATTAGCTTTGAGGAGGGAAGCCATATGAGCAATGACAAGAAAAAGTGGGGATTTGACAGAGTCTTCACACTTCCACTACCTATTTCCACACCTTGGACTGACACATCAGGTAGCCTGGTGTTATTTTCCAGGCATTTTGTCATGATTCATATGACCTCTGTAATTTCAGCAGGTGCTCCACTTTCTCCCAGGACTGTGATATAGTGTACATTCCTACCCATCATGTCAAATTTAGGGAGAGGTTTGCATGGGATGTTGGTTCATGGAAGGGAAGTAGGGAAGACCCAAGTGTCTCAGCCATATCTGCTGCCTCTCTGGGACAGTGATAACTACAGAAGTTGGAGGGGTAAGTTTTTATCACATTTTCACCCATCAAAATGGGGCTTGAGGAAGAGAAAGGTTGTGCATGGTGTCAAACCTGGTGAATAGTTCCTGTGAAAAGAGGGAATGCTGGCCCTGGAAAATATCCCTAGTTTTCTATCAGTGATTCTTAAATGCAAAGATTGGCCATGGAAATGCTATGATTATTCATTCTGTTGTTTTCTCCATGTTCACGTGTTCCAGATTTTCTTTTCATAGTGCTGTGGTTTCAAAAATGAACTTGAACCTTGGAAAAGGTTATCCAAAAAGATTGCATAGCCCCCAAGTGAAGTAAAAAAAGATTCTCACATTTAGCCAAAAGTTTCAGACTGTTCCACTAATGAAAATTTCGAGCTTCATTTCTTCCCTTCTAGTGATAAAACAAGTAAGATACAATCACTGGGCTAGACACAAACCAGTATTCCCTCCCCAGTGATCAGTGGACTGTAAGAACTAAAGGAGAAAAAAATGAGAAGATGTAATATTGGTCTAAATATTAATATTGCTGCTGTGGTCATTATGAGTCCTTGAGTTTACAGTCAAAGCATGATGGTTGTAAAGTGGTGGTACCTCCCTACCCTGGGGTCCAGAGGCATGGACCAGTTTCTGTCTTTGCCTTCAGGGCTGATCTGACTGCTGACTGCCAAAATACTCAGTGGCCCTTTGTGTTCCATCTGCTTGGCTCCTACACAGGGCACCAAGCAGACAGATAATGAAATAAAAAAAGGGTCAGACCAAATATCTTGGCCAGAAATGTGCAGGTTGTTCTGATCAGTCCCCTTTGAGAAATTGTCTGCTGAAAGACTTGGGCTCTTCTGTACCTTCTAGTTCACACTTAATAATTTACATACCTTGTCTGGCATTTTTCATTGTCATAATCCTATGAAGGGTCACAGTTCACTGGTGAATCTGGATTTTGTGGTCATATCAAACACAAGGATAAGCCCCACACTTTAACAGCAGAAAATGATGCTCCTAGAATCATTTTTCCCATCTGTTTCCTAAGGGCTGGCCCATAGCTCACTGCTGGCCAAAAAATCCTCATGAAAGCTTTTTTTTTTTCCCCCTTTCTTCTTCCAGAGTTTCTTATTCCACTCAGGATGTATTATTATTTTCAACTTAATGGGAATTTAATCAGAAAGGAGTGACGCAGTGACTAGTCACCAGCTGAGCTCTGCAGAGAGCCCTGCTCCTGGCTGCCAGAGTTCTCTTTTTGGTTTGGAAATCATTACTTCTGCCTCCTGCAGATGGTTCCGTGGCCATAGCAGATGATTACAGTACCATGGGAATTCAAACCTTCACCTGCCATGGCACTCACTCAGCTTTCCTCCCTGCCAAGTGTTATCTTTGCTGGTAACAGGCTGCAAAACCCCAAAACAGCACCTCCAAACTGCTGCAGATGTTTTGCTTTAATAAGGGGGGAGGACGAGAAGGGGGGGAAAAGGAATTGGTGATGGGCCTTGAAGAGGAAAGGTGAGAGGAAAAAGAGCAAAAAATGGAACCATCCTATCTGCTTTTAGCCCTCCATTATCTGACACAGTAAATAAGGGGGGGGTGGACTGGTTTATCTGGGAGGGATGTGATGCTGCCAAGTGGAGAACAAGGTGAAGGTGTCCACCAAGTGCTTCTCACTGAGTAAGAGCACTTCAAAAAACAAAAAAAACCCACGAGAAAGTCCCAAAATTTGACCCTGACCTAAACTTAAACTCACTTGGTGCCTCATTAACATCAGCCTAATTTTCTAGCCTGTTCTCATGGCTCTGAGTTCAGGCTGAGATTTTATTTTAAGTGTCTCTGCAATTTGCAGTTGTTCGGGTCAAGGGTTTTGCTTTGGCAATCTCTTAACTATTCCTGGCTGTTCCTGTGCCATGGGAGGTCTGAGAGTATTTCCAGGTTTATCAGCAGCATTTCTTCTGAATGTTGCTCCTCTAACCCTGCATTTTTGTGTGCATTGCTGATAACCCGTGTCTGAATTCATGGTTTGACTCTTTGCTTGGCTGAGATCCACCTGGATGTAAAAAAATTACATGCCAGAGTGGTCCATTTTTGTCAGCTATATTCCCACTGAGGAGGCTTCTGAGCTAATGAAGATGTTCAGAAGTAATGAAGCAAATCTTCAGTGAAGTCCCAGGGGCTTCAGACCCAGGTTCCTGCAGCAGGGATTATTTTGACATAATCTCTTCTCACCTTCTGCACTTCTCAGGCATCTCTTTTAAGCAAACAACAAACTTCACTTCATTTTCCCCCATCCTCATCAACCTCTCGGAAAATGTCCCCTGTTTTCTTCTTCAGATTTGACACTCCCAAGCCAACTGCAGCATCCAAGCAAGCTGCTGACCTTCCCAAGTCAGCAGTGATGGAAAGGTGGGATGCCAAGGTTGCTGTGGTACAGTAGGAAAGCAGGAAAGCTTTGTCAACACATTTAAAAGAACCTGTAGACACATATAGCTGGTACAGGCACCAAAACCCACTTTCAACAGATCTCCAGCTCACAGGTCTCTTTTAGAAGACATGCTGAATATGATTTTTTTTAAAAAACAGAAATCAAAGATGTAGCCTATTTACTGTGCCATGGAGCAAACCCACCTGCTTTCCATTTTTAGGGCATTTTTCCATTCTTGGGAAAGACTGTGACAATTCTGTGAGTATATAAAAGCTTTTTTATTTCCCCTCAATCAGAAAAAATAAATGATATGCAGGATTTGAAACTGTTGTGAGGACAAAATATGTGACAAGAATGAATGAATCTTTTCATTAATATGTGTGTCTTTTAGCTCAGCTTTTAGTGGAAAAACTGCTCTAAAGAAGCTTAAATGTGACTTGATGTCTGATGCTCTGCTAACTTGGCAAATACCAGAGAATGAAGTATGGAGGAGACCTAACCTATAAAGTATCCTGTATTTTAACAGCCTGTTTCTCCATTAAACATTTTTAGACATCAATAGAAAAAATTGTCCTATATTGTATGTTACATGTCTGTGGGCAGTAAAAACACTAAAGCTTTTGTCAGCTTGCTGCTTTAACCCTTAAAGACATTTCTGATTCCAGCACAGTCCTTGTCCTTTGGCTTTTGTTGGAAAGCTGCTGTTGATTTTATGGCTGTGCAGCCACATCATCATTTGTTGTCACCCTCAAGAAGATCCAGATGCTGGTGGTGATTTTATTGCAGTTGCTGTCATGGTTTGCTTGTGAGCTCCTCCATGGACCAGGATGCCTTCAGATGAAGAAATACATCAATGGCAAAAAAGACCCTAAAGGCTTTTGTAATTTCAATCTCAGCAGTGCAGCTATAAGGCAGGGATATTCCTGCAAAACGCTGGCAAAAAAAAATAAAAATCTGAAGACCATTAGTTGCATGCTTGTCCTTGGACGCTTCCACATGAAAAAGTGAAAAAGTGCAAACTTAAGTCAAACCTTGGCAGCTGAAGGTATAGAAGGAGTGTAAAGGTGGGTGGGGTAAGCCCAGGTGTGGTGTTGAAAGCCCAAATTGGGGGCTTTAAATTTGTGCAAGAGTGAACTCCAGATGGACATCTCCCTCTGTTGACAAGGATTGGTTGCTCTGGCCAGACTTTGAACCTTCTTGCTAGGATTTTTGGCACCATCTTCACTTCTTCCTGCTTCGTGCTGGGGCTGGGTGACTCCCTGTGTGTCCTGCCTGACCTGGGAAGCCCCGATAGCCCCAAGAGCAGCTCCCACTCACACAATATTCACATCATCCTGGTTGCTTCCTGCACATGTGACTTTGAGATAACCACCATCCACCCTCTCTATGGGTACAGCCTATAGAGCAGGTTCCCACCAAGCAGGAACTGTGCTAACAGCTTGCCTGGGAGTAATTGTCTTAATTTAATTAAATCAAATCGTCTTCACCTTAATTCACAAGAAATCCAAGTGAGCTCAGCTCTGTTTCATTGACTCATGAGGACCCCCAGGTCCCATTGACATTACCCAGGACTATCACTGGTGAGCCCCTCAAGCTCAACCCTACAACTACATGGTACATCTGAAATACCTGTTTTCAGGCCATGGTGGCTCTGCTTGCAAAACCAAAACCAAAACCAAAATAAGAAACTCCTTTCCCAGTGCATTTGTGTTCTTCACAACTGCATATTGGGCTGTGGAGAGATTTATCCTTCTTGAAATGAATTCTCTCTTTCTCCTCCTAAAAATATTGGTTACAGCACACACCATCTCCAGGATCTGACCTGTACAATTTGGGCAAGGGGAGTGGTGGAGACAACAACACTAATGATGTGAAGATGTTTAGATACAGAAGATGTTTAAAACTGACCTTTTATTACAACAAATTATTCACTTGAATGATTTAACCATTCACAACCACCTGCTGGGGCAAGTGTAGAGGGCAAGAACCCTTGGCTGGTCTCACTAACAAACAACAAAGTGGGCCTCAGGCTTCAGCCATGGACCACCAAGGCCATAAGACATAGAGAAAAGTGCTGTGATTTCCTCACCATGCTGCCAGACAACCAAACACAAAATCCTGCCCACATATATGTTCTCAGGAGTGCAAGCAAAAAGAAAAAACAAAGACTATTCCGAGGAAATATTGCAATAAGTGAATATGTGTCTGGGCTCCCTTTTTTTACTAGTCTTATATGTATTAAAAAGAAAAAGAGGGGGGGAAACTTGATGGCACATCCATAAAGTAGACTCTGGATTCTCCTCTAAAAGGTTCCATGAGACTCTAGTTGAAAAAAAAAAACAAAAACCAAACGTGGAGACAAACTGAATGACTCTGATATTTATGCCAAGCTTTTAATAAGAGATCAGTAGCAGCTGCAAGGCTAACCAGGAAAGAACTGAGTAGCCAGTGCTTGACCAGCTTGTGAAAGGTGTTTGTGAGGAGCTGGTGACTGAGCCTCGTGAGGTAGGTGGTCTCTTCTCACCCTATGTTCCCTGGAATGGCCATGGCTCTCTCCCAAGCCCCATGGGCACTGATCTATATTTACATTCCTCACCATGGTATGTGAAACAGCTTCTCTGGAGCCAACAGGTTTTCTACCTGGAAGTCCCATAAGCAACTCCCACACGATGCTGAAGAATTCACCTAAGAGATGGGTGATAGCAGCAGCCAGAGCTGTAAACTCCTGCTATCCTGTGTCCCCCCCACCTTTTTTTTTATTATTATTATTATTTTTGTCGCTTTTTACTGCTGAACACATGGAAATCTCTCCGTCTGCTGGGGAACATTTCACAGAAGAATAAACAGGCTCTCCTCTCTCTTGCTTTGTGTTGGAAGATGGGAGTTCACATCCTCTGCCTCTTCCCCTCTGCTGCTGGCTCCCTGGAAGAGCAGAAGCACACCCCAGGGACAGCCCAAGGGGCCAGAACAAAGAGCTCTTCAGCCCTCTGAAAACCTTGTCCTGTGAAAACCTTGTCCTCTGAAAACATTGTCCTGTGAAAAATTGTCCTGTGAAAACCTCGTCCCCTGAAAACCCCGTCCTGTGAAAACTTTGTCCTGGAAAAGGGAGTCAATCCCAAAGTGGGATGGGGATTAAAAAAGCACCAGGAAAGCAGAATAAAAGCAAAGATAACGAGGCTTTAGTGTTCTCCTGGAGCATGTTTTAGAGTTTGTGCCTGCATGGGTTTCCACATATATATTTCCAAGAGGGAAATTTGAGCCTTGTTTATAAAAACTACAGGCTTGCCTCCTGAGTTTAACCTCTACCCTCTCAACAGCAGCCTAAGCCTAGGGATTGCTTTGTGCAGGGCAAAGTGTTCCTCTGGCCCAATTTGGCTTTGAAAGGAGGAAGCAATTGAGGAGTTTCTCACCTAGTTGCTATCTGCTTTTGGCTCCCAGGAGCCCAGTGAAAGGCAAGAACTCTGCAAAGAGCTTCAGGTATAGCTGTGGTTGCATCATTCCCATCCTGGCATCCACAAAGCTGCTCCTCTTCCAGTGCCTTTGACTCCCAGAGTGCCAAAAGCCTTGTTGCTACCTCTGGTACTTGTAACTACCTTGTAACTAACACCTCTAGTTATTTCTTGACTACTCCATTCTGTTTCCCTTGTGCCTGAAGATCTTGCTGGCTGTAGACACAGTTCCCAGGAACAATGTGATACTTTTGATAAACACAAATATGCCTGCAGGCCTAAAATGCATAAATCTGCATAAATCAGTGGAAGGGTTAGGTATTTATCTTTTATATATATATATTTATAACTTGATTTTAATGGTGCTGTCCCTCTTAAAGATGAGGGTGGAGACTAATATATTGTGTTAATATATTAGATAACCTTTCCACTCATTTACTCCCTGTGGTGTAGGCCTGTGAACAGGCATAGTGTAAGACAGGAATTCAGCTAGAAAAAAGCTGCCTTTGCAATACCACTGGATTTCCCAGGAAAGGTGTAAATTGGAAGAGGTGGGCAAGGAGCTACCCCTAAGCACATCCTTGAGATGTCATGGGCAAGCAGAGGTGCTCTGCTGGGAAGAGAAGGTGGAGGACTGGAATGACATGTGGGCTGTTGGTCTCTTGTCCCAGGGAAAAACAATGCCAAACTGGGTTATTTTTTTAATGGCTGGGACATCAAGGTCTGAATATTCAAATTTCTCACTTGCATTTAATCTTTGGGTATCAGGGGACAATGTAAATGAACACCCCACTATTCCTGGAGTGTGAGCCCTCACCCAGCAGCTCTGTATGGCCTCTACCAAGCAGGGCTTAAGGAAGGACAACACCATTACAATCCTTTAAAACTCTTAAATGAAAGAAATTGGGTGTTATAAAAGTAATCACTGTACTTCTGCCAGGAAAACTCCTGCTGGGAGCACCCAGAGGTTTGCCCAATCTTGTATTGCTGCACCAGAGCACCTGGGAAGAGCCAAATCAAACCGGAGAGTTGCATAAATGTGAATTTTCTTGCTCTGAATCTTTTGTTTGAGTTTGCATGATTCATCCAACGATTCCATTGGAGCCTGTAAATAACTCTCCCCCCCCCTCAGCTCTATTATTACCCTAATAATTCTCCTGAGATTGCAAATGTATTTATTTTGACGCAGAGATTGTTAAACCACGGGAATAAAACAAGTTTAGGCTGCCAGAGCTTTATTTAATTTCTTGTTCTTTTGCTGAAGCTCTGAGAATAACTTCTGCTTCCTGCCCAAGAAGGAAACAGTGTTTTCCTCAGCTTATGTAAATATGACTTCCCCACTCATACATTTTCCCACTGCTGGAAAAAAGGCAGGCATCTTCCCAGTGCCTGAAAATTGCAGCCTGGCTATAAAATTTTGCCATGTGCCCAGTTCACTGTGGTTGGAACTTCCCCAGATAGAGTTTAAGTCCTTCTGGGTGTGCAGAGGTTTGGCAGAGTAATGGAAGGTGCTGACCAGATCTCAGCAAGGAGCTACCTCCAAAAACTTCAGTGTGACCTCCTCTGTGTTCTTTTTTTTTTCCTCTATGATTTAAATCACTTGGCCACAACGTATAATCAAGACTTCCCTTACTAAGAGGAGCTGCAAGAAGAGCAGAGGAGAAAAATATAGGCTTAGCCATGTAATAGGAGTGTGTGAATGTGGGATGGGACATGCAAAGAGAAGGACAGAGAGGCAGAGATGCAGTATAAAAGCAGCACTGACATCAGGAGTTATTCCCCTGGCATGTGTATAATCATATGATAATACCCAGTTGGGACAACATGGCAGAACATTTCAAACAGAGGAAATGGCCAGTGCCTGGAGCTCCTCTGCATATTTATTACATCAACATAATGATATAGAGAAATAAAAGAGGCATAGGATGGTGTTACAAGTGGGTGAGTGTTGCTGCTACTGTGTGGAGAACACAGGCTGGGAACGTGCCTGGCTCAGGCTTGATGTGGAGGATGGATTTTGGAGAGGATGGCAGTGAAATAGTGAGAACTTAGGGAAACACACCTGAAGACTGATGTGTGAAAACCTGGCTGTGCAGTGAGCATCTCAGGGTTTGGCCCATTGATGTCCCCAAGGAGGAGGGCAAGAGGTGGTTCCCTCAGAGAAGGGAAAGGGTTGCTGGTGACAAACCAGTCTTTCAATGAGCCAGCAGAAACTGGAAGCTCAACTCAGATAAAATCAAGCCAAATGGGAGGTGGAAATGTCCAACCATTCCTAGTCATGACCCTTACTAATGAGTGACTATAAAGACTGCTCAGGGAGGCTTCTCCAGACATTTAGGTTGGGGCTTTTTCTCAAAGCCCTACTCTTAACGCAATCAGAGAATTACAGGCTTGATGCAAAGATTATAAAATTTAATTATCTAGCCTCTGTTATGCAAGAGGCCAGGAAAGATAACATTCCTGCCAGGCCTTTAATCAATGATGTGCCTGTCTGCAAAAGTACTGAGGGATTTGGGGATCCCTCATTTTTCAGGGGTCCTGATGCAAGAAGCCTGACTCTCCCAGGGCTTCCCAGCTGCCTCTGGGAAATCTGGCATCTTCCAAGGACTCTGCTTCTCCCTCTCCATCCATCCATCCAGAAATTAGGCCACTGAAAATCACTGTTCACTGATGAAAATGGTGTTCCCATCATTGCAGTGACAAATGAACTCCAGTTCTAGAAACCTTAAGCCCCTAGGAAGCCCTAAGCCTCCACCTTTTCCATAAAGACAGTTAAATTCCTATAGCTTGGTTCCTTCAAATAAAGATTTCCCAGAGTGCTGTCCCTGTAAATGAATCTTCTCACCTGAGGAAGACATCTATCTGTTCCCCTACCAGGACTATTTCTATTCTCCCTGCACTCCCAGCTATCTTGCAGTCATCTATCTATTTATCTTTTTTTCCCCTTCTCTTTCTATTACTGCAGAGGTGATGGCAATTCCCTGTAACAATCTAATCCTAGGTAATTTATCACCGTGGCTCTGTTCCACTAATGCAACAGAGTCCCTGTTAGCAAGAAAAAGAAAATTACAGGCAAGAAAAGTCAGTGTAAGCCATATAGATCTTGCACACTGCTGCAGCTAAAGGGCTGAGAGGGAAAAGCTGGGCTGCTGCTGATAATCAGTGCAGTGGATCACTGCTGTGGCCTACTCATAACCCTTGAAATGAGGTTTTAATTCCTCAAGTCTTGCACAAACAAAAGAGTTGCAGAGAGAGAGAGACACTGGGATGGAGGGGGAGAGGAGCAGTGACTTTTGCAAGTGAACTCACAAGGAAAAAACAATGTGCCTCAGCCTGATATATATTTTTTTTTTTTTTTTTAATTTTTTTTTTAACTCAGACTAAAGTTTGCTGTTGGAAAGCCAGAAGCACTGGCTGCCAGACACTGGCCAGATCCTCTGAGATTTGTTATTCCAGTGTTTAATCCAAGAGGAGGCCAAGTCATGCAGATTTTAGACAAGGCTATTGGGCCTGAGTCCTCATTGCTCTGGACAATATTTCTGGCTGGTCAGCAGCTTGAGAAGTTCTGGTATCCCAGAAAATGTAAGGATATGGCCAAGGTGATGAGCAGGTTTTATCACTGGAGTAAAGCTCACACCTGCCCTGGGCCTGGTGTCCTTATGCCATGCACTGGTCTCTCTAAAAGGTTAGATTCTCTAAAGATTACAGATTAAAACATCCAGAAGGAATAAAAAATGAGGGATGATACCTATAATCCCATATATATCATGTATATAATGTATATTATATATATAATATTTTAGACATTATTGTATAATGTATATCAACATGTATGCAGCATTATGATGACCACTTTTCTTGCTGATAGTGATGATCTGTGAAAAATAATTTTTAAAAACCAACTATTCCCTACCTTCTCTGCATCTCCTCCAGCATCTTCATTTTTTTCTCTCTTGCTGAGGAAAATATGTGAAATTGTGGAGGGCTGAGGCTCCCATTTGGGGGTTGTTTTCCCATCACTTTGCTTTTGCCATCTCCTAAAATGAAGCCATTTATTCCCTTCCTTGCTCCCTTTTGTCTAGGCTGCTTGCCACAAGCCCAACATCCCCACACCTCCGCTGACCTCTATCATGATGGTGTGAGGTCCTGAAAAAAAATAAAAATAAATTAAATAAATAAAAGCAAACCCAACAACACCCAAGTTGCTGTCTCTAGCTTGGAGCTTTTCCCCATCAGCTCCTTGTCTCCCCAGCCAACACTCCCCTTTCAGGCCTTGCTGGAGCTCCTCGGGGTAGGATTGCAAGCCCTGAGGAAAGACAGATGTTTCCCATTAAAAATCGAAGCCTTTGCAGAGCCCCGGTGACAAGAGAGCTCACAAAATAGCACTGGGGGGAAAGGGGCCACAGGTGGGGGAGGGCCTGGCTGCTGAGCCACAGGAGGGGACCCCAGGCTGAGGAAAAGAGGGGAGAGAGGAGAACAGCAAAACTTGCAGTGGTTGGTTTTTAATAGAAGCGAACAAAACAAACAAACAAAAAAAAAATAAAAATTATTCGCTGTGTAAAATGCTCTCCCGAGCTGGCCAGCTCTGGGGTTGTTCCTGGCATTTAGCTGAGTCCCTGGTATATCATATGATGCTGCTGGGAGGAAAAAAATAATAAAAAAAAGGAATGGAAAGGAAAGGGGAAAGGAGAAAAGAAAGGAAAGGAAAGTGGGAAGGGAAGGGATGGGAAGGGAAGTGGAAAGGGAAGGAAAGGAAAGTGGGAAGGAAAGGGAAGTGGGAAGGAAAGTGGGAAGGAAAGTGGGAAGGAAAGTGGGAAGGGAAGGGAAGGGAAGGAAAGGAAAGGAAAGGAAAGGAAAGTGGAAAGGGAAGTGGAAAGGGAAAGGAAGTGGAAAGAGAAGGAAAGGAAAGTGGGAAGGGAAGAGGGAAGGAAAGGAAGTGGAAAGAGAAGGGAAGGGAAGGGAAGGGAAGGGAAGGGAAGTGGAAAGGGAAGTGGAAAGGGAAAGGAAGTGGAAAGAGCAGGAAAGGAAAGTGGGAAGGGAAGAGGGAAGGAAAGGAAGTGGAAAGAGAAGGGAAGGGAGGGGAAGGGAAGGGAAGTGGAAAGGGAAGTGGAAAGGGAAAGGAAGTGGAAAGAGAAGGGAAGGAAAGTGGGAAGGGAAGAGGGAAGGAAAGAAAGTGGAAAGAGAAGGGAAGGGAAAAGGAAAAGGAAAAGGAAAAGGAAAAGGGAAAGGAAAAGGGAAAGGGAAAGGAACCACCTAACACCTTTGTTTATATCAATGACTTGACTTAACCCAAGTGCTGCTCTCCCAGGCTGCTGTCCCATTCCCTCACCCCACTTGGAAGCAATCCCTTGTTTCCAGGGTTGTGTTACAATCCCATTTGTTTCTCACTATAAACCCAGCTCATTACGTGGCTCTTCCCATCCCTGCTGCTACAATACAGGACGCAATTTTGCATTTGCTTATGACACCCCATGAGCCTAGCAATATAAATATCAGGGCTGATCTGGTGTTAATCATCTGGGCCCAGCTGATGGGAGGGCACTTGAAACTCCAGTGCAGCTCTGCAGGTTATTCATAGCATCAGCTCACTAATTTTTTACTGGAATCCCTTCGTATATGAATGACATGTTTATTGGAACTTCTTTTTGCAGTCAAAGAGAGTTATTGTGGGCATGGTCTAAATGCATTCAGCCATTCTGTTCTGCAAGCCTCAGTTAAATGCCAGAGGAGGGTTGAGCTGGGTTTGAACACCCTATCTATAAAATCGCCTTCGTGTCTCACCAAAACAGGCTCAGTAAAGGCTCTACAGGCTACCAGCTTAATGTATTAGCCTAATAGATTAGCACTTAGCCTCATATTAAAATCACAGTAATTGTCAGAGCTACAAATGTTGAGGCCAAGCAGAGAGCACTTGGAAAAAGCAGCCCTTGAAGGGTCATCAGCCAAGAGAAATAAATTACCTTCAGCTCCCAGCACTTCAGCTGTATCTAAAGCAGCTTAAATGTATCTAAATCAGCTTAAATAACCGCGGGCTGGTTTTAGCTCCTTGGGAGCAGAGGAGACAGGCAGCCATCAGTGGCTTCACTTTGCAGCATCCTCTGGGGATGGCAATCACCTGCCAAGGCAAAGGGCTTCCACCTCCCAGCCCTGCCTTCCCTGTCTCCCCAAGAAATCCGGTTCCTCTTCTATTTTCTGTCTCCATGTCAGAGCCTTTCTTGCTTTGCATGATACTGTGCTCCCCTCAGGCTCCCTGGGAGGATGCTGATGCTCCTGAGCCATCCCAAAGTCAGCAGTGAAGGAGATTCACTTGGGAAGTGAAGTCAATGCAAAGATCCTTTCTTCTTGCTGGTTTTTATAGCTTAAACATGTGCCGTCCTGGAGGACTGGTATTTAGATGAACTCCATTGGAAAAAAAAAAAAAAAAAAAAAAGATTCCTGACACTTTCCCCACCGGGATGGTTTTATAGGCACATTAGCACCTCTATGCCAGATCCTCCTTTGCTGAGGGAGAGCACTGGGGATGGGATTTAATTCCTCTCTCAGCCCTTGGGAGCTGTGTAAACCAGAAAACAGACATTTCAGGTTCACCGGGGACACAAAACCTGGCAAGTCTTGCTCAGAACTCAGTGGAGACACAAATCTGTCCTGGGAGCTGCCATCAAGAGCAACCCTGGCCCCCCAAATTATCATGCAATAAAATTCTCAGTTGCTCCTGCAGGACACGAGGGTTTTTAGCCTCCAGTTTGGGATTTTGTTTTACTGGTTTGTTTGGTTTGTTGGGTTTTGTTTTGGTTTTTTTGTTTGGTTTTTTTCTTTGGGGGGGAGGAGGTGGAAGAAAATCAAATCAGGCAAAGCAGAGTTCAACAGAGCTGCTAATTTGGCTTTTGTTGTGAACCTGCCTCTCCTCAAATGCAAAATGGAATGAATGGCAACCAGCTGAAAAAAACCTAAAGTTGCAAAGTGCACCTTTGCATTTGAGAGAACCTGGGCTGCCAATCTTCCTTTTGTCCCTAATTTGCAAACTTCCCATTCTTCATTCTAGTGAAGGAGGCCAGGAAAACAATAGCAATAAAAGCTTTCACACAGTTGATTCAGACAACTATACATGAAGTGGAGACTTGCAAAATTATGAACAGTAATTTCTTTCCATCTGTGAGATCTCAGCTCCTTTCTGACACCAAAATGCAAACCAAAAACTGAAATAACTCTCCCTAAGATATTTTTTCCCAACGACAGGCAAAAGCCCAAAGTGTCACTGGATGGAAAACATAAATGACTGTTTGATAAACTACCCAGCTGAAGTGTTAGAGAACTGCTCAGGAAGAATCAAGAGGGTTTTTTTGTTGGTGTGCTTGTTGTTTCTTTTTAAGAAGGCAGCACTTCTTATTTTAGAAAACTTCAATTTTTCTCAAAACTCTGGAATGAAGCTGGAGTCAGATTAACAGTGATGTGAAATAAAAAATGCACAATTGGACAAGGCAGTATTGATATCTTTCTTCAGAGGATCATCAGAGGACACTTTTACAGGTTCATCTTTTTGTTTCTACTCTCTGTTTTTGCAATTCTCAGAGGAAGTGACAGGAGTAAGAGGCAACGCAGGGATTAAATATGGGCAGGAAGCTTCCCACAAAAGGGTGAAGGGCAGAAAAATTTGCTGAGGCATTACAATTTAGCTCTGCTCACAGGGAAGTGGATGTGAGACCAACACCTTTCAAAGCTTCCAGATAGGAAGAGAGCTCACGCCTTACCCCAGAACTGGTCGCAATCCAGACACTGGGGGGGTATCAGTGCTTTAAAAAATTTTTAGAGAAACTGTTAAAGCAGGAGTCCATTGGGATGCAAGATTGTCAGCTGAGATGTGTTTTGGCTGGATAAACCATGTGTTTGTGAGCAACCTGGACCAGCTGCACCACGCCAATAAGATCATTGCCAGGAGCCTACCAGGGATGGAGATTTGGCCATAGAGGTCTGATACAGCCAGGGAGGTCTCACAGCCCTGCCAAGGGTTTTCATGGCTAAATACACATGCTTTCTGACATTAAAATACTTCTGATGTGAAGAAAGCTTACTTCAGCAGAGCTGCATTAGAAAGAGTTGGCTCCCATGAAGTGTTTCTTTTGAAAGATAACAAAAGTAAAGAGCAAAGCAGTAGTGGTTCATCAAAATTTCCCAGCCACCTCCTTGCCATTGGGATTTGGGCAACTTCACACTTAATCCATCAGGGACAGAAGGTTGGAATAAGGTTCCATGGGGCTCCTAATTCCTGCCATCCCTCCACCTGCTCTCTACTTGGGGACAAAAAAGGTATTTAACTTCCCTGCACCTCATCTTCTCTGTTGGTAGTAATGGGAAGTGATGATTGCAGCCTGCTTTGATGAAGTCTCCTGTGATCTACAAATGAAAAACTCCATGTAAATACAAGGAACATAATTACTATTATCACCAAAAGAAGTTGCCCAGTGACCTGGGAGCTGGTTTATAGATTCGTAATTGGTTGAGATTGAAATGGTGATGAAGCAATGTGTTCAGACATGCCACTGACTTCTCAATATACCCAATCCAGTCCTGGGGGACAGGGAATATTGCAAGCATGGTTTCCCTGTGTTGCAGGGCACTGCAATAGCTTCACTTTTGATAAGCATCAAAAGCTGTCCCAGTGATGGTGGGATTTGGAAATTCCCACTCGATACTCATTCTGTCCTGCAAGTCAGGTTAGGTTTCAGCTGATGTTTTGCTACACCAAACTCTGTGCAGACCTCAGGAAGCATAACTAAATACTATTGGATGTTTACAGGGAGTATTTAATTTCAGAAAGAGCCTTCATCTATAGCAGAATCACACAGCAATTAAAAGCCCCTTCCAGCCTGCAAACCAGCTGCTATGTAATATTATAGAATTACTTTAAGCTGCCCTCAAAAACAGAGGGTGAGGATTCAATGCTGCATCCTGTTAAAATTACAGGAGAAGCCCCTATAGACTCAAAGCCATTTTCCAAATGGGAGTTTAGCTGTAATTATGGGTCAAATAACTCCTCTAAGTAAAAAGTCCCCGTACTTAATGATGTAACACAGCATGGCTGTAGGGGCTTTGCTTTTCAGCAGTTTTTTTTCCTCCCTCTCATTTATTAAACTAATCTAGCCAGAAGGAGAAAACAACACAACCATGGGGAGGGCTATAAATCTTCCTGCATTTGAGCAGAACTTGAGCCCTTAATAAAGAGAGGTTGGGAAACCACTTCCTCCATCGACAGGTTATTCCATAATTATCCTCTCCTGGGCTCTCTCCACCTTTCCCTGCAGCCTGTAGCAGGAATTAGAGCCAAGATTCTGGGCAGAATGGACAACACCAGCAGGTCCCCTGGTTCCCAGGCTTGTGCAATGCTGCTCTGTTATCAGTGTCCTCAGGATCTTCCCACAGCTGAGACAAAAGGTTTGGGGGTTATTTGTAGCTGTCTGTAATTTACAGGGTCCTCCCTTAGTTTGATTTGCTCTTAAATATAGGACTGGGAACTCCTGGGCTGAGTGTCCTCTTATTGCTTGATGTTTCCTGGGTTCTGAGTGTGCTGTCAAAACAAAATATTCCCCTCCCCTTGTTTACCAAGCATTTGGCATGTCAGGCATCAAGCCCAGCTCTTTACAATCACCACTGCCTGGATAGGAGCTATTAAAGGCTTTCAGCAGTCCTTTTACCCCCCAAGAAAACAAATTCAATCTCTAGGATGTGACATTTGGGTTGTTTTCATGAAAATGGTGGTTAGAGGTCCACTTAGCTCTTAGGTAATACCGGGATCATCTGTCCTCAGCTTCCAGCCCATCCCCTTGGAGCCAAACTGGCTCCTGGCTGGTTTCCTCCATGGATATTTAAAGGCTGTTGTAGTATTTATCTCTCCTTCCTTTGCTATTTGCGTGCTGGATCCTCGGGCTCGGGTTTCATCACCCTCTTCATCGCTTTTCCCCTGTTCCAGCAAGAGGCAGGCTTTGCTCCCAAGGTTGTGGAGAGAGGAGGAGACCCAGGGCATGGCAGGGTTGGGACTCTTGCATCCTTCAGCTCTTCCCAAGGTCCCACTTAAGGTGGAGTTGGGGTTTCCCATAGATCAAGCCCACAAATCCAGCCTGGACACCATCAGTTTCACTCTAGACCACAAATCTCCATGATGGAAACTATTGAGCTTAGGCTGAGTTTTTGGTTTGTTGTTTTTCTTTTTTTTTTTTTTTTTTTTTTTTCCTCCTTTAGGGCCACAGGCTATTCTGGACTTGTGAGCTGCAAGGGGACAAAGCTGATGATTTCTCCACTAAGCCACATAGGCCCCTCAAACAGCTCCTTAATGGAAAACATGTGCTGCAGGGCCCCTCCACTCAGTTCTCACTTTGGCTTAGCCCCTGTTTGCTCCAATGCTGAGCACCTTCAGACAACAGAGGTTTTTCTGGGAAGAAAAACAGCATCCCTGGAAATCCTGTTGCTGGAACACGCTCTTATGGTTGCGTGTTGTTTAATACACTGGCACTTATTTTTGAGTTATTTAGAGGAGGCAAAGGAGGCTTCATTTGACTTTAATAATGATGGGTTGGTGCAGATGAAGCAGAATGTCAGTAGCAGAGCACAGGTACAGCACAAGGCACATGCTCTGGACTTGGGTCCCTTATGCAAAAGCTTCTTTAGATCCCTTGCTCTCAGTTAGGACCAGCTCCTGTTAAAATCTGCAGGAGCAGAGCCCCCAAATAACCAGGCAGAACAACCCCAAGGTTCCCAGAGACCTTCAGGTGCTTGGCAGGTGCCATCTATCAAACTGCTTGGGGAACCAGGACTGGGTGACTTGTATTTAATCTCCATCACCTTGTTATCCTTGGTATCAACTTCCATCTCACCTCCCTGCATGGCTCTGGGGAGAGGAAATGGCTCATTACAACAAATCTCATCTTCCTCTCAAGATTTTAGCATGTGATGGCTCCATCATTTCTAGCATCTCCTAAGCACTTAAGAGTGATTAGCTCTGGGTGCTCAGGGGAAAAAAGACAGGTAAACTCTGCTGAGGAACCCTGCAGCTATGCCAGAAGGACTGATTTTTACAGAGTAAAGCTCCAGGCAATCCCCCCAGGTTGATATAAGCAAATACACTCACAGATGAAGCTGAGCTCACCACACTATTCCTCCAGCCTCTGGGCTGGCTGAGAGCAAACCTTCCCACTATGCTTATTGCAAAATAATGAGTTTTCTCTTGCTGCCTGTACCCTGATTTGAAGTCGTAAAGGAATGAAAAATATGCTCCTTGAATGCTTTGAGATTCTAAGGGATGCTGGAATTAAGGATGCTTCTTTGCTGCATTGTAGCTGGGCAAACTGATTTGCACAAAAATGTTTCACATTCCCTAATGGGGATTAGTTGGAATTTCCCATTCCATGCACAGTAAAACAGCAGAATTTCTCGAGGGATAGAAACCTCAAACTGCAAGTAGCCAGTAGACCCCCCCCCAAAATTTTTTTTTTAACTAGAAATACCAGAAAATCTGCTTCCTCTGCATAAGGTTACCTACCTGAACTGATCGTGCAGATAGGGGGAAATGCCATACAGATGTTCCTAGAGGATACACTTCCCTTCTGACTCCTGCCACCACCCCCAGTTTCTTGGATTACCTATACTCAACCTTGAAATGCTTTCTATGGGCAGAGAAGGTTGATTGCTTTAGAGCCAAAGCTTTTTCCATACTCCAGCCTCACTCCACTCCTGTCCACCTCAGCATGGTACAACTGGCTTTGTCTCTCTATTCTTCAGCTAATTTTCTTGATTCCCTGGCTCCTATCTGAAAAAAAAAAATAATAATAATAATTAAAAAAATATATATTGCCCCATAATAAAAAAAGAAAGAGCAGCAGCTGATGTATGGCCATGAAATACCTCAAAAGGTCTCCCTGTCTCTATGCAGATAGCCCAAGTGTTGCACCAGGCAAATGGAGCTCAACCCAGGCAATTTTTTTTTTCCCATTCTGCACTTAAGCAAAAATAGCTGCTCGTAAATATAACCAAGTTGGGAGAAAAGGTCCTGAGGCAAACTGGAAGCTCATTACAGGTCCTGTGCTGGAAATGTTTGTGTTACATTTCCAATAAAGCAAAATGTGTATTTTGGGAGGTTGGCTACAGGCAGGCTGTTCTCTCCCAGAGCCTCTGGCTCCTTGCAGAGGTGCCAGCTTGTCCAAGGCTGCACCGCTATGTGCTAATCCCTTCTCCAGGAGAGGGCTGATGGCTGGTTCATTAGCTTAAGCATTTATCCATGTTGCCTGGTATTTATTTGTGTGGAGACCTGCTCTGCAAGAAGAATACTTTCCATGCTCTTGCCTCTGAACTGTTAATCCACCTGCTCGGTGCCTAGCCTGGCCCATTTCCACATGGAACTGGTCCCTTCCTTGCAAGATAAGACATGCATGGCTTAATGCCTCCAGTAAGCTTGCCTCCTTTAGTCAAATCTTCCTGGAAGAGCTCAGAAAGGTAATTGCCTTCCTATTTTCAGAGCCAGTTCAGACAAGGAGCAGGTACACAGTTGTTTGAATATTTTGCCCTTAATAAATAAGACTGAAGATGTAACCCTCTGCCTAGCAGCCCTCCCCATATCCCTCCAGCCTGTTAGCATATGGTGGGTGGAAAGTCTTCTGGAGCCTTTTGTTCAGCTCACCTTCACTATTGTCTGCACAGTTATCTGTTATCAAACCCCTGTGCTGCTGTCTGGTGTCAGGAAGGTCACATCTGCATTCAGCTTGGCTCTGGCTCTGCTGGTGTGTCAGCTGCTCTGCAAGAATCTGGAGTAGAAGTAACTTCTAGTTCCTTTTGTGGCTCCTTTGGGAAACAAAACTGGTTGGAGATAGTTCTGCTGTGTGAATTCTAAGATACATGCCAATCCATGACAAAACCATCTTTCCAAGCCTTCTGAAACTTCCAGCTTCACATCACTCCAAGGAGTCATCCTCCAAGGAGTCATCTCCAAACCTCTAAAACACCTTATTCTAAGACACATCTCATTTATACCATATATAAATTAAGAAGTGACTTAGATATGTTGCCCACCTATCAACACTGCTTGGAGAAACACATCTTAGACACTGGCATTAATGTTTCTCTTGAAAAGAGGCCTCTTCTGCAGCTTCAGACAACCCCATGAGAGAGGTTCATCTGTTTTTCAGAAGTACCCTGAGGTATAGCAGATAAGGTTCCTGACTGAAGAAGGCATGAAGGAGGGCAAATGCTATCAAGCCACTATTCTCCTGAGACCTGGAAGGTGGAGGGGTTAAGACCTGATAAGGAATTGCTGCTTTTGGAGAGCATCAGATTAAATCTGACCTACAAACTCCTATGTAATTGCTTGTCCAAACTAAAATTGGTCACCAGGTAGTCCCTTTCCCACTGATTCTGTGTTAACTTGCAGCCTTTCTTTTCTTCTTGTAGGGGGAGCAAAACCCAAGCAAAAAGTGAGGGAGTTTTAAACTTCAAAGAATTATTTATGGGGAAATCCCATTACAGCTATGAGAAAACAATTATTTGCTAGAAAAAAAAACCTTAACTGTTCTCTCTCCTCTCCTCTTCCTCTTCTCTTCCTCTTCTCTTTCTCTTTTTTTCTTTTTTCTTTTTTTTTTTTCTTTCTCCTTTCTTCTTTCTTCTTTCTTCTTTTTTTTAATAAATAAAAGCAAAAGGATATAGGGCATGGAAACAGAGAAGCAGTTAGCAATGAGAAAAGGGAAGTGCTAACAGTGCTGATGGGACAGGTGATAAATCCCATAGGATTTGGCACCTTTACACCAAGCCTGGATGTCTCTAAAGGACACACAGCATGTTAGCCACAGGCTGCAAGGCTAAATGTGTGAGGTGCTGGATCCTGCATCCAGCATCCTGCTGGCCTTGACATGGATTCATGTGTTTATGGGTGGTGTTGGGGACTCCTTCAGACTGGTTCCACTGACAAGTTACCTCTCTTGTTTTTTCAGCTGCTGTCATCTCATCCCTGACAAGCAAACCTTTCATAGACTTTTGCTAGGTCCTTTTATTTTTCCATGGAAAACACTTTGTAAATAAAAAAAAATTTGAAAAAATCAAAAGCAAACATCATTTTTTGTTTTAAAGAAGTTTTTCTTCTCCTAAGTCTTGGTAGCTACTCTTCCTTTAATTTAAGCAAGGCTTTTATCAGTTGAATTTTAACTTGCACTTACTTGCAAGACTAATCCTGTGTAAAACTAAGAACATCTACACAGTTTAATAAAATAGATTAAAATTTTACCTTCGTATTAAACATTAAAAACGTTCCTTGCTCAGACAAGCCTCGGGAGACTGGAGCAATATTATTAATTTACCTTCAACATCACTGAAATTTCTTTGAAAATAAGCAAATGAAGCATTCGTGCAGAAGGCAGCTGCCTCTGACCTGCTTGTGCTCAGGGGAGATCTGGCTCCCTTCCTTCTTTGAATAAAAAGAGCGTGTCTTTTTTTTTTTTTTTGTCTTTTTTTTAAATTATTATTTTATTTTAATTCTTTATTTTATTATTTTATTTTATTTATTTATTTATTTTAATTCTTATTCTTTTCTTTTATTGATTTTATTTTTTTTCTGAGCTCCTTAATTAAAACAGCACAATTCTTCCTGTTCAATTCATGCTGTTTCTTCAGGGGAAAGACCAGCCCAGCAAGAATTAAACCATCTTTTATTTCATTTAATATCTCAGGCTGACCCCAGCTATAGTGCAATCACACCACACACCTGGAAATGGAGATACCAAAGCACAGCTGAAAAGCCAAGGTTTTCACAGGGGTTCCTGTACTAACTAAGAGATGCCTTTGCTTCGTTTTATAATGAAGTGGGAATAAGAAGCCACATTATCTCAAGTTCTGGTATAATTTTAATCCCTTCAAAGACTGGAGCAGCAGGCTGACCTCCCCTCCATTCCCCTTCCTCGCATCCACAGCTCTGTGTTTACACATCTTTTGGTGTTTTGGTGGTTCTTTTTCTCAAGTTTCTGCTGACACGTGGAAACACTAAAAGGTGTTTTTCTTAAATAATGGCCCATTGTTCCTGCTGGTTATGAACCCTGAGCATAAAGCAAGATCAAACCCTGCAGAGTTCATGCCTTGAACCCCCATGGATGAGGCTGCCTTTGCCACCAGCAGTGAATTAGCCTCGCTCTTCACCTGGCCTGCACCAGAGTCACCTGATGAGAGATTGACAACAATAACAACAACCAAAACCAAACAAACAACAACAAAAAAAAAAAAAAAAAAAAAAAAAAAAAGAAAAAACCCAAGACGGTTACTTGCTGGATGAAAGACAAAAATTAAATGCTAAGCCAGGTCACACCACTATATATTAAAAGCAGCACTGCCTGCCAGCTCCCGCGGCGGCGGCGGTCGGTGGCTCTGGAGCAAGCCAGGAACTCGCCAAACGAGACTTTCTAAGGAAAGCAGGAGATTGATTTTTCCTGGTGACTTCGCTCCCTTCTAGCTACAGATAGGCCAGGGCGGGGATTCATCTCAACCAGTCAGATGACTCTTACCCAAAGACGTTCCAGAGGTGTAGTCTGTGCCCTGAGGAAACTGGAACTCAAGACAAGCTAATGCAGGCAGTCCCGCGCCGGCTGGTGCCAGTGGGGGTGGCGTGCAAAGGTGATAATTGAAAGTTCTTGGGGGTTGAGGTTGGTTTGTGTGGGTTTCCCCCCACCTCTGAGTCAACAGGAGGTTGTTTTCTACCTCCTGCTTCCTCTGGTGGAAGAGAGAGCTGCTGTTTCATCTAGCTTGGTAAGATGAGGAGTTGGCCATCAAGGTTGTCCGTGCCATCCAGCACCCAGGGAACAAGGGTAGGAAAGTCTGGAGGAGATGGGCAGAAGCTAATGTCTGTGAGTAGGTCTATAAACTGTGTTTCCAGAAGCCAGGAGGCAAGTGATTCACTTCATTCACAAAATCTGAACCTCTGATCTGGTCTCCAGAGGTAAAGATAAATACAAGGTAGGGATCGCTTGGCTTTTGGGAGAGCGGTGGATGAAGGCAGAGGGTGTGTCAAGAGAAAGGAGGACATGGAAGGGAGAAATGAAACCAACGTGGGGTGCTGGCCCCAGGAATGGCTGTGTTCAATCATGGATGTGGGCCTGACATTAACCCTCTGGTGCTGCAGGATCTCCTCAGCTCGAGATGTTGTCCTGTGGCTCCATGGCCTGCTGCTGCTTTTTCTTTTTCCAGCAGCTGGATGAAAACTTTGGACACGCAAAAGAAGGCAGGCTGTTGGAGCATGAGAAAAACAGGTCCCAGCTTGTGGGATGAACCTTGGTCGAGAACTTTGTATTTGAAAATCATTGAGCAGAAGAAGTACAACAGCCTCAGCCTCTGAAGGCTGCCAAAGGATTCCTGCTGAGTGAAGCTCTTTAGGTGCACCATGAACCCGGGGGCTTGCGTAAACCTCTCTTAGCCTGGAACAAAAGACCTACTCCCATGGCAGTCAGGTGCATGCATGAATCCCTGCCTGTGAAAACACGCTGAACCAGTCCCTGAAAAAAAAAATAAATAAAAAAAAAAAAAGAAAAAAAAAAAAAAAAAAAAAAAAAAAAAAAAAAAAAAAAAAAAAAGACAGGTTTGACCAGAATGGCCCCTTAAGCAGAAAGGATCTGCCAGCCAGGCCCCAGCATCAAAGAGAGACGCTGGGCTGGCTCCTCCACTACCTCTGATTAGCATCGAGTGAGCAGAGCCCAGCTTCCAGCTTGTGCAGCACTGAAGGCCACAGGGAGCATCCAGCCTCCAGCTTGAGCAACACTCCTTGTTTGCATCCACCCATCAGGGGCTGTTCATCTCTCACCCTGCAGTGCATGGGGCAGGATGCAATCTGCCAGCCTCAAAGCCTCCCTGGTGGGCATCCTTGCAGATCTCTGCCTGCCCAAACATCCACAGAGGTGCCAGCTCCACCTGATGCCACTTGAGGACTGCCCACAGAAGTGGTTGCCTTGGGATGCTAATGCTCTTGTGGGGCTGGGTTTCGGGTTGTTTTTTTTTTTCCCTCCATTTCACCCATTTCTCTTTCACTTCCTGCCTGAGAGATGCGCCCTCTCACCGGTTTTGCAACTTGTGGTACCTTTGCCTCCACTCCTTTGGCTGCCCCACCAAAGGCTTTCCCATCTCTGTGGGGTTTCATTGAAAATCTCAAGTATCAGTCCTTGCTCTTCCTGCAGAACCTAAATATTTATGCTCTGCTAATCCAGAAAGTTTTCTGCAGACTGTGCCACCACATACTCCCTTCTCCCATCCGTGCCCGCTTCCCTTTAAGTCTTTCCCAAGCAGCAGGTAAGGGTGGGACCCCACAAAGCTGCACCCTCCTCCCAAGCTGCCTGGCGAAGCTGCCTGAATCTGCCCTTCCCCTCCAGCCTGAGGGTGTGGATGGGATGGGACAGCTCAGGGAGATGGATGGGAAGAGGGGAAGGAAACATCCATCTCTCAGCCAGAAATAGGACTTGGCACTGCTGATGCTCAGCCCTTCACTGGAACGTTCAAACCTTCCACAAAATTATCCACGGCCTTTTTTCCTTCTCCCCCCACCTGACCCCAACATCCTGAGTGAGGTCTCATAACTCCCCATCCCTGCAGCCACTGGATCTTATCACCTCCTGTGCTGCTTCCCCTCAGACACTTCTCCAAGCCCTCCTCTTTCACCCAGACATCTGTATTCCTGTTTTCTTCCAAGGAGCTGGGATTTTAAGATGCAAAGCAAATACTTTTCTCACCCCAGCCTTCATGAGAAGGGGTCCCTGGGGCCAAGCTCCTGCCAAACACGGGCAGATGTGGGCAGGATTTCCTGCTCCCACCTGGGTTACTTAGACCCAGGCAGCATAATTTGGAGATTAAGTGGGGATTAAGAGTTTGTCCTCACAGCCCTGAAGCTAAAGTTGCACCTCTACACCACACTCAAACCCCAAAAGCCTTCAAATCACACACAGCACCACGAAAGCTCCCTTTGCATTTAGGACAGATGCGGGTTAACAAAGTTTTTTCCACGTGTAAGAAAATATTACTCTTTAATTAGGATAATAATAGCAAGTGCTAGCTGAGTTCTGCTTGCTTAATTTCCACCTGCTATTTCTTTGCAGTTTGATGTGGTATTTGCTTCCTGTCGTGCATTCTTGCAAATTATTTGGGTGCCGCGTTATCTCGCCCGTGTGGTTCACCCAAGGAGTGGCCGAAACGCAGCTCTGACCACGTGTCACTGCTGAGAAGTTTGTTTTCTTCTGCAGGAGGAGGAAGAATACAAATAATAATTAAAAAGAACATAAAATAAAAAATAGAGGCGGCCTCGTAACCGTATGCTGCGCGTGTGCGCGCATCTGAGCGCAGGCTGTGGGCTTTTTTGTTTTCTTTTTTTCCTCTTCCACTCACCGAGCCAGTGAGCTCCAAGGATTTTTGTTAGCTGCAAAGTGTCTGTTTTTCATGAAAAAGATGTTGGCATGGACTACAGTCCTGAGTCCTCCCAGGCAAGGGCTGTCCCAGGGCATCCGGCATGTGGCTCTTCAGTCTCCATTTTATGTACATAACATTTCTTTAAAGCTTATAATATTGCTTAAGAAAAAGGGATGCCCTCCAAGACTGTGCATAACCAAGAGCAATTCAATGCAAGCCCACCCCATCATGCCCTCCTCAGCCAGGATGTGGGGGACCTTCTCCCACACCCACTGAAAGTGGCATCAGGTCCTTTTTATCCAGATGTCCTCGTGTATCATCAAATCCCAAAAAGACACTCAGTCCCACCCCTCCCACTGGGAAAGGGCCTTCTTTTCCTGGCAGGGGAAGGTCAACCCCAAGTCAGAACACAACTCGTGTCAGGATGTTTAGTTGTGTTATGAGCTTTTATTTAAAAAGCACATTTATACAGCAATAATTTCGCAGATACAAACTTCAACTTTGTATTCTACAAAAGTCTTTGAATATTCTTCTCTTTACAAAATGGAACATTACAAAAATACAGACAATTTAATGATTTTTTTTATACAAATGTCTCTAATTGTAGTTATTTTCATTAAAATATTACTACCACAGAACTACAATATTTTAGTCGACTATAAAAAAATTAATTCAATGCTTTTTTAAGCAGCAAAATGTAAATAACACAGGTCAGGACACAGTTTATAGTCATAGTGGATATATCTAAAATTGTTTCAGAAATAATATTTTACATAGTTAATTTTTAAGGTTTTATACATTATTTATATAATATTTATATATATATAAAAAAAAACATAGCTTGCTATAGTTGAAATGATAGGACGGATTCTGTAAGAAGGATGTGCAAATGGCCATTCTGCATGCTTTGTGGGATCCCTTTGCAAACACACTCTGTGAAAGGGTTGCAAACCAAGAACCTGTGGTTTCCAGGCAAAAAAAAAAAAAAAAAAAGTAAAAAAAAAAAATAAAAAAATCATAAATCACACTTGATATAGGCACAACGGATTTACCACTGGTGTCACCGAGCGGAGCACAGGACCTGGCATCTGCCACTGCCCAAGGGTGCCCAAGGGAGGAAGAGGAGAAGGAGGAAGAAGGGGGATGCACAAACCGACTGACACCCAGGCTGGGACGTGCCACCCAGCAGCCCGTCCCAAAACTGCAGAATAAAAGTTTCCCCAGGACTCAGCCCCGAGGTCGTAGTGCGAACGTTTCTTCGGCAGAGCCGCCGCTCCCCGCGTCTGAGCCACCAGCTCCTGCGGGTGCACACAACGTCTGCTGTGGTTTCAGTTTTCTATTTTTTTTTTTTTTTTTTTTAATTTTTATTTCTTTTTATTTTTTTTTTAGGGAGAAGGGTGGGTGGGGGAGGATGCTCTTTTCATGTGGGTGCAGCTCGCACCTGGGGGTCCAGAAGGACCAAGCCTCGCCAGGGAACGGAGAGGAAGAAATGTGGCTTCTCCACGCAGAGGATGGAGCAATTCAGCCTCATTGTGCATCACAGGACTGCTCATTAAAGGTGTGTAGTGTGATGAGAGACCCTTCAGAGATCTTAGACCAGGCAAGCTTCTTCTAAACTAAGTCACAGTATGGAACAGAGGAGGCAAAAATGAACCAGTATCAAAAAGAGAAAAAAAGCAACTCATACAAACCAATCCTAGATCTTGACTCAGTGCTGTTTCTCACATATAGTGCTATACAATTTACTTGTGAGTTGTTTTTTCATTTGTTTCTTTGTGTTCTGTCCTTGCAGGCACTGGAAATCTTCATAGTGAAAAAAAAAAGATGGCCAGCTTTCCAAAAATCCCTTAGTGTTCATTAGGTTATGAACAATTTGGCGTTCACTACAACATGAACACTCAAACCAATTGCACATCCAGAACTCCGGCACCTCTCTTTGTTCAGCTTTCATGTTTTGTTTTTGCTGTTGTTGGTTTTTGTTTGTTTTCTTTCTCACTGTCGTTTTGACTCAGTTGATCACCACCCCTTTCATCCAAATGTTGCAAATTGAAAAGACCACAGAGTAAGACTTTACTGGTCAGGCAAGAAAGTCTCTCCCTACATTCTACTGTCTGATGAGATTTGAGAGCAGCAGGTAGTTGCTGTCAGCAGTCATTTTTTGCAAAAAAAAAAAAACCAAAAACAAACAAAACAAACCAAAACAAAAAAATTAAAATAAAATACAACACCCATCCAATTTCTCAAAGGTCTACACCATGTTGTGATGGTTATTTCGCTCAATGATGTCCACAGGTGAAAGGATCTCTTTCCGGATGGGCGGTGGAGGCAGGCAAGTCTTTGTCTTGGGCTTGAAGAGATCTGAGACATAGAACACCTGTAGAAACAAATGGAAAAGGCAAATTTAGCCACTCTGGTGATGCTTTGTTAAAAAATCTGGCATATTTATCGTCAGGTTTCAAAACTAGCACTTTTTGTGCTATTAATACCTGCATGTATCACTAAGAGCTGTGAAATTCCAATTGCCCGCTACCACCTTTCTGTACAACACAGAAAAAAGCCCAGACCTCACAAAAGCATTTCTAGAAGCATTTCATTTCTCACTGTGCAGTCACTCGGTGCTATACCCAAACCTCTCCTCAACAGGCTGAAAAGCCAGGCAACAGATCCAGGATCCCACACTCCAATAAAACAACAAAGGTCTCCAAAGGACTGGCCTGACTCACAGCGAGTGGTTTTAGGGATGGAGTCGGAGCGAAACACTTCATTCAGCCAGACATCAGGTAAGCAATTAAAAGCTTTCAAAATCAAAGCTGAGTTAGAAGTTGGGGACAATGAGTCAACAGTGACTGATGCTCTCCTCTTGCTCCACCAAAACACTGCTACAGAGCTGGATTCTGGTCCTGAAACCAAAGCTGAGGAGAAGAGGAGCTATTCCTGACTACTTCTTCCTAAATATCCTGTGATGTAGCCCCTCTCCCGGATGTGAAAAAGCCAGTGCTTGGCAATTTCGGGAGGTAGCAACACAATAAGAAACAAAATGCTGGGAGGAAACTTCCACATCCTCCCTTGGCAGCCGCCACACAAAGCTTATCGCTCCTCCAGGACCGGGGCACTTTCTCCCTTGCCAAACCTCAGCTCTGGGCCAGAAGGGAAAAGAGTCAGACAGTGTGGATCTTCTGGACAAAAAAGGGGCAAAAAGTGGCAAGAACTCATGATTTTGTTAGCTGGCATCAAAGCCTTAAACTTTGGTGCTGCCAGCCCAAATTTGCTGGCTCACCTCAGCCATCCTCAAACACCAATAATTCCCACCAAGCTGTGGTTTTGCTGAGCTGGGAGGAGGAGAACATGCTTGTAGGAATTAGTTTGATTTTTCTCCTTTAGTTCTGAAATGCAACATTTAAGCTACAGGAGAAATCAGGAGAGCAAAAAGATAAGTCCAAGGTATCCCAAGGAATAATATTAGATTAGCACAACCAGGCTGGGTAACATGGGGAGGGAACAAGTTTTCCCCTCAGCACTTCCACATTTCCTAGCTACCCAGTGCCCTATGCAGCAGGTTTAGTTGTCCTTGGAAATAACTTTTTTAAGTCCCTATCAGCATGGGCAGATAAGGAACTGAGTTGAACAGACAGTGAACCTGCTCTTAGTGGCAATTTACTCCTACAATTATAACCAGGGATGCAGGAAGCAAAGCTGTTGTTGCTTGGCTTTTATTACTTTGTGGAAAAGCAAGGAAGGAGCCTGATGCATTGAACAGCTCTTTTCTTCCCCAGCATGTTAGTCTCAGGCTGCCTGGTTGTGTAACAGAGCTGATAAAGTTGTTTACAGGGCACCCAAGTGGCAGCATTTGTGCTTTTGGTTAAACAACAGGATCTGCCAAGGATCGCAAGCTGGAGCCTGGCCCCTTGGTGTAGCCTCACAATGTATAAATGTGTTGAACTGCTCTGCGAATGGTTTAATTTTGGGTCATTAATAACTGTAAATCCTTGGTTTGGCTGGCTCGGTGTATTTCTGATGCCATCTCACTCGCTTGCCCACCTCAGAGAGCTGGATTCAATCTAAAAGTTGTCCAATTTCTGCACGAAAATACCCGTGACAAATTAATTTATGGGAGGAGATTGGTGAGTGCAAGAAGCACATGGGAATTACCCTGAATCTGGTCCCTATTTTGGATAGGAATGAGTTATGGTGGAGTGTCATCCTGGGTATTTTAGCTTTTACTGTGCTGCTCACTGCTTTAAATTCAGAGACTGGGTAAGAGGTTTAATTTCTCTTTAAATTGTATTTCACTCTAACATGGCTGGAGGTTATATAAACATTTACAGGGAATCATGAAATGTGATCTTTGGGGGTTAAAACAGTGTGTTAAATCCTCCTAATGCTTGAACTGCTTAACACAAAAAAGGACTAATAAATGTGCAAAGTTTTTCACTTGGATTAGCTCCATTTCCTGTAGAAGGTGCTCTCCACCCATAAAGAAAACTTGACAGCAGAAGACTAAGCGTGTATTATACAAAGTAAGCTCATATCTTATATTGCCACTTAAAAATTCCTATTCCTTTTCAGTATCCTGAAGAAATCCTTAATCACATACACAGAGGTTAAAACAACTCCTCTGAGCTAACCAGAGCAACACCAGGAGCACGTCCTTCCAACATCTGCCTTTTACTCCCTCTCCATCACAGGAGACGTAAACTACACAACACATAGCAGCCTGCCTACAACAAGTATAAAAACTCTTCCCATTTAAGAATTCCTCATCGTATTTCACCCAGGATCCCAGTCTGAATGTTTCATCAGCTGGAAGTGCTTGACACTAATGTCTTCTGCTTGTTATTTCAGGCACTGAAGGACAAGCGTGTCTGCTGTAGCACAACCTGGATTTAAGCTCCGGCAGCCCTGAGAGATGAAACCCACAATTGGTTTCTCCTGAAAATTACAGCCTGATAACTATGGTATTTTAACAGCCCTTGACTATCATCAGAGAGAACTCTTGAAGGCTTTGTTGGAGGAAGGTGTGTCTGGGAGCACCCAGGGTGGGTTGGAGGTGATGAGTCTCCAGGTCCCTCCCTCTGCTTCAGAGCATGCCAGGCATGAGAGCTGGACCCCAGAGCTGGGCAAGGACCCCCAGGAGAAACCTGTTATTGCTCTGATATACCAGTAACTTTAGCAACAAAAAGCTGTTAAACTCTACATTTCATGCAAACTCCAGGGAGTCTCAGAGAGACCCTTCCCCTTGTTCCTTGTGGTCACCTCCCAAAAGTCTGCCAGGTCCTCCTGGGCCATGGCTGATGTCAGCAAAGCTGGGTTTAGGGGAACAAGAACACATTAGTGGCTCTTTGCAAGCCTGTGAAAGAAGGTTAGGGTTGGCTTTAAACCTTCTCCAAGTCCTACGCTGCTGCCCAAGATGTTCCCTGCCATGCCTGCAAAGCCTTGCAAGTGACAACTTGGTGCCCTTCTAAAACTCAGCAGGAAAGAGCAGCTCAGGTTGCGCCAGGCTCACAGGCAAACCAAAGCCTGCCTGTGAAACTCCAGGCAGCTGCTTCCTATGTTGGTTTACCTCGACACAGGAAAACAAACCCAGTGCTGCTGCTGCCTCCTCTTCCCAGCACAGCTTCCAGCTGCTGGAGGGTCGGGAGGGGACGGCCAACCCTGCTGCTTGTCCCAGCCAGGAAGCATCCGGACGCCCATCCCGAGCATCCGGAGAGCTATTGTCTTTCTGCAGCCACTGCCAGGATCCATGAATGGATTGTCTGGTCCCTTACTCCCCACATATATACTGCTGTTATCCCACTTCCCAAGCAGAAAAGTACACGGAGGGGTAAACACCCCCCTGTTAAACCACCTGGGATGTACACTTGGGGTCTTGACAAACCCACAGAACACAAATTGAGGCAGCAGGACTGAACAAGCTGCTCTGTTGCTCCCTGCATTGCCCAGGGCTTTTTCGCCCCAGGACTGGCATCCTCGTGCTCCAGCTGACTTCTGGGATAGGAAAAGATTTCCAGGATTTGGAGAAACTCCCTGCCATTGTTGGAACGAAGGACACAGGAGCTTTAATGGTGGTGTTGTGAGCAGGCATCACAGCAGCAGCACACGTCTCTAATTTCCCTCCAAATGTGCTGGCCCCACATGGGACACTGGCATCAGACAATGGCAAAACCCAACAGCTACAGCTCAGAAAGTTAGTAATACTTCAGAAAAAATTCCTGACAACAACATTTTTGTCTCGGCTTTGGAATACTATCCATGAGTGGAAAGTACATAAATAACCTATTTTCTCTCCTTGCAAAATATAACATTAGAGAACTTAAAACCTCCAGCCCTCCTTTACTTTTAGGTTGGCCAAAACCAAAAAAAAACCACCAATCAACCAAAAAACAAACCTAAAAAATCCAAGTAAGTGGTAAGCTGTTAAAACCTTGCTTTCAGGAGTTCATACAGATGCAGGACCAGCCATAATCCCCAGCCCCTTTGTTTTCAGGCGAGCCAGCCACTCGACCCAGTGCCCCCCAACCCTGCCTACTTTAAACATTTAACATGTGTCACTTCGAGTTACAGGCCTGGGCAATCAGGCCACTCTTTGGGAAGTAAATTGCATGGGAATGAGCCCAGCAGACGAGCAGGCACAGCTTTTGTTCACCATTTTCTCACAAGCCCTTCCACTACATTAAAAAACCACCAGCAAACGGGGCACCCGGCCTCCCCTCACTGGGCGGGCTGGATTGTGGAGGGAAAAGCCATAATCCCAACTACCCCAGGCTCCCTGTTTGGATCTTGGTAGAAAAATTCAGGAATGAGTCGATGCTTCTTGGTGGGTGCAGCTGAAGAAGCAGAAATGTTGCTGGTGGACAGGGAAATGCTGTCCTTGTTTGAACACCTTACCGGGACCCCCGAGCTGCCTGAGTGAAGGGGTTCTTTGCCCAGGAGCTTCCTGGAGCTCAAGGCTGAGGGAAGCAAAATGCTAAATATCCTATTTTTTGCTGAATATGCTGTTTGTTTGGTGGGGGAGAAGGACTGCACTCTGGTTTGTATCAGCACTGCTGTGGCCAGCAGGACTAGGGCTGGGATTGTGCCCCTGTGAGGCTGCACCTCCAGCCCTGGCTTCAGTTTTGGGGAATTGAGATGCTGGAGCACATCCAGAGAAGGGCAACGGAGATAGGGAAGAGTCTGGAGCACAAGTCTGACCAGGAGGAGCTTGAGGGAACTGGAAATGGAGATAAGGAGGCTGAGGGGAGACCACCTCACTCTCTACAACTCCCTGAAAGGAGGTTGGAGCAATTGGGGATCGGTCTCTTCTCCCAAAGAAGAAGAGAGAGAACAAAAGGAAACAGCCTCAGGTTGTACCAAGGGAGATTTAGATGGGATATAAGGAACAATGGCTTTCCCAGGGCAGTACTCACCACGCAGTAAGCCACCAGGGCTCCCTGTGCAAAGCCCGCCAGGACGTCGGTGGGGTGATGCTTGTGGTCTGAGACGCGGGACAGGCCGGTGTAGAAGGCCATCATGATGAGGGTGAACTGGAGGAGGGGACGGAGCAAGCGGGCTCCCTTCCACGTGAATCTGGCCTGCAGATAAAACTGGGGAGAAGAGGGGAGAAACAAAAAAGGGTTGAGTTCAGTTGAGGGCAGCCAAGGAGAACCCATGCCCAAAAGGCGCTCGCGCGGAGGCAGCTCCTCTGTGGGGGGCACTTGCACCCCTGTGTGGCTTAAAAAGAGGGGGAATTGGCAAAGAAAAAGGATGGGCCTTGCAAATGTGTGGCTGGCATCATGCAGAGCTGGTGGACTTGGTCCCATGGAAGGGATGCTGGCAGGGGTGGGTGGGCACAGCCTTCTCTCAGTAAGCCAAAGCCAAGGAGCTTGGGATTCCCCAGCATCCCAGCTCACCCTCCAGCCCTCCTTCAGCCTCCAAATCCAACAAGGTCACAGATACCATCCCATCAGGCTGAGTTAGGAAACCCAGCTGCTATTTAGCGTGCAAGGTCCCAAAATTTGGGGAAAGCAGGATCCATGGCACCCTCTGGGAGGAAAACCAGGCATCAACACATCACGCCACACCTCGGAGGACTTCCAGGCACAGCCACCACCCCTGACAGTGTGAAAACACAACACAATCCTCTCGGATCACCATCACAACCCAAGCAGATGAAGCTGATGTGAAGTCAAATGGACATTTTCCCACCCTTCCACGACTACCCCAGGCCCCTTTCCGTTTCGGCCGGCGGGCAGAGCCAGTGGGAACCGGGAAGCTGGGTGGGAAGAGAGGACAGGAAAAGAGGAGCTGACTGCCCAGAGAGGAGCAGGGCTGAGCGGGGAGGAAGGTTGTGACACCACAGCAGCCTTTGGGCTGGGGGAGGAGAGAGGCAGGGAATGGTTCTGAGAGCATCAAAGTGCCTGGAAAACGCTGCTGGGCAGCTGGGACCTGCTACCCCTGGGCTGAGCCACAGCAAGAGTTTTCTGCTCGTTCCTAAATGAAGTGCTGGAAAGTCAGAGGCAGTGTGCTTTGTAGGACTCTGCAGTATCTGGGAAGGGGTTGGGTTTAAAACCCATTTACAATCCTTTTTACACACCCAGAGCAGTTTACACTGCCTTGGTATCAAAGGGAATGAAGCTCTCGCTGGGTTCCCGAAACCAAAAATAACTTAATGACACCATTTACCTATTAAAGCAAAATTAATTGGAAAGCTGATAAGGAGGAAGATTCATTTTAGCCAATTTAGTATGCTTGCTGTTGCATAAACATTATATTTACCCCTTTCTAGGAAGAACACACACTGAGCTCTTTAGAGGAAATGAAACAACATGGCATTTGAATGGAGCAGATGCTCCAAATTATCCCAACTGGCAGCCAATTAACATGGAAGAGAGCAGTACCAAAACAGCTCAGCACTGGCAAACACACTTTATGAATCTGGGGAATATATCTGCAAACTAATCCAAATCTGGGAACAGAGCTACATCACCACAGTGCACACCCTGCAAAATTGTGGATGTGATGCTATGGGATGAGCTATAGCTCTCCAGAACCTCACTGCAGACCCATGATGATGGAGTATAGGGCTGGTTCTCTAGTTTGTGATGATTATTTCTCTGTTCAGGAGAAAACCGAGTCAACAATCAATGTTATAAAAATTAGGAGGCATGTTCCACTGAGAAGGATGTAAAAAAAAAATTTAAAAACCCACAAAAGATATAAAAATCATCTTCTGTTGCCATGGTCAGCATTATTT
Organism: Phaethornis superciliosus; assembly: GCA_023637945.1. Taxonomy (NCBI): domain Eukaryota; kingdom Metazoa; phylum Chordata; class Aves; order Apodiformes; family Trochilidae; genus Phaethornis; species Phaethornis superciliosus. Next base: position 26,223,450 of record JAJQWJ010000009.1, read on the forward strand.
TCATGTTCTAGAGTCTTAGCTGAGCCCAGGTGACAGTGCAAAACTCAGGTTCCAGTATATTGGGGCAAAGCAAAATTAGCTCCAGGTATTATATTTTAATAACATATTACTCTTAGTTCCAGCAGGAAGACTTGAAAACCAACACCTCACTTTAAAAACTGTGCTCAAACACCAGGGTGCTGAGGATGCTTCAAGTACTTCAAAGATGAGCTTCAGGGTGCTCCAAATTTTGCCACAGCCCTCAGTATGAAATAAAAACCTAACTAATAAGAGGAAGTCAAAAAGCAAAAGAAGCTCTGGGACTGAAGAGATCAGAATTTCCCTAAACCAGAAACTAAGAAATGGGAAGTTCCTGGCAATTTCTCTGAAAACTTGCTTTTGAAGGTTTTTGGGGTTTGGTTTTTTTTTTTGAAACCTGAGAGCCAATCTGAAGTGCTGTGTGATTTGGATGGCAACATGGGGCTGAATGGAGTCCTTCCATGGAAGGGATGAAGAAGCAAGACCACAACCAGGATTATTTCCACCACAAGGCAGCAGAACTCAGGCTGAGCATCACCAGGAGCAAGGGTGGGTGGAATGAAAAGGGATCACACAGAGCTGGAATTATTTGGAGCTCCAATCCGCTGTCTCCTGGCAGAGGCTGAGTTACCACAAAACAGATGGCTTGAAAGATGTCACACTGCTCTTCTTCTGCCAGGGGACTTCCATAGTGTTGGTGGGGACAATCCACAGCCACACACAACCCCCAAGGAAACCCATTGAGGAGGAGCTGGCAAGGGACATGGGCTAAAAGCATCACCTCCAGCCTCCTGGGGCTTTTTGCCACCCAGAAATCCCAGCCTGTTCACACTCTCCCCATTGCAGGGCTAAACTCCATCAGCCACAGCCCTTAGTCCCAGCTAAGATTTCCTTCTGGGAAACATCCAGTCTTGTTTCTGACTGTCTGACCCAAAATTACCTCCAGCTCTTCAAACAGAACAGTACCCAAAGTGATATGGAGCCAAAACCCCTCAATCCCAGACCTACCCCAGCATAACCCACTGCCCTGACTGGGCAAAGCCAGATGCCATTCTCCCATCCCATTGGGAATATCCCCATCAGCTCAACAACACGAGTGACACCTTGACCCCAGCCTCTGATGTCATTTATTCTAGTTTGTTTGCTTACTCTAAGTCACCACTAAACTTGACTCCAAGTCCACAGCCACCATGGAGTTTCCTTTGCATCCCATCACTCAGCAGCAAAAGGACACTTGGACCTTATCCACTTGTCTTCTGCTTCAGCAAGAACCCCCAGTGCAAAGCTTCATGCTCACCCAGACACACAAAACCAGCCAACATCTCTAATATTTTAGAGCTTATCAAAAGAACACACCAATTTGAAGGCTTCAAACTCACCGACACACATTAAATATTCAAGCTGCCCTGTTTTACACCCATTTGACCCTGAATCAGACAACATTGCTGAGGGATGTTAATTTAGCTTTTCTGGTAATAATTTAGTTTTGCTGCACCCTGTATGTGACTTTAGGAAAATTTGTGACATAAAAAAAAAAAAAAAAATCAGCATTACGACCTCATGTGGTTGAGGGGAGTGGAAAGGCCCCATCACTCTCTGCAGAGACTCCCCAAGTCCAGCAAAGAAACCCCAAAAGTTGTGGGTCAGGTCCAGAGGGGGCTGTTACCTCCTCTTTCCTCAGCCTGCTATAAATATGTGTTATGGGCTCAGGCAGCCAAGGAGTAACAAAGCAAGGAAAATTAAGACAAAGAGGATTACCCAAGTGTAATTTCCCCTTTCCAATTTTTTATACAAAGGCATGATGTTAATTGGGTATTCTTGGTGACGAGAAGGCTGCAAGAAACTCACAGCCCTGAAGTCTCAGTGCTTAGAACTAAATCCCAGGAGATTTTACTGTGTTCCAAGTACACATTTCCTTGGGACTTTTCCCCCAGAGCCCTGCAGGTCTTGGCATATATTTCTATTTTCCTACCAGGATAGCTACTGCAGGGCCCAGCCACGGTGCCAGGCGATGGGAAAGCCATGGTCACCCATCCAGTGGCCACCAAACACCCGGACAAATCCCTCCCTGGGGTGTAGGCAAAGCCCTGTGGGATGCGTGGGAATTTGGGTATCTTTTAATAGACTAAAGCTTTCTGGCACCCGTCTCCATCAGGTGAGGCAAACTTGAAAACATTATCATTTAGAATGGGATTTAAGAGTGAAGCCAGGGAACGCCAAGAAAGACGGGAAGTGACTTATCCTTAAAATATGAAGTATTGTTCAATAGGGAATGCACTCAGGATGCAGCGGATCAGCCAAACTTCTGCAGCACATGCTCAGCCCCACAAATCCCCCCAACTCCACAAAGGCCCCTGGCAAATTCCTGGTACCCAAAGCATTGGTAGCAACCTGCTGTGGCACAGACCTGGCTTCCCAGGAACTAGAGAACAACTGTTTTGTTTAGATTGAAGTGATTCCCTGGCTACATCCATCAAACCCATCTCCTGGCACAGTGGATGCCAGGTTTCTAACCAGATTTCTGAAAACTCACTCTATCACCAAGCTGGGCAAAACAGAGGGGTTTATTTTGCATTAAATAAAAATCCCTCTGGGTTATTACAACGCCATTTTTGAATATTTTGTTACAATTATTTTGGGGTATTATCAGCCTCTCCAATGTGACAGATTTTCTGCCTCCCTTTTACTATATCTTGTTCTGTCAGTGGCCAGAGAGCCAGAGTGATGGAGAGGAGAGAGCTGTGAAACAAGTTACAATCATAAAGACTGAAGAAGACTCTTAAGAGCATAGTTTCCTCACCTCCAATATTCACTGCACCATGCTGTCTTGTCTCATATGGCATTTTTCTCCCTTCAGTTTATGACTGCACACTTCTTGTGATTTTTTCCCTGAATTTTTAAGGGACAGTGCAATGGAGCAGCTGTTCAGATGGAACCTGATGCCAAATTTATCCCAGTTTTTGGACAAGGAAGTAAATAAAATTTAAAAAATAAATCATTCTTAGGGGTCAAAAGAGGGATAAGTGAAGAGGGATCAGTGGCACAGACACTGGTGTTCCCACTGCACTTCCCCAAGCTGTTTCATTCCTCCTTACTCCATAACCACTTGCTTTTCAGAAAAACATGGAAAAAACCTTGCAAAGCAACACTGGCTGCACAGCACAGCACCCTGAGTAAATAGTTTCAAGTTCTGGTGATTTTGGGCAGTGAGAAGGGTTGACAGATGGGGAGGTGGAAGGATGAGGACCCTGAAGGATGCTGCAGGGCATGCTTTTGTGCAAAAGGTAAAACATTGGGTTTGGCTTCCAAAAAAGCCTTGAAGCAGCATCCCCTAAAAAAAAATAATCTGAAAAGACAACCCAAATCTTGTTGAGTATTTGGAGAGAAACCACTACTGAGTGAATAGGGACTGGAAGTCCTTGCTGTTTCCGGATGCCAGGCTTGAAAGCATCTCAGGGATGACTTATCTGCCTGCCTGCAGATATCCTTGGAAATAAATAAATGATGGTGTGAGCGATGGTTTCCAAACTCAACTCAGAACATTTTGCAAAGGCAGTGATAGGGGGTTGACCCTCCTGCAAAGCATCACCAGCATAGCTCTGCATTGTAACAGAGCTTGGAAGGAAACGGTCAAAATGTTTATTGAATAAATTCAAAGCTTTCCCAAGAAGAAAAAAAAAAAATAAGGGGGAAAACAAGGAAAGAATTTAATACACCACTCCCAACAGCACGGAAAGCTTAGTAATTAAATTACAGAAATTCCTCATGGGGAGCAGGAATCTGGGGCTGATGAGGCAGGAGGGAGCAGTGGCAACTTATCTTTTCAGAGGGAAAGGTAAAGGTACTGGGGGGGAGGAAGCACTGCTCAGAGATAACAGTTCACATTTGATATTTTATCAGTGCTATGCTGCTTGCTTGCTTGCTTACAGGAGATGGAAGGGCATGGGGGTGGGAACCCAAAGAATACAACCCCCTTTTTTTCTGATTTTAAAAAAAATTTTTAAATTATGTTTTTTTAAAAAAACCATAAAGAATATTTTAAACCTCAATATTGGACACAAATCACTCTGCTGATCCTCCCAAAAAGCTGCGTGCAGGCATAGCCCCTGGGGGGTGCAGGCACTGTGCCTCCCACAGCCCCTGCAGGAAGCACCTTGGCAGCCGCCCCGGTGCAGGAAGGGCAGAGCCATTTCTCACTGACAAAGAAAAACAAGTCCCAGCCCCTCCACTCCGGATCCAGGGAGGCAGAGGTTGCTCCACCTGCTCCTCTGGCAGGATTGGGAACCAATCTTCACCCCTGATAGAGCTGTGACTGGGCATCTTCCCTCCCCATCAGTGCAATATTTTTGGCTCGCCTCATTGGAAACCACAGCGTGGGGTGAACGAAATTGCACAAGTTGTTCATGGATTTAGTAGAATTTTGATTTAATTGCAGCTCTGGCTCAATCCCAAAGCTTTCCATCTAAGCTATCACCCAGAAATCTCCATCCCAAAGGGGCAGAGAGTGGATCGTTCCACCACCAGCATGTTCAGGCTCCTTTTTCCAACCAATCTCCCCTGTCTCCAATGCTCATTGTGCCATTACTGCTATCAAACACAGGTGAGTGCCTTGGGAAAAGGGACAGGGGATACACCAGACTGAAGCAAGGCTGAGATTACTTACCACCAAATAGAGCATGGTGTAGAGGGAGAAGGACGCGTGCCCCGAGAAGAATGATTTCCTGCAAAACAAAGCAGGTGCTGAGAACCAGCCACTGTAATCTTCAGTATTATAACTTTACATGTAATATGGGAACTCGCCTGCTGCTTCTGAGAGAGTGCCAAAGCAGGGAGGACCCACAACCCCCAGACTTTCAGGTTATAAACCCCCCATTATCCGCCCTGCTTGCTCACAAGGCAGAAAGCAAACGGATGGGCAGGATGCTCGCATTGTTCAGCCCTTCCTGGTCTACTCGTGGGACAGCAGTTATTTCCAGGATAACCTGATAACTCATCATCTCGCCTTAAATAACCAGGAAGCAGTGAAGAAATAAGAAGTGACCAACTTCTCCAATTGCTTAATTACAGTATCTGAAATGTGCCCCTGGAAATGTCAAAATGAGCACCTGATGGATTTGATAAGAGAGGTTAAAGGGGAGGTGCTGGTAGCCCTGTCTCCAGGAAGCCTCCTTGAAGAAGAATCATAGCATGGTTTGGGTTGGAAGGGACCTTAAGGATCACCTTGTTCCAAACCCTTTGCCATAGGCAGGGACATCTCCCACTAGACCAGGTTGCTCCAAGTCCCATCCAACCTGGCCTTCAACACTTTGAGGGATGAGGCAGCCACAACTTCTCTGGGCAACCTGTACCAGCATCACACCACTCTCACAGGAAAGAATTTCTTCCTAAAACCTAATCTAAACCTACCCTCTTTCATCTTAAAACTGTTCCCCCTCATCCCTTCACTCCATGCCTTTGCCAAAAGTCCCTCTCCAACTTTCCTGAAGCCCCTTCAGGTACTAGAAGGGGCTCTAAGGTCTCCCTGGAGCTCTCTCTTCTCCAAGCTGAACAACCCCAACTTCTTTAACCTGTCTTCTGGCTTCACAGGACAGCTCAAGCTGCTTATCACGAGCTCAGCTCTTCTGGTGAATTCTCACATTGAGCAACCACTCGGGGAAACAATAGTGTAGGAGTAAAGAGAAAGGAAAAAACCATCATTCAGCTGAATCTCACAACTCCCAAGGGAAACTGCCCGTCGCTGGCAGACAGAGTTACAGCCTTGGCAGAAAAAGTAGCATTTGAGTCACCTATTGCTGGCAGAGAAATGTATTTAGCATGAGATCCCAATTTTAGTGACACCTCTGGGCTCTCACCTGGCTTCCTGGACCTTGCTGTCACTTCCCCTGCAGGTGTAGTTCTGGATGTAAACTCCCTTCGCGCAGTTGATGGTGGAGAAATCCAAATCACAAACTTCCAGGAAATGCGGCCGCAAGCGCCCGACGGACACTTTGGCAATGTCTGTGAAGGACTGGCTGATGGCACAGCCAAAAACAAAGCAGCCCACCTGCTTGTAGAGAGCAGCCACGTAAGGGTTCTGGATAAAGGAACGTGACTTCTCCTTCAGGTAGTGGATGCGGTAGAGCTCTCCCGTTATAATCTGCAAGGGAAAGACAACGGAGAAGTTAGAGAGCAGGGAAGATGCTCTGCAAGATCAGTGATGGGTGGCAAAGGCAGAGCTAGGACAGCTCTTTGTGCTCCAAGCATCAACCAGGAATCTGCTTTCCCAGCAAGGAAGGAGAACACACAGCCCAGCATCTCCCCATCCTCCTCCCCTTCCCTGCCAAGGAGAGACTGCAGCGCTTAAAATGTTTATCAGATTCTCTTGGCAAACAAGAAGAAAGGAAAAAAAAGGTAGATTTTGGTTTACAGAAATTAAATACTACCCCAAATCTATACCGATGTAGTGGAAAAAAAAATCAACAAGAATCAGTGTGTGTTTGGGAAGGAGAGGCCAGATCCACTCCCCTCTTATGACTCTGGAAGAAAACAAATGAACAACATGCTTATCTTCCTCTCTGAAAACCATGAACACAACAGAGGAAGGCTCAAAGCCCCAGACCTTTGAGATTCTGGCCCAAAATTTGCTACCACCAGACCAAATTCAAGCTGCTCAAAGTCTTCCTAACACCAGCTGTTGGGCATTTCAAGGGGTCTTGTTGCCATTGCGTGGCAGCAAATTATGTATTTCTTGTGAGAGGGGTGTTGGTGTTTGAAAATATTGATATTAATTCATAGACAGGGAGCAGAGGACTTGACTTCTCATAATACCAAGTCTGAAAAGGTGGGTTAATGAAAATCAGGCTGTGAAATTAAGTCCAAACGTCTCACCACTCCCAAAGAGGCAAAGGCTTAAATTGTTCTCCATCACGTTACCCACCTAACTTTTGAGCTCCAGATTTACAGCTTTAGGATTTTATTCATTACTTTGAATGTTTTTATACCCGAGTAATAAATCGAGGTGGGTTATTTATTTTTTTTTTCCAGCCGCCCCCTTGTCCTTGCCTCTTTTCTAGTCACAAGGACTATGATATGTAAAAATAACTGTCAGGAAAAATGCCTTCATTTTAATCCCTTTCTGGAGCAGCCAGCAATATTCCCCCTGGCGTGGCAGCCTGCCAGAGGCACAGAGGAGACAAGGCTCCCCTGCCTACCTTTTTTAAAAGCTTGGCACAACCATTGGAAACTAATAAACTGGAAAAGTATGGCAATTAGACTAAGAGGAGATGAAGCTGTATCATTGTTTGAACTCACTCATAGCATTGCTTGAAAAAACGAAGGTTGACCTAAGGCAGTTAAAATTGCAGCTAAGCAGGGCTTAATCAAAAGGAGATACAGATACAATAATAAAAAACAAAACCCAAGCTCTCTGCTGCCATGCACAGAAATACTTTGGGTGGCTACATCATCATCTGGGGTTTACATGTCACTGCTGTGATTTACTCTTGGAAATCTGGTCATGGCCAAGAGTTCTCTGGGGAGCTGCAGCTAAACAGCTCCATCATCACTGTAATCCTTTCAGACTCCAAAGACCAACATTTTTATTTATCTCTGCTTTGGACCACCTGCCAGGAAATCTATTGGCATGAGAACTGCAGAGGGAGGTTGGAGCATCTCCTGCTCCTCTGGCAGAAGGCAACTCCAGGGTGCCCTGGATGGACATGGATGCTCCTGCACAGGGACAAGGTGACTGCCTGCAGCCTTCCAAAAGGCTGAATTCACAAGAAGGGGAGCCAGGAGGCTCCAAACTCCTGCCTTTTGCAGAAGGGAGACAAATTGATTACATCTGATACTGGCAGATGTGCCACGACTCCAGACACACAAACAGATCCACATAAACCCAAGGCTTTTGGCTTGGGAAAGGCATGTGACTACTTTAAAACAGGGACCAACAGAAGTCTGGGGATTAATATTTTTCTCTCACCCTTGGTGGTCTGGGTAATTGCACACATGTAGCAGATTGTAAATTGGAGACTTCATTCCCCCTTGCTGGGCAGCCATGAACCCTCCCCACTTAGTTAAAGCCATGGCTCAGCCTTAATGAGAACCTAAAAATTGGGTAAACTTGGTTTTCTGGCAGTGCCATCCCAGATAAAGCAGGATGGTGAAAAACTAATGCAGCACATGTGCACAAACTGAAAAGCAAACAAGACTTCAAGATATTAAGCTCCTGCTTCTTATGCCTTGCACTTCTGGAGAGCCATCCACAAGGACATGTGCCATACCCACCTGATGGGCACAGCTCCCTAGGGACTGTCACACACACTTCAGAAAGAAGGTCACCAGAGAGAAGACAATATCAAACTGCTCTGTCTGTGAATACCTTCTGCAGACCTCTGGTCTTTTTGCCCTTTTATCATGACTAGCAGGTATCACATTAGCCTGTAATTAATTTTAGAGCTTTTCTAATCACTTAATGTCTCTGGTGTAACATTCTCTGTGTTTAATCACACTGAAGTGTGTACCATCAGCAGCTGTAAAACAATTAGCTAATCCAGCTGTGTAAATTAGATCATCCAGCAAATTAATTTTCTAAGGTATTTTCCATAGGCTGAGGTGTGTGGACACAGGGTGGCTCAGCAGTGGCACCCACACAGAGCTCAGGAAGAAGAAAATGTCACCATTCCCTGGCCATCCCAGGGACCACCAACATGCCTCTGAGCCCAAGATGAGTAATTAAAAAATCTTCCAGTCGGAAGAGCAGTCAGAAGAGACGTGAGAGGGCACAGCTCAGGGGCATCAGCCTCTTTAGGGTCACCTGGACAGAAATTTGCCTGAACTCAGTCAATACATAGGTATTAATATCTAATGCATAGCCTTTCACAACCTGATCAAAGCCAAGGTCTTTGCCTCTTTACTCCAGGCTAGACTGCCCATGAGGCCACGTAAAGTGAGGGCATGAAATTTGGGGAATGCCATCCAAAAGGCAGGCTCCCTGGAAGTCCTCAGAACCACTGTCCTGCCTTCTGAAGGCAGCCGTGGTGAGTGAAAGGAGCAGAGTCAGTGCTCTGTGGATTTGGAAGGAATTCCTATTATGCTACAGTAATGCTGGTATCTGGGTTACATCTGAAAAAAGAGGTCAGGCTGACTTGAATTTTCCACACATGCTGCCATAGCAAAGAAATCTTTTGCTTCAGTTCCTCGTTAGCCATTTGTATCACTCCACAGCAACCAACCCAGAGCTTGAATTTACCTTGTATTAAGTTACATTTGTTGTGGGCACAGCAAAAACCAGGGCAGAAACATCTAATTCTTTGGGGATTTTCTTTTTCTTCTAATTGACCTGCTATTATTTTGTGGGAGAAAGCTGATGGATCACATTGGCCACCGATAATGTTTCCAGATCCTGTTCCAACTCCTGGTTTTGCCACCACTTCATTACTGATCAGAAGCCCTCTCTGCATGGAGCCAGCATGCCAATAGCTCAAGCAGTAATGTGAAAATGAGAGGCTTTTTCCTTTTGGTTTTGTTTTGGTTTGGTTTTTTATGGCTTTTCCACACATGGGGGTAATTCACCTGCAGGGTGAAATTCTGCCGTGTTTATGGATTTGGGGGGCTGGCAGCTTTTAGGTTTGTTTTGAGGAGGGAAGAGGCATGGGAGCAAGGCAGTTTTGGGGAACTACTTTGCAAAGTGTGGTCAGGGAACGATGGAGAGATCAGGAAATGATGGAGATACAGCACAAAGCAGCAAGCCTAGGAATGGGGTATTACAAAAGCAGGCATCGTGCCATGTCAAAATACCTATTGCCTGTGACACTGCACCTTGTGACATGGAAAGGTGAAAGCCAGGAAGAGAGCAAGTGCTCCTGAACTCTCCATCTCTCCCCAGCTGAAGGACCAAGAGGAAGGCAGCACCTCTGGGAAAGCACCTGAGCTGTGCCAACAGCAGGTGAGAAGGAAAACTGGGACTTTTCACAGGGGAATTTCAGAATTTCACCTTCAGCTGGCAGCATTTAACTGACAAGCAGGAGACACCTTTTGCCTTCTGTCCCAGCATCAGATACATGCTGGAGGAATCTCAGCTCCATGGGCTAACATAAAAAGCTGTCACCTGCAATTGTATCCTAGCAGAGCTCTAGGAAACCTGGCAGGAAAGAAGAAGGAGGAGACACTGGGCGAGGTAGTGCATTCACTACTTTTTATAGTGAGGACTCTGGTAATGCACTCCCCATAGAAGGTTTTATTTGTCTATTTAATATGTTTGTACTATACAATCTCTTAAAAATCTAATACTAACTTGTGAAAATTTTCCAGGCACTGGTTAGCTGAAGAAATACACTTTTTTTTTCTTTTAAACCATAAAATAGGCAAATACCAAGACTGATTTGAATAGGGACAAAGCATGCCAAGTCCTTATTGACACCCAAGCATTTTTACTTCTACTCTGAACACATACCAGAGGGTGAGAAAACTCTTGTGGAGCTCCCAGACTTGCCCAAACAGCTTTGGGCCTGTTTATGGACTTCAAGAGTAATCTTGTTCCTCCCATTACAAGCTTTCATTTGCAAATGTTTACTGCTCCATGTTCACCCAGGAGCCAGATAGTGACAGAGGAGATGTGCACCTCACTAAACAGCATGGACAGCAAGATGGTGTTTAACACCAATGGGCCATTGGTGCCATGGGCTAGGGAAGTGACAAAAAGCCTAAGAGGCAGGAGAGGAGGTGTCAGTACTTACAGCCAGGATGGCAATGAGGATGCCTGCAGCACACAGCACTGCATCATTGATTGTCTCCATGGTTTTCAGAGGGTACCTGATGCTGTCATCATCACAGTAGAAGCCCCGCTGGTAGGGCTGGATTGTGCTTGTTTCAATGATGAGGAAGGGCAACCCAGCTACAAAGAAAGGGAGACAACAACCAAACCCATCAGGCACTGCAGGCAAACACAAGCAATTCGTCCCTTAAAAAAAAAAAAAAAATCCAACCCCAAAAGACCCCACTAGAAACCCCCTTGCCGTCTACACTGCCCCATTCCTGATACTTTTCATATTGCTATCTTTCCAAAGGGAATAGCATTGGGATTTGTTTTTCCAAGTCACTCTTGAGGGGAAAAAAGGCATCTCCTCTGTTATGGTTATCAGATGTCTGCACTGTCTGGTTTCAGTTAAGCTTTGTGCACTGCAAATATTAACTTACAGGAACGGACCCCTAAAGCAATCCCTCTGAAAAAAAAAGCCATGAAAATGAATCTGGCACTTTTCTCTGGGGAGAGCCCACTGCTCTGCTGGGTGCCCTGTGGGCAGGCAGCCCAGAGCTGTGCAAACAAACACCAAAGGATCGAGTATCAGCCCAGCTTCTCCTACCTGGGCAGCCCAGCTTCACTCCATCCCCATTATTTTTATGCCTCCCAAGCCTTCCTCAGCTCCCTCCTCTCTAATGTTTATGTGTGTGCCTAACAACACCATGACTACGTGCTTTGAGAGGACACCCATCCTTGCTCCAGCCATGTAAGGGGAACTGGAGCATGCACCCAGCTAATCCAGAGGAGCAGCTGAATTCCCACCTGAGCACGTTTACCTTCAGTCACATTAAAGCCACATGAAATCTGCTTTTGAAATGCTGTTTGTGAAGCCTCTGTGCAGGAGACCTGCATCTGCACAGCCCAGCTGGACCTTTGCACCATGCATGGAGCAGATGTGCTGAAAACCATGGTGTGATGGGTTAGGACATGCAATGGAGGGCACACCTCAAAACCACTGCATGTATGCAAGCCCATTTTCCTCTAAGTATTTCAGAGTAGTAGTGTTGCCTCAATCTGGAAGGAAAGCGCTGGGGTATTTCCCAAGTATTCCACTTTTGCCATTGAGCCCATCATGGAGAGAGGGAGTACATCCCCACCAAAACAAGCCCTAAAGTCCCTGAAACCCAGGTTCAGAGTAAATCAGAAGCCACAAGGTACAGGTAACTCTCCTCCCACTTGCAGAGTGAAACCCAGGTAAGGAGAAAACAAACTCAAGAGTGGTTCAGACTGTCCTTGGGCCAAGACAAGTCTCACACCCAGAACCTACAGAAAGCACTAGGGAATAATTGTTGACCACTAACTTGCTTAAGTATCTGTGGGTTTGTTTACACAGCTAGAACTGTAAGACATCAGAGGGATTTTCCTTCTAAAATTAAAATAAATAAATATGTATATAAAAAATTAAGTGCTGTTGGGTTTCAGCAAAATTTGTCCATGGTACAATTTTAGCGGTCACAACCTGCTAGGTGTGATTAACAAACACACCATCCAGGGAAGTAAAAAGTGTCATCAAAATTATGCTTCCCATCTCCACGAGAACCACTTTCTATATTTCACTTTGCACAGTCCTTCTTGGCTCCCTTTCCTCCACATTAATGGATTTGCTTGATTCAGAATTATTCACTGGGTTTGGCAGTCACAAGAAAAGGGAAAGTCCCCATCATCTGCTCCCTGTAAGCAGGAAGGGCCATATACAAACCTGAAGCCTCTCAGGTACCTGAGAGCAGGCAGGGCCACTGCTCAAGACCTTTCTGAACTTTTCCAGAAGCTCTGGAAATGGGATCATGGAGAAGAGCACTGGGCCCCACGGCGCTTGGCAGGGCAGCACGGTTTCCACCGCACGCGTGAACTGGCAAGGCAAGGTTTCCAAACCACCTGCCCAGCTCAGATTTGGTGAATCAAAAAAAAAAAAAAACCAAAAAACCAAACCAACCAACCAAACAAACAAAAAAAACCAACCAAAAAAACCCCCCACATCTCGTGTGAATCCAGTTGATCTTCATTCCACTACTGAACCATTTCGAGGCCTAGCCAGCTTGGCCCCAAGTCACACCTCTGACGCCAGCACTCTGATATTAAGAGGCCACTTTAAAAATCCTCTAGTTTCCCAATGAAAAATTGCAGGAGAAGAGCTAATGTTGCTTGGCATGCTCCAGTTTCACATGCACTTGAAACTGTGGCCTAAAGAGGTTGAACTCGGGGAGTAGACACGCCACGGTTACGTGGCTTATTGTTATTCCTCCAGTTCCTCTTGTTAATAGCTTTCACATGACAGGTCTGTAAAACATATGTTCCCACAGACAATAAAATATATCTGAAAGCTAAAACTGACTTAAAAAAAAAAAAAAAAAAAAAAAAGACAATAATGTTCCTATACATTATGTGAACCCAGGAATAATAAAGATTTGTTTTCCCTTCACTCATTGAGTAGAATGAGGGAGTATTTCCGTGTTTCAATTATACACACGCTTGCCACAACTATAATAAGAGCAAAACTGACCTATATGCTATAACATTTTCTAAAAGTGCACATAAGCAGAGTTCACAAAATTCAATGGTTTTGTTTTCTCTCCTACAAACTTGTGGTTTAGTGGGATATTGCCAATCAAGTCTTGACATTTTTCCAGCAAAACAGTAACCTCATATTCCCTTTTTTTTTTTTTTCCTCCCCCCTTTTTTTTTTAAAAAAAAAAACCATGAGAAACATAAACACACTCTCCCTAGCTGAACGGATATTGCTTAGAAGACACAACATGCCCTTGATTTCGAGGGCTAAATGACAGGCTGCTCTTTCAACTCAAGGAAAAGAAGCCCCCCAGCCCATGTTCAAGGGTCAATCATGCTCAAGATGGCTTCTTCCAAAAGGTTATTCCTGGAGGATGAGTTGTCTAAATCACTACTGGCTCATCACAGCCCTCCCCCCTATTTTTTCTTTTTTTTTTTGTGACAAGAGCGTTTCAACATGGAGAAGCTTGTAGTGGTACCAAGAGGCAGCCAGAGAATGAGTTTTGCAGAAAAAACACTATAAAGGGGAAGGCTGGAAGAAGACAGAAATTAAATGTGGACAGCAATGACTTTGGGATCCCTCAGGAAAACACCAAAGACCTTATTCACACTAGGACCATCTGCTGGAGGCACAGGTATCCTATCCAGAAGTGGGGATACAGCCCACGTGCCCCTGGAAAGGGAAAGCAAGCAGCATCAGGTTCTACCACAAAGATGGTACATCTGGCCTCCTTCACTCCTTCTGCCCCAGTCTACCTCTGCCTTGGATTAAGTGTTTTATTAAGACATTCAAATTATGCCTCCCTGGCTGCACTGAGTTGCATCTACAAGTTCAACAGATGCTGAGTTTTCAACCTCCATCACTTCCCATCCCTACCCATGGTACAATTTTTATCAAGAGTGCAAGAGGTGCATTCCAGAAAAAGAGTAAAAATGGTGACCTGGAGCGAGTGGAGGCAGATAAAACTCTACACTGATTTTTGGGAATGGTCACTCTTCTCTCAAAACAGCCCCATCTGGCCATTTACCATGCAAAAAAGGTAAATGGGGTGGAGATCACCTTTCTGAATGGCAACATCCTTCAGAAGCTGAAAAAATAGGTTGTGTGGTGGTTTTGTTTTTCTTTTCTTTATATAAAAGGGATTTTCTTCTTTAATAACAGAAGAAGGAAATCCCAACCACATGCTTTTATCTTACCATGCTGTAGGAGATCAAACAGGGCTCCAAACCATGAGTGTAACAGAAATCTCTTGGGGACTGATCCAGCCCCTTCCAAAGGAGAGCGGCGCCGCTCGGAGCGGCACGGAGCAGGTGCGGACAGTGACAAATTGTGGAAGGCACCACGGGATGCCGTGGGGCTGGACATTGAAAAATGATGTTACTTTTCTTGGGAAGAACTCCAAGTGACTCAGTGACCCCTAACCATTGGTGTCCTACGCCAAGTGCAGGGTTTTAAATTTATTTGTCTTTCCTTTTAATACGGTGAATCAAGTTTGGAAATCTAGCACCAAAGCAAAACAAAACAAAAAAATAATTTCCCTTTCTTTGGTCAGCACCTTTATTAAGAAGCAATTAATAAGCAATAATCTTGGGAAGGCTGGCAGCATGAAAGCTAAAACCCCATCACTAAGCCTAAACAAAAAAACCTTCCAAAAACCCCATGTGCTCCCTGACCAGCTTGAAATGTGCATAAAAGCTAAGGCAGAAGAAAAAAGGGCTCTGTGCTGGGCACAGAACTTCAAATCTCAGAGTCTTTGAAAAGTTTTAATGGGGGTGAAAAAAAAAGAAAACAACAACTTTTTTCTTTTTTAAAAAAAAGGGCTAAGCTTTCACTCACTCACCACCCACTGGAAAAGCCATGGGGTGAGTGGGAGGGGAAGAGGTGTTTCTGGCAGTGACAAATCCATGCTGCTCTCATCTTCCCAGCCCAGCCTTCACCTCTGCACTAAATTAAACACTGTCACATCAGTTTTTCTTTTTTTTTCCCTTTTAAATATTTGGGTTTGATGGAAGGCTGTTTTTTTTTTTTTAATCCACTAAATCTTTCTTCTTTCAAGCCTGCAGGTCAGTGGGATGTTGCTGGCTATCTCAACAAAGCAATGGTAATTTCTAACAAGCACTCTGTGAGGTGTTTGGCTGCCAGCGTCCAGGTCCTGGGTGTGTTTTTAGGGTTTTGGTAGATTAGGCACCTAGCTTACTAAGTGAAAAAGATCATTAAATAAATTGGCAGGGCTGAGTGGGGTGTCTAATTCCCCATTCAAGACACACACTGTAAATATTTGGGTACCTACAAGTGAGGGATTTTCTATTTGAAGTACTTAGTGGCTGATCTTGAGTACATATAAACCATATTTGGTTTACAATATTTGTACATATTTTGAAATGAAAAAAAAAAACAAAAAAACCCCAACAAAAACCAAACCAACCTAAATTAGCCTATCGTAGGCTTTTATTGGGGCTTTAAAAGTGGGCTTCCTAACTTCTGAAGAAGAACTGATATCCTGCAGATCAACCTTGGCAGCTGCTGCAAGAGTGAATAACTCTTGAAGGCAGCTGACTATATATACACAGATGGAATTAATATTTAATAACACAAAAAAATACAAGTGTTTCCACATTTCTATCCTGTCAGACATATTCTGGCAATCACAACAGTGCCTGATCCTGCACCAGCACCAAGAAAACGCCTGAGGAAGGGTACAACCTTGATCCACAAAAATAATTATCTCAAGGGGCCTGATCCATAGCCCAGCAGTTAGCAAAGAAAGGATCCCACAGCAGGCTGGACTGGCCCAGTATGCTGGGATTTTCTCAGTTCTTGAGAGCATCAGTGGGATCCTTCCTTCCCTATGGCTTTTGACTGAATCTGGATATTTGATGTTCATATAGTCACAAGGTTAACATCAGAAATTCAGAATACATTCAACTCTGCATTTTGTTACCTGCTCAAATTTTAATTGCTCTTCACCTTAGTTCCAGCAGTCAAAAAGACTGCTTTGTGCATCTGTCTGTATTTTGGAAACACATCTAATATCTGTGTTTGCAAAACAGATTCCCATTCAACTGTATTACAGCTCCACAGACACAGGACAATTCTCCAAACACACAAACAAACCCTAGACTTTACTGTAGAACAGGTACCTGCTTTAGAGCACTGAAGAACCTATAAACAAGGATCAGCATATATTGCATTTCTCTGATTTGACCTGTTTGGAAAAGTTCTAGGACTCATCTGGTGATTTCCCAAAACCCAAGATATTAGGTCATTTTTTACTTGCTGGAGGTTCTTCCACATAACTCACACTAACCTTTGTGCCTACCTATGTCAATCAGTTTTATGTCCTTCCTATCAAGAAGCTGACATTCCAGTCCACTTTATAATTACTATATTTCAACCAAATCATAGGAATTTCAATGTCAACCTCACCATTTTCAGTTCCATCAGCTGCTAGATCTAGTCCAGGAGATTTCCCAATGAGCAGACTCAGGTTCGTTTTGACATGACATGATCTTTTCTTACCTTTGGGGTTTTTTTGTTTGTTTTGGTTTTTAAATAAGAACTGGTTGGTCAGGAATGCTGAGCAAAATGCTTTCTCATGCCTGCTAGTGCAATGGCAAACAAGAAGAAAGCAAAGAACACTCATTTTCTACACGGACAACTCTACGAACATCGATGACCCCAAGCTGCAGAGCTATTTGGGAAGTGCCTCTAAAAGGCACTGGTGATGGTGGCAGGATTGCCACTGGATGAGTGACAACAAACCCATCACCCAGAGACATCCCCATCCTTTGCAGCAACTACAGCCCTGTGTGACTTGGCACGTGCTTTTTGCCCCAGCCACCCTGGGGGCATATTGTAAAACTACAGAATTATATTATTATAGAAAAGCTCTTGGTAACAGATCCTTTAAACCAAAGGTCAAATTATTCTCATGCACTGCAAAATTCCTCTGGATTCAAAACCTTGGTAGAAATGTTCCCTCATGGAACTGGAGCAGGATGGGCCAACCGTGTGCTCCAAGAGCTCCAGATGAATGGGAATGCTGCCATTGGTTTTGTAGGGAGAAATATGGCTTTTAGAGTACCTGTTACCTATTTCCAGAAGTAAACACCACTTGCAAATAAAGAAAGAGGAGAAGGGATTCTAAAAAGTATGTTAAGATGTTCCTCCTGGGAATTTGCCATGAGCTGATGTGTTAAAAAGAGCTTTATATTAAACTGTGCATATATTCTTAATACCTAAAAAATGCATCAATAAGAACAAAAGGTCCTATCCAACCCACAATAACTAGACGCATATAAAATTCTACATTTTGTGGGGTAAAACAGATTTAAGCCAGACAGGCCAGCCAGCAAAAGTTGGAGAGGGTGAATATAAAAGACATTATCAACAGAAACCCAGGGCCAGCTCCAATCAAACACGATGGAAACAAAGCTTTAATTTCATAATGTCTCCAGCATGGACAAAAATGGGATAAGCCATGAAAACCCCAACGTGTCAGCATTTTATGTGGTACCTCTATATACCCAAGTGCTTTAGAAGGTCTCCCAGATATGACAAGTCTGACCTAGGATGACCCCAGCTTGAATAGAAAATAAAAAAAAAATTAAAAATGTGTCTGTGAACTCTGCAATACTCGGGGCAAAGGGATCGTGCGAAAAAACACACTGTGGTGACTATTATGTTTTCAATTACAAATGAAGTGAACATGGTTTACTCTGCCAGTCAGTAGGGTTTGGAACAAGCCACAACTCCTCCAGACTCTGCCTTCGAGGAAGGGCTCGGACCACTGCCCAGCACTGGCAATGTTGGTGCTGCAGGAAAGGGGCACAACACCCCATCTCTTTTGGGGGGAATCTAGGAGCTTTCTGCCAAAGTGATGGAAGAATGAGCAGAGCTACTACTTCCCTTCATCCACATCATCCCACTGGCTGCATGAACACTAATATTTCCCCATATAATAACATATTTGTTCAATTCCATCAGCCTCTATTTAAAAGGAAAGTTTTTTGGGGCTGTAGGTGTTGTTTTAATAGATAAAACATGAAGCAGAGCCTCCTTATCTCAACTTCCTGCCCTCAGACACCACCAGGTATAAGCTCTGGCCCCTTCTCTTTGCACCCCCTCAATTGAATCCTAACACAACCACATAGAAATATGAAAGTAAAGGCAGCAATTTTTCTTTTTTTTTTATCAATAGAGGAGCAAGCAAAAAGAAATCTAGTTCACCTGGTCACCTCTGAATCCCTTAAACAAAAATATTCATCTGCTGAACTTCCCAAGCCATCCTGGCCAGGCACTGGAGCTGTTACCAAGCACATTTTGGGGAGCAACTGGCCCTGTGCAGGAGGCAGCAAAGCCCAGGTCCTCAGAGCTGAAGCTTGCTGTGAGTAGCTTTCTGACCCAGTTCTGTCAATGTACCTATTGTAAATGCAATTCTTTGGATTTGAAGCAGCAGCCACCTGCATAAATAAGGCTGGGTTATAACTCTGTAACCAAATACAAGCACTGAAAGCTTAAAAAGTTTGTAGTCCAAAAGGTACTTCTGACCTCTTCCTTAAAAGTTCACTAATCACCTTTAATTCATAATTTATTTCCTCTTAATACACTTGCTTTATATAATACACCCCCCCCCCCCTCCTTTTCCCCTCCCTCTTTTCTTTTTTGTCTGGAGTTCCCCAGGAGAAAATGGTATTACACAACTCCCTTGATTAACTGGAAATGAAACTTTTCCCCCTCGGTAGTTGAGATTTGGTAAAGTTTCCAGGATATAATGCACGGTACACAGTGCTGAAAGGCAAAAAAAACATGAGCATAGGTGGAAATGATCCAAAGGCCCTTCAAGAGTTGGGGGTTTGATCTCAGTGGTCCCTAGAGCAGAACTTAGTAAGGCTTTGCCTATTCACCTATGGGTTTAAAAGGTGTAAGATTATATCTTTTTCTCCCTCATCTGTATTTTGACTGCAGTTACTGCGTCAGAGCAGCACCCTAATGTAGAGCAATACATGATATAACTGAGATTGCACTGGTACCCAGGTAATATTAGGGAAAAAAACCAAAAAAACAAACCATGCTGCTAATTAAAATAGCTTTGCATTACAGGGAGGGCAGACTGCACAGGAAGGCAGTGGTGTGATGGCTTCTGTCTTGGCCCTGCTGCTGCAAAAGTTTGATATACTTTGGTGGAAAGAAGGTAGGAATGGGGTATTCAGGTGGCGAGCCACCACCTCCAGTGACAGATGTACCCACCCTGCACTACTCACCAGGACCCACCTACCCTGTCCCATCTGCTTCTATGAATATTTGGGTCCCTGAAAGCCAAAAAGAGATTTTTAGGGGACAGCGTGGTTCCACACTGCAAACCAGCTCAGACTTCTGGGTGCTTTTTATCCTGCACACAGTGATGCCTAAGATGTCACCACTCCAGTCTGCAAGCACAGGGCCAGTGCTGGCACTGGGGCCAACCACCATGGCCACTTTTTCATATTTGGTGTCAGGACAGTCCCTTTTTCCCACACACAGCCCCAACCTCACCAGCCAGGTGACATTTCAGACCCCCATTCCCTTGGAGGAGTAGAACTCGGGTGGGCAGAGGCAACAGCCAAGTCCCTATTCACAATGACTCCAGGGACACAACATGGACTGTGCTCTTTAAACTCAAAAATGGATAATTCCCAATTTCCCTTTCCAGCTCCCCTGTAGCAATGCTGTCAAGGAACGTGTGAATAAACTGGGGGAAAAAAAAAAAAAAAGGTTAAAGAAGCCCAAGGGAATAGCAGTCCCTTTTTCCTTATTGTGGTTAATTCTGACAAAGGCTCTTCTGTTTTGCAGCCTCCCTCCCCTACCCCCCCCTTTTTTTTTTTAAGGGCTTTGTGCCAAGTTGCATTATTCCTCTTTACCATGGTACTGCCATGAAACCTGCCTGGTATGTTTGCCTGAAAATTGCAGGTTTTCATGGAAATTGTTTTTATTTTAACAACAACTCCCTTTGTCACTTCAGACATGAAAAGAGGAAGAGAGGACTCGGGCTCAGATCCGATCCCAGCAACAAAGAATTGACAGAAAAGCACCACAGCCTTCCAAATCCAGCATCACAAAAAGCTGCACTCCCAACAGGGGCAGAAACCCTCCAAAAACACTTTCACCACCTCCCTGGTACCACTGACACAACCCCAGACCTCTGCCATGCTCTACAACCTATTTTGCACAGCCTTTGCTTTAACCCCTTTGATACTTGGGAAAAAGCCCAGACCATTGGTTAGGGTTGTTTTGAAGGGTTTGTTGTTTGGTTTGGGGTTTTTTTTAATGGAAATAGATTCTTTTTTTGCAGCCCATCATGGCAACCAGAGCCTGCTGGCTCCAGTCAGCAAGGAGCTCAGCAGCTCATAGGGGGTGTCCTCTATTTCCAGCCTATTTACTGCTCTGTTGAGAAAGGAGCCTATGGATGCTCCAGTTCTCAGATGGGAGTTTGGAGGGCCTCAGTTATTCAACAAACCAACCCTTTCTCAACGCTGTCAAAGGAGTGATTTGATGCCTTTCAGTGCTTACTATACAAAACTCTGAAAGACCAGAAAACTTCAAAAGCCGCAGAAGTGGAGCTGGAGTTTGGCAGGAGTTCATTAGCTGCCTGTGTCCTTCTGTGTGTGGCTTGTAATTACATGCAGACCCAATGCCAAATCCTCATCTACTGAGGGGTACCAATTAACATGCTGCTGGATGATTCACAGGTACCTAATGTCAAGATTTATACAACCAGCATGCCAAATATCCCATGCTTTACTCTTATATTTGCTTTAAGCTGGCCTTCCCCCCCTTCCCTCTTCTTTTCAAGTTGCTGTACAAGTGAGGTTTTGGCAGCAAAATTGGGATTGTCCAGCCTGTTCCCAGGCCACAAAGCAGTGGGCCTGATCCTGCTGTCACTGTGCACCACCATCTGCAGGGAGATGGGAATCCCTCAGTCCATGGGCCAAACTGAACCCTATACTTTATTTTCCCCCCTGCACGAAGCATCCTTTTCTCCTCCAAGGAGAAAAAACTCTCAGACTGAGGTATAATTTTCACTCCATAGTTGCCATTCCTCCTGCTTGTACCCTCTTACTCCTGTGGGTAATAAAACAATAGCAGCAGGAGCTTTAGCAGGAGCTGGAGCAGGTGAAGAAGCAGGTACCTGAAAACAATCATTCACTTTTGGAGGGGAAAAAGTACACAGAGCTGCATCTCCTTCAGGATAATCTAGCAGTTATTAGATTGCCTGACCAAGAAACCAATTCTATTGAGATCTGCATCCCTTTGCAGCCAGCTGGCTCTCAAGGCAGCCCTTGGCATTTAAAACCTTGGGAAGTCAAACGGCACGGAAATGAACCTTTTGTTTCCCTGCTTTTTCATTCTCATCTTGTGTTTGATTCCCAAACAGAAATGCAGACACTGATTTCTCAAGCTAAGGGAAACCATGGGCCCAGTGGAGCATCTTGGCACTGACTTGGAGTAGGTCTCACCACCACTGGCTTTCCATAGAGAGCAAACCAAACCTCATTTTCTTCATCTACTTGACTTGCTACATCCCAAAAACCCAGACAAGTCCACTGAACTTCTCCTCACCCCAGTCTGCAGCACCTTGGTGGTCTCCTGGCCCCAGAGCCACTACAAAATGAAGGGCACATGAGATGGGCATGGTCTCAGATTTACTGGAGGCTTAGTGCTCCTGGGTAGGAACATAATGGTAAAGAGGGGCAGCAAGAGGGAATTTGTAGAAATAACCAGCCTTGGAGTAACATTGCTCCCAGTGGAACCAGCCACAGGACAGCCATGCACTCAGTCATGGGTTTGGAGGCATTATGGACATGCATTAATGCTCAGAAATACTCATTAGCAGCAATTTGATGGCTTTTGCTCTTCTTCCTGTACCTTTGCCATACAGCTTTCCCCAACAGCCAGTTTCTATGTTAAGTTTTCTGACAGTTGTTCAGCACACAGTGACCCAGGTCTCCCACATTTCCATACATTACCATACAATTTCCTCCCTCCATAGGAGAAGTGGTTTCTCCATTGCACTCCTTGCTCCCATACCACTGCAAAACACATCCAGCCCTGGGGGATAACTCAACACCAGAAGGGCTGCAAGCACAACCCAATGCTTGCACCACTTTATCCTTCTAATAAACCTTTCACTGCATTTGACATGACACAGGTCTTGTCCAGCCATGAAAGCTTTCTTGCTTATCAGGAGAATTTTTAATCAACCAGAAAGGAAAACATGGCCTGGCATTTTATTGCTTCCTTGTGCTTTGCTTTTTAGAGGTTTTGCTTTCTTCCAATTTGTACTCTTGCTAATCTCATTACCCAGGGATGGGTGGAAAGCCTCAAGTCTTGTATACCCAGCAGCTTCCCCCTGGATAATTTGGAAGCAGGGCAGGCAGAGGAGTGCTGGGGGGGGCAGCTGAAAAGGGGGGCTCATGGTGGGGTGGGAGAAGAAGGCACCAGGCACCAAGATCTCCAACTCACTGCAGGTTCTGGGACATGGTTTTGTCCTGGCCACAATCACAAAACAACAAACAATGTTTGTGGGGAAGGGTCATAAGAAGTTCAGCTTTCTTCTATTAAAACCATCTGGTGCCTATAAAAAAAAATAAACAAAACAAAATAAAAAAAAAAAAAAAAAACACACCAAGAAAAAAATCCCCAACAACCCAACTGTTGGGTTGGGATGATTGGTAGCATCTCCTCCCTGCTTGGCTCTTCCTGGAATTTCTCTGGAGTGTGGTGGCAGTCAGAGGTGCCACCATGAGGGACAGGGATGCTGTGGGAACAGGAGGGCTGGCAGACACCCCCCAAACTTTGTATCCTCCCTGCTGTGAAGAAGCAGCTCCAGCAGCCACCTCATTTCACTTCTTTTTATCTAAGTCAGACCGCTCCTTAGGAGGTGCCTGTCCCCCAGAGCACCCCTTGGGTAGCCTGCTTTCTGAGCAAAACAAATTGCACCTAAGAACCTGCTGTGGGACCTAGGAAAGGGTTTCTCCAGGTCAGAGACCCCAGTGGGTTGCCCTCAGCATCAAGAGCCAGAGGCATCACCAAAGCTGCAGCGGAGGTGGGCCAGGCGATGGGAAACTTTATTAAAAAAAAAAAAAAAAACAAAAAACCAGAACAACCAAACAAACTAAACCAAAACAAAAAAGTTAAACCTCTCCCTTTGTTTCCAACAGAAATAAAAAAAAAAAAAAGACAGCTTACAGCCAGTTCTCCAGCCTGTAACACAAAACCACACTGTGCTGGGAAACCTTACACCGCCCCGCATCCAGCTCATGGGCTCCTGCTCCCCTCACCACCTCCCGGATGCTTCCCCAAGCCCAAACTGCCCTTGAGAGAAGCCAAGCCTCAGCCTCTGCTGAAAAGCCTCTTTGTTTGGATTCCCTTTCCAAATCAGCGTATCCTGAGATTGAACTCCCTCCCACCCCTCTGCAGGTTTTTTTTTTCTTTTTCTTTTTTTAATGTTCAGATGCCTCTGGCAGTGGCCAGATTTGCCAGCAGGTTTGCGGTCCTGTAATAGCATTGAAAACCTCGGTGTGAGGGCACGTACAGTGCTAGGAACTTTCTTCATGTGAAAGGAAAGAGAGGGAGGAAGAGGGGGAAAAAAAAATAAAAAGAAGAAAGTATCGCAGAATTGCTCAAACCAATTCTTTAATCATGAATTGAGACCAGAGGAGCTAAGTTCTCCTGAATTAAACAGCGGCTTTAATCAGCCTCCCATAGCTACATTAAGGCATAGCAGTGAGCTGGAGAGGCACTTTTTTTTTTTTCTCTTAAACTGTAATAATTGGAAGAAAACCAGACAAGGCATCACTGCTCCTCAGAGAAACCCAAGCACAGGGTTTGATCTACACAGGCAACACAAGGAAGCTTCAATTCCCAACTTTTGCCATGTGCTTTTCACGCAACTTCTAGTCCATTACTCATTGCACCCAGAAATTAAATGTATTTTCCTGTATTTTCCTTGTTCTGCAAGCTCAGGGGACAAGTCTGCTACATCCATGCAGCCCTCGGAATGCCACAGTCCCCTCTACCTCTCAGGGTTTGCAAGCATCCCAAAAAAAGGTGCAGGTCCCACAAAGGGCAGGAGATAAGGTACTCCTGTGGCAGGACCTCCTGAGACACACAGATAGCACCAAGGGGATAATTTCATCATGCCAGATCTTGCAGCAAGGGATTCAAAGTGGGATATCAGCCTCACACCTCATCCTGACACCAAAAGGTAAAAAAAAAAATAAAAAATTCAACCCTCTTCTCCAAAAAGAGCATCAGGCCCAGGACATGAAGCAATTTAATTAGGGAAAAGTTGTTTTTCACTTGCAGTTAGCTTTTTAATCAACCTCAGCATTATATCTTTCTCTGTGAAAGCGAAACACTGAGCATTTAAGCAGGTGGATTTTCAGCCTGTGGCATTCATAAAGCAATACCCAGTTTTGCAGGCAATTTCCGTGAGAGCAAAGTCACTTATGTTACATCCCCATCCAGATGCATCCCAAGTTCTATCCCACATGCCTGGCTGTTTCAAATACACTGTGTCCCTAGACCCTGCTCCAAAAGTTTTAGGCACTGGAAAACTTTTGTGCCTATGAAAGCAGTGATTTCTCAAAGCAGGCTCCCTCTAAAACACTATTTGACTTTTCCATGGGTTTTCATTTGACAAAGCTTCATGCTAGCTCAGTCAGAAAAATAAATGCCACAAAGCTTCTCCTTTAAGGAAAAAAAAACCCAACAACCTAACCCTCCCAGCCCAATGCTTTAGAAATGCTTCCACATACTAATCAGCCTCCTATTCAGCTCCAGACTGAATAGGACTCCAACAATGACAAAGAAATACGCTGAACCTATTCTGCATTTCATCCCCTTCACTCAAAATGTTGCTGTTACCTTGGTTTTCAGCTGCTTTGTGGGAGCTGCAGCAGAATGACAGCTGCATGCTAAAGCTGCAAGGACAGTCAAGGAGTGCTGGGTGAAAAAAACACACAACTGTTCTGGATGATGGGGAAAAATATGGAATTATTTGATGAGATAGTCACCGATGTTGCAAACTGATAAATTGAGAAAAAAAATAAAAAGTAAAAAAACCAACAAAACTGAGGCCTCTATGGGAAATAAACCTCTTGTGGTCAGTCAGCAAAGGAAATTATTCTTAGCTTGGCAAGTGTGAGCAGGCTGAAGCCCTTTCCAAGCCCTTACCCTGATAAGTTAGCCCCCAGTGTTGGGTTTTACCAACTGGCCAGATGTCTCAGAGCACCTTCCCCTCCTATAACCTTAACCAGAAAAATTTCAGCTCTTATTTTGGGAACAGATGAGTCGGTTCCTGGTAAAACATGATGCAAGGTTGTCTCCTTTTTTTGCAAAACATGGAAGCGTGGGAACAGAGCCAGCTGGGGAAGCTTTCACAGGAATTGAGGTGGGAAGCTCCAGGACAGGTGAACACATGTCCTAGGGACACGTTTTGGCCCAAGCTCTGGGAGCTGCAGAACTTCCTCCGAGGTTGCACATCACTGAGTTTCCAACATCAAAAGATACCTCTGGAAGCAGGCCTGACAGAAGCACTCAAGTTTACAGCTTCACTGAAATTCTTAGCAATTAGAGGTGCCTCAGCAGCTCTGAAAACCCCAATGGGCTTCCTGGATGCATCCGTACTGAAAATATTGCCTTCAAAGCGTGCCCTCATCCTGCTCCAGCTCCCTGCCCCTGCACAGAGGTGATGCTCCTTTACACTCTCCTCAGATTAGAAAGTCCCAGAGGCACAAACCTCCCCTGCAAGGTGCCCGAGCAGGATGGAGGGCAGCAGGGTTCCCATCTTGGCACCCATCTCCTCTAGGGGCTATGGCTGAGCTGCAGCCCAGGAACACCTCCCCAAAAAATCAAGGGCCATCTGACCCGTGATCAAAGAGCAGCCTCACATGCCTGCTAACACCAAAGTGATTCACAGCTATTGACTTCAAAGGAGTTTTCCTGCCTGCCATCAGCTTGCTGTACATCCAAAATGCCTCCATGAGCATCACTCGGAACATAAATGGACCCCACGTCCACTGACCAGACCTGCACTTCCCAGAGCAGAAGGTTTAGCACCTTATTTTCAACTCTCCCATTGGATACTACCACTTCAAAGAGTGGCAGACTTTGCAGAAAAGCCTTAGAAACCTTAAACATGCTCAGGGTGCAGGACTGGTTGCCAGGGCCACTGCACTGCTACCAAGACCAGAGCAATGTCCTTGCTGTCCATGACAGGGCTGAGCCTTGCAGCCAGGCTTAATGAAAGATCCATGCATGATCAGACACAGGAGTAAAAGCTTCCAGAAATGGCTGCCATGCCCACTAATTTACAGTAAACCCAGTTGAAATCTAATTGCAGGATGCCATGCAGCTTGTCACTTCCCCCATAGAGCAGCGGCAAGCTGCAACCCTGTGACTTTTCTGGGAGAAGCCAGCTCTCTGAGGGAGCATCAGTTGTTTGCAGAGGGATGGCTGCCCAAAACCACTAACCAATAACTTTCATTTTTTCTGTTTAACACAGTGGAAGTCTGAACCATGATGTTCTCAGCTCCTCCAACCAGCAAAGCTGAAGTGGCTGCAAGAGGTCCAGCCTGCTGTCTGCAAACTCCTGGAGCAGTGAAGGATACCTCTGTGTCACAGTCACCTTTGGAGTTCAGGGCAAGGTCTGGGTTGGCCTAACAATTCTAATCCAGCTTCAATTTGTTGTTTCTCAGGCATCACGGGCTAAACCCAGTGTTAGGTTTCATCAGCAAGGCTGAAGGCATCTCCCAAGCTTCTCTTTGCTATGCTCAACACAGCTTTCATAGCCTTTGGGGCAAGGCATGAAAAAAATCATGGGAAAGCTGTAGAGGATTAAGAACACTCTCCCCTGATTTTTTTGTCACCAGCATTGTCAGATCAAATGCAGCTTCATTTGAGTATTGCCTGGCAGCTCCAGCCTTGCCCTGCAGCTCCTGACTGAGAGCACCATATGCTCAGATAAGACAAGTTCATATATGGGTGTTCACATCCCAGGCAACACTGGGGTAAGAACACCCAGGATAAAGAGCACATCCATCTTCAGAGCATCAGAAGCTCTGGAGTTAAATTACAGGTTCCACTTGTAACATTTACTTGATGCCCAGAGTTGGTTTTCAACCCTCTGTCTGCAAACATCCAATGCATGTGAACAACAAGCCAACTTATGTGACCAGCTTGAAAGGCTGGAGTTTACAGAAATTTCTGATACTTCAAAACCTGCCAGGTGCAAACTGAATTTTCCAGCTCTTAATACATTGCCTTGGTAACCAAGTTATGCTTAAGGCAAGCTTCCCAATGGTTTGCATCAAAAATTGCATACAATCACTTCAAAGTCCTTCATTTTTGGGGATGTTCTGCCTCCTCTGGGCTAATTTGAAGAGCACCTTCTGCTGATCATGATGCCACCACTACAACTAAACCATCGTGTACAGCTAGAAGGAATTAAGGGATTCCTGAGTGTAACTTCCCAACCCTATATACACAGACATCCAATCTGCCCTAAGCTTTACACCTCCCAAAATCATGGAGCAAGCAGTGCTTCTCCAAGATAGATGTCCTGGGAGAAAGCAAAACGGGGATGGATGGGGTGGCTTTGAAAGGGATACAAATGGCTTTCTGAGAAAGGGTCCACGACGTGGCTGATCCACGAGATGTGACCAAAAGGGCAAGCTCCTCCAGCTTTTGATCAGACACCCTCCATCTGAGGTATCTGCAGCCCCATTTCAGTGCTGGGGAAGCACAGAGGGCTGATTTAGCCTCTGCTGTCCCAAGGGTCCCATAGCTCTGCCACACCAGCCAGTGAAACAAAAAATAATCCTAATGAAACATATTCAGAAAACTGACTTCAGACATTAGAATTACAGAATAAATGCTGGATTACTTTAATTTTTTTTTTTGAGGCTTTATCACTCACTTCATTCTCATTTTCAAGCCTTTTTTTTTTTTGACAGTATAAAACTTGACCTATCAAAAAAAAAAAAAAAAATTCCAACCAAAACCAAACAACCTCAACACAACTGCAGAAGATATATAAAATAAAGAAAAAATACACATACTTCTACTAGTACCCCAGCTGGCATCTTGCTGTGCAGGAGGGCAAGCTGCATCCAGGGAAGGGGTTTCCCTGTGCCCCCATCCCGGGATGCAGGGGAAAGCCACCCTTCTCAGTGCTGGCTGTGTTGATGCTAGGAAAGGAGGATTTGAAGGTTGCTGCCTTTCCCCACGCTGCCTTCAACAGGCATGCCCTTGTTCCAAGTGGAGGCAGACTGGGAGACCACAAGGGTCCCTTCTGGATTACCAGGGATGAAGCGGGAGCATTGTATGAACCAAACGGAGAGGATGGAGCCTGCTCCACCAGAGCAACCTACAGAGAGTAAGTCTGGGGCTTTTTTCTCCCCCCTCCTCTTTTAAGTAACTTCAGACAGAGATGGAGGCATGCAAACACCCTCCTCCCTACTTCAATTGCAGGCACTAAAGAAGAGCTCTGGTTTTGCAAGGCTGTGCGGGTTCCCCAGCCGTGGTATGCAAACCATCCTTGGGTGGTACAGGGAGGCACACGCATCTGGAGAGATACCCCCAGCCTGTATCTAGACAAACAAAGTCAGACCAAAACAGCCTAAGAAAGGCATGCATATTAAATTGAGATTTAAAGGGTATAAAAATAATCTGTTTGATCTGGGAGTGATGTTTATATTATTTTCTGTGCTCGCTACAAACAGAGGCGATAAAAAAAAAAAAAAAAAAAAAATTAAAATATGTCATCTACTGTAATTGTGATCCCATCTCCTGCCTGCCTCAGCAGCAGGTACACGGGATTCAAAGCACTTCTGGCCATGAAGCAGTTGTACTTAATTCTGCTTTCCTGGAGACACATTTTCAGGCTGGCCAAATTCCACTGACTCGGGAAAGCCAGAAGATTTACACCCCTGAGGACTCAGTCTGCCATAGGTACAGCATTTCCTTGTTCTGCAATTAACACCTTAAGTATAATTGTCATTAATAACCTGCTCTTGATAGGTTTTTTGGTTTTAATAAAACCAGAAAAAAAAAACCAACAACAAAAAACTGTATTTTAAACACCTCCAAAATATTTTTCTCTCCTCTTTTCTTCCAGTCATCTTTGGCTCCTGTGGCCTTGCAAGAGGGGGTCAAAACTAAGGATGGTTATTATGCTCAGATGCCAACTCTTGGTTGAATAAGAAGCTTTTCAAGGTGCAAAAAACCTCCTTTATTCCCAAGTGATGGTGGGATGGAATCACAAAACCCCAATGGGAGATGCCACCTCTGCAAACCTGCCTTTGTCAAAGCCCTTCCAGACCAGCCCTGGTGCTTCACAGGGAGCTCACTGCCACCAAGAGATCTACAGGTATTAAAATAAGTGATGCATAAATATTAACAACCAAACCCCATCTAGGGATGCTCAAAACATGATGATGACTCTCCACCCACACAGCTTCTTGTGTGTGTGGTATGGACTGGGTCCTCCCCCAGCACAGAGAAGACACAGCACAGAAAAGACAACACCAAGGTATTGGGACTGTCTGGATGGTGTAGTACACTCAGATCTCCTTGTCCCTTGCAAGAAACAACAAGAAACAGCTGGCTCAGCATTTTTTTTCAGGAGCACACAGCAAGATGTCACCTACACGACAAGTGAGCCCTGCACAGCGGGGCGGTTTTAAAAATGATAATAATAAAAGAAAAAAAACAAACCACCCTCAACTCAAACACAGCAAAGTTGCTTAGCTCATCAAATTCAACTTAACAACATCCAAGTAATTCTAACCTCATCCCTCCTCTTCAATTCCTCCCACGCTTAAATGACAATGCCAGGGCTGTTTGCATCAATTTTGGTGACAGAGCAACAGGGTCCTCAGTGGAGCTCAGCCCCTTTTTGCTTCTGAAAATGGGATGACAACACAATTTTCTACAAAGAAGAGGAAAGTTAAGCGTAATCTAAACTGTTAGCCCAAATTATAAGATTATGTCCCCGGTTACATAAACATGTCAAGGTCCTACTAGTGTAAATATTTACTTTCAAAGTTCATTTTAGCATCAAGCTCGCTAGAGGAGAGGAGATGCCAAATTTGCGAGAAAGCTGAAGAGATATTAAGGTCACAAGGAGACCTATCCATCAGTTTCTTCAAAACCTCTCAAAGGCAGTAAAACTTGTGTTGCACAGATGAACTAGGATTGACAGAGGAGAGAAAATTAAATTAGAGACAGAATACAAGAAAGGCAGTAAATTCTGCAAGTTCAGTAAATTCTGCTGCTTATATCTCACCAGCCTGAAACATCTGCTCCCATAAACCCCGTTTCCAGGAGCCTAGGAAGCAGGTATGCCAGATGAAATCCCTCTATTTCATAGCACAAACAAGACTTTTTGGAAGCTGTTCTACCTGCACAAGCTGCATAAATACAAGCTACTGGAGACCCTCATCTGCCCCATCAACCTTGCTGACACAGCCTTCCCCTCTTCTGAGATTAAATGCTTGACTTAACACCCGTCAGCAAAGCACAGGTGGCTGCTCAGAGTTTGCTGAACATGGGGAGCTCCTGCCAAGGGAAAAAGAAAAAAAAAAAAAAAAGAGAAGGTCTAGGAGGAGCAAATTTAACCCTAGATGCAACATCTGTGGGGCCAGGATCAAAAAGAGCCTAGCTCAAGGGTCAGGCCAGGAGGCTTTTCCTCACATCTCCTGCAGAAAGGTGGTAGTTGGTTGTAGCAGCTCCAGGCAGTGCTGCATCTGGGTAGTAACAACTCCATGCTCCAGGCAGGAGGTGCAACAAATTCCTGGCAAAGGGATGGGGCTGCAATTGGTCTGAGGATGAACAGGTGAAGGGAGTGAGATCCTCCCATCACAGC
The DNA here is from genome assembly GCA_023637945.1 of Phaethornis superciliosus. NCBI lineage: Eukaryota > Metazoa > Chordata > Aves > Apodiformes > Trochilidae > Phaethornis > Phaethornis superciliosus. The sequence goes on from JAJQWJ010000009.1 coordinate 26,254,662, forward strand.
CCTTACTTTGCTCCTTAACAGAGTTCCTCACAGCTCTACAACATGAAGACACCAACCAGCTTAGTGGGGGCAACTTCAGCCTCCCCCCACCTGAGCATCTCAACCACATTTTCAGATGTGTTGAAGTGATCAGCAAGGCAGGGATGGGGCAGCAGGGACTCTTCCACAGCATCAAGCTTGCCTGCAGCCCTAACAATTTCAGGAAACATCTCCTAATTCTCTAAACAGAGCCCTCCCCAGAGGAGGAAGCAGATGGAGAAAGTTATTTTCCCCCCTCAGATGACCTGCTTCAATAAATGCACACCCAGTTCTTTTCTGCCTCTTTCACCAAATTAAGCACTGACATGAAAATTTCTGGGAAGTTCACAGTGTCAGTGATGAAACCTTTTATTCATGCAAGAAACCAGGGATTTGGCAGTGTCAAGTGTGCTCATTAGAGGAACGGAGTAATTCCAAAATACTCAGCTCCCTGCCAACCCCACACAAGTTGGAAATGTGGGAGAAATGGAGGGTCTGGTCCAGCAGATCTTCACCCAAACTACTCCATCAGCAAGGCACTTTGATAATGGCTTGAAGACATTGCTCCTCATGATACCCAAGGAAGAAAGATACAAATCTTCCCCTTATGCATTTACTAGCAAGAGAACCATTGTACTTAAGGATGAAAGACAAAAGTGGATCCTATAGCGACTCAAATCAAATTAAAGCTAAAGGAAGCTCCTGATAGCTCTGCTTCACTTATTCTGACTTTTAGATGTTTATGATAATTGTCTTCTGGGTAATTTGTTTAAATTTGTGTGTAAACAAAGAAGGGTTTGTAAGCATCTACCACCTCGAAGAAAGCTGACGTGTGTCATTTCTGAAAGACATTTCAGCCCTACTTTATCCTTTCCATCTGCCCCCATAGAAAACTGACTCGGGTCAGAATTACAGCAGGACCTGAAGCCAGTGCAGCGTCACAGACCTCTGCAAATCAAATGACTGGTTTTAATATTTCCTCAAGTGGTCCTCGAATGAGAAAAAGCCTTCTGTTTCTCTGCTACTCTGAATGTCTTTGGGCAGCAACTCAAGAGGCATAACTCAGTTTAACTGCACTGGAGGCCATTGGCCATGTGCCTACATGCACCAGCAGAAGACCTCTTCTGAGTACCTCCAACTTTAAAGCAAGTAATTTCACCCAATTCTGCTTCTCATTAACTTATATAGCACTTCAATTTAATTTTTTTTTTCTTTTACTGAGGGTGTAAATACTCATCAACTTTTATCTGGCCCAACTTTCTCTTAAAGACTTTAGCTAGAGCACCTTTTTTCACCTTCAAAATGTCTTGGACTTGGTTTCTTTACAAGCTCAGGAAGGACAAAAATGTGAATCAAGTGCTCAAAAACTATAATCTCTTAGTCTTCCTGGCAAACAGCAGAGAGAAGAGCAAGCCAAGCCTCCTGTGAGTGGGGCAGCTCCCTTTCACAGCAACTCATGCCCAGTCATCCACCAGTAGGCCTGACAATACTGGTCTGGGTGTATTTGAAAAGCCCACCCCAAACACACACCATGGGCTCTCCATCATGCAATTATCTCCCTTACCACCTCTCACTCATGCTCTTCATCTGCTGGCCATCAGCCAGATCTAAACTTTCCTTCAGCTGTTGAATTCATGCTTTTTCTTTTAAATGCTTCTCATGCTACCAAAAAAAAAAAAAAAGAAAAAAAAAGAAATCCAACTCCAGTGTTTACTTTCCCATTTCCACCTGTAGTAATGTGAAACACAGCAGCAATCACAGGTTTTTTTTGCTGTATCACATTATTCCCCACTAACAATACCTTCCAGTGATGCTTGATAAGCTCTGTTTACCCAAACTATCACAAGTAGAATAACACATGTCAACTAACTGCTTTTGCAGTGAGAACCCTTAGTCTAGAGGAGGGGAAGAAAAACCCTTTACCCAGTCAAACAGCACTTACTCATGCCAGGAATGCCTGAAGTTAAGAAAACTCGAATAAATACAGGTTTAAAAGTTTTGACTCCTAGGAGCTGTTTTACTAGGAATCCAACCTTCTGTTTAAAGAAGTGAGGTAAGTCAAGCTAGCTATGTTCTTCTTTAAATCGATTTCATATATGGGATATCAAGTATTTTTATTTTTTCCAGATACAAGAAGATGAAGCATTCTGCACTGGCCCTCTATTCTTGTGGGAATATAAAGAGAACACCATGCCTCTCTCCTTCATGTATTAGTGCCTCATAATATACACCAGATGATCAATAAACTACATAAAAATTAAATCAAACTGACAGTCTTTTAAAAAATGGGCTCTAAGCAGAAACAATTGTTTTAAAGACTGTGGTGTCTGGAGTATTAAACTCACGTGCTGCTGTGTTATTAATCTCTTTGTTGGAAGCCAGTTGATTTCCCCTGCCTGTGTCTGTCAATTAAATATTCAGCATCGCAGCCATAATTGAATGGTTAATGTTTTGGCATGCCAAGCCTTTTCCAGACAAACTGTTGACACTTTCCTTAGGTGCCACACACCAATTCCAAGAGCCAAGCGGGCTAGCAAAGCACAAACTCTGCCAGGGACTCCAAGATGCCCCAGAAGACTTCAAAGCAAGAAGAACTTCAAGAAATGAGTTTAACACTGGGTGCAAGGAAGGGACAGAGAGGGGAAAAAAGACAGAACCACTGGGAAACCCGACACCCATGCAAACTAAACTAGTGGCAAGAGTTTAGGGTCGGTTTGTTGCCTTTTTTTTTTTTCCAATTCTTATCCAAAAGGAACACAGGGGCAGCCGTAGAGCTCTACCTCCACCTGGAGCTGGGAGGTTCTGGCCAGGGAAGGGGGATCCGAGGGGGGGACACCTCGGGGGGTGCCGGGCAGTTTGGGGGGAGCATCCCCGAGCCCACAGTGCCCCCTGCGTACGGCCGGGCTGCCACCTCCCCCCCCACCTCATTCCCCCCCGGGGGTAAAGCGATAAATCAATAAAATAACCATAAGAACACCGGGGCGGGGGGGGTGTGCTGTGCCCATCTCCCCAAGCGCCTCTCCCCCCAGCCCTTTCTGTGTCCCCGGGAGGCCGAGCTCCTTCCCCCGGTTCCCTTCGGCTCCACGTCCCGTTCCCCGCTCCGCTTTTGTTTGGGAAACGGCGCGGCCGGGACACGGCCAAACTTTCCCCGTTTGCCCTCCCTTCGCCAAACTTTCCCTAAGTTGTGCTGAGGGGGGGGGTTGGGGGGAAGGGGAAAGGGTCTCGGAGCCCCCCATCTTGGCTGCTCACCCATGAGGAGGCAGAGGAAATCGAGGCAGATGAGCAGGGCTTTCTTGCTGCTGCTCTTGGCCGGGTTGTTGTTCAGCGCCGGGCTGCCCCCATTCTTGCTCTCCGGCGGGATCGCCTTATCGTACTTGTAGCTCTGCATTATCGGGGGCGAAAACCCCAAACGAGCCGTGCCTTGCCGGGCCGAGCCGAACCGGGCAGGGCCGCTCCGAGCCGGGCAGGGCCGGGGCAGCTCCGCCGGGCTCACAGGATGTGTGCCGGGGAGGTGCTGCCCGCACCGCCGGAGCCTCTCTCCGGTTGGGATATAGGAGACGAAACACAAAAAAAAAAAAAAAAAAAAAAAAAGCAGGCGGGTCTTCCACAACAAACAAACAACGACGAAGTATAAATTTAAAAAAAACAAAAAAAAAATCAAAACAAAACCAAGCAGAAAACCACCAGCAAAAGAAGGGCGGGAAGGAAAGGAGAAGTTTTCTTCCAGAGAGGTGGAAAAATCCTGGTGGAAAAGCCGAAGGGTGGGATAAAAATAATATAAAGTATGTCTATGTTTGTATCAGGCTCGCAATAGGATGCGGGGAAAGGAGGGAAGCGATGCTGTGTCCCGGGGGCAGGTGAGCTCTGGGGCTCCCGCCGTGCCCGCCCCGCTCTGGGAGCCACCGGCTTCTTGCTGCACTTTTATTTCGAGAGGTCCTTTCCAGCCCTTAGGAAAAAAAAAAAAAAAGGAGGAAAAAAAAAAAAAAAAATCAGTCACTTCGCCTCGGATGGGATATCCAAGTAAGCACAGCCCCTTTCCTGCATCTGACATTTTACATAGATAATTAACTCCACATTTTTTTCCTGAGGGAAGTTAAGGAAAAAAAAAAAAAATCACACACACACACACACACACAAAAAAAAAAGTCAGGAACTAAAGTTTTTCTCGCAAACCAGAAGGAGGGAGCCTCTAGCGTTCACAAAGCAAAAAAGAAGAGAGCAATGAAGGGGGAGGAGGGGGTTGGGAGCAGGGAAGGAAAACAACCAGCCCAGGCAGGGTTGGAGGACTACAGAAAGGTGGGAAGAGTGTGAAGGGGAGAAAACCAGTACAAAAATCACTTTAACATTTTCCTTCTAATATTTTTTTCCTGCCTTCCAGCTCTGCTCCATGTTCTGAGGGGGTGCTGGTTGTGTGGTACCCCTGGAACCCCATGCCTGGCACCTTGGCAGGGCCACATCCTGCTGTGACATCACAGGGCTGAGGGATGGCTTTGGCCAGGCCACCAGCTCACCTGGTACCACCATTCAACCCTAGCAGCTTTGCCCTCCTCTACCAGCAATGCCCCATTCATAAAATGAGTGGAAGGAAGTGTGTTCAGAGTTGGGGGAGGGATTATTTTGGTTAATCACCCCTTTGGTTTAATTAAAAATCACCGAAGAAGGAAACAAAAGGTTTCCCAGGAACCCTAGCTGGTGGGATGGCAATGGTAGCAGCTTCCAGAGGGGTAAATGGAGGCACAAGTGATGGGAATAAGTGTGGGGTACCAAAGGAAAGTGCTCAGGACAGCATCTAACCACTTTTCCTTTTTTTTTATTGGTCTTGTATCTGACCTCAGCCTTCCCTCTGCGTGCTGGCAAACCACTGCCAGGCCAAATCTTGTGCCAAGATGGGTCCCTAAAGTTTCTCTGCCTGCAGAGGCAGGGAGGGAAGGAGGACAGGTAGGATCCCTCAGCTAGTACACCCTTCCCTGCTGCTTTTCATGGAGCTGCAGAATATATACCGAGTGCTAGAGACTGGGCCTCGACAAGGGCAGGTTTTCCAGGAATCTGTTTAGACACATACCTGGGCATATTTGGGCCAGCCAGGGAGGAAGAAAGCAAAGGGACTCTTTTCATATTTTACTTTTATATGTGCGGTGTAAAAAAGAAAGGCCTAGACAGAGCTTGGATTTTCCTCCAGTCGTTGCATTATGCCTCAGTGACATGCACTCGGGTGCCATCTCCCACCTTACTTTTGAGGAGAAGGTTTGTTTTTTGGCTGGTATCACTGAGCACAAACCCATCAGTTTTGACCCAAACCAGTGCCCCGTGGTGATGGAAGCAGCTCCAGGGGCCAAGCTGCTTTTGGAGGACACCCCTCAAGGTCTCTCTCTCATTCCCCTGAGTGCAGCAGGGGTACGGGTGCTTAATTTAGGCTCCCCAGATTCCTGAAGTGAGTGGAAAGAATCTTCACGTGGGAATTTCTCAGCCAGCCCTCTCCACCAGCCATGGGCACGTCGCCCAGCTCAGCTTGCTCAGGGAACCAAGCACCCACCCTGCCTTGCACCCTTCAGAGCCTGAAGCCCCTGGATGAGGGAAACCCCTGGATTTTAAGAGCCAGCTTCAGATCTGCTGAGTGAGAAGGATCCCCACCAAAATTCCCCGGGGTTAAATTCACTTTTGCCTTTAAAATGAGGAAATGCTGAAATAAAAAGAGACTTTGTAAACAAACAAACAAAAAAAGAGCTTTTTTTTTTTTTTTTTTGTGCTTAAAGGGAAATTGAAATTAGGGTTTTATATTTGCATTTACAAGGCCCCTTGGGCTACTGGCGTTTGCATTTTCATAACAAAAAGATTGTGCTGTTAATTGATGCAAGCAAGGGCACACAAATAAGTCTGAATCTTGGACATTTTCTTAAGGGAGCAGCCACTACAATTGCTCAGTTCACATTCAACAATGGGTAAGTCAGCAGCACCAAAAAGCAGCTTCTGTGCCTTTGTCAATAATATGCAAGAGATTCCTTGGTAATAATTGTTTATTTATAAATGAAATTATTGAATATACCATGTAACAGCTATTCTTTCAGAGCTCAGCTTTTCCTCTGACTCAGGCTCTAAATTCCCACTGTGGACTGAGGTTTTTCTTGATATGGATTAACTAAACCAATTCAATTTATGTTACCAGTGATTTTTTTCCCCTCATTTTTGCAGTCTGACTGATCTCACAGCATTTCTACCACCTTCCCATCTCCACTAGACCAGACCTCTGGTGAACAAGGAATGCAGCACTGATAACATCTCTGAGAAGATAAAAGATTTTCAGTAACGCTCGTTCTTGCCCAAGTTTAAACATTAACTCAGACATTAGAGAACCCCCCCAAAAATATTAAAGCAGGAATCATGTTTTATTCGTGCAATCTTGTCCTTTTAAAACAATAAAATCTTTAAGGCTACGCCTGGAAGGGGAAAAGGTGCAGGAACTGGATGTTGCCCCTTGAACCTTTGTAGCTGCAGGACTTGACAACATGGAAACCTGCTCATGACATGGCAATAATTTAAAACTGGGAGAAGTTCTTCCTCATTCAGCATGACCTGTCATCATGATGAACACCAAAGGGTATCACTCCTGTCAAAAAAAAATAAGAGTCAGTTAAAAAAAGTTCCTGTTTTTACTTGTTTCTCTATCAGCCATAGAAGAGTGTGTCCAAGGGGGACAGAAAGGTCTGGTTTGGGGAAAGAAGAGCCTGTCCAGAGATTGCATTTCCACCCAATACACAGGATGGGTCTGGGGAGAGAGAAGGGGAGAGGGGCAGCTCCCCTTTCTGCTCTAAGGCTGATAAAGGAATTTATTCCCCATGCTATTTAGTGTAAAATAAATAATTGATGGAGCTGGGAGTGGATCTGTAGCTTTTCCTGACACTCCACTTTACCCCATCCTGCTCCCTTTGGCCAGCACAATTTTAATTTTCAGCATTAATTTTAATTTTTTTAAGTTTCAGCAGTCCAGAATTCCTGATGGGGCATCCCAGAGCTGCTCCTCACCCACACAGCATTGCTCCATTTGCAATGTAGGGAATTTTTCTTGATCTTCTCGTGTGCTGCAAACACAGAAGAAGCTGTAAAGCAGTTTGATGTCTAAAGTGTGCATGGCTGAACTCTTATTTTGATGCCCAGCCCAGTGCCAAACCACTGCTGCCCCCTCAAACCTACAACAGGGTTTTATAGTTTGATACAGCGACCTATTTTGCTTTTCCATCCTAGGGAGAATTTGGCAGCAGTTCTTCTGGAGAGGGGACATGCAGTGGGGGAGAACCAGGCCCATTGTATTTCTTGGAGCTGTTAATGATCATGTCTACAGCGATCCTAAAATAAGAAAGTGAGCTGTGTTCAGTCTGCTGATTGTTATCTGGATGTTATCTGAGATTGTTCCCCACCAAACAGGGGAACTGGAGCAAAGTTACTGCCCATCAGGTGCTCAAAAGTGGAGTCACAAGGCCAGAGTACCAGTAAACTTCTGGAAAATCCAAAGCTAAACCACCACTACCCTATTCAAGCCTATTTTTAGTACCATCAGCTGCTGCTGGGGAAAACACCATAAGAGGGGCTGTGAGTTCTGGGGAGGCAGCTGGGGCATTGCCAAGCTCACCCCAAGGCAGGATTGCTGCCTGGCCCTGCCTGCTTGCACCCTGACCACCCTCACTGGTGCAATCATTGCTGCCCCATTAAGAAATGTTTGCTTGCTAAGGCTGGACTTAGATCTGTCCTTGCAGAGAGAGGCAAATAAAAGTGAAATCCCAAAGGGGCCCGATTCTGCCCTCTCCAATGCCACTGTAAGGAATTAACCCACGTAAATCTTAAAGTCATTAAAAAAAAAAAAATAAAAAAAAATTAGCTGCTAGATGTGCTCCTGATACAGCGTTCTGTGCTGTTTAGAAACCTGGGTATCTAGATTGAGGGGTCATCCCTCAAACATGTGCCTCAGTGACCCCGGGGGTAGGAAGCTTTGTGGTCATGGGCCCATTTTTGGCATCCCAAATCACTCTGGGTCAGATGCATTCGATTTGCCAACAACCATCCAGTCCAGTCTGGTTTGAAAGCAGTCAGGTTTCCCAATCCCCCTGTTTGTCCTTAATTTAATTTAGTTCCCCTAAATCTTCCCGGCCCCTGACATGATTAGAGGATCCCACTTCACATTGTTATGAAAAGAGGGGAAGAAATAAAAGATAAATTTCAAATGACACGCTTACAACAAAAAGCTGGCAAACGTGACCTCTGGATTTCACCGAGAAGCTCAAAATGCAAAATCTCTAGAAAAGTACATCTTTTGATGGAACCTGCAGATTTTCTGAAGCCCAGGGAGGGTGATATATGACTCTGGGACATTGGGGACTGCTAACACCTTGTGTGTAGTCCCATTTGTACCTCTGCCTTCAGTTTGCCATCCCTGGCCTCAAAAAAAGAGAATAACAGCACCATCTACTGCCCTTCCTTCGAAGCTGCTTGGAGAAACCAAACCCTTCAGCTCCATCAAAGCAGCTCCAGCAGGTCCTGGTTAAGTTTTCAGGCTTCCTGCTACCACAGCCAGGTATTGATGGAGAAATTGGAGCCAATTGGACTGCAAAAATCCAAAGTAACATCTTAATTCCAAAAGACTTAATCAGTAGAAATTACAGCCTTGAATAATCCACCTTCTCCTCAACCCGTGGCGTTAAAAAGGGGTTTCCATAAACCACTATTTTCAACAATTCCTTTAAATCCTTCATGTGTTTATTAGCAGAACTTTAAAGGGCTCTGTCTGTGTAATTCTTAATTTCTACTGGGCAGGTATTTTCACCATCAACAGCAGTAAATGAAAGAGGTGGTACATGGCCACTCGTTTCCAACCTGGTAAAATCCAGGTCTGTGCTCTGTGCTGGCAAACTCCCAGGAGTTTGTTTGAAAGTCAAGAATGTGCCATGGTTTAATTACACTTCTAGATCAGGATCTAAATGAAAGCCCTGTTAGAAAGAGCAGTCTCAGAGGAAAGGTCCACACTCGAGTTTTTAGCCCCAAATTGATTACCAGTTAACTCAGGGTAGTTAACACATTTGTAATGTCTGGTCTGGACACTTCCCAGATGTTTGTTGCAGGATACAAACATTTGTGGTTTATAATGTAAACAGGTTCACCTCCATTTTTTCAGCCTGGCTTGATTCCTGGTCACAAACTATCTCAATAACCTGCTTGAAAATACTCAGCATCCAAATGAAAAGTGAAAAGAAAATAAATAATTGAATTTTTTTTTTTTTTTCCCCCCTCCGTGTCTAGACTAAACCATTTTATGGGCCACCCCATAACTTCTGGCATCACCTTCAAAGTGTGAAACCCCTGACAATGGACATGGGTGCTGATGGGGCAGGTGTCTGGTTGGCCCACCAGCACCAGGGGACAGCAGGAAAGGTGATACTGAGCCACTAAAAAAAAAATGATACCTTGGTGCTGGCATCCATAGGCTTGTGTCTGCTCAACATGAGCTAAGACACAAACTCTGACGGTACCAGAGATGCTGGGGCATGTAACTGGGGAAGGAGAGAGAAGTTTTTGAAAGACATCTGCAAAAAATATATGGAGGGATGGTGGGGCACATCAGGAGATGATGGAAGATAAAGTGAAGGATGTGTCCCCCCCCCATGGGAAGGTCCCTTTGTCAATCCTGTCTTGCACAAGTGTGTGATGTGAAAATGGAGGGAAGAGGTCCAACATCCCTCTTGCTGCCTCCTCACATGAGATGTGAGGGTTAAGGCAGGTATTTGTATACAATGCACAGAGTCCCTGGGCTTATCTGCTCCCAGGTCTCTATCCTGATAATTCATTGTCAGCTCTCCTGAAGGATTTCAATGTGTTTGCCAGGGCTAAGCTGGACCCTCCCCAAATATTTGCTTCGAGATTAGGTTTGCTCTAACCCCAACCATCCATGCCTTGATCCCATGCAATGTCCAGGAGGGTGGGAAGGAGCTGCACAGCCCCATTCTTCCCTGAAGGAGTTTTCCTTCACCAGCACTGAAAATGCAAAAGAAAACCTTGTGAGAAAACAGGGAGAAAAGGGACTTTTCAGGGGTAATGCTGCTGTGGCCTGATCAAGGTCCTGCCAGGGGCTGACACAATTTTGCTGCTGCTGATGCTGCAGCCCCTTGAGTGACCCAGCTGGAGGGACCTCAACCTTCCCATGGGTTTTGAGTTCTGCACCAAAGCTTCAAGGGCCACAACTCATAGCCCAAACCTCCCCAACATGCTCTTTCCTCCTGTTTCTCTTATCTAGCCCTCTACTGAAGTAGGGATTTACACACTACGTCCTTGCTGTATGAATGTTCCTCTTCGAGAGGATCTAGACACTGTTTGCTTTGAAACTCTTGCCAAAAAAGGGTCAAGCTCCTTACAACAGAAGATGATTTTATAGCTCTTTATATAAGATATATATATATATATAGCTCTTCTTTATAAGGCTTTTCTCTCCCATTTGTTTTTCTGAATAGGTTCTCACAGGCTGGCTGATACTGTGATAAGAGCCAAGCCCCAAAACTCAGGAGTGGTAGGATCCATCATTTGGGTTTAGTAGCACATTACAAAATTACTAACTTGATATGGGACAATTGGTTCACACCCTTTAACTACAATATTTTTCCAAGTTATATTGCAATATAGCCTTTTAATAAGGGTCAAGCCAGACCCCCTCCTATTTGTCACACACATTTCCAGGTAAATGTCTTTTTTTTTTTCCCCTTAAGTGAAGAACTCTCCCTTCACACTTCACTTTTCTGTGCCAGTTTAATTTTACTTCAGACACTGGATTTCAAAAGGCTGAAGAAATGCCTATAAAGAAGAAAAGCCACTAAAAAAAAATGATGGTCAGGGTATGATATCAACCTTAACACAGCTCAAGGGACTTTACAAATGCATGTGAGCTGCCTCCAGACCCCAGCACCAAACCAGGGGAAGGATGCTTCTCTATTTTATCTGTAGACTTATTCATTGCTATATATATATATATATATATCTCCTATCTTTGGCTTTATTTTTGAAAGGTCTAAAGAAATATTTTCTCTTATATTATCATTTGGGCATAAACTCTTTCTTCTAGCCAAAGGTAGAAAAAAAAAATGAGAAGTCAATCACCCATTTTATTTTAAAAAGCAAGAATGATCAGATCTTAGAACACACCAGAGGGGGAGTGGCTGATTTTTTCACCTTCATATCATGCCTTTGCAGAAGCCATGCTATACCTGGAAAAAAAAAAATTAAAAATTGATCTTAATACAGAGAGGAGGAGTGGCAAGAGGAAGAAGGGTCAGGAAAAGGCACTCTTGGGAAGATCACGGAATTGTCACAGTTGGAAAAGACCTCTAAAATCACTACATCCAACTGTCAGCTCCTTCTCCCTCCCCAAATAATATATATATAATGTGTATATATTAAAAAAAATACCCATATCACCCACCAGAGCATGGCCTGAAGTGCCTCAGCTACACAGTTTTTAAATATTTCCAGGGATGGTGACTCCACCAGCTCCCTGGGCAAGAGGGACCAAGAGGTGGATGGTTCTGGGATTTAGAGGTGGATGGTTCTGGGATCCATGATTCAGCAATCATCAGATAATCCTGGGATCTACGGATGATTCCGACAGCGATTGATTGATGATTCCGTAATCAACTTGTAATCCTAGGATAATTTTTTTTCAGCAGCCTATAGGTAATTTTGGGGTTGATTGATTGATTGATTGATTGATTCTGTGGTTGATAGGTAATCCTGAATATATAATACTTGATCCGAGCTGTGATTCTGTGATCAGTAAATAATCCTGAGATAAATGAGGGAGCCTGGAATCGATGATTCTGTAATCAACAAAAGATCCTGGGATTAACTGAGGATGCTGTGATTGATAGCTAATCAATCGATCGATGATTCTGCCATTGATAGACAGCCCTGGGATCAATTGATGGTTCTCCAATTGCTAGAGATCCTCAGGGGATCAGTGATTCCGGAATCGATTAATAATCCAGGAATTGATGAGTCTGCAGTTTATAATCCTGGGATTGTTCAAGGAATCTGTGATCGATAGGTAATCCTGAATTGATCCAAGATTCTGGCGTAGATCGATAACTCTGGGAGCGATTAGTTCTTCCGTGATCAATAGATGAGCCTGGTGTTTCTGCAATCGATTGATAATCCTGCAATGATCTGCCAGAGGATCCTGGGATCTGACATTCTGCAATCGACACAGCTGCCTGGATCGATCGATGTTTGGGGAATTGATTGGTAAACCTGGGATCTATATTTCTGCAATCGGCTTGCTAGCCTGGTATCCATGACTCAGGGATCAATTTTTAATCCTAATACCAAGAAATTTTCCTGAATTTAATCCCGGGATCAATCGATGATTCTGTGATCGACGGTGATGAATGATTCTGCAATCGATTGGTAATCCTGGGAGCAGTGATTCTTTTATTGATTTCTTATCAGGATTATGATTCAATCCCAGAAACATGGATTCCAGGACTATCTATTGCACACAGAGTCATCGATCGACCCAATTGCCTCTATTGATCACCAAATCATTGATTGATTCCAGGATTTGATATCGAGCACAGAGTCACAAATTCCAGGTTTATAGATAGATGGCAGAATCATTAATCAGAATCATTAATCAATTAATTGATTGCAGACTTATCAACTCCTTCCAGGCTTACCTATTGATCACAGAATCATTGATCCTGCAAGTCGATATCAACTTAAAAATCACCTTGATCCAGGATTCTATGTGGATTGCAGAATCATCGATTGATCCTGGGATTCCCTATTGCAGAAACATCAATCACTCCAGGTTTATCTATTGATCACAGAAGCACTGATCAGTCCAAGGTTTATTTTTAATCCCAGAAACATCAATTAATCCCAGATTTAGCATTCCAGAAACATTCCAGGCCATCCCCAAGCCCCTCTGTCCTGACCATGTCCTTCTGCCTCTGGAGAGCTGCTGTAAAAAGTTGTTTAAATCTTTAAAAAAAAAAATCTTTAAAGTTGTTTACATCTTTATCTGCTACAAAAGCCGTTGACATCTCCACTTTTCTCTGAGACAGATCCTTCAGTTTTCCTTAATCCTGTGGAAATTCCAGAAGTCAATAAAGTGCTGCCTGAAGCACAGCTTTGGGAGCTCTCTTCTTCAAGCTGCTCTGCATTTTTCAAGAGATTTCCATCAGATGACAGAGCAGCTAAAAATAACTCTGAAATATCAAGTAGGTGGCCCCCAGGTTTGCAGAGCTTGAAACGCCTCCTAATCCTCCAGGAAGGGGATGAGGCTCTCACTTTTGCTGCTGGGAATTTCTGGATGGGTTTTTTGGGGGGGGGAAATCTGTCCTAGAGATGCTGCTCAAGGTTCCAGGTGGAGAAGGCAGAGCAGAGACTGGAAGATGACATCCTGCATCACAGGGGGACCAAAATCTGTACCAGGGTGATGTCCTGTATCACCCCTTCTATCACAGTTTGTCCAAAAACATTTGCAAGGTTTTTATGATACCCCAGCTCCCAAATTAATGAGTAAATTCCTAACACAACATACATCCCATTGGAAAAAGCTTGTAGCATGTACTGGAGCAAGGAGAAAAATTCTACTAGCGCACAAACTTGCAAAAAGAAGCAAGTTAAAATGATGTCCCTGCTTATAAAAGCAGTCATATCAAACAGGCTATAAAATTAAATTGATGGACTAACACATGATACAGCCTAAGCACAAGCAATACCACTGCATACATCCAGTGGGCATGATCAGTGTGTTATGAGGCATTTACTTAGGTACATAAAACATTGCCAAAAGATTGTTACTTCTCATGAAAGAGCTTTTGGGTCATTTGTTTTTAACGTGGATGGGCAAGTGTAGGTTTATTTTTGCAATATGTTGCTGAGGTATTAAAAAAAGCACTGGGTAGAGATTGACTCTAAAGCCTGGGAGTCAGAGAAAAAACCTTTACTGTGTTCAACTTGTGGTTTGTCATCTGAGCAGTAAAATATAAACATCTTTTTGGCAAGGTGCTAATTCATTAAGTTTGGTTATTTTTTTTTTTTTTACATGGCAGTAAGGCACACAGGTTGGAGAGGAATGGGAATCATAGGTGCTGCAACTCAGAGCTTCCACCCCCTCAGCATCTTCTGCTGGCTTTGACACAGGATCAGGTGGGTGCAAAGTGAAAAGTACTGAAATACTGTGAAATACTGTGAAATACTGTGAAATACTGTGAAAAGTATTACCCCACTTTGGTTGCTGGCCCCTTCCTGGTGATGTCAGATCAGTCAATCTTACCCTTGGATGCAACCAAGAGAACTCAGCAGGTTTGCTCCATCACTGCTGGGGAAGCTTTGGCTCATGAAATTGCAGAGCAATTGATGGACAATGACTTCTTTGACAAGAGCAGCTCTTATTAAAGCATTGGGCAATTATTTCTCATCCAAGCCTCTAGATAATGAAGTCCTCTCTCCAAATGAGGGGAAGAGTTCAGGCACATTTCCCACTCCTGCCTTGGGAGGCTTGGTGACCTACATGGACAATGTTTCCATGGCCTCAGACAAGGCTCCATCTCACAGCCAGATGAAGATGAGAGTTGTGTCATTATCCTCCAGCATCCATTTTGGGGCAGCTTTAGCACAACCATTGCAACCCCTGAATTTTCATTCTGGGAGACAGGACTGATGTGGATGTTGGAGGGAATAGTCACTTTTTTCCCCCTACCAGCCAGCAAAAACCTGAATTTTTGAGTGTAGATCCAGACACAAAGGCACAGACAGCTCTTTGGCTAGTTTTCCATCTCTAGCAAGCTCTGTTATTTATATCTGATCCAGCTGGGATTCAGGCTAATGCAACTGAAGTGAAAAATCCCTGTTGCTCTTGTAAATAAATTGAGCCATCCTGTTGCAGTGTCATACGAATTTATAAGGCAAAATTTGCTCTGTTTCATTCCTCCTTGCTGTGCATAGGTCTAGGAAGAGAGGAAAAAACCTTCAATGAATGTCTGCAACTTACATCCACTCCCTCTTCATGGCACCACAACCTATATAGAACTAGATTCCCCCTCCCAACTCCCCCAAACATATTTTATTGATTTACCTTCAAAATCTGAGTGTTTTGTCCAAAGTTTTGATTTTTTTTAAAAAAAACAACCTGCTTGCTTTGCTTACAAACTCCTAATTTACCCAACTTTTGTTCAAAGAGTTTCTTCCAGGAAGAGAAAGGAACTGGATTCTGGAAGAAACTGGGTTCTGAGCATGGCAGGGAAAAGCTTCCCCCTGTGCTCCCTGCTCCAGATGAGTGACTCTGCACAAAGCAGGACTCCCACTTGGCAGGGGAGTATCCAAAAATCCCTGCACAAATGCACAGGTGATACAGCACTGATCCTTAGGAAAAAAAAAAAAAATAAAAAAAAAAATCACAACCCGAAGTGTCTAAATTCAACCCCCTGGGAAGAACCCCCCCTTCTTCCATGATTCCCTGAGCCAGGACATTATCCTGCCTCTCATCCACCCTTCTGATAAATCCCCTAGATGTCTTTCCCCCTGTTCACACACATGGAAACTCCCAGTTCACCCATCTTCCTGATGTTACCATGGTTTCCCCAGGTCTCCTCCCAAAGCTCATTCGCTGCCATGTAACCTCAAATGGTTTTCTTCAAACCTGGAAGAGATTCCTAGTCATGGATTGCATGGATCTTTTCTTTTCCTCAACAGTGGATTTCTTGAAAATACCTGATCCCACCTGTACCCCTTTCTCAGGAACACATCCCAGTGCCTTCTGGAGGAAGAGCAAAATGGGGTAAAATATCAGAAATAAGATTTCACAGCCATAACAGCTAGGGAAGCATCAGATTTAGACACATAATCACACTGAATTCCTGATGATCTTTATAGTGTGGGAGATTATTTAAAGTCATGCATCTTTCAGATTTTTATTTTAAGTGTAATAATAATTGAAAAAAGACATTCAAGCCTCTTAAACCAAGATTTCTGATGCAAAAAGTCCACGCTGCAGTGCAAAAATAGCAGAATTATGAGTGCTAGGAGTGTCTAGCAAGGCTTTTTATTTTAATTCATATTTGAGAAAGGTTTCTAGCAGCTGGAGAAAAGTAAGAGCTGCATTCATAAATCCCTTGGCTATTTGCCACACAAATGGTGCTTTTATTAAGCAGAGGTGGTGGGGGGGGGATGAAAGTGGAATAAGCCTATTCCACCTCAGGAATGTTTCTCCAATTCACCAATCCTCCCCCTCTCCCCCAGCTGACTAAAGGAAACCTTTCTCAGTTTCCCACCAAGATGAGGGAGGGTGAGAGCAATTCTCCAAGAATGCCAGCTCTGGAATGAGACATTTCTGTTGAAACAACACTTTAAAACACACAGACAGACAAACAGGACTATGTCTTACAGCCTGGCCAAGAGATGCTCAGACCTGGCACAAGCAACATTGGGGACAAATGTCCCAAAGCTGCAGCCAACCCATCATAGCAGCAGCCTGCCACGAAGTGGGACATCCTGCCAGAAATACAGACAGTTTTCTGGCTAGGTCTGAAATACCCACTCAAAGGAGGGATGCCTTGTGGGGATGGGGAACTGAAAAATAGAAAGGCTGAGGTGTCAATAAATCACCTAGGCTGACTTCAGAATGAGGGATCAAATACATAGAGACAATTGGAAATGGGAACTACCCCAGGCAAAGCTTTGTCCTGAACTGCAGGTACCACAAAGCACCAAAGATGCTCTTAAGATGCAGCCCCTGGGCTTGTTCTGGCTTCAGCAATGTTGCAGCTCAACACTTAAAAGTGTAGCTCAAGTGGAGGGTTTGGAATGGGATTTTTAGATTTCAGGTCTCCTACTTTGGGCATTTCAACCCTTAAGTGTGTGTAATCCCTGACAGCTTGCCCAGCATCCCAGGGGGGCTGAACCCAAAGCTCAAGGTTGGGATGTGAACCAGGTGCTTGATGTGCAGGGACTGAGAACATCCCTATAGCCCAGGCAGGAACATCTGCCCTCCACACACCTCTCCAAATAAGAGATTCTGATGCTTCAACAAGCCTCACTTGAAGGATTTCATTTCATACCATCTTCGTATGCTTTAATTTTAGCCCCATTCTTGTCCTGGCTGTTGTGGAAGTGGGGAACATGCTGTTCCACCCTGTTTACACTCATGCTCTGCTACAGGCAAGGCAAAGAAATTGTGGGCTGGTTCTGCAAGGCCATGAATCTTTAAATAGCATTTCATATCAAGGTCAAAAAAGGCTGCATCTACTCTACAGGCAGCAGACCAAAGCCTAAACTCTTCCTCAGTCTGTCCCTAGAATAGATGGGTCCAAATGAAGAGCAAACTTTAAATTCCTTCCCATGAGCAAGTGCTTTCCCAGCTGAGCTAATGAGAAGCCAAGAGAAGGTCTGCCAGCATTCCCAGATTATGCCCTAAAAGAAAACATAGTTGGCAAGTTGCTGGGAAAATGCTGTATCCAGCCCACACAATCACTGCTTTTCTCTCCACACCACTGGAAGTTATCTTCCAGGATTTGCTGCTGAGCTCCAGGCTACAAAGTTTCTGTAGTAACAGGATTACCCACAACTTGGAACAAAAAGGAGGGGAAGACTGCTTGGAAACAGAAACTCCCTCCCACCTTTCCATGCAGCTTGCCTCAAATCCATATTGTTCTTCATCCCTGCAGGTAAAGCCTAAAAAATGGATTCCAGAAAAAGGCTTAGCATACATATCTGATTTAAAAATTGTCCCCAAAACCTCCAAATAAACCATCACTCTTACCAGAGCTTATTAAAAAAAAAAAAAAAAAAAAAAAAAGCAAAGCAAAACAAAGCCCCCCAAAAACCCAACAACAAAACCAACAACCAAAACAACCACCAACAAAAAACCCCCCAGGAATTCATCAGCACTAACTTTTGGTGGGATGAGGAATCTCGTTCCTTAAAAAAGCCCTTATCCAGACATCTCATTCTCATCCTTATCCAGACATCTCATTCTCATGAGGAAGGAGCAAACCACACAGAAAATGCCTCCTCTAACTGCTGGTTGGAGCTTGTGTGCACCCAGTGCCTGCATATATCAGAACTCTTTTCAGCAACCTCCTCCCTAACTTAACTTCATCATGTTGCCTGCCTAGGATCTTTTATTTTCCATATAAAAAATACCACACTCTTTCCCCACTCTGACCCAGGGAGAGTTTTCAGCACATTCCCACCAGGGCATCACGTGTTGCTCAGATTTCCACTCAGTACCTACAAGAGACCATAACAGATTTTGGACCCATCTGTGCTACATGTCTGGAATAATACTTCCATATTGCATGTTGTTACATTATATTACAACAAGCTAATCACAAGATTGGGTTGGGTTTGTTTTTTTTTTTGTTGGTTGGTTTTTTTTTTTTTTTTGAGTAACTAATCTGCAGAAAAGTTAATTTCCAATGCTGTAGCATGACAGTTCAACATCTGCTCATGGCCAGGACATGGGGTTTGATAAATAACATCAGTTACATAATATAAATGGGAACTGTGTGGTTCCAAATCTGATGTGCATAAGCCTCTGATGCATGTAGTTTCTCTAACATTCCAAAAAAAAAAAAAAATAATGTCACAGTTTACCCACTGCTGCATTATCTCATTAACTGTCTCATCCAAACAGACTGGGAAAGCAAATCCTCCTGAAAATCCACAGATTTAGGGCACTTACAAGGGTTGGAGGGCATAGCCCAGAACCTGACCATTTGTATGAACAGCTGCACAGTGTTCCTGGGTTTTTTTGTTGTGGTTTTTTTTTTTTTTTCATTCATGTTGCACTGGAAAAATACAGCATCCTTACCTCTTCCCAAATAGGCTGAGAGGTTCAGAAGTCCTTTGAGAGGTCAGACCCAAGTGAAGATGTTCAGCCACAAGCTCTTCTGCAGGTTCACCATGGGGACTGAAGCAGCAGGCAGTACCCAGGTTTGCCAGGTGCTCTCCCAGCCCTTCCACACCCTTCTGTTTTAGCCCATAACCAAAAAACCCTCCTTGTATACTGAGTAAAGGGAGTTCAGCACCTGAGAGGAGCATCAGCAAAACTTGAGCACGTGGCATGAGCTTCTGTGTGAGCTGTGAGGGGCCCCTGTGTTTCTTCTCACCCAAAAAGGGTGCAAAAAGCCCTCAAAGGTTTATTATTCATACTCAATCTCTGCTGTGAAGCCAGCCCTGGTAGAAATTCCCCAAGAAAAGAGACCCCATGGCAGCTTTTCCCATGCTATCATGTTGGGAGGGTGCCTGGCAATGCTTGGATGGAGGGATCTCACTCCTGGCTGGCATTGGGTTGCAATAAGGGGCAGAAGCAGGAAAGCAAGAGAGAAGCCCTGTCAGCATGGATTTAATAAGCCCAGACCTAGAAAATATATCCTGCTGCTCACATGAGGGATTTCTCAATGAGTAAACAAAAAAAAAAGAAAGAAAAAAGCCAACTACCCAGCCTTTAGCTGGGCTGAACAGCACCCAGTCTGGCTTTTGATTCCCATTTTAAATAAGCTGCAATGTGACTAGACACAGACAGATCATTCAGAGATGAACGTAAGCAGAGGGAAGAGATTTCCATTCTTCTTCCCAGTCAAATAAAATTTTGTGTGATCTCCACCAAAAATAAAAATGCCACTTTGCCAGCCACTGGAGTCTCCATCTCCTAGCAACGCCCAGCATCTTACTCCAGACCCTCCAGCTCCCTTCCCCAGTGTGTGCAAATGAGATATATAGACAGACATACACAGAAGCCTGCACACTTACATGCATTTATTTAAAAGTCAGAGGGAAAATGAAGAGAATTCCCTCAAGTCTGAGCCCTGGGACTGCTTTCAGGAGCACACCAGGCTCTGCAGAATGACTGACACCACTGCAGGTGGAAGATGTTCACCCACCTGGCAACATGCTTGCTGCAGAGCAATGGCTTTTTTGTAGTCTCCTCTAAGCTTTAAGCCCCCAAAATACAGGCTGTAAATTAAAGATTTGGCTAACATTAGTTCAGAATTGTGACCACCTGCAGAAACACTCACAAGGCACCCGTTTGGTTTAGTTACCAAGCAAGATGGCAAAAGAGTACATCCACATACAGCAGCTCCTGTCAAACATAGTAGTTCAACCATTAAAAAAACAGCCTTTGGAAATCTCACCTACTTGTTGTGATGCTTCATTCAGGCAGAGTCAGGGCTTGCCAAGACTGGAAGCAGAGATCAAACAAACCCCCGGTGCCCTTACGTGTGAAGGCAGCAGGGAGCTTGCAAGGTAAAAGACTTGCATAGCCTGATAATTTCTTGCAGCTGAAGAAAACAAGGTTTCCTCAAGCTTTCCTAGATAAGATAATATTATTTGTAAATAGTGTTTCTCTTCTGCCTTCACTTGCAGCTATTGTTCTGATGGAACAGATGTGGTTTTGTTACACTACACATGGTTTTGTAGAGCAGCCACCTTCCTGTTTCCACCCTGAGCTTGCTATCTTAGTTATTTTTATTATTGGATTTCTTGAATTAAGTTGTCATTTTATATTCATGACAGTAGAACTGAATAGCCTGTTCATTATTTTACCAGGTGTCCTTTGTTTACAGCCCCCCCCCCCCCAAATAGCTCTTTTTGGCTTCAGAGAGCAAATTGCATTTGTGACCACTTTCTGCTACTTGTGGCTGAAGGAGAAAGGGAAAGCTCAGAATTCACACTATTAAAACACGACACAGTTACTCTTTAAATATCCTACAGCCATCTCAGTGCTCAGCCATGCTACTTAGGATGAGTATGCCTGCTGGTTTGTTCTTGTTTTTTCATGTGCTATTTATGTGCTCCAGACAAAACTTACATCTTATTCAGGAGAATTTGGGGTTTGTGGGTCTTGTAGTTGTCTGCTTAATAAATAAAAGGAGAAACCTTCAGCAAAGAGCTGGGATCACTACATGGGTGTTTCCTTCTGGGTTTTCTCCCTCTCAAAGTACATTCATGATGAGAAGTTGTAGCAAGAAGCAGTCCACTTAGAGCAGCTGTGTTGTGATTTTGTACTCAACATCACCCTGCCAGCCTGCTGGCTGACCCAGGGCTGAAATGCTAAGGAATGGACAATGCTACGGATAGGATGAGTTGTTAGATCCTGAGAAACAGCAGCTGACCCCCCCTGTCAAGACATGGAGATGGTTTCAGCTGGCTGCACTTCCTACTGATGGGTTGATGTTTCATTCCACATCCATCTGTTTCCCTCCTTTGGATTAACACAGCTACTGACCCACAAGAAGACTCCTGGAGCTGCTTTGCTTTGATGGGGGGAACTGCTCACCCACCATTACCCCCCAGCTACCCCCTGGCAGCTTCTAGCAGGGGGTAACCCCACCATCACCCCAAATTCAGCCCTTCCCAACCATCACACCCTGGGTCTCCACTTCTCCCAGCCGTCAGTTCAGGGTGAAAGGAAGCAAGGAGATATCCATGAGTGTCACCTACCCTTCCTCAACATACAGGAACCCAACCAGCCAGGTCCTGTCCACCTCACCACCATCCTTCTTTTCCCCATGACACTTCCTTCCTCCTACTCCAAAAACTCCCCCCTGACCATGTTATTTCATTCCCATCAATCCCACCCACCTCATTTCCCAGCCCAAGCTCCAGCTGGGCCTCTCAGCATGCTGTGGGGCCATGCCTCCCACCCCACAACCTTTCCTGGGGGGGGGGGATGTGCTCTACACTCCTAATGCCACTTCCCTGGCTCATCCCGTCCCAGGCAAAGTGTCACCAAAGGAGGGATCAGCCCAAGGAAGGGGCACCATAAAGAGGATGCTCCTCAAGGACAGTGTCACCCTCGGGTGACAAGGAGGGTGTCACCCTCAAGGCACCTGCTCTCCCAGGACACTGCCACCTCCAAGCTGATGCACTCCAAAGAGGGTTTAACTCAAGTAGGGTGCATCCCAAGGACAGATGCCAAGCCACCAGCTAGCAGATGGCACCTCTGACAGGTGCCATCACAAGCCAGCTACACCGTAAGGAGGGTGTACCCCAAGGAGAGTGTCCCCATCAAGCTGGTATTCCCCAAGGACACCCTAAAGGAAGTGTCACTCCAAGGAAGGTAGATGACAGGGAGGTTGTACCTTCAGGACAGTGTCACCTCAGTAGGATGTGACTCCAAGGCTGATGAACACTTAAGATTTGCTCAACCCACACAGGGTACAAAGGACAAGGGCACACCCCAAAGAAGGTGTCACCCCGAGGAGGTTGTCATTCCAAGGAAGGTGTCACCCCAGGAGGATGCATCCTAGGGATGTTGTCACTCCAAGGAAGGTGCCATTCCCAGGCAGGTACACGGCAGGGATGATGTACCCTGAGGACAGTGTCACCCCAGAAAGGTGTCACACTCAGGTCTACTCAACCCACACAGGGAGCACCCAAAGAAGGGCACACCCCAAGAAAGGTGGTGACACAGGAGGGTGCACACTAGGGGTGGTGTCACCCCAAGGAAGGTGTCACTCCATGAAGATGCACACTAGGGGTGGTGTCACCCCAAGGAAGGTGTCACCCCAGGAAGATGCACCCTAGGGGTGATATTGCTGTAAGGAAGCTGTCACCCCGAGGAAGGTGTCACCCCACGAAGGTGCACCCTAGGGATGGTGTCACCCCAAGAAAGGTGCCACCCCAGGAAGATGCACACTAGGGGTGGTGTCACGCCAAGGAAGGTGTCACTCCATGAAGATGCACCCTAGATGTGATGTCACCCTGAGGAAGGTGTCACCCCAAGGAAGGTGTCACCCCAGGAAGATGCACCCTAGAAGTGATGTCACCCTGAGGAAGCTTCCACCCCGAGGAAGGTGTCACCCCCCAGGCATATGCCACCCCGAAGCGGTGTGTCACCCGCAGAGAGGTGTCACCCCACGGAGGTGTGTGCCTTTCCCCCCTCACCCCTCCCCACCTGCCACCGGCAATGGGCCCGGCCCTCCCCACCCCCACGCCCGCCCCCGCCGCCTCCCGCTCCCGGCCCGGCCCGGCAGGGCCCTTCCCGCCGCTCCTTCCCCCCGCTCCTTCCCGCCTCTCTCGCCCTTCCCTCCCTCCCTCTTTCCCTCCCTCTTTCCCTCCCTCCCTCCTTCCCGCCGAGCCGAGCCGAGCCGAGCCCCGCCGGGCCGGCCCTGTGCATTGTGGTCCTTCGGAGGCGGGGGGCGAAAATGGCCGAGAAGCAGAAACACGACGGGAGGGTGAAGATCGGGCACTACGTCCTGGGAGACACCCTGGGGGTCGGCACCTTCGGCAAAGTCAAGAGCTGAGTACCGCGGCTAAGGGGAAGGAGGAGGAGGAGGGAAGCCGGGTTAGGATGGGTCTCCCACTGCCTCCCTTCACGCCCCTTCCCCGCTAAAGGGGCCGCCGTAGCCACAGCATCCCCGGGGGGGCGGGCGGTGCTGGGCTTGGACCGGGGTTCTGGTGGGGGAGAGGGTGGGAGGTGTGTGTCTGTGTGTCTGTGTGTCTCCCTCCTCCTCCTCAGGGTCTGGGAGGGGTTGGAAGGGATGAGGGGGGGTGTCAGGGAGCTGCTGGGGGATGCAGCCCTCTCCCTCCGCCTGCTGCAGCCCCCCCGGAGCCGATGCTTAAGAGCGGGAGGCACCAAAACTTTCCTCCCGAATTGGTGGTGGGGAGGTTGGAGAGCAAAACAGGCTCTAAGGAGGCGTTCATCCTTCCCCTCTCTTCCCAGGCTGTAGTCCCGGTTGCCCCTGGCTTTCCAAAGGGATTGGTGAGGGCTTCGTAGCTTGAGGAACTGGGAGAGAAAGGGGTTTCCCCTTCCAGACATTCCCCTTCCCCCTGAGGGGACTTTCCTGCCACCTTCCTGGGGAGCAGCTCCGTGGAAGGCTGGGGGCAGGAATCCCCCCCTGGCATTCCTACCAGAGCCATCAATTTGTATTTTTCAAGGTGCCAACTTGACCTGCCTGTAGGATTTCCACCTAGTTGTAATTACTTTTCTCGTGTGAATTCTGCCATTATGTGCAAATTTCATCTTGGAATCAAGGTATTTTTTTTTAAAAAAAAAACAACCCAACCAACAAACCAACCAAACAGCAAACCGATAATTCAACAAGATTTATTGTTTAAGGAAAATGGATGGATATGATTCCTGCTTGGAAATAGGTTCCCCTCCATCCAGAGGAGCAGCTGCCCCATTCCTTGTCCCCCACCCCACCAAGAGGTCACCCACAGGGCTGTGGCTCCTTGGATGTGCTTGCACTCAGGGACTGGAGTTTTAAAATAAACCAAAATTGACAGAGGGGGAAAGAAACCACTTGGAGCTAAATCCACCTGTGACCATTAATCAAGCCCCTAAAAATACATTGCTGTGTTTAATCCTAAACCACAAATTTACCAACTAAGGAATTATTGGAATAAATCCTTCTAACAGTAAGGACCATTTAAATCACTCCTGTTAGACCAGCAGACCTCAAAAAGTGATCCTAAGGCAATTTTCTCCTTGTGGATCAAATTAAGCCTGCCAACAACAGCTTTTTTTCCTTAACTATGTTTCAGGAGTAACTAGCACAAACAGCCCAACCTCTAAATGACCCAACTTTGGTAAAAAATTACAGGTTCCAAAGAAACATTTCAAATAATGCAAAAGAGGTTTTCTAGCTCAAAATCCTGGATATGTACCATTTATATATTTAATTTCCCTAATATCTTACCTACAACCGACAGGTAAAATTTGGACTTGAGACTGAAAACTGAGATGAAGATACTAGGTTTCCTGTTTTATACAGAGTCATAGCATTTTGATAAAAAGAGCTTTAGAAAAACCTGTATTCACCCTGTTTGGCAAGAAACGTGAGAAAAGCAAAGAGGTATTTATCTGAATTGGTTCAAACTTTGCATATATTGTGTATAGTAACTCCTTGTTCACAAAGAGGGCCTGTGCCATCAGTGATGTGCTGCTGAGATGTTTTCTTGCACAAGACTTTGTAAGAGGCACTTTTTTTCTGTTTCACTCCTCCAAGTGAAGAAATGGTGTTACAAATGTTAAGGGTTACAATTGGTAAGGAAATTAAAGCAAAAAAAAAAAAAAAAAAAGACAGTGGAAAAGAAGGATTTAGTGACAATGGGTTAGTAACCAGAGCTTGAACTTGTGGCTGGAGCTGAGCTGTCACTTTGAGCCATCAGAAACCAGAGATGTGGCAGGAAAAGCCCCTCCTGCCCTGTTAGGGTTCTGGCTCAGCATTGCTTCAGTCATTGGTGAACTTCTCCTCCTAAAATTAGGCTAAATGCTGTGAGACAAGGTTAGTTTTAAGCTCACAGAGTTCCTTGATCTTGTGTATAGAAGGATCCTACAAGGCACAGAGGGGAGCAAATAGGTTGAGAGGTGAGAACAGGATTTTGTTGCTAATACTGAAATTCCAGCTGGAATTGGTGATTAAAATGCAGCATTTTTTGCAAGAGGAGAAGGTGGCAGGAGTTAATGTGTTGAGTGTGAATGTGATGGAGGCACAGGAGGTCCTCATGCCAATGGTCAAGGTTGCTACAGAGGATTTTTCCAAAAACAGGGTATGCTGGTGATGGTTATTTTCCCTGTTCTCTGGGACAAAGATAAGATTAGCTTTCAGGAAATACAACTGTGGAAAATACCCTAGATTTTGAGTTTAGTGAAGCAATGGAGGAAGGAGGTGGTTGGTGGGAACAGGTTAGACAAATTGCTGCTGTGTTTGCCCTGGGCACATCCCACTTTGCAGGTCCCTGAAGAGCTCTCCCATGACCACAGCCCTCACACACTGAGCCTGATGGTGGTTGCAGCTTGGAAAACTTCAATAAAAATCCAGCAGAGTAACAAATACTTTTCCATGTGTCCCTGGTGACTACTTGGTGGTTTGTTACCTACACTTGCTGGCCACCAAGGTGATCAATTTGTGTTCCCTCAAGGACTGGCAGTGCCTGAGGTTTATGTTGGTTATGGTGGCACCTCCATGGGCTCTGGTTGGGGTCAGATCCTTTTTTCTCAGGCATTGTATCATTGCTGCTGAAGGACAGACCTTGTGTTTGATAAACTAAAGGAGATGGAACAGATGAAGGGAAGAGAAGGATGATATAACATACGAGCAAGTGGCACTGGGGCAGAATTAATACAGCGTTGCTAAATATATGCCTTGGATGGATTTCATTTTTAACTTCAGGCTAAGATAAGGGCTGCACAGCTGATAGGAAAGGAGTTTTCTCATCCCTCCCTAAACTTTGACATTCTCCTGAAGCACTAGCAAAAAATTTAACTGCTTGTGCTGCCTGGCCTGCTCTAAACATCCACTGAGGAGCAGGCTTCATTGGTACCTGCTGTAAAAAACCATGTTGTCAAGGAGTTGTAATTGTTATTTCAGCTTACTGTGGGATAAACACTATCCCTCTTTTTTTTTTTTTTTCTTTTTTTTTTTTGTCTTAAAAATAACTAAATTAGAAGGGTCTTCTTTCAGAAACTAATTCTATTGTATCTCTTCCCATCTTTCCTTAACAGCACCTGATGCTGAAGCTCTCTGGTACTCAGGCAGTCACATGTGCAAGCAGAGTAGCAGCTAAGGGTACTCACACCATGTCCTTACTGGTGATGGGTTTTGGAGATTAGGCTCAGTATTAGCACCTAACCCTTATGGCTGGGGTTTTTTTTTGTTATGTTTTGTTTTTTTTTTTCTGCAGCACGTTGTGCAGTTCTGCTCCTCATCTCAGTGCCAAATCCATTTTCCCTGCTCTGCCCCCGCTGAGTCCTCGTTCTTGGTTTTAAGCTGTGGTGGAGCTTACCTGAGTACTTATCACTGAAAGGCAAGACACATGCTCAAATCTCCTTTCTAATCCTGCTGCTCAGCCTTCCCTCCTCCTCTGTTTTGAAGACAGGGAGGGAAGGAGGTTTTTCACCACCCCCTGAGACCACCACTGTCCATCCTTGGGGCAAGGAGGTGACAAAGCCATTAGCTCAAGCTGCACAAGCATCCTCTTGGCACAGGATTTAGCACTGCTCCTCATCCCAGAGCCAGATCATCCCACCAACATTCCCCAGCACATGCAGAGGGAAGCTTGTCCTTACTTCCCCATGTCAAAATTCCTGCATCTAGAGGCTGCAGCTGGAGAGACTTGAAAGGTTTAAAAGTCTCCCACCAGACAGCAAAATCATGTTCTCTCTGTCTCTCAAGGCTTTTGAGTAGGCTTAACAAGCCACTGGGGACTGGAACAATAATATCTCTGTATCTGATGCTTACTGTAAGCAAAAGATGGATTACAAAACAGGCTGTTTATTTTTAATTATTAATGCACTGGGGCTACCAAACCTTCTCAGAGTTACACTTCAGGGGTGGAAAGGAGATGAACTAACTGGCAATGGTATTAAAACCAATAATTATTCATTCCAGGCATGGCCGTTATTTTTTTTCCTCATGTGTTTAACAAAAAAATTTTCAAAGCACATACAGGGACAAGGCCAGAAAAGATTGTCTTGAAACAGAGGATGGCAGAAATCTGGTTTTTTTCCTAGTTCAGTACTAAACCTCTTTGCCTTGCTGTTCCCAAGTTTCCCAACTAAAGGCTGTTGGGAATTCTTTAATGTAGCCACATTTAATTCTTTAATGTGTGGTTGGAATTTTTTAATGGTGTGTTGGAATTCTTTAATGGAGCTGATTGAATCAAGGGCAGCTTTCAAAGTTCAGCTTCTGGTGTTCCCAGGAAAGAGAGCAGAGGTAGTGGAGTGCTGTAGTTGACCAAATCAACTGCTGCTGCTAAAAGACTTGGTCTCAAAAACATCTGCTGAAGTTGGTTTACACATCCCTCTGTTGTGTCCTCCCTGGTGTAACTTACACCACCCAGAGCCCACGACAACCTTGTCCAAGAGGAATCAGTGCCCTTTCTAAGACTATTTACTACTGGGGAGAATCTCTTGCAGTGAATGAAGGGGCTGTACCTTTTGTACCTTTGCTTTGCAGAATATTGTTCCAGCAAAGTCTCCCTGCTTTGAGGCAGGCCCAGCACTCCCTGCTCTCCTCTCCCCTGGGATACACCAGGGAAAATATCTCCTTGGCTTACTTACAGCTCTCTCCTTGCACCTCACAAGAAGAATTATCTGCCTCCTCCAGCCCTCAGCTAATCCCTAAATTGCATCTCTCCTGCGAAGCTGAGTTTATTTTCATTTCATCGAGTAGTCTGAAATCTTGCAAGGAATAAAATGGACCTCCAAAGCAGTGCTTTGGTTTTCAAGGGCAGTAAAGTGTTTTATTTTTAGGATGCTCTTACTGAGGAAAGAATCTCTGGGCAAGTCTTATCTGGTGGCTAATAATAGTGACCTGGTGTGCCCCGAGCTGTGCCAGTGCTGCTGCCCTGCCCTTCTCACACCGTTTGCTTCTGCTCAGTTCATTAGAACCTCCTAAATTACAGAGTCTAATAATGTAATTACAAGGTTTGCTCATAATTATGAACTCCTTCAGCTCTGTGTTATTGCTGGCAGGGTGGCTTTTGTAATTAGAGAGCAGAAATATTTCTTGCAAGCAGGTTTTCTGTGCAGGCTTTAGAAAGCCATCCCTATGTCAGTGGTTTTAATATGTTAGAAAATACTGAGGAGGGGGGGAGCTTATGGTTGGGGAACCCTGTTAACATCCAACTGACAGTTTTCAAGCAATTTCCTGTTAACTTCAATATAAATCATGTTTCTTGGGTGCTTTTTTTTTTTTTTTATGGTGTCTATTTGTTGATAGCAAATGGATCAGATGCTGAATTCATTTCACATTATTGTTAAATCAGTGCAGTTCCCCCAGTGACAGTGCTGCTGCTCCCAGTTTGTCCTTACTCTTTCTCCCTCCACAGGAGATAAGCATCAGCATCTCAAGGCACCAAGTGCACAATACACACACCCATGGTGAAATGTGCATCTTTTCTAAACCCAGAAGTTTCTCTTGCAGTGCAGCAGTGCTCCTGCAGCTTGTCACCAAACCAAGAAGCACGCTGGAGGAAGTATAAATAGAAATTCATTTTAGTAATGCAAATCCCACAGTCCTATTTTGGGCAGGGAAAATCCCTGTGTCATTTAAAAAAAAAAAAACAAAAAAAAAACCCAACAGTGTGATGGTTTGGTTTTAAGACTGGGTTTACTAGGGGTTTAATCAAACAGTGTGTTACAGTGGAGATGCTCCTCTGCTATTTAGATATATATGTTTATGATAAACCCAGTTTTAACATCCTATAAATCCTTGCAAATTAGCTTTGGGTATGACCTCCTCTAGTAACTGTTTCATTACTTCAGTGGTTTTTGCAGATAAATCCCCTTTCCTGTCTTCCACGACTCTACTGGGAAAACAATCAAGTGAAGAGACAAAAAACAACTTTAAAATATTTCACCCTCTCATCTTTTGGTTTGTTTGGGGTTTTTTTTGTTTTCTCCTCAAGAGCTGATTTTTACTTCTAAATCCCAGGGTCTTCAGGTGCTTTCCTGAATCTTGCTACACTGTTTAGTGACTTTCCAACACTCTCTTTCAAATAGTTGGTGAACATCAGCTGACAGGTCACAAAGTAGCAGTGAAAATCCTCAACAGACAGAAAATTCGCAGCCTGGATGTGGTTGGGAAGATCAAACGAGAAATTCAAAACCTCAAACTCTTCCGGCACCCTCATATTATCAAACTGTAAGTATTTGCTGTCTCACATCCTGCTTACTCCTCCCATCTGTAGAAGCTTCTCCTACCTGGGGTGACTTGGTTTCAGGAGATGCCTTAGAGAAGCAGAAAAACTTAGGTATGTGGAGAAGTTTTTGCACGTTAAGGCCAAATGTGGATTTTTGAGAGTCTGCCACTAACTTATGAGGGGAGACAACACCTTGAGGAAGGGTGGAAGATGTTTTTGGGGCCTCATCCTCCTGGAGATATTCAGGGGGAGGCTCTGAGCAACTTCTAAGTGAGGATGTCCCTGCTTACTGCAAGGGATTGGACTAGATGACATTTAGGGCTCTCTTCCAAAACAATTTTTTCTATGATTCTGTAATTCTATGATTCTGTGTTTCCTCCATTGGGAGTCTTGAACTATTGCAACAGACTGATGTCCCTGTGTTAAATTTTGCTCAATTAAACCTGTCCAAACTGTCCCATGCAGAGGCCATCCTAAGGGGTCTGTGTTGGGATGCTATTAGTTTTTGTCATGACCCTTTTTTCACTTGATATATCCAGAATTGAAGCTGCTGAGAATTGTGCCTGAGGAGTGACAGCCTGTAGAGGGAAGGCTTGGCTTGCAGTCAATAGGATTTGTGTTTTAATGGCCTGATTATCCAGGGCTTAAAGGAACATTTTGTAAAAATTTATTATTTAGATACAAGTTTTCAAAGTTGCCACTCTGATGAACCTGAATTGAAGCTGTAAATCAGCACCTGCACTCCAGCCTCTGGGATTCCTCCTCAACCCCCAGTTTGTGCAGGCAGTGCACATTAATGAGGCACTTGATAATATCTTTGGCATTTCTATAAAAGAAAGCTGTTGAATGGTAACTGCAAGGATAAGTTGACATTTAGGTCAGCCTTAAAACTGGCATGAGATATAGCAAATACCTGGGACTTAGAGGCAAGGAAAAACAAATTCTCTTTGCAGTTAAATAACTAACCATGCAGCAACTGTTGACTTTTGAGTCACTTCACAGTTCCATGGATTTATTGGAGAACAGATTGGTATTATTTCATGAAAAAGCCAGCAAAAGTCCTCAGCTGTGCATCCAGCATCTACAAATTAAGTCCTATTCACCCACTTACCAGGCTATTAAAGCCTAAAAATCTAGCAGTATCAGTCTCCTATGGTACATAATGCAATTACAAAATACAGTGATAAAGAGGTGTTGAGGACACCAAATTAGATAAACATCCTCTTTCCCTTTCTTTTTGCATATATAAAAGAAATAACGGGGCAATTAACAATAAATTAGATTTCTGGGTCAAGAGCACTTCAGATAAATCAAGTTGCTTATCTTGATTTTTCTGGGGGCTATCACACATTCACTCTGAAAATTTTTGCAATCTGTTTATTTCAAACTAAACCCCACAGGAATTCAGCTGTTAAAAAGCAAACAATGTGTCTGAATTAAAACAGAGAGGGGCTCAGCTTCTGCTGCTGTGAATTCCTGCAGTTGCCTTGACCTCATCTGATCACTGGCACTTTAGACCATCTGGGAGGACACCCAAATTTTTTTTCATTTTTTTTCCAAAAGAAGCTCCCTCTAGTGATTAGAGTTCTTCATCTTTATCCTTGATGTGAGGAAATATTCTCCCTCCTTGCCTCCAGATAATGAAGCTTTCATTTCTATAGCTGTTGATGCAAACCTTAGGAAAAAAAACAAAACAACCCAAAATTCAGAACAGTCCTAAACGTGATGGGATTGCTGGGAGAGATTTCAGAGGATTATTGAAAAGCTTGAAGGAGAGCCATAGGTCTGTGAGAGTGATCTTTTCATAGACAAGCAAAAGATTATACTTGAAATAAGAGATGGCTTTTCAGAAGTGGAAAGTGATTATAAATGCAAGATCCAAACAAATGGTTATTTTAAGGGTTATAATCTGTTTAAAACCTTTCCTCATTCTTCTTAATATTTTTTTTTTCCAAATCCACTTGTATTTTCCAAGGTACCAGGTCATCAGCACACCAACTGACTTCTTCATGGTCATGGAATACGTCTCTGGTGGGGAATTATTTGATTACATCTGTAAGCATGGACGTGTAAGTGCCAGTAACGTGTCAGCCCAAACATTTATGTGGGTAGAAGATGGTGTTTAAAAGGAAAACAACTGCTAAAGGGAACACAGTTAAGGTTAAGGCCCAAAATAGAAGTTGCTTCACAGCAATCCCATCTGGAGTGTCTCGTACCCGGCTTGCACAAAAGTTGTGTGTGATTTTTTGCAGCATTCCCTGATGTATTTTGATACACAAACCAAAATATCCAAGGTAACGTGTTGCCTAGTGCAAAATATTTGGAAAACTAGCATAGCTTTATCATTTTTAGCTATAGGCTGCCTGTCAAAACCCCCATGGTTCAGCAGCAGTTTTACTGGTGTGCAATGCACCCAGGGAAAAATGTCTCAGTGTGGTCTCCATCCTGGCTATTTGTCTCACCTTTGGCTCCATGTTGGTGTTTTTTGAAGCTTTTTTAAAGGATGTGGCTTATCTGAACAACATTTTCTAATGCCAGCAATCCTGCTGGGTATAAATCACCTGAGGTGGAGGTTGAGCCCTTAAAATGTGGTATTATGGTTACAAAGAAAATCACTAGGGTCTACCCCAAGGACATTCTGGTGTAGGCAGGGAGCAGTTGCAAGGCAATGAGACAAAAATGGGCTGAAAGGGACATCCAGAATAAGGTTTCAGGTGAAGGATCAGCCCATCACATGTTCCTTCTCTGCACTGCAAAAATCAATACATTTATAACAAACTGGTTTAGATTAGTGCTTTGTTCAACAGAGCTGACTCCGTTTACTTTTCTACTTGGAGTTCTGATTTCCAGCACATTTTACACATTTGGATCTTTTCAGTGACCAGTGTAGGTCGTTGCTGAACTTCTGAAGTCAGAAACTTGCAAAAATAGTCAGTCCCATCATAATTTTCGATATAATTTCTGTAATATTGCTAATATTGTAATATATAGCTAATAGAGTGATAAAATAGCTAACATAGCTAGTTAAAATCAGCACAATATTCCACCTTTAGCTTTTTTCTGCAAAGGGAAAAATTCCCTTTAGGGAATTGCTCCCTGCAGCATCCAGCAAAACCCTCTGCTGTGTTTTGTCCAGCCTTGACCTGCATGTGCTGTGCTGGAGAACTGCTCCCCTTGGGACACCAGCCCGTTGCCTCCTAGGTGTCTCCAACAAGTACTTCTTGATAGCTCAGCTAAATTTAGGTTTCTGATTTCATCTATGGGGTCGTATCACTTGCAAACACTCCCAGGCTATAAAATGCAAGGGGGGAAATCTGCTTTATTTGCCACTTCTGGTCACAAACGCTCTGCAATTTTTCTCCCTGCACCCTGGAAGGTTTTGGCTCTTTTGCTAATTCAAACCTTCCCCTGTCAGCTCCTCACACAGCCCAACCTTCAGGACTGTTTCCCTTTGCTCCTGTAGGTTGAAGAGGCAGAAGCTCGACGCCTTTTCCAGCAGATTCTCTCAGCAGTGGATTACTGCCACAGACACATGGTTGTCCACCGAGACCTGAAACCAGAGAACGTGCTGCTGGATGCACACATGAATGCCAAGATAGCTGATTTTGGTATGTGACCCCAGCAACATTCCAGAAATGCAGCCAGCTCTGAGAAGCTTGTTGGAGCGTGTCCTTGTAGCATGCTTTACAAAACCCAGAGCCTCTTTTCCTAACCACCAGCAGCTGCTTTACCTGCAAAGCCCACTTTTAGAAACACCGGCTGCTTGGCAAAAGCAGGGATTACCTGCTGGAGGCTGCCTCTGTCTTCACAGTAAAAATGAAGCAGCAAGGTAATTTGCAAATCTTTGCTATGTGTGACCACCCAAAGGTGCAGCTAATTTCTGTAGAAGACACCCTTGGTGCAGTTAATTCCAGGGTGAGCTGGCTGCAGGCATTTATTTTCATCGTGTTCTCCCTACGTTTGGCTTTGAGCTCTTGGCCTCACTTCATTTTACAAATGAGCAGTAACAGGAGCCTTGAAGTGGCATTACTTATTGAAATCCATTGAAGTAGCTGGGCTACCAGCTTGGCCCCAGTGACTGCTTTCTAGTAGTAATAATTTTTTTTCCAGATTTACTAATTTCCCAACCCCACACAATTCCCATATAATGTAAGTGCTCTGGGATGAATTATGTCTCCTTTCCTCTCTGCTAATGAAAGAAAACTCTGGGATTTGCAACTTAGAGAAGCAAAAGTAGCCTGGAGTGAATATCCCTTGGTTGGATGTGAAAATAAAATTATCATAATCATTATTGTCATAATTACCAATTATATTTTTTTCGAATCAGCTCAAAGGAGTGTACGTAAATTAGTCCAACATTTCCCTTCCACATTTCCCCCCCCAAACTTGCTATACCACTCTTCCTTTTCGTGACACAAAGTCCTCTGTAGCTGGACCTTCATATATATAAGAAACATCTTGTTCTCAGGCTTGTCCAACATGATGTCAGATGGTGAATTTCTACGCACCAGCTGTGGCTCTCCAAATTATGCAGCCCCTGAAGTCATCTCTGGAAGGTAGGACATGCCACATCTAATCAGAGCCTATGTGAGCACATGGTCTGTAAATTTGTTCTTGGGATTGGAAACAGCTTTGCACACATAGTAAAAGCAGCTGAATCCTTCCAGCCTGTGTTTTATGTTTGGGTGAATCTACTGGCAAAGAATCTGAAAGTTTTCTTGGCTATTACATTTGTGCGTAGCTGTAATAGCAAACCACGTTTTGCTAAGGATGTTTACTTAGGAGGAATTATTAATAGCAGATGTTGACTGTTTAGATTGCTAATTAAAGAGTGTGAAAATTACTCTTGGATGCAGATACTGAGGTTTCAGATGGAAAGGCTTTTTCAAGCCACCCCTTCTCTCCTGCCCACCTGTAATATGAAACAGTGTTAATCAAGAAAACCATTCACCAACAGAAGAATCAGCAAGGTCTTTAACCACTTCCCTCCTCTGTTGAACTCTTGTATTGAAAATACTTGTCTCCTGCTTCCTTAAGCTCAGGGTTTTGTTTGTGCCAGGAGGTTTAGCCATCCTAATGTTGTTTTGAAGCATTGAGTTGACAAACCTCCAGTGTGGCTGCATCTCTGAGCATGCAGCATCTGTACAACACATGGTGTGGTGAACACACTCTGCCAGGTTGAGTTGAACTTTACCATGTTGACAGGGAAGTGTTACTGTTAAAAGTGTCTTGTGTTTTACTGTCAGGAACCCAGGTTACATAAAATGTACTTATTTCCCTGACTTTCTCTATAATAACATAGCAAGGATTGCAAATATGGATTTTGTGATTTTCAGTCCCCCTCCATCTCTTTATCTGCCCTATATTTTTGAATCACCCTTTGTATGAGCAATTAGTTTTCCTGATCCAGTGTAGCTTTTACATACAGCATTTTGTTCCAAGTGTCTTCTCTCTGGTTATGATTATTTTATCCCTGTTTATACCAGTGCAAGTGTTGGCAGAGTATCCTAGGAATTAGACCAGCATCCAAAAAGCCCAGTTGTGACTACAGCTCTATGTGTTAAAGCAAGTAAATCCTTGTTGTCAAGAGGGGGACAAAGCCAGAAACTATACAGTGATTAAAAAGATATATATATTTCCTTTTCCTTTTTAAATAAGGGACAGAAGTATATTTTTTCCCAGTTCATATAGGAAACAAAGCACATGGCAGATTAACAAGCCCCTGCAGTCCTGGGATGCAGAGCTTGATGGTTACAGGACAAAAATACAGGACATGAGGTTTATTAACAAGAAAAGGAGGAAAGAAAAACAAAACCAAGCTGATGCATTTGCACTTTTCCTGGGTAGAGCACAAAAGCAGCAGAGCGTGGTGGCTCAGGTTTCAGAGTAATAAAAGTGGATCTCATTTGGGCTTAAAAGTCCAATCACTGAGGCAATGCAGTTATCAGCAGAAGAATTGGCTTCCAGTCTGTTGGAAGTGGACACATAGGAAGGACCAAAGGGGGGGTCTAGATACTTGTCCCCATTTCCAAAATGACTTTGCTTCTGTCTCTGTATTTCCATTTCTGGAGTCCCCAATACAAGGAGGTTGTGGTGCTATAGGACCAAGTCCAGAGGAGGCCATGAAGATAGAGAGCTGGAGCAGCTCTCCTATGGAGACAGGCTGAGAGAGTTTGGGTTGTTGAGCCTGGGGGAGAGAAAGCTTCAGGCAGAACTTAGAACACCTTCCAATACCTGAAGGGCCTACAAAAAAGTTGAGGAGGGACTTTTTATAAGGGCATGAAGTGATAAAATAAGAGGGGATGGTTTCAAACTGGGAGAGGGTAGGTTTAAATATTTGGAAGAAATTCTCTCCTGTGAGGGTGATGAAATGCTGGCCCAGGTTGTCCAGAGAAGCTGTGGCTGCTCCATCCCTGGAAGTGTTCAAGACCAGGGATGGGATTTGAAGCAACCCAGTCTAGTGAAAGGTATCCCTGCCCATGCAGGGGGCGAGTTGGAACTAGAAGTTCTTTAAGGCCCCTTTTGACCCAAACCATTCTGTGTTTCTATTTTGATAGGATGTTACAGGCACTCCCTCCAAAAATCTCTGGGAAAGGCACCAGCTGTAGCAAAAAAAAAGAAAAACAAACAAAAGAGAGAGAGAGAAATAGATCGATCAGCAGCAAACCCTGTTTATTTGGGGTGCCTGACTTGGTGATGCCAGGGAGCAGGTTCTCAGTTTGCCAGAAGCAGAAGCACTTGCATGCTTGCCAGTGTGCAAGCTTCAACCCCAAATAAACACACAGAAATATGGAATCTGCTGCTGTTTCATCTACCTCACTGCACAAACAGAAATTGCTGTTTGAGCCCTGGGCTTGGTGAAGAAACAAACAGCCTGGCAGAGCTCTTGGAAATTTGGGGTTTGGCAGGGATGTAGCCAGCCATCCAGAGGAGCACGGGCAGCCCACGCCAGTTCCTTTCCTCACAGCCTTGAATGATTTTGCCTTAGGCAGCTTTGCTTGGGGACATCTGTGTGAAACAGCCCTAGGGTGAGCTGGAGCTCTGGCCCCCATGGAGCTTGCAGGGGGTCCCCAGCTTCTCCCAGAAGGACCTTCATCCTCACTAAGGAGAAGAGGATGGGAATGATGCCATTTTCCTGCCCTTCCCTTCGTGCAGGCTCTACGCTGGCCCTGAGGTGGACATTTGGAGCTGTGGGGTTATCCTCTATGCCCTTCTGTGTGGCACTCTGCCTTTTGATGATGAGCACGTCCCCACCCTCTTCAAAAAGATCCGGGGGGGGGTGTTTTACATCCCTGAATACCTCAACCGCTCCGTCGCCACCCTCCTCATGCACATGCTGCAGGTTGACCCCCTCAAGAGAGCCACCATCAAGGACATCAGGTCAGCCCAGGTGGGATGGGGTGGGGGCTCTGGCATACTGGGGGCATACTGGGTCACTGGGGTGACCATCCTGGGTGTCACCTGCTGGTGGTTTACAGGAGCAGTCAGCTAATCCAGCTGGTGTTTGTCCTGAGTCATTTAAGGGGTGCTGGGGTGCTGCTGGAGAGGTGGGTGCTGCTGGCTGGCAGTGGATGGGGATGGACAGTGACTTTGTATAGGTTTTATATATATAAAATGGTATGATAAGAGCAGCCTGAGAAATCTCTTAATAGTGCTTAGAAAATGGGGTTGTATCATGCAATAAACCAAAGAACTTTATATCCACCAGCTATTTTTCCTTACTTTATTTCAACATCTCCTCCCACTGGGTACCAGTTCAGAAGAAGAGGGTGATCATTGTATTTAGTGTCTATCCAATAAAAAAGGAGGAGAAACACAAGAATTACTCTAACTTAATCCTTAAATATCAAATGTGGTTTGTCTGTGGAAATTCAAGGTTAAGGGGAACAAACAGGCTCCTAAGCAGATATTTGTGCCTTCAGAGAGCATTAGCTGATAGTAGGACTTCCAAATTCTCACAATCTGAGTAATTTTAGAAATGTTTTGTAAAACTGGAACCGGGTACGTATTTTATGGAATATGTAGCAATCTTGTTTAGCTGGTGTGCTCAGCATATGTGTGTTACTGGGGCTTTCCGGAGTTCTCAGGTTTTTAGTGCATTTGCAATGAATGGCCTTAATTTTACCCTTCCAGTAAAACCAAGTAAAATGCCTTTTTTGTTTCTCAAGCTCTTAAGACTAGAGGAGTTACTTAATTACATCTTAGAGCAGCAGCACACATGGCAAGATTACAGCTGGTACATTGAACCTAGAGACAAGGCTCCGTGGCATTTAGCCCCTTAATTATCATGGACTTGAATCAGTGGGAATCAGGTATGTGGACAGCTTTGCTCTGTATCTCTAGCAGACCCAGAGTAATCCAGAAGTGTGAGCATCTTCTAAGTGCTGAGGTCTTAGTTCAGAGCCAGGAGAGCAAGAAGCCAGGCTTGAAAAGCATCATCACTGGTGCAATACTGGGAGGACCAAGCAGGACCGGGTTGAGCTCCCCAGTCTGCAGCTCATTTGGCCACCACCTCTCTTTTAGGAACCCACGGTTCTTTTAGGAACACAGATCTAATTTTGTTTGCTGGTGTTCACATGGCTTGGTGGGATTTAGAGCCAACTTGCTGGGAACCCATTGCTTATTTCTCAATGAAATTCCTTAACCACCAAGACAAAAACCACCAAAACCACCCGCCCAGATGCTTTTCAGGAGAAAGCCAGAGCCCGGTGGCACCGGTTGCTCCAGCCTACCTTACACAAAGCTCACATTGGCTCCTCTCTGCCTTTCCTCAGGGAACACGAGTGGTTCAAGGAGGAGCTGCCCAGCTACCTCTTCCCAGAGGACCCTTCCTACGACGCCACCGTCATCGACGACGACGCGGTCCGGGAGGTTTGCGACAAGTTCGAATGCACTGAGTCGGAGGTGATGAACAGTCTCTACAGTGGTGACCCTCAGGACCAGCTGGCAGTGGCTTACCACCTCGTCATCGACAACAGGAGGATCATGAACCAAGCCAGTGAGTTCTACCTCGCTTCCAGCCCCCCTACGGGCTCCTTCATGGACGACAGCACCCTGCACATCCCTCCCGGCGTGAAGCCGCACCCCGAGCGGATGCCGCCCTTGATAGCGGACAGCCCCAAAGCACGGTGTCCTTTAGATGCCCTCAACACCACGAAGCCAAAACCCTTGACTGTCAAAAAGGCCAAGTGGCACCTTGGAATCCGCAGCCAGAGCAAACCCTATGACATTATGGCCGAGGTCTACCGGGCTATGAAACAGCTGGACTTTGAGTGGAAGGTAGGCAGGGAGCCCTGGGGATTCGTGGTGGTGGTTTTCAAGGGTTGTTCCATGAGCTGGATTGCTCAGGGAGGAGGTTGGTAGGTATGGTTACAGCCTCACCAAGCTAATATCCACACCTTGTGATCATTCCTGCTATTTCTCATTTATTCAGCCATGCTGAACGAAGGTGCTAGCTGGGGTTCAATACCCATGGTGTTTATTGATGGAGGGAAATAAGACTTTTCTTTCTGAATGCTCTAAGGCTCTGGCTGGAAAGATGTTTCTGCCTCCTTTAGCTGCAGGGATAAGAGGAGCCAGTCACATTTCTAATTTTAGTGGCTAATTCCTTGCGAGGTCATCTCGAGTGCTCCTGAGCAAAGTAGTTCTTGTTATTTCTGCTTGGGTCCTAACAGTTGTGTGCCACAA
Source organism: Phaethornis superciliosus (assembly GCA_023637945.1). Taxonomy (NCBI): domain Eukaryota; kingdom Metazoa; phylum Chordata; class Aves; order Apodiformes; family Trochilidae; genus Phaethornis; species Phaethornis superciliosus. The sequence continues at coordinate 26,293,995 of JAJQWJ010000009.1, forward strand.
TATGCATCTTCTTAAAAGCTGCACAGATAAACTTTCAGAGAAGGAGTTGGTACCATTGATGTGGTGGCATTTTCCTCTATGGAGATGGAGCAGTGCCTGTGGACCAGACACACCATCAGACACTGCTGCTTCCCTGGCTCAGGACTCAGCTGCTTGAAGCTTGATTTTAATCTGGGTGGTATTTTGGTTAACAGTACTTGCTTCAGGTGTTTCTTCCGAGCTACACAGCATTTAGTCATAATCTTTTTCAGAACCCAATTAATAAATCTCTTGGATTAGCCCTTTATCTTTGCTGCTGAGCCTGATTCCTTAAATCTGTGTGCAGTGGCTGAGGTGAGCTCTCCTGACTCAGGGCCCTTAACAGCAGCCTCATGCAAGCATCAGGAGCAAGGTAAGGAGAATTTCAGCCCAGATCTTCATGACTAAGAGGAGATTCCCTCCTTGTTGCAGGTCTCAGGGGTTGTACAGTGGGAATGTCACTGTGCTGCTTCTCCAAAGGCCCCTATCTCCTCCTTCTTTTTGATAAATGGATGTATTTAAAGCCAAGTAGCACCCAGAAGCCTGATTCCACTGCACTAGGCAGGAGATGGACCATCTCCAGATGCATATGCTTGCACCAGCCAGACATTTGTAAGATGCATGGCTTTGCAGAGGGAGAGCAAACGTGATGTATTTCTGAAACAGCTTCACAAACCAAGTCAGTCCAATGTCTTCATTGGCAGTGGAGCTTATTTTATATGAGGAGGTTTCACAAGAGTCTTTCCCACCCTAAGAATAACTTCAGGTGTGATTCTTCATCAAAATAGCTTTCCTGTCCATGCAATAGCTTCATAAATATAGCACAGAGATCTCATTGCAGATGAGACACAGCAGATTGTGGGGTGCGAAGAGGCAGGAGAAAATCTGCAGCTCAGGCTGATTCACAGATGATTAATTTAGGTGTGGTGATGGGAGAGTTTAAGTCTTTCCAGCTGCCCAGACTTCTCTTGTTACATAGAAATGAGCCCATGAGTGGACTTTTTGGCTCATATGGTCATTGCTGCTGGTGAGGGAGAAGCAGCATCAGTTTGGTGCCTGGCAGACAGGTCAGGGCAGCTCTGTCTGGCAGCAACTGCTGCATCAGAAACGCAACAAGTGTTTTTAAAGATAAGAAAAAATAAGATACAAAGCCATTTGCTTAATTTTATAGGCGCTGTTTCCGGAAACTGTGTTTTTATTAAAATGTCCTAAAGGAAAAAAATAAGAAAAGGAATCTTGCTACCTTGAATCTCACTCCTGAAAGCAAGTTTCCTGTTGCAGGTGGTGAACTCCTACCACCTCAGAGTGCGCCGCAAGAACCCGGTGACAGGCAATTATGTGAAGATGAGCCTGCAGCTCTACCAGGTTGACAACCGCAGCTATCTCTTGGACTTCAAAAGTATTGATGGTAAGTGGGAAATGGTGCCATACAGAATGTAAACCCCATAAAAATGGCAAGTTTGAAAGGTTAAAAAAAACCCAAGACATTTAAAAATTACTCTTTGCATTTTGAAGCCCTTCTGCAGCTCTTTTAAGTCAGTGAAAGCCCTTTGAATCACTTGTCTCCACTGTTATTACCAGTTCCTCACCAAACATACATTGCAGATGCCAAACTGATGCAATTTTTTCTTATTTTTTTTCATTTTTCTTTTCATAGGATCATAAAATGCCAGGTTGGAAGGGACCTCAAGGATGACCTGGTCCAACCCTTCCGATAATATTGTTTATATGAGATGTCTCAGCAGCCCTGCCGAGCTGAGACTTAAAACTTTCCAAAGTGGAGGAATCCACCACTTCCCCTGGGAGACCATCCCAGTGTATGACTGTCCTCAGAGTGAAAAATTTTCCCCTTGTGTCCAGTCTGAATCTCCCCAGGAGCAACTTGTGCTCATTCCCTCCTTGTAAAGAGGGAGACTCCATCTTCTTTGTAGTACTGCAACATCAAGTCTCCCCTAAGCCTTCTCTTCTCAAGGCTGAACAGACCCAGTTTTGTTTTGTTTTTTCTCAGCCTCCGAGCCTTTTTTTTTATTATTTTTTTGGTCTTTATCTTTCAGATGAAGTGATGGAGCAGAGGTCAGGCTCATCCACTCCGCAGCGCTCCTGCTCCGCCGCCGGTTTGCACCGCCCCAGGTTGAGCATCGATGCTGCTGCCAGTGCTGAGTGCCAGTCACTGATGGGTTCCCTGAGTGGCTCCTTCGTGGGCAGCATCCCCTCAACCCCACCACGCCTGGGCAGCCACACCATGGATTTCTTTGAGATGTGTGCCAGCCTGATCATGGCCCTGGCTCGCTGACGGGTGGCACCGAGGCACCGGTCCCACTGCACACGGTATTGCACTGTGAGGAGCTGGGCTGACTTTCCTGTTCCTTCTTTCTTCTGCTTTGTTCCTCCTCTTCTTCCATGCCTCACTGCTCCATAGCCCACAACACGGAGCCAATTCCAGACCCAAACCATATTCCCATCTAACAAGGCACTGAAGAAATTAAGAATAACTTTATTTCGCTGGTTATACGGTGGCGAAATGTATCCAACAGATTTTTTTTTTTTTTTCCCCCCCCTAGTGAACCAAATGGAAAATGTTGGCATAGCTGTAAAGTTACAAATGTATCGCTGAGTTTTTGGAAAACACCCTCCTCCTGGTTCACCCTGAGTTAATAGAGCCACAGCCCAGCTTTAGGTGATGCAGCCAGGTGGATATTGTATCCCTCTTGCTGTGCAGGGGCAGGATGGGTTGAGCCAGGTTGACCAGGAGCTACACAAAATGGAGCAGAGGGGTAATGAAATAGCTCTGTGACATTCATACTGGGTGCTGGTGGGGCTGCTGGTCTCTGCTAACACTTCCCTCCTAAAGTTAGCAGCTGCTGAGCTGCTTCTGCACTAGTGCAATATCCCACCCCTCCCCTCTGTTCCCTCCTTCCCACTCTGCTAAAGAAGGGGATGGAAAGTGGGATGTGCAAAGGTCCTGCTGCAGACCTGCCATGAGAAAGCCTCCACATGTCAAGTCTTTGCAGAAGAGTGGCCCATAAAATGCTTTATTTCCTCTACTGGAGAGGAAACTGACCTGTTCAAGGCTGCTTGCCTTTTTCCAGCCCTTCATCATCACCACGCTCCAACCCACTCACCTCCAGCTCTGGGGGCTGAATCCCAAGCAGGATTCAGATGAACCAGGAGGGCAAGATGCCAATGAGCCACCCAGTGCTTCACTCACCAGGCATCCAAGGGTGGGGATCATCACTCCTGGGCAGGAGCTTGGCTGAAAAGCATTTCCCTCTCCTCTTGCCCATAGGAAGCCTTCACCCTCCAATCTCTGCCAAATCTGCCTTCCCCACTCCCAGCTTCACACCACCAGAAATTTGTTTTCTGAAGGTGTGAAGGTGTGTGTGTGTCTTCAGCCCTGTGCTGAGGGGCTCCCCTGCCCCACTGCTGGGACCTCTGCCACTGCATGGGGTAAGGCAGGGAAATCTGGATTCACAGTTTCATTTTTTCTTTCCTACTGGCTAGCTGAAGAGTAGAATTTTTATTTTTTTTCAGACAAACTGCAGGGATTTTAAGGTTAAAGTCTTGGTATTCCAGGGTAAACCCTAATGACTTCTTTGTTGAAAATAATTGTTGTTTGTTTTTTTTTTATTATTATTACCTAGGCTTAACCTAATGAGCAGCATTGGCATCTCCGTGGCTTTGCTATGGTATTTAATTTTATTTACTTCATTGTGGAGGAACTTAATATTCTAATCAGTCAAAGAACAAATGCTTTATGACAACTTCTGCCAAAAAAATCCTAGGTGGGATTTTCTTATTTTTCTGTTTCTTTGTTGTTGTTTTGTTTTAAGAAACAAAGCAAAGGAGAACTTTTGCTTAGCCCAGGTATTTGGTCAGTCAAGTTTAAAAAGATTCAATACATCTTTTTGATAGCTTCTTCTGACCCTTTGAGGGATTTTTTTTTTTTTTGCTAGTTGTTTTTGTTTGTTTGTTTTGTGCAGTTGCACTTTATACTTTCTGCAAGTTTCTATGAGAAGCAAGGAAGAGAACAACACATTAAGCCTTTTGTACTAATCATTTTGGGTAACAAAGACATATACAGGATATTTGTGCCATCTACTGGCAGTTAAATGGACATTTTCAGTTTGAAGACCCTTTTTTAAAAAAAAAACCAAAACAAAAACCAAAAAAACTAAACACAAAATTGCCTTACTTTTGTTACAGATTACACTTGGATTCTCACCAATGTGACTTTACAGCTCCAATTTTTTCCAGAAGCCGCACAAAGTAGAAAGCTTCCAAAGGAAAAGAAAAAAAAAATGTCAGTTTTGCTGCTAAGTTCTCATACTCTAAATCCAACACATCAGTGGCTGGATTATAAACCTGGCAGCAGAACAATTTTGTTTTTAAAAGAAATACTGGAAGCATTTGTAGTCCTCCTAGGTTTTGTAATGAGCTTTTTATTATATTATCATTATTAAATACGTACTCTGGGGCTGAGACTGGCTTTGGTGCTCTGCCTGGTGACTCTTGGATGATGCCCATTGCCACTCCTGTGGTGTGAGCAGGTTATACCCAGTGAGGATGGAGAATCCAGACTCCTGTGTGCAAAAAAAGAACCCACCCCAAAGCCAAAGCTGAGCAGCACCAGCCCTTTAGCAGCTTTGGGATCAGGGCTGAGACCCAAATGGTTTTGGCTGCTGGAGATAAGTCCCTTTGGAAAGAAGCAGGAGGGAATAGCTGAGGGACAGACATTCATTTCCATCCAGCAAAGTGTTGGAAGTGTCCATATCCCAGCCATGAAATGTATTTGAAGTGTTGAAGTCTGTTTAAATCTTCCCCCACAACTGAGCAGCTTGGCAAGTCCTGGAAACACCTGTAGCCTGGCTGGTAAGGGGCTGGTGCATTAGATATAATCTGGCATTCAGAAGCATGTAGATGTACAGATGTCTTGCCTTAAAATAACACTTGTCCTCTGGGATTTCCTCCTCCCAGCAGAACTAATAGTATTAAAGAGCAGCAAATGCCCTCGGGAGGAAATAGTTGCTTCCTGGAGGCAGGTGGGATTTCTAGGTGGTAGGATAAGCCCTTGTGGCACTTGGCATCTCCTCAGACCCATGTGAACACTAAATCATTTATGGATCTGCACACCCAGCCCTGACAAGGAGGCAATAAGAGTGGCTCAGTTTTTTTTATGGAGAGGAAGAAAGAGATGAAGCAACTTCCCTGCTGGATGTCAGCAGAGGCAGTGGATTGAGTGGGACTGATGGAAATACCTCCTCAATGAGCACTTCAGATTAAGCTGTCCATTACAGCCTTACTCCACACTGCATTTTGAAATATTCAGAGAAGTTTAACTTGTTTTTTGGTTTTTTTTTTTATTATTTGTTTATTTTACTTTCAACTAGGCTCCTTTCTGGCTCCCAGCTGCAAAGAAGCTGCTGACCTCCAGTTACTTTTTCCAGAGGAAAAGTTTAACTTTGACACAGGTACACTGTGGTCAGTTCTTTTGAGTTATGCTGGTACATGCACAAACATCAGGAAAAGCAGGGTAAACATATTTGAACTACGGAAACTTGAATTACTCCAAGTGCAATTCTTCAGAAGCCACTGGACAGCTGAGCTTTGCAAGCCACAAACTCACCCAAACTTTGCTTAAGCCGAAGGAGGAGAGAGAAGGATTGAGTTCAGTTTGGCTCTAGCATTAACCTCCACCTCTGGTATGAGTTAAATCAGAAAGATTGTGTACTGTACTAGCTGTCAAATTATATATATATGTTATATATGTGTGTGTATATATTTTATATATATATATATATCTGTAAAGTAAGTAGCATCCCTGTCATTGGCCTCTCAGTTTTATTTGCCCAGTGGGTTGTGTGTCCTGGCCTCTTGCCATCTCACACACTCATCCCCTGTGAGAGGACCTGGAGAAAGGGGATGATATTTTTACACCCTTTTCTAGGTAAAGCCCATGAGTAGCTTAGCTGACCCTGCCAGACCCAGCGTGGGCTCCTCTGGGGAGGAGCAGTGGCATCAGGAGCCAGAAGCAACCTGGCCTCCTAACCTTGCCAGTCAAAGCCCTGGTGCTGATGGGGTTTGGGGCAGTTTCATTTGCAGGACACGGAGCTGTGGAGGTGAAGGCAGGAGGATTTTCTTCTTTTAACGGGTCAGAAATGTATCTTCAGTGCATGTGTCCAACCTAGCATTTCAAAAGGGGTGTAGAAGGTATAGATATGGGCAGTGTTGTAAAAAGCAAAACAGTTGGTTAGTATCTGTTGTGTATGTATTTTGTGTGTGTGTGGTTTTTAATGCCATTCATAGCAGAATAGATGAACTTTGAACAAAATAACCATGCTGTCTGCACCTTTTCATCTTACTGCTCTTTGCCACCAGTCCTCTTGTTGTGCACCTGTATGGAAGGAAGAGAGACCCACAAACAGGACATGAAATTGTGCCTTCACCATACATTAGGACTGCTGGGAGCCACAGCTTGATTTCCCCAGGTGATGCAGAACCCCACTGGTGAGACACGCGGGCCGTGTTTCCAAATACTTGAAGTACCATTTCTTGTGCAATTCTTTGGCTTCACCCTTCTATCAGCTGAGTGGAGAAGAGGAAGAAGAATCACACATCCATCCCCTTGGGATGAGCTGAAAATTCTCACTCCTGCTCCTGAAGTGTTTTACTGGAAAGTTTTAGGATCTGTTTTTGTTTCAGGTGGATGATGTACCTACTAGAGTCACCTTTTGTAAGTTCTGACTTTGGTCTGGATGCTTTCCTTTGGCTTTTTAAGCCATTTCTTTATATGTTCCTTTTTATCATTCACATATATATATATACTATATATATATATATATATTAAAACAGCTTCCTGTAATTCTGAATTTCCAGTCTGCCTCTTGGCCGTGGAATTAATTCATTCAGAGGTACCTCACTCCCATGCTGGAGAGATGAACTGGGTTTCAGAATTCTTGTATTTACACCTACTGACCAAACACAGACTTTTGCTGAGAGCACACCTGGTGCTACTTGTGTTTGATGCAGGTCTTTGCTTGTTTTGATCAGCAAAGTGAGGAACTGGAGGGTAAATCAGGTCTCTAGCTGAAAAGCACAAGTACATTGTTAGAGCTAAAAAAAAGTCTGTTTTCAACAAAAGCCTTGAAAGCTGAAGCTGCCTTAATTTAAACATCAGAATTTATTTGTAAGACTCAGCTCTCTGTTGGCACTTTTTCCCCCCCCTTATTTTTAAAGTAGTTTATTTATCCTCTGCTCACAAAGCTGTGAAGTAGCTACTGTAGACACAGTAATATTTATTCTTGTTGCTGAAAGCATGTTCATGTGTTCTGGATCATGTTATATTCACGTGTTTTGTACCTCAATGCATTTGTTTTGTTTTTTCTTTTAGAGCACAAAGCAAAACTGAATCCCAGGATAAATGTAGTGTCCATGGCCCAGGAGCTTTGGGCAGACAAACCTCAGCTTCATGTGAGATGAACCAGGCTAGTCCACTGTAATTCTTTTTCTTACTGCTAAGACTATTTATGAATTTTTTTTTTTTTTTTTCTATAATAGTGAACTTTAAAAAGCTCTGAGTATATGCATCTCTTCAAACATATCATGAACATGAAGCTCAGAAACAAAGCTGTAGAAATACTCCATTCTCCTTGGCATTTCATATCTTGTCAGCTGATGGAGCAGGTTTTTGGTTTCCAATTACTTGATTTGTACTTTCTGACTGTAGCTGTTTTGGGAGGGCATGGAGCCCAGGTTCAGTTTTGTCCTTTGTGCAAGTAACTGTGCATTAGATAATCACAAGGAAGCCTTTTACCTTCCATTTATGGTGTGGAAAGTGGTTTTTGGTGTACTGCACTGCATGTGATAGCTGTCTCCATGGTTGACATTTGCACTTTAATAAACTCAGAGATGAAAAGAGACAAGAATAACAAATCCTTAAATCTTACTTATTGCACAGTCCCTCTTTGGAGGCTGGGGGTGGCTGGCAGAGTTTCCCTCTGGAGATAATCCCAACACTTCCCAACTGTGGGACCATGGATACCCCCAGGGCTTGGGGAGGGGACAAAGAGCCAGGGAGGAGAATTGAATTATTAAAATATATACACAAATAACAGAAACAGCTTTCTCAACCCCAAACACATGCCAGGAGCCAGGCCCAAGGGTTTTCTTGTGCATCCAGGAGAGGTAACAGATCTGTTGTTGACCTGAGATCTCGACTCCTTACACAAAAAAGCAGAGAAAAATTCAAAAATAGTGTGCAAAAATAACCTTGCATTGCAAGAAAGGTGCTTGGGGAGGGGTATGGGTATGGGGTTCATGTACAGCTGCAGTCAGTGCTCCAGCTTTGTCCCTCTCCCTACTATTACTCAGTTTATGTGACACAGAATGGCTTCTAAGAAACTTCAGTTCTCCCTCAGGTTCAGCAAGTCACAACTCTTACCCTGATGATCTCCATTTCAAAAAGGAATTTGGAGGAACACGGTTTAAAATTCAAGTGAGAATTACTTTGGGTTTTGCTGTATTTAGGGTGTATCAGCAAGGTTATAAATAAAAATAAAAAAAAATTTCTGACCAATAATCTTGACTTAAATAGAGCCAACCTGTGGTTTAATTGAGGAAAGCTAAAGTTTTATCTGTAAAATACATTTTTTGGGTTATTGTCTTAAGTCATCCCATATCAAGCATGTTCTTTCTGTGTGTTGACTGGAATCTGTTCATGAAGAAAAGCAGGTTATATTGCCTTCCAAGGTGTCCCTGCATTAAGCTGTAAAACTGGTGTTATTATTGACTTGGGTCACAAAACCCCAGGGACTGTGTCAAATGGCACTGGGATTGAGGCTTGATCACGTGTATCCCAGGATACAGGGGGAAAGGTTGTTCATTTTTGTTTAATTTAAGAAAAAAAATTTTTTTAAATGGTTAAATAACTTTCTTAGGAGACAATAAAAGAAGGAGTACAGATGGCTAATACAATATCTGCCTGTAGTGATTAATTGACATCAGGAGTTTTTAGCTCATGCTGGATGGGGAGGAGGATGAGGAAGGAGACAAGGAAGAGGTTTTTCTTCAAAGGATGAATCCTAAATATTGCCATTGGAAAAAAAAACCCCAAACAACCCAGGTAAATCATTTCCACAGCTTCCCTTGGGACAATTCCCTGCAAAGGCTGGAGGGGAAGGACACAGCACACATTCCAGTCTGCCCTGAAGCCAAACACTCACTTCAGCACTCCCCAAATTCTCCATCTCTGCTGGAGAACTCTAAATATTTGGGCTGGCAAGGTTGCAAATCTGCGCATGCTTACAGGGCTTTGTTTTATTTATTTTCTTTATTATTATTGCAAGGATGGATGCAGGCCAATGCACTTAATAGTAACCACATGGTAAAATAAATAAGAATGCCTGTATGGACTTAAAAGTCAACGTTAAATATTTGCTCTGTTTTTCTGAGGTCTTCTATGCCAGCTTTGAAATGGCCCTGTGGCAAACAGCACTTTTATTTTGCTCTGTTTTCTTAAGCCTGGAATATTTAATAATTTCTAATTAAATAATTTACATTTTTTAGGACATTTATGAGCAAACTGATAGGGGCTCTTAAAACGTGCTGAGGAGGGGCAGAAGCTGTACACTACACTAATATTTAAGGGGTTTTTTTTCTTCCAAAGCCGTGTATAAAACCCCATCCACAGTTTTTTCACTTCTGAGTATGTATCCTTGGATACACAGAGGAGAAGCCATTAGCAATTTATACTTCTCTTCCTACATTTTGGAGCTTTTTTTTTTTTTTTTCCTTTTTTTTTCTTAAAATAAGCAATGATTCTCCAGGCCCACAGCAGAGAATAGCCCAAACACAGGGACAACTGTTGGGTAAAGACCTACCCCTGTAAGCTGGTGGGAGCCAGAAGTCAGCCTTTACATATCTGGGATGCCAATGGCTTACAAAAATAAAGTAAATTTTGACTGAATGCTTTATTTACCTTTTTTTAATTTTTTTTTTGAAAGAAACGAGTCAAGTGTTCCACTATTTTATATATTTAACCCAGTGAGAGCAGTGGTTCATGCTTCTTGGCTCAACACCTTTGTCAAGCCCCAAGCCAGTTCCAATGTATATAGTTTGCTTTTTAAAGAGCAAATCTTTTGGGGACTCTTGCAATTCCAGCACCTAAACCAGACTGTAATGAGACAGAGCAACTGAACTGCACAACTTTTTTTCCTTAAGCAAAGGTAAAAATGTAATGGCTATTTCAGAGCTGACCAACAAGTAATTCAAAAAGTCACAAATACTGAGAATAATGGTGAGATAACCAGTGGACATGCTCTAAGTAGCAGGCGAAAAAAAAAATAAATAAATGTGTCTTTTGTACATTAAACAGTACCAATGTAAAAAATAAAACTTTATTTACATTCACATCATCACAGTTGATCAACAGGGGCTCTCACAGGGGTGGTAAGAAAAAAAGAGACCTTCAGGGGTGCTCAGAGGGGAGGGCAGCTCTCGGGGCAGTTTGCACTGTCTGTCTCAAAAAAAAAAAAAAAGGATAAAAAAATTCATAGCAACAGGCACCTGGGCAATCGGATTGATTTGTACCAATTATGCATGAGCACGCGTGGAAATTATACAGCAGCAGGGAATTTAAGGGTGTGTTTTGGCAAAGCAACGTGCTCCAAGCAGCCCATGTTTGCAGCAGATGTGAATTAATATGGCATATCTGAAGGCAAGTCAAGAATCTCCAATTTATACAAGTCATGACTGGAAGGGGCTTTTTATAGTTGCAGTTGGACTGGAAACATGTGTAACAGCAGACTAGCAGACTAAAACTGGAAATACTTATTTAATATTTAATACTGGCTGTTTACATTAACCTTCCTCTGCCTTCAGAAGTTTTAAATACAGTTCTCCATCTCTGAACAGGAAGGAGAAGAAAATCTGTATCACGATAAATAAAACTCAAGTTTACCTGAAGTTCAAATGCTCCACCAGCACATACCCATCTGAGAGAAGGGGGAAAAAATCCAAAGCAACAAATTAATAAACTCCTGAGCAAATAAAGGCACAGAGAACACACAACTGTTGCTTGCTCCTCAAGACTGGAATGCAAAGTGACCACGCCGGCCAGGGACTGGCTGCAAACTTACATCTGCCCTCGGCGTTGCGGCAAATCACTGCCTTGCCCTCCGTGACATCAAGAACATCCAGCTGTTCACCAGCTGTGACTGGGAGATCAACTCTCCTCTTACTGGGGACTGAGCACTCAGCTGTGGCTGTGCTGATGACATTGATCTCCTTATTGTACTGCAGGAAAGAGAAAAGCAGAGGTTATTCTGCACTCCTGTGCCCTGGGGCACCTGGGGAGGGACGGAGAGATTTCAGGAGGGGTGGTGAAGCTTTGTTTGGGGATAAAAAGGGACAACACCCTCCCACCCCCCCTGGACAGCAACACCTCTGAGGAAGATTCCAGCTTAGAGAAAGCAGCAGGTCCATGGGATATCTCTCCCAGAATACCTCTAGGATAGTGTTCAAGGGGAGGTTGGATGAGCAACCTTGTCTAGATGAGAGGCGTCCCTGCACATGGCAGAGAGGTTGGAGTAGATGATTGAGGTCCCTCTCAATCTAAGGGATCTAACTTGACCCAAAGCAGGACACTCTTGCAGATCTGAATATATTTAGATATATTCTAATCTAAGCCACCCTATGATTCTATGGCTCTATGACACCTTTTAAAGCACAAGACATAGCTACTGACACAACGAGTTCTCTGCAAAGACACACACCAAAAATGTTTCTCGAAAAATCTCCTCTTCTTTTTCCATCTTCTTGATTTTTTCTGCCTTGCTTTTCTTGAGTCTGAAGATATTTCTGCATCGAGAGAGAGAGAGACACACACACACATTTCTGAGCACCGTTTAAACAACCCCTGGCACTTTGGGAAATGCAGCCCAGAGCCCAACTCCAGTCTGGTCTGCAATGAACTCTTGGAAGAGCAAAGCACACCACCCACATTGCTAGTTTTAATAAAAGGATGAATCTACAACCCAAATCTCTTGGTGAGCATAACTTGAGCCATTTTCTCCATTTGGAAAAACTCAAACTCCTTTCTCTGTAAGCAGCGTGGGAACGAGCAAACTCCCCATCAAGTGTCTTGAATCACTTGTGTTTTTATAGAAGCCAACAATTCACTTTTTCCCCAGCAGTTTGTCTCCTTCTGGTTTAATTTAAATTGCAGCAGAAAGGGTCCCCAGATAACTCTCATCCTGAGTCATTTATGGAAGTGGAGCTTGACACAGCTCTCCGATTTTTGTTGCTTTTTTAGCACAAGGAGGAGAAAGTCACCCAAGTAGACATTCATCTGGCAATTTAAAGTGAAAACCAAGCTCCTAAGACTGGCATAAGGGGAGGAATGGCTTTCCCTGGGCATGGAGATAGCACTCGTGGGTTTGTCCATGAAATTCCAGCTATGGCCTTCATTTTAAAAATAAGACAGGAAAAAAAAACCCAACCAACCAAACAAACCCACTTGCAATAAATTATTCAGTCTTGGCTAACTCGCATGCATGTGAAATTAAGAGAAGGGGAAACAAGAGCTGAAATTTGGGACTTTGAAGCTGTGAAGAGATTCCTCCTTGGCAGTGTCAGCCTGCAGGACCTGTCACCATTTCTAAGAAACAGATGAAATCATGTTGACTTCCTGACAGTCTGTAAAATCATATGTGTGACTTGGCACAAAACACCAAGTGGTGTTTGAGCAACCCCATGCAGGAGCTCTGTGGTGAGAACCCAGAGAAGAGATCTCTGATTTGCATTTGTTTGAGGTCCCAGGTACTGGGTCACGAAAAACCTCCCTGCAATTCACACATTTCTGGGCTAGAAGGGAAATGGAAACTCAGACACTCATGCTAATTTTTCAAGTATAAATAACAAAGGTTTTTTGCTGCTTTTATGGAAAAATGGGACAGCAAGAGCCAATGTAATACAGCCATTTTTAGGGAAAAAAAAGTCCCAAGAAATCAATACTTTAGACTAAAGGCAAGGGGAACACACAGGCAACTACTACATTGTGTAAAGAGCTTCTAAGCACCACACTGCCTGATCCACAGAAATAACTATTTAATCAAGGCACAATTAAAGATTTGGATAGGACTGATCAGGGCAGAAAAGCAGACAAATATATACTAAGGGGGAAGAAGATACAACTTCAGGAGGAAAACTCTCAGGGTATTCCTACATGCATATAACTCAGAGCCAAGAGTTGGTTTTGACCTCAAGATATTTTCAGCAAAATTTCCTGAAAGCTGGCTTCAAAGGGAAAAAGACCCTGGAACACCAGGCAAACAGAAAATGTTTGCACAATCTGGGGCATCCTGCTGCTGCAAATGGCTCAAGTGGTGCTCCTATAAAGTTAAACAACATGGGAAACCACAGAATGAAAATCAAGACCTTTCCCCATCATCGCTGCTTTTCCTTCGGTTCTTATCTTCTTTGGCCATCAGAAATTTTGGCATCCTGACTTTGTACTTGTCATCCTTCTCTCTGAGAGGAAAAGAAAGAACCACACAGAAATTCAAGTTGGTTTTTTTTTCCCCAGCAGATCTCTTCTCCTCAAACCTGTGTTACCTACAAAACTGTGATTTTTCTCTCTGCCTCCCCCAACAGCCTCCACTGATATGCAAACACTTGCTGCTGCCACAATCATCTGGCAGCAAGACATTGAGCCATGCTGTTCCTATTAGAAATAATTTTTCTGACAAGGAGCTTGCCAGGATAGGGCTGATTATCAGGTCTGGGAGCCAGCATTTCCCTTCCCTAGGGAAACTCTGAATTTTCACAAGTTTCAGGGAGCAGCTCTCTCTTTTTCACCTTTCTGGTGCTAAGTAGGCAACACTGAAGAGACATTTTGAGGGATGCTCCTTGCCAAATCAAACACACATGGAGAGGGCACCTGGACTGTCTCCAGAGGACTGAATCCCAACCAAGCTCAGGGCCCTGGCAGTATGGTCCTTTGCAGGACCATAGGATCCTCAAGGCTCAGCTTTGTGCCATAAGAAACACACCCATGGGCAAGGTCAGCCCCAGAAGAAGGTCCCCTCCTCACCTCAGCTTGCTCTGCCACACCTCCACGTTGTCATAGACAATGTCCTCCTGGGGAGCAGCTGCTGGCAACCCAAACACAGCAGAGAAAACGATGAGATGTTGTTCTGAATCTGGAAGATCCCCACAACCATCCAAAACTCCCACAGAAAGCAGGATATTTGGGGTTGTAAGCTGTGTTTGTAGGCAGTTTTCTGGATGGGTTTCGCCATCCCCTGCTCCAGGGATGTTCCTTTGGAACACTGGCAAAGGGTGCCTGGGGAGGTTGTGGAGTCTCCTTCTCCAGGGACATTCAAAACCCACCTGGATGTCTTCCTGTGTCACCTACACTGGGTGATCCTGGCCTGGCAGGGGGGGGGTTGGACTCAATGATGTTTCATGGGCCCTTCCATCCCCTAATATTCTGTGATTTGCACTGCAACCAGCCCAGGCAGGCTGACACAGATACATTCCCTCCCTTAAGCACCTGCTTAAGGCTTGATCTAGTGGGACAGTTTTTGCTTTCAGCCCCATTTACGCAAGGAATGAACTTGTCCCTCCAGCAGGCAGTGACAAATAATTTTACAGAGAGCTGCCAGAGCAGTTAAACACAGTGGTCAGCCTGGAAGCAGTTTTGGACTGCTTCAGATGTTACCATCCTAAATATATTCAGATCTGCAAGAGTGTCATGGTTTGGGTCAAGATAGAACTAATTTTCTGTCTTGTAATTCTACTTTCAGCTAAGTCTCTTCTAAGTAATTGTCCTTTTTGAAAAGATCTGCCCTAAACTAAGCAAAAAAGCCACCTTGAAATGAAGAACAAACCTCTACCAAGTCTTCAGAGTTAATGCTGCCTGACATATTACTTGGTTTTGGGAAAGGCACGATGCCTAAAGTTGATTTTCCAGTTGCAATATTATGGAAAACATTTGTCTCTTCATATACACACATATATCCCTGAGATCCAGATGCATGCATGCTGCTTACCTAAGTTTGGTACTGAAACAGAAAACAACCTGTGGATAGAAAGAGGTTTTTAGAAACAGGTTTGCACCTCAGCTTTGCCCAAAAAGCCAAGGGCACCAACAAACCACCAGCACTTGGTGTTGAAGTGATGGAGGCAGGTCTAGGTGCACGGGTTTGGGACACAACCACCTCTGCCAGAATTATGCCCCTTGCTAAAGGAGCATCTCCATCCTCTGACAGCAACCAGAGGATGAAGCAGGTTGAAAAATGTCTGCATTGCATCCAAAGAACAGGCCAAATGGGCAAAAGCATCATCCTCCTGCCCACCCTGCCATCCCTTCCCTGTCTGAGCTGGTGGCCAGCTGGTAACTGTAGTCAGTAGTCATTCTCTCCTTGCAGTCTGCCAGTATTATGGGTTACCCAGGAATTTAAATATGACAATGACTGTAGAAAGTGAAGATGTTGGTGTGAGCTTTAAGGGTTCTTTGTGACAGAAGAATGGCACGAAACATGGTGGCTCCTTCCTTCTAGTGATATGTAGCAGTAAAGCAGGAAGGAGGCACTGACATGGAAGAGCTATATGAATATAGAACCTAATATGAAGAGGTTTTTAAGTCAAACAAAACCTTCCTCTCATAGGAGAGGAAGCTGAGTTGGACAATGGGTTCTGCAGGCAGCTGCACTTGAGGAAATAGCACTTTCCATAGAACCTTAACCAGGGTGTGGAATACCAAAGTAAGAGTACCCAGAAGAGCACTATCTGAAGTTATATGATATCCTCTATCCTAAATTGTTAGACTACAGACTCAGTTGAAAACTTCTGCAGCAGATGCTCTTAGCAGCTTGAGTATCAATGGTACTTGGAAGGACAAACCTCAGCCCTTCAGAGTCACACCAGCAAGGTCTTGCCTAATCTTGGCCCACAGATCTAGGCAGTTCCTAGCACATTCCTATGGTCCCTGGTGTACCTGCAGCACACTGAGGTATCAGAAAGGTACCAAAGGCAGCAGAAAGCCTATGAAAACTTGGGCACTGCTGTAGGACCAGCTCCTATAGATTCCTGGTGCCAAAGATGGATCATTGGCCCCATCTGTCACAGCAATTCCTACTGGGTTGACAGAAGCACTATTGGCAATTTTTTCCCCCACAGAGCTGTATTTCTTAGTCCTAGAACTCCTGCTCTCCTATTATTGCAAATATGTACACTCAGGTTTGGAGGGGAAAAGAGTTGGACAACCAACATCTTCTTACCTTAAGTTTTCCTTGAGCTTGATATTCTTCAGTTTCAACTTCTCTAGATTAAACAAGTTTGCAAACCTCTTTGGTTTTGCTGTTCTGTCCAAAAGAGAAGCAGGTTTTAAATTCAAGAAGCTGAATATGTGAGAGCTGCAATATTTGTAGCTCCAGAGATCATGAAGCAGATAAAGGAAATTCAGCAGAATTTATACCTCAGGTCAGCAGCAGCCTTTAAGCCTTATCAGCACCATGCAGATGAGCAATGGATTCAATGGGATAGGCATCCACATAGCAAAGGTGCTAAATTACCAAGTCCAAGCTCAAAACTTTGCTTGGCTTTAAACATTTCTGGGTTAGCTGAAGTTGTCCTCCTCTGACCCAACAACTACAGAACTATCCAGGTTTATGTGGAGTAAAAATTCCAGGCAAAAGAGGTAAAAACCACCCCAGAATCATGCAGTGCACCTTAAAGGAGGACATCTGACTGTGCCACCTTTCATCTCTCAGTACACCCCTGAGAAGGGCATTCTACTCCATGTGCTCCTCTCTGAAGCTTATGGGATGTTGCAAAGCTACACCAGTATTTTCTAATAAAATCATAGAATTTTCAAGGTTGGAAGGGACCTTTAAGATTGTCGACTTCCAATCTTAAAGGTCCCTTCCAACCCTGAAAACTACAACCAAGATTCTCTATGGGGGACATTACCTGTGTGCAAGTGCTAGTGAAAATACTTTATGTGGATCAGCACACCTAATCCTGCACATGGGATCAATAGAAAAATGACATAAAGACTGGGTTGGGGATTAAGACACTGACCTCTGAACCACATGAGTTTGGTCTCAATCCTTGCTTTTCCAGGCAATTCCCTCCCAAACCCAACAAGATGCACTTAGCAACAGAGTTTAGTTTCTGCTGCTCTTCAGTAGCCATGAAAAAGAGGCAGGGTTAAGCTTCCTGGGGACATGCATGGATGGTCCAGGAACCAGATTCAGACTCCACCACTTTACCACCCAGCCAGAGAAGTTTGTGCACCTCCACCACACAACCCCCACTGACAATTTGCAGAGAAATGACATTTTGGCCTTATATTAACTGCCCAGTCACCTCCAGGGTTTCAAATTTCCCATTCCTTTTTTCCCACCCTGACACACAGAGAGACATAAGTGAGGTTTGAATGCAGATGCAAGCCAGCCCCCGTCTCACATCCATAAGAGAAAAGCAGATGTACACCAACACCTTCTTATTCCTCCCACATTGGTCCTTAAAAGAGAGGCCCCAGATGCACTCAAAGAAACTGTGTGCAGCATCCCCAGCCCATGTGAAGTCCCCAGTTCTTACAAAAGGATGCAGGAAATCTTTTAGTGGGTGAGGGTAGGGAACCATGCAGAGCTAAGAAGGAAAACCAAAACTAACTTCACATTTCACCTCTTAATCCATTTGGGAAGCTCAGGCAACGTATAAACCTGAGGCTGCAAAGCTCATTGCTTTTCTAACCCACACTTTGTGGAAGCAAATATCTTGAGAAACCATGTGAAAAAGTGCAGGTTGCAAGTTAGCTCCAGCATGTCAGCTGCAGGCATTAGCTCACACCTTGGCCCCTTTTCAGCTTTTCAACCTTCTGTGATCCGAAATGTGAATGTTTTGTCCCTTTTCTGTGGGAACAATGCCCCCATTTGTCCCTAGAGCATAACCTTTTTGGCACACACACAAAAAAGGTGCCATTTCTCAGCTACAGCTGATCAAGGCTTTTGAGCAAGGGCAGCAAGCCTGTCCTGGGTGGTTTATGCCAGGAGGGATCTGTATGGGGAGAACTTCCAAGGGATGGAGAGTGTTACAAGCTCTAATAGGAAGGCCTCACTGCTCAAGGATTTAATTTGAGTAACTCTTTTTTCTCCTTAAGTACTTAAGTGGTAGGAAGAGGGGGAAGAAACCCACCCATACAACAACTTTTCTGCAGCTGCATTAGAAAAAAAAAGGCTTCCAGCCAGTACCTGGCATGGCAGATCAAGTGTTTCAAAATGCAGGCTAAGAAATTGCAACTTACTCCACTTTTGCAGGTTTATCACTCCCAATCTCAACATCTTCATAAATTTCTTCATAGCTGTTTCCTGAAACTTGAAACCAAGGCATGCCATTATCACAAACCATGGTCACTAGTGATGAGCTGAGGTTTGCTGGACAAATTGCACCCAAGCCATTACATTTCACTCCTACAGAGGTTTCAAGGTTGCTCAAATGAATTCCATGCTAGACATGTGTATTGCTCCCCACTGGTTTTAATGGGAATTTAGAGCAACCAGATCAGAAGGAGACACCATAGAGGTTGAAAATTTAATGAAGCTATTCACAAGATCCCCCAGGAACCAACCCAAATTAAAAGCATCTCCTAGTTGAACTTGCCCACGTGCTGCACTTACTGGTGGCTGAAGCAGATGGACTTGAGGCATCTGATGTTTGGCTGCTAAAAGACAGAAATACAATATGGGGATGTGCTGCAGCACAGTTTTTAAAAGACATTTCATAGATAAACCTATTGTGAAGCACCCAGGTCCATACTCACAGTCTATCCTGGATTTTCTCAACATCATCATATATCTCCTCTGGTGCAGGCAGGAGCTGCCAAGTGTTTTGGTTCAAGGTTGTTCCTTCCACTATTGGCTTTGAAGTACCAACATACATGTAGTGCACTGGAAATGAGAGAGGATCCCTGGTTTAGAAGCTTTTCTCAGGAACTTCTCTCAGGGCAAGGAAAACTGCTGAGGGTAACAGTTGGTGCCACAACAAATAAGAGCTTACAGACCATATTTTCTGTTCTGGGAGACATGGGAAGTCTCTGCTCCAAGCCACTTTGAGAAAGAAGAGTATTTACATTTAAAACTTCTTAAGTTTTTGAAATATTTTAGGCTTAAAAAGATTAAAACATCCATCAATATTCCCAGCTGTGGAAGCTCTGACCCAAATGCTCCTCACCAGAAAACATCAAGAGACTGCTCATGGATGTTCACAGAAGTGATTGAAGGGAGGGCTAAGCATGGTTAGTGGAGATGCTGAGGTCCAAATAATGGACCAGTCCCTTCACAGTCCTCCTGTCAATCAACATCTTGGAAAGAAGACAAGGAGGGAGAGTATTCCAGAGATGTATTCCACCAGGGGCTGGAATAGAGCAGTAGAGTTGCACCTTACGAGGCTAGAAAAAGTTTATTCCTGGAAGACTCTGCTAAGTAGCAATATTATATCCTTAAAAATGATTGAAGAGAGAGTTGGAGTAATGCAGAAATGCAGCCACACAAGTAGAAGCAGATAGTGTTTCCAAAAGAAAAGAGGTGCATGCAGTAGGTCTCACCAGAAACAAGCACCACCACAATACGGTCAGTTAATGGTCAACATTCCTGTAAAATATTCAAACACCATGAAGAAGAAAAGGAGGGGTGGGAACCAAACAATTCTCTGAATCAGCTTCTCTGATGAAGCAAAAGCAGGAGGCTCACCATGGGTACTTCCAAAAAAAAAAAAAAAAGAAAAAAAAAAAAGAAATCCCAACAGAAATTACCTTCAGCTGTTCAAAGGTCAAGCAAACCAGGAAGGATTCTTACAAAAACAGGCAGCAAGCAAACCAGAAAATGATTATGAAGTTAATGAGAATTTTTTTTTTTTTAAAACATAAAACAAATGAGGAACACACCAATAACAACAACCACAGCCAGTTGACACTTTCTCCTGATCACTCTAAATCTGCCCACAGAGCCCTGCAAAGTGACTTTTCTCCTTTTCACTTCTGAAATCCTGCCATGTCACACTACCAGCTTGCAGAGGTGGGAGCAAACCTTTGCAAAACAGAGCCCTGCTTATAGCTGGAGTTGCAAAATAGTGTTTGCAGAGGAGACACAACAGGGTTTTATTGTGTGGCGAAGGTGTGCATCACCAGCTCCAAACCCTGTCTCAGGACATGGTGACAGAAAAAGCCCCAAGTCAGCAAAATGCTAACTGGAACTAATAAGAAGATGGAGCAAGAAGCCATCATCCATCTTAATAAGGGACAGGGAGAGACTTAAGGCTTTCATCCTGCTCACATGTGTTTCTACCACAAACCTCAGCCAAACCCTTTTCTGAGACTCAATAAATTATGAGGAGCAGAGGAGATGGATTTCAGCTCCCTCGGATAAGGGCGATCTGCTAGAAAAACAAACACCTCAGTTTGAGTTATGCAGCTGGTTAACCAACTTAGGAAGCTATTTGCAAAGCCAAAATAAATGATTCAGACCAGAATACAAATGTGCATGCAACCTTTTGCCCCGGTTTAACTAAACTGGTTCAAGAGTTGCAGCCAAATTTAACATCATTTCCCATATGGAAGAGACATTTGAGCAACAGATGGGACTGAGGATTGAAGAAACACTCAAGAACCTAAGGCAATACTCACATTGCTCCACTCCATCCTTTGCCAGCCCTTGTGGGGCAGGATGCTTTGCAGTCTGGGTACTGGTCACATCCTGCTCCAGTTGTGGCACCTTCATCCCAGCTCTCCCATCTTCCTTGGTTTGGCTACTGGGAGACACAGATTCATTTCCACCTGGCTGAGGTCAGACATTTGGTTTGGTCAATGAAGAAACAGCTTCTGATATAAAGTAACATAACTTGTATATAGACAACTCTAACAAGAGAAGTTATCTTGCTGGGGACTTAAGTTCCATGCCCTTTTCCATCAGGGATTTCTGATGGACATGGGTGTTGCTTGGCAGCACTATCTGCCTTTTAGGAGTAGCAGCTGAGGGACAGTAAGGAAAAAGAGAGAAGGCAGAAAAAAAATTCAGGTGATTAAAGACTCAAATATTCAGCTTTTTCCTGAAAAGAGGGAGGATAGAAGAAGAGACTTCCTACAGTTACTATTAAAAGTAGGCTCAAGGATACAATACCCTGAAAATTTTCTTTGCTTCCTTCTTCTCTCCTTCAACACTTGTTTTTTCCTCTTTTTCTTCTATTATAGCTCTTCCAAGACTGAAAATATAAGAAATTTCAGAAATGAAAGAGATCTCTGAACAGAAGTACTTTAGCAAGGTCACAGACACACAGCTTGCTTTATGACTGTCCCCAAATAAGCAGCTCATTTTCCCTCTGGATGAGGTAGATGCCAAAAAAACCACCAATACTCAAAGCAGGGGCAAATCCTAATCTAAAGGCCACTTGTTATTTAGGGAATAGCAATCACTCTTAGTAAAGAGACAAACTAAGATGATTGGTTCCTAGTGGCAGGAATGGACAAGCAAGATCCAGTTCCCTGAGGTGGTACCTGTCTCACAAGACTTTCCTTTTACCATATTATATTGCAATTTAGGGAAGATACAGCAACAGGAGGCAAAACTTGATACCTTTTTTCCCAGCATCACAGCATTTCCCACTAAAGTGCCTCTCCTCACCCCCTTTTTATCACATGATTCCTCAGTCCCCATGGAAAAGAGTCTTCTGCCAGTGACAGCAATTAAACACCACAAGGAGTTTCAAATGTGACATTTATAGGGTGAAATTCAGTGTGGACTTTACCTTACTGCACAGTTTGGGACCTGGAACTGGGTGTCTCATTTTGAAAGCTTCATAACTCTCCCTTCATATATTGAAAGAGTTCAGCTTTTGGTAGGAAAAGTCAATGTATTTCCTTGTGTGCCAGAGGAGAGAAGAAAATCTCCCCTCCAGATATCCTTTAGAATGGAAACACTCCTAGAGGCCATGAATGCTGACACAGAAGTGCATCATCATCTACATTGCCCTGGTCACAAAATATATGAGATTTCTTCCTATTTACTGTGTGTTACAATATTCTAACCCTAACCTGGATTAGTTGTGTGGTTAGAAGAAGCTTGAGAGAAAGTAAAGGAAATTACCTGGATTTGGCAAAGAGACAACTCTTCTGTTTCTAGAATAAAGAAGAGGAAAACCTTCAGCCACTGTGGTTTTTTTCAGCAGGCAAGCTTTTAGACAAGGCCTCAACTGTCATCTAGCATTTAAAGAGATATTTCTTTCAAAAGCCCACAAGCATTTTACATTTGGAATAGTCATCAGGAAAGGATATTTCCTCTTCTTTGTAGGACAGAGGATACACGTATTGACAAACGATATAGGGATAATGTAACAGTGCAGGGGATAAGGGCAATGAAGCTACTGGTCACAATAAAATCAATTACAGGCTAGAGAGTTTATGGAAGAGGATTTTTTTTTTTTAAATTAAATAAAGATTTTCCAACCTACCATAAAATAAGACTACAGCCAAGTCAGAGAATCTCTCTGCGAACCATGCACAGAGAAGTGCATTTGGAATCCTCTGTTATTTCCTGGACCATTGGATTGCTTTGTGAGTCAGGGCTTGAAAGTGGAGTTTGATGGTTCTCAAAGAATAGCTTCCTCTCTTTAAGCAGAGCCAGAACTGCTTACTCCTGGCAGGAGGTAATGTGTCCTCTCAGCCCAATTCCCCTCTATCAGCTTGGCCAAGCTTCCCAATGTGTCTTCTCCAGGGACCAATTCCTGCCCTGTGCAATGCTCTATCCTGCCATCCCTGAAGGTTATCTCCACTGCCAAGGGGAACTTCTACCCCTTTTCCACCCAAGGTGAGTGGAAAAAAGGTCAAGCTGTAGTTTGCAGTAGAAATATCCCAGCAGCAGGGGATGAAAGCCCATCCAGCCATGCCTACAACAATCGCCCTCACCTCCGAGCCAAAACTCAAAGCAAGATGCCATGCCAAGGAACCTGGCTCAAGTTTTGCTTTTATGCCTTCACAGAGGGATTACCAGCACCAGCTTGCCTCCAGCAGGAACTTCCAAAACAATTTAGTGGATTTTTTCCTCCAAGAATTCATGATCTTAATATCAGTGGTTGACACTTACTTGGTCAACTACCAATGTCCAGATGGTGTTACCACTCCCTTACATGTTTGCAGCAGAAGGCAAGGGAACTGATTCTCTCCCCTAGTGTGTTTGGAAACCTCATTAGTCTTCATGTTCCCTCTGCAATTTCTTACTTATTTTTTGAGAGTCTTCACACACAACACACATAAAGAAATATTTGTCAGATAAGAAACACAGATACTAGAATTTTCTAAGATAGGAATGCACGTTATGGATGATAGAATCAAGTCTGAAAGAGCAAAACTGTGATGAGACTTACCTCGTGCTCTTCAGGCTTTGCCTTAGAAACTAGAAAAGATAATTGTGAATACATATTACTTTTTAGTCCACATTAAAGTCACTTCAAGCAGCAATATCCAGCTTGCTCAGCATCCAGGCCTGCATTCACCATGGTACATTCACTGCGTCCTACTGACCAGGACTTCTGCATTTGCTGTTTAGGTCTGTCTGACATTCAGAGGACTACAGAAAGTCTTCATGCCCCTAAAAGGCCAACCCAAGAGGGCTGTGACAGGTCCCCCCATGGCTGCTGCTTGGCTCCAGTCCCAATGGGAGAGCAAACCAATGCAGAAGGCAGAAACTAACCTCCCAAAAAAGAGAAAGCTTTGAAAATTGTAAAAGCAGAGCACTGACAACTCATGGAGAAAATTATACTGGGCAGAAGTAGTGGTGGAGATGGAAAAGCTCTGTACCCATCTATCCCCAGGAAGATGCTGAGGTTTGCCTCACTGTTTTCTTTTCTTGCTCTTCTACATATGCAGCATCTCATGACTTTTCCTTACTGCAGATTCACTGCAAGCACCACCTTGCCACCTTCTTTTTGGTCTGTTCTCCAAAATCCTCATGCACTTATTTCCTTTTTTACAGGCTCTGTCCCTGTCAGCATGTAATTCACCCTGCAAAGTACCTTCAATGACACTCAAGGTTGTCGTGTCCCCAGACTGATTCAGGTACATTAGGGTTTCTTCATAATTATGCTGCTCTTCAAGTTGAGCACTGAGAAGATGAAAGAAAAAAGAGATATTTTTTTTTCCCTTCAATCTTTTAGAAGCCTGAAAGAAAAATATTCATCTTAAGGACAAGGAATTCAAGTGCTTTGATACTCAGCATATAAGAAAGAAAAGTGAAATAGGTAATCCTCGGAGGGAGAGGAGACCTGTGCCCAACTCCACACTCCCACTGTTTTTTCTTTTGGGAGGTCAGGCTGTCTTTATAGGGCTCAAAGCACATCAGGGGACTTCATACCAGGATTATGGTCTCCTGCCTACAGCCATCCCTCAAGTAGAAACAGAACAAAAAAACACAGGGAAGTCAGAGTGCAGCATTTTTTTCAAACCTACTGCAGCTACTTTATAATTAATAACGAGTTGCAGCATTTGGAAGGCCTTTTCTTACCTGAGAAAACAGGAAGGGCAAAACAGAGATATCAGAGGGTTCTGCTCCTGAGCTTATCAAGACACCCACTCCATGGTGACACAGCAAGTGACACATGCCAGCACAGGGAAAGGCAAAGCTGCTCAGCTCCAGCACCACACAGCCTCAAATATTGGGCTCCCCACCACCTCATTCTCCTTTTTGCTTCTGTCCTCCAGAAATTCAAATTAGCGTCTTTTGGGAATAGGTGCAGAGAGAAAACCAAGCTTGCTCAGATCCCTGAGGAAAAGCTTCCCCTCTGCCTAGGGCAGCAAAGGTTTCAGCAGCTGTAGATCATAGAGGGGAGAAGCAAATGCACAAGATGCAGCTTATAACACATACAGAGGACAGGGTAGGATGGTGAAAGAGAATCACAGAAGAATTATGTCAGGAACTTCCATATTTTAACATTAAGGCTGCAATAAACCTCAGGGAGGGTTTGGCTTTCTGTGAATCACCCTATTGTCACAACCCAGCTTCAACAAAGATGAAGTAGGTGTTGCAAACTAGAGGGGAGGAACAAGAAACTCATGCTGCCTTTTAACAGGGCTGAGATCAGAGGAAGAAACAACACCTAAATTCAAGCAAAGAAGCTTGTGCTAATACTGAAGGCTGCCCCAGCCTCATGCTCTTCCTTGCAGCTCCCCAGCTCTGGAGGTGGTGACAGCTGGCTTGCTGGTCCCACAGCATCACCATAAAATCATAGGATGGCTCTGGCTGGAAGGGACCTTTAATGGTCACCTAGTCCAACCCTCCTGCAACGAACAGGGCAATCTTCAATTTTATGAAGATTCAATTAAAAAATCTTCGATTTTTTTTTATCAGGTTTCTCAGATGACCTTGAAGGCCACGTAGGTCCCACTGAAGGGGAGACACATCTATTCATGTAGCATTAACAAAGCAAGCAGGCATTTTGTTCCTGGTGCCACAACTCAAGAAAACCCCTGACCTTTCAGTTCCATAGCCCATCCCTTGGATGAAATAGCATCCTGGGAGCTGGATGCCAGACAGCAGCTTGTATACACCAAAGTGCTTCGTGGGACCTGAAATTCAGCTGGGCTGATAAATCCCTGCCTTGAAGAAGTGAAAGCAGAGTGTTTATCCCCAAACAAGGAATCAGAGCTCAAGATTAGTTGGCCCAAACATCTATATCACAGTCTCTGAGAGATCAGGCTCCATTACAGGTGAGGCTTCCAGGAGAGGAATTTCTGCCCTCCAAACTCCCCCCCCGATTCTGCTTTAGTGCTGGAGTCAATTTAATTCATTTCTGCACTTATCACATGGTTAATCTTTAACAAGTGACCTATTATGAAGACCATATCTCAAAAATTAGAGCAAGACAAGTATTAGAGCAATCTTGCTGCAGTGTATGAGTAGGACAGCTTCCTTGTGCAGCATGACAGCCTGGGAGCTGGTTATTCTTTGACCAGCTCTCTTCTAACAATTACAGATTAAAAGTTAAACAAAAGTCATGATATGAAAAGCACAACTTCTTATGTTGATAGCTGCAAGAGTTCATTGTTTGGGCACTGAAAGTATTTTAAGAATTCTTCTCTTTTTGCTTTGCTTCAGCCATTCTGTTTCCCAGCTGTATGCAGCTAAGACAAAACAGGTATATGAATATTTATCTCCACTTTTGCCACTCTTGGGGTACAGAACCAGGACCACTGTGGAACCACTCAGAGATATACCAGAATAAGTCAGGATCCCTTTGTATACAAGCCCAGTTGTACCTCTCTGCTCAAAGATTTTTGAGCCATTTCAGGCATTTGTGGTACCAGGAGCTGAACGGATCAGCTCATGTCCTCCAGTCAGTTTGAACACAATAAAAATCTCACTTCAGGACCTGGAGAGAGCTGAGGTTGTGGGGATGGGGTAGGGACAGAGGTGGCTGAACCCCACCTGGGCTGGCTGCACAAACATGCAGGAGGTTTTGTTCCTCTGCTTCTGGCAAAAAAAAAAAACAAAAAAAAACCAACCCAAAACCCAACACCTGCTGGTTACACCAGAGCTTTGTTTGAGCAACAGTTGTCTAAAGATTCTCTTTTCTAAACACACCAGGTTTGAGTACATGGAAAACAGGAAGGAAAAACATGTGATGGGCAGGTGCAACCAAAACCCCAGAAGAGTTTCCCTCCAATCAGCTAAACCAAACCTAGGGACACAAGGTAAGGCTCAAAGAGCCCAGGGGAGAAAATAGGGATGAAGCTTTCATGAAGGTCATCCCAGCTGGCTTTGAGTCCATGCAGCTTCCCATACCTGAAGGAAACGTACAGGAAGGCTGGAGAGGGATTTTCCATAAGTGTCCAGCGCTAGGACAAGGGGAAATGGTTTTAAACTGAAGGAGAATAGGTTTAGACTGGATCTTAGGAGGAAGTTCCTCAGAGGGTGGTGAGACTCTGGAACAAATTGCCCAGAGAAGCTGTGGATGGCTTCTCCCTGGATATGTTCAAAGCCAGGCTGGATGAGGCTTTGAGCAACCTGGTCGAGATGAAAGGGGTCCCTGCCTATGGGGTCAGAGTCAATGATCTCCAAGGTTCCTCCCAACCTAAGCCATTCTAGGATTCTACATTTCACACAATCCCAGAACCAGCAGCAAATCACTGCCTCTAAGAGCAGGATTTTCCCTCCAGGCTGCATGGGAATGGTTCAGCATCATGGGATGGGGACCCTCCCCTCACCTCTGAGCCCAAGGTTGCCTCTCCACTCACCTTTTGGGTGTCAAGTAATTCTCTTTGCCAGCATCTGCAGACCAAGAGAAAGAGGATTAGTGTTGGAAGGCAAGAGCAGGCTCTTGCAGAGCACAGGCTGCTGTCACAGGGAGGTGTGACAGGGACAGCCCTTCCTGGAGGCAGCAGGGTGCACACAAAGGGAGGCATGAAACTGGGGATGGGGCTGTGTTAATATCTCATTGTTTCATGTTTCCAGGCAACAACCTCAGGCTTTCTGGAGATCAATATTGAGAGAGCATGGTTTTGGTGACACATGAAGGTAACTAGCTTCCTCCACCAAATTAATATATTTTAAAAAGGTGAGGAGGTTAGAAAAAATGTCCCAGCGACTGCCTCTTTGTTTCCCTTATTCTTATCAAGGCCAGGGAAGAGCAATAAGCACTGGCAGACTAAAGCCAAAGGGTTAGCCAAGCCCTTCCTAAAAAAAGCAGCTCCCTTTGACTTTGGCAGTTGTGCCTAAAGATCTGGCTATAATTAAGTTTTCTTGCATCAAGAAAGAAACATTATTTAGCAGCTTAATGAGCGGTCCAGAATATTCTATTATGCAACATCAATAGGGTTTTATTATGGGAAACTGAACCTCTGCATTTCTTGATGATGGAACACTAAACCATGTTGCTCTTGGTTGTATTTGAAACAGAAGTGGGGGTGGGGGCTTGGTAGAGCAGTTTCTCCTGATTTAATTGTGCCTTCCCACAGTTGTGTGCTGCAGAGTCAAGGCATTTCCCATTGAAGCAGAGTGATAAAGATCAGCTCACCATGTACCCAGCTGCTGCTGCTGCTTTACAACCAGCTCCAAACCCCTGCAGCTGGGAGGAAAGGGGGTTTCTGCATGGGGGAGGACATCCCCCACAGACAGCCAGATCCCTTTTCCAGATTAAGTGCAAAAAAAAAAAAAAAAACAACAAAAAAACCCTCCAAAAAACCCAATAAAAAAATCAGCCTCTCTGAACTGTTGTGCTCTTTTTAGTGCTGGAGGATGTTAGAAACAAGGAACAATGTCTCAGTTCTGTACACTTGGAATCATAGCCTTATAGATGACAAAAAACCTTATTATTTTCTGCAGAAAGACTAGAAATCTCTTACTTGTTTTGTTTGCTCTTTGGGCAGAAGGCACAGCACTTTGGAAAGGACCAAGATCAAACTTTGGGGGTCTTGCTGGCTTCCCAGGGGGTGGACCCAGGGATTCAGCTGAAGGGAGAGGTTTAATTCTTGGTTGTTTGCTCCCAGGGCTCTCAGACCATTTTCCTGCTCTAGGCTTGCTGAAGGGAGGCTCTGATTCTGATCCAGAAAAACACAAGGATAAGCAGGAATTAGTCCTCATTTGAGAAAAAAAAAAAAAGTAGGATCATTAGTTGTTATACAGACATTTCTAACCACCCCTGTTTCCTCCCAATTTCAGCATCCTTATTACACAGCAGGGCTCTTGCCATAATACCAGAATGGAAAAGTAAATGGAAATGTCCATTTTTACAGATTTCTGCAGTAAACCATGTTGGGGCCTCAGCTCTTGACAGTTCCCTCCCTCCAGATTATAAAATACTAGTCTCATTTTCTCTACCTATAACATTTTAATCTGCCAGGATTTAGTGGCATAGCTGTTTTCCATACCCAGCCCAAGCAAGGTGGCTTTCCAGGGTAAGCAAAAAATTAATCTTTTCAGTGCCTGTCATTTAGCATGGCGTTAGGAAGGGGAACTTTGCAGCATTCAAATTTCCTAGTGCCAGTTTCTGCAAGAAATATTGCAAGGAGAATATGCTCTCCAAGCTCAAATTTCATCTTTTGCAAAGATGAAAGGATGCAGAGGGGGGAGTCAAGGTTTAAGCCATTTGAATTTGAACTCAATTGACTTTGCAGAAAAGCCAAGATTTTAGAGATCTGTGAGAACCAAACAGTGGGGCTCAATCACAATCACCTTGAAGTTGCAGGAGGGCAAAACACACCCAAACTAAAGATGCTTCTCTGTTCTCAACCTTCAGCCTACTCTTCAAAATTAGGGCAATTTCTTACAGTATATTAAAAAAGAGAGAACCCATCCCTTCCCCAAACTCAGCAGCAGTTTGTGGCCCATTCCTCATCTCCAGAACATCCAGGGAAGGCTGTGAACAATCCAAGGGGACAATCTGGCCTCTTGTTTCAGGGTCCCAACTCATAATAACTTTTCTATTCAGCTGCTATTTCCTGCACTTTCAGAGCACCTATATATGTATATACTTGTAAAATCACAGCTTTATGGACAAAAAAAATAATAATAAAAAAAGGTTTAGGTTACAAGGGATCTTAAAAGACCATCAAGTTCCAACCCTCCCCTCCCCTACATGGACAGGGATATGTCCCACTAGACCAGGGTGCTCCAAGCCCTATCCAGCCTGGCCTTGACCACTTGAAGGGATGGGGCAGCCACAGTTTCTCTGGGCAGCTTGGGCCAGTGTCTCACCACCTTAACAGGAAAGAATTTCTTTCTGATATCTAATCTAGATCTACCCTCTTTCAGCTTGAAAACTGTTCCCTCTTGTCCTACCACTACCTGTACTTGTGAGAAGTCCTTCTTATAGCTCCTTCAGCTAGGTGTGTATGTCTATGTATATATTATATATATATATATATATAGGATCATTGTGAAGTATATAGCCTACCATACCATTTTGGTGCTGAGGTTTCTCTGTTGGTGCACAATAACCCAGCTGACAGATTGCAGTTGCCACCAAGCTCTCAGCAGCAGCTTCAGCAGAGCCCTTGTGTCTTCTGGAAGCCTGGGGAAGAACTGGCCCACTGCCACATGGAGCATCCTGCTCCTGGCCATGCAAGTCCAGGATGGGCTCACTTCCAGATGGTTGCACCCCACTGCCACCTGATACATCTGGAGAACACTTCATCCTCTGCTCTGGACAAGGCTGCACATATATGTTTGCTGCCCTCTGGGTTGGGAGCTTTACACTTGCTTTCTCACCACAGGATGAAGTGTTTTCCCAGATCTGTAGGGCATGGTGGAAAGAATATGGGAGCAGAGGGTCCTCTGAAGGTGTCAGGGCTGGGCCATGCTGGTCAGTGGTATAGGATGGCAGAGGCTTCTCTGGACTCTTCTCAAGAGAACTCAGCCCTTTCTCCAAGCCCTCTTCATTGGGCCCATTTGGGTCCAGGTTACTCAGCTTGGCTCGAGGCCACCTCAAGGGGTTGCACTGGGTGAGAGCAGAAGCTTGGGCTTGTTCATCCTTGGATTTGAGTATTCTCTCTTCTCTCTTCCTCAGGGGCAGAGGACTGGAGACAGCATTCCCTCCAGAACCCAGCCTGGGAGAGGTTTTAGTGGGAGGCATCTTGGGTGGCTGCACCAGCTTGTTGGCCAAGTTGGAGTCATTTTGAAATTTTGCTCGGAGGGCTTTGAAATCAGTCACAGCTTCCTGGGAGGAGGAAATGAGAGCAGAAAACAGCTGCTGTTAGAGGTGGCAAAAGGCAATGGAGAGGACTGTGACTTTCAGAGAGAAAGAGGTCACAGACCCCACCCTGGTCACCAAGGATATGCAGAGCCTGGCAAAAGTTTAAAAGCAGGAGAGGAGAATTAGCTCATTCAAGGAACCCTCCACAGGCTCACAAATAATTTCTAATAAAGCCAACAGAGCTGTCAGGGCCAAAACGCAGGAGCAGAGCATGGAAATACAACCAAGCAGAGCCAGCAGAGATGGCTTGTGCTGCCCAAGTGATCCAGTGCTGGAGAACTTCCCTTAGGAGGACCTGGCAAACACCTCTGCTTCCCAGCTGAGATGCTCCAGCACTGCTTATGCACCTGCCAGGCAGGAAAGCTGCACTTTATTTTCAATACACAAGCAACAACCAGGAGAGAGGCCAGGGCTGCTCCCAGAGATCCCCACACTCCATCCCCTCTGTTAGAAAACCATGGGAAGAGAAGCACCAAACATCCCCCTTGGTGGGCTCCAAATGACCCCTGGGACAAAATATTTTGTGTTGGTTAGCTCAGAGTCCTCATCAGTCTTTGGATGCTTCTCCCTTTGGCATTTTTCCCAGCCCAGAAAGCAGAGGACAAAAGAACCAAACATGTAGCTTATGATGACAGGAAGAGCATCTCCTGGTCAGCATGATGAATATTGGCTAAGATGCTCAGTTCCTCTCCCATACAACTACCAGGCCCCAGGTTATATATGATTTTGAACAAAGAGAGCTAACCAGTGACAGTGCAGTCTAAAAAGGTGCTTAAAGAACATTTTGTTTCAAGCCTTGGTCCCCAGGAATCTCACTGCCCCATGCTGGAGAAAGGGGGGCACAATTTTTGCCTGCAATGCTATGGCTTACCTTCAGCCCTGAACTGAACTGGGGAGAAAATATGAAGAGAAAATTTACGAGCTATTTAAGTCCTTGAACTGCTCTATAACATTTTATATGCCATGATTACATTAGGTGCACTACTCCAGCAGTTTGGTTCACTGCAGAGAACTGTAAGGCTTCACAAGAACCTGTCTAATGAGGAAATTGGAAAAAATTATCTAGGACAGAACTTCGTTATTCTGAAAAAAGCCCCAGCCTTAAGTGTTAAGGCAGAACAGATGAATAGCACACTGAGGGTTTATTGCATTTAATTGCACGATTTATTAAACACTGACAATTTCTCTTGAATAACCCCTTTCACTGACTTTATTACTTTCACAGGGTAGTGCATGATGTAAAGAACCAACCCTTGGGGGAGAGGTTTGAATTGCTCCAATTATATTTCATATTAGTGATCAGCAGGGTGATGCTGTGTCAGCTGCCCAGACAGCCTAATCTAGTGGTGAGCTGATGGGGATGGGGGTTTTGAGAAGCATACAGAGGATGGATCAGGTTTTGGGAAAAAAAAAAATAAAAAAAAATTATCCCAGAGGTACCAAATCCTTCCAAGGATGACAGACAGGTAATCAAGATGTGAGATGCCCTAATGCAACTGCATCAGACTTTTGCATGTGCTGTAGCAATAGTTGGAGGAGTTCAGTGCTGTTTACCTCTCCTTACCCATTTTTCTTTAGTTCCTCATCAGTGCCCTCAGAGACAAGGAAAATAGAAAAGAAAAAAGAGACCTGCACGTCTCAATGTGCCACAGGAGAGGGGAATCCCACAAAACAGGTTTGGTCAGGCCTGTCCCTGGCACAGGCTGTGAGAGTCACTAGCTTGGCCACTACCATTAATTAAAGAGGGAGGGATATAAGCCTCTCTTTCCCCCCTCAAGTTATTATTCCTCTGGCTTTGAAATGTCAGCTTCAAATGACTTGCCTGCTTATCTGTGCTTAACACACCTGCATAGAATCATCAATGAGTTTGGGTTGGAAGGGACCTTAAAGATCCCCTCATTTCAACTCCCCTGCATGGGGGAAAGCAGCAACCCACTAGACCAGGTTGCTCCAAGCCCATCCAACCTGGCCTTCAACACTTCCAGGGATGGGGTAGCCACAGCTTCTCTGGGCAACCTGGGCCAGTGTCTCACCATCCTCAAGAATTTCTTCCTGGCATCTTATCTAAATCTTCCTTTCTGTTTGAAACCACCCCCCCTTGTCCTATCAACCTATGCCCTTGTAAAAAAAAATAAATCCCTCTGTGGCTTTCCTGTAGCCCCAGCCCACTGGGATATTCCCAGTGATGCCCTGGTGTGGGAAGGACACATAAGGACTGTTTCAAATCACAGATCCCTCCAAGTAAACTCTCTAGCTCAACCTGCACACCTTAAGATAGCTCAAGGAGATGCTCAACCTAAACACAGTGCAGCAGGACCCAGATGAAATCCCAGTCCCAGTTCCCCACCAGCCCAGGAAGGATTTAGCAGAGCAGGGAGAGGCTCTCCCCTGGAAATTACACCAGTTAACAACTGGGAAGAATACACTAATAAAGTCAAATCGTTGCCAAAATCTCACAATGTGTATTGCAGCTACATCTGGCCAAACAATTCACTGTGAATAATGCTACATTTGGCAAAAGCCCACACATGATGAGAGAGGGAAAGACTAAAAAGGAAATAAACTTCCACTGGACGGAAAGCTCTGAGCATTATGGAGTCAAGGGACAGCCAAACTTTCCATATTTTCTCCCTATAAATAAAAAGCTTTTCCAACATTATCATCCTAGGAAGCAGAATCAAGCTCAGGTTAAGCTTAGGACAATGATGCCTTTTAGAAAGGGCAGCAGCTGGAAGTTTGTTCTTGTACCAAGGAATAACCAAAAGGAATCCAAATTCTCATTATTTTCCTGCAGTTGCTTTTCTAAAATGAATTGACACCGGGAGAGAAAACCCCACTGACAACGTGACATGCAGGACAGCTGAGAGGAAAGTTTTCTGGGTTTCATCCTTTCTCTATCTTGGTTTCCACAGGAGTTCCCTTGGGTCAATGTTTAACCAGCTGGAAGCTGCCCTCTGCCCTGCACTGGAGAGGCTGGAGCTCAGCCCAGGCACCCTGGGCACACTGACAGAGAATGCTGAAGGTAGCAGCTACTCATTAACCCAGAAAAAAATTCTAATAATTAACTAACTAGATAAATAAAAACAGAAAAAAGAAACCCCCAATGCAAGCAAATAAATTAAATCGTTAAATTAAGAAGCAGCAACTGAAACTCAGAGAGAGGAAGGGAGAAACCAGGCACCAGGAGCCCTTCAAGCCTCTCTGCTTTGGGGCAGGGATTTGTCCCTTTGTGGTCCCCAGGCAGAGCAGAAGCAGCACTGAGAGCATGCCCCTAACCCCGAGGTTAAACTGCACTTGGTAGAGAGAGAACAAGCCCAAAGCTATAAATCAGCAGCAGAAAATCAAGCAGCAAACACTTCACCCACCCTGGGTGGGAGGTTAAAAGAGGGAAGGGGGGAAAGAGAGGACAGGGCAGTCCATGGCTGCACCCCAGCAGTTACCACATCCATCTCTTGGCTGCTCCACACCGGTTCCAAGCCCTTCAGCATCTCCCTGTGTCCTGCCTGCTTCCCTGCTCTGGCCCTCCCCTGTCCTGGCAAGCAGCCCAGCCAGGTGGGGCTGGCTGGGAACACACCTGGGGCTGCCCCTGGGGCGGGGAGAGCCTCACCTGGGCAGGGCTGAGCCTACCCAGCACCATCCTGCCTGGAGATGCTGCCTTCACCTGATTCAAGGCTTCCCCAAACCTCCAATATCAACAATCCTTACCTGGCAGGGGAGACACCATCATCAAGCAGGTGGTTTTCCCAGGGCAAGGCTCATCCCCTGCACTCCGAGTGTGCTGACCCCTGAAAAAAATTATTTTTTTATTTTTAAGGGTTGGACTTGATGATCTCTGAGGTCCCTTCCAACCCAGCCGATTCTATGCTTCAATTCTCTGATTCTACCTCGGAATGTTTTGGCCTCAGAAAGGGAAGAATGGGGTTTGCTTCTCTTCCTGAGGGGGACAACAGCACTTTTCTGGGGCCTGGGTGAGCCTGCAGCACTCAAGTCCATGTGCTGCCCATCTGTCTGGGGGTTCTCAGGTCTCTCCTGACACCAAAGTGAGGATATTAGAAAGAATTTCTTCACAGAGAGGGTGATCAGACATTGGAATGGGCTGCCCAGGGAAGTAGTGGATTCTCCATCCCTGGAGATATTTAAAAAGAGCCTGGATGTGGCACTCAGTGCCATGGGCTGGGAACCACAGGGGGAGTGGATCAAGGGTTGGACTTGATGAGCTCTGAGGTCCCTTCCAACCCAGCCAATTCTATGATTCTATGAAAACCCATCTGGTTCCAATCCCCATGCCATGGGCAGAGGCACCTCCTACTAAACCAGGTTGCTCCAAGCCCCATCTTTTCTTCATCTCTGGATAGCAGAGCCCAGCAAACCCATTTGTCCTCCCTGAAGCCCACACATATTCCCTGGACAAGCAGCTTTTCCCCTGGTGAGCTCTTTCAGAGTTCTAAAGACAGACCAGTTAATTTTGGGCATTCAAGAATTTCACCATAACTGGGTATTTATGCCCTGGAGAAGCCTGAAAGGATTTGCCCAAACTTGGATGCTGCAAAACCTATCTCCCATGAAAAGCAAAGCTGGTTAGCTTGGCAAGAATTTAACTGAGAGCCCAGGACTTTCTTTTTCTCTCCTTAGATGATCAAATACTATTTCATCCTTCTCTGTGGGAGGGCTTCATGTTTTCTTTGGAGCAGAGACATCTGTTAGGTGGTATTTGGAGGCAGCAGTTGATAGGGATTGGGTGGGTCAGTACTGGCTGGTTCTAGTCCCACGTAGCAGGTCATGGCACCTCTCACATCTATCATTCCCAAAGAACTGTCTGGAAAAGAAATCCTGAAGCAGTAGCAAGCCTTGAGGTTAGGGAACAGTAAAGTATACCTGTAATGGGTGGGATCTGGGGGCAAACTGTGTGTGTACATGCTGGTCTGAAGACATCCCAGACTTTTTGCTATCTATTTGAGGGTTGGGGCTTCATACCTGAAGTGTAGATGAACATTCCTGCTTTGTCCATGGGTGTCAGGGAAAGCCTTGCCCCAAACATCCTTACTTGAGAGGGGGGTTGATGCTCTCCCAGCCTAACCTGACCTTGCTTTCCACAGGCAAGCTTGATGAGACCTGAAAAAAAAACCAAACAAAAAAATTAGCAACAACAAAATAAAAAAAAAAAAAAAAAAAAAAAAAAAAAAAGGAGGAAAAAAAAAAAAGAGTCATCAGAGGCATTCCTTGAAGCCCAAGTCTCGTTCCTCCCCACATGAAAGCTCTGCTGCTATGTAGTGGTCTTGGAGAAGAAAGAGGAATCCCACAGAGTTGGGAGTCAGCAGGGAAGTCCCCCCAAGGCAGAGCCAGAGTCAGGATGGGCTGGAAATGAATGGTGGCTCTGTGTAAAGGTAGCTGAGGAGGATTTATGACCTGCCCAGGGGTATGAACCTGGGCCATGAATTAAAGCACTGTTGGAGAATCAGGAGATTGCGACTTCAGAGTTGCAGTCCTGTGAGAAAGGACAGGGCAGATTCCATAATATGTGCCCTAAAAAAAAAAAAAAATTAAAATAAAATCAAATTTTCTTTAAACTATGCATTTTCTGAATGCTATCCCTGGTGGAATCCCTCCTGCATCACCTCCCTTCAACAGCAGCCCCAGGGCTGCCATAGATCACACTGGGCTATAATAACAGCCTAGGGAGCATGGGATAGCTATGGGGATGTATAGGTCAAACACTGCAGAAGGTTCCAGACCTTTCTGGGGAATATCTGATAAGGAACTGGCACTGCTGTACATAAGTTTCCTTTTAATGGGCCACTTTTCCTTGGTATTTTTTTTTGCAATAATGCAATCAGTATCTTAGACAAATTCATCAGCCCCAGTGCTGCAAGTACAGCACTCAGCAAAACTTATTTTTCCTGCATTATTCTCTTCAGCTACTCAGTGACTGGTGGGGCTTGTCACATTTTAGAAGTATTTTCAGTGTTTTGGATTTCACAGAGGTGTTACTACAGACCAGACACAACCACAGATCTGGGAAATATGTTTTATTCCTAATTTTTCAGCCTTGGAGAAAGGGAGGCAGTGTGACTGCTGAAGATGAGGGAAGCTCTCAGACAACCCCGTCAGCTTTGGGTGAGAACCAGGTTTGGGTGCTGCACATGAGATAACTGGTGCTAATGTTAGTCCAGTGGCATAAGTGGGTTGGGAATGGCCTGACAAATTATTTTTCCTTGTCCCAGCTCCTGGGGGAAAGGAGATGGGGCACAGAGTGAGGGAAAAGGCTGCTCCTGGGTGCAAAATAGCAGGGTCCCTCCATCCAGAAAACAAAACAAAAAAACAAACAAAAAACATAGAATCCAGACAAAAATGGGCAAAAGCGGATAGCAGGGCACAAATTTGGGCTTTGGGGCAATTTCGGTGGAGTTTTTCTGCTTTATTCTGTCTCCCTTGGGGAGAGAGCAGGTACTGCATCCCCCGGCATCCCTGCCAGGAGATCTTACCCTGGCCTTCCAGCAGAGGGGGAGATAGGATCATTTGTTCCACCACCTCCTGTCCTCCCTGGCATTACTGGCCTCAACGAGGAATTTAAGAAAAAACACCGTTTTTGATCCTGGCATTGAAAATCTCACACTTATTTTCATCGCTTAGGACACAGTGGTGCTTAGGAGGAGCCCCTGTAAGGGGGCTTTTTTTTTTTTCCTTCAAAGTTTTAAGCTCAGCCCCATGGAAACCCTGCAGAGGTTAAGAAAATGAGCTGAAAATATTTGCACTGTCTCAGCTTTTTTAGCTGTCTGTGCTCCAAGGTTGCCTCTGCAGCCTGGCCCTGCTCTCCCAAACCCTTCTGTAGCAATAGGGACTGGAAAATTGCTTGTGTGTTTACAGAACCATGGAATCTTTTTGATTGGAAGAGACCTTTAAGATCAGCTGGTTCAATCATTCACCCAGCACTGTCAAGTCCAACAGTTTCAGGATGTTTACTCTGGTAGAAAGGTATCTTATCAGTTCAGTACTCATTCCAGAGCTCTGGACATCTTCTGGTCCTTGGGTGGACCTTTTCCACACCTCTCTGCAGTCACTTCAGTGGCTTCAGTAACTGGGAAGTGTTCCCAATGCTCATAAATGACCCAGAGCTTTGCTGGTCCTTACAAGGCACCATCTCAGTGTGAGCACTCAGCAGCTGGAGAATTTAAGCTGGGGATGAAGAAGAGCTGAACCTCAGGAATAAGGTCACCCCACTGAACTGGGGACAATAATCAGGGTGAGATAAAGCCTCCAGCATCCTTCCCCCGAGCCCTGCAGTGTTTATGGGAATGAGGTCTTCAATTCTGCAGAAACATCATCTAGAACAGAGCATCTGCTCAGCAGCATACACAGCAAACTCACTGCCTTGCGTTTTTTAATGCTTCTACTCATGTATTCCATTTGCTAAACAACATAAAACCACCTTTTAAATCTCAACCCATCCTCTTCAAGGTATCTTTGCAGGGATTTTGAGTTGGAAGTTCAGAAATTAAAACCTAGGTAACCAGCTTTGATCCCTTGGCAAAAAAGAAGTTATTTAACCAAACTCCTGTGCAGCAAAACCTCTCCATCAGTCTCAGAGAGGATGAGTTGAGAAAGCCCATGTGTGCTGTGAAAACATGTGTGAGATGATGAACTTTCCAAGGGCAGAACTCCAGTTGCTAGGCACAATTTCTTCATCTTGCCATATCTAACATCTCTATAACCTCTGTAAACTGCAACAATCTCTATTTTTTTTTTCTTTTTTTAACCCTACCTTACTCCTGGATGAAAGGCTGTTTGCTCTGCACTTTCTCCTGGGGAACAATGAGAGAACAAAGAGCACATGGCAGGTGTCAGTCACATTGACAGCAAGAAGCTTGAATACAACTTTGGGGGGTATAGCAAATAACATAGAATGAAACAGAAAAAGAATGTCACTCGATGCTCACAATTTTCAAGCCAGGAACAAAATCCAGATGTACACTGTACCATGAGTAATGCATTTCAAACTATTAAAAATTTAATAGTCATAAAAAATGATTTTTTCAAGCAACTGCATCGCCTGTAGTGAAAACCAGGTGAATATACTAGAAATAATAAAAACAAAACTAAACTACATAGAAAGAAAGTACAAATGCACACAGCTGGACAACAACAAAGTTATGTTAGCTCTTGTAATTTAACTTCACCCTGGAGCTAGGCTTGTGTAGGCAGCCACGTAACCAAGGTGCAGTTCAGTAACGATGGGTGCATTCTGCAAGCAGAAATTAAGTCCCTTCGTTCAAGGACATTTAAAGTGGAGATTTTTTAAAGTTGAGCAAAGTCCCGTGCTTACTACCAGAAAGGAAAAGTGAGTGCCCAAGTCTTTTTACACTGAGTTTATCTGCTCCTGATTTTAGATACTTCTGAGCTGTGAATGAGGAGTTACGTGTCTTCTAATGACAGGCTGGCTGTGAAGGGTTATTCAGCACTGAGGAAAAGAGCTTCGCTGTGGGAATGGTCCCAAAATGAGGATGCAAACTCTGACCCAGGGCTTTGCTGCTCAGCACCTCACCTGGCTTTCCATGCTCCTGAAGAGCCCCAAGACTTGAGTCCCTGGCTCATCATCCTGAAGGTGACTGCATCACTATGGGCTGCAAGCCGGAGGGGAGAGAGTTAATGCAGGTTTAGAGGCAAAGATCCAACACACATTTCAGACAAGTTCAATTCATAACATTATAAATGGAACCATAACTTCTATATGTATCACTTTTGGAACACAACACCTTTGAGAGAGGTTCTTTAATTTCACCTCTAACGTGGTGAGCCTCACTCGCCGCTTAAATCTCTCTCGCATGCCTTCTCCTCCAGACAGCCTCACCTATCAGTGAGAAATTGTTGTTGTGCCTGACTGCACAAACCAGCCCAGCCTTTTACCTGGGAGACTTGCCACAAATAACTTTCATTATATA
Source organism: Phaethornis superciliosus (assembly GCA_023637945.1). NCBI lineage: Eukaryota > Metazoa > Chordata > Aves > Apodiformes > Trochilidae > Phaethornis > Phaethornis superciliosus. The sequence goes on from JAJQWJ010000009.1 coordinate 26,333,684, forward strand.
TATGGTGTGTTTTCTGATGCTATCAGAAAAGAAAAGATAAAATACTTCGCCGGTCATGCTGAGATGCTGAGGAGGCACTTGTCTGTACAAAACAGCCCTTTGTATCACAGGATAGCAGGAATCTGGAAGAAGAGAGAGCCAGCAGACACCCAGGAAGGGTCCCACCATGGGGATATTCAGGTCCATCCCCACCAGACCTTTATAAGCACTGCTAAAATCTGTTTATGTCACTGTGAATTCACAGCAACAGGCAGAGAGGCTGTAATGCCTAACAGGGAGGTAACAACAGGGATCACCTCAGGCCAGTTTCAATCCTCTGCTTTTATCCCAGGCAAAAGCAATTTAGGTTTAATAGCATATTAAAAAAATAATAAAAATAAATAAATAACGAAATAAAACCCTTATTTGAGTAGTTCTTGTGGAGGTGAAGAAAGGAGAGAGACTTTCTGACCTCATGTGAAGTGCATTAGTAGGTAAGGGACTACATTAACAAGCTCTCGAAGGTCACAAAAAGGCAGTTTCCATTTCATTTCACTACAGAGTTTACCCATGTGCTACATTTCTTCATGTTTAGCAAAGACAAGCCCCAGGGTCACTCTGAACTTTAATTATATTAAAATACCATGGTAAGAGGTCCTTTTATTTTGGTAATTTACAATACTAGCTATTGAAATGAGCTTTGCAATTAATTTGGGAAATATACAAATTACACTTCTATCCCAGTCCTTTGTGGACAGAGGACAATTCACTGTCTGCTTACCAGCTGTAATAGTCCAAGACCAGATTTTCCTACAATAATTACACTTTCTCTTGAATTTATTGAGGTTCAAGCTTCCAGGTGCCTCTGGGAACACTTCATTTATGCATAAAGCATCTCATCCCACTTATAAAGAAGAAAAGCAGGAATATAGAGACTCTTACAGACTCTTGTTTGAACAGAAAAACCTCTATAGATCTCTCACTTTTTTTTTTTTTTTTTTTTTTTTTTTTTTAAATAGTATCTAGTGAAATTATAGATTTCTTGTGCATTTTTGTGCCTTCCCAGGAATGCTGTGGCAGAGAAATTTTACAGGCTATCTGCAAGCCTGAGGAAATAGGTATGGGCATCTTGAACTATAGCATGACCAAGTCTTTCTGATTTTTCTTTCTTCCAACACAGGAAAACTGAATATTCTCATCTTGTGACTATTACCATAATAACATCCAAGTGGCAACTCACACATCAGCTTTGGAGAGGGAACATTGTCTTATAGGAATGGGAAGAACTGGTATTTCCTTGATGTAACTGGAAGGTCTCTCTCAATACAATTTTACAATAATATTCAATTTACAATAATATTGAATTTGCTGTACTGGGAAGCTTTTCCCTGGTCACCAACCTGACACACCAAAATTAGAGTTAAGTCACTGTGGGATATAAAATTGGTTTCCTCCTCCTTCAAACGAAAAGGAGGGCAAGGAATGCATTGCTACAGTAAGACCTGATTGACTTTAACATGGGAACAGTTGTACAGTTTATTGTATTCCCTTGCTAGAACACCCAGAATTTGTTTCCAAAGGGGCAAAGGCCTCTGGGATGTGTCCTGATTCTCTGTGATTTGATCTGTGCTGTCGTCAATGATTTACTGCAGCGTTTTGGAACCCGGTGGGCTCCGTGCATCTCCTGGCAGTGCTTGTCCTACAGCATCCTGAAGCCTCAAGCTTTGGTTTGCAGCTAATCTATAGGAAACATTTACATATGGAAAAGCAATGTGGTGGCAGCTTTCTCCTCTGATTCTCTCTATATGCTCGCTGTCTTTAACTGCACGTCAGGCTACGGCAGGCGGGGAGCTCGAGGAATTGCCTTCCCAGAGGTAAGTCTGGCTGTCCCCCCAAAAACTTCACATGTAGAAATTAGGGGCAGGTTGGTCAGCTCAATCGTTTTGTCATGGCCACACTGTGCTCTCTGTGAAAAGCTACCAGGTTAAAAAAAAAAAATAAAATAAAAAATTGTCCAACGCCCAAGCTTGGCATCCTGATTCTTTCTTATATGAACTGTTTGCACATTGTGTTTTTCTTTGACAAGTGACTATTAAGCCTTCTTAAACTTCCTCACAAAAATTAACACACTAATTTTGGGCACTGGGAATGATCTCTCTATATGGGATGATTTACCAGTGAATGTTCCTCATATTCTTTTTCCTTATTATTATTCCATATTTGACAATGTTAACTTGTAACAAGTACATATTTATAATGCAATTTTCAACCCAGGCCAGATCTTCATACTTCTATTTTTTCCCCCTGAACAATATTATTAACCTATATGAGTGTTACTTCAGGTTTGAAGGAAGGGAATAAACAAAATACCTTTTTCTAAAGCTATAGTGTCGTGATGAAAAAGGCTGGATTTTTTTTCTACAACTATTAATTTCAAGCTTGTTCTAAAAGCAAATATGATTTAGAAGGATCACAAAAGGTATCAGTGATAATTGGAAAGTGGAAACAAGGAGAAGGAGGAAAGGAAAAAAAATGTTGTAGTGATACACTTAATTATGAAGGCTTATTCCAATAATCCCTTTTGAAAATGAACAAAGACAAGATTTTTGATGTTTGGTGAACTTATCAGACTAGGCAGAATAATTAAGAGGCAAACATAAAATCCAATCGAAGGTGAGCCAATCCAGTACTTTGTGAAGTGCCAAAGGATACAGCCCACAAATCCTCCTGTCAGAATGAAAAGGCATCAATCCATATGTGTCCTCCAGCTCCGTGTTCATCTGCAAGCTCCTGTGGTTTTCCTGGAGTCGTGGTGGCTTTTTATCTCACGTGATGATCTGCATCCACGGGCTCCCTGGCTGAGCTGTTACAGCTTTCATTTAGTAGTTTCTCTTCTTCAGCCCCTGATGAATCCCCAGTGTGCTCCATACCTCTGTTAATTATCAGTGTTTCCCTTTGGACTGCAGTCTCATAAGTAAAACAGACTGCTCATTAGTTAATCACCAAAATAATAATATTTTTTTGGCTCGGAACAACCCCTCAAAATGCTTCAGAGGCTGTGGCAAACACAGAATTGTTCTGACAGGCCACAGATTGCTCCTCAAGACAAAGGAACTTGTGATACAAATAAAGATTGTAGGAGCAGACACAGAACTAGAGATCCTAACAATGGAGCTGGGAGGCAAGATAAGTGATTTCTTGCTGTTGCATAATGATAGCCACTGGATGATCCAAAGGCCATAGCAATACACTACTCTTGCCATTTTCTGCTGTTATATTCATCCTGTAGGTTTTCCCCTCTTCTCAGGATTTACGTATTTCGTCTTAGATAGAATAAATGAACAAATTCCCACAGTCAGTGTTGCTTTGGACCTTGACTTCTCAGCACTGTTGGTGCAACCATTCTCATCACCCCACAAAGCCCATGGGAGTCAGATCCTGATTTTGTACTTGTCTGCAACAATGCTGATGATGAGTTCATAATTAAAAAAAAAAAAAATTAAACCAGGAGATTTCAGAACTGGCCCAAGGTGGTAAACATCACTATGAGTTTGTGATGTGTTTCTGAAAAGAAAGACAAAAAGAAAAAAGAAAACCCCTTCCTTAAAATCTGTCACTTCTTGACATTCCGTTCCATTTACCTGTGTGTTTGGTTTCATATCTCATGATGCACATCCCTTTTATTGCAATCTGCCTGTCGGGAAGGGCTAGCATCTCTTGGGAGAGCAGGAAACCCAAGACAAAATCCTCAGGTGCAGCCCCTGAGCAGTTCTGATGATGAACACCCGGATGGGACATCACAACTAGCACAGCTTCCCTCCTCCAAAACAGGTGCCTGGTGGAAGAACACACACACACACACACAGAATTTCTCCCCACTAGCCCCCAGCCCTCCTTAAAACAGCTTCAAAGACCTTAGACCCCTGTGTCTTCCCCTCCTTAGGAGAAGCAGCAGAGATGTTAATTCTCCAGCTCCTATCAACTGTCAGCTGAGCCAGTGGTCAGAATGGACTGATTGCTTTCCTTGCCAAGAGAAAAAAGTAAGACTCCACCATAATGTATTCATTTATCTTCAGATGTGTCTATGATGAGGATGTACACACATTAATAATATATATTATACATATTCATCATTCTGAAGCATCCAGTAAACTCATCCAAATATGATGGAGATGCTCCTGTGCTGGAGAGGCTCTTACTTACCCTGGTGTAAACTGGGGAATACTTTCCTTTAAAGCAGCAGAACAGCAAAATGCAAAATGAAAGGCAAATGGTGGAAGAATCAGGCCAGAATATCTGCCGAAGACTTTCTTCCTTTTCTATCTCAGATTTAATTAAGTATCCCCTGATTCTTAATGCAAATATTCCAATGAAAAGAAATTAAAAGCAGCCTTCATTCATCAGCTCCCGTTATCAATTTTTTATAACATTTCGCATATGTCTTCACAATTCAATAATTTATTTTCAAATATTTGACATAATTTTGCTTTCTACTGAGTTTATATCCCTCTTCTTATAATCTGTAAATTATTTTGCTTTCCTATTTTTGTTGGGTTTTTTTTTCCTCCCTTCCTAGTTTCAAGAGCAGCAATTCTCATTAATAATCCATCAGAAATGTGGCAGGATCAGTGCTGTAATTAGTGTCTGTGTCCATCTGAGCCTGTTCCATTCCAGGACAAAGCGTGCTTAATTGGAAAAATTCCACATCATTTCCAAGATATAAAATAGGGAAGAAACAGTAAAAAACAGTCATTCCAACCCCCTCCAAATTCACTTGTATGAACTCCGAGCAAATCTCCTGCTCTCCCACCTTCCTTCTGACTCTCCTCCATTTATCACAGGCAAAGCCTGGGGACAACGGAGAAAAATAACAACAGAGATAGAAGTGATAGTTGGAATTGCTTTATAGCCTGGGGAGGTGATGTCTCTGGGGGATCCACATGAAGTGGTGGTGGGGTTTTCTCTCCTGTGTGGTTTAGCACCGGTACCGGAGGCTGCTGCAGCCGGCGGGATTTGCCGGGCAACGATGTGTAGGGCACCTCTGGGACGAGCAAGCCTGTCGTGCTGAGACAACCTGCACCAGAACCTCCAGCTGTGGGAAGGATTTCCAGTGTCAGGAAACAGGTGAGTGAACTGGGCACCAGCTCCTGCCAAGGAGGTTGCAGTCCTGGCGATGATTTCAGTCTCCTGCCGCGGGCAGAGTTTTGCCAAAGCTGCCGGCCAGCAGGATGGTAAACCAGTGTGAGATAAAGGGGATTTCCCCATTATTTTTGTCCCTCTCAATTTTAGAGAAATCTATTCACGTTATGCTTAGATTTGGATAGAAAAGAAGGCTGCATGACAGAGAAAAGGTTAATTTTTTTAGTGGAACAAAGAGAGTAGCAATATTCTGCTCCAACGGGGGTTGCTACACCCTCACACTCTCCACCACAGGCACCACCGCTCCCACAAACACCACTTTCTCCCCCTGCAAGAGACCCAGTTCAATCAATAATCCAACTAGCAATCTGTTGGGGTGATTTATTTATTTTTAGCCATCCCCAGCTCTGAGGAGTGGGATATCATAAGGCTGTCTCAGAAAGTTTGACTAGCCTTGACAGATTTTTGGGTTTGCAAACAGCTCCGAACTCCCATCTTGAGCATTTAATGAAAATCCTGATTGAGATTCAGAAGCTCTGTGAGCAGCTCATCAGCTGGAGCAGTTCATCATCTTCCCCTTGAGAGAAAACTGTTGATTCCTGCCCTGAGGATCATGTCAAGTTTTTCTCCTCACCCCTCAAAAGCAAAAGCACTTCCAACGCCCGTCCTGCAAGCATCCATTCTTGAGTTATAATTATTGCAACAAACTTCCCCAAACCCTCCTGCAAAGAGAAGAGGAACAACTGCACTTTGACCAGATGGAGCTGACTGCCCTAAGCCAAGCAGAGAAGCTATTACTTCCTGTATATCCCTTCCAAAAGTATGATTATAGACAAAAAAATCAGGCCAGTGATTTTACCTCTCCTTCATTCCCATCCCACGGGAGCCTGAGGCTGCCTTGAACTCCTAAGTTTGGTCACTCCAGGTTGCAAAGGAAAAACCTTGCCCCAGGGAGTTGGGAAAAGCAAACACCTGATGGAAAAGCACTGTGTGTAACCTGGCGTGGCTTCTTGAGACCCTGAGATATGGATGGAAAACAACACAGTCAAAGCAAGCTGCCCAAAAAGGTTTTCTGGAGGGAGGATCAGCTGTTGCCTCTACCTGTGCATTTTAGGTCGCTGTATTAAACAGCATCTTGTGTGCAATGGAGAGCTGGACTGCAGAGATGGGTCTGATGAGGAGAACTGTGAGGATGAAGATATTGAAAGCTCTTGTGAACATCTCTTTCCAGTCCCAGGAGCTGAAAAAGCAGCCCAAGGGTAAGCAATTATCAATAACTGTTACTCCTGCTATCAAAACAGCATTTTTTTTTTTATATTGCTCTTCCTTAGTAACAGCAGTGTCCCATGAATTCACAGGGCACTGTACAAAACCCAAAAAAGAGCTACTGTCCCACCCCACCATGGGGAACAATGAGGAGGGTTCACCCCAGCTTTTGTTTCAAAGTCTGTCTCAGATTTGCCACCTGACCTTGGTCTCTCTCCACCATTCTGTACTTGTGAGTCTGCTCTGTTTACTCATGTAAAAATATGGCCAAGTTCTTTGAGTCCAGTTATCTCAAAACTTTCTCCAGTTGATAAAAGCAATATATTAAAGGTAACAGTAGACTTTGGAGATGCAGCATCCTGGTGGCTTTCATCTTTGAGGAGATTTAACTCCAGGATTTAGGCCTTTGAGGCACGGATTCAAGGCAGAGATCCTTAGTCCATATGAAAATGTGCAGAGTAAATACACACATCCATGAAACAGCCTTCCTGTATTCAGTTTCAAATTTTAGTTAGGTAATATTGGAAAAGACGTATCTAGAATGAGTTTAAAGACAAGCTGCTGTGATATTTTTTGTTTTGAATTTGATGGTTTAACCAAGATACTGCTTCTTTTCACTTAGGCTAAAAGATGAGAATATTATCACCCATTAGGTAACTTTCCCACCAGCTCCAGCCAACACTCTCTGAGGTCCATGAGACCAATGTCTTTCTGGCCCAGGGACCTAGTGCAACAAAAGTTTTTCAAGAACAGATATTAATTTTTACTGAGCACCCCATTTAATACTGCTCTCTGCTGTGTTTCTCCTGCAGCATTTACTGTCTTAGCCTTAAAGACCATTCCCTGGTGTGAGGAGCAATGCTGCTGTCTAGTTTGATTAATGCTTTTATTTGGAGCCACAGAATTAGAGGGAATATTAAGTAACAAGTGGATTTTCAGCAGCTGTGATGGAGCAGGAAGAAAGAGGAGTTAGGAAATAATAAGTAAGAGACTTGGCAAAGCACAGGCAGAGTGTGAGCCTTGGGAGGGTGCTGAACCCCCTGAGAAATGGGACCATTATTAAAAGGAAGGAGATGAGATAAAGACAGAAAACAATTACAGGGAATGCCAGAAAACACTCTGTGACAGTGGGATGCATGAGGCTGTGAGACACTTTTGGGGGACATGGAGGAATTCCAAGATGTCAGTAGTTTCCTAACTACTCGCTGGGATGGACTGGACAAGTTAACTGATTTCTTTCATCTCTAGTATATGAATCTGAACCAAAGACTTCCAAATAAAATGGTTGTTTGTTTCCTGTTAGTTTGGGGAAGAAGACAGCAAGGAGAGCAGACCCAAACCTTATATTTTAGGTGCTAACTCAACTTCAGAGACAGATAACACGTAGTGTCAAAGGGAAGAGAAACTGTGACAGAGACTGTCAGGGAAATAAAACAGGAGCTATGGCTAACTTCCTGAATGCTGTTTCTTTCCAAGATACAATATCCTAACACAAGAAGAGAGCCTCCATGTATATGATCCTAAGTTTTTTGGAGGCCACTGTGAGTATGTCTACAACGGCGAGTGGCGAGAGCTGAAGTACGATGTTGCCTGTGAACGCCTCTACTATGGAGATGATGAGAAGTACTTCAGAAAACCTTACAACTTCCACCTTTACCAGTTCCTAGTAAGTCAAATGGAGCAAGGATTTCCTAGCTAAAAGCCCTACTGCCTACAAAGATATCACGTGCATTTCATCACTGGCTATAGGTTGCCTGTCACATCACCCCTCTTGCTGTCCCCAAGACAACAGGAAAGCGATGATAAAAATGCTGTTTTATGGAACATCAAGGAACTAACTTTATCACCACTGCTTACTCTGGCCTAGTCAGAGCCAAGAGAAATGAGTTTTCTCCAAATTCTGCTGTTATTAATCTGTGAAACCTTCACAGGCCACTTGCCTCTCTAGGGATGAAGCTGGCCATGTGTAAGGTGGAAACAAGGCTAATGGTTCAAGCTTTGAAAGCATTTTAGGTCTGTGGCATGGCTACAAGGGATACAAATACAAAGTCTGACTGAGACAGAGATCCTGAAAGCCAGCACCAGGTATCACACCACCAATACTCTGGGTGGTGCTATCTGATGCTGGAAATTGAATCAATGTCTCTCACATCATAAGTGGGTGCCCTGGCCACACTGTTGAACACTGATTGTGCTTTTTGACATGAATTAATGAAGCACACATTATTCCAGGGGAATACTACAGCCACTGGCTCAGTGTAAATGACTGCCAGCAGGCAGGTCCCCCTGTGCCCACTTGTCACCAGTTTGAACCCAGGCAGACCCACCACATAGTCCACATTTTCTTCTCACCTTTATCTGCTATTACCATGGGAAGGACATGGCACAATGGCCAGGCACCAAAGGACACTTGAGTGTGACCCATATGCATCTTGACTTAGGAACTTCCACCCACCAGAGACTAGGAAGTCACTGACAATGGCATAAGATGGTTTTCTTTCAGTGCTGATGATTTAGCCAGCTTTTTATAGAGCTGGCAATTGTCACAGCCCAGATTCAGCAAGGCTGCTCAATTCCACATGCCAGCAAAGTAGAGCTGTCAAGGCAAAGGTCACTTCTCCAAATACAGGCAAAACAATGTTTGTTTTCTAGTGTAGCAAGTGGCTGGCTCACTGCTGTTGAACTTTTTTCCTAAATACTTTCATCCAGAAGCAGGCTGGAAAGAAAAAAAAAAAAATCACTCAGATTGTTAGGATTTGGCAGAGCTGTAAGGAACTGGAAGGATGGTTTTACAATGGGAAGTGTCAAATCAGGCTTCCTTGGTAGCCCTGCCTGTAATGATACTGCTTTGAGTGGCTAAACATAAACCTTTCCTTTGCCTGGAGATAGAGGAAGCAAAATGTGTGGCTTTATCCACATTTCTCACCTCTTTCCAAATGAAATGGCACATGAGTGAATTCTTCATTCCACATTCACTGAAGTCAGTGTTGGTGCTGTCAGGAGCACCACAGGCTTCAAGAAAGGCACCATCAGCTCCTTAAAGAAATAGAGATTAAAAATGAAGGGAAGTACCTGAAAAATTAATGTCTGCTCCTTTCACTTTAGGCTCACGCTGATTCTGGATTTACTTTCGAGTTTTATGATGATTCAAAGGATCTGCTCGATGCCCTTAAAAGTGATAAATCCAAAACAACAGGCATTACCATTGGAATTGGGCCAGCAAAATCAGATCTCCAGATAACCCTGGGCCTGACTTTATCGGGTGGCAAAGGAACTCTGAAGAATTTCACACAATATGCCACAAAGGTAAAAAAAAAAAAAATCAAAGAAAAAATAATCAGTGATGCATATGCTCCAGTCCTGTCATCTGCACGTCGCATGGTCTGGCTGTAACTTCTGGCACTTTATTCTCTCAATTGCATTTTTTTTAACACGTAGTAATTGTACCTTAATTTGTTCATGTAATTGCAAATGTATGATCGTTAGCAATCCTGTTTGTTGTTCTTATTATATTGCAGCAAACAGGGAGTGGGAATAAAATTGAATTATGCAGCACCACAACACATGTCTTCTCACCCCATCCTGTTTCACGGTGACATTAAGCACATAAATAAATAAAAAAATGCTTATAATGATGATGAGGGAGGAGGAAATACCAAGATGTTGATCAAAACCAATTGTCCTCAGGGAATAATCTCCGGTAGCAAATATATCTTGCTCAAATTAATACAAGCTGCTTTATGATTGGGAAATATGCTACCTTTTTATGGGAGGTTAAATACCACATTGAAAAAAAGAGTCCTCAATAATAGGGTGGCTTTCTCACCATGGGTTTACACCATGGACTAGCTTTGATGACCTCTTCCCAATTTAATAACAGGAATGTTGGCATTTCCCCCTTTTCCCCTGCCCTGTCTCCACTCCTCTTGTGTCTGCTGACAGAAAGCAATGAAGAAGAATTATTTTGGTGTTCTGAGTTGAATTGTCCTTAAAAGCTGTTGGAAAAAGGCACAGTATGGTATTTACTGTGCCCTTGTCTAGAATCACATGATGTTTGCAGCTCAGCAATGAGCAGTTACTGGAGGAATCATTTTAAGGGCTGTTCTGGTTGTTCTGAAGTCTTGTACTGGGCAATGGCCAATCTAGAAGAGGAGTCATGGATCTGGTGGGATATCCAGGAAATCCTGCCCCTGTCAGTACCTTCCTGGCTGGGATATCCCAAGCAAAAAGGAATAAACAGTATGGAAAGGAAACCAGTAAAAAAGCAATAGCAGAAACAGAGGACTTAGAGGGGGGAGTCATGTGGAAGCCAATTCTGATCCTATTTGTACATCAACATAAAACCCCCCAGAACATACAAACCCATGCTCTGTCCTCTACCTCATAAATTCTACAAAAAAAAAAATAAAAATTACCAGCCATATAATTTAAACCTGGGCTTGTTTTTGTGCCTTCAACATACACTGACAGGCTTTCTTCTGCAGACCTAAAAACTAGAAATAACTTTTTTCTGTTTTAAAACGCACATTGAGTGACACCTCCTTTTTTTTTTTTTTTTTTTTTTTGACTGAAGGAGGTTGGATTCATCAGAGTTGTGATGAAGGTGCAGACAGCCCGTTTCAAGATGAGAAGGGACAACATTGTTTTGGATGAAGATGTCTTGCTCTCCTTGCAGGAGCTTCCAGACACCTACAATTACGGCATGTACGCCAAATTCATCAATGACTATGGCACCCATTTCATGACATCTGGCACTATGGGAGGCACCTTTGAGTATATTCTTGTCATTAACAAGGAGGAAATGAGAAGAAAAGGTTAGAAATTGACAAGACATTCTCTGTTCAAAACTTTCTGCTCTAAACCAGGTATTTGCAACCTAGTGAGGGGACAGTCCACCAGGGTAATTCATCTGGAACCTGTGCATCTTTTTCTCCCTCTCTTTCAGCATCACTTGCTAGAGTGCTCTAAACTTCTCCTGTTTCTTCTAGTCCTTGTTCTGGCCACTCTCATGACAACTGAAGGACTACAAACTCCCTAAGAATAGAGGCAGGTAGCCCACTCATGTATTAGCCACTTCATAGTGAGGGCTTCAGTTTTCTGTAAATGGAAATAACTCATTGCACTTGGCACTATCTCTACCACTTTACTCTGGCTATTGTCAGCTCTGAAGACTTACAGACCTCTGTTATCTCCAGTTCTTAATAAATTAGAGTGTATGAGGCTGGAGAGCCATAACTCTAAATCTCAGTAACAGAAAATAACCACTGCAGGTGTCTAGAGTACAAGAAGAGCCATTATGGGTGAGCCAAAGCAGAACATTTTTTCTAATCGAAAACATAAGATGCAGAACAATAGTCTGGTACTTCAGTAAACTAATCAGACTGTCAGCTTTTGAAGAGGAGCTGACAATGCAAAAGATCCCACTTCCCCTCAGGACCATCCCTCTTCTCTCATGAGGTTAATGCTGCCTCGCCAACTCCAGGATGGACATTAAAGCAAAAGAAAATTGTGATCTTGGACAACAGTTGCAAATGATTGCAATTCTGTCCATTTCCATGGTTCTGCCCCAAATTCTGCCTCCAGTCTCAAATGGTTTGGTACCATCAGCACTAGGATAAACTGTGCACTCCATATGGAGTGTTAACCATGCCAATTTTTCCACAAGAAATTACCAATTGAGCAAACTTTTGTCAAGTTCCTGAGCTACTTATGATGCCTCTTTAAATCATTTATTAACTTCCAAGAGTGAGTGATATAGAAGTGAACAAAATCTTGGCAAGCAAGACTTCAGGAAGCAGACTGCCAATTCCAGAGGAAGAATGAAACAATTATTTTGCTTTATCTTGTGCTTGCTGTGTATATAAAGAGAAGAATTACTGCTAGGAGATGCCTTATCTTAGGAAAGAAGGATGTTGAAGTTCAGCAAAAGACAAAAAAGTGTCCCAGTGGAGATGCAATTTTCATTCAAATGAAGCAAGCTCCTGTAATTTTCATCTAATGCAAGATCTGTTATAAAGTCCATATTTTCCAAGTCAGCAAAACTCTATATCATGCCATGTAGACACAGAAGGACCCAGAAGACCCAGTGGCTGATATACCACTGTCTAAAAGCATCTAGTTAAAAAAAAAAAAAAAACAAACCTGTTTTTTCTAATGGTGATCCCAACCATGCTGGAAGGCTGTGTTTGCAAGAGGATTATCTGCCTCCCCTGAGGAATGCTCAGGATCAGGATCTAAGCACTCAAATCTTAAAATTAGAGCTTCAAAAGATGAGTCTGAAGTTCTGCAGCTACACCAACCACTGCATTCTGAGAGCCCACCAAGCCCAGGAAGCTTCAAGTTAAATTCTCTGGAAGACAAAACTTTTTTTTTTTGTTTTTTCTTTTTCTTTTTTTCTTTTTCTTTTGCTTATAGACCAGTGACTAAAGCACATGCCAAAGAAAAAGAGATGCCTATGTTGTGTCCTTAAATGAGAGACAGCTTGGGAGGTTTCTGAGCTTCCAGACATGCATGAGCTGGACTTTAGGCCTGTAGAAAAGCTGAATGTTGAAAATGAAGTTCCTTTCTGGGTTTAGATACCCAGGAACAGACCAAAACCCAGCAGTGCAGAGTTTAGGTCTGCAGCTTTGCTGCCAGATCCACTTCTAGCTTTCAGGCTGCAGCAGTTTGTATGGATGTGGTCACGAGTGAAATAAATATATATGTCAGAGCAAGGTCCCTTGTTGCTCTGGCATCAATATTTTTCATTACTTGTTTTAAAAATAGATTGTTATGGTTCTATTATTTAGCAGAAAACAGCATAATGTGTTCACCCATTACAAGAACATTTATGGGAGATGCATTATGCACCAAGTAAATTAGAAAGAGTCTTCATATATTCTGATTAATTCAAAATGTCGCCGTAAATCTTATCACTCGAGCACATTTAACTATCACAAATTATATCATATTTAAAAAAGCTATTGGGGTTCCTTTCCCCCCCCAGAGTGCCAATATTTTCTGTGACCACCTTTTTGCAGTGATAACCACTTTTCATTTATCAAGACCTGATCTTGCTGCAACCGATAGCAAATTGTATTGACAGCCCCTCACTGGACATAATTACTGACCAGGAGCCATGGTGAATCAATTAATCAGGGTGTTCCTCAAGTTTAATTTTATGGCACTCCAACACCAAGAGAAGCCATTTCTCACCTTGCTTTGGGTGAATGAACTTTACCCACTGTCTTTACAACTGTTGAATAGTTGAGCACAAGTAATTGAATGCTGCACGTTTAATCTTCCTCCAGGGCCCTGTTTTGCAATGGGATGTAATTCCCCACCACCAAAATCTTCAGCATGCCTCAGCTCCCCTCAGTTTGAACCTGGGATGTGTAGCCCTTTTCTCAGGATGCTGAGCATCTCTCTTGGTTGGGACCAAGCTGACAAGAAGATCCATGCCACGTGCAGCCCCAATGAGCTTTTCCTCCAGGGTGTGCTGAAGGGAGCAAAACCAGAGCAATGGGTGTTTTAGCAGTATTTTAAACTGGAGCAAGACAAGACACTGGCCCCCAGGGCTGGGCTGAGGCAGCTCAGCAGAAAACATTGGGTTCAATCTTTACACCATTAAGCCACGATGCACAAATCCCACTGTCCCCTGTGGGGTCCCTTTCAGCACTGGGGTATTGATCACCAGGATGCTTTGTAAAACATTTTAAGTTCCTCTGACAAACAGAGCAACATAAAAGCTACCTATTACTCACAATTCCCATATTTATGGCAATCAATGGATTTTTTTTTTTTTTTTAAACACTTAAGTGTGTACACAAAACCAGGCTGTGTGAAATATGCCCAGTGCTTACCTTGGTGAAACCATCTCATTAGTTCCTTTCTCCCCTCTGCAGTCACTTTGTGGGTCTCCAGCTCTGTATGTTCATGATGTGCATGGTGGTGCAGGCAGCAAGGCTGTAGCAGATTTCAGCAAACAAACCTGCAAGCTGCTTCTGAAGATGCTGCCTAAGCCATGGGTACCTGGGCAAGATCCTCAGTTTTGGAAAATTAGCAAGGATCTATCAATTTCAGCTGATGTTCCTAGATCTATCCTAAGTTATGAGTTAGGCTGTGAAAAAAAATAAACAAAAAACCCCCCACCAAACCAAACCCAACAGAAAAACATATGTTGATTTTTAAACAAATACACCAAACAAGAGGAAACATGCCTGAAGGCATTTATTAACATTTGATTTTTTTCTAATAATTTCTAAAGAAACAATTTTACATTTAAGACATTCACCTTCTCACCTATGATGTGATAAACCTCATATACCCTAATAAAAATATTGCCTTTTCTACTGCAAGACTCTGGCCAGAATAGCTCTTGACTTTGAAAAACAAGACATGCAAATAACTATTTTCTTAATTGATTGGAAAATAGACAGAACCAAAACCAAGGAGGAAAACAAACATCCCCCAGAGCAAGTCACTGATTTTACTGATTTCCTTCCTGTTTTGCAGGCATCAGTGCTGAAGAGATAAGTAGCTGTTTTGGCTTGTCCATTGGCCTTTCAGTCAGCGAGAGTTTTCTGGATTTGGGAGCCTCTGTGTCATCCTCTCACTGTGAAAAGAAAGGATTTCTGAAAACAGGTATGATACAGGCAGATGGCTGCTATGGCATCTGCCATCACCTGGGTGTTGAGATTCAAGTAGGGTCACACAAGGGTACCCAGAGAGGAGATCTGGTGCCAGCCTCAGGCATGGTGGGGGGACTGGTGACTTTAGGTCCAAGTCTCCAGAAGTAGTGATTGGTGTTAAGAGAATAGGAACCAGGGAATTAATTATCCAGCAGCAATATCTGGGTTAGAAACAGCGGAAATAAGAGCAGTGGGTGGCTTGGAGGGCTGCAGTCCCTACACCAGACAGGCATTGGTGACTGAGGCAATAGGGCAACTATTAAAAGAACTAAAAGCTGACTATGAAAAGTACTCAAAGGCGAGGAAGCCCCAGATTTGTAAATCACTTAACCAGCTATAGACAGCAAGGCCTACTGCCTACCTGCTAACTAGAAACAGAAGCTGGGGGCCTTGCAGGCTCCTCAGGTCTTACCAGCATTACCTTGTGATGCTCAGCTCAGCAGCCACCACCCTGGGACAAGGTGCAAGGGCTGGCATCAATTTCAGGAGGCAGCATCCCTGGTAGCCCCTTGGCCCAATCGATCTCCACTAAGCAGTTTCAAGTCTCTGGGTGGAAACAGCACCCACCTAACGGGGGGTATCCTTCACCTTTTCAGATGCTGAGAGCCACAGTGCTGTTGTGGAAGACATTATTTCCCGGATTAGAGGTGGAGATACCAGCTACAGCACCGGGCTCCTGAACAGTTGGGATGGCAAGATGTACCGGCACTGGGGAAGGTCATTAAAATATAATCCTGCTGTTATTGATTTTGAGGTAAGGCTTTTCTGCAGTTGAAGAAACTCCGCCACTTGAAGGAATGAAAGGGTAGTCGAGCAGATCATTACGTATTTTTATTGTGATCCCCATCACAGAACAAGATTAAATGTAACAGGCCACTGAGCTGGTAACCTCTTATTCATTTCACAATGGGGAGTACATCTCCCACCAACTGCATCCACAGGGAGACAGCCAAGGAGCTTAATGCTGGATTAGTGCAGAGTTAAGTTTTTGATGTGTCCCCAAACACCTTCTCAATGAATGGCTCTCCATGCTGCAGTCATTCATCCCCATTATTCTCCTTGATGCTGCCTGCCCTCCTCTACAAGCAGGGGACGGGGCTGGGGACAGAGACTTGTGCCCCCAGCAAAGACCCCCCCTTGCTTTTCACCTGCCTCAGGGACAGAGTAGACCCTATGCCCAAGCTCTGCAGACCACGGGGAGTATTGCTATGGGGACTTCCAGGAGATTTTGGGCTCCTGACTGCTTTCTTAGGTGGGTCCTGTCTCTCCCCATGCTCCACAAAGAAGCACCTTGGCCATAAAAAGGCAGCCAGTATCTCCTCCCTTTATTTTATTGGATGCCTCATACAATCCAATGGAGTAATCACTGAAGCATCCTACAGGTTTTCAGAGATGGGTGCAAGCAGAAGGGATGGAAAGGAAGGGAGAATCCAGGGCCAGGGATCAGAGTCATGAGGAGGTAGTGGCCACAAGTACCACATCTACCTCAGGATGCTTTGATGGCTGCTCTGCTCCAGGAGCACAGCCAGGGCTGTGGAAGGACTTTGGCTACAGCAGGGACATGCTGCTGTTCCCATCCCTCTCAGCTTCATTTGAAAGCACAGCCACTCCTGGCTCTGAAAAAGGAGAAGAGAAAGGAAAGTGGAATCAGGAACCATCTGCAAGGAATGAGGGAAGCTGCAGACCCTCCTGGGCAGCACCGTCTAGCGAGAGAAATCCCTGATAAATTAGAACTTTCAGATCCTGCTGAACATGTGCTGCAGGTTATTCACCTTTTTGCACAAGTTCCCAGCAATTTGGGGCAAAATCTACTGCAATTTTCCAGTAAACCATGCTTTGACCTCTCTGTTGGCTGCTTTGGAGCTCAACAATCTCTGTGCAACCAGAGCTGCTGATAAGTGCTCATGTCCACTTCAGCAGCTCTTATCAGCAGCTCCCTCTTGTTTGTTAAACCAAGCTTTGCAAGCTTGTGCAAATTTATCTAAGAGCTCTTCCCAAAGCTCAGCTGATCCCACAAATTGCTCTCACAGAGCCTTCTGCAATGAGATGATGTCCAGTTCTCTTCTGTGACCACTTTCCAACCATTCCCAGCCAGGACATGCAGCATTCACAGAGAAGCATGGGTGGACAAATACATTTATCAGTCCTTATATCAATCTTGGGATTTTAGCTTTGATATGCAATTGAATTTTTGTTACTAGGGTGTGGGGCTGAGCTGTTTTTGGGGAACCATTTTCTAAACACAGTTTGATTCCTAAAACACCTCCATGAGCCACTGGAAGGAATTCAGGAGGCTGAATGTCACCACCAGTGCACAAGCCCACAGCCCTTCAGCTCATCCCCCCATTTTTATAAAACAGCTTCAATAGAGAAGGGGAATTATAATTACAGTTGCCCACCTGAGTTATTTCTGCTGAATGATCTATAAGATCTATAAGAATTGTGGTTTGCTACTGGAAATAACAGGAGCACGTTATGTTCTTAATGCTGTAGGTAGTGCAATATTTTCTTCCTGCACAAAAGGGCAAAAACTAGGTAGGTAAAATTCTCCAGTTTACCTGATGGTTCACAATCTGGTTACCAGGCTTGCACTGACTTTTGAATTTTGCCACCCGCTGTCCAAAGCTCCTACTAAAACATTTTTGTTCAAAAAAGTCCAAAGTACACATAGATCTCCGAGACTGTGAAAAAAATAAGAAATCAGCCCCAAAAATGGGCTTACTGGGTTGTTTTAATTTATCATGTGAAGCCAGACTGAAACCCCAACACAGTTCAGAAAAGCCAATCCCACACAAACCTGTACAATGAGGAAGGAAGATTTTGGAGCAGTGGATTCTCACTGGAGCCCCCCAGTCATGGCAATGCCTTTGCACGACATACCTGGAGCTTCCAAGGAAGACAAACAAGTTTTTCCTCAGTCCTTGAGTCTCTCCAGCAATGTCTCAGCTCTCTGCCCAACTGGCAGCACCTCAGCTGATGCCCAACTGAAAATGTCTCCATGTTCTCCATCCCCACCCTACACAGTTGCAGCCCATCCACGAAATTCTCCGCAGAAGCGACCTTGGCGGCGTGGAAACCAAACGGGCAAACCTGAAACAAGCTTTGGATGAATACCTCCTGGAGTTCAATGCCTGTCGCTGCCAAGCATGCCAGAACAATGGGGAACCCATTTTGGTGGGAGAAATGTGTTTCTGCCAGTGTCGAACAGGCTATGGAGGCCCTGCCTGTGAGCAGACAAAGCGCCGAGGTGAGCCCCCGACGTGCACCCATAGCAGGGGAGGGCAAAAGGCAGCAAAGGGAGAGGGGGCAATGGTTTAAATGAGGGGTACTTAACTTGGAGAAGAGCAGATGGTAGAAAAACTTTTTCCTGGATGGTAGGAAAAAGTTCTTTACCATGAGGGCAGTGGAACAACGGCCTCATCCCTGGAGACGTTCAAGGTGACGCTTGACGAAGCTCTGAACAACCTGATCTAGCTGAGGGTGTTTGCTGCAGGGCGGTTGGACTGGATGACCTCTAGAGGTTCTTTCCAACCCAAATTATTCTATGAATCTATGACAGAGGTTTCCCCTCCACATGGTTCATCACTCATGATGGCTCTTTGCACCCATGCATCACTCATCTGTCGCTCCTGCGCGGGTTTTTGCTGCTACGCTATCTTAAGCAGCCCTGCAAGAGAATTAAATTAGCAGCTCAGGTGATTATTATAAATAAATTAGTGGAAATGAGGGTGTGTTTAATAGCTGGAGACTTACTGATGTGTTGCAAAAAGCTGAGCCGGGGCCCAGCAATAGCCCACAGGCAAAAACCCAGCTGGCAGGCAAGGGAGTGGGCTCTGCCTAGCTGCCATACTCAAGGGATGCAGCTCATTATGGGCTGATCTAAAAAAAAAAAAGTGTTTTTCTAAACTGTCAGGATTTTATTTATTTTTTCTTCATTACTATATATATTATCCTAAAAAATTAAACGGGTGGCCAAAAAAGGCAATCTTAGAACCTGCTCTTTGTTTTCAAAAAATATCACAGTTCTTTTGGGATATTTTTGTCCTGACTCGTGATAACAAGAAAAAACAAAAAATCCAGACCTTAGCACTTGAAGCTGGCAGAAAAATCCATCTTTAGAGCAGTTCCACCAGGCAGAGCTCCAGGTCTTCACCCATGTGCTGACAACTGGGGTCTCAGCATTGGAAAAACAAATCTGTGATAAGATAAGGAGTAAGAGCAAAGCTGGGCAGACAGTTTAGGAAGCTGGATTGGAAACATTGCTCCAGTGACTCAAAAGTGGACTTTAAAAAAATAATCTCAGGAGTCTGTGAGTTGTCTCCAAATCCAAGGAATCTACCTTAGATGAGGAGCAGGGAAAACTTAGGACCTGGCTCAGAGCAACCCACCAAACTAGCCAGACTCAGTGCTCCTTGCTTTTAGCAATAGTGTGAGCACACACGCTTCCAGCTCATGGGAAACAAAAGAAATTTTTAGTTTTACAATTTATTTAAGACCAAACCCAGTTTTTTTTTCCCCCTCTTTTTTTTTTTTTTTTTTAAAGAACAGTGTTATAGCAGATGGGAAACCCAGGTTTTCAGCAGCACTAAGAGCCCACACATCCATTTGTGCTGTCTGGATTAATAAAGTGCCCAAGCCAGGCATGAAGACCAGTTGAGTAAATAAAAAATGACAGTAAATGACAGCCATCAAGCACTCCCATCATTCAGGAGCACACCATAACCCATAGTATCGAACGCTCCTGATGACTCAGTCTGTATTGAAATGAAAAAGCCTTGAAATGATCCATCTCCAAAGGCATAGAGAGGTTTTTTGAAACAGCTCCATGACATTAGGAGGGTTTTGTCCCTCTGGTTTGCTCAGAGGTGGGAACATCAGTGCAGGGAGAGCTGTCAGTTGCCCTTTGGGAATGGAAAGCCAAACTGCAGCATTTCAAAGGAGCAGAGGAAAAAATGAGACAGGTATTGTCTGGAAAGGGTGATGCTGCATCATCTCATCTGGCTACAAATCACCTTGATCTCAAAAGCCACCCATGTGCTGGGTACAGCTGGGATGGACCAGGGAATCCTGCCTGCACCCAGAGCCAAAAATCCCAAACTGGTGCTGGCATTCAGGTTGGCAAATACCTTTCAGATCATCAAGTCCAACTGTTAACCCAACACTGCCATGGCCACCACTAAACCCTCAGCATCACATCTTACATGGCTTCTAAAGCCCTCCAGGGATGCTGACTCCACCACTGCCCTGGGAAGACGATGCCAGCACAACTCGCTCTCCCTCCCCTTTTCTGCCCAAAGTGTGCCACTGTGGTCACCACAGGCAGCACTTCAGTCCTGAATACTTTCATTTTTCCTGCTTAATTTTTTTTTTTTTATTATTTTTTTAATAAATAATCTACAGGTGGTGAGATTGATGGGCACTGGAGCTGCTGGTCACAGTGGGGTCCCTGCCAGGCGGGCACGGCGCTGCGCAGCCGGCAATGCAACAACCCAGCCCCACAGCATGGAGGGAAGCCCTGTGCTGGGAGGGACCAGCAGAGCAAAGCCTGCTGAGAGCCCCCCCCCATGGCACCACTCCCCACACCCCAGAGCAGTTTGGAAGCTACACTGGATGAGAAATACTCCGGGCACAATCCTGCAATGGAATTACGCTGGGGGGAAATAATCGCCAAACGTTGCACTTCTATATGGATGGAGACAGCAGTTTGGAATCACCTGAAAACCCAAAAACCAAAACTAAGCCACATCAATTCTTCCAGCTGACTGAAGGAACCCCTGTCCCTTCACTCTTGCACCACCAGAAGTGATGGAAGCCCTGGCACAATAGAGGAGACAGTGGAGAATCTCCAGAGGTGGCTGTGCTACTGAGTGGCCCTGGGGCTATAACGTGTCATGAAATAAAGTTACTAAAAATGTTTATGTAAGTGAGCTTGACTTGCTGAAATGTTTATATTTGCCTTTTGAAACCGCATTAAAAGCTTATGATCCTTGTATTTTTATTAAAATAAGTCCAACACCTTGGCCAGGGCTGGATTTCATAGAATCACAGAATGGTTTGGGTTGGAAAGGATCTTAAAGATCCTCTAGTTCCAACCCCCTCTGCATGGGCAGGGACATCTGCCACTACATCAGGTTGCTCAAGGCCCCATCCAACCTGGCCTTGAACAGAGCCAGGGAGTGGGCAACCTCAACCTCCTTGGGCTGTTCCAGTGTCTCATCACTCTCAAAAGAAAGAATTTTTTCCTAATGTCCAACCTAAATCTCCCCTCTTCAAGTTTTAAGCCATTTGCAGGAGAGCCATATGCTGCTCTGCATGGGAGGACACTTAAATCTGAAGATGTCAAAGCACCATTGTGAAACATGAATCCAAACTGACAAAGAATCTTCAATAAATAAATAAATGAAGCAATGAGAGAGAGGTTGGAACACAACCATTCAGCAGAGGATGGTCACACACAAGCCAAAGCTCCTCCTCTTTAAGATCAGTGATAAATTCACTATTAGCACTCAGGAGTTTCTACCTCCCAGGCTACCAGAGCCAGGGAAGATGCTAAGGGGCTGCTTGATTTAAGGGGCTTTTTTGAATGTAAGACATAAATCTCTGCACAAGACTCCACACAGTATTGAACTGTGTCCTGAGACCACAGCAAGAGCCTGCAGCTCCCTCTTCTTAATAAAGTGCCACAAAAACCTGGGGTGGAGGGAAAGAGAATGGCACTTCATTTTGCTGTGCTTTACATTACATGGAAAGAAAGGGGAAGGAGGGGGAAGCCCTGAGAAGGAATCAGGCATTATGAAAAGCAACAACAGCAACAAAACCTCAAAGCACAAAGGAGTACTTCTATGTACACTGAATGGATAGAAGGAGCAGAAAGGAATCATGGTTCAGTGAAAGGAATTGCTCAGCTATAGCTCTGGCTCTTGGAAAAGCTTGTTTTTCAACAGGGTGTCAGCAGTGATTTAGAGTCTGACACTCAGCTGATGTAAATCAGCATCACTCCTTTGCTGCTGCTGATTTATGCTACCTGAGGATCTGGCTCCATATTCACGTGTTTGCCAAAGGACCATGTTTTCACCCCTTTTTGCCTGAAAATGAAACTATATAGGGTCTTTTTGTGGAAGAAAGCAACAAACAATGTTGCCTTGAACACTGAGATGCGATTGCTCTGTGAAAAATCCCTGTGGTGAGTGGTGGAGCTGTGGCCTTTTGCCAACTTGGAATTTCCAGGTAAGGGTGATATTCACCCAGAGAGAAATTTGCTCCCAAAGGCTTGAATCTGATGCCTTCTGTGTTGGAAAAATGAAACAGCTCAAAGCACCCATATACCCCTAAGATTTCATCATCCCACAGGGATATGAAATGTAGGTTCAAAACAAGTTTTTCTACCAGTGATTTTCTTAGTGCTGTTTGGATTGAGCTGGAAGGTCAGGCAGAAGCTCTTCCACCCAGGACCAGCTTGGCTCACAGGCAATTCTTACCTTTACACGGACAAGAAAAGGTCAGAAAACAAATGGGTATAAAATAATCTTAGTTAGAAAGCCAAGTCTGCTCCTTTTGTGACCAGAGGGAAGAAATTAATGATCAGGAAGATCTAATGCCTTGGAGGCTGGGAAGGGATGTGGCCTGCAGGAAGGCAATTGGCAGGACAGATCACAGACTGGAAGGAAAAAGAAGAAATCCAAGTGATGCAAGAAACCACATGAGAAATACCACCACAAAGCACATATAAACGAGAGCAAAAAGTTAGGATTTGCCCATAGTTGTTCATTTTCCACTTGGTGCTGGAGCAGAGATGAAATCGAGGATATGAGTGGGGAGAGTTCATCACTCACCTTGAAGCCAGGGTGATGAAATCCAAACCCAAGGGTTCTCTTTTGAGGCCAAAGCAGCCCCTCTCCTCCCGTTTCAGTCCCACCCTCGGGCTGGGCTCAAACACCTGCATGGCTTCAACTCAGGAGCAGTGGAGCTGAACTCAAAAGGAAGGAAGAAGCTGTCCAGAAAGAAAAAATAAAATCAGATTATGAGCAATTACACATTTATAATGCCAGTCAAAGAAGTTAATATAGCTCATGCTGAAGTGGCTAGCAGGAGAGTTGTGCTAGATGAGATAAGCAGCAAAAAACGTACCTTTCTTTTCTCAAACTAAAAGCTTAGAGGGTAAAATAAAACCCTGCAGTTCCACCCTGCTTTTAATGAATGGATTTTCTCCTCTTGCACACTGACACACATTTGATGTAGTTATTTATCCTATATATTTCTTGAGGCATATTTCCCAGGAGACCTGGTTTATCTCACTCATAAGTACATGATGGATGTATGGTGCTTTGGATAAATGGTATCACAATCAGATATTTTTATGGATATAGGCAAACTGGGTTATTAACAAAGGCAAGACAGAGAGGAACCAGGATGCAAAGGAAAATAGCAAATGATTGATGACAATACACCTGAGGTTGCAAGGTGCAGGCTCCAGATAACCAGCTAACAGAAGAGGAGATAAGGGCAGTGCTTGAGACCGAGCTGTTTTGTACCTCGGGGTCAATGTCACACCCAATACCCACATCCTGCATCCTCCTGAGCCTGTGACTTGAAAATGCCCCAGCAGGAGCAGCTCAAAAATGATTGCCTTCCTCTTCCTCAAGGCAGAAGGATGGGATGATGCAAAACATTTAAGCCTTCCTCTCAAAAAACCAAAACAGAAACAAAAGAAATGCCAGATTCTAAAGAGTTTGGGGAGGGTCTGGCATTTCTTGTGCTGCTCCATCACCCCCAACACATCAGGACTCTTGGTGCTGCATTACAAGTAAATATAAAATACACATTAATAACAGCAATAATTACTGTCTTCATCTCCAGTTTGGTTGAATTATAGAAGTGGGGGGTGTTGAGATAGGGTATAAAAGGAAGATGAATCTACAGGAATCATTTGACCTGAAATCTGGCAGTTGTCTTGAGTGGTCAGAGAGCCCTTAAATCATCAAAGCAGCAGAACTAGGAGTTGGAAATCTGGGGACTGTCAACACCTCTGCATGGACATGCTGGGTCACTTTCAGCAAAATCTGTCTGGGAGAGAATCTGGGGAGGAATGACCATATCCATCTGATAGTGGGAGAAGCAGGAGTATGATAAAGTAATTTAGCACTACTACAACTTCCGTGGGGTTTGTGAGTCCCCAGCCACAGCTTAGAGCACATCCCAGCCTCCCAGGTAAATGTGAGTAAATGTCTGAGTAAATGTGTAAGTAAATGCAAACGTAAACGTGTAAGTGTCTACATGACATGAAAAGAGAAGGAGCAAATGAATCCAGGCTGGAAACCAGGCTGATTTACCCATTCCTGGTAGAGATGTTAGGGGCTGGAAGAGCTGAGTTGGTTTTCTCCTGGGAAGGCTGGGTGTGAGAATTACAACTTACCTAAAAGATGCTTTTGGGAGCTTCCTAAGCCATGCTGACTGAATCCAGCTCACTTCCCAGCAGCAATGTATTCAAGCAAGGAGGTGGAGAAAATACAGCTTCCCCATGTTTACTCATTTGCTTTGCTTCACAAGCAAACTGCTTGAGTAAATATAATATAGGATGTCGTAAAGCCCGCTGAGACAAGTGTCTTACCCACAGAAAATGGGCAGTCAGTGCATGCACCCCCTCATTCCTGAGCTTTCAAATGTGGGTGATTAATCTAAACTTACACAAAAAGTGGAAGTTAGAAACACCACTAAAAGATAGTACCAAAATTTAATGTGCACCAAAATGAAACAATAAAAGCTTCAGCGCAGTATTTTTTATTACCCTCCAGGCTGTAATAAATCATTAGTTAGTTGAATCAAAGCACAAAATCACAAGGACACGATAAAGTTATATCCTTTGTGGGAAGCTTTTGAACCTACAGGCTCAATATTCAGCCACTACTGAATTCATACTTCAGTAGAAGTATCCCACCATCTGACAGACTATCCCACTGATCTTTAAAATTGTAAAGTCTCTCTTCCTCCAAAAAAATCAACCCACATACCAACCCCCAGGTACTGCCACTTCAAAAAAATGTAGGCTTTTCTGCTCTGGGAACAAGAGTTCAAATTCAAGGTGCTTTACTTGGCTCTGCTCAGCCCAGCAGTGGATAGACACACCATGGCCATGTCTTAGAGTGCTTATTCCAGCCTGATGATCAGGAAAACTGGCCAGATTTACAAAAGCCACTAAACTCATCTGAGAAAGACCCTTAATCAGATAACCTCAATCTTTCTCTAGGAAGGCAGGCAGCCACATTGTCTTCACAGCACCCATGGACCATGACCAGGGTCCTCTGCTGTAGAGCTTCTCCAGTGTCCCTTGAAAAAGCTTTGAAGCATATCATCAAAAGCTCTGAATTACACAAAATGTAGCATAAGCAGTCACCTTTTTGACCATCACCCTAAACCAACCTCTTGGTTAATTTCTATCACACAAAAGAAACCAGAGTTACAGGGTGGATGAGGGAAATGTTTTGGGTTGGCAGCTCAGTGACAAAGCCCATGAGGAGTACTGAGCACTCTTCTTTTACATATGCAATGTGCTCTTCTTTTCTTAAAGCTGTCACAGAAAGCTTGTCAGTAAGCGTGGAGGCGGCATGAAGGCTACAACTAAATGTGTGTTCCTTTGTTCAGATGTCAGAGAGCCTGAGTTGTTCTTACAAGACTTACATTTAGACAATGTCAGTCTGAAAGGAGAGAAACTGGTGATACCACCCCATCATCACCAGCAGCATTAAAAACCCTCCAAAGAGTGTTTGACCTTGCAGATGTTAGAAGACTCACAAGGCTTACAGAATCACAGAATCATCAAGGGTGGAAAAGACCTCAAAGATCATCAGGTCCAACTGTCCACCCTAGAGCCCCTAACTACTAAACCATCCACTGTAGCACCTCAAGAAGAACTTCTTCTTATGAAGAATAAGCATTCTTCATGGTGAAAAAGTTGGATCAAAGTTACTGCTGGTTATTTTATAGCATGCTACACCAAACGTCTTTGCGGAAATCATTAACCACAAAAAATACTGTAGGTGGCAAGTCCCTGAAGCAATCCTGCTCAGGCCAGTCAGGAAATGATGCACAATATCACAAGTTCCTCTTTTGTTTGACCTGGATTGAGAAGCATGGCTCCAGGGATGGTAACAAAGGACAAACCATTCATTTTGCTTTGTTTTCTTTTTTTCTCCATAGCAAACCTTTTCCTTCTCAGATGTCCTAACCTGAGTGGACCAGCAGTGCTCAAATACCAGGATTTCATGGGATCAAACTGATGAACCAGAGCCTGCTTGGGGGTGAGGCACCTACTAAGTGTAGAAGACCTCAGGGGATGTACAAAGATGTTTGTTCCAAAATGATCCATTTACTCTGCTCATGATGAAGCATTAAAGAAGAGCTGGCTGCTCACCCCACTTCAGCAGAAGGTCCTCACACACTGAAGTGACAACCTTTCTTTTTTTTTTTTGCCTCTCCTGCAAAAGTGCAGCCATACCTCCTGCCTCCCCACAACCCTAAGCAGCATTACAATTTCCCCATCCCTCTGTCATTCCCTCCCCTTCCCAAGGAATTGGAGCACCAGCACATGTGATGGTACTGGGGTGTATCTGTTCTCCTTCAGAAAGGTGCAGGAGGAAGCTCATCACTGCAGCAGGACTATGGTACAGTCTAAAAGTGCTTTGGTGTCACCAGACTGCTCTTCACAATAAGGTTTTCACTCCTTCAAGACAATTTCTAAGATGACAGACAATTCAAGTTGGTGCACAATTTAATTCTGGTGCACGTAAGATCAAACAGCCTTTTCTCACCTGAAAGGAACCTTCAAAAAACGAGATGGTAAAATCAAAAATCATGCATCTACCCAAATAAGGCAGGAGACAAAGCTCATCTCAGTTAGCCCGTTGCAATAAAGACAGGGAAAAGTCAGGATATTTAGAACAGTGAGCACATGCTCACAACCACAAAGCATGTCTGAAGCTGTGGTTCCTAACACACACCCAGCTCCCAGTGTCTTCTGAAATGTCTCCAGCTTCAATGCACTTGGCTGAAACCCTCAAGCAGAGTGAGGCCAATGCAGTGAGCCAGTCAGGTGACATCTTCCTGCTCATTTTGCAAACTGCTCATCAGTCTTGTGTAGGTTCTTCATGATTCCTTCTAGCAAGCAAGAGTCTCAGCATCTGGCCCTGAGCATGCTGAACCATCAGTTTGAGGTGCAGGGTTCTTGCACAGTCGTCTCCTTCTTCGTTCACCTCCTGAACATGAAGACCAGCTGGACCAGCACCCCCAGTTTCCATTAATAGCAGCATCTGGGAAAAAAAAAAACAACAAAACACAACCCAAAAGCTGAAAGCACTGCTAGAACAAAGCAATCCTTTCCATGGGAAGAGCTGTCAGCTTCCATGAATCATATTTAAAGACAAACAGATCTGCCACTGTCCATGCCACTAATAATATATTTGAGTCACTAACAATGAGTAATTGCTTCTAAGATGTTAATTCTCTGTTCAGCACTTCTGGTGCTTGTTTAAACTATACCTTATGCAGCAAGAACAGGAAAAAAAATGATCAATTAGCTTTGTATTTGATTATAGGGTTTTTCCCTCCCTGACATAATCCAAGTCTAGGTAAGAAAAACAGCAACTAATTTTGTGTCAGCTGCATTTTGAGGTGCTAGGGAAAATGATAGCATGTTCTTCTTCAATGAACAACAGCTTGAATATTCAGCTTTCTACCCATCATTTTTCCTATTACACTGTTTCTTCTGGACCCTGAGCATGTGAGTGACATGAATTCAAAATCCTGAGAATCATGGAGCTGAACACTGAAGGTAACACAAAAAAAAAGGAGAGAAAGTGAGTGAGAAGGGAAGTTACAAGTTGACAAGTGAATGGATGTGAGTCTTTGGGAGGGTTGGATGCTATTACACGTGTGGTAAGCAGGCTGGAACAAGGTGTGAGTGACTCCATAGATTAAGGCCCCATGGACTTCCTTAGAAACACCTACAAAATTGACCCTCTGCTCAGTGAAATCATGGCCTAAAGTGTATTTCAGCCCGGCTTGGTTAGAACACAGTCATGCAGAATGAGAACTGGGTAAAAGACTGTAAACAAAGTGCAATGATAAATGCACTGC
This sequence comes from Phaethornis superciliosus, assembly GCA_023637945.1. Lineage (NCBI taxonomy): Eukaryota > Metazoa > Chordata > Aves > Apodiformes > Trochilidae > Phaethornis > Phaethornis superciliosus. The sequence continues at coordinate 26,361,865 of JAJQWJ010000009.1, forward strand.
ATCAAATTGTGGGACTGTGCCAGAGCTCTGGGTGCCCGAGATCTGCTATTATTTAGCATCTAAATTATTGAGCTGGAAGAAGTAAACAAAACGATTAAATGTGCAGATCTAAGCTAGAAGGAGTTAAGAACATCAGTCAGGAGACAGCAGAGATATAAAGTGACCAAGAAGCATTAGTAAATGCTTCAAAACAACATAATAAGATTTTAAGATTAAAATGCATGGTAGCATATCTGGAAGAAAACAGTTTGCAACATACTGGCTGTATCAAAGGGAAAAACTTAAGAAAGAGCTGTGGGAGGAGACCTGAGGCTTGCCACGGGCTGCATATTAGGCAGGAGTTGGTATTTTGATTCAATTGCAAGGTGAGTTTATACAGCTTTGAACTGCAAAAGTAAAGCCACCTCCTCTTGAGTGCAAATAAATTTAGAAGAGGGAGGGAAAAAGTGGATCTGAGCCCCTGCAAGACACCAACCCTTTGTGCACTGGGCTGGGCAGAGGGAGGACAGCAGTGCTGGGCATCAGTCCCCATCCCTGGATACAGCTGGGATTATCTCCTGGGGTTTGGGGTCCCTCTTACCTGTCCTCTTGCTGGTCTCACAGGCTGTGCCACTGTAGCCAAGGGGACATAAACATTCACACTTGCTTCCTGAAAGTTAAGTGAGAAGAGAAGGTGGGATTAGAGACCTCATGTCACATTTCCCTGCAGACACCCGTTTCTTTTCACTTTCTGGGAAGAAAGGGCAGAAGGTGAAATAATATCAGAATTTTTTTTCGGATGGCTCGACCTCAGCTAAGCTGGAGAAGGAATCCAGGAACTTAGGGTATCACACAGCCCCCCTGGCTCCTCTGCACCAGGAATATTGTGGTAGAGCTGAGAGGGAGCCAACTGCAGCATCAGGAATGAGCATCTGGGACAGGAGCATCCTAACTTGGCTTCACAGCAGAGGAAAAGTCCAGGTAAGCCCAGAGCTGGGATGTGCATCCCAAGGCAGCACCCCTGAGGAGAGCTCCCACTTAAGAAAATAACACTGATTTAAAACCTCTGGTTGAGAAGTTCCTGAATGAAATGCTAACCTGACTCAGCACCTAAGAAGTTATTTAAACAAGGGTAATCACAAGATGAAGCCTTTAAGTGCTACAATCAACTCGCTGGTACCTGAAGCTATCCTTGCTGCATTAGGTGATAACGATTCTCATCAGGACTTGTGCAGATGTAGATTGAAATGAGGTACTTGACAAAATGGTCCTTTTGTTAGAATCCCTCCTCATCACATCATATATCTTTGTTTAGGCAGTGCATTTTTTGTTCAGTTTGATTATTTTCCCCTTTCCTTTAAGACTCAGTCTGCTCACAAAGGAGGACAGCTTCTCTTAGAAACAGGGGGAGGAGGGAGGTGACAGTGACAACTGTGCTTGGCACTTAATATGGTGCTTTTCATCTTCAAAATAGTTTTACAAACACTAATTAATGCTGAGACACTCACTCGTCACTTCTCTAGGAGGATGGAAGCAATCTTAAAAGCGAAGGAGGAGACTTAAAGATGTCAAAGGTATTTTTTTTTAACACATATTTGAGACGGAACAAATTCTTCCACAAAACTGGTAAAGATTGTCACTCCCACTGACAAGGCTCATCCCGTGACTTTACTGCCTTTACTTACCAGGGGCTTTCTACAAATGGACCAGCTTAACAAAATAATATAAATAATTTAACCACCTGCAAGAGAAATGACAGAAGAAACTACAGAGCAGCTTACTCGCCAAGTTTCCTCACTCCCCATAGATTCCCAGCTTAGATAAATTCCTCTTAGGGAAGAGGTGCAAAACCCTCCTAACCTCGGAGGAAGGGGATGCCATTGCCATGGCATGGAGCACAGTGACAAGAACTGATCTCCAGCTGGAACTCCTCAAGAGCCCGTTGCAGATTTTCTTTTATTGCTGCTGCCTGAGCCAAGTCCCTCGGTGTCACCAGCTGGAACAGAGGCTCTGCCTGGAGGGGGAAAAACATCACACAGCTTGGTGGGGACACAGTTGGAGAGGGAAATGAAGGCCTCGTGATACAGGCTTCATGTTTCCCCGTGGTACTTCATGAACAACATGGCAGGGATGGCAGGAATACTTACAGGAACCCCTGTCTTGGTTTACACCACCACTGTGAATGCATAACAACAACAGCTATACTACTAGTTAACAAAGGGGAAAGTTTCCTTAAATCCTTTCTCATCCATTTTCTTGACACTGATAATTTTAGATCAGATTTGCTCAGACTTAGGCTTTCTGAGTGCTCTCTTATTCCATTTTAAAAAAGGTCCCCCCCAAACCCATCCACAAAAATCTCCTTCATTCCTCCTACAGCCACACAGCACAGCCCCATGTCACAGACATTCAAATTTGCACTCTCACTGTGACCATTTTTGCATTTCAAGGCTGATTTCTCTCTGTATGAAGCCAAGAAAGGACTTTCCACTGCTTTCAGAAGGGAAAGGAGTGTGATCTTCATCCACAAGCAGATGTGGTCAGTGGGAGATGATGGTAATGGGCTGCAAGACACTGTGAATGTGCACTAGGGAACAAGGAGACTTTGGCTTACTAATTTTTTTTTTTTTTCTGAAAACAAGCAAGTTAAAATATGGTCTCAATATCATCAGTCACCCACCAATGCCAGTGGGACAATATAAGGATGTGTCACCCCAAATTCCCATCCTTGCTATAGAGATGCCTGCCATGCAAGCCAGAGCAATGCAGATCACCCTATTGCTACCACAAGCTTGAGCTACAAAAAAATAGACAAATGTTTCAACCAAAAAAAAAAAACCTAATTTCCTGCTGCTATACATCCTCTCTTCATCAATTATCTGTGATCCATACTTTGCTTTTTGAATTCAGATCATACAAATGAGGAAATACACTAAGAGTGACCTGCCAAGTGCCTTCAGCAGATGATTTATGAACTGATTTGCTTTAGTTTTCCCTAACTAAGCATTCTTGGGCAGACATTTAGTCACACTCTGCTAGTACTTTTGATCTGCAAGCCCCACAGGGATATCAATATGGAAATGAAGGATTAGAGATACCAAATCCAAATTACATCCATCTGGGGTTTTCCATTGGGCAGCCTGGTCACTGATGCCAGGCAAGACAAAGAACATCACAATTTCTTGTAGGAGAATTTCCTGTCCATGGGTTCTAGCACAGAGGATTGGACTGATGTCTCCTGCTCAGGGACCTCCCATAGGAGTTTTGCAAAGTCAAACTACAGCACACCAGGGGCTTGGGAAAGTTACCCCTGCTGCAGCAAGTGTTGGAAAAACCCTGATTGTGTTTCCAAATTGATGGTTTTTGCTTTGCCTATTATTTTTCAGATTTTGACTTTTTTGTGTGTGTATGTAGTTTGTTTTGTTTTGTTTTGTTTTAATGAAAAGCCATGATTTTCAGTGAGAAACAAACACCTTTTACATACATAGCCATTTTTGCCCCAAAATAAATTTTACAATGAAAACCAATTGTGCAATACTAAAATCAACTTCCAACACTACCAGTCCAAACTCCTGTTTTAAATGGATGCTCTCCTGCATCTTTGTGCTATTCACTCAGAGTGAATTTATTTTGACATTAAAGAACATGAAGCAGAATTGCCATACTTCTGCTCACTATTTTACTTTTTTTACTATTTCTAAAACTCCTCAGAATGAAAAAAACCCTGACTCTTCAAAACCTAACTCCTATTATTAAGGTTTAGCTGCACTGCACAAACATCTAGGCATGGATGGTGAACCATTTGACCTTCTGAACCAGAATTGCTGCTAAATAGTCACTGATGCTCAGGGAAAGCAGGAGAAATTTCAAAAAGAAGTCCTTATAAAATAAATACTGCCTGATGTTTTTTGGGTTAGTGCTGTGCTGGTAAAACAGAAGGTGGATGATCTGATCTGCTTTGTAGGCAATAAGCAATCACATCTGCACAGCCAAGACAGAAGGGTTAAAGCTCTTTACTTCTTCTACTTCCAACCACATCCTTTGGAAAGCATCACACTTGATTTACTGAACACCCAGCCTTAGAGAAACCAGATTGCAAAATACTTTTTTTCCCTAGAAATTGCCCTTTAAAAAAGTAAAAAAAAGAAAATAATAAAATCTGTTTATGCAAGCACAGAGTTCTCCAGCTAAGTGAACGAAGTCATGGGGACCTTACCTTTAGCTTTATGATTTCAGGGTTGTACTGGACAGCATCTCCCCACTCCTGCATGAGAGCAGCTGTTGGCAGGTCTTTGTAAGCCAATGCTGTGATGTGTTCACTTGCTCCCCCACGAACAAGAACAATGAAGTCTTCCACAAACCTTTTACTGGAGGTGCTGTCTGTAAAAATGCATTCAGGACCTGCCCAATCTGCTCAGCTATCTCTGTATGGATTGCAGCTGAGGCAGGAGCAAAACCCCTCCTGTATATGAGCTGTCCTACTGAGAGGGACTATTTATGAGGTATGTAGTGAGAGGATGAGGGGTTACAGTTTTGGGATAAAAGAGGGTAGATTTAGGTGAGACATCAGGAAGAAATTCTTTCCTTTGAGGGTGGTGAGCTGCTGGCACAGGCTGCAGGGAAATTGTGGCTGCCCCATTCCTGGAAGTGTTGAAGGACAGGTTGGATGGAGCTTGGAGTGACCTGGTCTAGTGGGAGGTGTCCCTGCCCATACAGAGGCTTTGGAACCAGATGATCTTTAAGGTTCCTTCCAAACCAAACCAAACCAATCCATGATCCTGTGCTTCTATGACTGATACCACAGCACCAGCCAGGTGGGAAATGGTTGATTTGTCCCTGTATTTTTTTTTTTCTTGGGACAGTGAGTAGATATTTCTTCTCTACCCAGCAAAGAAAATCTTGCAAAAAGCCAAGCTTTGAGACATCTTCACCTCTGCAAGGCTTGGCTGGGGTTAACCAGCAGATTCAAAAGCAGCTGTGAAGGGGGTGGGGAAATCTTTGAGGCAGGCAACATCACAAAATCTTCTCATTATGACAAAGGCTAGAAATGAAATGGCAGAAGTGTTTCATGCTTACCTCCAATTTCTTTTAAGAGGGATTTACAGCCAGCTTCAGTTATTCCAAGCTTCCCATAGACTTGGAAAATATTTGCCCCAATGTTAAATCCATGCTGTGCACATTTCTGGACATCACTCAGAGAATAACCTTTAAGACACATGAAAAAAATCAGTGTTTTACTACAACTGTGAAATGTTTTATGTCCACGTACACAGAACAGTGTGAGTTGGTAAGTATTTTTCCATTGGAAAAAAAGATCAGAGGAAGAAACCTTTTCTGGGGGATATTTAGTATATCCATCTGAAATGAAATGAAATCTCTACATTCTACAGAACTCTAAAACCAGGTAAATGCTAGAAGAGGTTTGTAATGACCAACCCAGCCCCACTGGGTTATGTGAAAATGCAATGTGTGGGAGCCTGGCTGGTGACTTAAATGCCAGACATCAGAGAAACTGGGCAGTGCTGATGGTTTGAATACCTGCAATCTGAATTTTAATTCTGTCCCTCCGGGCTGTATCTGACTCCAGGAAAAACAACTTCCTGGAGAGCAGAAGAGCAACCAGGCTGAGCATCAGACACAGCAGAGCCCACTAAATGCTGCTGCAAATGGACAGTAAAGGCAGTTACTCACTCCCATGCCAATGAATAAATAAAAGAGTGCAGCTATTGATTAATGTCACACAGCTTGCTCCAGCCTACCCAACAATCACCATTTTCACCAAAAAAAAAAAAAAAAAAAAAAAAGGAAGTCAGAGCCAAAGAGCAAGAGCAATGTCAGGCGCAGGAGTCACCCAGCAAATTATTTACTGTTTCCTACATGCTGGAAAAGCTCTCCAGGCTAAAGGTGTTTCCAAACTCATTTGAAAGGCAATAGAAAAAAAAGAACTGAAGGTTTGCAAAGCTGACAAAAGTGTTAAGCTACACGATTCTCATTCATCTCAACATCTTGTCAGCCTCCAAAATGTGTCATCTAAAATACTGTCTAAAATACTTGCTACAGGGCCCTTTTCTGTGAACTGGCAGCAGCCACAGCTTGAGAGCTGGAGGAAGCCCAGGATGCTGAGCATGCTTTGAAACCCAGGCTCTTCCCCCACTGACTTCTAGTCCTGTATTCCCCACGGGCTTGCTTTGGGGTGTCACTGACTCCTTCTTCCACCATCTCTTTTCTCACCTCAGACCTGCCCCATCACTGGGTGCCTGCCGAGGGGCTTTCACACCAAAAATCTGCCCAACCCCCCTTTTTTTTCCACAACCACCAGGTTCACCTACCTGCCTTTTGGAGCTCCTGGCTGTTCATGACTAAAGTATACTCATAGATGCCTCCAAGAGTGGCCTCTGTGATGTAGTGGGTGCCATAATCTCTGTAGAGCTCCCGGTACTCCCCGTAGCTGTACTCTGCTGGGAGCTGCTGGAGCCTCTGCAGGAACTCATAATGCAGCATCAGGGCCTGGGGCTTCAGCTTATAAACAGCAACAGCCAGCTCAGAACGGGCATGGATGAATTTGCTGGACTGCAAGAGATGCAAAAACACAAGAGAATCCCAGAGAAGGGAGGGGTGACATTCTGGTGACAACATCAAATTATTTGCTATTAAATTCTTATTAAGCCATTTATCATTTCGCTATTGAAGAATTAACACTGGTCAGGATTTACCATAGAATCACAGAATGTCAGGTTGGAAGGGACCTCAAGGATCATCTGGTCCGACCCTTCTGCTACTATTATTTATGTGAGATGTCTCAGCACCTCATTGAGCTGAGACTTTCCAAAGTGGAGGAATCCACCACCTCCCCTGGGAGACCATTCCAATGTCTGACTATCCTCAGAGTGAAAAATTTTCCTTGTGTTTTATTAGAAACTCCCCAGGAACAACTTGTGCCCCTTGTCCATGGGACTCCTTCTAAATAGGGAGTCTCCATCTGCTTTGTAGCCCCCCTTTAAGTACTGGAATATTGTAATAAAGTCTCCCCTAAACTCAATCAGGAGGAATGCTCTAATTTCTGCTAGTCCTGACTGCTGGCCTGATGATGGGAACCAAACTGATGTACACATGCATGAGCAGAGAATTAAGCAGAGAAGTGCTTACAGTTGAAGAAAATCTTTTCATCCTTTGAATGAACTTCTGGAACCTGTTGTCATTAGAACTGTAACCCAGTTCAAACACTCCTGGTATTTTTATACCAAAGCTGAAGCTAGACTGCTCAGCTTTTGCCTTCAGGACAAAGCTTTCATAATTTGAGTAGGAGTTGTATTCAGTCATTGTAAATTCATATTTGCCTGTGGTCTAAACAGAAAGGAAAAACAACACATTTAATTTCCTGCACAGCAATTGTGTACCTGAAGCAGGGGGAAGGAGTACAGATACAAATGTACTTGTGGATTAATGCTTGCACTTTGAAGATGAAAAGCCTTTTATAATTGCAAAGCACTATTATTATTAACACTGGTACTTCAAGAATCCTGCATTTACAGGAGCAGAAAAACTGCTCTCTCCTCTCTACTGCAAGGACCTCAGGCTTTTACTTAGGATGTCAATCTTATGCAAAGGAGGTGAAATCTTAAACAAAGGCATCAATTAAACTAAGAATTCTAAGAGGAAAAGGTTTTTTTAACAGGCGACGCTCAAAAATTCTGTTCTGTGTCAGCAAGAGCTTTAAGGTCAAATATATCATGTTTGAAATATAGCTCTGATGCCCCACAGAAATGAGCTAGGAGCCTCCGCACAGAGCTCCTGGTGTGCTGCCACGTCCTAGGCTGTTGCTCAAGGACATTTTTCCCAGCCTGGCTCTCAAGGCACTCTCCAGTTCCACCTCCAATTAAACTTCCAGTGCCCACTGGGTGGCTGTGGGGCTCTTGGGCACAGGGCACTGGGAAGGTTAGGCTCAGTTTTTGCAATGCCCAGGTCCAATGGGTCATTGCCATCTCTTCCAAACACACAGAGATATTATAAGGGGACATCTGCAGGCTCATACCCTACAAGCAGGGCTAAATCCAGCCTTATCCCATGTGATCACACAAGCTTTGTAATTCTTCGTAAAATGATTTAGTAACAAAGTTTTATCAGTGCAACATGCTACACTTACTCAAATATTTCTATTTATTTGCAGAGGAATCTGAGACGTACCTCTGGCACGTAGCTTTCTACATTATATGGCTTTCTGAATCTTGTGTCCACGATATAATGGGGAGCACATCCTCCAGCATAGTACCTGTGATCAAGAACTAATCCTTCCAAGTTGTTTGTGAAGATGTTTAGCCTGTGCAGGAAGCAGAACAGCAAAGTATTATCATTGAATTAGAGGTAAACAGCAAATGACTGGGCTGAGAAAGGCAAAAGATACTTTGCTTGGCTGAGGGCTCTTTGCTTTGCCTTTGAGAGCTTCTTGAAGCCCTGTAACAGTTTTGCCTCTTTCACTGTCTGACCAACCCATTCCCTCCAGAAAAACCCCACTGACTAACAAGAAAGCAAAAGACAGAGTCCAATTTTATCACTGCGATGACTGTGTTAATTATGGAAGAGCAATTTTCACCACCAGCTAGGAACGACACCAGAACACTGCTGCCATCAGCACTGGCAGCTCCTGTAGCCTTACTGGAAATTTCTGGGAAGAGCAGAACAACCTGAACCATCCAAAGCCCCACCAGGCTGCCCACCTTGATGATCCCCAAATGCCCATAGTAGTGCAGGAGCATCCAGCAGGATCTTCAAAGAAGCCAAGCCATATCATCAAATCCAGGCTAATTTTAAATTCCCATTTCTTTCTCCTAGTTTATCACTTGCCATTTTTTCTGGGTTGATCAAGGATCAACCAGAAGTCAGGAGCTGAGAGTGAAAACTGTCAGGAACAAGATCTCGGTACTCCAGCAATTGCTCAACAACTCCTTTGAGTCACTGGGAAGTTTTCCTTTGATTTTAATGGATGATCTACAGCAACCTTAACCTGCCTGCTCTAAGAAAGGATGTCACAGTGCAGACTTTTTAGATGAGGAGATTAAACTCCACCATTTGCTGCTTCTATTCCTGCTGGTGGGGTCTGTTGCAGTAAAAACCTTTCTGTTGCTCACTCTCAGGATACCCTCCCATCACTCAGCTGAGGATACAGCACCCATCTCCACAAACTCATCCTCCAATAATAAAGAGTCCTTAAAGGAAACTTCACAAAAAAAAAAATTAAAGCAAACAAAAAAAGATAAATTGCTAAATAGTTCATGTCATGCCCCTGTTAGTATTCCAGGCCTCTTTTGGATCTGCTTCTCCTTATTTTGGGGAGAGAGACTTATGTGATAATGACTCTGAAGCTGTAAAATATTAACTCTAATTTTAGAACAATCTGAAAAGAAGGGAAGTCCACTAAAAGCAAATTACTGAGCAATTGCAGCTTCAAAGAGATGAGAAGCATGTTCCTATAATTGTCCAACATTATTTTTAATTTTGATTAAACTCAGAAGTACAAAGCATTAGCAATGACAAGTGCAGCAGCCGTATCTCCAGAGAATAAAGAGGAAATTATAATTTTTTCCTTGCAACATGATTTTTCTGTTATTTGCCTTTCTTTCATGTAAAAACCATTTTTTCCCCCTACAGAATGAGAAAAAACCCTTTTCACACAGGCTGCTATTACAGATAGTTGCCACAGTCTTAGTCGGGAAAAGCTGGATCAATTCAGATGTCAATTTGAACCCAAAAAAAGCTGGCACTTGATAACATGCAGGTTACTGCTACCCCATGCACACAAATTCCATTGTCTCTCACTGTTGTGGAAGACATTAAAGAAATTTTGATTGCTCCAAAACCAGAAAATTGTGAAAAAAGAAATAAAAGCAAAAAAAATCCACAGTCAGTGCAGATTTTAGGTAATGCAAGATGTTGACTGAAGTCACTCTATAGCAGTACAGATAAGTGTATACTCAGATTTTAAGAAACCTTCCTCCAGTTTTATTCCAAAACCCCAATTTGAAGTAGTTTCTGCAGTCCTAAAGGTGAGGACATTCCTGCTCCCCACAGACTGACTGAGACCAAAGTCAAAACTTTACTTACATCTATGCAAAATAATTGGATTATCAAAACTCTCCCACTGATTAATTTGGCAAATACCTGTAGATCTTAGGGAAATGTTGGGTAGTAACAGTTCCCTCTTCCCTCACCAAATGTTGGCAACATAAAGAGCACACACAGACTCTCAGGACATCACTGCAAGCTGAGCTGGTGATCTCCAGAGGGTGCACAAGAACTCCTGGGAACATCTGGGACTTCTCCTCTTGTTAAGACTCTGGTATTTCTGTCTGAAGCTATGTAAAATCACTCTTATGTAAAGAAAAACCTCGTGAAGGTCACTGACTTACCCTTTTGCCAGGTTCTCTATTCCCCAGTATTGCTCCATCTTCTGGTCACATTTTTTAAACACTTTTTTGCAGTTTTTTTCATCTGACTGATCCCCACAGTCATCATCCCCATTACAAAGCAGCCTCCGTGTAATGCACCTCCCTAGGATGCAAGGTGTGAATTACTCATAAAACAATCTATTATCACACTTAGCAGTAATTTTGGAAAACCAACAGTCCCTGACTTATAGTCTAGAAACCAAATAAAAGACTCCTACAATGTATGATTTAAACCTAGATGGAAAATATTTCCTCTCTATCTGCATGAAAAAAAAGTCAAGTTTTTAATCACCAAACTCCATCTGCTCATTTTCCCCCAAAACTTTCAGAATCTTAACATTCCTTGCTCAACTTAGGAAAAAAACCAACAACAAAAAAAGAAAACAAAAAGCAAAACTATTTAAAGGAACAAGAAAGGGAGAGCACCCAAGACACAGGGCAAAGGGAAGTCATTCTGATCTCTGTCCCCTCATTCCCCTGCCCACTTTCCTCTCTGCTGCCAGGTTGTAGATGCAAAGTAGAGGTTGATCAAGGTAGCTGCAACCTTGCTTCCCCACACTTCTTGCAGTGTCCCTGACTAATTAGTCAGTGATATGGATGAGGGGAAATGCCATGAGGACCATCATAACCTGTGCTCTTGGGCATGTGGTGGGGATCCCCAGTGCTTGCTCTCCTGTTGCCATCCAAACCATAGATTTTATGGCTCTACCTGGTTTTAAATTTCCTACTTGGAGATCTTAAAGACATGTTTTAAACTGACAGACATTGGTTAATAAACTCCACCCCCCTGATGCAAACACAAGCACGGAGGGAGCGGGGTCAACTCTTGACATCTCTTTAGCCCAGCAACCTCCTGGAGAAGCAGAAAGTCCAAGGTGATGGTGTCAAAAGAAACCACCTCAGCACCACCACTTCTCACTCCTGGAGTCCTTACCTGTGACTGCACACACAAACCCATCACATCGAACTTTATTCCTGCAAGGGTTATTTGTAACACAATCTTCAGTTTCTCTGTCAGAGTAATCACAGGGATCTCCATTGAACTGAGAAGGTTGTTCCAGGCGGGCAAATCTGTACTGTGATGAAATAAAATATTGACTCAAGTGTACAGAAATTGTGAATTTTACGCTTCTGTAGTTAAAAAAACAAACTTAGCATTGGGGAGATTTGATCTAAGAGCACTGTCAAATTAAAAAAAAAAAAAAAATTGTCAGCAAAGAAGTGTGATGCTGGGAACGTGCCTCATTTCAAAGGTTTCTGATCTGCAACAGTTTTAATTTTACAAAGGCAGGATTGAGGATTGGAAGGGATGAAGGAAAGTTTGCTTTTCTTTGACAGTTTGTTTAAATGAGCCTGACAGGGTAGTGCGGGCATCTGCAAGAGTAAGGAAGGATTCAGTTGCCTCTCCTCTCTTTCAATTAGTGCTGGTAACGACATCCCTTGTTATTTTCTGTCAGTGTATTTACTTGGCCCTCTGCATCATCAGGGATTTTTTTTCCGCCCACAACACTGCTGTGAAGCACTCAATTACTCCGTCCAATATGTTAGCCCTCCCTTTTTTTTTTTTTTTCCCCCCAGCTTTTAAGATTAACTCTTTGATATAAAGCTTGGCTCTTCCCAGCTCCAATCACCACTTATTCCTCTCTAAGCCCAGGAATGGCTTCTCCAACTCATTAGCAGAGGTCACTCTAACAAGGGGGATTTTGCTCTCCACACTGCTGGGATCATCACTTTCACTTGATAGGGATTCTTGGGCAGAAAACATTCGTTGGCAGACAACAAAAAGCATCTTAATCCAAAGTGTCTCCAGGTCCCACAAGGGGAGCATTAGTAGAGATGGTGCCTTCCACTGATGCTGGAAGCACAGTTGTTGGAGAAAGTTCCTGCAAAGCCTGGGCTTCTTGCCCATCTTTTCACCAATCCAAGGCTAACACCTTCTCAGGACAGTGAGGTAGCCTGGAAACCACTGGGTTTACTGGGAGTGAAGAGCTGAGGAGCTCAAAGCCACCTGAAAGCAAAAGTCCACAGTCTCACCACTACAGGACTCGACTCAGCAGCTCTCTGCTGTTTGTCCAACCCAGAGGCCAAAGGAGACCAGGCATGGAGGAGGTCCTGCCTCCTGGCCTCTCAGGCTTCATGCCTAGACCACAAACACTCACCCTTTTCTTTTGACAGGGATCACATTGGCTCCAGGAGGACCAGGTGGAGAGCACACAGTCCCGGGGTTGCGGCAAGTTGCTCACAGACCGGGTAACTCTGGTGTTGGCTGTGCTCTTGTTGGTGCTGCTGAAGTTCAGGGACACTTTTTCACCACTGCAGTCAACAACACAAGAGCTTCAGGGTGTGGAACCACTCAGCTACGAAGACAAAGTAATTTGGCTGTGCAAAAACTCCTTGCCAAAGAGCATTAACACTTGTTGGACCTCATCAGATCTACCCCAGGATCTCGAGATTTCAGCAACGCTTTTGTATTGGCACTGATTCTGTCTGAAACCTGATGCACACCTCAACACTCAAGAGCAGACCCAGTTTCCTACACAACCATGAGAGTAATCTGCAGAGGATCTAGCCCACAGGACACTCAACCCATGTCCCACCAACCCAGGTTTCACCTCAAGCACCACAAGCCCTACCAAACAAGCAGGCAAAGTGGCCAGCAGTAAAATCTGCACAATCACATGCTGCCCTTGCCCCATCACTCCTTGCTGCTTGCTATATGGGCAGCACTTTGGTACTTTGCTGTCCTACACAATGCAGAGCTCCATGCTCAGATATCCCCCAATAAAGCCCAGCTGTAATGCTGAGGGCTGGCCTGAACTCAGCATTTTTGTAAACCAGTTTAAGCACCTCCCTTTGCCAAGCAGTCTGGTTCTTCTTGAGCTGGCCAAACCCATTGGTCTCCAACTTTATTTCACAAGATAGCCATTAACCCATTGATCCCATTCATCCCAGTAAGGGACCTGTGAGCCTTTACTCTTCTTCCCAGCCCCTGTCTCACTCCCTCACATGACAACTGTCTCCAAGGTTTCCATGATGCCAAAATGCTGCCTATTCGTTTGGTGGATTCTGTATTTCTGCTTAAATCCTTATCCCAAACAAATGCTTCCTTGGAGCACCTAATCTAAGTGGGAAGCTTTAGTAAAACACTGACAATGAGTTTCTTTTCATACCCATTTTGACAAGTAAACTACCACAGCAGTGTTCCCAGTTCCTCCACCAAGACAAGGAATAACAGCAGCTGAAACTTTAATTTTAGTGCCTGGCAAGGGGCTCCTATTGCTGCATATTAAAAATCCCCTGGAACAAAGGAATTACAAAAACTCATCAGCTGACTGAGGCAAGAAAGCAGAGCTTAAAAGTTCAGAGAACAGGAGAAAAACATAGACTAGAAAGATTACAGTCACTGGTTGACTGCAGTCCTCTGAAAAAGCAAAATTTATTCATTTAGCAGGGAAAGAAAGCAACTATCAGCCAGATTCTTGCCATTTACAAAGAAAACGAAACCCTGAGTCTTCAGCACAGTGTCGGGCAGCTAGCATGGGAGGAGGCTGCATGTTGCAAACAGAATCCCACATTACAACACAGCCCTGGCTATTTGTCATCTTAGATTGATCAGACAGAATTCTTTTCTGAAAGCAGAACCATTGCACTCTGTTAATTTCAGGACAATCCCTTTCCCTATTCATGAGAAACACAGAATAAAGGCTCAAGACGGCATTTACACGCTCACCAAAGGAGAAGCAAAGAGTCTGTATTGATTTTTTGCTTTTTACCATATCACCCCCTGGACACGGCCTCAGAAACATCCACTTACCCATTGCAATGAACATTTAGGATGCTGAGCAGGGCATGAAGCAGCACCAGTTTGGCACCGGGGTAGGGAGCAAACGCCGTGCTCATTGCTCCGAAGTGCTACCGGCAACTGGAAATCACCATTCCACCTGCTGGGGGGTGAAAAAGGATTCAAGTAGAAAAAGATAAATTGCTGGGTTGGTTTTTCCACATCTGTAAACAGCAGATGACCCACCACCTGGCAGATTCACAAGGTAAATGTTGCAATTGTTAGGACGCTGCTTGCTGGAGGCAAGCGGGAAAGAAGCGAAGATTGGTCCTGAAGAAATTGAGGGTTTTATTTGTAATCCTCCTTTCAAGGGACAGGGCAAAAATTATTATTTCAACAAATGAAACACTCTCAAGTCTTGGCAAGAGGGAAGTGATAAGTAAATAAATGTTGGTTTCCTAGGAATAGAGCAGACTGTGGAATCATTTATTTCTGGAAGGCCATTCCCCTGCAGTTGTTCTCATCCCCAGATGCCCCTGGCTGTCTCTCACTGAGCCTTGGGGCTGCAGGGCAGGAGAGAAGCTCCAGACCTGGCCAGATTCTTCCATAGAGATCCTCTGCTCCATGTACCCAAAATCTTTCAAAGTTTCAAGACCTTTCAGGACAGCAAATTAAGCATCTTGATGTTTTCTGGCTACTATGTTGAGGCATTCCCTCTCTGAAATGGTCCTAAGGGGGCAGAGAACTCACCAAGGGCTGATTCCTATCAGGTCACTTGTGCTCTGAAAAGCAGATCAGAATCTTCAGAAAAAACCTTGCAGAATATTTCCTCAGTTTCTTATTGAGGCAGCCTTCATGTCCTGCTGCTTCTCACTCCAGGTATGGCTTTTTGATTCCTGAGACACAACAGTCTTTCATTTTCCTATTTAACTGAAAATAAGCGTCTTAGAGGGAGAAAAGTCATTTGAATCTGTGTTTCCTTGGACAAAATGAGGCACATAATTGCATTCCTCCTCTCCCATCCCCCTCTTGGTGGACAAGCAGAGGTTCTTTAAAGAATATTGCCCTCTGTGTGCAACTTTTAGCAGCACAGCCTCTCACCCTGGGCTGTCACCCAGTGCTATGATGATACAGATTAAAAATGCAGTTTAATTTGCTGATTATGGGAAGGAGGGATACTATCTAAAAAATTAATCTCACCCATTAATACAAAACAAACCTGAGAAGCTGGCTGAGTGCTGTACCACCAAATGTGTCCCAAACACAAACCACATTACTCTGGCTGTGGAGTCATGGCCCTGCAAAAGCAGCTACTGGCTGCTGCATCCTTTGGAAAAAAAAAAAAAAAAAAAAAGGTAAGTCTTAGGAAAAATGTCTTAGGCTGTGCAAACCTTTTTGTTTGCCTTTTTTTGCTTGACTTATTTGTTTCAGATAACTCCACCCCAGAGTAAATCCAAGGTGTGCCTGTGTGACACAGTTTGCTCAACCTTTGGCACCATTGATTTAGCTGTTAATCATTTGTGCATGGCAAAAAAAAAAAAAACCAAAAAAAAACCACAAAAAAACCCAACAGAAAACCCAAAACAAAACACTTCCAGGAAAGATCTCTCCACAGGCAGATGCTTTGCTGGCTGGGAAATGCAGAACACAGCCAGTATTTTAATAGCAGCAAAAGAGAAACTAAGATTATAAACTGAGCATATAAATCTTCTGGATCTCTGGATTTCACTGCAACCCATGACAGCCTGGGAGGATCTCAAAGCAACCTGCTCCTGTTTCACTGCTTCTCACCATGAGCATCTCAGTGCTTGCTCCTCAATGAGCAGAAAGGAGTTCAAAGAGCAGCAAGAACCCAAAAGCCAGAATTTTCTACTGTTAACATGCTTTTCAGAGTGAACTGAGCAGCAAAATCATGTTTGCCACATAACTTATAATCTGGTTCAATAGAGGTAAGGCCAACACTTAAAACTGACAACAACCACAGCTCATTTTCTACTTCCATGAAGTCTGGGCTTAGTGGATCCATGGATCAGTGGGAATGTTGCCTTGTGGCCTCTTGCCCCAGTCTTGATCCTTTGGTGTTGCTGAGTATAACAGCACCATATATGAGTATAACTGTCACCACATGGTTTCACCAAGTATGATGATTTTTTTTTTTGATTTTTTTTTTTAAATGACAGTTTCCTTTCCAAGTGAAAGCCATGAAACACATCAGAGATGAAAGGCCCTTCCTGGGAAATGTCAGACTGAAGCCAACAAACAGCTACTCACAGCATCTTTGTTGCACTTTTCAAAAGGAATTTCTTTTTTCTCTTCTTTTCTGAGACAGTATTTTCATTCCCTTCTGCATAACTCCTAACACATTTCCTTCTGCAGAAGAACACACCTGGCTCATTCAAAGGCAAGAGGAGGCTCACCCACTGATTTTAATGGTGAAGAACATACATACAGCAGGCAAATATGATAAACAAGTAGGAAATAAATAAATAAATAAACAAATAAAACAAATATGGTTTACAAGCAGGAAACCCCAAAGAATGTTTGCAGATGTTCATTACAGCTGACTCTGTTGCACCACCCATTTTTTTTACTAATACATTTTATTTCTGGTGGTGAGACTGGTCCCCTGAAAGGCCCTGGAAATAAAAACCACATCTTGTTGAGTTTAATTCTCCTTTTCTGGCTTTTGATTCATTAAAAATAATGCCTTACAGGGACCTGGTCCAAATTTGGCACAAGTTCAGCTCTGAAAGCTTTGATTGTAAGATCCTGTGAAGACAGTAAGAGAGGGGATGCAGTAATGAGGAGCCAAAGGAAGAAAATCCTTCCATGCCCCATGTCTTCTCTCCATTAGGCCTCAAGACAACACAAACTCATTTTCAAACTAGAAATGCCATTTTGGAAAGAAAAAAAACCACTCCTAATATGAATTTGCCAAATAATATAAAATTCACAAACCCCACAAGCTCTTACACCATTGTACCAACTGGATCTTGGCTCTGAGAGCTCTTCCCAGACTAATAACTATCTGTTAAAGGAGACAAAGATGCCACAAAAGGTCTTCACACAGCCAGTACCTGGTAATAATTCTTCATAATCTTTTATTTTCACAAATGTCTGAGCCTGAATGGACATTGATTTGCTGCCCATTACACTGGTTTTCTTTTAATCTACTGTGATTTCCTTTCTTCAGTGGTCAGGAGTATTTATAGAAGTGCTGCTGTGGGAGCTATGAAATGGGGTTGGAAAAGCCAGCAAATAGTATCAGATTTTTAACGACCTTTTATTTAAAAAAAAAAAAACAAAACAAAACCATTCTGTATCTGAAAGTCCCCTGAATGGGTAACATTTGAGGCTATTCTTCTTCTTGAGATTCCTCAGGTGCTGATAAAACATTTTAGGGTGATAGATGAGCCACAGGGCAAACACATCCATTGAGATAAGACTATTTAAAGATCTAAAATCTAATAGCTGGAGAGTCGTTTCACTAATAGACCTGATATTTCCTGCCTCCAGTAGGATAATTTTAGAAAGATACAGGCAATGTTACAGGTAATCAGGAAATGGTATCAGGATATCTCCCCATATTCCTCACTGTCATGCTGAAATGTATAATTCACTTTCCCCACACTTTCAGAGAGCAAAAGCAAGCAAAAAAACCAAAACCCAACATTTTTCTTCCCCATGCCAGTTCTCTGCTTGATATTAGGTATTAAAAAGAAAAGGCTTTTAATGGGGCTGACTAAAAAGCAAATCAGTATGAGAAGACCAGCTTGTGGAAAACCTCATCATGAGAGAGTCAAGAGAAGTACTCTTACAAATCATGATTTTTATGGTAATTGCATCAGACCCCAGCCAGGAAGAGGGCTGAGTCCCACGGATCCCACAGACAGACCCAGAAACCCAGAGCACTGCAGGCAGCAGTAAGAACAGTGATAGCAACAGACCCAAAATGACCCAAGGTGACACTTTCAAGCAAACCCTCCATTTTCTGGTTGCCATTTGGACTTTTACCTTGCTCATTCACCAGTGTCTGGTTCCTGGGCTGGTTGAGAGGGACAATTGCAGCCAATGGATTGACTCCTCCACAGAAAATTGCCAACAAATATCCCCTTTCATTTCTTTGAAATTATATTCTTTGGAGTGAGAGCAGTATTAAGCAGAAAACTAATAAAAATCAGCCTGAAAAGACTTGAACTTTTAGACAGACAAGAAAGGAAAAAGGCAACGGTGCATGGAAACATATATCACAACCTGGAAAAAGGAAGAAAAAGGTTAGCTCAGCCTGTTGCAGCAACTGTCACTGTGTAGTGATTAAAGCATATAAAACATTGCCTTTAATCCAACATAAGCAAGTTAAAAGTGCATAGTCCCAGTCTATACAATCAATCCCTTTTCTTGAAGTCACTGACATGGAAAAGAGAGAACTGTCAGCCTCCTCACTCGTGGAAAACCTCAGGCTGATTCTACAAACCCTTTGCTAAATAAATTCTCATTACTGCAGGAGATCATGGCCTTAATTAGCATTAGTTAAATCAAGAGCATTGCTGGAGCTAGTCATGTTTGAGTTGGATACTCTAATAAACCATCTAGGAATTCCTAGTGCACATAAGTTACAGTAACATTAATGCAATACAGTACATTGGCACAACACAGTTAAGAAAGACTTTTTTTTTTTTTTTCCCCCTTCTGAACACCACCACCAATATGCAGACAGGTCCTTCCTGTTTTGACATCCATCACCATCCCAAGACTACATCTCAAACCTACTCATTCTGAATTTATACACCGGGGCTGCACAACAACTCTGCAATGCAAGCTGATTATTCTGATTTTTCAACACAAACCAACTTTCAAGATGATTATCAAAAAGAATAGATTTGGCTCACATTGTAAAAATACATTTTAGTTAAAACCATGCTTAGCTGTGTCTTTTTGCACTATAAGCTGATGTTTTGTAGCTCAATGAAAACCAAATAGAGCTTGTTCCCCCTTCCAAGAAGATATGAATAGCCATATGCAAAGGCAAAATGACATGAACACTAAGCATGTGTTCATCATGACAAAATTAACTTTTTATTCCTAGGTGGAATCCAAGGATTTCAACAATGTTCATTGACAAAGGCAAGGAAGGTTTCAGTATGACCTAGTGGACGTTTCTGGGGGATGATTAAAAGGATAAAATAAAATATAAGTGTACATTCAAACCTCTCTCTACCTGTATACAGACACATACTTCTTACCCTTAAATTTCAAGGTAGTATCTTAAATATTTGCATTACTCTCTTGGCAAAAAAATGGTATTATTCCTTACCTCAGTGGAGAAATCCAGTCCTTGGTACATCTGAATATCAAACATTATTTTGCATGTGGCTTCCAGAGTTCCTCACCAGCAAAACACTTGAACCTACCCTACTCACTGCCCCAACCAGCAGAAAGGTCCCCCTGGAACAGATGGTGGCATGTGTCTTAATGGATCAAGGTTTTGCTCTCAATCCTGTGCATATTACTGGAAAGTTTGGGTTGCTTTGTGGTTTTTTTTCTTAACTTGCAAAATTGTCATGTTGAAACGCACATTTTTTATTCTTAATTTTATTTGAAGAGGAAAATGTGACTGAAATTACAACTTGTCATGCCACAAAGGTGCTCCAGCTTTAGGAAGACTACACAGTGTTGCTTCTCCCAGGACCTGAGATTACACAGGAGTTGATTAAAATACCTACTGCTTTGGAATGCTGATCCTGAAACACCTGAAACAAGGCCAACATCAGGGAGGCAGCAGTTAAAAGCAGCAATACAAGAATTTGCAAGGTAAGCATCACTTGGGAGTGTTTAAGATCAGGCATTCCCAAAATTGAGGCACTTTTTTTTTCTCTTTTCCCAGATATTTCCTCCACACTGTAAGAAAGGCAGAATTACAACCAAAGCTATGAAACAAACTTAATGAAATTATGCCTTTTTTTTTTTTTTTGAATGTTTTTATTCATAACAGTATTACATGGTGTGTTACAGAAATTAATGGAAAATTTCTAAAAATTTGTTCGTTTTGTTGTTGGTGAATGCATTATACATAAAGTTAAAAATAATGTGTCCATATGTGTTAACAAATGGTCATTATCTGAGGTAAAGTTAAAGTAGGTTTAGAAATGTACTGCAACAGTCATTTTATCTTTCTCATCTTTATTAAAAAAATATGTGTCAGAATGGAGAAATAAAAATGAATGAAAACCATGGAGTAAACATTTTTGCAAAGAAGGTGCCCAGTACGTTATTAGATGAAAGGTTTCATCAGACACTTGGATGACTACGATCTATCAAAATATCTTTTCATGACAGGTAAAGATCAAGAACCTACAGGGGATAACAGGATGGCTGGTGGGATTCCCTGGTTTTTAAATTTCAAGTGATGAATTTAGTGCTAGTGAAGGATGAGGGATTAAACAATTGCACAAGCTGGATATTTTAGTTATCTACAATACTGGTACAGTGCAGAGGCCTTGCAGACCTCCCAATTCAGCATCTCAACCATGACAAGGACTATTCAGATTTTTTTTTAGCTGAGAGTTGGTAAAGGTAAGACAAAGGTCCATGGTGATGGTCCAGCTCCTCTCATAAGACACTAAAATCCCAGCCTCATTCCCCCAGCACCTATTGGTTGCAAGGACTGTGTAAGTGATGTGTTTCCTACAACTATGACATCAATGGATCCTCTGAGATGTAAATCTCTTCTTTTCCTTCCAACATTTTACCCCCTAAGTGGAAAATGCACCGATGACACGAAACCTCAAATGTCAATGATGAACCCAAATTGTCTTTGTGGTTCCATGTATGCAGGACAAAACCCAAAAGAGCCACTGAGGAAGGAAGTAGCACCACTGTGCAAATGAGGAAAATATTCTTAAAGAAATGTCCTTTTGAAATGCTTTTACCTCTGCTTTTAATCCTGAAACACTCAATCCACTGAGTTTTGACTCATCTTCTCCAGTTAGGATCTTTCTTCTGATGGCAGAATAAGATTCACTACAAAGCTGTTTGCACATGACTAAGGAATAAGCATCAAATGACCAAAAATGAGAACAGTTCTCTTCTCTGCAGATTCATTGGGTCTATTCACAGCTAATTTTTCATTCACATTCATTCTGTACTTCCCATTTCTCTAATTTCTCAAATTCAAAAGAAAAGACCATGGTATGAAATTTGGTTATACATATCAGCAATTACTATCCCAGTTATTTTGTCCTCTAAACCATTTTTAGCTTATCATGAAGATGAAAGAAAATAAAATATTTATAACTCCAGGCCTAGTTTAAGCATGATAAAAATGTAAGTCCTAATGTGACAATTTAAAAACAAAATCTGTGCAATAACCTTAAAAAAGGATCAATTAATAATTTGATTTCTTTAACCCTTTTTCCTTTTTCTATTTTTTCCATTTTTTCTTCTTCTTTTTTTTTTTCTCTTTTACTTCTTAGTGTTAAACCACTATATTCAATATACTGTAACTGCATAGGAACATCAGGAAAACACATTTGACCTGTATAACAATTCTCTGTAGGGCAAAAATATATAGATTCTTTCTGAACATCATGTGCTAAACGCATGAACCCAAACACTGCACGTTTTGCTTCATAAACATAAAAAAGAAGACATTTTCGATTCTTTTGTTCTGTGTGTAAACAGTTTGATGACTTCTATGCAGAGGTTGAAAGGAATGTCAATAAAAAGTGATTTCTTGTAAGTGGAGTATGTCTGTGTGATAATGCTAGAGCATAAAATTGTGTGTTCCCATTAATTTCACCAGTGGCTGACAAGCTGACTGTTTTTGGCAAATGCACTTGAGCTTCAGCCTGTTCCTGTAAGCATGTGAAAAGACATATGTGATGTGAGAACCACAAACTGGGTTTTTGCCACACCTCCCAAGCACTGCAAACTTGCTACCTTCTCTACAGTGTAATGGCATTAAGTAAAAGAATTTTCATA
The DNA here is from genome assembly GCA_023637945.1 of Phaethornis superciliosus. Classification (NCBI taxonomy): domain Eukaryota; kingdom Metazoa; phylum Chordata; class Aves; order Apodiformes; family Trochilidae; genus Phaethornis; species Phaethornis superciliosus. Next base: position 26,384,047 of record JAJQWJ010000009.1, read on the forward strand.
ACATTTATATTTACAAAAAAACTGGCAATTTTCATTCGAACTCCTTAAAGCCATTTCCCCTTAAACATTTAAAGAGTTTAACAGTAAGATTTTTCTTTTTTTCAAGTTATAAAATAAAAATCCCATTTGATTTTTCTGATGTACAAAAAGTGATAAAGATGAACAATTTGATCACAGAATCAGTTTGTTATTCCAAAATCCATGCCATCCTTGTCCCATTGGTAAAGTCCGCTTCATCCCAATTCCTAAACCAGAATCATACCAGTATTATTTGGCAAATGGTTTCGTGTTGTTTGTTTTTGTTTTTTTTTCATCAAAAAAATGGCACACAGAGAAGAAAACACTTGTCTGCATAGCATTACAGCAGCAAGATACTGAAGAAATAAAAATATTCCTTTTCTGCACTTTGTTTAGAGTTTCCTAGGAAATCTTTTGTCTTTCCTCAGTGGGACTCGATGTCCTTTCTCTACCCCCAACATGAGTATTGAAACAGAAAGCAGCATTTCTTCCTCATGATGCACTAGAACTTCAAGGTCCATTTGGCAACCTTTTCAGTCAGAATGGAGAGACAACCAAGTTTTATGTTGTGGTTTGAAGTTAGGAATCCTTTCCACAGAAGGTGTTTTGCTTTGACATCTGTCACTCAAACAAAATTACAGGATAGGAAATAATAATGAAAAAAAAAGAAAAAAAAAAGACACTGCCAATATTTTTTATGTTGTTGCTTAAATATGTCTAAATATGAATAAAAAAAAAAGGCAGGATCAGCCTGATGGAAATGATGATGAAAAAGATGTCAGCATGACATAAAAAGTGCCGACTTGTGCCCCAAAAGGCTCTTGAATGATAATGCCACTGCTACATACAGACAAAGCTTTTTGCTTAAAAGAAAAAGAACGTCTATTACTGAGTAAATTTCAGATGCTTGTTTTTTATATGTGGCATACAGAAGATAGCAGATGTTTGAAAGAAGACTGAGGAGTAAGATTTCCTAGTCTGGATCCCCATGACTTGTGGGGACGGGGCTGGACTTGTGGTATGATAAACAGGGAGAATTGGGATTTTGTGCTGCCATAGGAATCTGCCATTGGTTGCCAAGAAAACCCCATCAGGAACACTCGTAGAGCCAGTCCAGGAGGGCAATCATCTCTCCAGGTCAGTCAAAATCAATCGGAAAAAAGCATGAAAGCCAAAGGCCTGCCAGGTTGTTGGGTTTCATTTGAGTCTTGGAGCACCACAAGCCTGTAACAATGCTATTTCTTAGGTCTGTTGATCTGGGCGTAGAGAGGTTCTGCTTCCTGGGGATAACAAAAATAAAATAAGCCAACATGGCTCCAGACAGTTTTTAGAACATTTTTAGAACATCCTCTTGAGAACAGCAATACCTCCTGAGTCAAAACCCAAAGGAAGTGTTTGTTTTCTGAGGTGCCTTGACTGATCACGGCACCCTGGCTGAATTGTGAAGAAAATATGACTTTATTTCAGAAAATGAGACATTCTTTCAGAAAACTGAAACTGCTTACTGTCAATTTCTTCTTCCAGTGTTGCCCACGGACCGATTCCTCAGGAGGTAGTGCTGGGCACAGACAAATGAAGGAATGAAATGATAATTTCTGTGTCTGGATGTTTGGAAGTTTACAGGCCAGAAATGTAGCTGGCATCAGAGGCTGCTCCTTGTACCAGACTGAGACCCACCCCCAGCAGCACCCCAGCAGAAAAGAGCTGTGGGTTATCCACAACTCATGGTGAAAAACACTTTGCAAACAGCAACCGCTGCTGAAGGCTGAGATGCTGAAGCTGTGATGAGATTTAAAATAACAATATGAGTTGCCTGTGAGGAATGGTAGCTCCATGCAGTTTGGTAGGAGTCTGGGTAGCCATTAGAATGATTATTAAAGCTGGTGGAAAGCAGAAGGGTTTGCTAATTCTTGGGAATAAAAATCCCTGCCATGTTCTCCAGTGCTGATACCTTGTGTTTTCTTAATACTATGTTCATCTTGGCTGCAGTGAGAAGCAAACCACCCATGAACTCTGGAATCCACTCTACCTCATTTCCAGAAAATAATTTATTAAACTAAGAATGACATCTAAAAAAAGAACAAGATAGGCAGAAAGGCTAATTAATGCCATACTGCATTAACTCTCCACGGCTTGATAAATACTCAAATACCACGCCACGACGTTGAATTTAACCAAGTTAGAATCAACTCGTGTTACAGCAGCATCAGAAGAGCTGACTCTGAGCAAAAAAAAATTCTGAGGGTTGGCAAATTGCTGGGCAGTGAGAAGCACAGAAATATCTGGCAGGGGATGGCACGGGATTTTAATTACTGTTTATAAAAATGAGGCTGCTGATGAAAAAACGCCAGTTCAAAGGTGGATCCATAAGGCTATGGTTATTCCATGTCCAGTGCTCCAGGCTGTGTCCCATCACACTGCACTGTGCACCTCATGCTGCAGGAGGAGAAACACAGCAAATCCAAAATATGAGCTGTTTCCTCCGTGTCAAGAAAAGTTGTCACTTTTCCCCTGAAATTACTACATTTCTTGGATTTGCAGAGACTGCTTCCCCACCTCCTAACTCCATGAGGCCCGGAGTACACTATGAGTATTATGAGAGGATGAGAGAAATCCTTGGGAATGATTAAATAAAAACTGCTGAAACTATCCCCAGCAAGAAGTAAATATATTTTGTGACCTTGAAAAACCAGAGGTAATCAGAAGCGATGACTGAGAGTAAATAACTGCATTTCACAAACTCTCTGTTAAGCCTACCTATGCCAGTTTTCATGTAAGTCAGACATGAAGCTGGCAGAATGATCTATCACAGCTCGTTTGGAGAAAATCTCTACTAATTAATGTGGGAACCTGACACACACCAGGCCATTCTTCAGGCATTTGCTGAACCTGAGGTGATTGTAAAGGGAAGCAAAAGGGAGGAGGAGAAGAAAAGGAGAGGGAGGGAGAACATCCCTTTGGAACAAAAGATGTCAGTTTTTCAAATGCTATCAGGGGAAAAAAAGAGCTTTTCAAAATGTCAAGTGGGCTTGTTAGAGCTGTCCTCAAAAATCTTTCAGATATGCAGATGCACTTAAGTAACAGGTGTCCTAAGGTGTTACTGAACTTGACATCTTTGGAAGAGGAGGAGGAGTTCACCAGGGGTCATCAGCACACTCATGAGGCAGCCTTTAGAATTAGAAATATCTTTGATTTGTACCCACCATTTATCTGAACATTCACTTGATGTGGCAAAGGCCTGAATTTCTCACTGATTTGAATAATTTTTCTTCCAGTAGAGCAGATAATTTTGACTGAAAAATGTGCTCTTATGTCTTCCTTTTAGTTGATTTCCCCCTTCAGGAGCCTAAACGAGAAATTAATTGCAGCAATTGCGTGCGATCCTCTCAGCCAATTTTTTTTTTTTTTTTGTCAAATTGTTTTCTAATATTTTGAGATAATTCAAGCAGTGCATCTTGCCTGTAGCCCAACATTTCAAATGGCATCTGTAAAGTATTGATGATAATCAAGAGAGCAAAAGAGAGAAGAAAAGGACAGAAAAGAGGCAAAAGGAAAGTCAAGTGCTGTTGACTTCATGGATAGCTTCTCTGAAAGTGCCAGGCAGGGGGACTTCACAAGCATGATTCTGGAGGGTGTTGGAAACAGAAATAAACCCCCTTTGCTTAGTGTAGGCCACTCAAAAGTCACAGGGAATGCAATTAAAAGGCAGGTGAACTGAACTCACAGCATCAGAATCATCTCACCAATGTTTTCTGCTTTCTACTTCTACACCTGATTAGGAACAAATCCATAGGGAAGAAAATGAGAGAAGGGGTCTTTGTTAAATATAAAGAAAAGAGGAAAATAGAGGAAAAAATAAAATGGCATACAAGGTTTCCAATTCACACAGCCACCTGGAATCCTAACATGTTTTCCATTCTATAGAATTGGCCCAGAAGCACTTCTGATGTGCTGTTAACTGGCAGCACCTCTCATTTTGCTGCTACAACCCACTTGAAGGCCTCTATCAGCTTTGGGGATATGCAATTTCTGGCAGATGTTTGAAAAAAGTAAATGTTTTCCTTTATGTTTGGCAGCTGCTATCAGTGGAGTCTTTAGCTATATTCTCACATACTAATGGGGCCCTTTCTGTTGAACAGTAGCCTTTAAAAAATGAGGCACTGCAGGAAGAGGCTGTCGATTCACAGCTCAGGTATCTGACCAAAATGACAAGGCTGCAATAAGGGACCAGAAATGTCAAAATATAGATGCTTTAAGTTAGATGGCTAAATATTCAGGAAGCTACGAGTATGTTGTGTAAATGCTGAGTGATGCAGTCTCCCAGAATTAATGACAAAAACTGACACCGAGAAAATTTTCCCTATGCATCCTCCATTTACATATTCCAAAGATACTTCATGCTTAAAATCAGCTTATTCTTCCCATTTTATGGAACATTTTGCACCATAAACAAGACGGTAACCAACAGTAAGTACTTCTGGAACCAGGACACTACTGCATGAGGTAACAAGATTGCTAATGGGTTTGAGGAACACTGTGCGAATGCTAAAAGGAAATTTGCATCTAATCGAAGGGCATTAACATCTGCTCCCCAGCAGAACTGAGCACTGGAGAACATCTCTTACAAGATTACACATCTACTCGGGCTTGTGTAGGTGAGCTGGCTCACAGAACAGCAGAGGGGAAGGTCAGGAAGAAGCTCGTTTGACACCAGCAGTCTTTTCATCACGGCGAGGCACCCTGCTACGTGCAAAGCTTCAGGCAAGAGGTACAGAATTGCAGAGGTGAGGCCTGCAGAGATTTCTTTGCCCTTTCCAATAGATGCTCAGAGCTGGTTTTACTCCTGCCTGACTGATCAGAAAGGGCAGGCTCAAATGATGGGAGTTTCATGAAATAAAAGTGTGCTGAAGCACCAGCCAAAAAGGAGAATCTTGTGCTGGGGATGCAAGTGAAGGGAACGGGAGTGCAACGTGGCTTCTCTACTCACTGCATGCTGACTCAATAAAATAGGACAGAGTAAACTTGGCAAGCAGGATTCAAATGAAATATCTGTGGTGATAAGACAGGTAATTCATAGAATCACTGAATGGCTTGGGTTGGAAGGGACCTTAAAGATCATTTAGTTCCAAACCCCTCGCATGGGCAGGAACACCTTCCACTAGACCAGGTTGCTCAAGGCCCCATCCAACCTGGTTTTGAACATTTCCAGAGAGAGGGAAGCCACAACTTCCTTGGGCAACCTGTTCCAGTGTCTCACCACCCTCACAGGAAATAATTTCTTCCTAATGTCTCATCTAAATCTCCCCTCTCCAACTTTTAAATCATTCCCCCTTGCCCTCTCTCTCCATACCTGTGTAAAAAGCCTACCCCAGCTTTTTTGTAGGTCCTCTTCAGGTAATGTAGGGTTGCTATAAGGTCACCTTGGAGCCTCCTCTTCTCCAGGCTGAACCACCCCAACTTCTCTAGCCTGTCTTCATGGCCAATTCCTACTGGCCCAGTAACAGGCAGTGGCTTGTCTGTGGTTATTCTCATCACAGCCTTTAGTAGCAGCAACATAGCAACCTTCTGGTTCAGGATTATGACTGGCAAGTGCCTCTATTCTTATTTTAAGCTATCCAGGAATATTTCCTAGACTCAAATACCCAGACTATTATAACCTTAAAAGTCTCTGTCATTTTAGTATCCAGATGGATGCCATACATCCATAAAATGAAAAAAAGTAAAGAAAACTACTCAGAAAGATGAGCCCTACTCTATTGTGGTCCCAGTAAAATAATGAACTCCAGCAAAGAAACACTCCTACTATTTCTGGACCCCTTTCCTAACAAAACAGTAGCAATGCAATTATACTTTCCATCTACCTATCTGTGAATTCTCCTTCACAACCTTAGAATCTGATGGCCAATCTAAACCAAATTGTTCAGAAGTCTCAAAGATTCTAAACTGAAGGAGATTGCAGCAGCAGATTTCATCAGAGATGAAAGCAAATCTCTGGGATGTCTCTGTTCAAGAGCAGCCTGAATTTTTCTGGTCATATCCTTTCAGATTCCCTGGGAAATCTGATGATGAAGAAACAAATATAAGGCCTGAAATTACAATTTCAGGATTTCTCTGGCATGAAGCAACACTTTCCAAACTGTGACTCCTTCCCAAACACACAACACTTCTTCTGTCTCAGGTTCACAGCCTTGCTTGGTGCTGTGTCTTTAGATGGAGAATGATAGCCCTAGATCCTGCAGTTAGAACAGGCTGCCCATAATCATTATGAATTTCTCTTTGGATTCTATTTAGTTCCTATTGACTCAGAGGAATGATAGTAACAGATCCTCCAAATATAGCCTTTCAGTTTTGAAGGCCATCCAGAGCCCTAATGCAATAGATAGTGAGCAGAAGGAAGAGGATGAAGAATCAGCTTAACATGCCCTCCTGAGGCTCACTCAGCTCCCAGATAAGCCAGTGCTTTGTCCACAACTTGCTATTTTCTTTTAACTTCCTACTAACAGTTTGAAGGAAGAGTTCTACTAGTCCATCAAGGAGCTGACTAAGATTATTAGGAACATTCATCACTAAGACTGGCACTTGCTCAAAGACTGATGATGGCAGTGGGCCACTGAAGTACCACCAAAAGCTGATAGACAAATATTCTAATGAACTGTTGCTCTCCTGACACTGCTGATAGCATCATGAAGAGTGTGACATATTTTGAGGGCTTATAATTGTCTGCACACATTTCACAGAACGACTAAACAACTATTTGAGGAATATATGCTCTAGCCACAAATGTTTTGAAGGTTTCCTGAGAATCAATCATGAATGACTGCCAGTGCAAGTCCTGAACTGGGCAGTATTTCAATAGAACTACATTTGTTCCAGCACTTAAAATGACATCCATTGCAGTAATTGTGGTATCAAATCTTCCCTTATTTTTTTTCAGAATTTGCCTCGAAGAACCAGTTTGTCCAGATGGAGTTATACAACATTTATGACATCTGATCCCAGTATTCAGGCTGAATTTATACTTTCCACAATCAAGATGTTTAGTTAGGAGATGCTGTCAACATAACCACAGGGATCTAAAGAAGCCAGAAAGTCAAGTTCATGCCTCTCCTTCCCTTTTCTCATTATACTTGAAGGTTCCCCCTTCTGCAGCATTTGCTAAACTTTCAATTATAAAGCTTCAGGGCTTCCTCGTGTCACAGGAAGACCTATTGCTGAGACTGAAATACACCCAAGAACAGAAATATCTGCACCCTGTAATTCAGCCTGATTGGGTGCAATAGTGATAAGAGGTCAACCAGGTGAAAACTCCTCAGTTCAAACTGTGTGCTTTAATCCAAAATGTCAACAATTAAGAAAAGTTTAACATACTTGGTAAAATAATTAAATACAGCTCTTTCCCTCTCTCTCCTTTCACCATAGTTACACCACACTAAACCTTTGAAGACAGTAGAAGGGATAAAATGTGAATCAGCTAAAGACTTCACTCTTATTCTGCTCACCCTTTCTGGAAAACCATTATTCACCCTCAATGTTGCTCCTGAAGAAAGGGAGAACTGAACAAAAAACTTCACGTGAACAGCTCTGCAAAGGGTTGCTTTTCTTTCATCTGTGAAAGTTAGGTCTGTCTGCTTCTTATCTCCAACCATAAAGAGACAAAAATGTGACACAGCCATATAATGTCACACTTACTTACTAAGAACCTTTAGCTATTTGTAGAAGAGTTCCTTGCAAGGATGGCTGCTGTTAGGATGAGGATTTTGGGAGCTTAAGTTGAAGGCTGCAAAAGGAAGACAAATGGAGAAAGAAGCTCTTAACTAAAAGATGCTGAATTAGCTCTCTATGAGAATACAGAGTATCCAAGGGAATGAAGAAACCAAATTGCTGAAGCACCTTGAAAGGTCAGGATATAAAATAATAGGTGAGCATTCTGAATACATCAAGACAAGGCAAGTGAAGATATTATATGGGCACAGCTGATTGAATAGAGATGCTGGGAACAGACACATTTGAAATGTCTGAACACAATACTATGTCATGCTCCTGAGAGGTCCCATTCATCAGAGTTGTATGCTGTGCTGTTCTTGGTGTGAAGAACCATGTTCTAAAGAGCCAAGTAATCTCCCATCTGACACACAAAAGTGGCTTTTACACAGACTGTGATTCTTTTGTACTACACGTTTCTCACCATTAAGTTTCCCTCCAAATGCAGAGCTCAATACCCAACACAGTAGTAAGGCCTGAATTGATAATTTTCCATGGAGATTACACTTGCTGTTGCTCTGACTGTACCAGGCTTCAGAATTAGATGGGCTGGTTTTAGCAAGTGGATTTCCTACAGAGTGCTGCTCAATGGCACTGCACAGAGGCACAATGATATTAGTGTAACTTCACTGGAGAGAGGCTTTCTTTTTGTTCAGCTGCTTGTTCCTGCCTACAGCTTTTAGGAATTACTATAATAAGATAATCAGTAACATTATTTAACATTTCCCAGAATGAATTTCTGAGAATTATACGTATTTTATGCAAGGCTCTGCAGGGATTAACAACAATATGTGGAAAAAACATATGGAAACACTGTTCTTCTAGCTCCCAGAGACAGCTGATTGGTAAAAAAGAAAGTATTTTACAAAGTGTTATATAAAAATAGAACAAAAGGAATCCCTCACTTGACTGCCTTACACTACTCTCACAAGTCATCTCCAGAATTCCTGGTAGGTGAGTGTGTATGATGCTAGTTTACAAATGATGTTAACTATCTTTGTGACAGTCAGAAAATTAAAAAGAGATTTTATCATTATTCTTCCCATAGAGGATTTCAGAATTACCCTGACTAGAAAGAACCTCAATGAAAAAATGTCTATGGGTTGGCAGAGTGTGGGGACTCAGCTAAAGGTCAAATTCTCTTTCTTGATGCAGCAAAGCACTCTTGAAATGGTCAGAAGGTGGGATAACCAGCTATGTCCTGGTCAAGGTTGGTCAAAGGCAAAGCCCACTGACCATGTGGTACCATCCAACTGCAGAAGCAGTTCTTGTTGGGAGTACAAGAAACAATGGATGCTTTTCCCAGAGCAACTCATCCCAGCTTGACTCTACCCCTACACTGTCTTTTTTAGACTCAATGAGACTCAAAGGTTCCTTCTATTTTAGCTTTAGCCTCCAAGAGCCAAGCATTACATTGGTGAAGTTAAAGGAGGAGCTGCCTTCTGAGAACACCACATGCTATGAAAGAGATAATCTTATTATGTCCACATGGATCAAACCTAAGTTACTGTAGGATTTTTCTTTTAAGGAAGTTTAATGTACAAAGTAAACTGACTCCTACTTATACTGTTAATCTTGAACTGCAACTGAACTGTTTCAGCTCAGGGTGGATGCAAACACAGTGTAATTTTTGTACAAAAATCAAAAAGGTTCCACCACTGCAGTGCTGAAGCAAAGAGCCATATCAGATCATAGATCTGGGTAATACAGAACATGAATGGCTGCCAGGGAGAAGATAATCAGACATATCCTTCAAATAGTAAAAACAAAGAGTATTTGGATGGAACAACAGCCCTCGTAAAACTCTGTATCTTTACTGTCTTTTTGGTAAAACATAAATATTGTATTGAAACAAATCACAGAACATTCACTGGCAGCCACATCTTCTAAGGTATTCTGTAACACAAAAGATGAAAAGAGCATCTTTCCCAACTGTCTGGATTTCAATGACTTACGTTGGATGAGTAATTTTGAGAACATCAGTATGCCAATGGTAATATGAATGTTCATAATTTTCAGATGTTTTTAATTTGCACTCGGAGATAAAAATACACAAACCCACTTCAACATTTTTTACCTGCAGATAATAAATGTGCTTCTTGTTCTGATTATCACATTGATTTAGGGTAGAGGTGTTCATGTATCATTACACAATTTCATTTAATGTTTGTTATGTCTATGGGTAAGATGTCTTATTCCATTTAATATGTTACATCTGACTACAGGCCAGAGTGCATTTGATAAAAAAAAAAATGTTCTGCCTAATGCACTGTTAGTAATGGCTTAGTTTCCCTATTTCCCCCTAGAATTTGAACACAAAAATAAGTCTACATTTCTTTAAAGCATGCAGGCAGCTGAAACACACATATTGGCATAAGCTGCAACACTTAGTGAATGGCAAAAGCCATGCAAACCACTGAGCATGGAATACACTGCGGATAATGGAGAGGAAAAACAGAAGAGATGAAAAGGAAAAACAAACCATGCATCCATGAAAGCAATGGTAGGCACTGGTGGAAGAATAAGTGAGCACCTCAAAGTGTAGAGAAAAAAAGGACAGATACCTACCCCAACCTGTGCTATCTAGCTACCGACCTGTGGACTTATAGTATCACCAGTTGGCTCACCAAATGGATCACTGTTGGATGAGGCCTGAGACCCATCAGGCTAGAATACAAGAACATAACACCTTTTTTTCTCAACAATAAGAAAGTGAAAAGTCAACACGAGGTTATTTTCATGCTGTGGGCATAACAAGTACATCCTATCTCATGAAAACCAGAAAGTGAGACCTGACCGCTGATCTGATCTCAGAAACCAGAAGGGTTTCCCAGAGCTGATGCAGGCAGGAAAGGACCACACCAGTACCTGCTGGAGCCCAGGCAGGACCTGCCACAGACTTCAGAAGGTACTGGCTCCAACACACCAGAACTGCAAAAGGCCCTGAAAGCCAGTGAATCTATGAGAATCAGAAAGAGTCCAAGCTTGAGTGATTTTGTACTTTTGGGTCCTTTTTTTTGCACAGACTCCCTCTTGCCTTTGGCTCACTTAGGCTCTTATCTGCCTGAGACACCTTGGGATTTAAAGTCATTGCTTGGATGACATTTCTTGCTTTGGTTCACTGAGTCTAAGGCAAAGAAATCACATACTGAGGGCCAGAACATTGAGGAATGCAACCAGGCAAGCAACTGGGATGCAAGAATGTGCAAGACAGCATCAACCATCACCTTTTAACACACAAACTCTCCCATCTCTCTCTGCAGCCTCAGCATGTATCTGGTTTTACCTCGGACTCTCTTACCATCAACAAGTGAATGCTGGTATGCTAAAAAGAACATTTCACCCAACTACCATCTATAAGGTTGCATTTAAACTCTGAGTTTGGTTCCCTGTATTCAGTATTAGTGCATATCAACATAAATGTCATGCTTTTAGCTAGCAAAACTGAGGTGGGAAGGAAATGCTGGCTGCAGCTCCCCCTTAAACACCACCCAGCCCTATTAGAATACTTATTTCTGACAGTACCAATAACATTTAAGTAACTTCTGTCTTTTTTAGCTTAAAAAAAAAGAGCTAATCAGTATTTAGAAACCCTGTTGCTACTCACAGCCTCTTGCTCCTCACTTTTGCTTGGGCTTTCAAACCCCTCTTCAAAGAGGTCATCTGCAGCAGGATCACTGGTATGAGATGCTGATGATTTTGATGGAGAACTCTGTCTGGGTGCAGGGGTTGGAGCTAAACAAAATTAAGGTAAAAGCAACGGAACATATACCTGTTAATTTATTCAGAAAGACACAGAAGGACAAAATCTGCTCATACTTTAAGAACCCTCAACTTTTATTACCCCTAATTATTTTCTGACAAGGAGCCATAAGAGGCAAATTTGAACACAGAAGTCATTATCAAGTCCATATATTTGATTTCATTCAGTTGTTTCCAAATGAAGTTTGGCTGTATCTGGCAGGGAGACACCACTACATCACATTAGGAATGCATGAGCTGCCTGCCCTATGCCAGGTAAGCAAAACAGTTCTCCAGCTGGCCCCAGGTAAATCTGTGTCTCATGAATTCTTTTCATCCATCTGCAAAATCTCCCAAAATAAGCCTATTCTACAGCCCTTCAGTGACCTTCCTCACACTTCCATCAAGCTTTTAAAATAAATATGAACCCCCTAATTTTTGCAAAGTGGGGCTGGATTGAGACACCAGTGAAACTGTTTGCAAGGCTGAATGCTATGGCATTTTCCAACCAGCTTGCATGCACCTAGCACAGAATATATATTATTACTGTCTCCTTAGAAATTGAATTTCAGACTGCAGCTTTTGGGCTGTTGATTTCAGTAGTGTCTGAAATTCTTCTCTGATACTTTTTTTCCTGGCTGGAACACAGTTCACAACCTAGAGCATGCAGGAGGGTTCTCAGTTCATGCCCGTGTTGTGATTTACTTTATGAAAAAAAGAAAGAAAGAAAGAAATGCTTTGAGGGGCCTGGCACGGCTGAGGAGAGGTATGGCTGAAAGCAGATGAATACTCACGTGAATTTGTAGAGGGTGTTGTGGAAGTCACAGGAGTCAAATTTAACTGAGAGATGTCAAAGTCATCACAATCATCTGCTTCCTGTGCCATCCCAACTTTGTTAAAGTAACTTGAGAAGGCCTCTGAGGTACAACTGAGGGAAGGCTGATCTGGTTTTCTTGATGGCACTGGTGGAGGCTGAGCCATCTGGAAATCTTTAAACATTTCTTTTCCCATTTTCTGTCTGGGCCTGTCTGTCTGTGGACTTGATCTGTTGGAATCACTTGTGGGTGGAACAGTAGCTATAGGAGCAATGGTACCTTGAAACATGGCTGCTTGTAAAGGCAAAACAGTTTGTGTTGGCATGAAGGCAGTTGGTTGGAACTGACCAGCTACAGATGGCCACGGCTGCTGAGTAGGAGGAAAAATACCAGGTTGGCCCCAGGTTATTGGCTGTCCTCCCTGCATCACCTGAGCAACTGGAGGCTGAGCACCCATGGCCAACTGCTGTTGAACAAGTGGTTGCTGTCCCCAGAATGAGGGCAGAACAGCTCCCATGGCAACATAACCTTCAAAGAGTAAAGAGAGGAGGGTGGGGGAGAAAAAAAAAAAGGGAAGGTTTTAACACAACTGTCACAAGCGTGCAGGAGAAGCTACACAACGAATCACAGAATCATCAAGGGTGGAAAAGAGCTCTAAGATCATGTCCAACCATCTGCCCTACAACCCCTAGGCACTAAACCATCCATCTCATCTACCTATCTTTTGAACACCTCCAGAGATGGTGCCTCCATCACCTCCTTGGGTAGCCTTTTCCAGTGTTTAACCACTCTTTCTGTGAAGAAATTGTTTCTAATACCCAACCTCAACCTCTCCTGGAGGAGCTTGACCCCATTTCCCCTTGTCCTAAATCAGAAAGATGCAGGACACATTAGTGATCCCAGAGCTTCAGCACACTTAAAGTCCTTCCCTTCCTCACTGAGCTCACCCACAGCTCTGTAAAGACCTGTGGGCATAGATCTTGTTGGCAGCTCTCTCAAAGCACAGCCAGGATCAGTTTGGTCAAACCGCTTCCCAGAACTCCCATTGCCCTCAAAACTAAATTTCCTACATTCCCTTCCTTGCAGCACAACCCTGCTCCTCACCACTGAGCTCTTCAGGCTCTCCTTGCATCCCTGACTTCCCCCCATCCTCTGCCTTCCATCTCTGCCTGCCCTGTCCCTCTGGGGCCAAGGACAAAACCAGTGAGAAGGTTACAGGAAAGCACTTTCACACACATTAGATACCAGCTCAGAAGCCCTGAAATGCCAGGACTACCTTCTCACAAGAAGACTTTGCACCATCTCTTCTGACACTTACAAACCATGGGGACTTTGAAGAGCAAAGTAAATGTCTCAAATATTGTCATCAAAATAGAGCCCAGATGGCTTCAGATTTACAAAAAACCAACACCACGGCTGGTTATTACTTAGCTGAGAACATTAAAAAGGTGCTGAGCTTCTGCTGTACTGACATGACAACAAAAAGCTGCTTCAGATACTATGTTAGTGTAAAAGCTCTCTAGTTGAGGAGGAAATGACTAAAACTAAAATGATACTTGCTTCCTGTCAGACCTGAATCCTCCTCTCAACCTACACCAAGAGTCTAGGTAGGAATTAGATGATCTGTTGAGGCACTCTCCTCGTTTTTGCTCCCAAAGAGGAGCTGTGAGCACTGCTCTTGCAATGATCTGAGTATCCCAGGCAGAGATTAGCACCTAAAGCCACATCCCTTGAGTATCTGTGCAGAATGCTCTACAGCTTTTGAATTTTGAGCACTTTGAGGAACACAGAAAAGTCTAAAGGAAATATCAGCATTGAAGTGGAATACCTTTGAAATGAAATCAAATTCTCCATCTCTCACCCTCCATTTACTGAAGACAGCCCAGAATGTTCACTGCTACTGCCAAGAAACCAAAGCTAAACTAATTGATATTTTTCTCTCTTGCTACTGTACCTACAAAGCTATGATTGCAGTCTCAGTGACATTGTTTTTCTTTCAAAAAATGTGGGCAAACTCAAAATACTGTGCCCCAGCTTGTCAAGGACTTGGTTTGCCTTGCCCTGTAGCACTGCCCTTCTCATTTCCACTGTTCCAAATGAAAGCCCTGAGTACTGAAATGCAAACCAGAGCCAAGAACTGATGACCAAATTTGAACCAAGTGGGTATTTTCCCAGATTTCTCACCTGAGGGTACGGCAGCAGTGCTGAAAGGTACAGAACCAAACATGTCTGTACTAGCAGGAAGTGACTGGGATGAAGATGGGATAAAGGCATCACCTGGAGTAGCAGGAGTCTGCAAGAAGACAGGAAAAAAAATGTAATGATGATGTATCAACTACAGGTTCTGCGGCACTTAACTTCGCTGTCACATCATCCATAACTCTAAAAATATAGGTCTGGAAGGGAGAAAGAAAAAAGAAGAGGAAGATGGGGAAGGAAAGAAGCAAAAGAAATAAGAGCAATGGAATTTGTCGGAGAAAAAGAAAACAAGAGGCTTTGTACTAGAGGAAAAAAAAAAAAAAGTTTGTCTGGAGTAGATCCCATGCAACACATACTGACATAATTTCTTTTTCCATAATGTACAGATTTGTGATCTTAGGTTTTAGGTGACAACCAGTAGAGGTAGTGAGCAAGAAGAAATAGGAAAGACACATGAACCTGCAGGATTTACAGAAAAATGAACAAAAACTGCTTCCAAGTAACCAACAGGACCAGAGCCATAGGTCTACATGGAAGGAGAAACCCAATCCAATTAAGCAAGCTTTAGGATGAGGAGATAAGGCTTTGACATGCTCCAAAGACCTGAGCCTACTGACTTCACAGCTCATCCTCCTAACATAAGGTTCACAAATTTTATAGGAAAATGATTTATGTTTTTATTTTATGATGCAAAAAGCATGTAGAGAAAATTCTCTTTGTCCTCAAAACACATTCAGGTTTCCCTCTCTTTATTGTTTTGTCTTCCTTTTTTTAGTGGCAGGTCTGGGATATGTGCTTGGTGGAACCAGAGACCTAATCTATATGGCTGGAACTGGATCTTCCTGCAGTGCAGTGGAGAGACAGAGTTCAGTGAAGCATTCACCTCTGATCAACATCAGGGAAGGAGATCAGCAGCTCAGGTTAGATCTTATGTGACACCTAGCTCTAGACCAGAAAAATAAAAATTGAAGATATTTCTGCACATCATCATGAAGCACTGACTCCACGTTGAATTTGCTTCGCTTTTATTTTCTTGTAACATAAAAACTCCTCTGAATTCTCCCTGCTGGAATGGTTGATGACCTGAATTGTAAATGTGCTCAATAAATGTGCTGGAAACAACATGTAGAAACTGGCATGGTGCAGATACTCACTGGGGGAGAGGTTACATCAGGAGGAGTGGACATGTCCCCAAAAAGCTCTAGTTGGGTAACAGCCTGTGAAGAGAAAAAGAAAGAAAGAAACAAAAACTATTACCATTTATCTTTTGAGGAGAATAAAGTGCAAGTTAGCTAGATACAACTTGTAGAGTTAGCTACTAACAGCTAGCAGTATAAATCACCTCAAAGCCACCTAGGATTTCCAGTCCCATATGGAAAAAGCACACAGGCTCAAGCTGTGCCTTTTTGGTTTTGCTGCAGCTGACCTTATAAAATGATTCTGTGGGGAGTTCTTCACCACAAAAAAATGAATAAAGCACAAAAAACCTAAACAGAATAGGACTGTATGGATTACTGCTCTTCCCTTAACTTCACTGAGCACCAAGCATGATTTATGGCCACCTCTTCTCCATGCCTTCTATTCCAAACTCTCCTTAAAAGGTCTCAAACCACGGCAGCAGGCTGGGGAAGGGACAGAAGGACACTGAAGGAAAGGACTTTACAAGTGCTGCCTGATTTCTCCTTGCCCATGGGACAGCTGTGTCCTGGATAAGTGGACTCAAAGGAGGATGTACAACTGGGTTACTCTAAGTTTGTAGCTCCACATTTAATTCATGCTGGAAACATCTTCTCAGGGCATCTTTTAGATTGATCTCAAAATAGGTCACCATGCAGGCTTCACTCAAGTGATCCAGAAAAGCACTTTCATAATAAGGAGCACCTGGCATGGCTACATAAACAAAGCTCCTTCACATGTTCTGGAGTGAAATTATTCCACCCATCTGCATCTGAAAATCAGTTCTGCTGGAGTCCAGGGTATGGCTCAAGATCCCTTGTAGTTCTGCAGGAAACCCAAAACTCATCTACCATTCCCTATCAGGGTGGCTATTCTGGGAAGCTTTGATGAGAACTCAGAAATTACTCCTTCTCCATGACCTTTCTTCTGCTTATGGGCTCTCATTCTTCCCTCTATCATACTCAATCACCCCCACACACGTGGGAAGCCACAATTTTCATTATGCATGAGATTTAATGCAATTCTTAACTCAGCTCATTTACTCTCCTCCCCAGCTTAGGCACATAAAACTTGCAGCCTCCTATTACATATAGAGGCTTGAAATTCAGTAGAGTCTTGACCTGCAAACGTAGCCAAGAGGTAGAGCTTTGGACATGAACTACAGTGGGTCTTTACAACCCATCAAATAGGCAAGATCACCCCAAGATTGGCCCCCCTCATCTTTTATGATAAATGGTTCTTTAAGAAATAAGACTAGTATTCAAAATACAACTTTTTTTTTTTTTTTTTTTTTTTTTTTTTTCTAATCTAATCTCTATTCCCATTTCTTAAAGCTTGGATGATTCTCAGCTTTATGTCTAATGATGTACCTAGGGATGAATTATTACACATTTCCTCCCATCACGTCTTATATTAAATACATCACATTGCTTTAGTGCTCTGACAATGTATTTTCTTCTTATGGGCTTATATATCCTGCTAAGTATCTGCATGGAAATGGAGGAAGGAAGGAAGAAGAAAAACCATGTTTTCTTCAGGGCACACTGATTTTTGGCTATGTTACTAAAATACTGCTAGAAGCAGCTTCTGGAAAAAAAAAAGCCCATACATCACTGCTGCAGTGTTTGCAAACACACTAGGCAAGAGTTGTTAAAATGCCCAGAAAAGTGGGAATAATGACAGCAGCAGCACTTGGTTGGAAATGACTTAAAGCCTCCTGGAGGTACCACTGCCTCTAAACATGTCAGGTGACACCCAGTCACTGAAAGAGCCACTTTCTTCTCAACTCTCTGGATGACTTGGTCAGCACCACCCTTAAATCTGCCCTTTTCCTCTATCAAGGATGGGCTTTATACTGTTTTTTCCTCTCTGGCTTGAGAAATAGTTGGTGTCCTTTTGAGCAAAAGCTCCCCCAGTGCCAGTGAGAAGTCAGAGGGATGTGCAAGGCAAGACACACACAGACTAGGAGGAAGTTTCTGTGAAACTGACATTTTTTGTGGAAAACTTAATAGATGTTTCATATCAATACTGCAAATTGATAGTGAGCATACTTTAGAGCTAAGGCTTACAGGGTATGTACTTGGAAGGTGGAAAGCTGGCTCTCTGTGTCTCAACACCCCTGTAAAATGGGAATAATAATGCTTTTCAGATTGTTTTAGGGTGGTTGATCTTTAGCAACCCCTCACAGATGTAATTCCATTTAAAGCTTTGAAAAGAAACTCTGCAGATGGATATCTAAACAGGCAGCTGGAGAGAGTGATAGGAAAGCCAACTTCACTCTATGTTGTAACCCTCATTCACAATACTCCCCAAGGAAAAGGAATATAAATGCAGGGAAATTATTTCTTATAAAGTGGCAGCCTTCTCTGCAACAGGAGCTACAGAACTACGTCAGAGAACATGACCAGAAATTTAGTGGGAACACAACTTCTTCATTTAATTACCAGAGACAACTCTAAACAGCAACATTTGGAGGTGGGATTTTCAAGTCCCAAATGGTTCAGATCTGGATTCTGGATCCAGCTTGTTTCAACAATCCAATTTTCAGCCTGAATAAATGATCTCATCTTCTCTGACATAAATGTAGTTTTATCCACTTGCAGTATATGAGATTCTGGACACCGAAGAGTAATCTTTTATTTTTGTGATTTCACTGTCACTAAAGAACCAATTTCACCCATTAAGCTTTTTTAAATTATTCACATTTGATATTAGCTACATTCCAGTGAAGTTAATCCCAAATCAAACATTTTCAAATAGCACTATTCCTATAGATGATTTTGTCTCTATTTCCTTAAAACATTTTTAGTGTCACAACCTTACCTGAGTGACTGAAACAAGATTTTCATCAATGTCCAGCAATAAGTTTCCATTCTGCAGCTGTAAAGCATGATTTATGAAATGAAATGAATGATTTATGAAAATGACATGAATTTCTGAGCATGAAAATGATAACCTCCATAATCATTGACTTCAGCATTGAAATGAAAACCCTTTCCATCTCGCAGGGAGCCTGGCTATGAAATCATGCAGTCAAAACAGTGAGTTTGAGAGCTGCTGAGATGTGGGGCAATCATGCACTTTACTTGTGCTAAATCTCAGCTTCTTGTGTATAAGGCAGTTTTACCCATAAGCATATTCAGTGAGCTCTGGTCCTGTTAATCACCTCTGGCTTGGTGAAAGAAGGGACTTCATATCCTCAGGGGAAAAAAGTCATGAAGTTTTGGACAAGAGCAAGTATTTGCAGGAAAACTCAACTTTCTCTTAACTAAGAGAGCTATCACATCAACAGAAACATATTTAAGATGACTATTTTCTTCCCACAGTAATTATTAAAATTACTTGCATCAGTCAGTTCCAATTCTATTTAAATCCCTAGTTCATGTGTGTAAATACATGTGGGAATATACAGCCTATACATATGTATCTATATCCATCTAGAAATTCAACACAAATTATCACTTTAGCATCCTCAGAATGCTAAAGTTCAGATAACATTTTTTTGAGTGTTGGAGACTTTATCCCTTAGGAAACAAACATACCAGCAAGTTACCTAAAATTAAATTGTAGATGACTGAGAAGCATCATATAGGTACCAGCCAGTAATTCCATGCCATCTTAAAACAAAGCAGTTTAAAAATCTCAGAAACAGCCTAAAATACCGTTTTTTCCTCCCTCAGCTCCACAAAGACCTGAAGTAAAAAAAAAAAAAAAAAAAAAGCAAAGCTAGAGGAAGAAAGCTAGAGGCTTGCCATCATGCACAAGCAGGCAAGATCCAGACCTGCACCTTCCTGGAGCTGACAGCATGTTTCCCCAGCCCCAGATAAGGAAAGCATGAAAAAAATGTCTGTCCATTTATTCAAAGAACTCCAAAGACCTTGAAAACATCCTTAAAATGAAACCCAAAGGCTTCATTTTCCTTCAGGAGGGAGCAGTTTTGGCTGCTGGTTAATCACTTTTTGTTCTGAGAACCCCCCCCCATTCCCCAGCATCCAGGGATACAGCTCACATCCTTCCAAAGTGGATCCTGTCCCCAGCCACACTGATAGCTCTGGGAAACCAGCTGAGAAATAACCATATCCTGGCACAGAGGAAATGTGTGCACAGTGTTCAATGGACCATGAGAAATTCCCAACTGTGCCACCACGGGACCTTGCAGGAAGCATTTGCCCAACGTGTCACAGAGTGTCCCCAAGTGCCCAGTTATCATGGAGCACTTGAGCTGCATCTCCCATTAACTCCTGTTCTGCATCACACACTGGTGAGGAGACACTTCCTAAGGGTGAAATATCCCTGTTTGCCAGAGCATTGAACAGCCTGCAATAGCAACCACAGCTGTGGCTGCAGCACAGCTCTCAAGGGCAGAATTTGGCCCTCTGAGCCTTCAACCACTTCAGATTTCTGATCCAAAGTGCTTAACCTTCTCAGTTAAGGTCAACAACCCTCTCCCTCCTTCCCCAGTGCAAAATAGAAAATAACCAGAAGCTTGGAAAGATGCTCCAGTCCTTGATCTTTCTCTAAGATTGCTGTCTGGGGTCTCTCTGGAGAGTGATGGAAAAACTCATTTTAATTATTCAAAAATGTATCTGCCTGAATATGAAAACACCCCTCCAGCTTAGTCAACCAGGTAGACACCAGGCACTTGCAACCAGCCACGCAGATCGAGGTGGAGGGAAGAGTATTAATCCTTGTATGGCAGTGACATTAAACCTATAATGAAAGCTCCATCATTCTGTAGAGGCATGTGAGGCATACTGTAAATCTTTTAAACATGAAATATGTAAATCTGGCTTCTTAAAGCAACAGTAAAGCTTTTTAAAAACCACTCCAGCCAGTATCAAAGTTCCTCGTGACACTTTACACTCTTCACTAAAGAACATTTCATCCAAAAGAGGGAGAAAAAACCCCAAGAGTAGGAAAGTAATGGTAGAGAGAAGTTAACTGCAGCTTTCATAAACCTGAAGTAAACCAAACCCACTTCTCTGATAATATTCCCTCATTGCCTTCTACTTTGAAAAACATCTTTTCTACTCAGTGTAAAAGTTCAAATTTTAAAAGGAAAACCTGAGCCAGGCCTATGGTGTTTGCAGGTACATGGAGCACCTCACCTCCTTTACTCCGGGGCACAGAACAGGTCAAAATATTTAACTTCTGTTACTCAGCCTGGTTTTACCAACAGCAAGAGACTGCCACAGACTTACAGCATGAGAAAACCTGCTTAATATTGCCATACTTTTGCAACCAAGAGGAAAAAAGTAGCCTCTTTCAAAACATGCTTCTGAAATCCCAGAGAATGAAGCAAAGTGGGTGCTTAAAAGACATGGAAAATACACACAGTAATTAACTTCTACACTGATACAGAGCTCAGCAAGTTAAAAAAAAAAAAAAAGAAAAAAAAAGTATGAAGGATACTAAATATAGCAATTAACCAGCAATTAGTAATTAACCTCTAAGCTGGGTATTAGCTATTCAAATCTTTTGAGACAGCAGAGGGATTGGAGGATTGGGACTTGGTTTCTTGCACGCAGGGTAAGTGCTGAACCACTCAGCCCAGTAGACAAAAGAGGGATCATCCAACTGAGGGGCCTCTCTGCATTCCCAATCTCCTTTTCTAACATGTATTTTACACTGGAAGTCTAACCACAAGTCAAGCAGTTAGTCCAACTGAAGATTTTTGTTCTTATTTTAGCTGAACGGGAAATATTTTGTCTATGTCAAATACTTTTTCCAATGGTTCAAATCACTCTTTTATAGTTAAGCAAAGCTTCAGTTATTTGCACAACCTCATACAACAAATGTTGATATGAGTTCCATGAGCTGCAAGCAGCTTGCTAATTAACTGCAATTCATCCTAAAACCCAATTAGAACTATAACGAAGGTGCCCGTCAGAGCTGTGAGTAAAGCAATCATCAGTCAAACCACGTCTGGTAGGTTGAAACACTGAAAACATCCACCAGCCACCCTGTTTTTCTGTGAAAATACTGCTGGATTAGTGGAGGAGCAGGACAACTCAACAAAGAATTGCTCAGTTAAAGAACAACACTGAAAAATATGTGTATGAATTTAAAACTGTCAATGACTTCACAAGCTTCAGCCTCCTACAGATCCTAAAGATCCTCAAATGCCAGAACCTTCCCCAGTTACAGCAGCCTCAATGTGACCATCAACCCACATTTAACTGGGTACAGCCAAGCAAAATCCTTCAGGTTTAAGGCTGCTGGGAACATTTAGGGCAATTCCCAACCAGTGCAAGCCACATCAGGAGCATTGGCTGCCATAAAACTGTGCTGATTGATTTTTATCCAAAATACATGTATTTGGGCATCTGTCACCTATACAGGGTTCAAAGCCACTGCTCTGAATCCCATGGCTAATTCTCCTCTGTATTTTCATTTGAGGTAATAAATTCATCCTGCCTTTGGTATCATGCACCCAACTAGAGGGGAGCTTTGAGCTCCAAGGTATTCCCCAGCTGACCAGTTTCCCTTGCTCGTTCACTGGGAAGCACTGGGTGTGTGCTGGTTAGAACTGATGCTCATCAAGCCTGGCAGCTGAGGAGGTGGGATGGCTGAGAATTGTTGTAGCACATTATTGAGGGGTGTTTGAAGGAATTGTTTCACTGCTGCTCAATGGCTTCCTTTAAATTTAAGATCTCTTCCCATGATCAAAACACACGCTCACTCATTTCTTTATTTCCTCTTCATTTGAAGGGAACTTAACTCTGGATTCCTGGTGTACTTTAGGTATTTAATCTTCTAGGAAATGGCATTGAAAATGCTTCAATTACCACTTTTCTCTGACAGACTAATAAATCAGGAGTCCAAAAAAGTGACTCCAGCTTACAGCCAGACCCATGCTGCTTCCAGGCAACACAACACCCAAGATAATTAAACTTCCCTGAGCACAGAGGGTGCAAAGGTCCCAGCCACATGGCCACCTGCTCCTTATCTTTTCCAGACCCCATGTGGGGGGTTCAGAGGGCATGGAATACACCAGGGTATCCACAGTCACATCATACATGTTTCAAAAGAATGCTGTGTTGTTGAACTAAACACTGAGGCTTTCAAAATGTTGAGGTAAGGTACAAAAGCTGTTGTAGTTTATATTTACCATGCACTAACACTGATGTCTGTCTTCTAGAAACAGAAGCCTGGCTTTAGATTAAGGTACCTTTACAAATATGTGGAATTTATTGCCTGTGGTTGATAACTGTGCAAAGATATTAAAATGAAACCTATTTTTCCATTCAACAAAACACTGAAAACAAAGAGGAAAAGCAACTGAAAAATATTTGAACTTTAAAATATCCCCAGGAAAAAAGCTCAAATTAAAAAAAGGAATAAAATGATACAAAAATTAAAAAAAATAAAGAAAAATTTTGTTACTGCAGCACCTGATCAGGGAACTTACACCCCACAAAGCACAGTGGCCACAAGCTGATGGTGTGAACCTTCAAGATCATCAAGTCCAACCATCACTCCTACATCACCTATCAAAGCACCACTTTTCGAATCCCCCCAGGCCTGATGGGTAGATTTAGACTAGATATAAAGAAGATTTTTTTTATAATGAGGTGGTGAAACATTGGCCCAGGTTGCCCAGAGAGGTGGTAGAAACCCCATCCCTGGGAACACTTGAGGGCAGGTTGGACAGGGCTCTGAGCAGTCTGGAGCTTACTGCATTGGGCTGGACTAGATGACCTTTAAAGGTCCCTTCCATCCTGAACCATGCTGTGATTCCATGACCTTAAAACAGTGCAATGTGAGAAACATCACAGGAGATGTTCTAGCAACACCCACCATGCTTGCCCAGAGGGTAAGACAGGACAGCTGCTCCAGGTCATGCTGGGGATGACATCCAGACAGAGAGAAACAAGCAGGTGATGTGTGGAGAGGCCTCCTGCTACAGCACAAGTCTTGTTCTTGAAGACATGCTATGTGACAACAACATCTCACCTTCAGGGCTGAGATGTTCCCTTTGGCATGATGCTAAATGTTTCCTCTATAAGCCAGCAGGAGTATCAGAGTTAATAATGGTATTAAATCAAAAGGCAAGCTGAGAGGCAGAGCACAGGGAGCAGAGGTGTTTCCAGTGCTGCACAAAATCATCTCAGAACAGTTCATGCAATGTCTGCACTACAGATATTGGCATCTATATTCACTTCTGCCTAAAAAAATACATCAAAATACATACAAAACATCAAAGAAATCTATGCCACAAGACATTATCATAACACACTGACGTATTTGCAAACTTTGCAGCAGCAAGTAGCTGTGTCTGTTAAAAATGCATGTCCCACATCACTGTGCTAAACCTTGTCCATGAGGTTTAATTGAGTGTAACTCAGTCAGGGCATTTGAACACAGGTGTTGCTTTTAAAAAAGGTAAATACAAATGGATGGCTTGGCAGGCACAGATGCTCTGTGCACTCTCTCTCCTACCATGTTTGAAAATTTGATCCTGAAATCTTGATTGTGGAGGCTGAAGTCTATTTCATCAGGCTGCAAGTTGTTCCTGGGAAGCCACTGATGCAAAACTAGAGAAAAACCAGTTATAAAGCTCTTCTCCAGACCAAGTGTCAAAAAAAGAATTCACTTTGTAGAGGATGCTCAATTATCTGAAAAGCTGCTTTGAACAACTTTATTGCCAGACTTTTTGGCATGCCATTTCTCCAGAGACTGACTTTCCATGTGAGATGGAGCCCACAGCTGCCTTTAACTTCCAAATGACTCCAGGTACATTTGCCCCAACACAAGACCTGAACAAATCAGACCTGCAAGCAGGCAGAATTTAAACTGACATTTCCCAGGGAGATGGGGCTGTTCAGCCTGGAGAAGAGAAGGTTCCAGGGAGACCTAGTAGTGACCTTCCAATATCTGAAGAGGGCCTCAGGAAGGCTGGAGAGGGACAAGAGAGACAGGACAAAGGGCAATGGCTTTAAACTAGGGAAGAGCAGATTTAGATTGGATGTTAGGAAAAAGTTCTTTACCATGAGGGCAGTGGAAAAATGGCACAGGTTGCCCAAGGTGAGGCTTGAAGGGGCTCTGAGCAACCTGATCTAGTTGAGGGTGTCCCTGCTGACTGCAGAGAAGCTAGACTACATGACATTTAGAGGTCCCTTCCAACCCAGATTATTCTATGATTATATGAAATGTGGTTTCCTAGTTTGGGCAGAAGGATCAGGCAGCCCTTAACACTTCCAGATCTGAGTGGGCTCAGGTCCAGCCCAGCTTCATCTGCTCCTCCCATGCCTCCCTCACAGGGCAGCCAAATTACCCCCTGTCCATTCCCCCCCTGGTTTGTTCATATTTTCCACTCAGTTTGTAGCCAGGTGCCTGCCTGTGCTGCAAGACATCAGCTACAATTCCTTGAGTCTTTATACAGCAGCACAATGAGTTGCTTGAAAGCCTTCATAAAGTGGTAAGCAGATAATGTAGACATTTTGATGAGAGGAGGTTTTATTGTGATGTGACTGACAGTCTCTGTGAAGGGTATTTACAGTCTGACTCTTATGACTAGGAACACCATGACAGGCAGAACTTGATGTGTATGTATAATGGGGGGACGATGGGAAATTATGACAAAAAGACCTCATTAAATATTTCAGTTTTTTAAAAACAGGTAATTTCCCATGTGGAACAACAATTTTTATGTGGAGTGTGTACCATTTAACACAAGCACTTTGGAGTAAGCTTGATTTCTTTGTCTGGTTTGACATCTATTCTCAGTGAGTGGGGAACAGGAGAATTGGTCTAAGGAAGCAGCAGGGAGAAAACAGGAATGAATCTAAGTGTGAGTTGACAGGAAGGGAGAGATACAGGGATCAGGAAAAGTGTGTTTGGAGCTGGGCTGTGTTCTGGGCAGAGGACATCTACAAGAAAGCAGTATTTGCTGGGAAGGGATGCAACAAAGAGATGGGGAAATACAAGAATTATCTCAAGTAAGCCATCTTCCCATCCCTGTGTCAGAGAAGTGACTTGGCAGCCAGCCACCACTCATAGTTCAGTGGGGACATTCAAACTCTGGGAAGTGAGATTCATTCCTTTCTGCCTCATTTGCACCATATTTACATTATTTGGGTATCAGAGATTACAAGGAGTCACACTATGAAGTACTTGGACACCTCCTGACACACAACCTCCCACCACAGCACTGTCAAAGTACATCAGCTCTCTGGACACACACCACAAGTGTTGAATATTTCTGCTTTATGGCACCACCAGAAAGATGCTTCCTTCTTGCCTTTAGCCACAGTGGGATCCCACTGCACAGAGAAAGCAGTATTTGCCCAAACACTCTGAATTACCCTTCCCATTTCCTTTGGAAAATGGATTCTGGCTTTCAGTTTTTACACAGTGGTAGATCTCACCCCACCTAAGAAGTTACCAAGCAACTCATTTGAAGTTCCTCTGCATACAAGGAAGAACCATGTCCAGATGTGCATTTACCTCCACCTGAGAGGGACACTTCATGCAGAGAGGAGGAATTTCCCCATGGAATTGCTGCTTCTCTCCACTGGCAGCAGTGAGTCAAGGGTGACTACTTCAGGACAGAGGGAACTTGTCTGAGAACACACCAGAAGAAAACAATCCCAAGATGGAAAATTGATCTCTGTCCAGGGAACGTGAGCAATTCCATTTCAACTGAAGCAAAACTTGCTGCATTTTTATTCAGTGCTGTTATTTATTGTCAGAAGAGAAAATTCATGGTGGTTGAAACCTATTAAGAGCTACAAAAACTTTCTCGCTTGATTCATCCATTATGAAATTAATGAAAGCAAGATCTCCTAATAAAGAAAGTGTCTTTATATGTTTAAACCAGCTAGATGAGTTAGATTGTGTGCCCTCAGATTGAATTTTAGAGGTTTATATAATAATGACAGCTATAAATTGAAAAAAAAAATAAAATATGGCAAGTGTCTCAATGACAGAGAGCCTCAGATGTGGAAGGGTGAGCCATAAATCAGATGGGCAGTAGAATATTAAATTGCTAATTTTGAGAGCTATAGCTGTTTTTTTTATTTTTTATATTTTAAGACATACTAATAAAAAGGTGAAACAAAAATCTCAGCTACATATTTCTTCCCCTTGTCTTCTCTTTTTCTTCATAAATTAAAGTACATAACTTGCTTGGAGAAAAAGCTCTAATCACTTTAAATGTAACCATGAAATAGCAAAACCAAAACCCAATATGAAATAAATCAAGTCTGCAAACAGCTTCACGGAGATGACAGATTAAATACATTTGATGATTCCAGAGTAGGTTCCATAAGCTATGTATCTCACAGACATGCTCTTTACCAGGACAGTCTAATACCAACGTGTCTGCATTGTACTGTACACCCAATCATCCTGCAACAACCCAAATTACAGACCATAGCCAGAGTAAATTTGAACCACTGCTGAAGGAATAATAAAAGTCACACAAAACGTACACTGGAAAAATCGTAACACTGAACTATGTGAGAAATGAATGAAAATTCTACACCTATTCCATACTCACCAGTGACTTAATTAGTTATGCAATATGACTTATTTTATTAGATTTTCTCAGAGAACACGGTGATGCCTCCCTCCTCCCAGTGGCTTATGATGAAATATTTATGGCAGGGTTCATTTGTTTGTGCAAACCACAGAAGTGTCACAATTCAGACCCATCCAGCCCTCCCCAGTGTTTATCTTTTTTTATCCATCATCTCAGCCTCTGTGCTCAGCCTAAGATGTGCAAGTTACCACAGCCTTACATAAAAGGAGTATCTCTTCCTCTCTTTTGAGTGCAGGCATTTTCCCCATGCTCACAGCAAACTGAAATTCCTAACTTATTCAATTGTTTTTCTCCACTCTCACACAAATCCTCAAAAAACCTCATTTTCCATGTAACCAATGCAATGAAACAATTTCTTGAGGTATATGCAGAACAAATTTATATTAAACAGTATATATTAAGGAGTATTCTGCATTTCATCAAATGCATGCCTTGTTCCTAAGGCTCCTATCACTGCATTTCTTCTCTCAACCACCTGTTACTATTCCTCACACATTCAGGGAATAAATGGCATCACCTCTTCAAAATGGTAATGTACAAAAAAGGTACAGTGTCATTTAGATAAAACAACATATTAACCCTATTTTTTAATAGATTACTGCCCATGCAAGGCCCAAGACAGAAAGCAAGAAAGAAACAGACAGTTTATATTGAACATTAACTTCTTGGATGCTTTAGAGCACTACAGAAATAATACCTTTGGGAGGCCATCTCCTAGTGCTGATTACAGCCCAAAATAACCAGGCAAGCAATGTAATGCATGAAGAAAAGAATTCTGCTATCCAGGAGTTTGTTGAGTGAAGTCTTTTTGCACATTTAATCTTGAGGGAGCCCCTTGCCACATTTCCCAAAGCTGCTTCAGCTAATGGCAACCACACATATCTCAGCCCTACAACTCCAGAGCCTTTAAAAGCTACTGCAGAAGTTGGTTTTATTGGAAAAATAATTGCTTTTTTTATAGTGTACATTAGATTGGACTTTGAGGCAACTTGTTTGCTTGATGTTTGGGTTTGGGTTTTTTTAGAGAATTAATTCTAATGTGAATTCCCACTTCTTTTCCAACATTTGATTTGGAGCTTCTTAAGAAACCTTCACCCATCAGCAGACTGTATTCCCCAGATAGACTTCTGAGAGGTGTAGACATTATAGCCATAGAAAACCACAGCAGAGGTCACAGATGCTGTCCTGACATCCCTTTTCCTAACATTGCTTCTCTCCACCTCCATTGCTATTCAGAACTTGCCAAGCCTTCTGTTCTAGCAAACCAACCTGCAAGGGACCCAATATATAAAGGACAGCTCTGAGAAAGCACAGAGGGGAGGAAATGCAGCCCATGCTCACTCACACTGATAAGCCTTGTCCAGCTTTGGGTAGCAGAGGAACCCTTCTAATCCAGGCAGCAACAATTCATACATTAACATGCAGAAAGCTCTTCACCACAGATAACACATTTATAAATAGTGACTTCCCTAAGAATGAGTTGGGAAAGACAGAAAGGAGATTTAAGTAATGAATGAGATGGATATAAGTGACGTTACAGTCCTGGTTACTCTGAACCAACACAAGAGATCACTGGTAAAATTCCCATCACAAGAAATGTACCAAGTATTACCTAAAATAATGAAAGCCACAGAAGCTGGGAATCACATCTCCTTTACTGCATATAAATAGGGAAGATACTTACACTTACAGGTTGACTTTTTGGCACATCATAAACACCTTCTTTCTTTTGGCTGGTAGGAACCTGCATCAACAAATGAAAATGAAGGTCATTACCCAAGCAAATTTGATGAAACATTGAAATCTGCAACTGATGCTTAAGCCTAGGGTAGTCATTTAATAATAAGGAAATCAAGTTTCTATCAAGCAGCAATATTAATGGAGACAACAGCAAGCAAATAAAACTTCTATGTCACTGTTCAAAATCCTAACGCCTGGTAGTGTTCAGAAATGAGATTTTCATTCTCAGATAGGTTCAGTTTCATTAAGATCAGGTGCACTTGGAACCTCCTTCTTACTTAACTGGTTGGTTTTTTCATTTTATTTGGGGGTTAGAAGATGCACATGGAAGTCATGATGAGATCAGTACATCATCTTCCTCCATGGCAGAGAGCCAGAATATTGCTCCTCATCTGAGGAAAAGAGATGTTTGGCCCATGGCATTAGATTTCTTCCTTCCACTTAATTTAGTAATCTAAGTCAAGTAAAGCCATAACATGTAGCCCTGCAGCTTCTTGAAGAGCTGTTTGCTTACAATTCTGCAGTTTTGCTAAGGAATTACAGAACTGTCAGAGTCTGACACAGCCAGGGAGCTGAAGACAACAGCCTGGCATGGACAGGGGATGACACACTTAAAAAACTTTGAGTTGAGTCAACGGTCCTGATTTACACCGTGGGCATTTATAACCTGCTCATGTAAATTCAGTGGCTTTGTAATACCAGGCTTTGTTTGCCCAAGGACAGCTGCTTTACATATTTGTAATTTGTGATGATATTTTTTTTCCCTCCTAGAAGCACTGAAAGTCTATTGTAAATGACACAAGCAAAAAGAACAGTAAAAACATGCTCCAAACAGACATGAATGCCCTAAGTAAATCAGCGCTACTTTCCACCGAGCAAGGGCATTCAGCATAAGAAGGTTACTTTTCAGACATTACTGAGACCTCACACATTAACAGGAGGAATTATACTGCAGATATGACAAAAATTATTACATTTTTGTATTCTAAGACAATAAATATCTTAGACATCTGATATTAGAGTAGGTCTGGTTCAGCTGAAGGAATGTTACATATTCATTAAGATGTGCTCCTATTGCTTATTCTGTATAATATGTAAAAATAATTCTCTCTGCTATTCAAACATTTTCTTGCCCATGTTTAAATGTCAAAGTCTTCTTGGGAAATGGTGCATCTTTAACTTAGTGCACATTGCAGGAGTCTTTCAAGAGCTTGATTGTAGAACTCTCACAGAAACTGAACATGCTTTTTGAAAGATCTCTGCTATTCCTATCCTAGGAATGACTTGCTTGCCTTGGTTGTCTCAGAGTCCTCTCTTCTTCCACTAAAACCATCTATGACATTAGATAATTCAAAACTGGTCAGAGAGGAACAATTTGATTTCATGGAAATAAAGTGCTCTCTTTTTACACACTGTTAAGTGACAGGGCAAGACTAGAAACCCAGAGTGGTATGTTTAGTAAGCCACTGGAAAGTTTAGTCTTCATAAATAGAGGAGGAACATGGGAAAATAAATTATTTATATGGGAAAATAAATTATTTATAAACTAACAGCAACACATACATTTTCCTTCTCTCTGGAAATTTTTCCCATCAGTTATCTTCTCCATGAAGTCATCCCAGTTTGCACGCTCCTACCCACAGCTTCTTATGGAAAGAGCATTCCCCTGCACTACCAATCCCTGCCCCCTTATTCCCAATTTACAGTTGTACTAGAGAAAAAAAGTTTCTGACTTCTAATGCCAAGACAGAGAAACTTTTCTGAAAGACATTCTGCTCTCCCAGCTCTATCTTGCCTGCCTTCCTCTTGTCTTTACTTCCCTTGTATCATAAAACTATTTTGCTTTGCTACGTAGACTGGGGGTCTGCAAGGGATTTCTCCTGATTTTTTCTTTGATTAGCAGGATCAGCCCAGGGGGATGAGCACTGACAGCTCTGCCTCTGTGACAGCCTGTGAACCATTTTGATGGATTTGCATCTTACCAGCAATACAAACACCACAACTCAGAACTCCCCACCTCTGACTGTCAACTCCTGATGGAGCTGAACTTGAGACTCCACCGAGACCAATGTTGCTACATACACACCACCAAAACACCTGACAAAACCCCATCCCTGCCTCACCAGCATCAAACAACAGGCAGAGAGATGCTATTAAGAAACCTGACACAAGGTGAGAGGATTGGGATGTGCTCAGTGATGAAGTCTTTGCCTGACTAACACATTAGAGCCATCTCCATAGACAATATTGAAAGAGCAGAGAGACACAGACCGTCTTTGGGGTAATGCATCAAAGAAAGGTGACAGACAGAGAAAGAATGCTTAAAAAGAAATCTGTGACCTCAACTATGGTAAAAGAAATAGAAATTGTCACTTTTTGGCACGCATCTTCCATCACCAGTCACCTACTGGATAGCAATCTTTTGCACCATGGGAGAGGTGAATTCTTTGCACACCAGATCTTTCTTACTTAGCTTCTTCTACTTTGCCTTACAGCTACTTCACCCTTCCATTTTTTTCTATTATCTTCCTATCTTTCTCATTATATAAAAAAAAATATTTTGCCTTTTTAATGTTCTATCCCTGCTGCTCTCTACCTTAAAAAATAAAAAACCTTTTCCGATTAGCAGATCAGCTCCTAGTACAGCTCTATGAAATACTTAATCACTGCTTAAGTCTCCTTCCCCTCCATACTAAATGATTTCCTCAACTCACAATTTTCTTACAGCATACAGAGATTTCTGTCTATCTCCCGATTTGCCTCTAGTATGTGTCACAGAATGAATTACATTATATTTTAATAAACCCTGTACCAATCCTTTGAGGATAAATTGAATGACAAAAGATTATTTTATATTGCTTTGCCTGCAATTTTTTGTCAGTGTGAAGAATGCAAGCTCGGGCTTGAACATAACAGATTTTCCCCAGTTGGCAGAAAGCTCTTAGGTTTTGCTCAGTTCTTTCTGTGGGTAGAGAGAAAAAAGAACCACCAAAATGTCTTTCTAAAAACTGCTTGGATGGCCTGTCCTCCCTGAGATTTCACTATCTGTTTCTAGGCATAAAAAGATTCAAGAATTGCCAAAAAAAAGGGAGCTCACTATTTATCTCCTTCTAGGGTGCACTCAAAAGTTTAAGACCCTTTCTTCGTAAGCTGACAAATTTAATAAAATTTGCAGAAGCTGAAATGACAAACAAACAGAAAACTCACACTGAGAGCAGGCAGGTTATTCAAGCCATGCCACCAGAATGAAATGCCAGACTTTGGTGATGAATGGAAACTACTACAAGTGAACCATGTATGAAATGCACTTTACTAAATGCTTGCAATCCGTGCAACAAAAACCCCGAAGTGAGCGATTTGATACCTGATAAATGTTTTCTTCCATTTCAGGCTCACGGATTGGCTCGTGTCCAGCCTCAAACACAATGTACTATTACACCACAGCCGCCAGAGAGGAAAAGTCAAAGATGAAACAGAAGGGAAAAAGGAGATTTGGAATTCCACATAAAAACATAGGCAGGCATTAAAGAAACACGTTCAAAGCAGGGGCTGGCAGCAGGACAACTGTTGGAAAGTGCAGAGTAAGGTGGTTTCATATTTCATAACCCCGCACAGAACAGACCTAAATCTCCTCTAATGATCATTAGAGCAACTTCCTAATTCTTTCTCACAAGGGAGACCGCCTGTGGCCCAGTATTAATTTTCCGAATTCAATGTGAATTTTACCTCTTTTACATAATGGCAATTATTTCCACATATATTTATTATCTACGAATAAAAAAGCTCAAATCCAAAGTGGGAGAAGAGGCTGGTGCTGGTGTAGCAGCCCAAATGGCAAAAGGCTGTCACAACACTTCTCATTTTCAGGTTTTTTGCTTTATTGTGAAGAGCACAAAGTAAAACTCTTGACATTAT
The DNA here is from genome assembly GCA_023637945.1 of Phaethornis superciliosus. Lineage (NCBI taxonomy): Eukaryota > Metazoa > Chordata > Aves > Apodiformes > Trochilidae > Phaethornis > Phaethornis superciliosus. The sequence continues at coordinate 26,416,957 of JAJQWJ010000009.1, forward strand.
AAAAGCTGAATAGTAATGTAGGGCATCCTAATTCTTATCATCTTTCTTGCTGCACCTTAGGCACTGTTCAATATTCACTAATGGCTGAATCAGTTTCTTTCAGCGTGCCTCCCACTGACATGCCTAAGTGGAAGAACACAAAATCTCCAGGAAAATAAAACCTAAACTATCATATATTTTGTTTCAACAGAAAAACATGAGAATGAAATTAGATCTTTTTCTTCTTCACACTCAGCAGGGTATCAGACATGAATATACTGACATATTTCTGATAATCACCCTTGCTCCCAGACATTTTTCTTGGATGAAACAAGACTTAAAGTTCAGATCTATTATTAAATCATAGCCCAAACACCAACATGAGAATCTGCTATAACATCACTTCCATTGTTGTTTTTTTCTAAATAGTCATCTTCTGAATTACATCTTAGCCCCTCAGAAGACAAAAACTGAAGTCAGCTTATTACTACCAGAACATCATTTCACCTTCCTTAGTTTTAAAGTAACTCCCTTTTCAGTGAGATTTTGTATTCAAATATGATGACAAATTTCATTGGGAAGCTTAAAATCTGGACTCATAAACCACATTTTAGGAAATATTTATGACATATTTAATTTAACACTTCTATACTCGAACTGAAATATTCTATTCTACACAGCCATGTTGTGTTATTACATACAACTTAGTCTCTAAATATGCTACTTTCAGTAAAAATCTTGCAAGTTTCTCAGAAGACCTATCTCAATAAATTTCAAAACATCTTGGTAAAGGTTCTGGATGTGTTTTTAGAGAACATAGATCTACTCATTTCTGAAACTCCAAAGCCTTACAGCTTCAGAAATTACCTGGTATACAGGATCTTCTACATCTTCTTCCAAAATTGTCTACAGCAAAGTAAGAGGACAGGCAGTAAAAGCAAAGAACATAAACAGTAGAGATAAAAGAACTGTATTCAGAAATTAAAGGACAGCAAAGAAATAAGCAAAATGGGCAGGTAAGTATAAAGTTTTCTTTCTTTATGCAATTAAGGTCACATTATTGTACAAAGTAATTTATTCACGTTACATCTGATTTTAACAATCTGCACCTTACTTGATTTGATTCAAATACACACATTCAGACATTCCCTGAAGAATTAGACACTCTTAAAAACCTGACTTACAACACACTGGCCTTCACCAAAGTTTTCCTTCTGCTTTAGAGAAAAAAAACTTGTTCATCATACCCCAAGTGATAGCCTTCATCACTGTTTAATCCTACTTCAGAGCTCAGGATAGCTGTTAGGTTTCTATTTCTCCATTTGAAGCTAGAACCATTCAAATACATTGCTGTCAAGAAATGCTGAGGATGCTCAGGGCCTCTTTGGAGCATCTTTGGGGGAAAACTTCAAACTATACTTCTCTTGGTAGTAGTCTAAGCTTGTGCATGTACCTGGTATACCGCTTGCTCACACTGTTTGTCCTTTTGTGCCTTTTTTTCCATTTCTTCCCTTTGTTTCAGTTCATAGATGAGCTGAAATAGATCTCGCAAGTCCAGAATTACAGGTTCAGCCTATGGGTGCACAAACAAGAAGGGAAGTTTCTATATGGGAAAATACACACTTCTTATCCCATCCTGCTGAGAAAGCAGTCACAGAATCTCTGTAACTCGAGAGGACGTCACATGGATTTTATTTTTACCTCAGCATCCAGGCTCAGGTAAATTTCTATCAAACTATATTTGTCAATTAATGGTAATCATAATTACAAATATAAAAGGCATTGTGATTAGAAAAGGTTTATATATATTAATATAAAAGCATACTTATTGGTGGTTTCTCATGCAAAAATACTACAGTAAACTATATGCAAAAAGCTATTTTCTATCACTGTTCAAATGTCTATAGGAATAAACCCAAACTTCACTATATCCAGTTAGAAAAGAAAACAATAACTAATTATAATATGTCACCAAAAAATGGAAATAGGGAAATACATTCCCTTTTTCTCAAGCTGGCTTCATTAATTTACTATTTAAGAACACCTAAGCAGACACTCGTGACAAGTCAAGAACAATCATTAACACCACCCGATTGACCTTTTGAACAGCTTCTTATGAACACTGCTTTTCTACTGAGTTACACTGCAGAAACTGACAGTGATCTGATACTTACTGCCTGGGCTGTTTTTATTGCCACAAATCTGTGATTTCCCTCCTTTCCACACACGTATCCAAACGCTCGATGGTCTGTGATGTCCTTTGCAATGTATGAAATTTCATGAACTGCATGGTGGTGCTGTAGGAGCTATTAAAACAAACAAACAAACCACAAACATAATAAGAAATATCCATCAAATTTCCCATTCAAAAGCTGTGTGAATTTTTTCATCAGTGCTTTACCTGGATGTCAACACACCTGTGGAATTAAATCGAACAGAGAGAAGCTGGTATCAAAATCAATCAACATCTGAACTCTTAAAGCCTATTCTCATTTCAGAATCTAGCCAAGCTGGACTTCCTTTAATGATTTGACTAAAAGCTTCAAAAGGATATTTTTCTTGGTCACTCTTGGGGAGATATAATTCAACAAAAAATATCCTATTACCTAGTGGCTAACTGCACAGCATCCTAGGTACTGAATCAATAGGTATTATCTGTAGCAGCAGCTACCTGTAGCTTCATAGAGGGTGAGCCTGAGGATAGATTGATCTGCAGCTCAGACACCAGATTTCTCTAAAAATCAGCACCAACCTTGCTTCATCTCTACAACCCTCAGCATGAACCAGCAAGCAGTATTTCATTTAAAGCAGGAACAGAACTCCAAAAACTTGGGTTTGCCCAGGAAATGCAACTATACAATTTGAAATCAATGCAGAAGTTCACATTTTATTTGTAATAATTAAAAAGACACAGATTTGGTTTAAAACTCTCCCCACAGCCAGGACATGAATCTGAGACTCCTATAGGCATGTCTTGGAGCCAGCATCTTTCTTGCTTTGTCCTAATTAGCGTTTTATTACCAAAATAATATTTAAGTATTTCTACTTAAAGTAATGTCCTTGAAAGCTTTATGTAAAGCAAGCTATTAGTTTGAATTGTTATCTTCTGCTATATTGACCTGCTCTTATATCATCTGGGGATAATGCTATTTCTGAGAGCAGGCAAAGCTTCACAGAGAATTCTTGTGAGGTCCAGATTCCTGCTGGTTTTGAGAAAAGCACATTTTGAAAACCAGCATGGTATCCAGGCAATCTCTGAACAACCTGTTATTTTTAGAGCTTAAAAAAAAACAAAAAACAAAAAACAAAACAAATCAAAACATTTTCAAATTCAAAACCAGAGAGGATGTGTATGGGTAGTGGTGAAAGGCTGAGAGTTTGCAGAGCAAGTGATGAGCGAGAAGACTTCTGTAGAACATGAACTGAAATTTAAAAAGAAGGGCAGCATGGAAGAGACTGATGGCTACATATAAAACAAAGAGACTAGACATGTTTCATTTTCATTTTACAGTAATGACTCCTGACTACTCAAGATGAAGATTGCTGGCTCCTAGGAAAACAGAATTGCTGCCATTGACTTCAGGCTGAACGTGGCTGAGTTAAGGTGCACTTCAGACTCTCCCAACGTGTTGAGTGTTTAAAATTAATGATGGGATCTTCCTTAGGTAATGCAGGGATATTGATTTATTAGTTTTTCCTGAAAACCAAGCTGCATGCTATCTGTTACAATGAAATGAAGTGTTCCCATCTCTCTATTCTGCATATGACAGGCAAAGTTATCTCTGGCTCCTATTGTACCAAAGTTCTTTGACATTGCTTTATTGATTGGGAGACAGCGTTTTGCACCAAAATTAAATTGTGATCAGGTTCCTTATGCATGGAATTAAATGGGAAGATCATTCTACCATGGAAAAGTAACATTCTCAGTGTAAGACAGCAGATGGAAACACTCCAATTTATTTGGAAACCCTCATTAACCGGTCATAAATCCTTACAGTTATGATATTCTCCATACTGTCTCAATAGGTGTACAAATTAAGTAAAGGTGACTGCAACATTATCCTTTCACATATTTACTGTGTGCAGTGCTTAGCAAGTTTTATTTGTTTGAGGGATACTAAGATGGAATATACACCTGAAATGCAGTGTTACATACTCACACCTGTACCCAAATGTAATGGAAACACCCCTTTGAGCCTGTGCTTTTACAGCCCTCCATTCATCTAACGTGTCCTTCCTGCATATTCCAATACTTTATTCCAAAACTTAGTTGATGAGTCCCCAGTTTCTTTGCTCATCGTTAAGGAATGGGACTCCTGTTGCAGCCAGTCAAGATTTACCACCATAAAATTCCGGATCAGAAATGCCACCCTTCTGTAACTCTTGGATGGAGGATGCAGCCTGCCCAGAGCCAGCACAGCCCTTCACAGCAGCACCACCTGCACCAGAGTGAAGGACAGCAGAAGGAGAAACCCCATCTCATCCAGCCACCCATCAGAGACCTACACCCCAGGCCATCTGTAAACACATGATCCTTGCATGTTTTGGATTAGATTTGTGTCTTGTGCATTTGCACAGATTTGTCTGTCCCGTGACACCAACAAACACAAATATCATATTTATCCCACAGTTTGTAATTGCTCTCATTTTGCCACCCCCTCAAGAAATGATATGAACTGTCCCAAAAGAAAATTAAACAAAAGCCATATAAAATTCCTTAGAGCAGAACTGTTGGTCAGTGCTTTTTTAAAATTATTTTACAATCTTCAAGGTTTTACCATGACTTGATCCTGTCTCTACTGGGTCAGAAACACATAAAATAATTATTGCATAACTCAGCAATGTTTATGACACCCCTATATACCCATACTGATGGATTCCATCACACAGCATTTGATGTTTTTACTATATCTTTACTGAGTGCTGTCATGAGCCTTTTATAACTTTACAAGTGAGGTATCAAATAATTTTGGAGGGCTCCAGTACAACAGAACAAATTATAGAGAAGACTTAATTTGTATTACGGTTCAATACAGTCAATTAAATATTGCAAAGATTAGAAAGTAATTTAACATTTAAGCTTCAGTTGTTAAAAAAAAAACATCCACTGTAGATAGCCTCCAAATTATTTTAGGTCTCTTGTGACTTTAGTCACTGTTGCAAACATTGAGGATTTTAAATGCAAGCACAGATAAAGTCTCAAACCGGATAAACTAAGACAGGCCTGTGATGCACAAGTCTTCCCTTTTAGGTTAAAGATAATTATATTTTATTCATCTATTAGAAAGTGGTTTTCCTAGTGTTAAAGGAGCCCAAACTATCCCCCTTAACCAAGGCTGCCTTCTTCCCTCTTCCCCTTAAGCTGACTCCAGTCTCCCCCAGTAGCCATTATTTTCTCTCCTTTTCTCCATCCTATCTCCTGCTTCTCCTCTCCCCCCAGGTTGCTCCCTGTACATCACCTTGAATTGATTTAGCTGCCTCTGAGATCTGTAGCATTTCTAATTTCCCTCAGGCTGCTTGGCACCTATCATAAATTTTTCACCCCTTATCCTCATCTTGCCCCTTTATTTCCATGCTGTAGCCTCCAGTGCCACTAAATCAATTACGTCAATCAATTAAGTACTTGGAGGGCCCAGCAATCATGTCAAATATGGGAGTTAGATGGCACGAGAAAGTCACTGCTTTACTGTCACTATTTCTCTTTTAATGAGGTTGTCTATTTAGTGGAGCCTGGGGCACAGTGTTAAGAGCCACAGCAACAACAACAAAATATCCTGCGAGCTGCAAAGCCTCCCATAAAAAGCTGCCCCACTGCAAGCAGGAGCCATGTACCACACAACGTTCTATCCACAGGGACAACTTTCACAGGGATTTCAACTGCACAGCCTTTCACCTTGAATAACTACACGGGGAGCCTGTTTGCAGCCAGGTGATATCAAGAGGCAGCTCCATGGCTGGAATTTCCACTGGCAAAACTGGGATATGGCTGCCAGGTGTGGCCCAAGCACTCCCCCTTCATTTCTGTTCCTGTCTCTTCACTCTTATCACATGTGAATAAGCAAGAATATATCCTGAGTGTCACTTAAAGCTCCACAGTCATTCAGGTCACCCATCAAACTGCAAAATCCTCCTTGGAGTCATAATAAAGTAACTATGGACTATAGTTTCAGCCATGCTGCTCTCTCCCTGCAAATCCCCCCTAGTCCAGCCCATGCTGAGCTGCCCAGCAGCTCTTTAGGAAGCCAGGCCCTGTGTGTCTATGGTGAGAGGACAAGGGGCAAAAATCTCCAAGAAAGGAGATTTAGATGAAATATTAGGAGGAAATTCTTTACTATGAAGGTGGTGAGGCACTGGACCAGGATGCCCAGGGAAGTTGTGGCTGCCCTATCCCTGGAAGTGTTCAAGGTCAGGTTGGATGGGGCCTTGAGCATGGTGGCAGATGTCCCTGCCCATTGCAGGGAGGTTGGAACTGGATGATCTTGAAGGTCCCTTCCAACCCAACCCATTCTATGATTCTGTGTTTAAGAAGACACAGGTGTGCTCTGGGCTGGCCTGGAGTTGTCCTCACCCAAGACCCCCAGCATACACCCAGAGTCAATTAAGTTTGAGGGACTTTGCCAGTGGAGCTGTCTAATTGTGATGAATGGAGCAATGATACTGAGCTAGCTGGATGCTCCAAGAACCTAATTTGTGAAAGAGAAACCCACTAAGGTAATAAACTTCTGTCTGGCTCTCATAATTTGTAATAAAGTCTGACAAAGACCAGACATCAAGTTAGTTATTGTTCATTGTCTATGGAAGCAAATGCTAAGCTTCTCGTGCAGAATATACATTTATTAGATATATGAACTTGTGAAAGGTACAAAACAAAACTGGAACACACACATGGCCAATTTTCTATCTTCACTTCAAAGGCTTTCCAGTTTTTTATTATACCAGGAGTGAAAGTAGCTAGTGAAATTGAAAACCCTTGCCCAATTACTATTAATCCCAAGTTAGATTTTAAATAAGCACTCACAAATATTGTTTCAGGACAAAAGAAATTCCTAAAGGACAAGGAAATGTTTTCACAGAGCTTTGGAAAAACAAATGTTCTAAACTAAAGCCATTGATGTTGAACCTCCCCTGGGTCTCGTACTATTTTTCTTCTTTCTGCATCAGACACAGTCATTGTTTTATCAGGATGGTTAAAATAAAGAAGGACAGGGATACAAACAAGTAGCAAACTCACTCCCTGATAGCCAAGTCAGTGGCCCCACTATGGCCTTGCACTGCAACTCTATGGGACTGCCTACAGACTACAAGACATTATTTTACCTTTCCATTTCACTCCTTCCATCTGGTGTACAAGTAATAGTACCTGCCTAGAAAGATATTTTATTCTTTAGGATGTCAGTTGCCCAGTGGCCACTGTTGGGTTTCCAGGGCTGTAACAAACCTGTCCTGAGTGTATTCCCCCTTAGTACCCACCTCATCACCTCCTGCAAAATGGTCAGTAGATCAAAAGAGCCACAAATATGCCAGTATTGCCCCTCTACTCTCAAGTCAAAGCTGTATTTTTTCTTTATATACTCTGAAGCTTGTAAGATCTTTATCAATTAAAATCTTGAATTTGAGGAAGCACAATATTCAGTAGTGAGACAGGTAACTAGCATTGAACCTCTCCATATTTTTATTGCATTCATCTTTACAGCCCGTGTATGTCTTTTGAGAAACCTTTACTTTTACAAGGGTCTTTTTTTCCTCTTTGCCAATATTCTTCACCTCCTGAAATGCTTTTGATTAACATGAACAGCACAAGAAATTTCTTCATACAACCCTCAGGGGCTTTGGAGGCAATTTTTGGCTTTAACTGTCTCAGATCTTAACTGCTTCAGGTTCAGGAAGCATTATGACCCACCTTCTTGTTCTAGCTTGTAATTTTAAAAGCTCATCAGTGAAATCCAGCCTCTGCTTCTCTTGATTTGTTATGCAATTCCTATAAAGCAGAGCTTGCAAAGATCACAAAAACCCCACTCATACTGCAGTACTAAAATTTAAGTTGCACTGGGTAGTCATCAAACAGCAACTTTTTAAACCATAAATCTACTTCCCTAACATTACAAACTTCTCTGGAAGAAGGGAAATGGACAAGAGGGATTTGGTTTATATTTGTCAATCTGTCTCCCAGATACTCCTATCAATTTAGTAAGACTTTAAAGGGGGCTGAGGGAAAGCACATGTACAGAGAGAAATAAGAATAGAAAAGGACTCCACGAATCCACCACCTCTGTATAACCAATATGTCATGTTCATGAGACAATTGAAAATGAAAGCAAAAGAAGTTGAGAGGTTCACCCAGCATGGTGTTTTATATTTTTCAAATATCAAAGTGATTTCAGAACCAGAAATAAACCAAAGCATACAAGCAAGAAATCCTACTGGTTTTCCACAAGGATAGACTGGCTTCCAGTGGCAATATATATGGACAAAATATGTATATGAGAAACACTTGAATTTACTTTTTCTATGCCACAAACAGGTAAACCTTTGATCCTGAGGTCACCCTTCTCTACTACTACCTTTTCCAAAATACATTAACATAAGATCTCCCAGCAGGGATGTCTGAGCATCTGGTTATTCCTCCCAGTGCAGAACTGACCTGTGAGGCAATGGCCAACTCTTTGGAAACACTAAGGAACAATCTTAGATCACTCCATAGCTGGAGGTGTGCAACCCCAGAGCATTATAATGATGCCTGAAGGCTGCTGATGGATCTGCAGGTTAGCAAAGGCAACTCTGGAGCAATGAGCTTCACAATTCAGAAGCAGTATCACTAATTACTGAGCCTGGTCATGAAGCCCGTGCCATTTTATTTTCAGTCTTCCTACAGAAAAAGAGAGGAAACCTTTCCTTTGAGTGATAGTTGCATGTAAAACAAAACTTCAGATAATCCCATGCATGTGTCACTCCTTTATTTGTTCAAATCCCAGAGCTGATGCTTCATGTAGAATAGAAAGCATCCAAAGCAACACGACAAGCATGTGCAGTACTGGAGCTCTAAGAATAATATAACATGTAAAAGGCAAACCTCAAAGAGGCTGAAAAAGAACCAAGAACTTGCAGATGTTTTTGCCTTGGTTTCTTTTTCCCCTTGGCATTATCCTGAGGTAGGAATTTCTGGTATGGCACTGGGTGCTTGGCACATTGTGTGACAACAGTTCTGTATTTCAATTCAGGCAACAGAGGGAGTTTGTCAGTTCTGCCCTGGCACCTTACAAAAGAAAGCCCTGAAACTCCCATGTGCACATTTTAATACCCAAAGATGCTTCTTCCCTGCTCATTTTCATGCAAAGCAGGCTGAGTGTTTGGTTGGAGTCTTGTCCTGCTGATTGAAATCTCCCAAATCAAACTTTGATTAAACAGGCCACAAGAGCCCAGCACAGAGCAGGACTCTACTACCCTTGCTTTTCTCTCTCCCTGCCTCTGTTTTTCTGCCCTGGCAGTGGGTGTCACACAGGGTTTGCCTTTCAGAAAAGCTGTCGGGTGGTGCTGCCCTCACCTTTTACTTACAAGCACTCAGAGGAGCCTTTCATAGCCTTGATCCATGGATGCTGGCTTGTTTGCTATTACTTATTCCTTTAGTTCCCAGCCCCCTCTACAACTCTGTGCACAGCATGTCTCCTGCTTTTCTTCTCCTAATCAAAACTGAACTGCCTCCTTACTTCAGCCTCAGCCCTGCTCAGCACTAAGACTTATGCATGCCCAGCTTGCACTCTCACGTGCTCCACACTTTAAAATACTTCCAAATTCCTCTAACATTCACAGGAGCACATTTGGCTAATTAAAGATGCCAGCAGGCTAGAAAACCTTCTAATAACCAACCCAGCCTTTTTATAAGCAAGGACACAATAAAAAAAAAAAATTTAAAATTGCATTCAGATCCATACTTTGACTACCTAAAAAGAGAGAAAAAATACTCAGAGCTATGCAGAGCAGGGGTTAGGAGCTATATGCACTATTTTCAGATACTCAGACTTCTCATTTGCTTTAAATGTCAAGGCACTCAAATTAATTAGTGCTCTGCCTCACCTATTTCACAACACTCCCTTTAAAGTCTGCAGGAAGGCTGCTGCTTGCTTTGCTGGGAGTAGAGATACAGAACCAGGATGGGAACCACAAAGGATTAAAATGTATTAAAATTAGAGATAGCTGCAACCCATTAAATGCTGCTGCTTCTAGAGGAGTGCTACTGTTTAGGGACACATTAGGCACTGCTGTAGCTTCATGATTACCACCAGGTGCTGGGAAGCACAAAGGGAGATGCTGTTCCAGCCCTTAGGCTCTGCCACACATGGCTGCCTGCATGCTGAGCATTCAGTGTGTGAAGCAGAATGGTTATGAGCACAATCACTGCATTTAGGAAGATAGTTTTATGAACAGCTATTTATATATTAAGCAAAGATCTAATGGTATCTGAAATCTATTACTTATTCAGCTGACAGACAGGGATAAAAGCAGGGTAATTGTTGACAAATAAGAGCATCCCGTGGAAACCACTGTCTTTCCTCCTCTTCACCTTCCCCAGGGCCACTTACTATATGGATTAAGCAGAAAAAAGGGCATTTACTCATCCCTCTGGACTATCAGATTGAACAAAGCTCTTGCCAATTTCCCTGTAAAAACAAACATGTTCCTGCAGGCAGAACATCATCCCCTGATTTTATATCAAATAGAGACCCAGCATTAGCACCCTGCAAACTCCAGGTAACTTTATAAGTAAACCTTCCAGTAGTTTCTCCTCTCCCATTACACTGACAGCAGAAGTCACCTGTCTTCCTTGCATCTAACCCTGGCAATAAGAGAAGTTAAACAGCCTACAAGTTAGCACAGAAATTCAGAAACATCATTGGGAGCATTGCTATTACCAGGGCAAACAGAAAATTGCAGAGCAGCTCACCAGGTAAAATGCACTGAATAGGAAAGAAAATAACCAGCATACCTGGGGTGTAATGCTTCCCAGCCATATCCATGAGGAAGGACCAGTGGATTTCAAAGGAGGATGTAACTTTCTGTTCTGGCACCTGCTGGAGGTTCCCCACTGCTCTCTGAGGAGGTTTCAGCACATCTCAGCCACCTCTGCTATTATTCTGTCAGCATTTCTCTTGCTAAATCCTTTCCCAAGCAGTTTGAAATCCACCCATTATAATTCTGTGTGTGCTGAAAATGGGCCTGAGATTTTTTTCTACTATTTTCTCTCTCTCTTTTTCTCTCTCTTTTTTAGTAATGCATTAACCAGGCTTAAAATTATCAATACTTGAAAAAAACTCTGGATTTTGGGTGCTCTTCTATAAGGCAAAATCACAGCTGGAGTCAGTGAGACTACAACGTGGCTTTCAAACCCCAAATTATTTATCTGAATCACAAAATGGAAGTGACATGGGCAAAAAACCACCAATATAACTTTACACTTGGAGTTTTCTGCTGTAGGACAGCACCTCATGGGAGGGATGCAGTGCAGCTGCAGCTTCAGTATATAACAAAATATTTTCCTCATCAGAAGCCGACTTTCAAGGTTTTAGTAAAATAAACCCCAAATTCTGCTTTAAGCATACCAAACATTAAAGCTAAATTATATCAGAATTATATACACAGTAGATAATGTATACAAATACATAATCATTTTTACTATAACTCCACAGACAGATATGCCCCATATGGGAAGGGGCAATAAGCACACAGTGCTGGTTCCCACCTCATAACACTCAGTGCCTGTACCTCCTTTCCTTAAATCCATCCTGGGGTGCTTGGCTTAAACAACAGGAGGCCACAAACAGCTAAATAAGACTATCTCTAGAGTCATAAAAAAATCTTATTTTCTCCTTTCTTGAAAGCAATCCAATTTTTCCCCCTTTCACACCAAAAAAATACAGCTACAAGAAATTCCTATAAATTATTTCACTTTGTATGAAAGGTCTGGAATAGCTTTATTTTATCTTCATGCCAATTAGTGTCAGAAATATCACAAGGCAGCTCCTGCAGATACTCACTCCAGGAAGGTTGAACTCAGATGTAGATCAGAGTCTTCCTCTGTATGCCAAGTGTCAGGAGGAAAGATGTAAGGTTCAAACCAAAGCTCCTAATCCCAAATGTGCAAAATCACACCCAAGTTTTGCCTTTGGGATCTTTTTTTTTTTTTTTCCCCACACTGAGAAAACTGTCATAATCCATAAGGCTTTTACAATCTTCATGCAGCAAACTGAGCATCTATAAAATGGATCTCTGTGAGCCTGTGGCTATTAAAAATCCCAGTGGAGTGATCTGAGCCATCCAGGCTGTGCAGGGTATAGTTTGGAAGGCCAGGAAGAAATGAATCACAATGGTGCATAAGGGATGTAATTATGGAAGTAGGTGCTTCTGACATTTACATTTTGCTAACTGTCAAATGTTATTTATGAAATGTGGTATTGTTTCCCTTTCTCAGAAGATTATAAATACCTTGTAAGAGCAACACACAAGGTTTTTTTTAGTCCCCTACTTTGCCATATACTAATTACATTTATTTATTGCATGTAGAACAGTAAATGCCATGTCTTACTGTTCATATTTACAAGTAGAAAGACAGGAAACTGCCAAGCTGCAGAGCAAGATTCCCAGTCAGCCAGAAGGATTGTCTGCAGGCAGAAGCTGGGGACAATGAATCCAATTCCCTAACACCTCAGAAAGGCCACAGGTGCCTCCCTTTCCAAATGTACATGCAAAATTTGACTTTGTTGTTTTTTAGCATGCTTTTTATTGTTATTAGGTAACAGTGTTATCACTGCAGTCCTTAAAAACCCTCAGCATGATCCAAGATCTAACATTTCTTACAAGAAGTTCCTATAAACCGATAATTTTTTTTTTTAAATTGAATTAAAAGGTCATCCCAGAGCATTTATACTTTAGTTCTAACCACTGAAAGCTATTGGAACATCTCCGAGACATGGGGCTGCTCCCCATAAACCCTTGTGCATGAAGAACTCCTTCACTCTCTGCCTTGGAAGACATCCTCCATCTCTCCTCTTCCTCTCCTCAGGCTGACCCAGTAGAAGGCATGGTTGTAATTTGTCCTGTGTACCCATTCCCCAACTCTTCAAGGTCAGCAAAGAAACAACAGATGGCCAGAAGCATGGGCTGGATCTACAAGCCACTAGAAGGGCTGTCCTGATGGCAGGCAAATGATAAGAGGGTGACTGCCATGACAAGCTGGGGTACCAGTTGTCCCAGCAACACCAAGCTGGTGAGGTTTCCACCATGGGAGTTTTTAAGGAGTTGGAGACAAAATATGGGGGTACTGCAGAAATAGGTGCAGAGAATCCTTCCAAAATATGATGGGCAGGATGGGATGAGGCTCAGCATAATTTATTTGAAAACTGAATGAGTGATGAAAGCTGGAACTGGAGGTGGTACTCCTTGAAAGTGGATGAAGTGCAAAAGACAGCCATGAAAAGCCTGGGAAAAAACCTTAGGCTACGGGTTGATAAAATAAAGAAGGCATATTCAGCATAGGAATGCAAAGAGAAGTGTGGTGTGATCAAAAGAAAAAGCTGAGACAGCAATCCCGGCAGTCACGATTGATTTCAAAAGTAAAAGTCACATTTGTCAAGGAAAAAAAAAAGGATAACAATTGAGATACAAGATGAAGAGAGGCAGGACTAGATTTTGACTGGAAGTATGACAATAAATGGTGTATTTTTGAGCAGTCAAGAAAAATCTGCAAGCTCTGGAGTTACCCTAGATGGAAAGAAGAAAAAACAAGGCTGAGTCAAAATGGCTGCAGAGTTTACAGGGTTGAATAACAGATGATGCTGACAATTTCCTCAGCAATCAGAAAAAGAGGTCAGAGAAAGACAGACCTCTGGAACTGACTCCTGGGAGTCAGGATCCAAAGGACTGGTTGACCCATGTTAAATCTGGAACTGATGGCTGAGTGTGTAAGGAGAGGGCTGGAGAAACAGGTGAAGAATGGAAAAGGAGACCAAATTTCTGTGTGCAAATGAAGTAATTCATAAATTCATAGCAGGACAAGAAAAAGAGAGCAAGGACTGAGAGCACCCCGAAAATCCCAGATGAAAACTGAAAGGAGAGAGAAAGAGAAATTTGGAACACAGGGGTAAAATCCAGAGACCAGGAGGCCAGGAAGGACTTGATTCGACATGATCTGAGAAGTTAATGATATTAATGATGATAACGAAGAGCTGCACCTGAGATCAGCCATGAAGAGGCCAGCAGGAACTCTGGGAAGTTTAGTTTCAAATAAATGAAGATGACAAAACCTCTGGAAGCTTCTGGCCTGGAGCTGGAAGGAGCACATGTCAGGGACCATTAACAACCTCTTGGCCAATACCATCCTCTGGCCAACACAAAAATTCAGTGACCTAATCACACCAGCTCTCCTGCTCACTGCAGAATAAGTAGAGAGCAGATAAAATTAGTTCCTTCTTTTATTTCTATTTTTAAATATTCAGAGATGCTCAGTGATAGAGACTTGACAGTTTGACATTTCATCTGTTCCAGCACATGTGCTTCAAGGAATAACTACAGATCCATAATTGTACCTCAATTTCTGGTCGAAGATGCCAGAACCAATAGACTTCCAGTAATGTTAAGACATTTTTTTGGTACATTTAAAATAAGGTATCTTCTGCTATCAAGGAAAATTTTAATCTTGCTAAAATTTTCTTTCAGCCAAGATTAGCCATCCTGTTAGCAATCTATCTGCATAATTAACACTATCATTGATATGAAATGGAGAAGAACAGAAATGCAGGGGTTACCACCACAAACCTGACAAAGTCTCAGAATAACCTGGAAAAAGACTTTATAGAAGCCTGAACAACACCTTTGAAAAAACTGCACTATAAGGTCAAGAGAGCTTAAATGTCAGGAAGATGAGCAAGATGTAGACATCTAAACCAGTGGCTGAGTGGTATCACAGCCACACCATTACCTGACTAGGAGAAAATAACCTGAGCCCAACAGGATTATAACCACCACCACAAGAATTCTGTATTTGGATATTAGCAGGAGTTAAAGCAGAAGCACAATTGTTAGTTCTCTGGCCAGTATGAAAAGGAAAATTAACTTTTTTTTGTACAAAGTGCTACAGGTAAGATCTGGTACCCCTTACACAGAACAGGGAGCTCCTCAGGTAGGTAAAACCTGCTCTGCAAGTCACCTAATCTTCCAAAAAGAAAGGTTAGACTAAAGGATAGGTAACAAGAATGAGGACAGATAGCTAACATTTTATTTGTATATATACATGTGTTTATAAATACATAAAAATTGTAAATAAATACATATATAGTGTGTAGAGAATAGTACATATTATATAGGATATAGAGAATATATAGAGGAGAAAACAGATTTCATACTGGACACCCTGAATATAGTACATAGGAAATTCATCAAACATGAGCAACATGCTGCAATATTCTCTGCAATACTGTAACCCAGTCAGACTCTTTCAGTATTCCTTGGAATTTTATAATCCCAGAGGCTGTACCCAAGCCCTGTATTTTCATAAAGATGTGGGTCAACATCTCTGAAAGACTACTCAGTCCCTCCAAAGTATACACCAGATAATGCAAATGAAACTCCCTCCTTGGGGGCTGCATGTGACTATGTAAGAAAAATTGGTGAAGTGGGTGTCATCTTCACTAATTGGGTTTATAAATCCATCTGTTTAGTATGTTCCTCACAAATAAACAAAAGACTGATATAAGTCCATCATGTTTTTTGTACAACTTTAGAGTCCAGATAAATATTTGATCCATAACAATAGTTCATACATATGTGTGGGTATATATATATATGTATATATATTGCAATATATTCTGGCAATTTGCTTATCCATGAGCTGATACAAACTTTAACAGAAATAATTCCTTGCTTAAAGCTAACTAGTAATGTTTTTCCTATCATCTTATTTCTCCTTCAGAGTCTTTGGGTTTTCCATTGAAGGCAATAGGATTTTGCAGTTAGTTTAGAAGTACACCTCATTTTATGAACCTAGAAGAAAATGTTTTCCCAAGTATTTTACTGCATTTAATTGTTATTTTTAAATACATTTTTGGAAAGTAACCTACAGTAAACAAAGATTTATGGTTCCATAAATAAACAATGAGATAATTACAGTCTCTTCATGGAGCCCATATTAGTCATGCACGTCTAATGAAGCATTGCTAAGCTATCAGAGAGAGATAGCCTGATGTGTGTGATTAACAAAATAATACTCATAAATAGCTAATGAACAATGATGGTCCTTTAAAAATTTTGCATATCCTGTTATCCTGAGAGCTCTCGTTTTTGTAGCTTCTCAAGGAACACATTAATTGCTAAATTCTATCCTGAAAAGGCAAATATTAAATAGCATAATGCAACGATTTGCATTTTTGCCTTCTACAGACCATGTTTTCTAAAATACAGAAGAACCCTTATGAAAGTCTACCAATGAAGAAGAAATTACAGCTTGTGCTGTACTGGGTTTGACAGACACCATTTTGAGATGCCACCAGGGAGCAGGGGGGATATGGCAGAAGAAACTATCAGGGATTATTTTCATAAAGTATGAAGCCAAGAAATCACTGATGTGGCACTGGGTAGAAAAATTTTATAAAAAGTAATAATTGTGGCAGAGTTTTTATGTTAATTTAAAAATAAAACTACTTCCTTCAGGTAAGGTATATATTTGGCAAACATTCTGGAGAAGTGGGATAAATGGCAAACGTGACAGTAGACAAAATAGGTGCATTTGAGAGATAAAATAAGGCAAAACCCATCTGTGATGATAAATTTTGGCATAGATCAGGATAACCTCCTGTTAGTCAAATGAAATACAATTTTGGATTATACAGCTGCTGCTGGGGCTTTAAAAGCAGAACAATTTCTGTTGTTGTGCCTGTGTTTGCAGACTCCTCCAGCAGATGACTGAGTTGATAGAGGAGTACAGGTAAGCTACAGGGTTGCAGGGTGAGCTGTGTTAAGCAGGGCCCTTCCATCACACTCTAAATACATTGACATATATTTGAAAAGGGGTATGAAGGGACCTATTTTTGTATTAATCCATGGTAGAGAACAATGAACTAGAAGAGAGAAGTGTTACTATTTCTATTGCAGTGCTATAGCTCAACTGAATTGTATCTCATCTACCCTGCAAACTCACAGTAAATCCTTCTTGTATTTTTCTTGGTGAGATAAATTCTTCCCAAATGATATTCCACCTTGAGTCTAATCTCCTTCATGGATAATATTACTCAAAGGGCAGAATTCCTAAAGCTATAATAATAGCATTATTAAAATCAATAGTTTTTGATAAATTTTATGTCTGGAACATACTAAAGAGAGCTATAAAGTACAGGAGGAAAAGCCTTGCTTATCATTTTCAGTAGTAACCCAACTGCAGCCCTTCAGCTGTAATGAATTATGGAGCAATTGCCCTAAATCATCTGTATGAAGTCAACTATGACACTGCCAATTTTAAAAAATTTGCTAGTTTTCAGCTACAAATTGATTTTTGATTCTGATAAATTAAAATCCAATAGGAGCCTACAAGATCCTAAACACAGAGAAGCCTCCATTTTTTCAGAATATTTTTTTCTCTTCCCTATCACATCAGACTGCCATTGGTGGCAGATGTGATAGCAATAGCCAATGATAAAAATTATGAAAAGACACTCTGGAAAGATGAATAACCTTGCCAAACAAACAAGAAATGAGGTTTGGTTATGGCCTGTTGCTGAGGGTATACTGAGATTGCACATGACTACCAAAAGGCACAGGAAGAAGCTGGTGAAGCAGAGAGGCTGGAGGAGAGAGACTGTGAGAAGAATGGGTCAAGGACATCAAACTTTGGGACATGGAGAGAGCCAAGGAGGGGAAAAATCCAAAGGAATGGTGGCTGTTAAGAACTGCCAGAGGAGTTCATATACTTCTGCTTCAAAAGCTTGGCACAATTGTCTTGCTTTCATAAAAACACTGTGTAAAAACTGGGGTTGAAAGCTCTTCACATCCCTCTGTCACAGTCCTGTCCATCACTCTGGACAGACATCTGGAAGGTGGTTTTAAAAGTTTCAGTGTAAGCCACAGTGAGTGAGTGGCAGGGTCACTGTAAGGCTGATACAGTTATGCTGGATTTAGAATATTGGGTGTCAGTTATGAAATGAGAGTTATTCTCATGTCTCCACCTCACTACTTGCAGACAGGAGAGTGTGAAGGATGCTGCAGGAAAGACTATTTGGCCCAACCACACTTTTGTTTCCAAAAGCATCTCCATTTCCCTCTTTATTTTACAAAAATAAATCCTGTGTTTGTGAAGCATTCAGAGACGAGTGCCACAGGACAAGTCTCATGCTTTTTCTTGTTCTTTTTCCTTTTTCCTCAAGAAAAAGACAGTAGCCTTAGGAAAGCAACTGTGGCCTCAGTGCAATTTGCAGATGAAAAAGAAAACAAAACATTACCATGTTCTTTAGGGCATTACACTCTGTTCTCTACACTGAGTGAAGCTGGTACTCTCTGGCCAAGACCAGGCTTGTCATCTCATCTCAGAGTTCTGTACTACCCTAATATCTGTTTGGTAAAAGACACAACCAGGACTGCACTGGCAGCCCCAGTCCTGACTCTTCCTATCTTCAGAGCCCAGGCTGTAACTTCAGCAACCTTCTCTTCAACACTGCTTTTGTGTGAATTCTCTACTCATGCTGTACAAAACACATTCCAAATGAGCTTTTCATGACTAACTACTTGTATTATGTATCAGTGAGCTCAATGACATTGATTTTCTAATAATATAAATTAACTGGCAAAGATAATTTCATCTATCATTAGTAGGGTTTTATTTCTGGCATCGTGTTAAATAGTTAATCTTTCAAAAGATTAAATCAAGAGCTTTTTAAAATTCAAGGCAGAGCTTAAACTGCTGTGAAAATCTTCTTAATTAGGATTAAAACAGTTTGTGTGTTGTCTCTTTTTATCTAAGTAGTATAATGTTTTGCTTAGGTTTCTTCTTTCAGAGCTATCTAAAAAAAAACCAAAAAAATCAAACATGATATTGCTGTGGTGAAAACTGTGTTAGGCATGGAGGTTCCCTGCAACTTCTCAACCAGATGCTATGAGTTGCTGCTTGGCTGCCTCCAACAGCAACCTCAGTCATTCAGGTATCAGCCCACAGATGGGTCCTGGCTGGATGAGAAAATCCATATCCAGTCTGCACCTTGGACTGCTGAAATCTTCTACAAACAGTGGGCTGGAAGCTGGTAGCTTCCAGGAAGCAATTCTTTATTTGGCAAAAGGAAAACAAATCCCTTCTTGACACTTTCTGGACTCAAAGCTGTGACTCTTTATGCACATTAGGAGAATCTGTGTGCTTAAGTGGTTCTAGAGAAGTAGCCAGGGCAAGATTTTATAATAAACCACATCCTCATGCTACACTCTACACCTCAGTCACATAAAGGTTTGCACTATGATAACCCCATTATTAAGCTTGCCAGATGCTTAATGTGTGAAATACTAGTGCCCAACAAGAAAATGCTTTTTAGGAAAGATCCATGAAAAGATTCAGTTTTGTTCTACCAGGTGATTATTTCACTTACCCCTGTCTTTTCATCGAAGATCTTGATCCCCCCAAAGGAGACTGTTAGGAAGATTTTTTGTTTATGTTCTCCTTTTGAACGAGCTGTAGCAACAATTCCCTATTGAAACAAAAAAGAGGTTGGATGTTTTCATTACTCTTCCAGGTGCCATAGCAGAGCACAAAGATTCGCTTATATCCAGTTCACCACTTTTCTAGGAAAACTTACATGCTTTTCAGGAGTATTCCCCCTCTTACTTTTGGCTTCCTCCCATTTTCAAGGTGCCATATCTCTTTATGCTACCCAGAGAGCATTTCAAATATGCTCCCACTTCCAACCCCTCCACTAGCTAATCCTCCTTGGAATTTGTTTTCATGGAAGCTGAAGGTCATTTCTAGCACACTTTTCCTAGCTATAAGCTGCTTTGTTTTCTTTTCAAGGAAAAAAATACCAAGAAGAAGGGGAAAAAAAACAAATCAAAAAACCCCAATAACTCTAGCTTACTTCATAGGCAAACATTTGGAATAAGAAAATGGAGCTTTTTTAATAAATGCATCTTCTTCTCAAAACAAAATTCTACCACTGATGTAGAAAACTTCTGGTAAGGGCTCATTTTTTTCCTGATCTTAGGCTATTACTTTTTAAATGAACTTGCTGATGTGCATCTCCCACAGTAAGTGTAATAATAACTTCTATTTCTACCTTCTTCAGAGCCTGCCCTGACCACAAACATTGTAATAAGGTCAAACGTAACCAATTGCACTAGTAAATAAATTGAAACCCCAATAACTAATGTTTTAAGACCCTCATGAAATTGTTCCTTCCATTGAACAAACATGAAAATCAAAGGGGAAAAAAAAAAAAAAGGGAGGAAAACACTCCCAAGCTTTTACTCCTAGCCCTAAGTTGTACTCCTGCAGGGCAGGGGGGGAAACCCACACTACACTCAAGAAAAACACATCCTCTCCTTCCTTCACTCCAGCTCTTCACCTTTCCCAAGGCTCCTTAAATGCTGCTTCTTACAAAGAGCTCTCAGGCTCTTTGAGGGTTTTAAGAAAAGGCTGAGCTAAAGAGAGATGTCTGGCACGCCCCACAATGTTCACCCTCCCACACAACTTGTGCTTCCAGACTGTCTACTCTCTAAGTTTGCAGCCTACTCAAAGGCTGCTTTTTGTCACTGCTCCATCTTTTTCCCAAAACTCCAGGGAGCCCTCTCCATCTTCCCTGTCCCCTCAGCACATTGCCTCCTGATTCTGTAACCCATCAATGCTGCTATTCCAGGTGTAAGACACTGTCCTCCTTATCAGTTCCCCCTATATCTGGCTACCTACACCCCTCAACCTCACTCACCCCTTCTTAACTGTTCCAACAGAAGTTAAGATAACACTCGAAGGCAGCTGAGCAGCACTGTGGTAGAAAATGTTCTGATATATCATTTTTCTTCCTGGTGGTTTATCTCCCCTTTTACATAATAAAATTATTCAAAGTGCAGATGCAGTGTTTATAATTTGTGGACAAATTGCAGTGGTGTCAATCAGGAATCACTACCAACCTCAGAGAGAATGCATTAAAATTAAACTGGGATAAGCAACACCAGCCCTGAGTTCATGTAAAATTGACAGATTTCAATACATAGTTAACCAGAGTGTGACTCGGGCGTCATGAAAGGAGAATGAGGAAAAGTTGAAGCAGAAATTTACTCCCCTTGAGTCCATAACATTAAACATTAAAAAGTTCCACTGTACCTTGAGCTTCATCATGGAGTCTTGGCATAACTTGTCTCCTCGTGCAGCAGAAACCTCATCTATCCCAATCAGTTTGGCTTTGTATCGGACACCATCACCTTTAAACCTCTTTATTAAAGTGGCTTCACTGCGATCCTGACCTGGAAAAGACACAAGGGAAATGAGGACATTCACCTGAGTGCCAGGGAAAAGAAAGGAATAAACACTTGCAATAATATGGCAAATTAGATCTAACTCCTACCTCGATACCTACACGTGTGAACATTTCAAGACCATTAGGAGGAAAGCATTAGTTCACTGAAACCTCTCGGCCTTACTGCCTCAGATGAATTCACAGTGGAATTGTTGCCACACAAAATCTTCTGCACAAAATTTGCACACAAATGAGGTTTGCAGAAAGAAGAGAGAAGCCTGAATCAGACTTTGTGGATCTGAAAACTTCTGTTCTGTATGGGTTGCTTTATTCCCAATACACTTGAGAATTCTTCATTCTGACACCAAAACCCTAACAGAAACATTTCTTCATATACTGACTCATCTATCCACTATTAGAAATATTTACAGTTACAGCCTGGATGATGCAAACCCCAATGATGTTATTTCCTGGAGAATGTTGCTGCTCTAACCTCCCCCACCCAAGAAATACTGTCTCCTTGTCCTATTCTTTCTGCTTAGAGACATATAAAAAAGGAAACACAATGAGCAATGCCAGCTCTCCCACACTCACCAAGAAGTTGAATAAGTAGCACATGGTGTTTCTTAATAAAAGAGCAATCAGGGGGCAAGCTAGCACAGTACTGATAGGCCCAATGTACACAAATTACAATTCTCAGACTTGCTTGAACTACACACTGTTCACAAGAGGAACAGTTTTGTCAAGGAGATTTTTTCCCCGAGTATCTGCAGAAGAGTTTATGCTATGTCTTAGCTGGAAAAATTATGTTAGTTGGGGAATCAGCCTTGCAAAAATTGATTAAAGATATATTTTGCAGCTGTCTCTGGAACTTCTTTCTAAGATGTCAAAAAAACCCAGTAGTGAACTGTAAATAACTGCAACCAACCAACCAACATCCAAAGCACAAAGAAGCAGGGGAAAAAAACAAACAAAAAAGTGAGATAGATATTAAACAATTTGAAGTTTATTGGACCCAATAGATTCCACCAGAAAATTCACCTAAACACAGACTGACATTGCTAAAATGTATACTTGTACCACATAGGAGCTCTAGTCACAGACTCAGCCCCATCCTTCTAGCTATTGCACAAAATTAATAGAAATTTGGAGCCTGCTATAAATTAACCCTAGGTCAGAATCTAGTATTAGCCACCTCTATTTGAACATTTTTGGCTCACATTTTCTCAACAGCTGATTCCTATTTAAAAGGTCCGATTTCCACACCGAAAAAAAACCCCAGTTCCTTGGCTTCTCCTCACAGTTTCATCATTAAAAAAGTTTTTTCTAATGAGAGTTCTTGAACAAAGTTCCTTCTGTGTTTGAAACGGCATAGATAAGAGATGCCTGAATTCTGTAATTCTTCAGCTTTTCAGAAGAGGCAGAGGAGGCAGCCTACATCACTAAACCAGAGAGCTGAGCCAGAAACCCATCTAGAAAAGTCCTGCCCCTTTTCTTACCATGTATCAAGCAGAGTCAATCTTTTCTTCTTCACAAGTCCCTGGAGATCTGCTCCCACACTTGGTTCTCCAGCCACCCCCTGCCACCTCCCATGCTTGGTCCCAGCCTGGATTATCCTGGTTGGAGGCTGCACTTACTGCTGGAGCTTTTATCTGAATAACAAGACACTGAACCTTGGGGCTTTCACTCTCAGCTTGCCTTCCTCAAACTATAAATGACATCTCAAGGACAGGGACATTCATAAAACAACTGTAGAGATTTTATGGAAAACTAAAGCTTGAAGTCTCTAATGACTACAAGCCCGTAATCTCCAGCAAAAAATTAGAAGCATGTGTTTAATGACAACTCTTTCTTTTCACAACACAGATTTCCTGAGATCTCATTTTCGGATTTTTTGACTGCAGAGAAGACCACTGCTGCCAAAGCTGTGCCAGGTGAGCAACTGATGCCCACCTCAGTTGTCCAGAGTACCCTCTGCAGGTATCTGCCCAGTGTTTTTCAGAGGACTAGAACCACTAAAATGATCCTAAGTAAAATTTTTGCATTAAAACTTCTAGACCAATGAGCATTTTCCAATGGTTTCCTTTTAAATGATTTTATAAATATTTTTCGATAAGAAATAGTCCAAGCATTTGTTCACAACTCAACACAACCCTTCCACCATCCAAAATGGAATCATATCATTAAAAACCTTAAAAGCTATTTGATTCTCATGCCTTAAACTAAGAAAAAATGCAACAACATCAACAAAACCCAAACCACTAACAATGTCACACTAATTCAGGTTAGAAAGGTGATCAGTTTTAATTAGAAAATGAGCCACTGTTGACACAAGCAAAGAGCTATTTTGTTTGCAGTATATAGATTTATAATCCTCAGAGGCCCTTAAAATGTAAGAGTAATTATTTCATCTACTTCTATAGATGTCACTGTTCACCTTTAAGCCATATTGTGCTCCAGCTGGAGCCTCTGCTCCTGTGTGTGTGGGAAAACATGACCTTTGCTGCTGAGTTGTGACACTGCACTTGGACTTCAACAGTTTTTTAAGAGAACAATAAATCCCGAGGGCTGGGTGATGCAATGTGCTTCTGGGCTTGCATCTAAAGGAGAGAGAGGTTTATCATCACCATCAGCATAAAAGTATTTTATCCATCTCACTAAATATGCTGCAACACTAATAAACAAGGTTTTTAACACACTCATTTTTATTCAAGGCAACATGTCTTAATTAAACTCAGATTCTGCAAAGCAAGCTAGAGGCAATCCTGAACCCCAACCTCCAAGGACTCAACCCAAGTACCTCAGGTCCATTCAGCCCTGAGCTGCATCTGGTAAACAGCCCAAGAGGCTGAGAAGCTACTGCAGAAGTTGCAGTTCACAGCAGCCTGGGTTGAGAACCAGAGGTGGGGACTCCCTGGGTCCAACCCCCCAGCAGTGGGCCCTGGAACTCCTCAGGGAGCTGCTCCCAAGGCATGCCCAGCAGAGCAGCCCATCACCTGCCATTCAGCCCTTTTACTCTGACATGAAGAAGGACAGCTGGGTTTGCTTTAGGTTACCTGACTCCTCATAATGCTGTTGACTTTGCAGCTCTCCAGGTATTCTTCCCAGGCACTGTGTATTATATACTCTCCAGGTATTCTTCTCAGCAAAGTGTGGCAAGTGTTTCAAGAAGCCTCATCCCCAACTCATGGTGCAGGACAAGGATTACACTTCATTTTGGCTCCTAGCTTAAGAGAGCACCAAGCTAACATTTTATAGATATGCTAACACTTAAAGCAAATGCTGTTTATTTTCGCAGGGGATCTATAACTGCATTTCATAAACAGGAAAAGAAAAGAAACCAAAGCATCCCTGCAGTAAGCACACTGTTGCTTTTTCTCCACCTTCTAAGGCACTACACACTCCTCACAGCACCCGCTAATCTAAACCAATAGCCCTGGAAATGGCTATATCCTTTATTTAAATGTGTGAAGCCTTCGGGGCATAATCTGAATCTCTTGATTTTATGACTGTAAAATACATAATGATATTATCCTCAACGTCAATAACATGCTCCTGGCAATCAATTTGCTGAAGATCACCACTGCCTTTGCTTTCGGGTGAGGTTTTGTTTTTTCCCCTTTTGTAACTAATAAACTGTCAAAGTTGTTTCCATCACACATTCCAATTACAAACCTGAAATGACACCTCCTTCTATCTTGCAGGGCTGAAAAACAATCACATACACACTTATAAACAGCCCACATCTTCATGGGGACAATTAGCATTTTTATAGTGGAAGATACAAAACGCTGCGGTGCAGAATGACCTCCCGGATGCCCCCCATGCTGCAGACCACTGAATTAATTGCTAAATGAAAGATATTTCCTCTTAGCTGTGCATTTATACCCCTCTATGTCCACATATATATGCATCCATAATTTTATGTACACATACACAAGCACACATGGCACACAGCTTCATTTGATATCAATTATCTGAAGAGAATTCACGGTAATTTTAATCAGCTACAGATTTCCCTAGGAAAAAAAAATACATAAGCAGGTGTTAAAGAGAAAATACTTATACGTAATTATATATATGTTTCAGAACAGCAGCAATTAAGCAGAAGTTCATGAAGGAATCATGAAAAGCTCAGATTATTCTCCCTGATGGCAGGTTTTTCTCAATGGCTTCCCAAAATCACAAGTCTGACACAGAGGGCTCAAAACTATCTGTAACAAAAAGGATCTTGATACCAAGACTGTGGAACCTCAAGAATGCAATTCTTTCTTCAGAATCATAAGGAAATTCAGTGCATCCTGTTTATTTGGGATTTTAAAACTAAAAAACCTCCTCCAATTCCCACATCCTTCTATCTATTAATATAATTACTGAACTCTTCTGCTAGAGCCAGAAAACTTTTGAGTTGCCACATTGTTCATTTGTCAGTGCTGCACCCTGAGATCTGACACAGAAAAGTAAAGTCCCAATTCCTCTTTTCACATTTTAGAAAAGAAAGCACATCCTATCTAGCAGTATAGGTGCAGGATAGGTCTATCTAGCAGTATAGGTGCACATAATTTAACCTCTGGTGCTACCACAAGCATCCTCTAACCAGATTTCTCTAGTGAGTTTCTTGCAATTAGAAAATTTGTTAACAAAAGGGTTATTTAAGGGCTTAATTTTAAGATTTAGAAAGAGATCAGAGTACATTTGCAGCAAGATCTGCTCGTAACAGCTATCACTGCTCTTCTAAATGAAGATTTACTCCGGATTTCACACTTTATTTAATCAATAAAGGACAATTCCTAGCAACTGAAAAAAAATTACTGATGTAATGAGATGCAATTCATTGGACTACAACCTTAAAAAGCATGTTAAAGTTTTATAGGGAATAAGCACCTCTTTTCTCTATACAATGACCCAATACAAAATCTTGGTTAGAGGATGAGTACAATTTAATGCAAACTTCTCCTTTAATCAACTAATAGAGAAACTACAAGATGTGTCCTGGAGTGCTTTTCTCTACAGATAGCTTCCTGTAGGGTCAACAAGTGAACCCCATTGTGGTCCACTCTATTAATTGCCATGGTAAATGATACTGGAAAGATACAAGTACACAAAACCTCAGTAAATCACCTTTTAAACCTCCTCCAACCAAGAATCCCACCTCTCCCCATGAGCTGTCCTTGCCCAGGAGTGCCATTGGGAAGCAAATGAGCATCCTAGGCTGAGAAACTAGAGGGAGAATGTTCTTTCTGTCTGGTGCTTCTATCCTCTTGGTCCTTCTGCTGAGGAAAAAAGTAAAATACCCTGCTTAGACAGCAACACAAACATCTGTCTTGAATGCAAAGACTGAGAATATTTCTACAGAAAAAAAGAAAACATTTAAAGAGGGGGACACAGAAAGCACTCTGAAGACTCAATAAACTTCTATTACGGTTAAATCTAAAAACATTACCTACAATTTTAAACATAGATAAGGGCTCTCCAGGAAAATTCAATCATCGTTCAGACTATCATCACAGCAGTACTTCCCAACTGCTCAGTACTGCTATTCACAGTAACCTCCAACTGAGAGATTTTATGGCTTCTGGCATTATTAGCCTGTGAATTACTGTACTGGAAGGCACCTCTACATCCCCACTCCTAGAACCAAGTTTCCTGTGTAAGCAAGTAAGATGTTTCCATATTATTTGCTGTCTTTGATCAGTGCTTTATGAGCAGAGATGTCCTTTATAAGGTGACTGTGATTGCACTTGCCCAGTTTTTATCTTCACACTTTGTTCTCTACACAAGCTCATAGAAAATAACAGGTGCATTTTATTGTCTCCAAAGCAAAGCAGTTGGGGGAAACCAAGGTAAATTATTTCTTACAGCACAAAGAAGTACATGTGAGTGTGTGAAGAAGGCAATTATTTACAGAAGAGGCCTTAGTATAATATAAGGTTTGATTAAATATTTGGGACAAATCTCAGAGATGGAGAGCACAGGGCAAGCACATGGGGATGGCAGTGATGGAGCACATTTGCTCCACAGGCAGATGACAAAGCACTCATTTTAGTTTTAGCCAGAAGGCTCACTTATCAATTTTATTTTCTTAGATGGTCTTTGAGATGACAGTGTATGGGCACATCCTCAGACTCAGAAATGACCAAAAGCTGAATGTAATTAAACTTCCTTTCAGCCTCTGTACCACACAAGTCTTCATAAATCTTTGAAAGCCATTTTCTAAGATGCTTTTCACAGGCTGGATGCAGAAGCAACTAAAATTCCAAATTCTATACTGATTTAAAGCAAAATAAGACCCTGCAATAAAACTTCATTTTGGGATACCAGCCTTGTTCAGCAAGCCCCTGGGGAATGACCAAAAGTGAAACAAGGGAAACCTGGTGTTCCATTTTCTGATTTTAAAGAATAAAAAGGATGTTTTCTGGACAACTAGAGGGGGAGGGAGAAGGATAGGTATCTGTGGATTCTCCTCTTTGAAAGACAGAAGATCGTTTAGTAAACTTCATTCACCTTATTTTCCAAAGCTGGGGTAAATATTTAAATCAAGAAGACAAAGTCAAGTAAATATCCCCTCAGAACTAAAAAAAATCTCAGAACTTAGGAAAAAAAAAGTGCTCTTATGTGTCTACTTGTATTTGGCTTTCAGTATGTAGTTTTCAGCGACAATTTTAATTAGACTTTAACTAATCTATGACATAGACATAGATGTGTATACACACAGCACCCCAGAGTCACATTGAGACACAAATTCACAATTTCCACTTCAAAGCCTACAAATGTATTCTGTTGATGAGTCTATCAAAGAGTTTAGGTTTTGCTATGTATAAAGAAAGAGAAAGGGTGGAAAATCAGTTCACTACATACAAATGCCAAATTCTTATGCTGCCCTAAGATAAATGCCAATTCTCCAGGACAATAAAAAAGAGTAAGTTAAGAAAAGGTTATGCTCTGATGATTAACATTCCCAAATTTCTTGCATGCTCAGTGAGGGAAAAATCTTTCCATTCATGATAACTAATTACAGACACTGAAGTCCCCAAAGAAAAGTGCAATAGCCCATAACAGCCAAAGCAGGGGAACAAAACCATTAACTGATTTACACTTTACCCTCTCCTGCCAGCACTGTGAGCTTCTCCCACACCAGTTCTGCATGCACACAGGGGGCTGAGCACCACACTGGATGAAACCCTGGCTGCAAGCCAAGGCAACCTTGCTCCTTGAGCCACCTTCCTTCTCAACTTTTATTTTGTGGAAGACTCATGCCAGTACTTGTTAGAACAGCTACAAAATGGAGGTCACAACAGGCCATCAACATCTGCCAACCACAGAGTCTGGTGCTTGGGCTTCTGGTCCTTGAGCAGTTTGGTTCAGGGCTGCATCACCTGAATCATGGGACTTGGTCTTCTGGGGAAAAGAAGGGGAACATCCATTTCAAAGGACACATGAAAGCTCTCTCACTGGGCCTCCTCTGAAGCTCTCTCCACCTCACCTCCCACTCCCCAAGAAGACTGAAGCCTCCACACCTCTGAGCAAAGACTCCAGCAGAAAAGCTGCAGCATTCCCTACCTAGAGAACCCCCCTGCACCATTCTTCCTAAGGAATTAGTGGCACTGGCAATTATGTCCAGATTTAATAGCCATTCTGATGACAAGAGGAAAAAATGCAGTTCTGAAATGTGCAGACCCACAAGTTTCTGTCCTAAAAAGCTGGGCTCAAGGCTATGGATTAGAGGCAGCACAAGGCTTCAGAAGGGAATTCTGTACCTGCCCTACAAAGCCTGTTCTCACCCAGAAAAAAGCAAACGAATGAAAACAACATGTTAAAACCCCCAGCAAATAGATTTGTAGGAATTATGCCACGAGCACATTAATTCAATAAGAAAACAGCTGCTCTTTATTTTCCACAGCCAAATTGAAATACCAGTATTCACCACAGAGCAGTCAACAAAACCCAAATCACTCTTTCCTTGCTGAAATTGTTCACATTTTGCTATCCAATGTTTCAGGAAGAAAATTATTCCCATTTTGGCCTCCCACTGCCTCTGCAGCATCAGAGAATGTCTCTCCCTGTTGGAAAAACAATAGGAGGCAAAGAGGAAAGCAGTTTTTTGTTTTTTTTTCAGCCCCCCAGACTTTGGGCTAAAAAAACGCCATCAATTTCAGAATTACAACAGTGGCAAAGTGCTTCTTTCAATCTGGTCCTTTCATTTTTGCCTCCTGCTGCCATTCCTATTGTCAGAGTGGCAGCAGGAGGCAGAAATGAAAAGACTACTGCCAGCAATCACCCTTGGGCAAAGCATTAACAAGAAGTGAAACAGCCCAGTGCCAAAACACATTCCAGAGGTAAGAAAGTGGGATTTGTGCATCTCTCCTGTGTGTAGTGCCATGGAGGACCAGGATAGCTCTTCTGTTTCTGGTGTTGCATTGATGGTTCTGTCACTTTGCTCTGGTAAGACTTCAGCTGGAGTACTGAATCCATCTCTGGAGCTCCCAAAACAAGAAGGACGTGGACTGGAGGGAGAAGGTCCAGAGGAGGCCACAAAAATGATCAGGGGTCTGGAACACCTCTCCTAGGAAGGCAGGGTGAGGGTGTTGGGGTTGTTCAGCCTGGAGAAAAGAAGGCTCCAGGGAAATCTAAGGGTGACCTTCCAGTATCTGCAGGCTGGAGATAGACTGTTTGCAAGTCCTGTAGTGATAGGATGAGGGGCAGTGGCTTTAAATTGGAGTAGATTTTAGATTGGATGTTAGGAAAAAGTTCTTTAACATGAGGGAAGTGGAAAAATGGCACAGGTTGCCCAGGGAGGCAGTTGAAGCCTCAACCCTGGAGATATTCAAGGTGAGGCTTGACAAGGGTCTGAGCAACCTCATCAAATTGTGGGTGTCCCTGTTATTGTAAAAATAACAAGCAACTGTACTTCATTAATAAAAGCACTACTGCTTCTTGTGCTAGAACTGAACAGCAAAGACTTCTGAAGCCTGCAAACTATACTCTGTGCAATGTGAACCTAAACGGTTTAATCACCTGTGCTTTATTAAAATAATTAGGGAAGATAGTTTAAAAATTATTCCCATATAAACTTAAAAGGAGAAGACACCTTTTAATCTGAGGTCAGAGTTCTCTTAACCAGTATAAAATCCTTGTCCTATTAATTTTAAGGACACACAGATCAGATTAGTCTGCTGAACTCAACACAGGCGTAAAGAGCAGCCTCAGGGGAAATACTCTATTTATATCATTAAAATATTACCAGACTTTAAAAATATTATTATACCTCTTGCAGCTGTGCTTATCTTCTGAAGAGTTTAAGACTCTCTACTTGGTGTAATGATCTAGTTGTTTGATGGCTGGTAGGGTCAAGCATTTCTGGCTTCTTCTCTAACAGTATTTTGCTAGACCATGCTGAAAACATTGGTCAAATGATGCACGAGTCCTCCCTTGGACTGCACTCCAAAGCCTTCTCAATAACTTGCCTAGAACTTATTCATTTACAAACAAAATTGACTGTGTCTAATCTCCATGAAAAAAACCCCAACAATCTAATAATTTAATGCCTGTATTCAGCTTAGTGTAGTATAAGATAGGGCACTGCTATGCCAGGTTAGTATGATATTAGCTGGGGGATTCTGAAGCATCTGTCATGCAATGTAGGTCAATTTCTAGCCATATAATTCTGATTATGTCAAAATATTTATTCATGAGTTTCCTAATTCAACATACTTCAAATAAGTCATATTTATGTGAAGGAAAAAAACAAAACCAAAACAACAAAACAACCAAACCACAAACATCTAAATTATGGGTGCTAACAACTGGGTTATTGCAGCTTCAAATACTCTGGTAATCCAAAGACATGAGTAATATTTTTCCCTTACAATGTACTATTCAACAACAAAATTGGTTTTATTTCTTATTTGCCATTATTTTTAGTCTGGTTTCCCAAGAAAACAAGAGTAATACAATCACACACTCCATGGATATATGTGGGAGAGTAAGCAACCCTCATCCCTCCTTCTCATGGATAAGACAAGGCAAGTTACAGCAGATGCTCTAAGATGAGGAAGACTTGATTCTTGGGATAAGATTTTGGCAAGCAGCAATTAAAAAATGACAAAGAATTTATTATGCAAACACTGATCCTGCCGTTTGGCTGCTCTGCTACTGCCTCTTCAACCCAACCCTCACACAACTTTTAAACTTTTTAGTTAGGAATTCAATACTGTCCTTAGGGAAACACGTGGGTTTGACTTGATTTCAAATGATCTGCTTTCTCCTTTTCATCACCTCAAATATTAGGGGTTTTTACAGCAGTGTGTGTGTGTGTGTGTGTGCATGTGCAGAAAGGTGAAGTTTTGATGCAAACCACCCCATCCAGCAACACTCAGAGGATCAGCCCTGGTCAGGCTTGAGCTGATCAAACATCCATCAGAATAATGCCACTGGGATGCTCAGCAAAGGAGTTAATAATAGCAGACAAAAGAAGATTCATTTAATCAGCTATGTATTTCTCTGATTATAACAAACAAAGGAACAGGACTGTATGACAATTGTGAAAGATGGGTAAACTTGTAATGAAGCCTTGGCAAGAAGTGGCGTAGAAAGATTTTTCTTATTGAGACTGTATAAAGTTTCCACTTTTAGAAATGTATCCTAGCAACTCGCAGAAATGGTTTTAAAAGACAGCTGGACAAAAACATAATTTGGAATAAAACCAGATGTAATTGCTAAACCAGAGGGTCTGGTGGACCTGAATTGGTCTTGCAGACACATCTCAACTGTGATTCATGATGCTGAGAAAAGAAACATCAGGACAAGCAGATGTTTTAAAATTATCATCTGCAGGAATAACTACAAAAAAAGTATATGAGAGTCAGGGGATTCTTTTCTTACTGATTAGAAAACTCTCCTTGGCTTCCAGTAGAAAGGCATGCTGGATATACACCTTGTGTTTTATATCTGCATGTTGTTAGACAGAGGTACAAACTGCATAAATGAGCTTTCTTTTTCAGGTGTTCACTCAATTGCATTGCAAATCAAATTTTTTAATTCCAGGTTTCAGGAGAAAGCTGAACGAAGTGAGTTGTATAATAATGCACAGAACTTTGATTAAATATCTAATCCATTATTCAATAGAGAGATTCTGCTGACATCACCAGCAACAAAAAAGGTTCATAAAATCTATCATGAATACAAAAGGAGCCTAAACCATTTTTCAAAAGTAGTATTCAGATTACAATGGCATAGACATTATTGGTGAGAGGAATAAACCATGTTTATACAGAACAGAGAACCCTATAAAAAACCCCAAGAAACTGAAACACGAGACCATCTTGTTCCTGAGATGCAAAGAGAGAACACTCCTCAGAACTCATTCTGCTTTACTGTTGAGGATTATTTTGCTTTCCAACAACTGTATACATGTAAACTACAGGACATGGCACATACAGAATAATTTACCAGGCTGAATATTCAGGTACTGTTGGGTAATTAGTTCAGCCACAAATCTGCACAACTGCACTAAAAAATGGTTGTAAATGGAAGCTGATGCCAAAAGTGGGGCACACAAAGACAGGGTCCCAGTATGGTGTTCAAGGACTGAAGAAAGGATTCCTGGGGAGAAGGAAAAGTTGGGGCCTTTTCAGGTTGTCTTCTAAGCCAACACTTACCATAAGGTCCCTCTGGTAGCTTATCTATCAAAAAGAAAGTTTATTATACTGAACATCTTATTATATATGATACTGAACATCTAATGGGTAGGAAGACTTTTATTTTTTAAAAAAAAACTAGTATAGATACAAATAGCTTCCTCAAAATTCATATTTAACAGTTTGCCACAGGATATTTTTTCACCAGAAACAGTAGTTAATTTTCAGTCTCACATGGCATCCTGAATATTCAGAGAGGCTTAATCTAGTTCTTTGGTTTTAATTCTCCAAAGGTCAATTTTTCTAATTCTACCATGAAGTTTGTCATTACCAATCCAGTAGTACACACTGCAACATATTGCACATATTGCAGTTTTGTTTCAGTTGATGGAAGTTCCAACTTTTATGATACATTCTCTTGTTTGCATACAAGAGGCCAAAGCCAGAAATCTGCTCT
This sequence comes from Phaethornis superciliosus, assembly GCA_023637945.1. NCBI lineage: Eukaryota > Metazoa > Chordata > Aves > Apodiformes > Trochilidae > Phaethornis > Phaethornis superciliosus. Next base: position 26,450,493 of record JAJQWJ010000009.1, read on the forward strand.
TGATTCCTACCAAGGGTGTCATGATGTGACAAGCAGCAAGCTCCAGCTTCATCAAATCCACCCTCCTAATGATATAAAGTCAACCATTTGACTGAGAACATATTTCACACCTCATTATTAAAAATCTCAGTTCAAGGGACAACCTGACTTGGAAATGGTACCATCTCAAGCAGAACCTTCATACCACAGCACCCTTGAATAAGTATCAGCCAAAACATGGATTACCCTCTGCAGATTTACTGACAAGAGATGGATGCTAAGGCCATAAAGTTCCTTCAGTTTGGTGGGATGGAAAATCAGACAGTGATACCACCACGAAATACCCTCCCAAACCCCAAGGACTCCTGTGGAAAACAGGACAACTTTGTAAATCAGTCATTTCCAAGATATTTTTTTTCATTCACTGACCTTGCCCAACTGCTCTTTGAACTTTAAGCATCCCACACAAACCACCCTGGGGCAAGGGGTCCCATAGTTTAACCATGGAGCATCCCCCTGCTCCCTCTCCACTTGGTTCCCATCACCTCTCACACACCCCACGTGGCTTCTGCTCAAAGGAACCTGGAAAACTGAAAACTGGCTCACTGGTTTTGCAGAACTGAAGTTTCAGATGTCTTTCCAAAGTGGCAATTGACAAATGAGAGCCTACCACTGTGCATTGAAATTTACTTTTCTTTTTCCCTCTCTGTGCACTGTTTTACACGATCAGCATTGAATTCTATCTGCTCTTTCATTGCCCAGATGTTCAATACCATCACACTTTTCAATGTTAACTTTAATTTCTACTGTTTTGGAGAGTATTTTACTGCCAGTAACCACCACTGCCTCTCTATCTGTCCCTTCCTAGTTACTGGTTTAAGATGACTGGCGTCAATCCTCTGGCAATGCAAATGAAGATCACCGTTTTATTACCTTTTCTCCTCTTTCCCAATTCCTTTATTACTTCTGAACTTTAACACCTCTGGACTCATGCCATTTTGCAAGAAAAGGGCAAAAAAAATCCTGATGAAGACTAAACTGACATTCAAATGGAGAGCAGCAGACCTAATACTACATTTGGATTTATTTCAGAGAAATCTTCAGATCTTTTGTTCTAAATAGAGTTACTGACCTAGAAACATATATTCATCTCTGGAAATAAATCAAAATTCCTCCTACATTAATCTAATTGCACTAGTGGAAGCTAAGTAGTCCCTTAAGTAATTTAACTTTCCTTATTTGAAGGGGAAAAAAAAAATTCAGACCTTCCCCACCGCAGCCAAGTGTGTTTTGTAGAACAAGACAGTTATGATTAATTTCTCTGTTTACAGTAGTAAAGTAAAGGCATTTTCCCTTCAAACAGCAATAGGTGTGAGCAGTCTGCAGTTAGTGAGCATTTCTTTAGCAAGCAAATAAACGACCCTGAAGTCCACAAAATAGTCTAGGTATGGGCTGGTGGGTTTTTTCTGTTTTGTTTTTTACTGCCACTGCAATAAAACTCCCCCCAAAATTTGCTGATTTCTGCAACACGATAAACTCAAAACCTAAGAACATGTTTCAGAAGTAGCTCGAAGGAAAACTGTGGACACTTTAAGGAATTAAGGAACCTGCTGGGTTTCTTCCCTCCTAACTCCTGTAATCATGAAGCTATTCTACAAAAGTGCAGCAGCAGCAATCACCAGAACCCTCCTCCCCCTTTTGCCTGTGGTGCCAATATTTAAAGGAAAGGAGGAACCCTTGCTCTATGCCCAGGGAAAGGGTACAAATACCAGGAGGATGCAGGTCTCTCATCTTAATTAGAGGCAAATGGAGCTAAGCAGCCTGGTGCCAGGAGCCTAAGATGTAGGGAGGGAGGGATGTAGCAGGGAGGGATGTCTTGGTCTGTATCTAAAGGCTCTCCTGAACCTCAGCCTGAAATTTGGCTCTCCCCATGGGATTCAGAAGGGGCCTGGGAGCTGGCAGAGTCTGGACCCCATCAGTGGGGTGAGGAGATGGCTGATCAGCCAGCTGAAAGTTTGCATTGCAGCATTCAGGCCCTACATGGGCAAGGTGAGGAAGACACAGACAGCTTGTTACACACAGGCTGCCAAATGACTTCTGGAGGCTGGGTACCCACGCTTCCCAGTTAAAAGCAAATGTAAACTCTTAGGAGAAGTCTCCCCTCCCCTTTTAGAATCTGTTCAAAAAGTTCTTCCTCCTTTTCAAACACAAGGCTTAAGTACTGAGGATAAAATCTCCACCCCATCCCTCCAAGGAGGAGACATCTCTCTTGCCTGAGGTACCATTCCCCCAGCAGCCTGACCCAGCTGGGATTTAAGGTAAAGGACAACCAGGGACAAGGGTGTTGCCGAGCACCAGAGAATTTATGAGGGGCTGTGATGTCTTCTGAATCCCTTCACCTTAGACTAGATGTTCTCTACAAATAACTCTCTGTCTAGGGTAATTATTTGGGGATTAAGAAGAGCTAATAAAACCCTCTCTTGAAAGGCTGGATGAATTTGAGATGATAACAAGGTTGTGATGTGCCTAAGGGAGCAGGGGCATCTTTCTGATTGCAATTTTATCAACTCTGATTAAAAGAAAAAAACATTTACCTGTGCCCTGTTCAATAAATTTTGATAAAAGTCTATTTTTCAGCAGGCAACCAATCTATTTTTCCTAGCATGCTTACCATCAACAGGCTAAATTCAGATTTCCTCTACTTCTGCTCCATCCCAAGAAAACCAGTAAAGTATATACACAGTACACATGCTAAAACCTCTGAAGAATACTCCTAAAAACTAAACCACAGACATTAGCAGTGTTCTTGAGAGACACAGGCCTGATTTCCACTTTTCAGATACTTCACATCCATGTATCAGTACTGGGAATAAGTATCAGGGATATAAAGCTAGCAGGGCAGTGCTGATTTAATCCCACCACATTCAGCCCTCAGCATCACTGCAGAGGTGTAAAATTAAGACCTGCAACTCAAAGGACTTTCTGAGTCTGCAGAGGAAGGAGCACTGCAGAGCTTCTGGCTTTTTGCCCTGCTCAGAAACAACATTTAGACTGAGGCTTCTGCAGTGCAGACTCCTCTTGATGAAGTGTTCCCACAGCAAGCAGCTCCAAAGGAAAAGTGATTCAGAGCAGCTCCTTTTCCCTGATGTACTGCAGCTGAGGGGACAACAATAAAAAGTAATTATCTGTACTCTTTCCCCAAATATCGAGGCCCTCAAATTCCAATGGTTTCTTCTCATACATGCCAGAACATCCCATCAGTGGAAATATTGCTTTGCACCATTTTTTGTTTTTTCCAGGCTTTGAAAGAACAGCCTATGTAGTGAAAATCTAATGATGCAATGGATTGGATATGAATAGCTCATTACTTCTGCAAAGCATCTGAGTTATTCTTGGCCTTACTAATCCAGACAATTAAGGCTTGATTAGGCTAAAGTTGTCTTTCCTATGTTAGCCATGTAGTGACTTCTATTTACATCAAGAGCCATAAACTGCATGTACTTAGAAAGAAGGCAAAATAGTTAAGGAAGTACCTACCTCCCAAGTGAATGAGTATAGAAACACATTAGTCAGTGCTGCTTAATCAGAATAAATCCTAGCAATTAACTGAATCTTCCTTATTCTTTACACAAGCTGGAACAAGTCAGTTCCTTTAAGATATGAGACCCTGAGTTTAAATAGGTCAAAAAATAAGAGCATTGAATATTAAATATACTCTGCACACCACACAACATATTGCAAAATCACCTTCACTAAATGCAAGCGGAAGGTGAGATGCTTATATGCTTTCTCTGATATTAATTTGAGTGTGATTGCTGATGAACTGAGGTGCTAATTAACTTGCAACACTATCAGTCTTTGGCTTTAACTGATTGGCTGTATTACAGAAATCCTAGGATACTTAGAACACATTAAAAAACCCCAAAAACCAAAAAAACCCACAGCTAAAAATACTTAGGTTCTCCCTCTTTTGAGACACTGTTGGGTTTAAAAGCAACAGAAAGGAAATCCAACCCATATGAACTGCTTTGCAGAATAATGAAGTGAATTAAATTAAGCTGTAGTTTGATGAAAATCAGTAAGGAAAACATCACTAATGATGCTAACAATGGAATACAACATCTCTGTGACTACACCACATATTCCATAAGCACACTGTGCACATAAAACAACATAGTGAGTGCAATAAACATAAACCACAGTAAAAAGGAGAATGTGCACTTTATATTAAGCAGTACCCAGAAACGTGGGCCAATTACAAATATAAAATATTGGCATATGCTTCACACGTGCACAAGTAAAAGAACAATGAGGGAAAAACGGGGCAGCAGGTGACATTTTCAAGATGAAAAAAGTCCAAACCAGAACACTGGGAGCTAATTAAAGAGCCCATGGCATAGCAGGATCTTCCCCTTACCTGTTCTCAGTACCCTTTCAAAACACATTTAGCAGCAGCAAATGATGCAGAAGATCATATGGTCATTACTCTCCTCCCTGCTTATCAATGCCATTCATAACTCACTGCCCAGCAGCTTTTCTCCTCAACACTTTTCCCCCTTTCTGATCAGTGGTGCCAGCTGGCTAAAGAAGGCTCCCAAAGAGGCATTTCCACATCTGGCACAGAATAAAGTTTACCAGCTGAAAGGCAGAGGGGCATATTGTCACCTGCTGAAAACTGTGGGGTGACAAGAGCAGGCAGGATTGGTGGCCCCACAAGCTGGGATCTATATTAGAGCTTGAAGAATCAGCAATTGGCAATTACAGCATAGCTAAAGGAAGGAAGCCCACCTGTTACTAGGCCATTCATGCACCATTTTCTGCTAATTAATGATCATCAATACCAAATTTTAAGCTGGATGTCACACAGTTAATGCTGAACAGAAGACAGTCCCCAGCACAGGAAAGAAATATATCAAGAAAGCAATTAGCAAGGGGGAAAAAAACCCCTCAGAATTGTTACAGACAGATCCTTAAGTGTCTTATTACATAAATAGTTAATTAAGAGTAAGTTACCGAAACAATTATCATTATCATATTAACACTAATTGTTCCACACAGGAAGACAGCATTGTATAAAACAAGATTGCCTGCCTGTTACTTCAGCACATAAAAATGTCAAGGGACTTTCTTTGGTCTCCTTAATTCCCTTCCAGTCTTTAACCATCTCAGGACAGAAGGACTCTAAACCAAATTCAAATAACAGGGGTTACCAGATTAAACACAGCACCTGCCTGCTTTTATTGAAACAAATCAAATTATTCTGTTAAAAATACCCCTCCTTTTTTCCTTCATGAAAATGCACCACTTAGAAACCTGCTCAGGAAAATGTGCCACTGCTAATATTGTGTGGATAACAAGTAGTAAGATTAAGTAAATATGAAGAGACATAATGATGTCTGCATACAGTCTGGAGATTTTAAATACAGAGGAAAAAAAATCCTCAAAGAGAAAATCCCCAATCAAGAAAACACAGTTAAAAAAAAAATCTCCTTTTTTCAAAAAGGGGGGAAAACTGTCAAAAATAAAACACGGGAGGGACAAAAAGGCATCTTTCTGCTCTTGTTTTTGATGCCAGCATTGTTTTCTCAAACCTTAGAGACAGAAAGAGAAGTGCTTGTAGCTGAGCCCAGAATCGGGCCCCTCAGCTCCAGGCTGCCTTGCCTGATGGAGTTTCATTTAAGCCTTTTTCCAATGGCCTCCCCTGTTGCCTCCCTGCCAGCAGCTTTCTCAGCACAGCAGGTCCTGGTTTCAGGGCAGGGAAGGAGCAGAGCACCCGCTGCACTTCCCATTAGCCCAAGATTTTCAGCTCCTGCAAATGGTTGTGACACCCCAGGTTTCCACTGAGGACTAAGGCACCTTCTCAACTATCACCACCCAAAAGTTTTTTATTTTGTTTTTAAATAAAAGGTAATTTTATTTTCTTTACCATTCCATTTTTTTTCCTCTTTATTCTTTTCTAAACTTCCACAGGAAACTGCTGCTGCTTTGATCACTCCCCATCTCCCAAATGCTGTCAGTGATATTTCCATTCTCTCCCACTCCCAGCCTTTTCCCTCCATGTGGGTACTTGCTGTTCAGTGCCACTGGCACCTTTTTCTCAATCAAGAAGAAAGATGAACAGCAGCCTGGGTAGTCAGGTCCTATTTCACTCCATAGATCAAATAACTAAGAGAGCTGCAGTGCAGTATAATTTACATCTCCCATCAAAATTCTGAGAGTAGCTGACGGCCAACTTTACACAGCTTTGTCTGATCTTAATCCATTCCTCTGCTTTTGAGTTTCAGCAACACCCAACTTGGCCAGCTTGAAATGTTTTACTGTCTAATCTACAATACATATTGCTCACTTGCTACAGAAAAAAACTATTCCTTATTTAAAACAAAAAACAAAAAACCTCACAAATCAACTAAAAAACCAAACCAAACCAAGCACCCAACCACCCCTCAAACAACCCAGACAAGGCAAAACACAGCATGGAGAAATAATTCCAAAATAAACCAGCTCTTACCAACAGAGATACAGTCCTATCTAGGTGAGTGTCACCCAGCAAACAAAAGGGAATGTTTTTCCTGATCCTGATTGGTTTCAAATGATTTTAGAGAAGCAGATGTTTGGTTTTTTGACCCATCTACAAGTGATATGAGCTCCAGGTCAAGCACTCAGAGCTTTGCAGGTAGCACTGCTAGCACACCCCTTAGCTAGCCTGAGTATTGACTCACCTAAAAATGGTTTTGCAATAAAATGATAACATTTACAATTAACTCTCTGATACAGTGTTAATAAAGAAGTAAGTACTGATGGAAGGTGGGACTTGACACCTTTTTCTCTTGTGCCTGTTCAATTCCACAGCCTGTTGTGACACTGCTGAGGGTGGTGACATCGGGCTGAAGCTGTCACCTAAGGGGCTTGCATTGCATCCAGCTTTGAATTTTTCACAGAAGTGAAGCTGAGTGACAGTGAGGTAAAAATTCAGCTTTTAACTCACGTTGGAGACTGGAAATACAAACCTGCTTTCATTCAGACCCCATGGCAATGAGTCCTTCCCTATAAACAGATACAAATTCTCAAATCCTGGAAGGCTCTGAGCCAGCATCACACAAAAAACCTGCATGAGGCCTCCAAAGAGGATAAGATGCTTTATAAGCAGGTAGTTTTGTTGGTACCACTGAAAACAGAGAAACAGCATTTTCTTTTGTAAAATCAATGCAGTCTATCTACCCTCCACGGATCTATAGGATAAACTACACAACTTAGTAACATATCATCAGAGAAACCACCTGAAGATATTCATGCCTGCCAAGCCTCACATTCAGAGAGAAAAACCTAAAACCTTTTTTTTTTTTTTTTTTTTTCTTGAAGTCTGATGTTACTTAGTAGCAAAGAAGCACAAAAGCCTAACTCTGGGTGCTGAGTCCATAATTTGACACCTCTGGATTTCTAAGACTTACACCTGTCATAAGTATCAGAAACATGAATCTTTGAAATCAAATATTAAAATGAGGGATGATGCTGTAATGTGCTGAGGCATATGGTAAATTGCTGTCATTTCTTGAGAGGTGGCAGCATTTCAGTGGTGCCTGATTGCTTTATTATTTTTGCATTCATTGCCCATCAGTGCTGCATGAAAATGTTCATTTTGATTTCGAAAAAGTGGCTCTGAAGTAAAATTTTAAAAAGCACTGTTCCCAACAGAAAGAATGCCTCCCATGATTTCTAGGTGTCTTTCTATAGTTATAAAAGTTTGTACAATATTTTTGAGAGGTAGGATAAAAAAAAAAAAAAAAGACAGAGCCCCACCTCCAAAGGGAGCATTTATAGATTTACATTTATAGATTTATAGCATCCATTCCCATTTTGACTTCCAACATGACATAAATATCTCCAGTAATGGAAAACTCTAACTGTACAACACCACTACTAGCATCTTTTAAAGCAGGTTCTCAAAAGCACTTCCTAAATATACTGAGTTAGCCTACTCATCTGCCCTTTCCATTCTAAAGAAAGGGAAGAAAACAAGTAGTATTTTATTTTTACAGTGAAAAAAAAAAAAGGAAAAAAACCCTGCCCATATGCTGTGTGTGAAGCATGCATGGATGGAAAGCTGCTGAAGCCACTTCACTACCATCAACTGGAATTATCCATATAACATCCCAGCAGATTATTGTTCACAGTGGCACCTGAATGTTCATCCTTGCTCACTACATGATCCTCCTTGTACACCTAAGGTTACCCTTACACCTAAGGTTTCATTATCCTTAACCTCTTGGCTTATACTTTACTTGCTGTAAAAAGTGCAGGTTTTGTGCCCCTCCCAACACTCCACTGTATCCAAATTTACTGCAAGAGTGAGAACTGGAACAATTCTGCACACACTCCCTTACCCACACTGAATAGAAGTAAATAGAAATAAAAGAAATAAATAATAATAGAAATAAACAGAAATGCACTAAAACAAGTCACAATTTCAAACTAGGACTTTAACAGAGATCAAACTCCTCTGAGCCCAGAAAGAAAAGGTAGGTGGGAATCCCTCTATGTGCCATCACCTGGATTTGATAGACTTACTATTTGTTCCAAACCTTCATTTTCCTGCAGCTGCACTGTTCTAGATTTTGTTTCTCTAACTGCAAAAGGACACAAGAAAAGTGTACACACGTGTTGGTGAAAGCAATCCAGCCCTCAATCCTCATCACTATGGGGTTCTCCTCTCCATACTGAACCCAAATACTACAGCCACGGATGCATCAGAACTCCTTAACCACACAAATACACAATAACTGAAAAAGCAGAGCACTGTTATATGCCTACAAACCCTTCTTTGCTTTACTGGACAATTGTAAAGATAAGGGAAGACTACATAAAGCCTCACTGTAAGTTGCTATAAATCATGGCTGCTGTTGAGCCATGCCAAAAATTATGCTTGGTGTGTGTTCAATAATGAGAAACCATTGTCAAAATATTTCTATACAGCTTATTTTCAATTCTACGGTAGGAAAAAAAAAAAATGCTTATTTTTAATAACAGTTTGACTCTGGGAATGTTCATGGAAGTGGATTATGGAAGAAAAGGCATAGTCTAAGTTCTTTTTTTCAAGCAAATCTTTGCTGTTAGCAAGGATGTAAGCATGAGCAGCACTGAGAGGAAGCACAAGGGATATATGGGCAGAAGGAGGAAAGAAATAACAGAAGAGATGGAGGTTTACAGAACCTTTAAGTACATACAGGATGTAGTTAAAGGAACAATCCTTGCACTTGACCAGCAACACCCCCCAGGATACTGCTGTAAACCAGTTTCAGCAAGAGAAATCCAGCAATGCAAGTTCCAAAAAAATCAGGATGAGGCAAATCAAAATAAATGTCACAGTTCACTGAGGCTCCTGACATTTCAGGAAAATAACCTGTTTCCATACTTGAAACAAATACACTGATATGATTGGTGACTGACCAGTGTTTAAGTTCTGAACTCAATAACCACAGGATGTTTTGTTTCATTATTTCAAATTTCATTATTATAAAATGTTTCCTCTCGTAATTCATTAAAGTTTTGGCACTTTTCCAGAAACTGCTCTAAGCATTGTCTCTCCTTGAGAAACACCATGTGCATTATCATTTTCTGTTCTGTATCCCTGTTTCTGCTCCTTACCCGCAGCCTCTGGAAAAGCATTGCAGAAGCATTATATTTAGATAGAAATGGAAACAAGCTGAAACTGTAATGATGCCAAAAAGCAGTAATTAAAGTGAAACAAATTGAATTGGGAAGACACTGAAAGATAATTTTTTTCTTTTTTTTTTTTTTTCTTCAAATTATTTCTACTAAAGATACTGCTCCAAACAAGTACCATGACACAAAACAAGTGTCCTGACAAAGATTAAAAGGGTGTGGGGCCATTCTTCTTGAGCAGGCTTCTCATCCCATGAAAAATAAATATAAAACCAGCTTCACAGCCTCATACTGTAAACACAAACTCCTGCCTGTAAACACCTGAATTCTAAAGCAAAAAAAATAACCACAAAAAGAGAAAAGGTTCCCAACCATCCAGGCTTTGCCAAGGAGGGAGTGGAGCAGCCCCCAGTGGGCTGTAGAACATCTTAAAAGCAGGAGAAAAAAATTCCCATTTGGATATGTCTGGACAAGAAGAGTAGCTTGGCACAGAGGTGATGTGAAGTATGAAGTGACAAAGTTAAGAAAGTGTTTTCCAAGGCAATCTCTAAGCAATCACTCAACTCAGGAAAAATGCACCACTAAAAGTACTTGATATGCTCCAATAATATTTGTAAATAGTTAAAGGTAATACCTGAAATTACAGATCAGTTAGTCTGTCTCATTTAAATTCAGCATGTCAGTTTCCCTCCAGGGAAGACAAGTCATAAATATGAAACTGTCAGAAATTCCTTAAAACTCAAGCATGATATAGCCTAAATCTGCCACACAGATGAATAAAAGTGGAAGAAAAATAAAAAAGGAAGCTCAGGAAACAAAGCTGAAGTGATACTTGTGTGCCTTTTGGAAAAGAAATAATATTAAAAATGCAGGTTTTTCTGCCAAAGTTATTTTTACAAAAGTTGTTTAAACTTAAATTTCCTTTTTGTCTGCCTTGGGCAGAATTCTCCTTCCTACAAGCAAAGAATCCAAAGTGTGTTTTAAGGCACATTGGCACCTTCAGAGCTGCACAGATGCAATACCTGTCCCTGAAGCTGCCTGGCATTTTCTCTGATGCCATCAACATACTTTTCCTAATTTTCTCTTTGTTAACTCATAAAGAGAAACTGGAAAGGGCTCAACCTCTGGAGCTGTGCTGCAGACTGGATTCACTAGGACAACATGAAAATGTGTTGCCAAATGAAGGGGGGGGGGGGGGGGAAATGGTTAAGAAATACAGTGAATATTTGAATATTTTAATTATGTCACACTGCCTATTTTACCTGCAGGAGATGAAAATATTTACAGCCTTTTACACGTTATGATAAGGTCTTTAGCAGAGACTGAGGGGAGAAATGAGGCTCAAAAATAGAGAAATAAAGGTTTCTTTTTGGATATGTTATGTGACAGTGCTGAACATGCACCAACACACAACAAGTGGTATTTTCCTACTACCATTTGGATTTCTGAAGCAGCTTTTCTGTCCTCCTCCGTATCAATGTAATCCTATTTCTCTAGAAACTGAAATTTTTGGAGAAATTCCAATTTAATTGCATGCCATAACCTCTCTGCCATTTTCACTAACAAAGAAAATAAAGCCCCTGCACACTTAGCAGCTCCTTGGTGTTAAATACTCATCTGCTCCTCTTCCAACACACTCTGCTGGGGGGTTTGCAATGTCTCCTTGCTGAAAGACTTTTCACAGCACTAAATTCTCATGCATACAACTCAACTTATGTTGACAATTATGAAAACTAGGCAGACCTTGCACTGAAAGGTATTTATTCACATTTAAAGGATAACTAGAAAAATCACTGATGTTTATTTTCCTTAAATTACTTTGCACGAATCTGGAGCCATAGATGTTTATTAGGCTGGGCACCAAAATATGCTCATAACTACATGATACTTCAAATCTCTCCTTCTAGAGAACCTATCTTAGGGTGAAAATCACATTCTCTTACCAGAATACTCCATTAAAAACCTGGATGTGCCTGATGCACTGCCCAGCAGTAAGCAGAATTTAAGGCTTTTAGCCAATCTGAGGCTTTGTCTACACTGGGGGTTTGTTGTCTGTCTGAGTGAAGGGGGAAAAAAAAAGCTTTCATCTTGAGGATAACATCATTTTTTCACTTTTTCTTTTATCTAAATGTCACGCTGTGGACAGACACCTGGGCCATCCATTCCCTGAAATCACTGCCAGGTCCCCTCAGCAATTCCCCAAGACCACCTGGAGACAAATGAACTCCTCATAACTCATTTTAAGTTACTTCATTCCTGACTGGCACAAAAATTGGTTCCCTCTGATTTTCTGAGTAATGCTTAAATGCTTGTGTGGAACTGTAAATCCATGAACACCTTCATAGGAGCACATCTCAGCATCTTGCCTAAGGGCACTGAGACCATCTCAGCCAACACCCTCACCAGAACTGATCACCTCCAAAATCTTCCAAAAGATTCTCTGTATCCAAAAGATACACAAAATCTTCTATGTAGCTTGAATTTTTAAAAATATTTTAGGAGGGAGGCCCCTTGTGCCAACAGTAACACTGCCATCATTTTTCAATTTCTACAGGAACTTTCCTAAATGAGCTCGGGAAATGAAATAATTTGTTCACGTGTGTGATGGGTTCAAGAGACATATTTTACTTCCCAAAACACACACAAAAAAGTTTCACATTTCACGAGGAAATTAGTAAGCCCCTGAACATCTCAGTTTTTAACCTTCCTTTCCTATGTCTATATTTCAATAAAAGGTTTTTTAAAAACCCATTATTGTTTGTTTTCTGTAACTAACCCCTTTTCTACTCCAGCAAAACCTTAGGAATCTCAGTTTAGTCATCACTTATATCTGGAAGAAGACTTTGACTGAAAAACCCAATAAAAATAAACCAGGCACACCAGCACTACCATGACATGGTTCCAACTTCAGTTTTCCCATGCTGTTAACCACCCTAGCTAGCCCTAATTAGGATGGGAATAGGAAATTTTGAAAAAAAGAAAACCAGACCAAACAGTATTTTATTTATATTGTCTTAAAATAGGCAAAAAATATAACAGTTCATTTCAAAATTCAATGAAGTTATAAAAGTTCAGCACCTGGAAGGGTAACACCCACTTGAGTCAGTGGTGACCCTGGGCAGTAAAAAGAGAAAGCAGGGCAGCAAGAAACCCCAGCATACAGCCAAGATAAAATCAGGTAATTCAGTATTGATTCAATACTAAAAACCTCCTTGTTCCACTGTAGTCAAAATGAAATATTTTTATGCATTTTGAGCCTTAATAAACCTATACTCCCTTCTCAGAACAAAATGTAATTGAAACGAGTTAGAAGAAGAGAGTTTCATTTCTCCTGAAGTGACATTCTGTGATCCAAACACAGGTCAGAACAAAATGTTGAGCTGCAAAGGTGTGGATTTTCCTTTTTCCACTCTTCCTGCCAATTTGACATTATCATGAGTTGGGTTAAAACTAAAAACCTGCAGGATACCATGGTTTAATGTGCTCCAGAGTTACTCAATGCTTTGACACCATCTTGCCATCTTTAATACCTTGTTCCAATGTTTATTAAAAAGGGAACATAAAGAGCTACCTCCAATCATACAATCAATCTAGTGCTTCAGTTAAATCTGATGTTGGGATTCACTGCCAGCCCTCCCATCAGGCTGTGAGCCAATTCCCTTTCCAAACTGGAATTTGAAACATTTGGAGAAATCCCTTCCCCATGCAGAACTGCCCCAGCTCTGCATATCCTGGGACAAGGTGGCTCCAGGGGGGCTCAATTCTCATGAAAAAGGTGTTTCCCCCCAAAATTGTGACTTAGAATTAGCTCAGCACTGCTGTTAGGCATGAATAAACTAGTTAACATCTGTAAGTAAATGAAATTCTGATTAACAGAAACACTGACTATGAAAGCTCAGATTCCAAAACCCATCATACACAACAGAACAAATGAAAATCCTACTCCAAATGCTGGCAAAAAGTGATTTTCAATAGTCACTCCAGAGTAAGGATGTTAATGTTTTGTAGACATTAAAGTCTGGCTGATTACATTCCAGGGCTCCTTAGCTTACATAAGCACTACTGGCAACAGGGAATTGGTTGCATTATACACCTACTACTGACAATTAAAATAATTAAATTTTGTGTGTAAAAATATTAAAATAATTTTTTAAGGAAAAAATAACCAGCTCCTTTTACAAATCTATTCCCCCCCCCCTTACAGAACACTATTTCTAAATCTTCCAGCTTGGCAGTTCTGAATAACTTGGTTAAAGAAACAGTATTTAAAGGGTTTTGAGTTTAATGCAGGCCAATAACCTTGAATAATTTAAAGCAGTAAGAAAGAAGTTTAACCACACATTTCAGCAAGTCTAAAGAGACATAATTTGAAAGGTATTTCAAGCTAGTGCCTCTTTATTACCACATCTCAGGCTTTTAGAACCTTTGGTCTAAACCTAAAGGGGAAATTTCTCCCTTTGAACTATGTTACTTCAAATGGAAATTTCATTACTAACCCTAGAGAATTCAGTCTCCTCCAAACATCATCTGCTTTGGAAAAAAAAAAAATCAACTCATGTTTGGATATAATTAGTGTGGTAACAGAGATGGCAAAATGCAGCCTGCAGAGGTTATAAAGCAAAAGATGGTGGTGTAATGGTTAAGATTTACCTGCTGGAGAGACACCATACAGCAGGCAGCATGAAGAAAGGGCAGAATGTATAACACTGACCTTCCTGAGTTCATCTGATGGTCAGAAAACTCACAAGAAATTCAAGTTACTGTTCTCAACACACATTAAGAGATGTGCTTTTGGTATTTTTCTTCCCCCTTTATTTCTAGTAGTGCATTCCCCTGCAAATCAGCAGTGGAAAATAGTGTCTGATATGTGGCTCACAAACATAATATTTTTTTAATAAAACACAACGTCCTCTTTGATAATTCTGCACAAATTTCTGTCTGCCTCAGTCTTTTGTGTTTGCAAACAGCTCTAAGTGACAGCTGATGATCTTGAAGGTCCTTTCCAACCATGATGACTCTAGGACAGAGTTTCTTGGGAAGCAGCAGCTCCATCACCCTCATCCCATGTTTCCTTTCTGTCTTTCAAACTCCAGATACACAAAAACTCCTTCCCAAGTTTATTCCACACTTTCTTAGACCTCTGATGGTTAAACTGCTGCAGAGCAAATCCTGACCCCCACCACACCTATAAACCACAAAAAAGTTCCACTGTGATCTTCATCACCTTCTCAATATTTTGGCAGTTTATGCACTGAACAGTGGATGAGGAATTCCTGAATTAGGGAATTGCTGCAAGCCCTTCTCCTGGCTCTGTGAACGAAAGGGATATCTACCTCCTCCAACTTAAGGCTTCTCTTTCTGAAATGCCACCTTGCATTGGAGGAAATTTCCTTAATAAAGTCCTAGTTGAAAATAGCTGAAAAAATATCCAAGAGTAATTCCAAAACATCTACAGTTTCTTTGCCCTTATTTAATTCTCACCCTAACCAGACTGTCTTCCTTCACCAAAGCACCACTGTCAAGCTTGGATACTGTGACTGTTTTCTTCCAGAAACACTTCTCTGATCCTTTCACATCCCTATGCTGTAACCCATTAGAAAAGCTATTTCTTAAAATCATTCAAATCCTTTCTAAAACCGAACCAAACAAAAACAAACTGACAATAACCTGTCACTAGTTTGGAGGGCTTTTTGGGGGTTTCTTTTCTTTTTTTGTGAGGGTGGGGGGAAAAAAGCCTATATGAAAAGAATGTTAAAATGTAAAAATTTTAGATCTCACTTAAACATCAGTGTATTCAGAGGCTGCCAACAAAGCAGGCAGCTCCATCTTGACTATCAAGCAGCACCAAATGGAGCACATTCCCTGACCACTGTCCTGCCATTCACTGAACAGGGCAAAGGTCTGCAGGAAAGAGCAAGATGAGCTCAGCTCATTAAAACCTGTATGAAAATGTACATCCTGAAGGGATGT
The DNA here is from genome assembly GCA_023637945.1 of Phaethornis superciliosus. Lineage (NCBI taxonomy): Eukaryota > Metazoa > Chordata > Aves > Apodiformes > Trochilidae > Phaethornis > Phaethornis superciliosus. The sequence continues at coordinate 26,466,102 of JAJQWJ010000009.1, forward strand.
TAAATTAGGCTTAGACAGGCAACTTGGAGCATGAGTTCCCTTAGAATTTCAGTGCTTAGCCTCACAGCCATGGCATTACTTTAATGCAATTAAACACAGAGCTATAGACATGACATATTGCTTTAGTTATAGTCCAGTAAAAAGAAAGAAAAGAGGTGTGACAGATAAAGAACTCTGTAGGTAGCTTTGATTTTGATCTCCAGTGTCTCTATGGCATTGCCATCTTTTTGACAAGCTCACAACAGTAAAGGCTGTGTTCTCTTCCACATCCAGTTTTACTGAGAAGGCTGGTAACACAGTATTTTTAAAGAAACACTTCAGATTCTGTGTATTTTTTTTTTTTAATGCAATCTATAAAGATTCCTGTGCTCATAAATATAGCAAATATTTAACACACATAGGTAACCACATCGAGCTTAAGCCATGCCCAAGTACAGAGTACACACAATTTCCCTGATGCATTTGATTTAGTTTGTGACTTTGTACATTTGAATTCAATATATAACTCATAGAGACAACACAAGGTATTAAAAAAAAAAAAAAAAAAAGATTAATTCAGTCAACTACTGCTGATATTTTTGCCTTCCACCTAGTTATCAGCACTTTAGTTCACATTATTGTGATGTGTGAGTATTACCCTCTTATTACTTTGATGGCAATTTTATATTTAAAAATGAAATTAATAGTTACCCTCAAAAGACTTCCTATGCTTAATTTCATTTCACTCCCTGAATCATCCTTTTCACGACACAATCTCTCCTCTAACTAAGCAAAAAGAATCAGAGGTGTAATTATAGATCACAGATTAGCTGTTCAACATTTGTTAGGAATTAAAATGGAGGTAGACATTAAAAGCAAGTTGACTCCAGAGAAAGCTGCTCCTCCCACCATTTGGAGGAGAGATTGCTGTGAATCATTGCTATTTGTGAGGTCAAAGTAAGAGCTTTCTCTGCTTTGGGGCAATTTTGCAGGATCAAAAGCAGCATTGAAACCCCAGCCAGAAAAATCTCCCACCTTCCCCAGGTGGTCACCTTGAGGTCAGGTCAGGGAGGGAGAGGACTGAGCTATTTGTGCTGCCCCTTTGTCTGGAGGGGCTGTTTTTCATCATGGGGGTGCTGGGAAAAGCTCCTCTGGGTGGGGTGTATGGCTGTTTGCAGTCTACATGTCCACCAGGAATACATCCTCAGCCCTGCTGCTGCCTGGACCTGGACAGAGCAAACCACAGCAGCTTTCCATCAGCCTGGAGCAAAAAAAAAAAATCCCCTGGGTCCTGCAGCCCACAAGGTTCAATTACCTCTAATGGAAAATCCTGGAAACACCATCATGTTAACATCTTTGGTTCCACACATCTTGATTTTTGTGTTGATGGAGCAAGAGCTTTTTTTCTTCCCTACTGCAAGCCTCACAAAGCAGACACAAAACCCAGAGAGACCACACAGTATTTGCACCTTCACTTCAAACTTGTTCTCCTTCAGAAGAGTGGTTTCACAGCTCAGCAGCCAAATGAGAATTTGCCTTACTCCTCTTTTGAATGCTGTTTTGCAGCAATGAGTGATGCTGTCTCCAAGAACTGGAAGGGAAAGCTACTCTGTTCTTGTCCAAATAATAATGGATATTGTCTGGGCCACTGCCCTCCTGCACTGCACAACAGCATAAATAAAAGGAATTGGGAAAAGCCAACAGTATTATGGTAAATGAAGTGCATAAACTCTCCTGCTTGGGAATAAGTGATAACCTCTGTTTGCTGTTCCAGCCAAGGCAACAAAACCAGGATAAATGCTGTGCCTGAATCAGAAGGGAGGCAACTCCACTGATCCTCAGCAATAGAGAGAAGGGGTTTAGGGCTGCTCAGGGAGGGTCAAAGCAGGAAAATGGGGCTTCTAAGATGTCAAGAATGCCTCCATTCATGGTTGTGCAGACAGCACAGACTGAAAGACTGCTGCAAAGCTCAGGCTGGTGCTGGGATATTAGCTTTGGCCTCAATGCTGGTACTAGAAGGTAGCAAAAAGTCAATGAGTGCTAAAGTATTTGCTGATTTACAGCTTGGATTCATGTCCTGTTTCTATTCACAGAGTTAGGCAGATCCAAGCAGGGAAGACTTGCCTTTTTATTAATGGAAAATGGATGTGCCACTACCTATGGAACATGGTGCAGCTCCTGCTTGTGCTGAGCCATCATGATGTCCATGAAGCCAAAGAGAGAGAGGTCTCTGCAGCCCAAACTCTGGGCTAGTGAGAGGCAAAGCAGTTCTGGGGTGAATGATAGCTGAATGCAGAGTGAGAAGTTAATCAAGACAAGAAAAAGTTTCAGAAGGCAGTCCCTAATGATGGAGGTCATGAGTGAACTGCTGCTGAGTACCAGGAAATGTATGTACTGAATTTCCAATCCTTCTGAACTACACACAGGACCCTGTGTTGTTTTAGGTTTGTTGGTTTTTTTTTGTTTTTTTGTTGTTTTTTTTTTAAGCAGCACACACTCCTGATAATAATCTCAGGGAACGATTATCTTTGTCACTTATAAAAAAATGACTGAACAGAATTATAGGTGCATAGTCCATTAGCTTCCCATCCAGCTGTTCCTGATTTTAGTACTATAGGGATCAGGAAACAAGTAATAGAAACTACTGTTAGAGGTGAAAGGGAGAGGAAAAACTCCTGAAGTACACAGCATGAGGAGTGGCAGTTTTGGTACTATTACAGCACAGATTTTCCACAATTTCTTTGGGGCCAGAACCCACTTACAGAAGCCTCTCTGACACTGCATTCACTACCTGGCTCTGTCAGAGCTTCCTCCACTGTCACCCCTCAGACAAACACATCTTCCTTTGTACCCAAAACCTACTCACATCATTTGGAGGATAATTCCTAGGAGAGCAAAGCTACCAAGAAGTACCTTGATTTTTCCTTCCTTACAAAAGCAAAAGCATTCAGTTGTGTGATTGGTTTTTAGTTTCTGAAAAAATTTTCCCCTTTCTGGCTGCTCACACTGCAGGGGACCTCAATTCTTTTTCATACTCTCACCATGCCTTTTCAGAAACCACAGATACACATAAAGACTTGATAATCTGAAACTGCAGTAAAAGACACTTTGAAAGAACTGTTAAAAAAAATAAAAAAATAAAAAAATCAATTAAGTGCATATAATACATCTACCCATGATTTCACTAAGACTTGGTCTAGTTTAAAAACAACACATATTTTGCTTTGTATTCAAGCTCTTTGTTTTCATACAAAAGACTGACACAAACATATTATTTAGTTAAACAAACTAAATGTATTGTTGTCTTATCTGCAAAACCAGCCAACTGTAAAAGGAGAGAAATGCAGCTTTTCCTCTCTTTACACTAACACTATCTATTATACATAACAATGTTTAGTTTAAAATAACACAACTCATATGTAATTATTTCTGAGGACACATTTATCTCATATGAGAAATTAATTTTCAAGAGGAATGTGCTACTTAAACACATTCATCCCCTGCGCCGTTAGACAACCCAAATACATTACAGATTTTATTACCTTTATTCTGGATGGCCAATAATGTTAATATTGATTATACAGCTAGAGCACATCATCTGCAAGAATCACAGCCACATCTTTTCTTTACTCCTGAGGAGCACAGTGAAAGTCTGGGCCTGACATATTTATCACAGGGAGTCCAATCCTATTACTTGGCCAAATTCACTGGGTATTTCTTTGAGCTCAGGAATATGCCATAACACATGAATGATGGGCTTACAAATTCAGCCAGAGTGTGTTTCAAAAGGCTACCAATTTTGTGGCAAGTTTTTCTTAAAAGCAAGCCACCAGTGTCCAAAAGCCCTAGGACATTAAAGATTAAGGACACAACAATTTTTCACTTTCAGTTTTTGTGACTAATTTACTATGGTAAACATGTGTGTTTCTGGCTGTCTGAATACATAACCCCAACCCTGCAAGTTTCCCTTACCTTGGACATTGCTCCACGTTTTTTCCTTTACATGTTGACTCATGAAATTACTGTATATCATTACTGAGAGAGCAAAACATACTGGTTAACTCTCAAAATTAGAAACAGGATCTCCAGGTTACATATCAAGCTCAGCTCTGATTTGTGCTGTAATTTTGGGTAAGTAATTGTGAGATCAGTACTGCCTTTTGATGCAAAAATATAACTCCTTTTGAAAGCAATTTAAATTTCCCCATATGTACATAGGTCATGAAAGTTCATTACTTTCCACTAGTTATGTCAGATTATATGAAGTTTTGAGAAATTCTCTCCAGTAATATGGAGAAGTATTCACTGCAATTCACACATCAACATTAATGCCAAGTGTTACCTGTTTGTATCAGGGAAAACTGGTGGGCAGTTCAAGGCTTCCAAGACTGCTGGGATCAATCTCATTTTTCAGATTTGTCTTTGATTTCCCTTCAGCAAAATAGGAGCATTTACCAATACACCTCATAACTCTAACCTGTACTTTAGAGTGAGTAACACTTACATATTGTGCTATTGCTTGCAGAATTTCAATAGAAAAGGCAAAATGTCTCAGAAAAGACAAGAAGTTCAAGTGCATGTAAGGCAACATGCAGACAAATATAATTCATTAATATTTATGGAGCAAATATTTTTGGATTTGGAGTGATATAAAACCACTATCCTCATCAACATATTCCTCCCTATAGAATATTTCTATGTGAGCCATACTAGGAAACTTCCAGTAATCCAGACCCCTAGAGGCATTTTAGCTCCTAAAATGGATGAATTAAGTCACTCCTGCTCAGTGACATTCATTGCATGACAGAATTCTCTTCCTTGAACTCTTTAAAGTTTTTGTTTAGAAATCTCCTACTACAACCTTTGCTGGGAGTCTTTTTCCATGACTGCAAGTACACCAAAAGTTTCCCTGAATATTACTTTTTCCCCCTGTTTGGAAATTCTACCTCCTTTTTCCAGACTCAGCTCCTCACTTGCTTTCTCCACTATTTCAGATGTAGTTTCCTGATGTGAGGGGATGGAGGGAGAACCAACACAGAGCACAGACTGAAGAGGATGCAGAGGTGATCCCTCCTTCCAGCAACCCAAGGATTTCCTAAGGTACCTTGGGAACACCTTGGAGCACAGTATTGCTGTGCAGGAGTCAAATCCTCCATGGAACAGCCTTGCATTAAAGCTCCTAATTGCTAGTTTCAACCAAAGTGCTTTGACTGCTGTTCAAATAGAGAAAAACTAGTAGATAACACAAGTTCTTCAGGAACTATTATTCTGAAGAAATTATTGATTCTTTACTGAGAAGAAGCAAAGTGACAGAGTTCAAGCCCTAACTTTGGCAGACCTGTGGCTCAGTTAAAAACAGTAAATATCTTGACTGCAAGAGGAGACAACATCCATCACCCCTTAAGGATGCTTCAATTAACACAGCCATGGAGCCCCCTTGGTTGAACACAGTATTTAAACTAGAATTCATGAGCTCTCTAATTTATGATAGGTTATTGGATAACTCTTGTTAATTATAGCTACACAATGTCAAAATTAATGATTTTCCCACCCTCTTTCAGCTTGAGAATGAATTCATACCTTATATCAAAACTCAAAAGATATGCAATTAATATTGTCAGTAACCACTTCACAAAAGAGATTTGTTAAAGGCAGACATGTGGACTCAATTAATGTATCAATTAATGTTGCTGTTACACGATCTATAAATTATTGAACAACTAATAACTACTGCAAGGAAAAAAAAGCAAATCCACTCCCTATCAATGAAACAAGTTCCTGACTCTGCCCCTCCTTCATTACTCCAGATCAAATTTGAATTTTGCTGGTTTCCATGAATCTTAGCTATGTAATCAGAAAAATAAATGAACAGAAACCAATCTGGTAACTTGAAATGCCTAATTACAGTGATGATGCTTTAGCTGTTGCTAGCTGATTGTAATACAAAAAACAGTTCAGTAATAATAATAATTAAAAAAATATATAAAACCAACTATCATTGTTCATAACACTTATGAATTTCAACTGAAAACCCAATCTGGAAACCAACTTGAAAAAAACCAGAGAGATTTCTAGGTATCAGCAAAATTGCAACTTCCCCATCAACCAGCAGCTTCAAGCCCACTCTCCAATTTACCAAGGCTTAGTCCAAAGATGAGATTCAAATGAAGTCTAAGACACTGGAAAGAGGACTTGGGGAGCACTCAGCACCTATGCTGAAAACTCAACCTGATAAACACAACCTTTTTTCAAGGCTGCTTATTCCCAAAGGCTTGGAAACTAACTAGGTACCTCCTGTTTGATCTTAAGTCTGACTGGAGTTTTGCTTCTGGGGATGCAAAGGTTTTCCTTTAGATAGTTAGATAGACTACATCCACTCATTAGAGTTTAAAAGGCCCAGGAAATAGATGTGACTCTGCCAGAGGCCCAACCTGAGACATGGGAATAGTCCCAGGGCCACTGCATTCCTTTTAATTAGCAGTCAGACAGCTCAAATGGGATACTTAAGCTTTTTGCCATCCTAATCCCTAAAGGAACAAAATTTTTTACCACCAGGAAAGCTCTGCCAAGCAACACCCTGGTGGTGCAAGCAGAGTGATTCCTTACCTAGCATTAAATACCTCCCTGAGTGGAGTCTGATCCTGCTCCCCCCTCCTAAAGCCCAGCTTCAGAACCTGGGGATTCATTCAGAGCCCAACCCATGGCTGTGAGCTCTGGTAGAGACACAGCACATCACCCCCCCTCTAAATTCCAAGTTTCTATTGGCTTGTTGTGACAATCCCTGCCTTGGCCACCTACCTACTGGGAAATCTATTTCCAAATGCCATGTGCTTCCCATGTGTTGCAGTGGAAACCCAATCAATAAGGGAATTTCACCCCTGGGGAGCCTTAGCATCAAATATTGTTGTGCTCACTGTCAACAGGCCTGAGATCTTCTTTGGATCTTGCTCTCATTTTTGGAAGTCCCTATAATTTTGAAAATTGACTCAAAAGTTTTACTACAGGACATAATGAGCAATGATTTTACAAAAAATTAAGCTTCAAGCATAGCATGTAGAGAAATTAAGTGCAAGCAGAGGAAACCAAATCCCTAGAAAAATGTTGTGGCTTCCCTCAAGGAGATGCGGATTTGCATTCAAATTCTCATTTCCCACCTTGAATGGTAAAAACATGTAATGTTATTCACCTTCTAAGGAACCAGATGAAATAAACAAATGGCAGCAAATCAGCCTTTAGGAGCATTATTTGAAATGTTAGTTCTGCTTCTTATAGAACATGATTTTTGGCAAACTCAGCAACAACAAAGCCCTTAATGTTTGATCATGCTTTATATTCATATACCTTACAAATCTTAGGAATTAAGCTTTGTATTGTTTCAGTGCTTCAAACACTACCTTACTATACCCTTACACACACATGGAGAGATTTAAAGATTTAGCTGACAACTACACAGACCTAAGCTCAGCTCAAGAAATGTGTCCCATGCTCTAACTCCATACTAATCCTTATCCCCCATCAGACATCCCAGATCTTCCCCATGGGATAAAGTGGTGGGACAGACATTCCATTAAAAAGCTGTTATCAAACTTACTGCCCTCAGTGCAGTTCTGTGAACTGATAACAGGAGAACTGCCAGAGCAGCAGAAAACACAGCCAGAGAGGCCCCTTCCCTGCTCAGGATGGAATGGAAATGGTTGCATGGCTCTTGTAGAAGGATGACAAAACCTGGATCTGGAAATCCAGAGCTTAAATTTCTGTTTATGAAGCCAAGACTCATTTCTTGGGAATACTAAATTTGGATGCATAATCAAATTCACTGATTAGCAACAACATTGGTAACTTCATATTAGTACTGCTCACATTTAATAAACTTTGAAAAAAAAGAAGAAGAAAAAAATCCCTGTTTTTCACACTATACAGGAAAGGGCTCATTTGTTGAAATATACACAAACACATACAATTCAAGGACAAGTAAAAGTCACTTCTAACTTTCATTACATAGGCTCTGAATGGCAAACAGGGTCTGAACTGCACACCTTGTCTGTATAAAGCAGTCACTGTCCCACTATGGATGGCTGGCTGTGATGGGATGCACTCTGACTTGCACATAAAATACAGAAGAAGATGAATTCTGGAGATGTGCTCCTCCTGTTCGCTGTCCCTGCCAGCTCTTGATGCTCTGGTACATGCTGCAGGGAGCTCTGAGTGCTGCCACAGAAGATATTTTATACTTCTCAGCAGTAATTCTCAGAATTTCCATTGGGGGGGATAGAATCAGATTTTGTGCAGAGAAGTATTGAGTTACTATGATTTGTGAGAAGGTTTTTAGAAGTAGGATTCTGAATATTTTATTAACATAAACATCAAGTTCCTAAAACAGTTGTTTGCTGTTATCAAAAGTCTCACCCTCCAGCAGAAGAAATAGCTTTGGAGACACACATCAAAAAGCTCTTGCCCGTATTGCAAAGAACTGACATTTTAAAATTTCCTGCCAGCACAGAAATATTGAATGATCATACAATCAAACTATCTTTACTTTCTTTACTTGCCTCAAACATTTCTCTAACATCACAGTCTCATTTACATCAAAGTTGCCCTATTTTGCTTTTCCAAACTACAGCTGTTTTATCTTAAATAGATTTTTTTCCCCCCATGTGAGCTTAGGTTTAGATTAGTCATAAGGATTCTAAACCATCTACCCAAAAATGCTTGAAAATTTTTCTTTCTGTGGCTTTTTTTTGAAAATGCTAATACAAAGATATCTGATAAAAAAACCAATTGCAAACGCCAGGTCGTAATTACCAGTTTGATAGAATAGCTACAGAAGGAGGTATAGCTGCCCAGAAGTTGAACAAGTTATTTATTAGATATCTGGGTAAATTTTGCAACACAAATGTATAAAGTCAAAGATGAGAATATTTTTTGTCTTTTTAAAAAAAAAAAAAAAAAAAAAGTAAATGGTTAAATTATATACCCACAAAAAGAAACAATGCTCACAACAAAATTTACATCTTGCTGCCTCAGGTATTAAAACTGTTATGTATGAGGTTTTTTTTTAGTTTATTTGAGCAACTAATATTAAACTCAATCTCTTATTTCATTACCTCCATAGGTTTTTTAAGAAAAAAAATCAAAGATAGCTATTCAGAGCACCATGAATCAGCACTAGAATTCAAGGTCTCGGCCTCCAGATTCATCATTACTTAAAAACACAAGCAATAAAATTATTAGTAAAAATCTAGGGACAAAAATCCTTACTAAAAGTCCTTCAGTACTCTTAATCCTAACCACCAATTCAGAAAGACCCATTTCTGATGCTTATCAGTAGAAAAAGCTGCCCAACAATTGGATGCAAAACTGTAAATACAAATACGAACTTATGTAACCATGCATTTATTAACAGCTTCTCCTTAATTCTGCATTTTCCTCCTCTTTATTTCTATTTCCTTTATTTATCACAATTAATCTCTCTACAGAGTGCTACTGAGATCTCTGTAACTTCACAACGTGTCAGTAAGATTCAGCCTCCAGTAACAGAAAGCACATTTAAACTCTTGGTTAGTTCAACACAAAGTCAAAAAGAAAAAAATCAGAAGAAAAACATATTATCAGCAGAGGAAATAAAAGTTATCTATTGCTAAGAGTAATTTTTGAAATTGTATTTCCATTTGTGAAACAACTGCAATACCTAGAGAGTGCAAAAATTAATGAACTGTAATACAGAAGATCTTTCTTGCATTTTAAATATATTTCAATAGATTTTTAATGTCAGAGAATCAAATCCCAGGTTCCCACACCAGTCTTCCACGGGGCTTAACAAATTCTCCTTTCACAGAGCACACAGATAACAGAAGAATCACAGATGCATGAAAGGTGGTTGATGTAGGAGCTGAATAAAGTACAAAATACATAAGAGTAAAGAGAAATGAGTCACTACCTTTCTTTTTGGAGTCTTTCTTTGTGCTGGTTTTAACAGCCACTTGAAGTTCTGTCTCAGTTGACATCCTATATCCTTAGTCCTCTTCACACAGATCCAGGATCTGGGTCAGGCTCATTTAGAATGTCTCTTCAAGAGAATAATTTAGCCTTTCAGATCCTATAGCCCAAACAGTTCATCTCATTGACTCCTTTTGAGTGCTGTTAAGGAAGGAAACAAAAAGTAATGGTCATTTTCTGAGTTTAAAGCATCAATTAAAAACAGAAAACAAACAAAACCAAAGAAAGCCATTGCAAGTTTGCTGAGGAAGAAACCTATGAAATTCTCAGTCTACATAGTCAACTGTCAACAATTTTAGATGTTTAAACACTGTAATCTAGTCCTGTTTAAGATGTTCTGACCTATCTGAGATGTTTTCCCAGGCCAGAGACATCAGACAGGATGTACAGAAGAACCAGCAGCTGGAAGACAAAGCCTACAATGTGGGAAGTTGCTGGAAATGTCACCAAGAACAAAAGAAATCATATTGCTAGACATGAATTTCAGATTTTTACTCCTCAAATGCTCTTTCAGAGCTTTTGTTATTCTCCTACCAAAACACAGAAAAAGGAAAAGGTATTCATTGCTGATACTGAGGTTATACTTCACCACTCTTCTTGCTTATGATAATGTTTCCAGCATAAAAGAATCTGCCTCCATGTACACAAAGCTGTAATTCTTAACACCCATCCAGCAGGTCCTGCTTACAGAGAACTCTGAAAATAGATGTAATTAAATCTTACACCATTCTAACCCATTTGTATTTTGTGGAAACTGTACATGAGGCAAAAAGTTAAGGCCAGGGAGAGAGCTGCAGTTTGACATAATGTGGATTTGTTGGGGGGATCCAGAAGTGCACCAGAAAAATGTTCCCTAAGAGCAGAAACCCAGTGGAGCAGCAGGAGGGGACAGGCTGTAAGGGCTGGGGAGGTACAGAATAAATAACCAAGCAAAGAATAAACCATCACTCCAATTCTTCCTGCTGGTCCTTCTTGCTTTGAAGAATGAGCCACCTACTTCAGGCAGTCTGTGGAGGGGAGAGGACCACACTGTCCTGAAGCCATTTGTCATGATGTTCCCTCACTAACCACTTCTTCTTTTTGCTCTTTCTTTTTTTTGTGAAGATGTGCTCATTATTAGCACAATTACACTGAAGTCCATCTGCCCAGTCTGAACAGCTGCCCAGTTATTAAACAAGCATTTAATAAAGAAATTAACCCAGCATATCAGATGGTTAGCTGGCCAGAGATTAACAGTTACATTTATTTACTAATGTCCTTTCTCTGTAATTTAAAAAAGCAATACACTATGACTACTGAAATAATTATGACAGTTTAAATCACTTTTCACAGTAAAGGGCTGTGAATCCTCTAGTACTTTCAAATCCAGGCTCTTTTAACAATTTTTAAATGCTTCAGTAACATTACACTGCCATGCACTGTCTGAAGTGATTTAATATTGCTGAAGTGTGTCAGGGGCTTTCTTTAATAAGCTCTTCAAGTCTGTATGTGTATTAGAGGATATTCAAAGATAGCTTTTCAAAATCTGCTGAACTGATTCTGAAATACCAAATTCCCTGTTCTTCCTCTCTGAAGTCTGAGTAAGTGCTGCATGGCAAAAAGGAGCAAGTCCAGAACCCAAGTTGCAGTGCTTGCTGAATACACCTTCTTGGAACACCTGAGTCAAAACAGAGCATTTTGATTTAACACTCGGTTAAGAAAACAGTAGGAAAGGAGAAAGCAAAAGAAGGTTGGTCAAAGAGAGAAAAGGACCAAGAAGCTAACAGACTGACAGTTGCTTAGGATCCGAAGGGCTCTTTGGAAAAGGTCTAGAGACAGGGAGATGTTTCTACCCCAAAGAAGGGACACCAGGGGGTGGGACACCATGTGCTGGGGCTGCTGGCCCCCAGTGCATTCCCTCTGCTGTGGGGGAACCACTTCAGCCCTGAGCATCACTGGGGCTGCTCCTCACTTTGGCTTCAAATCCCCCCAGCAGAGAGGGAGGGAAGTGCTGCAGAGAACAGATGTCCCCTGGCAACCCCCAACTCCTTCCCCTCCCCCTGCACACAACCCAATTTCATAATATCTTGTTTTACAGCACAGTGGGGATGCATCAGTCTTTACAGCTCAGTGGAACTCATTGAAAGCATCTCACAAGTCACAGCTGGATTGACAGTTTATTTTTCTAGAATTTGGATTGAGATTTACCTAAAGGTTAACTGCCTAACTTCCCAGGAAGCCTGGCCATGAACCACTTAACAAAAGGAAAATACTTAGAACAGGTCCATGTATTAAAAAAAAATAATATATATATAAGTTTAAAAAGAAATAAAATATTCCCCCAGGATAAAGAGTCAAGTTTTAATTTCTTAGAAGACTGTGGGTACAAAGCACCAAGAATGTCATCTCCTGTTGTTAGCTACTTTCAACAGGACAGTTGAAATAACAGCATCTGAATGGCACTGAATATTTAAAAATAACAACATATGACTGCTATCTGACTTGAAAGTCTCCTGAAAAGCTATATCCCCTCGAGGCTATCCCACTGAGTAATATATTTTAAAATAAATGCATGTCTGTTTTTGGACAGGTTCACATATTGATTTACTTTAAAACCTAATCAGGTCAGACTCCCACAGGCTCATAGATCCTTGAATGAAGGAAGAGGTGTCTTTGTAAAGGAGAACATAAACATCTGTCAGATGCAAGCTATAGTTCAAACTGAAGCTGCTAGAGACAATTCCTCCAAAAGTACAGGTCTTTATGTAAGCTACATTAGTAAACTTTCATACAGTGTCCATATTTCAGCCGTTTATTACCCAGATGAGAATGGCAGTCAATCTGCTCTTCACCACAACAGCTTTTATTGTCTCCTCTAATCTAGGTCACTGTTGTTAAATACTCTGCTCTTCCAACTGTGGGAAGGACTGCAGCATGTGTTTTATCAATGGGATGTTATTTTCTTTGATCAGTTCTGCCACATCTCTCTCCCTGCTCACAAGGCAAAATTTTGTTGGCTGCATTTAAGAATAAAATACATTTTTAAAAGCCATCATCTTACATGTATCCACTCTAATGATCTTCCTTGGTGCCTTGTTCCTCTTCCAGCTATTACAATGTTATATGCATGCCTCAGCTTTTCCTAAAGAGGATTCAGAGCTCTTCATTTGAACAAAATACTGTTTTCTCTTCCCTTATTAAGTGCCTACAGCAGGAACACAATCAGCGCATGCTGGAATTAACTGGTTTTTAATTCCAAGAGAAGTCTTAAGCCTGCATTCTGTGTTACTCTTACACCAGCAGAAAACCCAAAGCCTTAATGAATTTAAGTTTTTTTGGTTTTTGTTTTTTTTTTGTAGATACACTTTGCAGTCAGGATTAACAGTTTGGACCTTTGATGTGCAGGGAAATTAGCCATACGCTCCCCCAGCCTCTCCCACACATTTGTAAAGCAATTTATCACAAATAATTTGTCTTCCCAACCATGCCTCATCAGGCTCTTAAAGGGGTTAACAGCTGACTTCCTGTGGTTCAAGTTATGAAGGAGGCCAGCCAGATGATCATAATACTTACTCTGGCTTTAAAATACACACATTTATTAAATTTCTTTAGGGCTCCAGAACTTAAGAAGTTCCCCCCAACCCCAAAACCAGTTTCCCAAACAAAAAACAAACACAAAAACCCAAAACCAAACCACCACCAAAGTAAAACAAAAAAGGACCTGTAACTGAGCCCTGACATTCCCTAGGTACTTAAGTTCTCCACAGCCTCAAAATGGGATTTGACAAGAGGATGGGACCTCCCACACCCTTGGTTTGACAAAACAAAACCCAAGCTGCCATTGTTTGCTCTTCCCTCTCTGCCTCTGAAGTCCTGCAATTCATTTCCTTTCCTCCAAAGCACCCAATGTAATCATCTATAAGGCCAGGCTGACACCAGTGATTATGCAAGTGTTAAACACAGGCCAAACATAGTAAAAGGGCAAAATAAAATGATTCTTGAAGTGCTGTGATGCCAGCAAACTGAAATCAGTTCAAGCACAAGAGACTGCTATCCAGGGGTAAAGATGTTCCTCATCAGCTTCTCATCTGATCAGGAAGCCTAAAACACAGAGAACTTCAGTGGGACCACATGGGAACAGATGGTGAAAAAATTCATCCTGGCCACCCCTGCCCTTTAGACCCTCCTGAGAAAGGAGCCCATGAAATCCTTTGGAGCTGCTCACACTATTTTGTACTCATCAGCTCATTTCCCTAATGCTCAGGCCCCACAAACTTCCCAAGGGAAGCTACCTGGTATCAGAGAATGAATCTTTAACAGAAGGCACTGAACTAATTCCAAACTGAAACCCAAGGGACTGCTCCAAAACCCACTGAAATATTTCAGTTAATAAGGCCTATTAGCAACAAGCAGAAAATGAGGAAGATAAGGTAAAAGAGGCAATTTAATATACTGACACAGTGGGGAAAATGAGAAGGAAAAGAAAAGCAGACAGGGAAAGTTGTCTCTGCAATTTGTCCTGCAATTGCTTTGCTGGTAGAGGCTGGAAAAGTGCAAGGAAGCTCCCTGTTCATGCACACCAACTGAGATCCTACACAAACTCATTCCCTCAGCAGAGGTGGGAAAAGCCCCTGCCTGGTTTTCCTCTTGGAATCCCCCCCTGCAAACTTCCAGCACTCCTCTGAAACCCAGGACCCCACTTCTCCCACTGCCTCCCCAAATCTCATGGCTTGTAAAGACTCCTAACCATCTCTGTATTTCAGACTTAGTTCTGTTTGCTCTAAAAATGAGCAACTGCTCCCCTCTACCTCTGATTTTCCATATATTAAGATAAAGGGAGGAGATTTATGTGCTTTATTCTGCTGTCTGTACTACACCTGCAGTGAGAAACCAGAAGGATCCTTCCCAATTCATCCTTTGTAATTCCTTTGATGTCAGAAAACTATTTAGTGCTCAAACCATAACATTTAATTTTCCACTGTACATAGCTGTTATTTCTTTAGTTGTATTTATAAAATATATCTCCTATCTCCTAAAAACAAGCAGCTCTTTTTTGGAAAAAAAAAAAAAAAAAGTACATGTAACTAAGGCAAATAACACATTCTATTAAATTTATTGTGGTTTACAATATGCTTCATTACTCTATCTCTAGGGCATCTTTCAGGCATGCTACCCAGTTCCTCAGATGGTGTAAATAGCACCACTGAAGCTAATTTACCACTAGAAGAGCATCTTGCCAAAAAATTGACCTATAAAATATTTCCAAAGTAAGATGTTTATTAGTATGCCAATGACAGCAGGAATAATTACTAAAATTCCTCCTGGAAATCCGTCCATGTAGTAGAAAATACTACACTCCACCTCTCCAATTATTCCCAAGAATTACTGTGAATTTTCCACTCACAGAAAATGCTGACTGGATTAAAAAGATGGTTTTCATAGGAATGAATTGATTTAATCAACATTTTTAATGGGAAATTACTAGCATTTCATTTTAATATTACAGTTTCTATTTTATATTATAGGGGAGAGCATTCTGGAGACAAAGGCAAAGCAGAACATATCGACCTCACTGTAACAGAATTTTTGAAATATACTTTCAAAGTCTGTCATTTTACATTCAGGAAAAGCTACATGCTGCCAGTTCATAATTTCTCAGAGGAAGGATATTCAAATACTTTTAAGAAAAACTGACTCGAGCCAGTGAAGGCTAATAGAAAAATATTTGTAGTTTTTTCCTGTAATGCTTTCAACATGAAATTTACCCTCTTAAATGATTTTCTTGGATCACAGTGCAAAACCTTTTTATTTTTTTTTTAATAAAGAAAACAATAAACACAACAAAGCCCAGCACTGAGAACCCAAGACTTGCTGCTCTCCCCTGTTCTGCTGTGCAATCCCAGTGCTGTTGTGGTGTCTCTAGCTGCTCTCAATCTGATTTCCAGTCATCAGGTATCAACTTCAGCTCTCTGAAATAACATTTACCATCCCTTCCATGGGTTCTGTTAACACCTTGCCTCTTTTTTGAGCTAGATATACACCTGGGAGCATCACCAGGCAGTGTGAGTAGCATTCAGAGGAGGCTTGAAAGGCTGGAAGGGACAGAATCAACCCCCCAGTCCATCACCACAGAAAATGAAAGGCTAGAAATCAAACTGGAATTTACAATACAAAAACCAGTCAAGGAAGCACTGGATGCCTTCCAATTCCATGAGGAAGCATGCAGGTCTGCTGCTCAAATGCATTTGCAGCCTTGAATGAAAAAAGTCTTGATTTTGCTTCCCCTTTGCCTGTGCAGCAAAAAATGCAACTCCAGTTCAGAGAGCTGAAAACCAGTAACAACCCCTCTGAGAGCTCAGAGTGTAAATACAACACACATCATTCCTTTAAGCATATTTTTCTGCTCCAGGATGCAATACTCCCCTCAAAGTGCTGTTTGTAAAATTGTGGAGGTTATTAGCATGAAAAAAAAAATTAAAAAAAAAGAGCCACTGAACAGAACCAGCTTAAAAACTTGACATCATCTCTTTGATATCAAGAGGCTGTGATGTTACCAGACAGCATGGAAAGTCCTGAGGATTAGATTGGAGATTCCCTGGGCTCCCAGTGCAATTGAATCACCTAAATCCTTCTCCTGCAGGAACTGTGTCACACCATGGCTTTCCTATGCCTCGATTACTACTTTGCTGACCTTGGAGAAGAAAAAAACTTCTGATAACGCTGTGTAAGAACAAACAAGAACCAAACCTCACAACCCACACTGCCCAGGCACAGTCTGACTGTGGTCCGAGTTCCCCCTGCAGAAAACTGCCTCACCTCCACATTAAAGTCAATAAAGTCACACGGGCACAAAATCAATAGCCTTGCATTTGACTTATACTGGCCTAATTCCATTGATTTTAATGGAGTTGGAGTTACACCAATTTTATGCTGGTGTATCTGCATTAGTGTCACTGAAGCTATGCCAGCGTGACTGATGTAAACAGCACCAGAGCAACCAACCCCTCCATGTCTAAAATTCAATGCCATTAACTTGAAAGCAAAAAGAAAATGCAAATCTATACATTACCAAAGCTGGGCCTTTGGAATTTATTTTTGCAAAGCAGGAGAACAGCTCTTTTGCAATCCTCTTGACACCAAAGAAACCGAGTGAAGACTAAGAAGGGAAAAAGGACAAAGTACACAGTTGGGATCACAGGATTCTGTAATTAGAGCTGTTAAATGATTACTAAAGAGCAGTGGTGCAATCATCACACTGAAGGAAAGGGAAAGTCTGAAGTCAGGAACATCACCGGGGAGAAGGTACAAGCAATGACAGAGACACCACGTTTTATATTTAAAATGCAAATTCCTCACAATCAGAACCTGTGCCTTCTAATTGGAAGAAAAGGTTATGGAACCAAATGTCTTGCATCCTGGACAGCTCAGCATGTTTTTAAGTGGCATGGAAAGTTGAGGGCAACTTATTCATCTCTTGTCCTTTACAGGAATATCTTAATTCTGCTCTTTTTAATTTCAAGATGACTTCCTTAAGCTTGCAAGTAACACTGACCTGGGATTTATTCTCTCACTCATTTTAAATGAAATACAGCACAATACCTTCACAAGATCCAACTGAAGCAATACTTTGAAATCTGAACTAGAGCTTGAAGTGATGCTTTATACTGACCCCCTTAAAGGATGTGAATTTGGCACCAACTTTTCCAGGCCCCTTTGGGATTCCCTCAGTCACAGGAGTTCACTTACACACTGTGCCCTTCAATTTTCTGAATGCCTCCTGACAGAACAGCAAAGGAAAGCAAACTTTCCTATTGCCAACAACAACAAACCCCCCTGTGCCAGGATCTTTATTCACTGCCATTTTTCAGCACTCAGCCCTTGCTCCCTGACAGTTAAGTCTTCAGAAAACTAATCAGAGGACTTCATCTCACTGTAAACAGACTTTTGATTTATTACACACCAAACCCAACCACCAGACTTCTACCAAAGTTCATCACCTAGCAGAGCAAGGGTGAAAAAGCAAAAAGCTCTATAGGATTATAAGGATGAATTTCCAGATAGAAGCAAAAATTATTTTTACAGCGTTGTTCCACAACTGCCAAATAGTTTAAATAGTCTACTACATGAGTTTTAGCTACAGAAATATTTTTGACAAGCCCATTTAAATACTCCTGCCTTCACACCAGCAGTGTCACTCATGGAGGTAATTCCACATGACTGCTAAGGCAGCAGGCAGACTTCTGAACAATACCAAAACCTATTTGAGAAGGGCTGCTAGATACTAGTGGAAAAATTTCAAACCATGGATAATTTCCTTGAATTCACTTGTCTGTTCTTATCTCATTTGTGACTGCAGTGCCTTGTATCTGATTATGTTATACACTGCTCCACAAATGATTCTGCTTTGTAACAGTACGAATGTTAAAAGGGAAGGAGCACCTCCCAGAAGAAGTCAGGCTCAGTGCATTTCTGTTCATGGCTAAGACTCAGTGGCAGTGCTTCTAAATCATAAAAGACAGCACCCTTCCCACAGCAAGATCTGTCATAGGGGAAAAACAAACAAACAAACAATAAACCAAACCAAACAACAAAAATCCCAAACAAAAAACCAAAAACCCACAAACCTAACAACAACAAAAACCAAACCACCTGATAACCCTTGACACTCCAGAGAGAGAAACATCCAGACAGGAAAAAACATTGATCTCCACACTGCTATAACCATGCCACTGAAGAGGTCTGCATGACCACATTGTGCACCTACAGGATCAGCCTAGGGATCCTGTAAAAGGAATTATTTAAGAGAAAAACACAAATAAATAAATAAATAATAATTAACCAAGCCACATCAGGTTAAAATGTCAGGAACAAAGAAAAAAAAAAAAGATATTCTTGATTATGTAGATGGAGAGCTGTTAAGCAGCTCAATGAGTGCAAGAGTGGTAATGCTTGACAAACCCATGCTTATTTCCTAAACATTTTTTAAAATGTGCACAAGCAGCATGCAGTGAGGAGCCATTCACCTTCTCCTGTCATGCTACAGTTTATTCTCTCTTGGAAGCAATTACAGGACAAATGCCAAGCTACAGAAGGTATTTTTCCAGCAGCAGCATCTGGCTTCTTGGCAGACTCCTCAGGCAATTTTATCGGAAGCTTTAGATATGCTCTTGGGTCAGTCCTGGTTATATTGCTCATGAGCTGTCTGGCAGTTTCTTCTTCCTAGATGTCATAATCCTGATTTTCCTTGAAGGAATTAGCATACTTTTATCCATTAAAAAAAAAAAAAAGCTGACCTGCAAGGCATTTAGAGGCTATCTACAGAGATGGAGTAAAAATCATTTGTGTAAATCTGTGTACCTTGGAGCCAGGAGCATTTCAGCACCCATTGCCTAATGCACCATCAAGAAAACAAGTAAGCCATGCAAAAACTGCCTGTCTCTACTGGTAAATTGAATGCATTCCTTATGATTAAAGGAAAAAAAAAAAACCGTAAGATGAATGAAAAACAAATTAGTTTAAAAAAAATCAGCTGGGGCAGCAGCAAACCTGGGCCTCTATTTCCATGAACTGCTCTCATCCAGCCAGAACAGCAGAGAGCTGTGCCCTGGCATAAGGGACAGTGCACATGAAATCAAGGAAAGCTTCTGGCAGACAGAAAAAGGAAACTGAAACACAAGGAGATCTCCTATGACAAGGGAAGGAACGCATTTTTTTCTTCTTGCAGCTCCTCTGCTACACGCAGTGCATCAGAGGGCAGAAGAGGCATGGGGAAGGCAAGGCAGAACCATGTCCTTTGCTCTCCCCTTCCCCCTTCCCAACCCCAGCAGCTAAGATCTGTATTATTCTGCAGCTGTGGTCACAGTTAATCCTCATCCAGAAGGATGAAAGACAGGATGCTGGTTTTACTCTCCCCCCTTGCATACCAACAAAATCAAGTGCACAACAAAAAGGGTTTATGGAAGTGTAGAGCTGTCCTCTAGAATTAATGCAGAGAAAGAGAATGCTGCAGGAAGCACATTTAGAGTCTGTAACACAGGTGGGATCCTCCTTCTTTAAAAGGGTGCTGTGTAATTACTTACACAAAATATATCCTTAATTAAAGAAAAAAAAATATTGTTAATACTGCTTTATATATATATATATGTATATTAAAGAGTTCCCCACAAAGATGTGCCTTGATGTCATGCTGTTCCTTTTTTCTTCTTTCAAGAGCTGTCAGAGAGGTTAAGAAACTCCAACAGAATCCTGTACCAGTTTTTTTTCTAGGGAAAGGAAGTCCTAATGCTTAAAGGCAAATATTACACATACATAAAACATACTCTATAATTTAATAAAGAGCTATGGACCTTGGATTTTCAGTAACAGGAGTTCACTGAGCAACATAAGATTGACAGCACCAAGATGCACGTATACAGGTCAAACAAAAAGCCAAACAGAGCCCTATCATCAGCAGAGTACAACTAAATCCAACCAGACACAGAATACAGACTTGGCTGATGTGAATTGACTAATATAATGCCATTGCAGGCAGGGCAAAAAAGATTCTGAATACAGGCCAGTGGTGCTGGCAAGTTCCAAATGTAGTTCTCAGCAGAGCCAGGTGAACCATTAAGTGAACTAACCTGAATTTTATCCATTTCAAAGATTTGTGCTATCCAAAAATTAACTTCTCAGATTTAAAGCCCCTTTTGACTCTTGTCATTTCATGTCTTTTGGCTATCCCCATACTTTAATTAAAATTTCTGCAGAATCACTGTACATGTTGACAATGCAACCTGGGTTTTAATGTGCTGTGAAATGGCATATCCTGAAAAAATCACTTATGGAGGCTCCAGTACCTGAACAGAACTTACTGGCACTAGAAATGGTGTTTTAGAGGAGACATAGCACAGATTTCCTTGTTTACAAGCTTGCTTCTGCAAAGTACAAAGCAATCTTAGTGATCAGTTGAACATTTAAACACACACTGCAGACTAAAACTTTCAGTGATGCCCCAGATATTTCACTGACTCCACAAATGAGATGGAAGTTGCACATACAGAGGTCTAAAATATTTTTATAAACTGTCTTTGGTTAAGTCTCAACGAGGCTTGTAAGCTGAGAGAGCAACCTGGAAGGAGGTTCAGTGAGTGTATCCAATGAGTGTACATTGGGACAGCAAAGAAAATCAGTCAAAATATAAGTAAAATGTTGATTTACCTTTTCCACTGCCCTCTGCAAACACCTGGTACCCTTAAACCACACACGTTATATTCAGGGATAATATAACCTAATCTGAAATAAAGACTCTGATATAATGAAATACTTAAGTTGTTTAGTCAGCCAAGTTTAAAGCCAAAAGGTGAAGAATACCTAATCCAATTAAAATAAAAAGGAATTTAGTAATGCAGAATTTAATTACTCTACTTGGAAGGTAGCCAGGACCATTGGGTTAAGCACCCATGGCCTCATGAAAGGGCCCTGGCAGCTCAAATGAGAGCTCCTCAGCTGTTTCTCCTTTGAGCAGGGCACCCTCAGCACCCAGGTGCCCTTGAGCTTGGAGCCAGGGATGAACACCAGCTCCTGAATCAGTGTTCCCAGCACCTCTTTGGGAGCTGCCTCGGGATGCCCAGCCTCAGGCAGGCCTGGCCTTACCCAAATTGTGAAATCAGAGAGGCTCTCAGCACAGTGTGGTGAGGCTGTAGATGATGTCCAGCTCAGGTCTCTGGGATAAATGTGTTCAGTGAAGTTATCACCCGTGTCTCTTCCCCCTCTGCTCTGCCCTGGTGGGACCATACCTGGAATACTGGATGCAGTTTTTGGGCTCCCCAGTCCAAGAGAGAAAAGGATCTACTAGAGAGAGCCCCAAGGAGAGCTATGAGGAGAATTAAGGGACCTGAACATCTCTCCTGTAAAGAAAGACTGAGAGAACTGGGGCTGTTCAGCCTTGAGAAAAGAAGGCTGAGAGGGGAGCTTATGAATGTCTACAGATATCTGAGGGGTGGGTGTCCTGAGGATGAGCTCAGTTTCTTTTTGGTGGTGCCCAGTAATAGGAAAAGGAGGGATGGGTTTAAGCTAGAACACAGGGAGTTCCACCTCAACATGAGGAGAAACTTCTTTACTGTGAGGGTGACAGAAAACTGGCACAGGCTGCTCAGGGAGGTTGTGGAGTCTCCTTCTCTGGAGCCTTTGAAAACCCAAATGGATGCCAAATGGCCTGCCCTTCTTTGCCCTTCCAACCCCTAGCATTTATGATTCTATGATGAATATTTTGGTTTGCTTTAGTTTTTTCAGTCCCACCAACATTTAAATAGCAAGCACCAACAATATTAGTTTTAGAAAACATGTGATGTTTGCATTACCCAGTCAAGTTAATTAACAAAAACAATGACAGCGTTACAAACATCAGGGATGATTAAGAGTTTGAAGACTGTCCTAGCCATTTCTCCGCCAAGGAGGATTTGTTCTTAACAGCACATTCTTCTGGTCCTCATCAAACTTTAAATGATGCCAGCAGTGAGAGTCCCATCTCCTTCCCTCAGAGCTGTTCAGACATTCAGACCCATTTGTTAGAAGTAAAACCTGAGAACAGAGGTTCTGCCAACCTCATGTCATTATCCTGAGATAACTGCTAGGAGATTATCTTCAGCAATTACTCTCATCTCTTCCTGCACACACATTCCAAATACCTGTAATCCTCCCAGAGCTCAACTCTATCAGTGTTAAACCAATCTGTCCCCTTTAGGTAAGATCTAATGCTCAAATCACATACCACTGCGTTTATCACCCAGACTATTACACTCTCCATTATTCAATATTGCTTATTATTTTGTACTTATAAAGTCAGGGAGATGTGATTTTACTGCTTGAAAATCATTCTTACATTAGTCTTATGCTGTTAGAACTTGACTCTGCTTTCCAGATAAGCTTTTTCCTTGCTGCATATTTAAATAGTAACTCTAATTATCCCTACTTGATTGCCCTCCTCTTGCAAAGCCTTTCTGCAGTATCAGCAAGTGAATTCCTTCAGTTAAAAAAAAAAAAAAAAAATTCCAAGTTACACAATATTTTTAGTTAATTTTAATAAGAGCATAGAGGTGGTTTTTTGTGGTTTTGTTTGTTTAGTTTTGGGGGTTTTGTTTGCTTTGTTTTTTTTAAAAGTGCACACTGGGTTGCATCTTCAAATTGTTTTTCTAAAGAACTGGTAAAAAGGACAGATTAGTGATTATTACACTGGAGATCATAACAGTACAGAACAGTGCCTAACAATAAAGTACAATAAAAAATTTTAAAAAAACCTCAAACACTATGGACACGGTATCAGATGAGTTAAAAAAAGTTTTGCTTTTAAATATTCTTTTGCAAACTATGGTTCTAAGATTTTTAATTATTTCCAACCACAGTTGCAGAAAAAACTTTGTACTTCTGGTTCATAGGTACACACAAGCTACACGTGGCTACACAGTAGCTACAAATCATGATATTTAATGCCTTAACTCAGGTAAACTATTCAAAGAAATGCACAATAGCAGAAAACACAACAATAAAATTGATATCAAACCTTATGTTTTTTAAAGAATTTCCCCAGTATTTTTTGCCATTTTGTAGAGCTTTTGCTATTTTGGTTACTGACAAGGTATTTTTGTTTAATTAGAATGGTGTTTGGTAACATCAAACGCTGTTCAAGTCGCCTGACATTTCTCCTTGTGAATCCTCATTTCAGATTCTTAAAACTTCACCAATCCAAACCAAAGTACATCTACTGGAGCTGACAGCTTGCATGCCACCCAGCAAAAGCCATGATACAGACAGCTCAGTCTGCAAGACCTCATCCTGCTGCCCTGAGGCAGCAAATCCTTCCTCCTCCTCCTCCTCCTCCTCCTACCTTGCTCACCAAGCAACAAGTTTCTCACAGCCAGTGACTGCCTTCATCATGAAATCCTGATTTTGCTGGTCCTTTTTCACCAAGGCTTTCTGTGGAAGAAAAGTTACCATGTGACAGCACACCCAGCCTTGCATTTAGTGATCTTCCATCTGGACGATGTTAAATTTAGCATTTCTTTACTGATGTTCTTGGCTCTGTAATGCTAATTTTGATGTCTGTGTGAAATAACACAGAGGAAACACACAGGTGTACCACAACCATGTTGCAGTGTCTTCTTGAATTCAGTTTGCAAGCTGCATTCTTTCAGCACCTACTCCTGCAATAGGTTATTTAAATAGTGGGTGGGAAAAGCCTGGCAGAAGTGACTCTCTCTCAAAGGAGATTTGGGCTGAGAAGAATAAAAAAAAGGGAACCAGGAGGTCCAGTTGTAACTGTGGCTTTCGGGTCTGTTGGTGTCAAAGCAATAGCACAGTGCTTGGAAAAGACAAAACAGTCTTGAGGTCCCAAATGCTCACTTTATTCCCATTATTATAAGCACTGCACTACTTCACTAACTAAAACCAAGCAGCTGCACAAAGACTCAGTATTCCATCTTTGAGCCAAAGCTTTTCCTTAGGAAATATGACATTCAGCCAATAAATAAAGCTTCTCTCTCATGTCCCCACAAACTACACACCACTGGAGACCTCTGGGGATTTATCTACAACTCTCTCACACTTCTGCCAAACCATGGGCACTCCTGGGCCAGCTCCTGGCAAGGAAGGGTGAAGGTGTTGGTTCTACAAGCTCTGGCAGGTCAGTCAGCTGAGGGTGACCTGACCAAACTGCTCAGCTGGGAGGAAAATTCTGCTGCTGTGCCCACCCAGTGCCAGGGGATGTTGTGAAGCAGCCAAGCCTGTTTAGCAGCTTTAGTTTCCAGTAGGGCTAGCTCAAAAACTTGTCATGATGACAGAAGGGTCGTGAGGGCAAGTTCAGAACACCAACACCACAGCTTCTGGTTCAGGCAAGACAGGGTTATCTGTCTGTGTTCTGGACAGGGTTTTCTTTGCCTTTTATTTCCTCCAGATTGATGACTTTGAAAGAAACACACGCCTGGAGACCCACAGCAGAGATGTGCTGCTGTGATTTATGCTTTACTCTGCCATAATGCTCCAGCTCTGGGAAGAGCAGAAGGAATCAGCCTGATTCTGCTGGCTGGCTCCAGCCCCAGAGACTGAACCTGCAGCAGGAGGTCAGGGATGGCTCCTCAGAGCTGAAAGGCTTGGAACCAACACAGGAATAACTGAGAGAGTCCAACAGTGACCTTCCCAAAGCTGGCCATGGCCCCAACCATCAGCAAACACGGGTGAGGATGTGAAGCCTTTTAGCAGTCAAGTAACCCTCTGACAGTCTATTCAGGACCACAAGATGTGAATATTCAGAATATTATTGGAAGAATAATTCTATTTGAAGCTCAGTAAGTAACTCCCAAACCTCTGTATGTGTAGTAATTTGCTTCTATTTTTATCCATTGAAGAACATTTGGATTAACAGATTGAAAAAGTTCATTCACATCTTTACATCTATGACTCTTACAAACCTTCCCCCTAGCTGCCCAGATAACCAAATCAAGGCACAAATGACACTCATATGTTCTTGATAATACTTAAAAACCATCATCAACACATGTGGTTTCATCTTATTTTACTTATGAGCCCAAAGTTGTATCCTGAATACCATTTCTATAGAAATCGAATGCCAAATATTACCAAGTTCCAATTTTACAGTCTATTTTAAAATATCTTGATGGCATTCCGGGAAATTAAATTGAAATTCAAATTAAAGCTGGGCCTTTGCATGCCACCATAATATTTCAGGCAACAAATTCAAGAAAGAAAAGTCAGAAAACAGATTGTGCATATCCTATAGTTCAAAGTAGATTCCTCATGTCAAACGGCATAATTTTTCCTTTTTTTCCATTATAGAATTATTTTGTCTTCTGTTGAATATATTTACATGCATAATGAAACTTTTTCCATGGTTCTTTTTAAACTACTCTCTATGCATTAACACTGCAGACACTAATAGCATACCCCCCCCACAAATCCACACATAAATGTATGCACTCATGCACACAATATTCATGCAAAAAAAGAATTAATGGAAGTTTCCTGACTGGATGTTACCCCCTGTAAACATGTTAGATGGGAATAGTGCTTATGGATGAAGTCATTAATTAAAAATGTTGCTGTTGTCTGCACAATTCCTGTTGCTTGCATAAGAACAGATGACATGTAAAATGCTCATTTTACAGACCTGGTTCCTCTCAATTTACCATCAGGGTCTCTCTCTAATACTAGGAAGTTCAGTGCTTGCTTACTACAAGAATTACTTGAATCACTTGAGCTGAGATCTCACTCAGCATTTGGAGATAAAACTCCACAGGCAGTCTTCTCAAAAAAAAAAAAAAAACCAAAAAACCATCAAGACCCCACAAAAACAACAACAAAGCAGGAAAGCAAAACAAACAAAACCAAACACCAACTGCCCTCAAAGAAAAAACCCAAACCAAAACCCCAAACCCAACAAAACCCACCACAGCCACAATAAAACAAAATAACAAAAAACCACCACTACTAAACCCAGCCCAAACAGAAAAACCTCAGTGAATGGAAAGGGGGAGGGAAGGTTCTGACTGAGTTCCAAACCCATACTCTGATATTATGTCATGGAAGAGCCACAAGGCCAAACACCTCATCTTCTAAGAGAAGAAAAGAGAAGAGCAGCAGCTAATGTCACCGGAGGTAACTTCTCACAGCTTCATCTGTTCATCACCTTTTTCTTCTCCAGTCCTTTTCCTAATATCCCGAGCTCTGGAGGCTCTCAAGTCAGAGATCTGCTCACACCCTGTCCAAACACCCAACTCCCCCACCAAGCAGGAATTTTCGCCTTCTCAATGAAGTTTGGACCTCGTGCCCCTCTTCCAGGTTGATGCAGCCCTTGAGCAAGACATTAACTTCAAACCCACATTATTTTTCCAGACTAAAACACTGCTCCACCCTAAAACATTCCCAGATTTTACAACAGCTGTGCCAGCTGCCTCTTCTTTAAATCCCAATGACACCCAGCTACTCTAGAGACCAGACAGAGTCATTTATTGCTGGGACAAAACATTTTACTCCCAAATGCTCACATCACTTCAGCCTTCCAAATTTCTCAGCTGATTTTTCCCAGACTTACACAGTGTTGTACCTACCTTACCACAGGGTCTCACCATCTCTGCCAACAGCACTCCCTACCCCTCAGAGTGCAAACTCTTGGTTTCAAAGCTCTCTACTATACAGAGTAAGTGGTGAGTAGCAACCTAATGCTTTTAAATCCTTTGCTCTAACCTCTGAGTTAGTTTCTCATTAAGCCTGGGCACTTGGAAGCTGATGGGTACATCTCATCTAGCCCACTGTGAGCTAATTGTGTTCAATTTAACATTCTCTGAGCACTAGCAGTCCTCATTCAAGCCAAGTGTGAAAGTTTTTAAATTAGCTTTCACAGTTTGATTCACAGACAGCAAATGCAAAATGGCACAGGATATTTTTTTTTTTTTTTTTCCCCAACAACACAGTGCAACAAAATAGCCCAAAGGCTATTTTAGTTTATTTGCTTAAACTATTAGGGAAGATTCACAGCACAGGAAGTGCTCCAACAGAGACAAAAGCTCCTGAGGAATTTCAAAGCTTCATATTGCCTCTATTAATTAAATCACTATACATTTGTATGGCCTCTCCACTTTGTCACTAGAAGTTAAAACAGAAGTATAGGCCATTTAAGACAAGCCAAACTGAGTATTTATTAAAATATGAACATATCAATATATTTTTTCTCATTTTTATTACAGATCACATTTTTAATATTTAATAAACCTTGGTACTGGACTGTAAAAGGGTCTATATAGAAATCCACATTTTCCTTGGTAAATTACAAATCATGACTTCACATGTATTCTGACAATGTCTCTTTTGATCAGTCTGCCTGTATTTGCAAAGAAGCAAGAATGTTAAATGAACTATTGAAACTATGACTTGGTAACTTCCACCAAACAATGGCAGAGCAGGATGGAAATTTGGCTTTCTTTGCACTTCTCTTTTTTCTCAGGAATTACCACCAGGCACATACAGAGAATTCAAAACTTTCAACCACACAAATTTCCCTTTGAGCAAGTACAGAGGGTGTGTATGAGCTGCTTCACCAACAAATATGAAAGTTTAGCACATAGAAAACCCGATTAAATAATACTCAGTGTTCAGAAGAAAAATATTTCTCCAATTAGACAGAAACACTAAAATCTCCACAAGGAACTCAGCTCATCTCAAAGTATCTATTAGAATTTTTGACAAATCCTAAATCCATTCTTACAATGTGGTTCATGCATATCAGGCTGCACAGCCCAAGCCTTAAATTATCAGAAGAATAATATGGTGAGATTAAAGTCAGATGACTTCAATGGGAGTCTTTCCATTATCTTCAGAAGTTTTACTATAAGGTCCACAAACTCATAAACATTCTTCAATTCCAATTCTTTTTGGTGCTCTAGTAACTAATAATTCAAATCTAATAATAACTGTAGCTAATGATAACTGTGTATGACCACAATAGTGCTCATTCACATCACAGATGGGAACTATCTTAAGATTAAAGAAAAAAAAAATGTACTGAAATTTAGAAAAAATAAATAAATAAAAAACTTGCATGCACAGATTCCATACTTCTGATTCCAGAGCTGATTTAGCCCAGGATATGCAGGTTACATCTGACAACCTACAAAGGCCCATCCAGAGATGTGCAGATGTTTGTCACTGAGGTGAATGTCATTTAGGCACTTCTCAATAGGATTCTGAATACTAATCTCAAATATCAACCTGGTTTTGCAGGTATTTTCTGGTTTGTGCTAAATAGTATGTGCAAATTACATACTTGCATTACAGTGATTTTAAGTATCACCTTTTTTTGTAAATAAGAAGCCTCCTTCACAGTGGGCAAAGGATGCTGGAATTGTTAAAATGTGAATTTTTAAATATGTTTAAATATGCTGGCAAAATCTAAGTTAGCAGATATGAAATATAGAACTGAAAAAGGAGATTATTTGGAAAAAAAAAAAAGCCCTGCTTTGCTAATGCCTTTAGACCACTAGTTTTGTATTTAACTACACACAGTATAAATCCTTCAGGCAACCCATCATTCCCTTAAGTATAATCCATACCACAACATATAAAAACTTTTCCAGTGGTTAAGTACAACTCAAATGTTTTCTGAATTAACTTCCAAAGTTTGTAAAGCTCAATCAGCTCAGATGGTAAAAAAGTTGAGGTTATTTGATAGCTTAACTTGTCAGAAACTGTAAAAAAAGATACAATCAATCCAGTTGTGACTGGCAGTAATGAATCCACTTTTCTGGTCACTTCATGTCAGGTGCTAACAGACATGGGAATCACTAAATAGCACATTCACATGTGCATCATATGTCTGTGAATATTTATGCTAAGCAACTGAATTCTATCAAAATGTAAATGCCTTAGTGCAATCGATCAGTCATGATCATGAAAATCTCCCAGAGTATGCTGACTTCTGAAACAAACTAAAATGGTGAAAAATTCATGTTTTGCTGAGAGTAATTAGTCAGTGGATTAGTGGCAATTCCAAAGCACGAAGCAAGCACTTTATGGGAATGGAAAGCAGCCCCAGCCTAAGGAAGCCCATGTAGAATGACTGTAAAATGGTCTGCAAACAGTAAGTAGTAAATGTATAGGCTATCCAGTTGTCCAGTGATGTACAGTACATACTCTGACATGGTTAAGATACTGGAACTTTTGGGAATCCATCTCTATTTTTAAAAACTACTTAATGCTGATCTCTGCTGAACACATGCAAACATATACATGCTGATGAAAGAAACTCCCCCTAAAACCACTCATTCCATCAATGTATCTTAGTGGATACATTGATAGTTCTGATTTAGTTTTTTCCCCTCTTAACTCCTGTCCTAGGTCTCTGTCCAAAGACACCATCGTTGCTTTCTTTTTACACTTTTTTTTCCCCAAAAGTTTCTTATATCTTCTAGATGAAATGTCTTCTCAGCTGCTAAACAAGAGAGACCCAAGAAACACCAGTGTGACCCAAGGAGGAGCCGGGTAAGGCTTCCCCCTTCAACAGCAATCAGCTGCTCCCGGAAAAGCAGTCCCAGCTGCTCAAAAAACAGCCAATACAAAGCAACATTGAGCACAATCATGTCCCACCAAAGAGTGAACCAGTAAGTAGTGGTTTCCTTTCACTAGACACGTAAATAACTATTTCAGTAACTAGCTTCAAAATAAACATCTGATAAATCAGTTCTGTGCATAACGTACACACACTTTTATAGATTTGACTAAAAAAGCAGACAGTCAAGAGAAAAAGTTACATCAGTTTTCAGGGCACTGAAGTTCCTTGAAATCAAGGAAAATGAAGGCTAATGGCTAGGGAGTGATGGCATTTTACCTTTTTGAATTTGGCAGGAACTGATGCTCCAAGAGACATTAGCTACAGCAAAGAGGCCTCACAGGGGAAGAACTCCTAAGCACATGCTCAAACAAGTAGCAAAATCATGTCCCCATTTCAATATATTACTTTATAAATGACTAGATGGTCTATATCCATGTGTGTGTATATAAGTAAAAGCCTAAATATATTTAAGATATTTACTGTCAATTTGTAATTCCAAAAGCAAGGCTTGGTTAAGCTAAATGCTACCAAAGAAAGAGCTACCATGCAAATCATGACCCAGTTTAATACAGTTTCTGATCTGTAGCAGCACAGAACAAACAACTTGAAAACAGCTATGGTGGTACCACAGAGCTGTGCCAACTGACACTGGATCCAGGATCTGTCCCAGTGTGCAGCTCCTTCATCCACTCCATTGGATCATCCTTGCAAGCAATCACACTGTACTAATGGGTGCATAAAGCTATTCTGTGCCTGTCGATTGCCAAGGCAGCTGTGCAAACACAATGAAATGGAAAGAAGTGAAGCAAGGAACCCTACCAGTAAAAATAAAACTAAATCAATACAAATAAAACTTAAGTACTTGGCATGTATGGCTGGCTTCCTGCTAAGTACAAAAGGGTATCAAGGAATGTTTTTAGCCCCATACCTAACAATGCTTAACTCAATCAGTTGTATCTTACAAATAATATTCTTTGCACTTAAGTGTCTTTGTAAAAAAAAAAAAAGTCAATCTTCAATTTGCAAATGCTGAAGGTGAATGAACACGCTGGGTTTCTGAAAATTTTGGTGTTCTTTCAAAGCAACTACAGAGCTACTTCTGTTTTCCTACAGGGTTCAGTGCTGTTTTCTTTTAATGGCTTGGAGAGAGACTCTTCAGTCCTGGTAGAAAAACTTCAGCTCTGCTTTGTGTTACTTCTATTTCTGAGGCACCCAGTGCAAGGCAACAGTACAAATACAAGAAGTGGAATTCCCACAAAGTGTTACACTTGCATGAGTAGCTGTTTGCCAGGTGCAGCAGCCAGAATATCAATTTAGTCACTGCAGAAAGTTTAGAAAGCATGATCTCAAAGTGAAGGCAGCCTTATCATTACCTGCTTGTTTTCATTTCAGAAAGCTGCTTCCCCTTACTTTCTTTAAGTATCTACTAAAGCCTTTTTTTATTGCACTTCATCTTGAAAATTAATCATCATAAATATAAAAACATTTTCTCGACAATCTGTCAGGTCTGTAGTGCTATTTCATTTATTACCAGACCACATGACACATCAGAGCTCTGCATTTGAACATGACATATTTTCACTTTGTTTTGATACCGCATTTGAAAATTGTGCCTATCAATCACTGGAGCCAAAACTTAACTGTCTTGTGCACTGAAACATTAAATGCCAACTCACACAGATGAATAAAAGCATCTGCAAGGTGAACATCTGCATTTACAGATGCAAACATTTGCAAAAGTTTCCTGTCAAGAAGGTCGGTAGAAGAGAAAACACAAAAGGGAACCAAGTCCATGGTCAGTACTACAGCCAGTCACTCCTCATCATTCTGGTCAGCAGATCAGACTGAAATGCAAGAGGTTTCCTGAACAGGCTGATCCTCACATAGATTTTTGGAAGTGATTACAGTTCAGGTTTCCAAAAAGCAGTACAACTTTCAGGCATATCCAGACTCAACTTACACATTGCTTAAGATCCATAATTTTCTGCATCATTTGTGAAGGAGTAAAAAACCCAAAGAGACCATAGATACTTACATTGCCCATAATGCATCATTTTCTCTCTAAACAGTGGCAGCAAACAGGCACATCCAATACTGTATTACTTTCTTCTCTCATTCATGACGATGTCTTTGATTCTGAAAAAAGAAGCATTTCCCAGGTTCTAAGGATAGAGGTACCCCAACCAATCCATCATGCTTTGTGTGCTAATGATAGACTCATGCATAAGAGGCACCAGAAGCAGTCAGAGGCAGCAGGCATGAAAAGGAGTGAATCAACTGTCAAGGGTTGTGATCTGAAGGACTGCAAGGCTGTGATTAGAATTTTCAATCAGGACTTCCACAATTCATCACGCTACAAGGGAAGCTGGGGGGGGGGAATACTTCTTCATCAGCCCTTTCTGCTATTGGCATAGCAAGTTCTAGGGCTTTAAATAAAGGAAAGCTTAATATCTTACATTTGAATCTTCAGAGAGTGGAGAGTATACAGTGGGACTCCACAGCTAGTACTTTTTTGCCTTGTGTGCTCAAAAAAAAAAAAAAAGCAAGGTTGTTTGCAGCACAACCTTTAAGTTGATGAAAAAGGAAACACAGCTCTTCTTTTCTCACCTGTTGTAGGAATGCTTAGAGAGAGAAGTGGCCCTGGAAACCTTTGACTATTTGTCTGTAGTACTATGAAAGGGAAATCAAAATTTGCTAACATACTCTGAAACTTCAGAAATGAAAAGGCACAACTCCTCACAAGGGCAGTCTCCTCAAAATCTGCATGAACGCACCTGAGAGGTGGCAACTGGTCACGTTTTGTGCAACAGGGACCAGCAAGTTGCTATTTCAGTTCAGAGCAGTCAAACACACAGTCTAACTTTGCTCTCCTTATGGTATTTGTTTGCCTTGGTACCACCTCTACTGGCTCAGCCCCCAAAAAAAGACAATCCCCACAATTTAACAGCCTCAAACAGGACTCAGAGCCCTGCCACCACCTCTGGTTTCGAAGCCATGAGAAAGTCACAAAAGCTCTCCAAATGTTTTGCTGCTTCTTCCCCCCTATGAAAGTTGATAACTCTTGTGTTACTGTGTACAAATTTGCCAAGAACTCATTCCCAAAGGTGATTGCTGCCTCCCAGAGCAAGCCTGAAAAAAAATAGCAGCCCAGCAATTAGGAAGAGGGTTTTGGGGACTTGAATGAAGTGCCAGGGGAAGGAGCAGTCTGTCTGGATCAATGTCACTGCAGAGGCTTTGTCTCAAAATCTAGATCCCAGTGACAGCCCAGGCAGATTAGACATTTATTGAAATATATGAATGAAGCAATCTTTTAAAAGGCAATTTTCATGTTAAACTATGAATAACGAACAGTAAAAGACAGTTCTGATTTGCATAATTAATGCTGCAGTTATTGATATTCCTTCAGAGGGTCACTAGCCTTTTTTTTTCTCGGAGTTAATTAATTAATAAAGCAACTCTTTTTATGTGGGTAATTGTAATCACTTCAATACTCAAAGGCATGTAAAATATCTGGGTACTTCCTTTTTTTTTTTTAATGTTGCAACTCCAGTGACACAACAATTATTTGCATAAATGTAAATGCTGAATGGGCCCATCTAACTCCTGACTAGAAAGAAATCCTTTGAAGCTAACAGGAAAGAAATACATAAAGTACAGACAAATGTGGCAATATGGGCAAGATCACCTTGGGTCCTCATCTCACAACTATCATATTTTCCTTCAAGTAAATCTCAGCTTTAAGACAACATACTGCTAATGAGGCAAATCTGTCCTCACATTGAGCTGAAGATTGCTCTGAGGAGACAGAATAACTTAGGAAAGAATAGATGGCTATGGGAAAAAAAATAGAGAAGTATTAGCAAACAGAAAGCTTTACACACTCAGCATTTTGCAGGTAATAAAAAAATCTTTTTTTCTCTCTCTCTCTCTTTTTTTTTTTATTTGTTTGGGGGTTTTTTGTTGTTTTTTTTGTTTTTGTTTTTAATTATGAAATAGTTCTCCCAAACAGAAGCCTGACCCTACAGAAACCTGTTACAGAAAGACTTACTGCCCCTGGCAAGTCTTACTCAAGCCATGGCTTCTTTACTCAGTAGCCAAAGCTGCAGCAGAGCAGGCACCATGCAAAATTCAACCAATCTACAGAATTCTTTGCTGAAAAGAAGAGGAAAGCTGTGAGGTTAGAGCAGTCAGGAAAAGTTTTTCCTCCTCCCACTTCAGAGCCAGTATTGAGTGATCAGTACAATAAAGTAAATACAATCCTATGAAAACCTTGATCCATCAGTCAGTTTAAAAGTCACACACCCTGTCTGCTGACCAATTGTCTCCCAAGTCAATGGTTACAACTTTTTGTCTGTGAATCTCAGCATTTGCCATTCATAATCTAGCCAAAGTTCCACTGCAAAAAGCATTTTAGTGGCCTCTTTCATCATGTCTCTCCTGAATGCTGGAGAATGACCACCAAATTTACCATTTTTATCACCTGTAATATTCTTAAAACCACCAGTAACTTCTACTCACCCCAGTTCTGACCCTCTCTATCTACATCACCACCTTTTTCCTGCCCAAGGAGCATCCTCAGGGGGATGTCTAGGATGCTCTCCTGAAGCAGAGCAACACAGTTCTCTAAATCCAAATCTTTGTTGCTAAAATTTCACCTCAAATACATCTTTTTCTAGTGTGATTTACTGAAAGAGGAAGAAAGGCATCGAAGACAAAGGTATCCAAGTTACTGACACCACTGACAAGATGATAACCAGAGTCTTATCACTGGTATTTCCTCATCAGACAAGAGCCACTGCTATAAAGAATTCTGATAGAGGTTTGGGTTTATTTCTGTTTTATACAGGGAAAACAAAGGGAAGGATGGCCCCAATGCACCTCTATGGGCTGAGCAATGGGATGGCAAGATAGATTTAAAAATACTACTATTTGGTTTATGCATTCATTTGCATCATACCAGCTGCTAAGACCTTGCAAATATTCCTGAAATCACTTGCAAGCTGTTTCCAGACTGTAAATCTCAAACCTGCTCTCCATCCAAGGGATTATAACAAAATGGGAAATAACCTAAAAACTGAAAGATATTTCACAGATAATGGAAATAGATACTGCAGGAAAAAAAAAAAAAACAACAAAAAAACAAAAACAAAACAACACATACCAGACTTGCAAATTCTCTTTTTTTGTAATCCTTGTCCATAATCTTCCAGGGGACTATTCTGATCTCTCTCAGTAAGCATATCTCAGTATTTTTAACTGCTGGGGTTGGCTGTGTTGCTCCTTCTAGCAAATAGTATTCAAAGGAAGCAGGAGTAAGGAATGCAGCTGCTAAGTAGATTATGAATAAAACACTCAGGTATTCTTTTCTGTATTTCTCAGTAATTACTCACAGCCAAGGAACATAATAGAGAGCTGCCTCTTCAGTGTCTCACTTCTGAAGGATCGATGTGGTGTGAACACAGCACTACAGGACTTAATAGCAAGTTCTAACTGCCTCTTACAAGACAAGAGTCTCCTGGACAGCTTTCTCCTGGGCACTAAAGAGGTAGCTAAAGAGCTACTATTAGTGTATATTTGTGTCTTTTTTTCTGTTAAAAATCATACTTAATAAACAGGAAGAACAATGGACAGATACAAGAGAAGATAGAAATGAAATTCTGCGTTAACAAGGCTCGATTAAATCAAGTTAGCAATTTTATCTCCAGGGATGATAATTTGGCTTGCAGTAGTGGGCTAAATAATGCAGTTCAACACATTAAGAACAGATCTGTAGTCAGGCTGAATAGACTGTTAGCTCAGAAAAAAAGGCAGGAGGGAAAATAAGTAGCTTGGTTTCCTGCCCACAGCACACTTTCTTTCCTTGTTCATCTTCCAAAACTATCATGAACACACATCCATTCACCATATCTTGCACATTCTCTGGGAAAGAGACAAATCTCTGTCTTAATGGGTGTCCTCAAAAAACAATTCATTCATCTGGATGCAGCACGTGTAGCATGCACAAACCATCCAAAAATCAGTGCCATTAAAAGTGGGGCTTTCCCTTTGCCAGGCAGCCACTGCAATAGGAAAGGATGTTTTTATCATTTCATACTGCAGATACCTTCACTTCCCCAGAGTGCATTCAGCAGCAAGCCTGGAAATTTCTGCTCTGTCCAAGACCCTTTGTCTCTCTGTAGCTTCAGTTTCAGCCAGCCAGATTTCCATGAGACAATAAAAACTTTGTCTGTTGTCAGCACTGACAGCTTCTCTTAAAATAGTCATTTTTTGTTTGTTTTTTTTTTTGTAGCGCCTTTTCCATCAAACTTAGTGCCTACATCTCATGAAACTGTTTGAAAACTTCAGGATTTAGGTTAGAAAAAGAACATAAAATGTAGGCTGGGCTAGGCTAGAGCAGGCTTTCTAGGGAATATCCCTCTAAAGCAATCTTTTCATAAGTAAAGTGTCTGTCTTGCTGTAAAAGCAATGATTTTTGAGCTCAGATTTTCAATGGTCTCCAGAGGTTTAAAGTCTTAGAATGACCTCATTTCATTCAAAAGTATCTGCTGGCTTCCCCTGTATTTTATATTTGTATGAGCTCACGTGAAATAAAAACTTGGGCAAAAGAAATTATGACATACCATTAGCAAAAAATTTGGTTCAATTTTCTGTATCTTATAAACATCATACAGTGCTGTGACGTTTGCTGTATATTTTTTTTACCATATAAAAAGGATTTTTTTTTTTTCAGATTGAAAAGAACACTTCAAGGTAAGAAAAAAGAATTACTGTGACTAAATGGACAAAGTTCAACTGGGGGGAGGGTGGGGAATGTAAAATTACATTATTTCTGTTGCATCAGCATGGGCAATGAAAACATGAATGTATCTGTTCTTATCTCAGGCATACCTATGAATATTTTCAAAGCAGGGACTAACATTCAACCGATGCTTTCACTTCCATTTTCACTCTAATTGAGTTATAATTTGTACTCCAATTCCCATATATTCATACCACCTGCCCTGTTCCAAAGAGACAGGATTTATTTGTTAGCTGAGTGGTATCCCAGTTCAAACATTCTGTAACAGAGTTAAAGACACCATGAATACACTTCAAAACTGCACCTGTATATGCTAACAAGAAAGACACCACAGTATTTTTAATTCTTCATCTAACTTATTTTGTGATGAAAATCCTCTAAATGAAAAGACTCCAGACCCAGCCTTCACTGCTGCCTTTGCAGGACATGTTCTACATCCCAAGCTTCACAAAACCTGTGTGCAGGGTGGATGACAAGACACACACCAGTGTTGGTTTCTTTTTTTTCTCTTCCTCAGGATCTATTTTAACTCGTCCGTGTGACCTCCGCAGTTTCACTGATGACTGTTTGGTGCCTCAGTTAAAAAAAAAAACCAAAACAACCATTCTCATTTCCTTCACACTCCTCCTCAAAGAAATAAATCAGTATCTTGACTGATGGAAACACTTTAGCTGCCAGTCACTTTGCTTGGTCCCTGTGCTGCCTCCCACCAGCCCACAGGAACTCCAGAGATGCAGAGCAGTGATTAAATTGCAATGTGGAGCACTGAGAGCAATAACTAAGTGAGTGGTTATAAACAAATAACACAGTTCTTCATAATTCAGTAAAGCACATTATTTGTTTTGTGTGTGTTTCTGAAAGCCTGAAGTAGCAGTGCTTTTTCTTACTAATGCAGTAACATTACTGCTTAATGGTGGAAAGCACAGGAGAGCAATATATGCCCTACAAATAAAAGCCAAATGTGCAAGCTTAACAATACAAGTTTATCTTCCTTATGAATTACCTAGGCAGTGCTTTGATTGTAGGAGATGCATTGTTTCCCCATCTGCAAATTACTTCCTGAATCTCCTAAGTATAACAGGAGAAATGTACTTTTCAGTCTTACTCTCTGGAAAAAAAAAAAACCAAAAAAAAACAAACAAAACCCAAAACCAACCCAACCCACAATAAAACAGTGGAAAAAGGTGAATCTGAGCTGGCAACAAGGCTGAGGTATTTCAAGTATGCAGTCACAGTCTCCCTTTAACACTAAAGGTTTGGGAGCAGAGAGATGAAAGGATTTAAGTGTAAATTATACAACGATAGTACAATTCTGGAGTATTACCATGCATGTGAGGGATTATTAAAGATCAGGTAGGATTTTTCTAGCCTTACTTCAGACACCTCCAGGGAAACAAATTCTTCCATGCTATGTAGGAGATAAAGAACAACCTGAGTATATTAAAAGGCTCACAGATATAATTCCATGAACTACAAGCTTTCTTTGTAACTCAGATACTTTAAAGTGCACAACACTTCTATCACAGACCTTGTATTTCATGTTTGTCAAGTCTGACATTTCTGCTTCCTGACTCAGTATTTGCATGATTTGGATCCTCTAGGAAGGGCCCAAGAAGAGTCATATTATTTTCACTCATACATCATTCCTCCCCCTAAATTCCAGCAGCACATCCCAAACCCATTTACCTAAGCAAAAGGTTTCCTATATGTAAAGGCATTTAAAAATCCATCATTTTCCTGAGTACAAAAGACAGAGGTACCATTAGGTGCTCCTGAAAACTGAAGTCAATCCTGGTATTACATGGCAGAAAACACATTTACTATATTCTCTCTCATGACATACCAAGTGCTTAGAAAACTCTAGTAAGCTACATTTGAACAACCACAGCACAGTTTGGTAGCCTTAGAACTGCAAATCATAAACAAAAAGGAAAGGCATCTGAATCTATCCAAGGGCTGTGACTACACTTAGAGCATTCCTTCCCCTTCAGAAGTTCTCCAACACTTCCCAAGTGCAGAAAATCATCAAGTTGGATTCATTTGCTGAGCTTCTCCCATTTCAAATCCTCCTCCCACCAATACCCAGAGACCAGCATGGTTTATATTCTGCTCTCCCCAGTCTAGAGGAGCCCACAGGACTCTTGGTACCAGTAACCTTTCACCAGTGTAACACATGCTCTCAAAAATATTCCCTGTAACATGTGCTGGTAGAAGAATGTAGGTTTTCCTTCAGTTGTCTGCCTGAAACAAGCAGACACAAAGCCCCTTAATGAGTACACAATCTGTGCACAGGACGTGCTTCCCATTACCTCTTAAATCTTTGATCTCAAGGTCACATACTTCCCTGAAAAGTTTCAGCAATTTCTTTATTTATGGTGCTGCTATGACCAGCAGCATGGCTAAATAATTCCCTTCAAATAAGTCACCCATGGACATTTTCTCCACTGAAAGCT
Organism: Phaethornis superciliosus; assembly: GCA_023637945.1. Taxonomy (NCBI): domain Eukaryota; kingdom Metazoa; phylum Chordata; class Aves; order Apodiformes; family Trochilidae; genus Phaethornis; species Phaethornis superciliosus. The sequence goes on from JAJQWJ010000009.1 coordinate 26,505,403, forward strand.
AGGACAGGAAGCATCCCCTCTTTTAAGGTTGCCTGGAACTTCCCACTGTCTGAGTCTCTTTTCAATTGCTTGCAGCCTCACCAGATTTTTAACTGCTCAGGCTGTAATTTTACACATCACATGGGTGTGCTTCAGGGTGATTTTCAGGACATGAGGGAAGAGGAGTAAGTTGAATCACTTCCAAGATTTAGACTGTAGGAAATACTACGTTTTGACCACGTTAAATAATTATGAAGTTACATTTGAGAAGTTTTCTGAGATTTAATACTGGGAGTAGGATTTGGTCTTCAAATCATAGATTATTTTTTTTCTTGCCTATCCCCAAAAAGCCCACAAAATTATAAAGTGACAGCCTTTACAGTTGTACAGTGACTTCTCCTTTATGCTAAGATCTCCCTACACTGTTACCTCTCTTGCATCCTCCAGAAGGAACTAAAATGTACATCTACATTCCTACAAACATTGTACCACAAAATGGGATAACCTTGTAATTACTGCTCCAAACTGCAATGCCACAAAGACTGGGACCAACAGCAAGAGGTTCATCTTTCCTTTAAGGCACCCAGCAAGCTGCTGAATTTGAATGCAGAAGGTGGAAGAATCAGATCAGAGAAGAGAGGAATAGAGTCTGAGATAAAAACTCAGAACTGACAACAAGAACTGAAAGAGAAGAATTTGTGACTGCATTGAGTAACTAAGAACCTCGGAGTCAAGAGACAAAAATAGGACTTCTATTTATTTCTTATATTAAAGTCAAGATCATCATCCTACTGCTACTGCTGTTTCTCTCATTGTATATTGTAAGCTGATTTTAAATACTTCATTTCATTAGACAAATTTTCGAAGATGACATACATTAGGGTATAGGGCTCATAATATTTTCACTTCCTTACCCTACAACCCATTTCACTAGTTCTACACTTCATCAATTTAAACATTATTGCTAATATATAACATTTAAATTCCTTCACAAGAGAAAAAAAGCCAAATACTTAATTAGAAAGCTATGATGGCCATTCTGGAAAGTAGAGTTACATCTTCTACCCACATCTGATACATATGAAAGCACTGAACTCAGAAGCAAATGCAGAGCTTACAGGCCTAAAGGTTTCTGAGCAGAGCAAAAGGTTTTTTTATGGCTCACTTGGGTACAATGAAAAACTGGATCCTCAGGGCACAGAATCCCTGCCTGAGATTTACAGCTACAGAACAGTATAAAGGATTAAACAAGAGCATGGGAACATCTGTTTTTCCACAGCATAAAACTAAAGGCAACTAACATTTTTTAATGTTCAACCCAACACATTCCTACACAGCACTGAATCAATAGTATATGAAGATTATATAATGGCAGGAAGAACACCCCTGCCTTAACACCAGAAAAGTTAACTGCTAACATTAGTTAACAAAAGCTTTTTCTACCCAAACCTTTGTGATGAAATGTAACAACAATCTTTCAAACATCAAGAAGTGCCAGAAAATCATGCAAGAACAAGAAGAAAGATTTACCAGGAACTGTTTTACAAATCTTTCCAAACATATGTGAACACTTCCTCAAAATAAGCAAGATACTTTTCTGGCATGTGCTAAGAATTCTTCTACAGGCTGTAGTAGTGTCTTAAAAGCATCAGTAATCAATCAGAATTATCAAAGGAGGGGATTCAGAGTCATTACATCAGGTTTTTTGAATGCTAGAAATGTGTAAACCTTTGTACTACAAAAAGACTGAGCTGTTAAAAAAAAAGGCTACCTAATATATTCATCCACACACACTCTCCTCAGACTTTACCCAGCAGTTAAAACCTTTGAAAATACCAGCAACTAAAAGGTAACCCACTCCAGTTTATTAATAGACCATTAGACTGTTTCACAGGTTGCTAGTTAAACAAACAATTATTCAGTGAGGAGAGAGGGAGGCCCTGAGTAATAAAAAATTGTACTTCTAACAGCAACTGTTGCTTTTCTGTACTGTCATGCTTTCCTAAGCTGTTTTACCCATTATGGTTTTGGAAATAATATTTGGTACCTTGCAGCACAGCTCCTAAGGCTTACAAATTAATTGTAACAGGCTTCTTCAGCTTTAAAAAAGGAAGCCTTGGCCATGAGAGACTGGAGGTGGAAGGGCCAGTAAGATTTGTTTTCTGGTTGCCAAAACTCTAAGAGTTTCTCTTCCTAAGTGTGGTATATTGTTATGGAAATGTAAGGCAGACCCCACTAGTGATCCCTACTTTCTCAGAAAAGCTTTTCTAAATCTAGCACACATATTACATCTTTTCCCTAAGCTTTAAAATAATCCTTAATGAAATGGAGCAAACAAATATCCCTGATTCATTCAGGCAAAGCAGCTACATACCACAACCAGACTCCTACACCCAGAAGCAATCAGGTCTCCTGGCCTAGTTCAATACTCCACAGCTCCATCAGACCTCCTCCTGCCTGCACTAAGCCATTTACACAGTGTTTACTCCTCAGAGCAAGTGACCTTAAGAGCCCCAGGCTCTTTCCAGAGCACTGCAACCCCCCCTGAGCTGCAGGACCAGGGTGAAGAAGTTTCCCTCTCACATCACCCCACAGAGATGCAATCAGAATCACTCCAAGTTATTGCTGTCATCTCACCAAAAGTTTACACCAGGATTTTTCATTTAAAGGCACTTTGTTAGAAAGCAGTGCTTGGTGAGCTCTGCTACAAGTTGCAAGGCATTTCAGTCACCCACGTCTGTTTCTCAGGTTTTTACTACAACAAAGAATGCAATAGATTAATATTTAGAACTTTACTCTTCTGCATGCATCATCCTTATGAATTGTTCTCCTATTAATTAGCTACTTGATCTCAAGATATTAGATAAAACACAAAAAGCCCACATGGTTCTCAGCACTGCTCTGTAACATTTGTATTTGTCTTCTGAGAAAAGCTTCTGTTAAAGTGCTGTTATTACTTGTTAACCACTGGAACTGCTCTCTAGACATCACCTCCCATATTTTCAAGACAGACAAGATTTTCCTCAGCAAATGTACACACAATTCATCCCATTTAGCACTGTGCTCTCCCCAACAAAGACAGTGTAGCCAACTTCCTACAGCAAGTAACAGCTGGAACAGTTAGGATTCTCATAAGGATTTAACAATATTAATTTGACATATGACTCTGTCTTCATACCTGCATCTTATCTCATGCAGAGATACTAAAATGATGAAGATACAGTCCAACAACATAGCAGCTGTGACCAAATCCCATGTAACAACTTCTGTAACTCTAGGCTTAACTTTTCCATATTTTATTGATGTTAAAACTAGAAAGTTATTATGAACTACTTTTATTCTTGTTGATTATAACTTAAGTTGCTTGGGTTTTGGTTTTTTGTGTTTTTTTTTTAACCTAATACGTGAAATATTCATGTCTGAAATGGAGAGGAATCCTTAGAGATCCTGGTTCCACTCTGTTTACTTTTTTTCTGGTATCATTTGGATACAGAACAGTAACTGATCTCCTGAATGTATTTTTTGTAGAAGAAAACACATGTACTCCAATTTCTTAGCAACTAGAACAATTCCTGGTGGTTTACTGATGCCCATTTCTCTGAGCAAATTAAACCCTAGACAATCTTGGCAAAATCTAGTGTTAGTCACTCTCATTAAAAAATAAGTTATCATTCAACATTACTTATCTTTAATAAATAACCACTGTGAAGCAACCAGGCAGTACAATGTAATCCACAAAATAAGGGAAAACCCCCCAAACTCAGAGATAGTCTCCACTCCAGACATCACCACTGATATTACAGCTGCTTTACTCATTGCCCACATGCAAACTCTGCACAAAATCCACACTGTACTCAAGAGAAATCAAGGCAATTTGGACTTGTGCTATGTGATCCACAAAACAAATGGGATCCACCTGTACTATACTCCTTCTCTGCACTGTACTTCCCAGCTCTACAGAGGCTTGAACATTATTTCAAAGTTTGATGCACATGATCCTCGTCCCTGGATTTCTGCTGTCTGGAAAAAACAAGGCAACTTGAGTTCAGTGCCTGAAAATAGGGTTCTTTCTCACTTAAATTTTAGTTAGACTGGGCATCTTGTACAAGTTAATGAACTAGGGCTTCCTCTCCAAAGAGCAGGGAGCATAAAGAGGATTTCACGTCCTCTCCAGGCTCATCCTGCACTGAAATCCAGAAACTGAAGCTCAGTGGGATTCACTCAATAACAATTCTCACTTTTCTTTGAGGTCCTGCATGCACCAAAATCAATTAGCATTTGCTGCTAATGTAACATAGCAACAGTGGACAAGCCCTCATTTGATCTAAATCAGTGTAGTTCTTATTTGAAAGAACTTTACCAAATTTCATCAGCTGTAACTCTCACAGAGTGCTTTTGAATAGCTCACTGTATCATGAGAGAGGTAAGAAACATAAAATTTGAGTGCCAGGAACAGTAAGTGGTCAATTCTATTTGTTTTTCTCTTTAGGACTTCTCAAACATTTTATTTCTCTTGTTTCCAGAGGAAGAAAAATGAGACTGAATATATGAAAACTGCCACACAGGGATGGTGGCTGAAAAACTGTCCTGAAGCCATGAGCTGAGATTTGATTACTTTGGGCAGCCACCAAAACCACACACATTCATAAAATTGTCTTTATTAAACACACTGACATTTTTTCCACTGTTTTTAAATTTGAGAAAACTGCCAACATGCTGTGTGAAGTAGCATTTCCTGTTGATTTGTTTTGTGTTGGTTATACCACAATTAAAAATGGGAGTCTTTATTGCAATCAGCTACCAGGTGGTTTGAAACAATAAACAGGAGCACCAACATTTTCAAATGGTATTGTCTGTGTTACTGGGGCACACCAACCACATTTTAAAATATCTGCACATTTAGGGAAGAAAATCCTAGCAGGGGAAAATCTTCATTATGTTAAAAAGGGGGGGGGTGGGAGGGAAATCTCCACCTGCTGGGAAGACTCTTCACGTTAGTGGTTTATATATATATATTATAATATAATATGTATATATTAGTGGCTGCTATAGATGACAGGAACAGCTAATGGGTCATCTAATGTTCCCATTATGAGGTTTGAATTTGCCAATATGCCTCAGAGCTTGAAGAAAAGTGACACAGAAGGAGCAGTAAAACTAACTTAACTGTGTACTTTGTTACCTAAAGAAATCAAAAGGAAAATTGAAATATTAATAAAATTGTCACTCCATTGATTGTCGATGAGCTAAATAGGAGTATAATGGCATGAATATCAGCTGGACTGCACTGAAGCTTAAAAGTATTTTGCTTTTTTTAATTATTTCTGATCACCCTTATGCTTGGCTTAAATCATGCAGCTAGTGGGAAACTCCAGGCCTGAATCCTCCTGGCAAAGATTGGGGAAATCAGCTCCTACATAGCAAAATATGATGTTAATTATATGATTGGTAAAGGTTATACAATGAGACAAAAAAAAAAAAAGAGCTAAAACTGAAATTCTTCACACTAACTACCTGTTAAAAACACCCACCATTCTAAATGCCAAGTTTTGCTTTCCTCCCATCAATACTGACAGATTACTTTGTGAGAAAATTAAAGGAAAGGCATTAATTCAATAAGGGGAGAATTCCAGTGACCTACTACATGTTAATCTGGCAAAAAGCACATGTCAATTGAACTGCTCTGGCCAATCTCCAGCCAGAGACTGACAGGTCCTGGAAATGCTGTTGAATTCCTAACACACTGTCTGCTTCTGCATCAGCACTGCATCCTGCTGCCTTCGGTCTCTTCATCCTGGTTTGATCTCAGGAAGTACTTGAGGCACCTGAATAAATCCAATGAAGGTTAAACAAGTTGAACTGCTCAAAGCTCTTTTTTTTTTTTTTTTTTTTTTTTTAATTCTGTACAGAGAGAACTCGTTTTTCCCTCAGTCACTTTAAGTACTGAAAAAATAATTTATAATCCTCTAGGTTGAGAAATGACCAATATTCTGCCTGTTCTTCTTTAAGTAATTAATCTGTCAGTAGATTAGAAGACAATTCTGCAAAAGAGAAGTAAGAAATGTGTATGTACTGCACCTCCAGCAACTCAAGCTCTGTTTCCAGAGAGGCATATTTAAAGTCCCTGCATGTCCAGACTCCAAATGGGAAGCTACAAATGTCCATAATCTCATTTAAACATTTCAACTGATTGATAAAGTTCTGTTTGGTAGGTATTATATGTTTAATAAGCTGCTTTATGCTGCGCATCAGTGAGCCAACTTTTAACCAACAGCGGTTGGTATGAGTACAAGTATGAAACCAGATGACCAGATACAATAAAAAAAAGACATTTTCCCATGACTTGTAACACTGCAGAATACCCTGCAACTATGAAACTTCTTGCATTTACTGGAAGGCATAAATTTCAAATAATTTAGTACTGCTTAAAAGTTATACCAACTTATATTCTTAATACCCATTATTGTTTAGGATGCCTATTTTTTCCATTTAAAAAAAATAAATATTTTAAAGTTTGGTAATGGATCTTCTTCAGACTGTGGATTTTCTTCCTAGCTAACTATGTTGTGAGTCTAACTACAGCCAGAAGATAAAAACTGCAGCAATGTGACACTGGGAATTAGGGAAGTATCTCTTGAAAAACCTCTCTGGAGTACCATCTACCTGAGCTAAGAACTCTATAGGGTGGATTACTCTGTTCTCTCTCATCTTGACCACACATAGCCCAAGAAAAGTGTAACCTTATTAAACTTATCCTACAGCTGGGAAAAAAGTAAGACTTTTCTTATTTTGAAGAAACTTAAACCAAGAAGAGTCTCTCAATAACCATCAAAGCTGTGACCTTGCTGATCACTCACCCATTCCTGAAGGGGGGCTTATGGTAACTGTCCTAAAATAGAGAAGACAACAAACTAACTGGAAAGCCAAAAAATGCTACATTTTAAAAGAGAAAAGATACACTTTTAAGGAAAAACAAAAAAAACAAACCAAACCAAAACAACAACACAAACAGAAAAAAAAAAAAAACAAAAACCCCAAAAACACACAAAAAAACCCAAAAACAAACAAACAAAAAACCCAAACCCACCCAACCAAACAAAAGCACAACTCTTATCAAGAGACTTAAGCAAAGACTCCCCTTAATGAGACTGAAAAAGCAGAAGAGTCCAGCAGCAAAGAAAAGTTTGCAGGTAACTGTTGCTATAATCTGGAATTTCTGTAGACCCACAGCTTGCCTAGAGCCCAAGAATAAAACCGTGCAGGTTTAAAAAGTTCTTTCCCAAAACATACAGCTTTTTAAACTTCCCAGTTTATCTTGGGACCAGACAGACTGATGGGTCCCCTTACCTAGAGAATGACACTAAAAAAGGGATTTGCATGCCAGGAATTGCTTTAAGGAGACAGCTAGAGTGCTTGGATGCTAATCAGCTCCCAATTAGCTTCAGAGCATGCTGGCCCCAACAAATCCATTCAGAGCTACTTCTCATCAGCAAGGCTGCAAAGACAAAATGCAGCAATCAGCACAGCAAAGCACACCTACCACACTATCCCCATCACACTGATGAGATGGAGATTTATCCTGCTTTTTGCTACAGAAGGCATTTTGGGAAGAATCCAGCTCCACCTTTACTAATAATGGGAGGACTTTATTGGAGGACTCAATCACCCTCAGTATTAAACAATAATCACATACAGGGTGATTCTAGCAGCCCTAGTATTGCATCTTGATTGTCTGCCTTGTCACAAATGTCCTCTAAATTTTAATTTTCTGGTAACTGCCCGCCGAGAAAAAAACCTCCTAAAACCACAGGGACATTTCCTAACATCTAAATCTGAAGTTTTTGCAAGACAGCAATATGCCTGCTAGAAGAAAACAAAACAGCAAGCACACATGCATGATAGGATTATTTGATTCAATACAATATAAATTAGGTCAGACTCCTCTTTGGAGAATTCTGTGTCAAGAACTAGGTGGTCCACTAAATTTCTATTCATTTGCCTTCAGGCTTGGGGAATTGCAAAGACTCTCAAGAAACTGATGTTCTTCCAGCCACAAGAGTAATCACTATTTGGAGGACAGGGGGCAGAATCTCTCAGTTTAACAATATCTAGAGACCTGAGAAATCTTTATATAATCAAAAGAGCAGCTAATGAATCTATGCATAAATATAACACATACAAAGAGAGAGAAAAATTCAATATAGAAAAAAAAAAAAAAAAAAAAGCAAATGGTTTTGTGTATTTAGGTATTAGGCTGCACAATTTTTTTACACTATACAATGTATTCATCTTCATTAAACTGACACTAATGTCATGGCAGGACATGCACTTTCTGTAGAAAGTGCAAAGAATTATGGGCTGGAAACTATGCCCTGAGTGTGCTCCCAGCAGGCTCCTCCTGCTCAGGAACACTTCATTTTTAAAAGCTTACCCACAGTTATCATCCTTTCTTATTCCATCAGCAACTAGAGTATCTCTTCACACCTCCAAGGGCCAGAAGTCCATGCCAACTACTCCACAGATCTAAGAAGAGGTCTGGGGCAGAGCAAGGGGGTTGCTGCTGTGAAGGGCTCTGGGTAGGAGATGCTCTGAGTCTGCTGAGCTACACCTTGAATAGCTGGGACATGAGAACCAACACCCTCTGCACCCACACTGACACACAGCTGGCCAGCCCAGGGTACCACCTTCATCCTAACTCCTCAGAAAGAAAAAAACCACAGCTGGTTAGGAAATGTAATGTATATTGATGAATTTGTATTTTTAACCAAGTAAAAGTCATGAAAAGAATTAAATGAGTATGAAGTAAATGTGGGGTTAGGTAGTATGAAGTAAAATGAAATGAAACAGAGCAAACCCCTAATACTACTAACTCCTGTTAGCCAAAGGCTAACTAGCACCAAAGGAATGCAAACAACTACACAAAAAACCCAGAAAGATGTCACAACAAACAGATAAGAGACAATGGTTATGGTCAAAGTCTGATATCCTCTTGCAACAACATAGAGGAGTCAGCAGAACCAAGAAAGGCAAAAGTTCAAGCCTGATGAAGACTTCTTACTTCCTCCAAAGATCTCCTGAAGACCCCGATACATCTCCCCAAAAAGAAGACTCCACCTAGATTCCACCCAGACTCCACCTATTATGAATATTATAATGAAATGAGTATGTATAGAATTGTACTCAATAGAAGATAAGGACAGAGCTTTGATCCGTGTGCTTGAGGGATAAAAATTCTGTCCCCTGCACCCAACACTGCTTTGCTTACTGCAATTTATTAATTAAATCGAGCTACTAAAGAGAATATTGAGTCTCAGACATTGGTCATTTTTTTTTATAACAGGAAACAAAGCTACATCTTCAAAATGGCTCCCATCTCAAAACAGATCCAGCACTGGAAATGGGTTGTGTAGACTCCACTCCATGCAGCAAGGCTCAGCCAGCAGATGTTCTCAGAGGATTTGTGTGTGTGAATGAACCACTGAAAACAAAGGTGGTTAATTCCACTACAACCATTTTTAGACAAGTTCTTACAATGTTTGTTGTGGCTTCTTGCAAAGAGAAGAATGCAGAGTTTCATACTGCAAAGTTAAAATCAACAAATTCTCCTTATAGTTCTAACACCCAAAAATGTGTGTGATGGCTGTGCAAGATAAGGTTGCACACAATAATATGGTGAGCTCTTTTGTAACTCACAATATTGGATTTACTCATTTTTTTTCCAACTTGGGACACTTCTACTGCCTTTAAACAGAATGGAAGATTGATTCATTGATGCAATCTCTTCACCACCACCATGAAATGTAACTTTGCTGTAGCTGGACTGGGCAAAACCTAGTGTTAAGGGCAAAATACAGAGCTGCAGGTTCTCTGCGTGACAAGTTAAAGCAGGAAAATGAAAATGTTTAAATCTGATTAATTACTTGGTTTAGAAGATATGCTTTTCATTCTACTGTATCAGAATGCTCATAACAAAACAGTGCAGCTGATGAAGTCAAGCACTCCCTTACAAAGGCTGGCAAATCTGCAGAACAGCACTTGAGGTTCAGATTAGTAAAATCCTAATGAGTATCTATTCTAATACCCATGTAATTGAATGGAATGCATTTGCAAGTGGTACAACTAAAAAAAAAAATTAAAAATAAAAGAAAGAACAAACCACTGGCACAACTGAAGGCCAGACTGTGTTTTTAGTGTCAGCTGAAGGGACTCAAGCAGCAACCTGGAAGAATGAAGAATGCCTCAAGAAAGGAAGAACTGCAATAAAAATTTCCAGTTCTTCCCCACACCACAATATGTTGCAAGTACCAATGTCACCATACTCAGCTACCTCATTTTTGTCCCAGACACCAGAACTGATTCCATATTTTATCCAGTGATTGCTTTCTCAGAAGTGCCCACCTCTCCCTGCACCCTGTACAAGGAGCTGGACCCCCAGCACAGGCTCCTGAAGGACTTTCTTATAATTATATACAAAAATTCTGCAGCACTACGTGTTGCAAGGCTTTCTACTTCCTTTTGAGAGCCAGCACCTGGCATCTCTGCATCTCACTCTCCTACCCAAAAAACCAGGAGAGTACATGAGTTATTTACCTCACAAATCCACCAGGCATATACCTGCTTTAAAGACTAGGGGAGTACTGTAGGAATGGAGGCACAAAAAGCAAGCACTGCTGAAATATCAAACAAGTAATAACATTCTTTTCATCCTAAGTAATTGGCTGAGCAAACGTACTGTGATACAGCAACCCCAATTAATTTTGCAAGAATGCTTGGGTAGTGTTTATAAAAATCAAGTCATTACCTTGACTAAACATTGACTTGGACAGTTAACTTTAACCATCAAGACCTTGACTAAATATTGACTGGGAAAGTTAATTTGAACTAGAAAGTCTAGACATCCTTGGTCCTCTTTACTAGTATTTGCTATCACTTGAAAATGTAAACACAAGAGTAAAAATAGAGATTCTGCCCACTAACCAGTATTTAACAGAGTAGCCTGGCTGTTCCTAAATTCAACACAAGCAGCTTGCAAAATTTGAAATCCAAGATACTTAAAAGATACTCCTGTTATGGAGCAGAGGGAAAGGTCAGTCTTCCTGTGTTTTGTTGAGCAAGAACCTCTCAAAAGTATTAAAAGAGAATCACAAGGTTCATGTTTTTAAATTATTTTCATACATATATGCAGGAGTCTTCCAATGTATATTTTAAAAATATGCCTTTCCCAAAGAACCAAGCAGGCTGAGCACCAGGACAATGTGTCCATTCTGGTACCTTACTTTTGAAAGTCTAGTAGCAGCTACTTCAAGTCTACATCCTCCACTACTGGTGTCACTTCATCATGTGAGGCCACAGGTCAAAGGACATACACGGGGTCTTTCACTAGCTGAGCTTAAAAAAAAAAAAATAAAGAAAATCAATTTCAATCCTCCTAAGATGAAACCACTGATGTGTGCAGTCACTGAAGTCCCGAAGGTAATCCTACAAGAAAACATGATGGTGTCCTCCATCACTCTGCTGAGATACTGTTAAAGTGCAGCAAAATCACCTATAAGGCATAGTCTAAGATCAACATCTATAATCCAAATACTCTGAGTTATACATCTGAATTTATAGAGCAATATGAAAAGCCAATTTTAAAAGTGTAATGAAATTAAGCGGTCATGACAATGGGAAAAGGAATCTCGTGTTCTGGAAGGTTTCAAATATGTAGTTAAAGAAATAAACAACAACTGAGAATCCAGCTCTAATTTCACCTACAGTTTCATTTTCAGAGTTTGAAAGCACCTTTTAGCTTTGTGCCTTCATTCCTTTTTTTAATATATCAGCTGCCTTTTAGCACCCAATGAAAAAATAGCTTAAGAGCAAATACAAGATATAAATCTTAGATATGAGCTGAAAGATCAAACCAAGTAGTGAAAACTTGCTCTTCTGTTATTTTTGAGTATAGTAGTAAGGAACAGAGTATACTGGCATTATAAGGGGGTGAGGGTGGAGATTGCAAGAACAATAAAACAATACAGTCATCAGTAGTTTAACACAGCACCGTGTCTTGCAACTGAAACATATTGTGAAACAGCTTGCAAGATAAGCTTCATCAACGATAAGTAATTTTTATTCCGTTTGAGTGGCTGAAAACAATAAACATGATTAAATGTTTCAGACATGCATTCAGAATTTAGACAAATGGCAAAGAGTTCCAAGGACTTCTCTTTTAAAACTGCTTTGAGGAAAGACCCAAACATTAGCTTCACCGGTTTGAAATGTACAATAAAACAGAAGTTCATAGGGAAATTTAAAACTGTCCAAACCAGAACCAAGCTTTGTTCTTTTACTGTTCTGATGAATAGTGGCCCCAGTTCCCTACCTCACTACTTGCCATTCATACAGGCATTTCAAATGGGCATGAATATGAGCTCCCATGGCGTGAAACACCCTGCAGAACACAAAAGAAAGAGGTGGCTCTGGCTCCCGGAGAGTTTCCAGCCCCAGTCCTGGTTGGTAGGATCTGTCACCACTGTCCTGGTAGGATCTGTCACCACTGTCCTGTCCTGGGCTAGTAGCCAGCCCGGATGGGCACCTTCCCACAGACCGAGGAGCAAGGCGTTTTGAACTTTAATTAATTCAAGCCTGTTTGTGTGCGTGTTGTCGCTTTTCCCAAAATAAGAGCAAAGGAGGTACATGAACCCAAAGCACCCCAGAAAGTAAATGTTCACGTTACACCCACTTCCTTCACCCCACGCTGCTGGAAAGGAGGGAGCCTTGGGACCTTTTCCCCCAGGACCAGGCAGCGGTTCCCACTGAGGGTCCCAGACCCCAGCACCCCACGCCGAGGAGCTGGGGAGGGCGAACTCCTGTGTCCGCCCCCGGGCCGGAGCCCCTCGGCTCCCGCCGCCATTTCCCCGCCGCTCCTCAGCGCGGCGTCCCCCGCCCCTGCTCCACCTTCCCGGGAAGGGCGCATCCCGATCCGCCTCGGGGTTCCCTGCCCGGGTCCGGGCTCTGACAGGCAGCGGGGGGAGACACCCCCCACACAAACACACACACATACACCAACGCGGAGGGCACAGCCGGCACCGCATGGGTGCTTCCAGCTGGCAGGAGGCAGCAGCTGAAGGTACTGAGAGAGGAGCGGTAGCACCCCCAGCCCCATTCCCGGCAGCAGCCCCGGGAGCGCCCCTGGCACGGCGGGGGTTAAGCGGCTCTCACGGGAAGATAGCCAGGGGGGGGGTGAAGGCTGTGGAAATCCCCCACTCACACGGCGTCTCTGGATCCCTCTTGGCTTTTTTTTGTTTGTTTATTTTTTGTCTCTTGCCCCCTCTCCCCCCTCCAAGAGACGGTGCGTCCCGGCTGGTGGGGTTGAGAGAAGCCGCATCTGCCCCGCGACTCGGCTGGGAGAGGAAAATCCTCTCCCAAGTTCCCGAGACTCGCTGGAGATTTCATCCCTTTCCTTCCTCCGAGTGACGGGAGTGGGAGAGGAAGGAAGGACGGGCAAACACCCCCCACCCCCCCCCAAAAAAAAAAAAAATACAACCCAAAAACCAAACCACCCCAACTTCCTCCAGAGAGCAGCTCTCCTCCTGTGCCCGCAGCGGGGAGCGGGGCTCTCCCCTCACATTGGGCACCCCACACACCATCACCGGGACGCCCCGTTCGCTCCCCCTCCCTCCCTCCCGCCCCTCTCATCCCTTGGACGGACACACGGACACACACACACACACCCCGGCCGCGGAAGGGAGAAGGGATCCGGCGCTCTCACCTGCCCCAGCGAGCCCTCTCCTCCTCGCATTCCTCTGCTCCCCATCGTGGGCGCAGCAGCTGCTGTTATTCCTTAGGATACACATGGCTCGTCCATGCTGGGGGAGAGCCGCCTTCCCGCGCTGCCTGCCCTCTCCGGCCTCCGCCAGTGCGGCGCTGAGGCCAGAGGGAGGGGAAAGGGGGAGGTGTGTGGCTGAGGAAAGCTGCTGATGAGGGGGTCGGTCTCCTCCTCCTGCTCTCCCAGGGCTGGGGGTCTCGCCGCCGTTGGTGCAGCTGGGCAGGGAGAAGGGGGGGGCGAGGCGAAGGATGGGCTGGATGTGTGTGTAGGACGACGCACCCCCTCGTCCCCAACCTGTCACTCGCCTCCGGGGCAGCCCCTGTGTGAAGGAGCGGCTGGCAACCCCGCCGCCGGACTCCCCTGCCCCCCACAGCCTCCCGGCTCTCGCATCGCTGCGTTCCGATCCAGCGGTGTCGTGCAAAGGGGTTTCCCCCGAGGGGCATCGGCCCCTGCCCACGCGTGAAACACGGCCACGGAGCTACGAACCCGGCTTCCCCTTTTCCCCGCCCCGGCTCCTCCTCAGAGCCGCGGGGTTCCGGGCCGTGGCCGGGCTGGCCGCCTCGGGAGCTGGTGAGGAGGAGGCCGGGGGAGGGAGGTGGGGAGGCCCCGCCGTCACACCGCTACTTCTGTGGTGTTTTTCTCATGGCTTCTCTCAGTCACCCATGAAAATTTAATGAGGCATTTAGGGCTGTTACCTTCAGAGTCAATGGAGGGAGCATATTTAGCCTAATGCACTTGCTGCCGAGCCAATAGGTCTATTGCAGGCAGATCAGAAGTCATGGAGAGACTCTCCTTTCCACACAAAATTCACGACCCATTAAACTTATTCCGCGGTAATAGCTTCTATACAAACGGAGACCCAGAGAAAACAGAGCCTGTCATGCACTTCCTGACAGGATTTACATATGGAAGAGAAGTACATTCGCGAGGTTATTGCTATTTCACCAGAGTTATCTCCAATCAAGGCATAAAAGCAGTTCTGCTCCAGCTAACTGAGGTAAAGGACTAAAGGAAAAGTCTCTTTTTTTGCAGCCTCGAGGTAGATCTGATTCACCTCCTGGGGCTGAATGGCAGCATCTCCATTACAGTATCCAGTCTGATCAGAAATTACAAGCAAGAAATTGTGTTATGCCGGGCACACAAATATCTAACTGCAACTCTTTGAGATGACAGTCAAGGAGTCATCACCAAGATGCTCACAAGGTACAAAGATGTCTACAGGTTATTTTACCTCCATCTGAACCAGTGTGTAACAGGGCAGGGAGTGCCCACCCAGGAGTGGAGAGAAAAAGCTGAGCAAACAGATTGACCAAAAGTGTGTGCAGATATCTGATAACATTCTGAATTTTTTTATCAGTTTCATCTCCCTCTGTCCATAGCACACCAGCTATTAAGCATAAAAGATAAAGTAATCTAATAACCTTTATAACATAACCAAAATGTATGTTAAAAGGCATACTGCATTTACAGAAGTACTTGATGGAATGGAGATTTTTACGATAGACCTGATTTCTTCAATTTCATTTATTACAGAAATGAAAGGCAGGATTACCAATAGAACCCCCTTATTCAAATGTGGATATAAAAAAAAAAAAAAAAAGAAAAAAAAAGTCCTAGTCGTAAACCTAATTGCAGCACTATTTCCTTTTGGTGAGAATTTTGCTGTCTTAAAAAGACAAAGAACTTATAAAATAACAGAAGTCATAAAGAAATGTTAGATAGCATCCTCTGGATGACATGTGGCAATGCTTGGCTGTAAGTATTAAGTCCAATAAAATGTTGGTGCTCCTTAGTTCCCAAAATCCTTTTTTTTTTTTTTTTTAGTGGGGGGAGACAGTAAAAGAACTGTTCTGTACCCTTACCCACTGCACTACAAAATGACATAACATTTACCATGTTGCTGGCCTCCCCAACATCCTACAGTTTACTGGAAAAGTGCTAGTGCTGACTGAGAAGGAACTCTAAATGTAAACTTCATTCCCATTCCTGAAATTGATGGATGCAAATCATACTTGCTAGCAATATTTTTAAAATATAAAAGACTGTACTAGCTCACAGCTTGTAATATGAATGCAAATGAACGTGTAATTATACTATGCAATTTTCTACTATTAAAAAAACCCTATGAAAATAGAACAGACCTGAAGAGCAATATGAGCTGCAGTTCTTCATTGTGTTCCTTCATTATGCAGGAGTTGCCATAAGCAATCTGCTCCGTTTCCATGTAAAGTAGTTTTTTTAGGCCATAACTTTGCAACACAAACTCTCACGTGAGAATATTTATATGGTCACAGTTCCTCTTCTCTAGTGAAAAAAATGACCAAGATGCAAACAAGCAAGGAATATGGCGTGAGGATCAGCTTCCTTTTGTCTTTATCTGTAAAGCTTATTTAAACTCAACATTCCTAAATTCTCCCTTCTGATGATGTACTATATCATCACGGAGGAAGTGACAAACCATTAAGAGTTAGATACTAAGATTTAAATGTAGGTCAAAGGTGTAATTTCTACTAACCACTCACCAGCTGGAGAAGCTGAAGCTAAAAAAAAATAGTTCTCTCAACTCCTTTTCCAATGTGTTGAATGCTTACCTCTCCAGCACTCAGTCCCTTAGTACTGACTAAAACAACTGAAGGGAAAGTAGCATTATCTTCTTAGCTCTTGATAAGGTTTGAGGTAACAGGGCAATGGTCACAAACTGTTTAAATATTCTGGCACCCCTTAGTTGAGATAGGGATGAATTCAATGTGCCAACCCAGAGCACTAAATAAATTGTTTAGAATTGCCTCAAAACAACATTAAAATATCTGATACCTACATGCCTGGGTTTTAAGTAACTTGTTATACTACCCAATGTACAAGAACTGCAGTTGCTAGTAAACTGCTATAAGAAATGCCTCTCAGAGCAAAAAAATGTTTACTTGGAAAAAAATTGCATGAAAATTACTGACAGTGAACTCACTGATAATTCAGTCAAGTTTTCTGACTCTGTAGGAAAAGGGCAGTCAGAAAACCTCACCAGTTTCACCTGGTATGCAAGTTAATCAGCTGCAGCTTATCCTGGTTAGGCATACAAACTAAGAACACAGCTGCTTTCCTTTCAGAGCAGACCCAAATGAGACCATTTGCTGAAAGATGCTTCTCTTCTTGAACTCTGCTCAGGTGATGCAAATTTTTATCATTCTGTTGGCCAAGAAGAAAGTTTTCTTTTGTTTAATCCACTGGGTTTTTGTCCAGCTGGAAGCCTGTGTGTTTCCCATGTTGCAAAACTATTATCATCCTCTGTAAATGGGAAATCACTAAGCCATAAAACCTGTAAGGTTATTGTCAGTGTACATGTTTAACACCCATTAGTACTAATGAGATCTGGCCATTCTCTGAGATGCAAGATAGATCTTACTTTCATTATAACTAATTCATATATCTCAAGCTGTGATGCTTATAAATGGCTACCAAACAATATTACAGAGAAATTTTCAGAGAAGTCTGAGAAGGAGCTTTAGGGGGTGATTTCAAATAATCCAGAAGTTCAAGATACTTGTTACACTTTACTTGATTCAAATATGATTTTTGGAGTGGGTATTCCAAATATTTGGAGAAAGAATCAGCCATTATTTTTGCTAATAACATCTTAGGAAAATACAGAACAATGTGCAGCCCATCCCTTGCCAACTGAGCTTTCAAAACTGTCAGCTTCCTCACAAAACCAATCCACATTTACTGATCTGTATTGTAGCCCACAGCAGGATCATCTCAATCACTCTGGAGATACTCGACGTGAGTAGTTCCTCACATAATAGTGGTTTCAGTTTAATAAGTTCCTCTAAGGCAATTAGGCACTGACTGAAAATAATACCTGCTGCATTATCAGTAGCTATGCTAGCCCATTGTAGCCACCCAGAGCCTCAGCCATTCAGCAGAATTAATCATCACTTGGTATCCATCCTCTTTTCTTAAAGAGGAAGAAACTCAGTGCTCTCTCTTAAAAGCCAGCACATGGAAATACTAAAGAGGAAAATGAGTCTGGAAAGTTCCAGACACTCATCATTGGTTTCTGAAGATGGAGTTCCTACTGGAGAGCTTGGTGACAGAAGGAACTCTTCCTGCATCTCAGCAAAGTTTGCAGAATCTTGTAGTTAGACAAGCAAGAAAGATTCAGGGGCTTTTTTCGAACCCCAGCTCTGTCACTGACTGCCTTTGTCACTTGGATAAGTCAACCTACACCTTTTTCATGCCCATCTCTACCACCTCTATTTCACAGGCCTACTCTGAGACTTTCTCCACCAATGAACAGAGATAAGCAGGGATGTACAACACTACACAGCCACTAACCCCTGTTACACACCATTCATTTCCTTTTGAGTCTCAGGAGGGCAGACAGAAAAAAGATGTTATGGTTGTGTGTGCTACCTTCTCCTGTTCTCCATCACAGATTCAAAACAAACTCAAACTAAATCTCTTTCCTCAGCTGCAAATGAACAGCTCCAACATGCATTCTAAGACTGCTCCTCTAAAATAAAGCTTCAAGTAGCTGGCAGCAATTAGATGCCCCTCTGCCAAACAATGGATTTTGAAAAAGCACTGGAGATTATGAACTGAATTATTTCTCAGATGAAAGAGTCTGTGATTCTTCAAGCACAATGAACTTCTTCACGAATCCAAACTGCTTCATATTTCAAATCCTTTTTGGCAAGGTGCATTTCCCTTCACAGCCAATTAACTGCAAACTAATTTAGAGTGGGTTTGTTTTGCAAACATAAGTGTCAGGTTCCAACAGAGAACTGGTTGCTAAAAGCATGATACATGCACCCATTTGGAGCTCCATTGTTCTCTCATCCCCTCCAGACATCACTGATGTCATCACTCTAAATTTAATAAGCTCCCTTCTAGGAAAAGTTCACAGATGAAGAAAATTTTCAGCAGCCTTTATATAATGAAAACCCACGCATTCTATATTCCTATGGAAAAGTGCTCACACTCGTTTTAAAACATGTAAACTGACAGCCAAAGGTAGCTACTATGGAAAAGGGACATTTATTATCACAAAAATCTATCTACTCACGGAAAATACAGATCTGCTTTATGAAGAATTTTGAAATTTGGTGTTATTCTGAGTTAAACAGAAAAAAAAATGCTTTGGAGACTTTACTCTCTGCTTTTTCAGAAAGAAAGCTTTTTCTTAAGATGTAGTCTACTTTAGCAACCAATCCACACATTTAAGTTCTCTTATTTAGGCAATACTACAACTTCTTTTTACTAAATATATACTAATCTTTATTATTTCTTAATTTTTCAATGTTAGCTTTAGAATAAGAAATTTCAGACCCAGAACTTCCTAAAGATCTTGGCTGTTGTCACCTACTACAGTTTTGACAGGAAAAGATCCACTTGCCATTACAAAAATCATTTTTGTTAAAAGGAGGCAGAAAACATGTTATTTAGGCACTGCATTCCCTTCAATTTCTCCCAAAATAACAGGTATTCAGAAGACAGCAATTTGGTGTAGTGAATGTCCTCAACAAGAAGGTTGTTTTTCATTTCCTCTTATGTCACATTACATTTTCCTCTTTATATTTTCCTTTAAATATTTAGACAGAGCACAGAGTTTTAAATGTGTCATTGACACAAATAAATGTTTAAGCAGTCATTCTACCTTGAGTTCAGCTCTTGTCAGATCTGATAAGTTGAATAACACTGGATCTGGTCAGTAATTGGATGGAAGACCTCTGAGGAAAACTCAAGTGCTGAAGTAAGTGGCACTAGTTATTCAGTAGGTGTTTTTCTTAACCTCAGATTCTTCCTGAAAAATGCCCTCAGCATGGTATTATGAGCTGAACGAGGCATTTTCAGGTAAGATGTAATGTGTTATTTCTGTTAGGCACTAGAAAAGATTCCTAACACTTCCCCTTGAAACTTGCTTGGCCCACTTTCAAGTTAGTTGAGCCCACTGCTTTGTAAAAATATTTTTGAAAGCATGAAACAATTTTTTAACAATTTTAACAACAACAACAACAACAATAATAACAATAATAATAATAATAATAATAATAATAATAATAATAATAATAATAATTCTGTTGTTTAAATAGCAACTTGTCCATTTCTGCCTACATTCCTGACTCTCTCTTCCTGTGTCTGAGTGGTCCCCCCCTCAGTCTGCTTCACAAGAACCCAAAGCAGAGGTGTTTCCTTTCACTATTTCAGCACAAACATCAGCATTTCTAAACCCAGATATAATCCCTCTTTAACAGCTGTTGATTATTGACTGTTTTGCCACTGCTCCCTCATGATGGAAGTGGAACTGACACTTCTGGGATCATCTCCAAGGCTCAGGAATTCTATGAGGCTGCTTGACTTCACTTCTTTATGACCCCAAGACTTCCATGGATGTGGCTCAACAGTAAATAACTGCCAGGGCTCTCACCCATGGCTCAAATACAAGATCTCTGTGCTTCTGGGACCCCCTCCAACACACCAGAGATAACGTTCAGGTAAAATCAAACTCCTGGGATCTCAGGTTTTGCTTTGTCCATCAAGGAGGCTGGACCCTGGAGCTCCCAATACCCACACACCCTGTCCAGTGAAGGTTTGCAGAAGTCTGGAAACCTCAACTCCAGGCAGCATGACAGAGTTCATCCAACATATTTGCCTAAGTTGGTATTTCTGTAGTACACCTGTAAAGCTGAAAAATCATTATTTTATGATGTTTGGTATTCATACGTTTTTTTCTCTTTAAGCTTCCCAGGCAGAAATGTATATTGCAAGTGCCAGCAGAGCAACTCCATGCAATAATATAAATCATCAAGTAAAGATTTAAAGGAAGGAGGCTTGAAATCTTTTAATTTCATAATAAATTTATAGGTGTCAACTAGATCAGGGCTTCATTTCTGAAGAGGTGTTACTTTTTATCTAAAAAGGCAATCCTTCACTGGAAAGAGATCATAACATTTGCCTGAGACAAAAAGCAGCGGTTTAACAAAACATCTCCAATGCACAGTATTTATTTATATTAGGAAACCTAAAATTTGCTTAATGGTGCAGCTTAGCCTCTTAAATGTCTATGTCACTTTTTATTTCTGGCTTTCTTGTTCACAGTCAATAGGAAATTCTGACAGAACCAAGACAGAACCTATACAACCCAGATTTGGAGTCCTTATTCCCTGCCACAGAGGCAGGATGATTTCAAAGGTCATTAGCAATCAGGATTTTTGAAAGACTGATGGTTGTCATATGCATACAGCTCAGCTTGAGACCATGGAACATACAAGAGATAATGTCTTTTAGCTATGTGGTTCCTCTGACTAAGGTGGTATTTTTCCAAATCAGGATAACACTTCTGGAAGGGTTACTTTCACATATATTGTTCATCAAGGACTGAATCTACATGCCAACCTCTAGCAAAACTGACAAAACCAGCAGCTTCTGTCTCCAGAGAAGAATTTACATGGAATCAAGGTTACACGCAGAATAAAAAGAAATCCACGTTATTGTTAAGCTGAATTACCCATTCCTTTCTGTTCCCTTCATTTCTCATTAACCTCTGCCTAAGCATAGCTCCCTTTACCATCAAGTTTGTTTCTTCAACAGAAAAACACATTTTAACAAGAAGACCAAGATGTTTGCCAGCTTTCAGAGCAGGGAAAAATCCATGTTATTTGAAAAACAAGGCTTTTGAACGTGTAAACAGGTTCTCTCTGGACTTCAAATACAACATAGACATGGTCTCCAGCAAGGAAACCCAATTTGATTACACAGATAATGGATTATAAAAGATCTATAGCATTCAACTGAACAGTTTCCTTCTGTTGAAATCTAAGTGCTTGGGACTTAGAAACATCAATAAAAATACAGCTCAGGAGCAGGCAGGAAGCAAGACTAAATCCATCTGGGCTTGGCCTGCTGGTGAGGAAGGAAGAGTAAAAATCCCTGCTACAGGAAGGTGTCCACAAGGGCACGTGATGGATGAGAAAACAGAAGCACAAAGCTTCCTCAGCCTCATGCCCTGATGTTAACTTCAGAGCTGTGGTAACATGTGCTGCAGTTCTCTCTAGCTCTGTCTGTGTTTTGTACAAAATCTCCCATGAAGACAGGAGCATGCCTTGGATTGTCACAAGTAGAGCTCATGGCAAAACCTTCTAAAATTTACCGGTACCAGTAAAGCAAAGTAGAAGTTGCTAACGTCTGTATCCCGGTAGCCAGAAATTCACCTTCCCACTTCTCTTATTCTATTACCATCTTCTTTTTCTAGTTTACAGTGGGTTTTGTAGACTGGATGACACAGCTGCTCACTGCTTTGCCTCGAACAGAGTCTGGAAACTGAATTTCTCTCTGTATAGAACACTAATTTGCTACACTTCCAGAGGATGATTTTGCATTGGGCTCAGGAAGCATGCATTTTGTATGTATTTTGATAAGCCATCAACTATTTTAGATACTATTAAAGCTGACCAACAGATTTCAAAATGAAAACCTCCCATCACATGCACAACAGGATGTAACAGATGTCAAAGAGAAACTAAGTAATAGGAGTTTTCATGGTTGAATTTAACAGTTCCCTCTGTGCTCCACTCACTGGACTCTGCCCAACAGGCATGAAACAGACACCTACCCCAGGGGTCTGGTGTAAAAGCTTATAAACAAAATCTAGCAAGGCATAATCCAGAAAACCATCCAAATACACATCTTTCACCCTGAAACCCACCCAAGACTTGGGTTACATCTGATCTTGGATACACTGTGTCCTGCTGGAGCAAAGAAGGATGTAGACTGTTGGTGAAAGATCAAAACTGATGTCTCTGCTGGGAAGAACAAAGCATACTGTGTCCATATTTACACTATAATTTTGCTCCTATCAGTCACATTTCTTGGCAGGAATGGTGTCCTCTTGGTAATTCTATCACTGACCACTTGCAGCCAGCATGAACACTTAGAGCTCTGAATTCCCCTCTGGATAAAAAACCCAATGAAGACCCTTTTCCACGGCTCATTGCACAGGAGCTGTACATGGCATTGCTGTCTCTGGGTAATTTTCTCCTGCAATGTGTATTCAAGGTTAAAATGCTCTCCTTTCTCCTTGATGATATCTGTCACCCAACTATCAAAATATAAGTGTTAGAGAGCTTGCCTTGGATAGTCAAGAGACACAAAGATAGGACTTTGATGCACATTGTGACCTTAGTGCATTCCCTTTAAACATTAAAAACAAATAAACAAAAAGCAAACCAAACCAAACCCACAAAAAAAAAAACCAAAAACCAAAAACAACCAACAAACAAAACCCCCCAACAACAACAAAAAAAAACACAAGAAAAAGAGCCTCTTTTTCATTTGGGGGGGGGGGAGGGGGGTTAAGCAGCTCTTTGGGTAAAGCAGCCTTTACATTTATTGCAATTATTATAGCCCCTGGAGGCTTCAGCTGATTCCAGAGACACTTTACAGTGAACAGTGTAAGACAGAAAGTAAGAAAACACCTTATCTCCAAAATACATAAACTAAAAAAAAAAAAAAAAAAAAAAAGCTAAACAGGCTGGTAAGAAAACACTCTCATCCCTGTCTCCCTGATAAGAAAAGGAGGCACAGGAAAAAGTAAGCTTTTCCTCAATATCCCAGTGAAATCAGTGGGAAGTACCCATACCTCTGCCAAGGTGTACCACACACCAACTACTGGGCTGTCACCTTCATTAGGAAGCACAGAGCTGTGAGACAGAGCTCCTCTTCCAGGGCCTGCAGCTCTTTCCCCTTGTGCTCAGCCTTTGAAGAGACCTTGTAGACCAGTAAATCAACATTTACAAAGCTAACCTCATGCTCAGACCTCTCTGGGATAATGCCAGTTTTTGAGTTTCTCTGTATTTGCCACAAAACAAGGAAAACAAAGAAAAGCACAAGCTATGGACAATGCAAATATTTGCTGTAGGAAGCATTGAGGCCAGACATCTGGCATGACCTCTAACTTCTCTCTTCTGTTTGGTCTGCATCTCCAGCTGAGAATGTCCATTTTACTATTTAATCACCTGGCCTCATGTTTGAGTACTTATTGTGATTTAAACATTGCCAGACAAAAGAGCATTAAAGCTCAAGCATGACTTAGAGCAAGGTTTAACAATGATCATATGGGAACTATCTCATTTCTAGTTAAAAGCGAGTAGGATTAAATGCAATTAAGAGCTCCCAATGATGTAATAAAGACCATTAAAAAAAAAAAAAAAAAAAAAAAAAAAAAAAAAAAAAGCAGCAAGGCAAGTGGGCAAGAAGGAATCACCTTTTTGTCTAGAAACAGTAAAATAATGAGAGTCTGATTGTTCCTAGGGTCACCAAGGCCAAAATGTGCAAAATGACCTTCATTAAGTCACTCTTTGTACTTTTGCTAGGGGACTGTTGCATCTGCTCCTTTCAATTTGGCTTCTTTGAGTAACAAAGCTCCCAGTGATCATCTAAACCCCATTTGAAGCACCTGTGAACAATTCATTATATTAATGTAACAGTGGGGGAGGAGTGCAGATACTAATAAATAGGTTGTTGAGCAGCTTTTGCTGCCAAGGCTGCTGTACCCAGCAAGGAAATGTCCCCTTCCCCCAAAAGCCCTGCACTGAGACTTTAGGATCTGTTGTACCCCAACCTGTCAGAACACACACCTGGTGGCAGAGGAGCAGCCAAGTTAATTTTTCATTTCCAAAGAGTTGATAAAAGTGTCTAATACTTCTGAGAGACTTCAGCAGGAATTGAAACAGTTTGTTCCCAGTTAACGTAGAACAAATGTTCTCCAGATAAAGGTGGCTATGAATGGCATTTGGTAATGATTTGTACCAGCTGGGCTTTTCATTGCTTTGAACAGATTTGTGTAAATCAGCACATAAAAATAAGCAAGTGGTCAATGTCTTTAATTGCACTTGGATGTAGTCTAGCAATAGCAAATATCAGAATATTTGCATTTTCCCTTGCATTTTAAAGCTTCAGAAACCGGGTTGTTTTTTTGGTTTTTTAATAAAAGAGCAGCAAAAAGATTTTGCTGCTTAACATCTATTTAGTTGGCTTTCATTTAGTCACATCTTGCAAATGTCAGTGAAAAGCAAAGGTCAGCTGGGAAAAAAGAGTGTGCTATGGATCAGTACAATTAGAGAAGGCAGAGTAGCATGGGGGTTATGGAGTAAGCTGAGGAGCAAACCTTTCTGTAGTATTGGATACTCATGTAGTAAAGTACTGCTCATGGACCAGCATCTCTATCAGTTTTAAAAGGTAGGAAAAATATATGGTTTATGTCACATTTTCAACTAACTGCTTCCTTTTTTTTATATTTGGGCAGCACTGAAACAGCCTTGGTTGTGACAAGCAGTTTGCAAGCCAGAGCATCCTAGCTGTGCTCTTCCTGCTGTGAATTTTTGCAGTGAATTGGGACAATAGGAAATTAGAAACAACCCAGACAGTGTGGGTTGCATTTCTCACTCCACAGAGGACCCCAGAAAAATACACCAAGCCTTAACTTATAGAAATATTTAACACTGCCTAAATCATTATTCAGTAAGTACCTAAAAACCTCTATAGTGCTCTCCTGTTGTTCTCTCTCCTGTTCTGCTGGGCAGGGGAGTATTTCCAGCCACCTCAAGACACTATAGGCTGTGATGAATAAGTGTTGGCAAAGCACACTGAGAAACCTGAAAGGAATGTGCAGTCAATAATTATAAAACATTTTGCCCTTACATATTTGGTGGAAAGTTTGTTACTGTTCTGGAAGGCAGGCAAAATCCATACAGAAACATCTCAAGGCAGTTGAACTGGAACAGACATTGCCCCATTTCCTTCTCTTTTATATAAAGAATAGAAAATTAGAAAAGGATATTACAGATATCAACAGCCAGGAGGGAGAACATTTTAAGCACAGAAGTTAACACAATCAATAATATTTTCTATCAATATAAGAGGGTAAACAGCATAAATCTCACATCATCACAGCCTCACATCTTCTAAATCACTGTAGATATGGATTACAGATTATTGTTTCAGCCAACTTTCTCTTTGTATACTTCTTTTTTGTTCTGTAAATACATTTGTTGGTTTCTCAACATCCAAATAACTGTGTAGAGAAAAGCTATGAAGATACCCAATTTATATTTTTTTACTTTTGATGAAACTCAGAAGCCATAAAGTAACAAAAATCTACTACTATCTCTTTACTGGAATTCATTTGGCAAGAAGTGTTAATTGTCATACTGCTTGAGAGGTATCAAATATAAACAAAAATTTGGACAGGTGCTATGAAATCCTCTTTGGTAGCATAAAACTGAAGAATCAACAAAACTGCTTTAATAAAAAAAACAAGATGATTTTTATCACTGTTGTGCAAGGGATGATCATTTGAAACCTTCCTTCGAGCCGAAAAGAAATCACACGACAGAAGCAGGCTGAGGGATTTTTCAGTAATTGTATCTTTCCCATCTATCTTCTGCATAGAGAGCTATGAAATAAATACTGTGTGTGAGCAAGTATAAAAATGTACTTGAGGTACTTCTGTTAGATAGAATCTCATCCTCTTGAAATTGCCTTTCACATGAAAGATGCCCGTTGACAACCAGCACTTTAACTAGCTAGGAATATATACAGTCAGCCTTAAACCATTATCTGATTTGTCCCATAAAGCAAAATATATGAGGTACATGATACAGCATGGGGATAATGTACAATAAACATAACTTACACAGTAGGAAAATGAGTTCCCATTGGATCATCTCACAATGGAATCAACTGTGTAAGAATCCACTCCATCTGTTCAAAGTGTTTCCTTGTTTATATTCCTTTATTCCTTAAGAACAATTAAAACCAGTCTTTTTGATAAGAGAGTTCTCTGATAGCTTTTAAATTACTCATTCTGGTGAAGCCTGCCAATTTGCTCCCCCCTGTTTGAAAATACAATGTGTATTACCTGCTGCAGGAGCAAGGAAGTACAGTCACACTGTTCTTTTCTCAGCCTTTCCCTCTGAATGTTTCCAGAGCACGATATCAACACTGACCACTGCCTTTTTTTTTTTTTTTTTTTTTAATAGGCTTCTTCTCAGAAAATTTTCTCAGAAAATTCCATTCTTTACACAGAATGGAATGTACTTTAAAAACTTTAAAAAATCATGAAGTTAAAAGCTGTCAGGTCTTCCGAATAAAAGCTCCCTAAGTATGTTTGCATTTTTATAGAGATTATTAATTTATTTCTCCATTAAAGATCAAAGGGAAAGCACCTTCTTTACCAGACTTTTTTACAATAATTCCTTATTTTATTTTCATGAATACCTTGGCTCTATACCAAGTCTTATCTACACTGCTGGAGCTATGTAATTTTGTACATATTAATCAGCACTTTAGGTCTTCTGTATCCCTTTTAAGATACAAGTATTTGGAAAGTAAGTATTCACATAGCAAATTTTTAGCTATAAAATCAAAGGCAGAGGTTCTGGGGCAACTTTCTTCACCTAAGCATGCACTTCCTAAAGGACTGCATTGAGGAATCATGACCATGTTCCCCACACACGGTGAAAAAGTCTAAAAGTTGAGGCTTCAACCCTGCTAGGAGTTTGCTCTGTTAATTACTAGAATAAAAATAGGTCAGGAGGACCTGTGCCCTGAGGAGCCCATCAGCTAAATAGTTACTACAGGCTTTGGCTGGAAGGGAGCCTGGAACACACATTTTGGTAGCAATGATTTTATGATGCTGATTTGGGGTTTCTGAATGAAGAAAAAGAGCATTATTAGGTAACCTAATGAGAGGAGGACAAAAGGAGCTGGAGTAAGGAGTCTGGTTTGAACAGGTTGGAAGAAACGGTTTGTAGGAAAGAGTAATCCAGAAATGGATTCCCAAACTTCCCCTTATTGTCACAAGTTCACTGCAAACACATCCTGAAATTTTGTCTATTCTCACTGTCTGTTTCCCTCTGGCTTTCTGGTATTATGGGTTTTTTTAATTATTTCTTAATTAGATTAGAAACATTTTCTACAAAACCAGTAAAGCTCTGCCTCTGAGCTGACTCCCGGTGACAGTATGTTTGAAATGTATAGCAACTCAGTGTTTTCATTTCTAACTGAATGTAAATTAAATTGATCTTTCAACAGAAACAGTAACTTGTCATTCTCCTCAGAGCTTGTCTCATGAAGAATTTGTTCACTGTTTAAAAAGCCATTTTTTATACTTAAACTAAACAAAATTGCTTATTGACTTGAGAACACACCTTACTCTCTTCTGCTATTCCAGATGTGTACTTGGTGGAGGAAAACCATCAAGGCAGTTTTTTCCAGTCAGTGCTCTTTGCTATAAGCTTACATAAAGTCTTGCATGCTGTTGGAAAGGATATTACACCTTTCTCATTTACCATTTTCTGCTCCACTACTGTCTGGGAGCCTACTTCAGTGTATTGAAAAACGTATTTCTTGATTTCCCTAACTTAGTTAAAAAGCTTGTTTTAACTCCAGAATTTTTTTTTCCCAATAAAGAGCTACAGGGTGAAGAGTTTTTGCAATTCATCCCTTCCCACACTACAGCACTTGCCAGCTTCATCCTGTAAACAATGGAGCAGGGAGCACCACTTGGAATCAAAGTGAATCAATCTCTTGGGACTTGGCCAGTGACCCCTCGTGTCACCAGGGAGGATGACTGGGGACGTGGCTGATCCCCAGGGGACTCTCCACAGTCTTGGAAAGGAGCAATCAGTGCCAATTGCTCATTAACCTTCTCCACTGTTGGAAATCTATTGGCTGCTTGGTTATGAAAACATCTTTATGAGAGCAGAGCTGGGGAAATTGAGGTGCAGGGTGTGGTGGGAAGGGTCACATATCTTCATCAGCAAGAGACAAAGGGAAGGAGGGGTGACATTAAAGGATGTGTTTCCATTAGCATCACAAAATTAACATATTGAGCATAAAAATGACATATTTCCCACAGGACCTATTTACCTCTGAGACCAGAGTCTCTTCCTCCTGACAGTTAAATTATAGAGAAATATCTCCTGTGATTTATCTTTGATTTGAAGCATTAGATTGTTTGCTATGAAGGAAACCTATGAACAATTTCAGCCAGTACTGCCTGTGAAGGTTTGCTGTGACATCTAAGGTTCAGTATCAGTTCTGTGGGGAGAACACAGAAGTAACTGGTTATTCTCAGAGGTTTTCTGTGTCTTGAGTCCTTAAAAACAATGTTAACTGTAGAGCTTAAATCAGCACTGTGGGGGGCACCCAGTGTTCTTCCTAACACAGCAGCCCAAGGCTGCCAGAAGCATTAGCACTGCTCTACTGAACCTTGCTGTGAGGTGGAAACACTACCCTGGAGTTCATGACTTTGTAGCTGTAAGAAAAGATATAACCATCAGATCTTATTATAACATCATATGTACAACTCAGTAGAAAGGCAAAATCCAATACAGGACTCTAGGGACCAAGAAATCATAGAAAAGTTATTTCTGGAGGAAAAAAAAAAAAAAAAAAATCCAAACCACAACTTTCTGACTGTGCAGTGAAGACACCCTGGCTAAAAACTGCAGAGTTTCCATCCTTATGATCTTTGTGTGACTGACACACCAACGAGCAGATTTCCTTCAGGCTTGTCCTCCCCCCTAGTATTTAAGTGTACACACTAAACAGCCCAACTTGGGTCATTAAAATCACTGCATTTGTGGGAGGCTGCTCAGAAATCAATTTGCCTGAAACATTTTTTGCAAAGATTTTCTAGATCCAGGCTGCAAATCCATGAAAGAGACTGAGATGAGAGAAACCCAGGTTTAAGTCCATGCCCTTCCTAATGCAAGTCCAAGTATTCAGTCTCTCCTTCTCCTCCCCTTTAGCTGAATGAATATTTATGTATACAAAGTGGAAAGGCTTTAAACAAAAGAGATCAAAAGCAGCAGAAGAAAGCAGCAGCCCTGTGGCTGAGGGCTCCTCCACATGGATTCCATGAGGACAGCTTGGATGCCCTGCTCCCAGTTAGGTGCCCACCTGGCTTCTCCCCATCTGCACCACCACCTCTCAGACCCTAATGAAAAGAGCACCTGATTCTTGGCCATCCCACATCCTAGTCATCTCTTTCTGTGGTGGTGTTAAGAAAGCTTCCCATTTTCAGAGCTCCATCCCTGCACTTGACTTTTACCTCCCCATCCTCCCAGCCCCTGTAGGAAGGTTTAAAGCATTTACTATCTCTCCCTTTATTGACAGCTCGTTGAAGGGAAACACCATTAATGTTTCAGTGGTGCTCATTGTATTCGGGGTGGCAAGGCAAATATTAGCTCAGGTTATTTTTATGTTAGCTTTGTGCACTGAGTGGTAGTGTTGCCAGCAAAGCGATCAGGCAGGATTTCACACGTAATTACAGCCCCAGAATGAAGTTTGATGACTTGCAGAAAATATCAAGAGATTGATCTACTACTGAAGAAATAAGGCTTGATTCTAACAACTATTAGAAATGAAACTAAGCATTTACTTTCCAGGACACATTTGTTTTAATTTTAACACAGGCCTGTGAGTGACACTATAAACACTGCATTTGTTAAAATATTAATACAAATATCTGTGCACAAGGAAGAAATAATTGGGTGGTGGTTTTATCTTCTGACAGAGGAAAAAGCCAATTAAAAAAAAAAAATTACTTGCTTCCCTCAGCCAGGCCTTGTAGGTTAGCTACAAGGAACTCATAGGTCACATAAAAGTGCAATGATAAAAAATGCAGGTGCTGTGAAACATTTATAAAGCAAAAGTACGAGGGAGTATGTAGCTTAGAATCTGAAATGACATTTTGGCATGGAACAGATCTCCCACGGGGCAGTTTTGAAACTTCCAGAAATTCTTAAAATGACATCTTTCAAAATGAACAATCATCAAATGCACTGAAGCTGTTAGCTCAGAGTGCTTTCCTGACAAGGCAGGCTGGGAATCTGCTCAAAATAAGTTGCCTGGTTTTACAGTGTGCAGGACTGACCTGGTGAGTGCAGCTGGGACCCACCTGAGAAATACCCACAGCATCCACTGCATGGGAGCCCAGGTACTCTCTGTAGTAAGTCTGGATTAATTTGACAGACCAGGAGGAGCACAAGGGGGGAAAAGTGTTGGGGAGACTGAGGGACAACCTCATTAATATCTGTGAAGATGTAAAGGGCAAGAGTCAGGAGGATGGAGCCAGTCTCTTCTCAGTGTAATGGGTGCAAGTTGGAGCATAAGAGGTTCCATGTAAACAGAAGAAAAAGCTTTTTCACTGGGAGGGTGACTGAGTACTGGCACAGGCTGCCTGGTGAAGCTGTGGAGTCTCCTTCTCCAGGGACATTCAAAACCCACCTGGATGTCTTCCTGTGTCACCTACACTGGGTGATCCTGGCCTGGCAGAGGGGGGGTTGGACTCAATGATCTTTCGTGGGCCCTTCCATCCCCTAATATTCTGTGATTCTGCATCCACAGAGCTGACTGAAAGGCCACATCTCCACCCTGCAGAGGGAGGGGGTGGCCAGATGCTCAGTCAGGCACTGACAGGAGCCACACAAACCATCCTGAGGTGCCACCTGGCCCAAAACAGCTCCAAGAAGGTAATAATTCCTGGTGGCATCTCTGCCCTGTGAGTGCTAGGAGAGCATAGGCTTTTTTTTTTTTTTTTTGTGAGCAGTGGCACAAAGAGCTCTCTCAAAAGGTTGAGATTATATTATTGAGCCTGTTTAAAGGGAACTGGAGGGCAGGAAATGAAAGGTACAATGCAGGCATATACCTGGTCATTTAATAACTTCTGTGCTATTCAGAAAAATAAATGTTAAAAGAAAATCCTTTTTTTTTCTGTGCAATGAGTAATTAACCCATAGACCCCTTTCCCCAGCCCTTGCTAAACATTAAAGCATAGTAGGATACCATGGATTTGCTACTCTTCTTAGGTTTGCTACAGTAATTTTCTTTCCTATAAATGGAAAACCTGAGGTGCTAACCATAAGCTGACAGGAGTGGGGCACTTACACCTATAGTATATCACAGTAAGTTTCTTCTATCTGAATCAGAGTTGGTAGCCATTGACAAAACCAGAATAAAAGATGTTCCAATGCTTTCACCCACCTTCCAATG
Source organism: Phaethornis superciliosus (assembly GCA_023637945.1). Lineage (NCBI taxonomy): Eukaryota > Metazoa > Chordata > Aves > Apodiformes > Trochilidae > Phaethornis > Phaethornis superciliosus. Next base: position 26,537,246 of record JAJQWJ010000009.1, read on the forward strand.
CTTTCATCTTCCTTTATGTGCAAGGATGCTTTGGCCTTCATTTCCTTAACCACTACAGATAAAAGTGAGTCTACCTTCTGCCCCCATGTAGAAAGGTTTATGGAAAATAAGACCTCTCCATGTAGACTGGAATAATGCTTCGCATAAAACCTGCTCTTACAAGCTTGTGGAAACACTTCTGTCACCTTTGCCTTGGCTACACAATTCTGAGAGAAGCAGAGTTACATTGCTACACCCACCTCAGTCCTCTCCCCATCACCAGAGGTGCCATCCATGCCACTCTGCTGGCACAGCTCCACATTTGCTCACTCACTCCTCCCATTTGGTTCTTCTCCAGAAATCTGGGTTAATTTAAACATACATCGAGTAGTGAAGCTCTTTTCCTCCTATGTGCACTTCCCTAAATCCAGGTTAGCGAACGACTGTGCATGCATCCCCTTGCTCTTTGCTCTTCCCCATCACTAGCAAAAAGGAAACAAAACCTCACTCAAAAACCTGAATTAGTCTCTTGTCCACAAAGAAACCAAAAGGCAGAAAGGAAGCAGAGTCCCAGAGCTGCAGCTCTCACACGCAGTAGAACTGAGACCTTTGGGAAGATCTTTCCTACACAATTCCAATTCAGCCCTGGTCTATGTTGCCACTCAACACAGTTTTTCATTTTTTGCTTGCAGGCTGCTTATAGGAGGAGAGGCCAGGAGGGCTGTTCATGCAGCAAGCAGCCATGCAGGAGGACTTCAGCTGCAATCCCACTCCTTTATTTACCGCACGCCATTCAAGACGGTCTCTGAAGAGAGAGATTGCTCATTTCTTTCCAGACCATTCTAGGCACTCAGCACTATGGAATAGAAGCTTTTCACAAGTGTTTATTAACCTCCATAGAAGAGAAAGTGTTATCCCATTTTGTAGACAAGAAGTCAGTAAAAAGGTTGATTTAGGCACTCAAAATCAGTGACTGGTTCTTAAGAGCCAAGTCCAAAGCACAGAGGGCTGGAACCTACAAAGAAAAGGCCCTAAATATTTTCAGGTACTTCTTCTGACAACACCAAACAAACCTCTTCCCCCCGCCTTAACATCATTTTCAACAGCCATACTATGCTGCATGGAAAATTTTCACGTTCCTGACACTCAGCACAGATCCATCAGCCTAGCAGTCAGGGGATGGGATATACAGAGATCTGGATTCCAATTCCTCCTGGGACTGGAGCTAGAGAGGGAAAAATCCACTTCACGAACTGCACAGTGGCAGGACCAGGGCTCACACTTCCCAGAGAGTAAGTGTTTTCTCTGCAATTATATAACCCAGCTTTATGTCCGTAAGGAAACTTAATAGAAAAAAAAAGAGAATTGATGCTCATGCAATAATTTAATTCAGAGGGGCTAAATTCAGCAACCAGAGCAAATGATGACTTTATTAGGTGCTAGCCCAGATTATTTGTGTGCTTTTAGTATACCCTGATGTGTAATTGTTCAGCTGGTGAAATAGTGGCATAGCTTCACAAAAGTCAATGAAGCTGTAATAGTCCAGCTAAGGATGATGTACAGAGCTATATACATATTTCCCTCTTTTTTTCTTTCTTTCATCATTTCATCATTAATTCTGGTTCCAGAGCTTCAACCTTTGAACAGGGACTGCAAAAAAGATAACAACATAAGCTGCCCTTTTCTGCATATCAACCTATCCCTCTACTAATTGCATGATTTTGCCTTAAGCAAATAATAAAAATGAGACTTTGTTCATTTTCTTTGAGTTCTTAACTATAGATGGAAAAGATTTGTACTACACTGCCTATGACAAATTGGCTTCCAGTCCATTTTCCCTCTTAGCTCCACAGGATTTACCATGGGGTAAGAGAGAGCAGAAGCTGTCCAAATGCTGTCACAGCTGAAACCCTGCTGGCTCAGTCACACACCCAAATGCAGATGAAAGGCTCTGAGCTATTTCAGCTTATATAGTTCTAAGCACAAATCACACATAACTAGGTTGACTTAACTTCTCTCTAAAATTCAACGATGGCAATGAATTTTTACATCTCCTATTAGTGGCTTGCATGTAATAATCCCAATAATATTAGCTCCAATTCCTATGATACCACACTATTAATGGAAATGTAAAACTAAACTGCTAAAACTTAAAACCGATTAATAAAATATCCCGTCAACCAGATTCATTTCACTTCCTAAAGCAAAGAACTTCACTTGATCTCAGAGCATTAGCTATTTGAAATGCTAAAACATTTTTCTTTCAGTTGTAAAAGATTTCTCCACGGGCAAGAACTTGTTTGTCACTACTCACAAAAAACAAGAATCCTGCTCTGTATCCTTGCTCAGGCACTGGAGTGTCTAACAAGAATAGTTAGAGATTATTTCAGGGAGTTAATTGGGTTTTGGAAATGGTTTAGAAAGAGATGCTCTCTCTCAGGTTTTCTCCTGTGTTTGGGGAAATATGACTTGCCAGTCAAAATTAGGATCTCTGTTAGGAAGGGCAGCATGAGCAGACCTTTACTTCCATCTGCTCAGATAGTCTGGAGATGAGGCTAAAAAAGACAAATTGAGAAGAGTTCCACAGGAAAGCCCCAGATGTGAAATTTCTCAGACTGAATATCTGAGGTCAATCTAAATTTGTGCTGACCTTATTGGAGGTGACTTGCCATGGAGATCCACATCTGAGGTTAACAGAAAAGCCAGTTTGAAGCAGGGAAGCAACCCAACACATCCTCACGACTGCCAGAGAAATACAAAGATACTTTTCCTGCTGCTGCTTCTGTGCTTTCAGAACCTTTCTCACCTCCAGAAAGCACAGCTTTGATTGAAAAATGTCAACTACACAACTGCTCACAGGGGTTTCTTTGCTTTCACCAGAAGCTTCTTTGTTTTATAAGCTCCATTATTATGGCACTTTGAAAAGGCTTAATAATAAATAGCACTCTTGATCTAAGATAGACACTTTTCACTCTCCACCAAGTATCAGACCTCAAGGCCAGTAATATAAACATGAGGAAACCTCTGCAGAATCTTTTAAGGTTGATAGTATTTTTAGTATTTTTATTTTAACCAGAAATTCCTCTGGAAATATTTGAGACGTTCACAATATTAAAAATAACCCACTTACTACATTCTAAATAATATTTATTTTAGCTTACAGCAGTATTTTAAAAATCCTTGGTTCTATAATCCTATTAACTTCTAGTACTACCAAGTTCAGCTATGGGGGGAGGGGGGGAAAAAAGCCTCCTCTTGCCACTTAGTGACACAAGATGTCATCTGAGTGGCTAAAATGCAATACTGTTCCTAGGATTATTATTCCATGAGAGAAAGATATTTAAGAAGGGACTCACAGGAGAATCCACACTCACAGAACAAGCAGCACAGAGCTAAGCTGCACAGGCAAACACGTCTTCTAATTTCATTGTATTTATAGGTCAGGCAGTTTTATTTTGAAGCACAGGAGATTTACTAGGAAAATTCATTACTGCCACTTGCTCTGATTTTCTTTCTCAATATAATTAAGCTTTGCTAATTGTCTATCATGATTAAAATCATGCCAATAACAACCTTGTTTCCCCATTTGGCTGTGCTCCAGACTCTTCAGAGCTCTTGTTTGAGGGCAGTTCTTCCTGCAGCAGTTATGAAAGGTCTTTTACCAAACATGTGAGGTGAGCTGTTGGCTTGTTTGCCAATAAATTCATGGAAATCGGGATCCAACATGTGGATTTTCCAACAGAAGATACTCAAAAAGAAAAGACACGACCAACAAGTGTATTTTAAGTAAAAAGTGAGACTTGCTGAAGATTCAGACTTCATCCTCTCAGGTCAGAAAAATGACCTCCAACTACAGACAAAGATATGGAGGTGTTGAAATGAGTGATCACTTCAGGGCTGTATTATCCTCCCAACAATACAAAGCTGACACAAGGCACAGACACTCAGCCAGAAGACAGAAAAGGGAGAGAAAGAAAATGGGGGTGGGGAAAGAAAACAAGAAAAGAGAGGTAGAATCAGTGCTGTTCTTTTAGTAGAAATTCCTGTTTCTCAGCTTCACCCACTCAGTGGATTGCCAAACCAGGGTGCAGAGGGCAAGACCAGGAGCTGAAAGCAGCTCTGCCTGATAAAAGGGGACCCAGAGAGCACCCCAGGGGGTAGTAGGACACATCTGGGAGCCAAAACCATCCTTGGCATCCTGTGCCAGAAGACACTTCCTCCACCCAAGCAAGATTCAAACAAGTGCTTATAAGTGCACATCATTTGAGTTTGTCAATTCCAGAAGGAAAATAACCAGATCCCTTCCTGCCTTGCCTTTTGGCAGTATCACACATGCATCTGGACTTTTCCTGATTAGTCAAAGCTTACTCTGTGTGTTTCTGCTATGTAACACATTCTGTGCTTCATCTTCCCTTAGGAAAAGAAAAGAAAAGCCACTGCCTTTCTCTCTACTTCTGTCTAATTTACACCTTAACCTCTTTGGGCTAGGACCTATTTCATTGTTAGGTGTTTCAACATCGCCTAACACAAAGGCAGCCTAATCTCAAACTCTTTTTTAATGCAAATGTAAGAGAGAACTGGGCTGTTTGCACAGAAAGGGTAATTTTGGTTCCCCCTTGGTAATGGACTTTTTCTCTGGGAGCAGATAATTGGGCTGTTTTGTCATTATTCTTTTTAAGTGAGGTTAAGGTCCTAGTGCTGGTAAAGTGAAGTGTGTATTGTGTTCTAATCAGCAGTCCATATAAAAATGTGCTGGGGCAGAGCTCACCCTGCATTTACTGAACTCAATAGATGGGTTGTACTAACACAATCAAAGGGCCAAGCTGGATGTGTACACATGTAGATCACCATACTCACATGCCTTTTTTTACTGCAGATCATGCAGAGAAGGGTTTGAAGACCAAAATCACGTCCATAACAACTATGGGTCTGGAGAGAGACCTGCCTAAAGGCATGAGCTCCAGTTAAGTTACTGCCTCCTGCAAAGGATGCAGCAAAGTAGCAGTGGTACTCATGCTCCTTCTCTACTACAAAGTGCAGTAAACCAGACTTGAGCCCAGTGGAAGGTTAAGCTGAGCTGCTTCCCTTGGCTTTGTGGAGGACTGGAAGGCCATGCACACCCAGGCAGTGCATCTCAGCTGGGGGCTGGAGCTTCTAAAGCAATGGAAGTGAACTGCTGGTAGCTGGTTCTGTTTTCTTGTTCCAGAGTCAGTAGGGTCAGTGAAGAAGTAACCTGGTAAGTCCAGTCCAAGGAAGAGCAGATCTGACCCTTCATTCTTACATGCTACTAGTTACCAAAAGGGAAACAAGTTTTTCAGGGTGCCAGGGTAAAGAACTAAGGAGAAAAAAATTCTTCATCAAATTTAATGCCCAATACATTTCCAATGCAGCAACCTCTATCTTGGTGTTATTTGTTTCAGTCCAAAAGAAAGCAGAGGACTGCCAATCTTCCATCGTTTCTCAGCATGAAGGTCAGCTTATCAGAAAATAACATCTGTGGCAGACATTTCAAATACATTTATTCCATGGTTTCTCCCGCCCTTTCCCATGAATAGTAGATTCAAAACCCCTACTATCTAGTCCAGCTTTTCCAAAGCAATAATGGGCTATTCTGATCAGTCTTTTAATGCAGTGAATCCTATTTGCTTCTGAGAGCAAGGCAGAATGTTGCCACAAATCCACATATGAAATACACTTCGAACCCAGTAGAAACTTTCTTCCCCTGCCACGCTCACATAACCAAGATTTAACTCAAGTCTTCTCCAGTAGCACACAGGGAGAAAAATCCTTAGCTCCAACATTTACACCTTTCTTAAGTAAGATGGATCATAATGCTGACAACCTTCTACTGACATTGCAAAGAAAACCTGATCATTCCTGCTGTTACCTCAGTCTCAGAATTCCTTCTACACTTAGATTTTAATCCCCTAATTACATGACTTGTAAGCTGCTGAATTTTCTGTTCAAGAGAAATTGTCCAGGATATCTTGCTGAAAGAAAAAAGTGGTATATTCCTGCAATGTTTAATTCTCACACAATGAAGAAACATTGGACCAAACCTACAAAAAGGTAATCTGAGTATGAAAACAGTTAACTCATTGCTTTAAGTGCCAGGGAAAAAAATTGTCCAGTATATTTGAAATTTCAATGTGTTTTTTTTTCTTTTCCCAGTGCCTCAGGCATTAAATGGCTTTTTAACAGGACACAGTATGTAATTTTCTTAAGGCAATTTTCCATGTTTTTTCACCTTCAGAAAGAATATACTGCGTTAATCTTTCCCAGCTGACATCATGAGGATGATTTCTCCAGTTAAAAAGGTCTTCAAAATAAAAGGAAATAAAAAAAAATTCATTTACAGTTTCTTTGCTGAGCAGACAAACCATACTTTCGGATCATTCAATGACAGCCTGTGGGACAATTGTCCATTCAAATGATTACCATACTGCAATATGTGTCCCAGCAGTCCCTGAATAAATTTGTACATTATAGTCCAGACTCTGCTGTATAAAGAATTTTAGCATCTCTCATTTGTGACTCAGGGGACCTGGGTTATGCTCCTGGATCTGCCACTGCCCTCTGCTACACAGCCTGCAAAAGATCTCTGCCTGTCTCTGTCTTTCTCCACCCCTGAGATGAGGATCAGGATACATTTATAAAACACTCTCCTCTAGCTGGATCAATGTAATTGTTAAGTTTCACCCTTCTGAATGGTTCTCTTGGACAGCAAAGAATCTCAGTCTTCATTTAGAGTACAAAAGCTGGTGTGTCCATGGCATTTTTAAAGGCACTTTCACATCAAGCTCCGAGAATGTGTAAATGAAAATACCTCTGAAACAAATTCTGTTTGGTTTTCATCCATTGTCTGTATACACTGACATGCAGTTCATCTTACCTTCAAGAGGAAAAAAAACAAGTTTGCACTTAAGCACTTATTTCTGCTGAAAAACCATTCATATAAATAAAAGAGAGACAGAGAGAGACAAAGTGCTCTGTATGGACACGTTAAGCTGACAGAGAAAATGCTCCTACCACAACAAACTGGAGATGCTCTGGGAGAACAGCACTTCTCTTGATTTTCATCTTTTAAAGAAAATGAAGAAGAATGAATAGCTATGCCTCACTTACTCTTGAAGCAAATCAAAAGGAATATTATGCTATCTATTTTTTATCCTCCTGTTCTCCTTAATGAAAACAAAAGACCTAAATATTTGATTACTTCCCCTCTGTGTCAAAAATAATAGTTCATGTCCTTTCTGGTTTGACAGAAAGGAGACTTGTTAGATCTAAGTTCTTTCATCTGAAACACTCTCACACAGGTTTGTACTAGTCTAACCTATTAAATTAAAGTTGAGCTCTGAAAAACTGCCTTTTTTTCCTCATTTTTTCTTTCCCTGTTGGAACTGCACTGCAAACAGTGATTAGATTGCATTCGCCAATAAATCCATAGGGATCAGTGAACCAAAATAGCTGCTCCCTCTCAAACCTATCAATTAACAAGCTTCCTTTGTTAATGATGTTACCATTTCATGATTTGCCTTAAACCTTACTCTCTTCCATCCCATGCCCTTCAGAACAAAAAAGCCCCATCCTAATGGCTGAGCAAGATACACATCCATGTTTGTGAATTTATATTTCAGCAATTTCAGCAGCACTCATGGTTTTCACTAGGTAGAATCTCAGACATGCTGGATCTTTCAAAAATCTGTGGTTCAGGTGAAAGCACATCCCAGCAAGAAAAAACTATGTCAGTACATAAAAGAAAAAATTAAAAGGACCAGAAACTGATTTGAACTCATGAGCATAAAATTATAAGGGAGGATGATTTTCAAGAAAATTGTATGTAGGGATAAGGAATTACATTTCAGAAAATCACATGTAGCATACAATTTGAAAGAATCAAGGAGGTCACAGGCAAAGTGACCTTATTCCACTGAGGTCATTCAAATTATCCTAATAGCAACTTCCTGCTTGTCACTATTAGACATAATTATGGGGGGGTTTGACTTGTTAGTGGTGTGATATTTTTTCTGAGGTGCTGAATAGCATATTTGATTACAATACAGATTCCATTTCATTCCCACAAATTTCCCTCCAACTGCATTTCCTGTTCAGTTTCACCCAGCTGTACCCCAGTTCTGGTATTGTCCCACTTTGCTCTCTCATTTTTCCATCTCCAAAGGATTTGTTTCTCTTGGAAATCAATGCTTAGTATGATGCATCTATTTATTTAAATAGAACATTTATTTCCACCAATTACTGGTGCAGCAGTATTTTTATTGCTGATGTTTTAAGTAACCTGAAGAGAAAGAGAGAGAAGAAGGAGATGAAAAAGCAGTTTAAATGAATTCAGTCTTTTAGTGGAGCTGTGCTAGGCTGAAGCTGAGTAGATCATTTGGAGTGTTCTTTCCAAATGGTTGTGTAACAAAGAAAAAAAAAGGGGGGGGGAGAGGGGAGTAAATCAGTGCACGATTAGTCTCTGTAGCAAGAACTAGGTAAGAGAACAAATCAAATTTAACACTAGGAAAGCAATAATGGAAAATGCCTGTCTCACCCACAGTTCCCTTGAGATAAACAATCTGACAGTGCTGAGCCAGTCTTCTTCTCACAGGTACTGCAAAAGCCACTTGAACATGCTGAGAACTTTGTGGAAAAATATCACAGCTGTAGTCTGCTCCTTGTTAGCATTATGGATCTCTATGTTTAGCAAAGATAAGCAATTTAACAACATGTTATAGTCCAGCAAGTTATTAGTCACCCTCTGAGATAGTCAATTAACATTTTCACAGCTCCAAGAAGTTAAAAGGAGCCAAAAGTTCTCAATTACCTTTGAAATAGTTAATGCTATGTAAAGACCACATTATTTTTTTCATACCAGTTTCCCTTCCTAACCTAACCATGTAATAGTCTCTCTAACATTCCCAAACTCACCCTCTGAGAGTCACCGTGTTAAACATTCCCTTCTCATGAGCAAAAAAGCACTGAGTGCAGAGACTGCTGATGTAAGAAAACAAATATGAACAATACAAAAGCTTTTGTTCCCCCTGATGAAAGGCAGCATCAGTATGGATTACAGCACTCAAGGAGAAGTGAATTAATAGAGCACTCACCAAGCTTAATTCACCCATTTTGCTATCCTAACTCATTTCGTACGAATTTTGGAAGTGGCCCTGCCTAAGGCAATACTCCATACTCCAGATAACCCAAAACCAGACATTTGTTCCATAGATTATCAACTGCCTATGTGAAATCAGAATAAAGTGAGCAAAGTATCTCATCTTACACTGAGCAACCCAAATTCACTTGAATGACCATCACACGAGCTCCTCATTTCCTGCTCCTGTGGCACTGGCAAGTCCCAGTCTCTCTGGGACACAAGCCAGCTTCATCACCCACATGCTTCTGGCTTGTGAGCACCCAAACTGGTAGGGAAATTGTAAAACAGTTCCACCCCACTACCTGACACGAGTGACACATCCCTGAGGCAGAGTTTAATGGGGAGCTGCAGCCCCATGCTGAGTGCTGTGACTGCAGCCTTCCCCCTCACCTTACCACCCAGCAGGACTGCATTTAATCCCTGACTTCTCCCAGCCAGGAAAGATGAGATGGTGAGAAATTTATTAGGCTTTATAATCATGCAGAACAATCTCCTGTATGGCATGACTTAAATTGGAAAAATACGCCAGACAGTAGAATTTCACCCTGGTTAGATAAAATGAGTAGAGGTGATTGTGTGGGATCTTTGCCCCCAATTCCCATTGTGAGAAAGGAAACAGCAGGCAACAGTGTTTCTTATTAATTACACATTATCTCATTGAATAGGCAGGGATATAGAGATCTGTTTTCTTCCCAGTGGTCACTTTAATTCACTGGACAAGAATACTTTGGTTGATAAGGTACTTAAAACTCCTAAACCCAACACAGCACTCCAGAGCTTGGAATGAGGGATTTCACTTTCTGATAGAGATCAAGGGGAAGCAATAGTGATTTTCCAGGTACCTTAAATTCCTAGGGCAAAAAGCCACTCCACACAACTAGGAAAGCAACACGTGTGCCTTGGGTCTGACCTCCCTCCAGCCCAAGAGCTCTGTCTCCATCCCATGTGCCTGCCTTGGGTCCACTGCCTGCATTATTTCCATTCAAAATGGATAAACAGGGAGAGGTGACAGGATTTGTTCAGAACCAGCAAGAGAAAGCATCCCTTGCTCTATCTTTGCACCTTGGTGCCCAAAGCACTTGTGGTGTCAGGAATCCAAATTCTACCTGGAGGATCTTCTTCATCTTGTACAAAAGATCCTGACTGCCACAGGCTGTTCACAAGCAAATGCTGGATTTAAAAAAAATGCAAACACTCTCTGCTCCATTTCTGCATCCTGACAGGTTTCTAGTTACTCGTGGAAGCACTCAGCATGTTCCCAAATGGAGAGGTCTCCTTTTTTTGCTCAGTCCAGCTCAAGAGCCAGCTCTCCTTGCAAGTGATCCTGTAAGCTCCATGGGCTGCTCACCCACCCACAGCTGCCCTCCTGGGCTCCCTTCAACCTTTTCCCTCTTTTCTAAGAATGATCTAAGATAATGGAATTTTAAAAAAAGGCATCTGAGAGTTTATGTTTATACTTATCTCTTATTTTGAAGAGGGGTTTTTGAACATTTCAGGTTCCCGTTTTTCAAGTTTTTCTCCAATAACTACATGATTCCATAAGCACTGGATACTTTAAAGCAGAGCAAGGTGGGAGATCAAGACCTGATGCCCTGAGAAAAAGACAAGACACCTGAGAGCTGCCAAAACTCATCTGAACATTGACACGATGCTCTTACACAGAACTGCACTGAACATGGCCAGGACTGACTGGGTTTCTTTAAGTGCTTACACCACACTATCAGAGGATTTCAGAAACTTAAAGCACTAGAGATTAGTGCTTTAAAACCTGACCTAAAGCAAAAGGGAGCCAAGAAATAGCTGCAAATCATTTGCCAGTCATCTTCTTTACCTTACCCCTGCACTACTCTGATTTTTCTTGATGGGTAATGCCAGTATGGGTCAGTCCTGACACTCTGCATCTAAATCAGCTGCACTCATTTGTAGTGTTTTCCTTCTTCTGTTGCACTGCTTCTTGATTAATTAGTGCCATTAAAGCACCTAGGCAGAGTACACATGACAACTTGCCTTGCATAACAGTTGGAAGAAAGAGCAGGTCCTTTGGAATTCAGGGAAATGTCTCTGAAGTGTAAATAGATAATCAAATTCATGCAAGATTAAAATTAACAGACTATCAACCAAGTGACACTATTAATAAACGTCCAGAACAAGCAGGGAAAGAAAGGACTCCAGAAAGACCAAATGTAATTTAATTAAACAAATGAGAACATACAAAAAGAAACCATAGCAGATAACTGCATGAAAAGACAAATAAAGATTTCAGCAATAATTGATGTTAGATTCACTGTAGAAAATGTACTGTATCAGTGTTCCTCTCTGTTTACATAGCAAGTTGAAGGTGAAAAGCCTTGAAATTTTAACAGTACCCTTGTACAATACAGATTCTTGTCCTTCACACTAATAAATGAAGTTTTTTTCTCCATGTAGCATGTAACATTAGGCCATGTGAGTGCAGAGTATACAAATGTACTCACAGCAATCTTGTGATGCAAGGCAATGCTATTATTCTGATTTTATGGATAGAGTTTTACAACCTCATTAGTCTTGAGGCAACAAAGCTTTGTTGGTAGGGTTTGGCTTGATATTACAGACCGTGAAAAATCACATCCCATAATCTACATGACTAAACCAGGCAAAGTTACTGATGTAAAAGCAATGAGGTTGACAAAATCCAGCCCATCAGCTTTGCTGATATTTATGTCAGTATCTACACTGGCAGAATACCTCTTGCACTGTTTTTCCACTGGAAGAGATCCATCCCATCAGGCTGACAGGGGGCAGGGGGATTCTGTAACAGAGTTAAGTCTCAAGACACCAAGCAACAGAGAGACTTGCCAAGGGATGTGGATGGTGAGGCCACAGCTGGGAACCAGCAGGGCAATAGCTCATCCTGGCCTGCAGGAGAGAGGGACCTCCTCTGAGCCCCAAGGGAAAAGGGACCTGAACCAGGGTGGGAGCATGGACAGACCCTAGAAGAAGGAATATGGTCACATTGGCTGGGTCTGCAAGGGTGGAGGAAGGAAGACTCTGCTTTTAACCTGTTTCCTCAGTTACTGAAAGATAAAAGGGGAGTTTCTCATCTCCACATTAACACTTGAAGAAAGACTGCTGTCTGTTACCCCCAAACTCAACAACCATCCCGTCCTGCTATTTAAAATAATACTCAGAATCCTCAATTTCTAGCAAGGTAATTCACCATCCTCTCCCCATACATTTAAGTAACAATGCAAGCTGGTATTTCAGAAGGTGGTGTATCAGAAAGCAGCAGCTCTTTAGGTAACCCTTCTGCTGTCAAGTACAGCTCTGCCTCTGCAGGTGAATATTGGCTCCTCAAGGAAAAAAAAAAAAAGCCAAAAAGAAAAGAAATTACAACAAACTTCAAGCTTTTATAAATCACAGCCACACCAGTCCTGAAGCTTCCTCCAACATAAACATTTTGCCATTAAAAGCTCTAGTCCAGAGCAACTGTATTACAACAAGAGGTCATTTTCTCTATTGAGAGACAGCAAATATTCTTTTAAAACACAATGCCAGCAAATGGTTTGCCACGGAATTGCCATTACAGCATTACTGTATAATGTGGCAGTTTCCTAAGTGTCACTGTTTCCTAGATCACTTCACTGATCAATTCATTTGAGCTCACTGTGTTTCAATCACTGAACCCAGGACAGAGTAGTGGGTGTATCTAATGAGATCCTGTGAGGACCCTGTGTAATTGACCTGCAGCTACACAACATTTTTATCACCAGGCTAGGAGAAAATACGAAAACATCATTTGATAAAAATGTCAAATGACTGACAAAGATTAGGAGAATGGTAAATAATGAAGTGGAGAAGATATCGATTCAAAGCAAGCTGATAAGATCAACATTATGTGCTCTGCAGTACAGCTATTGAATGAGTCTTTAATCCTAATTGGGAATTAGGATAAACTGAATACTAGGAACAAAGAAAACATGGCACTTTTACAGGTTGGAGGAGTCTGTTTTGGGAAGCCCAAACCAGCAAAACGTGGAGATCATGACCAAGCATTTGCACTGGAGCAAAGGGGCTAATGCATCCCACCCTGGTGTTAGCAGGGTAAAGCCACCCAGGAGCAGAAGATTGCATCCCACTGTTCATGTGAATTGCTACAGTGACAACAGCCATGTGGCAGGGCTGTCCCCTTGATGGGTCTTGCATGAAACAGCCCCAAGAATGATTGAAGGAACAGTAAGAAGTGCAAAAAGCAAGGAACTCCTTCCAGTCAGCTTAGCAGAATAAATGAGAGGGCACAAGTTGATCACAGTTTATTAATACCTACACGAGATACTGAAGTTCAGTAATTGAAGCTTCTTTATGAAATAAACAGAGCTGTAAGCCAGTAGCTGGGAATTAAGCTAGGCGAGTTCTGACTTGAAATGAGATGCTGGCTTTTAATAGTGGAAGTAATTAACAACTGGAAATGATTTATCGAGAGTTAATCTGCATTCTTAGACATAATAAACCTGTGTTTCACAAGAGGATGTTTTCTGAGAGATATACCCCAGCTCAGCTGGATTAATTCAGGGTAGGTAGCCTTCAGGAGGTCAGAAGAGATTGTTGCACTGGTCCCTTCTGGCTCTACAAACCATGAGTCTCTAGATCAATCCCTGTTCCTACACCTCTGGCCCTGAGTGTTCCCTTCAGGTCATTAAGTTTAACACCCCCTCTCCTTTCATTTAGAAGATGAAATTTAAAGCTTTAACTGCTGGCTTAATGGTAATTAAACCCAAGACATCCTGGGTGCATTCTGTAACCAAATTGCTGTTGCAGAGGAAGGGTTGGACACAGTTTTCTGAAGTCACCATCTGACCAGGCTGCCAGGAGGGGACAGGGACAACAGCATAGCTGACTCTGCCCAAAAAGACAGTCACAACCTGCAACTGAACTAAAGGGCCATGGCATTAGAAAGCTTTTTTGGCATGTAGGACCACAAGAACAGGGTGCCAGCTAAGGAGCAAAGCTACAGGGAGCCAGTGCAGAGTTGAGTCCTGAGATCAAAAGACAATTCTGTCATTGAGATCAGCTTCCCTCAGCTCCTGTCCCGTGGTAATGTGGGACTTGCCACTGGCCACATCCATTTTTCCTTATCAGTGACATGACAAGGCCAACATTCCTCTTTCTGAAAAAGCTCTTCCCTCCTGGCCCTGGGTCTGAGCCTGCTCAAGCTCACTCCTGGCTCAGTTAAGCACCAAAAAACTGCAGTGATTTGACTGCAGCAAAAGAAACCAACTCCGACATCCAGCCCAGTGCTTGTGACAGCAGCTCTTGTTGGCACTGTACGGAAAGGATCTTATTTAAAATAAAGATGGTTTTAAAAGGTTTTCACTGAAAGCTCATTCAGCTGGTCAGCAAATTGTGCAATGTTGCAAATATTATTTCCAGCCCAAGAGTGCAGGAGGCAGTATCTTAGCTGAATAATGCACTGGAAGGAAGGAAGGAAGCACCCATTAGTGCTGATGATTACACACCAGAGCACCTCCTGAAGCCTCTGACTCTCTGGTATCCATCTCATCAAGACAATTGCCCACCACTCTCATGTTCCTCAGCTCTGACCCCCACCTGCCATGCTTCAAAAGGGGTAACTTCTCCAACTGCAAAGGCACTGCTGCTAACAGAAAAATGGGAAAGGCTTCGTATGCTTACAAGGCTGGGGGAGGAAATGTTTAACAAGAAATTCCACTGACTGCTGACCTGAAAGGCTGATGTCTCCCTCTGAAGAAGAGCAGGCACACCAAACTGCAGCAAGAGTGCTAAAACATGAGCCAAGTCCACTTGTTCCTCTTTGTACATGCACACCCTTCTCACTCTGTACAATGAGAGCTCTAAGCCTGTACCCAGGTCTTCAGAGAACAGCAAAGGGAAATGCCTTTAATCTTAATAAGTATGTAAGCTTTTCCCTAAGCTTTCCATTTAAATAAATGACATAGATTTGCCTCTTTGACCTAGGCCAATGGAGATACAAACTGAAAAACACTTCAAAAACTAAAAAACTTTAAACCAAAGACTGATTTGTTTTTTGATACAAGTGGCTGTGGACTCATTTTTGCTGCCTTAGACACATATTGTAGAAGTATTTTTAAAAAGGTTAGCTTTAAAGAAGTAGTTTTAAAAGTTTAATCATGCTATGGCTGCAGACCAGGTATTTAGTACTTTCAAATTGCAAAGCACTTTCTGATTGTTAGCTAAGTTACCTAAAAAATACTTAGCAAACAACTCCCCCCAACACAGAAAACCAATTTGAAATCCCTTTGAGTTAAAGCAAAAGGCAGAGAGAAATTTGCTTCTTACATATTGACATGCATGTGCATGATAAAAGACCCAGTAAGTGGTTAGCTTATAGAGAGCAGGGCATGAGATTTATTTAACTACATTGGTTAGCAGAGATGCCACAATCCATAACCTCATCACTGAAATGAGAAGCTTAAAGCAATATATAGGTTGCTGCCACCACACATCACCACGCACCATTTAAGATTATAATATCCATAAGCAAAACATTTTAAGATAGATAACTTTAGACGATAACTTTAGAACTTTAGACAGCACTACATTGCTGTATTTGGATTTTGGTCTGGTCTTAGAATAAAACTTGTTTTATAGAGGTATAAGTATGATTAAATATAAAAATAAAGCTCATGTTCCAAGCTATTTGCAGTGCAATAAAAGTACCAACTGAAGTGATGAGGAAGAAGGAGCCCCAGCCACCATTGTGCGATTTCATTTCATTCCTGATGATAGTGGAGGTAATTTATTCAGTCTTGCAAACACAGGCAGCTCTTGGAAACTGCCAGAAGCCTGAGTGAAAAGGACTTGCTGAGTTGCTTGGGTGAAAGCAGCTTTTGTTTTACTAAACTATCAGCAGGGAGGTGAACAATAAACAACTCCGTGTCTTATCTCTAGTGGAGTGCTTCACAACTTCCCAAATGAAATTGTTTTTCCTGACATCCTCATGGGAGGCTCCATGCAGACATGGAACAGGAGTGTTCCTTTGATTCCTCCAACATCTGATCCTGCAGAATGCACAAGCCTTGTGCTGAGCAGGGTTCAGATGCAGCTCCTTTCAGCAAGGCTTGGGTAGCTTCTCCAACAAGTCAGGATCTCCCTTGCTGATCTGCAAAGGAGATGTGGGGATCACCAAGGATTTCTGCCTCAACACGATGCTGATGGTACAACAGGACTGTCTCAGAAGTTTCAGCAACATAATAAAAGTCTTTGTGCTCTGAAATACAATTAGGAGTCTCCAGCTTTCTCAACAGACCAGAGCCTTGTTGGTTTATTGCACACAACATAGTGATAGTCATACCTTTCACAGGGTGCAAAAGTGTTGGGTTTTTTTTTTTTTAATAACAGCTACAGAAAATCAATAGATTTCATGAGTTCAATTAATCTCTGCAGCTGCTGTGCCAGAGTGAGAAGGAAACAAAGAATTTTTCCATTTCTAAGCTTTGGGACTAAGCTACCCCCCTGATGTCTGCTGAGGCCTTTGAGCACCTTAGCCTGTTGTTCCCATTAAAGCAGGTCTCCCTGTAATTAGTGATTTTAACAGTCAACCCTTGTAATTTATAAAGGTAAGCCAGTCCTAGACCATGCTCTGAACTAACAGAGTCATGGAGTTATTTATATTTAAATGTGTTGGATGGCTCTAGAATATAAAGCCACTAGGATAGAGCTTGGGATAACGAATCAAGGTCCACAGGGACCCTCTTGGCCTTGCTGAGTTCCATGGAGCTTCATACCAGAAGGCTTACCTCCTACTGGAATGTACTGGTAAGTAATTAGAGGAATACTGACTGCCTGGAAATCCATTTTTAAATTTGTTTCTCTAAGTTGCTGCCTTTTGTGACATGGGAACCTCAGCAGGAGGTTGGAGAGTACTTGCAGGCATTGTCCCAGGGGAAAGTCCAATATTAGAAAAGCATCACCAAAGCCCATCAGACTTCATGGCTTCTGCAGGGCCAACTATCTACATTGTTTGAGCTCACTTTCATCTGCATGATGGGAACCTGCAGGATACTTCTTATTTATGATATGTTTCCTTCTCCAAACTCTGACAACCAACTGCTTGTCAGCACCTGGGCACCTCCAGCGCTGACCTGTGCAGGCAGGGGACCCTACTGATCTGTGTGTCATGTAGCCTAAATCTTTTCCAGGAAAAAGGTCAATGTTTTATTTCTGCTTCTAAATAGCCAGGTTGGGTCCTGTAAAGGGCCTATAAAGCTGGTCTTGAGTAATTATTTTCTGGTAAAAGTGACCTCAAGTAGATCATTGTCCTTTATCACTGCCAGATTTTATATCGAGATGGCTACACTGCTGGCAAAGGATGTCCTTGCACATCACAGACAAAGCAAAAAAACCTTTTTTGTTTCCAACTCTCCTGTGGAATCTTTTGCCAGTGGCAAATCTGAGCTCAATTGTAAATGTTTATCAAGTGATTCACCTCTTGCACAGCCCAGAACAATGTCACTTCCCCAAAAAAGCAATTTCTAGAAGAGCACACAGCAGTGTGAGTGCAGAGGATGTCCTGAGGAGCTGCAGTGACCAAAAGGACAGTGATGAGCCTCAGGTCAGTGCTGTGGTCCTGACCCAGTGGTTTCTAGCCCTCTTGCCAGAGGCTGCATCCTTTTGTCAGGCTTGGGTGTGGGCTTTTTGCAGCATCATTCTGCTCCGCTCCAACTATCAAAAGCAGGAGGGGAAAAAGGCCAATACTGAGCTCTCAGAACTTCTGGAACATTCCAGGCTGGCTTTGTGTCCTGGATTAGCAGTGGCCACATATTTCTCAGCACTGCAGGCACTCGGGTACCCACTGCAGGAGGGCTGGGAGTGTTTTCTCCTGTTGGAGTGGGGATCAGTTTGTATTTTTCAACGTGACGATCGTGGCTGCCAAGCCCGATAATGAAAAATTGAAAGTCAAATAACCCCTATTAGTCTGTCAAAGGTTGATGGAGCTGGTATTCTATTTTCCCATTGTGAACGACTACCATTGTTAAGAGCTGACAGGCAAATCTCTGCAGAAATATGGACTCTTTGTGAGAGCTATTTATAGTAACATATGACAATGCAGTGTTATAATATGCATACTAAAGCATTGCCCAGGATATGCAAGAGCCCCATGGTACAATTTCTGGTTTGTAAGGCAAAATTCCATTAAGATAAGAACGTTTGAGAGGCCTAAACAGATGAGATATGGAGAAGTGGGGAGGAATGATTTGGGTTCTGTTATGGCCTGGCACCAATGTCATCAGTATGCACACAACAGTCTTTTAGGGATGAGAAAAGAGCACATTTATCAATAGCACAAGAACTAAAAATGTCAGGTTTGTGGTTATTTTGCTCTGCTCTTCCTATTTGGTAGCTTTTTTTTTTTTTTTTTTTTTTTTAATGTTTGTTTCATTTTGTGACCAGTTAAAAAGCAAACCAGGTCTGTGCCTGGATCCCAGAAGAAGAGAGAAGTCCATCAGGATGCTCAATGGATGGGTGGCTGTAGGAGGGATTCTGAAAGGCTCTCAAATAAATACTGAGTATTAGCTGGGATCAAGTACCTAGTGTCAACCAAGTCCCAACAAAACCCAAATATGAGGATTTCAACAACTTCTGGAGAATGACACCTTGGGAAGAAATGAACACAGAGCACAAGAGGAAGATAAAACCAGTGAGCACACGCCAGCAAGATTAAGCCTCATACAGATGGCTTTCTTCCCCTCCTTAGGTGCCAAAATTCATTTTGGAGAGGCAGAGTGGAGCCCTCAGTGATACCTGGACCCCTCCACAGCACACTTTTTTCTGTGGGCAGCTGGCTGGTCCTTTCCAAGCCCAAAGAGCAGCTGTTACTGGGAAAGGGAAAAGTGGTCCCAGGATGGGAATTTTTGTGACAGTTTTTGGTGCATGTGTTTGAAGCTCCTGCAGTATTGATACCCCCTGTCTGCACCAGCCCACAGCCCCAAGAGGGCTTCTCCTGCCATCCAGGAAACAGATTTTTGACTTTTCACTTTTAGTTCCCATTTTTAACCCCACAATATGTCTGTGCTTCATACTGTCAGGAGCTGGTAAATAGAAGCATTTTGGTTCATTGGCAGAAGGTACCAACATAAACCTGCACGCTTTATAGACAGCACACTGCAAATTGGGGATCACTGCTGCTCTGGTAGCTCTGGGGGGTTTTTGACCACTGTCTTGGGTGCTGTCATGCAGCTTTCAGGCTTTTGAACCCTGTGGTGTATCCACTAAAACAGGAAAATCTAAAGTTAACAGGATAGGAATGCTTTAAAGACTGAGTCAGTATGGGGTAACACCACAGGCAGCAGTCAGGTTCCTCCTCCCCCTAACACATCCTTCAATTTTGCAAACCTTCTGCAGTTTGCATTCACTTACCTGATGGAAAACACAGCATACAGATAAGACACTTGGAGGCACAAAATAGTTATCTAGCCTGCTAAATACCATTATTGTGTAGAGATAAGATATAAACATACACACATGCAAAGGAAAGAAGCTAAGATTGACAAAACTCCACAAGCACAGAGAGCAGCTGAAGACTCACCAACCTTTTTGGCTCTGGTTACAGCCCTTTTAACTGAAAAAAAAAAAAAAAAACCACAAAACTTGGAGGAAATTTTTAAGCTTCTTGAGCAGTTTCAGCAAAGTCACCAAATTCCACCCAAGCCACCAGTGCCTCGTGCACTTCTTGAATGTGAACACAGGAGCTCGTTTGCTTTTGCTCCAATCTCACCAGTTATGTTTTCTTCCCTAATTTTCTGGTTATCCATAGAACAGTGTCTGTAGGAGGCAGCCTGCATCACGTGTGGGTTTATGTAGACTGACACTTCTTCAAGGGAACAGAAGGTGAACATTAGTTTGTCTTAAACTACACTCAAGTGTTAATGAAGCTCCTTTTGAGGGGAAGAAAGAGTGCATTTAGTGAGGATTATGAGTTATTTTGGCTCTGAAAAAGACTTTTATACCTGTAATTAATCTCTTTTACACCTGTAATTCCCCACAGATGAACCTTGTTTTTGTTAACTTTCTGCATCATCTTGCTTTCCCATTAGTAGCTGCTCTCTCTGGACTATCAAGCTGGTTACAAGTTCAGGAATTACCTAATATCTATTTCTTTAAAAAGGAAAAAAACTATTTTTTTGCATCAAATCTGCACTGCCCAACCATCTTTGACACCGAATTGGCTCCAAAACTTAAAGGAAACAATTTACATATAATTTAAGATCATAAAATCTTTACTAATATGATTGCAGGGGTAGAGCTAGCCTTCAAGCAGGGATTTCAGTTCTAATCCTGGATGAATAATTAGCTGATTCAGATGTGTATTTAGGGGGACAATAGTGTTCCACTAGGGAGAAAGACATAAAATAATGACAAGTGAATTAAAGAACTTGCATTACCAGCATGAGGAGATGACAGCTGATGCCTGTGTTGTCATGTAAGAGGGTGGGTTTGCTATTACTTGGGCCCCTGGAACCTTTTATGAAGCCTTTACACTGCTGACTGATTCAGGAGGTGGAATTATAGTTGATTATGGGTACTCAAAATATTTTGCTCAGTTGCACAGTGAATTCCTCAAGAGAAAGGAAAGAAAAGGAGGGAAGGCAGGAACCCAACTTGCTGGGAGACACCATCCTCCACAGCTTTGGCACAGACAAATGAATTTAAAAAGTGTAAACCATTAATAATTCCCTATCAGACAACACTGGCTGACTGCATGTAGCCTCCCTACCCCATGACCATGTCAGCCCCACACACCTGGGAGGCCACAGCATCCCTGTGGCCAGGGAAAAGATCCCTTTCTCCTTAATGAATCCTGCCTTGTGTCCTCCTTGCCACCTCACTGTACTCTGTGGAGCATCCCTGAGGCACAGGAGAACCCCTCAGATTTCTGGGGGAAGCCCAAAGTACAGACACTGGACATCACCCCAAAGGACCAGTGTCAACACTTGTTTCTAAAGCTGTTGCTCAAGGCCTTCAGAAAACAGAGTACAGTAGAATTTGGATTGGTTCAGGTGATAAACTGCCAAACCTGTAAGCCATAAGGAGGACAGAAACTTCCAAGTCTCTGTGTGACATAAGAATTACTGATTTAGCTTCTTAAATACATTAAATACAAGAGTTTTTACTTTGAATCAATAGAAAAGCTCGGAAAGTTAAATAGGCAACACAAGAGATTATGCAGAAAATGATGCTTGAAAATTTTGCACTTAAGCAATGCTGGAAAATTTTATGTCCTTCAAGACTGGAGGTCTGAGCTCATTAAATGTCAATAATTTGGTTTATTGCTCCAGTTTGTATTGTGCTACTGAGCCCATAAATTTGAGATGGGTGTCTGTGAGCAACTGCACTGAGGGGTTAGCAATAAAAAAATATACAGCAGGGCACCAGGTCTTCAGTAAGGAGGAAAGCTGTTGTTCTTTATACAAATCTCAGGAGATTAAGCGATGGAAAAGTGTGTCAGACAGCAGGATTTCACGGTCCAGAAATTAAAAAATAAGATAAAACTCCAAAATCAAATTACCCCTCCTGCCAATAAGCTATTACTGTGCAGTTATTAAATACACAGAGACATTCACATGACCATGATGCACTGTAAATCACACCTGCAGACAGTTCATTTAATGAACAGTGTTTGAGTAGACAATCTGGTTTGTATTATATTAAATATAAAGCTCTACTTGCTCCAGAATATATTCATACTGAAAGTTTGCTGCAATACTCAAAAAAAAAAAAAAAAAAAAAAAAAAAAAAAAAAGTGAAGGAAAAGAATAAATCATTCCCAAGTGGCATTTTTCAGTTTTAAAAAGCAGCATGTGGGAACCAAAGCTTCATTTCATTTAATAATTTCCCTTTAAAGAATTTATGCTGTAAAGCTGTATGACAGCCTAGAAGAAAATCCGTAGGATTTCACTTGAAGTTTTTAGTAATCAAAATATTGCATCACGGATTGAATTTCTTTGTGGCACAGTAGATGTTCTAGACTTGAAATCCACTTTGAGGATGCAAACATTACATACAGGCTCCTTCCAGCTGCCTGGATGTTCCAGCAGCTCCCAGTGCCTGTTGGCAGTGAGCTGGCTCCAACTTTCACCACTTTACATCCCTCTGCTCCTCCCCACAGCTCCAGCACCTCCCAGGGATGGTTCCTCCCTTCCTTTGCAACCCAAAGCTCAGGGATTGCATCTCACCATGTGCTGGGCAGGAAGCTCTGATGATGCCTGACCCAGATATGCTGCAATCCCCACTCCCTGTTTTACCAAGGAGCTCAGCCCCTGCTCTCAAGGGCATCTCCCTGGTCACTGATGGGCACAGCAAGCTGAGAAGACAAAAGAAGTGACTTCCCCCAACCCAAACTCTGCCACATTTTACCCAGGAGGATACCCAGGAGATGATACCCAGCAGGAACAGGGACAATGTGGGTGCTGGAGCTGTAATGTGTATTTTATAAATAGAGGAGATTGAAAGGGGATGTACAATCTCACATCACAGGGGTTTAGCCAGAATCCATTAGGATTTAGGGGCAGATTCTGCTGGAGAAAAAGACAGTGGCTTATCAGGGATCTGCTGCCTTGGGGGGGTTTCTTATATTTTCCCAGGAAGCATCTGGTGGCCCTGCAGCTGCAATGGCAATTTTTAAATCCCAGCATTAGCCCACAGCCCCACAGGAACGTGCAGTTAGGCTGCCCTGTCTGAGAGGTGTGATGGCTCTCAGGTTCCACCAGGACCTGAAGGTCACGAGCCCCCGTGACTACGAAGCAGATGCCTGGACAGTCCCCATCCAGTCCCAGAAACTATCAAGGACACTGCTTCTGGGCCTGATAAATCAAGTTAAAGAGCATCTCAGAATGCTCAGCCAGATGGATCACTTGAATGGCTAAACACTCTAATACATCTTTTGGAGAAAAGATATTGGCTTGTGCAATGAAACAGATAATTGACTATTCCATGGAAACTGTTAAGGCTTTACCTCTGGGACTGGCAGGAACCCACGTCTCTTCCTGCAGAGGTAGAGCCTGCAAGTCTTGGGGTTTGATTTTATTTCTCCTTCCTGGAGGAAGTTTCAGAACAGAAACCAAGCCCAGGTTCTCTGATCAATCTGCCCCCTGATGTAGGGAGATAATCTGCAACTGAGCACCTGGGTGGCAGCCTCATAAATCAATGCAAATAGCATAAGCCACTAAAAAAAAATAAAATAGCCACAGATACAGGATACCCCATCCTTAGCCAAGTGGGTGAAAGAAGCTCTTCAACCTCCCCATCAATGGCAGGAAACCTTCCCTCAGCCCAGCAATAACCTGATTCCAGGGTCCCCTCTCACATCTGCTGTTCTACTGATGGCCATGGTGATCCCAGGGAAATAATTAATTTTTTTCCCCTGGATTGTGGCTTCTCGAGCTCTTCCCTCTTCCAAACACAACATCAGCTCCAGAATTCATGAAACTCTGGAATTTTATTTATTTATTAATACGAAAAATGAAAGCAATTGATGTTACAGAGCTGTAATTCCAGGGCAGAGCTCCACCCAACACATGGGCCTCTTAGAGCTTTATTCCTGTGGTTTCTCAGGACACAAGCTCCTTGATGGAATTACAGTGCTGTCATTCAAGTTGCTTGTTATTTGTTCTGTATGTAAATAAAGGGAATGCATTTAAAGGACTGCACTAATGTATTCAAATATTTGTAGATAATCCACTGTAAATCTCAAGACTGGAGGATTTTGCATAAATGCTTGAATCTGTAACAGTTAGGAGGGAATTCCAACTCCCTGACCGAGTAAATTACACAAAAAATAGCAGGATGATTAGACCAAGCACATTAATATTCACAATAAGTTTTGTCTGTCAGCACACAGACTGAATTCAGGGATTGCATCCTTTTAACATATTTGTAGGGCAGGAGAAGAAGCCAGCCACAATCAAGGTATAATTGTAACAGTAATACACTGATTTCATTTTTATACAGCACCCCAGAATATAAAGGATTGGTTTGCTTATTGTATTTACTTCTAGCTTTCATACAAGTTTGGAATGACAGCTGATTAGCTGAGAATTTTTACTTTCCCAGTATTCCTGCTCTCTACATTTTGGTAAATTAGAAAAAGGTCCTGATAGTCCTGAGTCGTTTGGGCCTTCCAATAATTGCTTGTACAATTGTCTATGAAGAAGAGAACCATCTCTATCAGTAAAGGTGTTAATATATACACATATTATTAACTGAACTTAGTTTCATTTCTTGCCCTGGAGTCATCATTAGTGAAGATTAAACATGCATAAATCACTTGCTCTTAAATTAGTGAACATTATCAAATGTCACCTTGTTGAAACTAAAATATATTAATTTATTTATTTTTCAAATATTGGATGATGCTGAAATACAGACACAATTATTCCACCATCCACCACTTTTTTTTCAGCCAGGCCACTGGGCTGCATCTAGTTACTGGTCCCAGAAGTCTCTCATTATCTCTAAACCAGGGGAAATCAAGGTCAGATCTGGAATTACTGGCTTTTGCCCACACATCTTGTACACCTTAATTTTACTAAAAAATCCTGGGTGGTTTGGAAATCTTATGGGGGGAGGACAGAATTATGTCTTCAGCTACATATATACTCTGCTCTGCCAATCGTTGGAAGTCTCACATGTAGAAGAGAGGGAGATTAACTGTCAATATTGCAAATAAAAACTAATTAAGAGCGAACAGTTTAATGACAGAGGATCATATTTCAAAATTGCCAGTTCCTGTTATTTTATCATGAGTCTCTTGGAATTTATTTAAAAGTCTTGCTCCTGAAAAAGGTGATTACATGAGAATCTCACTGTCATTAACCAGGAGTCATTTCCCAGCCTTCCAGTTGCAAAGAAAAGCTTAAAGATGTCAGCTAAGTACACCTTCAAGGCTCAGAAATGAAAACACTCAACATTTATTAACCTCAGTAATTTCTGAGAGCCTGCTCACTCTATTACATGTTTGGGGTTGGTTAGGCTGAGATAGC
The DNA here is from genome assembly GCA_023637945.1 of Phaethornis superciliosus. Taxonomy (NCBI): domain Eukaryota; kingdom Metazoa; phylum Chordata; class Aves; order Apodiformes; family Trochilidae; genus Phaethornis; species Phaethornis superciliosus. The sequence goes on from JAJQWJ010000009.1 coordinate 26,562,392, forward strand.
AAATGTACCAGAGACATCCCAAATACCAGGAGGCTCTTTGTCCTTTCAAGGAGGGGAATGCTGAGGTTGTTTATTCCTAGCTGCTAAGTTTAGCACAGCTCCAGGCATGAAGCAATAGAAAACATAATTCTGTTGATTTGTATTTCTGCTAATTATTTGCACAGAGCTGTTATCTCCAACACTGCCAGAATTAACTCCCCTATAGGGCACTGAACAGACAGGCATGGTGGGGGCAGACCTGACAGCAGGCAACCAAAATTCTTCAATGTACCCTACCATGGGTAAAAATTGGGAATTCAATGTTTTTCCATGCTACAGTTGCCTAAATGAGCCATGCACATGTTGGGATAATCTACTGATAGAAGTGTGCACATCTGTTCTCTATACTGCATCTGTAGCATCTTGCCTCATCACTTCAATGTTTTCTTGCTGATCCAGATTTTTTTTTCCACACACAGATGATTAGTTGGGGTTGGGTTTTGAAAGCCCTTTAGTTGCCTGACAACTCAGACTTCAATGCAAGTTAGGCACACAAGTTATTCTGAAAAGTCCATGTTTAAAGGATCAGGGAAGACATTTCCCCTCCTGGAGCCACCAGGCAGCAACCCTCTAATTCCCATTTGTCTTTGCTGAGCTCCTGTGGCCACGATGAACACGTTTTCCTGGAAGCCACCTGAACATTTAGGTCTTGCTGACATTTGCTGTTCTCTCCATGTGAGCTCCTGGAACCCACAGAAAAACTCAGTGGCCTTACCAGAGTTGCCCTGTTCCTTCCAGGCAGTGAGCTGGTGGCAGAGAGAGCACAGGAAGGTCTTGGAGTGGTTCAACAACAGCCCAAGCCTGGGCTTGCCCTTATCTCAGCACTGTAATTTAGAGCTGACCCTGTAATGGAGCTGGGCTTTAAACTCTCTGAGTTCCCTCCCTTTACAACGATGATAAAATTCAGCACATTAAGTGCTGTGCCTTGATCTTTACATCCTTGTGTGCTTTCTAAGTGTTTATGCAGAACGACAGAAACATTGCAAAAATCACCAGTGGCAAAACTGAAACACTATCTACAAAAAATGTTTTAGAGGTTAATTTAAATATTTCTATAGAATCTGAGACAAGTAGCCCTGAATGGACTACTGAATAGCCCCAAAATGGGAGCTAAAAGTCATTTTGGTTTTGATCCCATGGATCCTCTGTCCCAGTTAGCCCCGTGCAAAACATCTGCTGTAGAGCTAGGAAATCTTGTTCCCATTAACAGCCTGGCAGTACACTGCCAACATGGACACAAAATCTGATTTTCTTCTCTGTTATAACCCTTGAACATGAGTTCAGAGAACACAACTCCATACCAAGTCTCAGGTAAATAAACAGAGAGTGTAATACAGAATATAAATCATGACAGAAGGGTAGCTCAGATCATTCCCCATTCCATACTGGGATCCAGGGGCTATGGTAAGGTGGCCTTCTCTTAGTCTCACTAAGAGAGAGAAACTATGCATAGAAACAATTAAAAATTAACTAGGCAAAGAAGAGAGATTGACTGCTGAGATCAGATTAATATTCCACTGGCAGACTCCTGTGAGTTTGAAGTTCAGGTTCTTGAATTACCTGAAGTTTAATTTTTAATCTTTCTTTAATAGTAAAGGTCTAGGTGAGTACTCATGATAGGTCCTGCCCCAACATGAAGGAACCTCAGATCACAAACTTCAAAAGCATTGATAATGGGCATCTGATTTTTGCTTCTCTGTAATAAGCAAGGTCTCTTTCCTGCTGAACTAGAGCTACTCCTGGAATTAATCACATCTCCATTGCTCTGGTTTTGACCCAACATATCATCCTGCTCCAAAGGATAAGTGCAGTGGGGAAAGAAAAGGAGGAAGGTCTCAGCAGACTGCTCCAACCCTTCTGTTCCTACCTGATGGACACTGCCTCTAAGGACCAGATCTCAAAGCACTTCTAGCTCAGCCCAGCTCAAGGTTGTAGTGCACCAATGACCATAGAGTCAGGAAGGGTTTCTGACCTACAGATGCTTCTGCCAATGCTGTTCTGTCCACCACTCCCTTCAGAAAGACCACTCCAGCCTTTAGAAGACACACAACGTTGAAAAATTGGGATGTGCCACATTTCTGCCACCGTTTGTCTGCTTTTACTGTGCTGCAAAGTTGCTAGCAGAATTACTTAGCCTAACCTCAGTAAATACTTAACAACAAATGTTTCACACGAGACAAATCCTTTGCCAGTGGCTTTTTTAGATGTTCACATTTTATCCCATGCATCAGAGCCTTGGTTACACTCTCACATCAGCTGCTGCAAGGGTTACAGAAGAAATGAGAGAACTTGTCTCCCACCCAGCCTCACCATTCTTTCAAAACCAAACTGATTGTTCTTGGATATAGATGGGGGACATTCAGAACCTTCACATATGGAGAGGATATTCGACATGTTGAACATGCCTGTAAGGTAATTTTCAGCTGAATCTATTGTCTGTCACATCTGGTATTTCGAATAAGTGGTTAAGTGAACTGCAAATTAAATTAAGCCAAGCCAGTGTCATAAACCTAAAGTGCATTTCCAAAGGGTCTCCCTTATGGAAAGGGAGTTGACTCAGAAGGCTTTAACATCCAGACTCTCAGATCCTTCACTGCAAATAAATCAACAGCCTACATGGTTGTACCCATGAATTAGCCCCCTAGAGTGGATTCAAATTAAATACTTGAGAAGAAGAAAATGACAAAACAGATGGATTTTCCTTCATAGAAACCTGCTACAAATGAAGGGCTTATGATGATGACACTCTCCTGGTGGCACTGCCTTGGCCTGCCCTGGGTCTGACAGGCTGGCTGTGAAAGAACAGGAGACTCTGGCTGCCCTGTGCCCATAGGGACCCTGCCAGTTGTCCCCTCAGCCATGGTGACAAAGGAGCTGTAGGAGAGATGAGGTTGTTTGACATGCCTGACACTAGGATGAGTGAATCTGGTGTCCTAAGAAGCTGCTATCCAGAGGGCTCTGGATGCACCCCAGTGTTTTCTCCCATCTCCTGGAGCTGCTGGCTGAACCACTCTGCTATCAGCCAAAAGAATGATTTCACAGTCACATAACATAAAGCCACAGCTAATTTGTAAGCTTGTCCTTGGGGATGCTCTATACAGCCTTGTAAATGCAATAATTGCACTGATTTCAGCCCAAGGATTGTCTTTTCATATACCTCTGACATTAGAGAGCACCATGCTCACCAATAAAGGGCTAAATGAACCAAAACAGTTGTTCATATGTTTTCTTACTCCTCTGAAATGTCACAGTAAATCTATATTGCTGGGTAACAGCAAGCAGATGGATATCAGAGCTTGCAATTTGGCATAGGTCTTCTCAATCAAGTCAAAGATTAATTCTCCCCAATGATAATCAGCTTTCTCATTTGTTAGAAGTCCATTAGCATTTTCTAAGAGGTTTTTCTCAGGACAAGGGTAAAAAAAAGCTTTGTCCTATTGCTATATCCATTATAAAGGATGGATTTTCTGGAGACAAAGTGGAGTTAACTGCAGAAAATTACACCTTCAAATAATCAGATATACAATAGTAAAAGTGTCCTAGAAATACTGTTTGATGGAGTACCTCCTATTGTTTTGTGAGCAACCCAGGAAATATGTTTTGCCAGGTCTGTTAGGACCACTATTTCCCCAATATGACTGAGAAATAAAATGAATAAATAAATAAATAATAATAACAAAAAAAGAAAAAAGAAAAAACTCCTTCTTCCCACATTAGTAAAAGGAAACTGTCCCTTTTTTCTAAAACCATCAAATTAAACAACGGAATAGAAAACCAATATAAATTGCACTATCTGGGCAATCTAACCAGGGGATACAGTGCTATTTCTGTGACATGGGAAGGTGTAAAATTTGTAAGAGAATGCAAACCTTAGCCCATAAGTTGAGCTTCAGTCCTGACTTCTAGATTCCACCTTGGTCCCATTCCCGCAGAAGATGTGTACCATGCCAGGGAAGAAAAATCAACATTTCCTCATCTTCTTTCTTTGATTTTAGGATTTCATTAAGCACTCCTAAAAACATCCCCTTAAGGTATTTGTTACCTTGGAATTTTGTGTGCTAATGAGCTCCTAATTGTGGCATATCAAGTTCATCAACTACTGTACTTTTATAAAACAAAGAGGTACAGCAGCTAATTATTTGTTAAACTCATTATCAGAGCTCTGCTGCAGGAACATTTTATAGCTATTGAATTTTCCTGCTGCAGGACATTTGGTGAGGACTCCAGCAGGGGTCTTCTGCCAGATTTATCTGAGGCAGCTGCAGGTGTTAAAAGGGGAGACATAGAAATGTGTGACATTGGACTGGAAGTAGCATGAAAATGGAAATGTGGATGCTTCCTCCTGCTGTAGGTAACCACTGGCAGAGGAAGAACATATATTTCTGGGTCAGCAGTGTCTGTCCGAGCTTACTATACACATCATACCCCAGTTTATAGCATTTTAGTGTCACAGATACTTTATTTCCAAGTTGAAAAGGCAGTTTAGAATTAAATTTACCTATAAATACTTTACAAGGAAAATAAAGTCAGAGGTTATCTTCAAAAAAGCTGAAGACTTAACCCAAGCCTGACAGGATTAATTGGGGTTAGGGCTGCTTTTAAAACCTTGAAGTGATAAAACAGCAGCAACGTGAAGGGCTTTAGAGTTCCTGCCTCTTTTGTAACCCTTAACTTCTCCAATGGGGAACCCCTAGACATCCAAGGAAATCTCTCCAGCAACCCTGGTGGGCACCGAGCAGGATCAGTACAGGTAATCGACAGGTTTTTACTCTCTGCACACTAAAGAACAATATATTAGTAGAAAATTAATAGCTCCGTTAGTTATTGATTAGCAGAAATGCTACAGTGCTCTTACGATTTCAAATTGTTCCTGATTAATGGAGGAGGCAATGAAATTTAAACAATGATCTCACTGGGTTGGAAGCATCCCCAGCAGAGCCCAGGCAGAAGAACAGGAGCAGGAAGGTGACTCCAGCATCACCTGCCACATCTTACATCTTGCTCTGGAAATGTGGATTAGCCAAGCCTGACTAAATAGGGAACCTGAGCTGGAAAATGTTTCTGCATTAATCCTGGGGTTGAGACACTTTCAGGATTCTGCCCCAAAAGATAATTGTGTTTCTTTTATTTTTTGGGTGAACTTGTCATTCCCTTCTCTGCCTCACTTCCAATACAGGAGCTCAGCTGTTTGGTGTGAGCATCCCTAGTGCTGAGGCTCACCATCCCCAAAATCCTAACATTAAGCTGTGGTGGATAATACCAGCTCCTGGCCATTCCCACCTTTTCGTTCTACTCTCTAGTAGTGCATCTTGATAAAGGAGCAATGAATAAACAATAAGCCCACGTCTCCACCAGATAAACAAAATGTTCCAGCTGGAACATGAGAGCTGAAAAAGATTTAAATACAGGTTTGTGTCATTTGGGAAGCTGAGCTGTGAGTCAGCCACCCTCTTCTAAATCATTGCAATTGCCATGGCCTCCAACAACCAGCTCTGTAATTCTTCCCACAGCCCCTGGGAACACAGACTTTTGGGACGAGACAGAAGCCAGGACTGAAGTGGCAGAAAGAAAACTGAAACTGCTCAAGGGCTTGCCTGGAAATGGCATCCTTTAAAATAGTGCAGATTGAACCACCAAAGCCCTTCCAAAGAGTGTCTGCCTGCAGGGAGGCCAAGCTGAGCACTTTCCAGCACTGACATGAGAGGCTATATCAAACAGATAAAGCACTAAAATCATTTATATGAGAAGGAAAAATTAGATTTCCCAAGTTGCTAGTGATGTTTTAGACCAGCAAGATTTGTAAAGAGGAATGGCCCATATTTCCAGTTCCACCACTGATTTTCTTTGGATGCAGACAAGGTCTTCACTCACATAACACAAACCTGCCATGGAGTGAGGCAAAGAGATTGAAAAAAAAATGGGGAATCTCCAAGGTAAAACTATTGTATTACAAAACCACCTTGCAATGCAATACTCATTCTCCTGACCACTCAGGCTGAATGTGACTGCAGGCTGCTATAATCTTGCCTTAAGAAGAAAACACCAGTAAAAACAAAAATGTATGTACCGACCTCTACTACAGATAGAATCAAAAAAGGATTTATTGACTTGAAGGCTGTCCTTTGCCATTTATATCAAAACCAGTTAGGCATTCATACTGAAAAAATAATAACCCTACACTATTTGATAGTTGGTGCTACTGAATTAATAATTTTAGCAAATCAAAAGGAAGTTAATGTAATCCTCAATTTGCTTTACATCTTCAAAGTCACCTATGGCATTTTACAAGGCAGGTAATATTATCACAGCTGGACACCTAGGTAATCTTTTGAGCTCTTTTTTCCTTTTCAAAATAAATGTTTCAGATTTACCATGATACTGCTAAAGTAGCTGTTAATTTTCTTGGAAAGATGAAAGAAAAGAGGTGCATTAGCAGAGCCTTGAACTCCACCAAACTGAACAGAAATGCCAGCAGGACACAGCACAAATGTGAGAACCAGGACTGCAGATAGACCAGCACCAAGAACCTCCTGCCACACCTCCCTGATTCAGGGCAGGTTTGGATCCAACCTCCTGCCTCTTGGGTTCTCATTTCTCCTTTGATCCAAAGCTGTGTGGTTTACAGAAGATGGCAGATGCTCCACAAGAGCAAACTTCCTGCTTGAAAACATCATGTTGGGTCTTTGAGACCAACACAGAAAGGAAGCTAACAAGGACCCCAACACTGAGCAATATTCCTCTTTTCTGTCTGGTGTTCACACTCTGGAAACCACTTGAAAAGTTTAATGGGTTCAAAACACTGAGACCAAGAAAAAATCAGCTCTAACTAGAAACCAGTTCAAAATATCAATTTGAACCCTTCCTCTTTGAGGCACAACTCCTGTGGAGTTTAACTGGTCTCTCATCTCCTGGAAAACACATGGCTGTTCCTAGAAATTAAGCTCCTCTAGAATTTCTGCAAAGCTTAACCCACCCCACAAGAAAACATTGCTTATCCTCTCCGTGCTAAGGATCCAAACGTTTGATTTGAACCAGTGAGCATAAATTTTTTGTCTTTTGTGTTGATAGATGTTAGATTTGTCTTCAGCTGGACTTCTTTCTCACTTGAAAAATACAGGAAACATGAAGTACCTGAGCAACACCCACCATACCTGCTCACGTGGGGCTGCTCCAAGCCCTCTGGTGCATCCCACCATCTGCAGCATCCCAAGCTCCCCCTGATCCCAGCAGTGCCTTCTTAGGGGCATCAGGTTACACATCCTCATTTAATCCACAGAAAAAGACTCCTCAAACAAATCTCTAGGTGATCTCATTTCTCCCTGTGTTGCCTTCCAGAACTGTTCAGGACATCTCAAAGCCAGGAAGCACAAAACCTGCTCTTACAGACATGTTCTCCATCAGCCTCCAACTGCACAAGGAGCAAACTCCAACCACACTGTATAAGAACCTGGTACAGGAAAGAACTTTTCCTGTTCATGGTGGTAATCTGGTTTTATAGACTTTTTTAGTGGACAACCATCTTATTTTGTGTCTGACCACGGTTCCAGGCTAACTTTTAGCAGTTATGAAACACACAGCCAAGGCACACTGACTGTGTAAAAGCCCAGTGTAAATACCTGGAGAATACTGAAGAGTGTCTCCATCACCTTTAAATATATGTTCCTCCCATGAACATTCATCTCAGGCTCTTTCTTAAGAAGGGAACTGCTATGGGATATGACTGCCTGCTTTTAAAATAGAACTTAAAAAAAAAAAATATATATACATATATCTTATTCATTTACAAACATTTACATATGAGAAAAGCCTAATCAAAACCTGATTTCCATGTCAACTGTCATAGATGTTCTAGCAATCAGCAAGCCTATGTAAAAAATCAAAATGTATTTGTCTTCTTACATACACTATTACAGCAATATAATGTAAAAAGTTAGGGATTTAAATGACATGTGAATAGGAGGAGCTGTAAAGCTGGAATGATTGATTTCATGATGTTTTCAGGCATTACAAATAACCTTTGAATGTCTTTTTTGCCCTGATTTGCATAAACGATTGGCAGTTCATTAGATATGGGGGGAAACCACAGACAAATACAAAGCTGAGACAATACCAGGGATTTTGGTTTAAGAAAGGACCTTGGGACTTTGTAAAAGAAAAAGCCACTTCACAGAGTCCTTCTGCACAGCCCAGTATTAGGAGAGAGTCAATCCATGCTGCTTCAGTCTCAGATCACCAAAACATCTACTGCAGATTCACCAGGATCAACATAGCATTTGCATTGGGAAAGCTGTAAAAATTGATGTGCAAACCTGGGCTGAAGGTGACAACAGTCTGAGACATTGTGACATTTGCACAAGGACTTCACAAGAGCTCCCCAGGACTTCCATGGAAACTTCACAGGATCTCCATAGGAAACTCCCCCCATGGAGCAAAGCACTTCCCACCACCTCCAGGGCTGGAAGCTCCTCTCACACCCTGCCTTGGGGAGCACCTCCACTCTCTGACACACACCTGACATTCCAGCATTTCTTACTCCTGTAAGAAATAAAAGGATTTTGCTTGTGGACAGACAGATCCATTGGCTCTGAGCTGAAGCCCAAGGTAGTGCTTACAGGGCATGAAAAGGGAGGATGGGAGAGCAGGGGAAGGAATGAAGACAAGGGAAGATAATTGAAAGTATGAGTGCATTAGTTATGTTGCATATATCTAATATAATTAGTATTAATAAGCTGTCAGTCAGAAGATGTAGTTGTTAAAAGGCAGTTTCAAGGGGGGAAAAAGATAATTGAACTCCTCCATGTATTTGTCTGTACTTATTTATTCTGCTGTTCTTTTCAGTTCATTGCCACAGATGCATGTTTAGCAAAAGTCAAATTGCAGATGTAAACTGAGGGGGTTTTTCATTTATTAACTAGGAAAAAATAAAATACTCTACTGCTCTGGGTAATGTCAACCCCAGGAGGAAAGTGCAGGGAGGTTAATGACTCAGTTCTACATTCAGTTCTCACTCCAACCACAACATTTTCAGGCTCTAAGTTGAAATGAGTCTGGTTTGCAATGTGTATACCTGTTCCTGTGGTACCTGGTGTGGTACTGCTGCTATTTTATTGTCTGCTAGTGAGTAAAGACATTCCAAATGCTCTGCAGGGTCTGCTCCTGCAGTTAAATGCTGTGGTTCCTAAAGCTGGTCAAACCATGTGCAGTGAATAATGTATCCAATAATTCCCCCCCCTTTTTTTTTTTAAAAAAAAAAAAAAAAAAAAAAAAAAAAAAGAAATTATTCTATTGTCTGCAAGCAGCTCACAGCATTCCCCAAAGCATCTGTAATGAGAAATTAGTCACTAAATATTTTATACAAATAGTTATTAGCCTGGATCTTGATCACAAGCAGTTTGCTGTGGATTCAAGTGGGACAGGAGGATGTGGATGGGATTTGTACTTCTGACTGTAAAGTGACCACATCCAGGTCCTGGAGTCAGCCTGTTTCCCTGCCTCTCAGAACAACCCTCATGACACCAGTCAGGCTGTTTCAGCTTCCAGTCTACCAACAGCCACATTAAAAGTTGCTTGAGTTGTGATCACTCTCAAATATCCCCAGCTCATCATCTGTACTCTGAGTACCTCCTAAGCCTCAGAGCTCCATGCAAATGCTCCATCCCTAATTTAGAGTGGGGGAAGTGAAACCAGAGTCAAACATGACTTTGGCTGGAGAGAGGAGGTCTTGACCTATGGAGAAATCCTGGTTTTTATACCCAACGTCAAGAAACCTTTCCTCTTCACATGGACAAAAGAACATCACTTGCTGCATGGTCCCACAAGAGCCTCTTCAGTGAAGTTCTCTGCCCACTGCACCCAAACAAAACACTGGGAGCTGATATCAGCTCCAGAACTTTCTTTTCCATGTGTCACATAAGACATGAAGCTTTTTTTTGCAATTTAAATCAGCTGCTGAATTTAAAGAGTAAGTTATAAAAGCATGGCTAGCTTTCCACAAAGGCTGGCAAAGGCAAAAAGCACCCTTCTGACTACTGCAACCAAGTTTTAAATTCTGAGTTTGCAGAATCAAGAAAAGAAGGAAGAAAAATGGGAAAACAGCAGAGCCCCCCCCCTACTCCTGCATCTGACACCCTACCCTGTGTGGGACCACAGGGAAGCCAAAGTGGGGCTGCAGAGATGCCAGACCTCTGGCCTGGCTCTATCAGGACTCCCCAATGGCTTAATGTGACTAAATTGGATTGTTACAGTTAGAGCTTTGTTTGGGAAACATTGATTGGTTTCTAAATGTAATTAATTGTCACCATTTGTTGCAGTCAGTGAGAACGAGGCCCCATGTACCACTCAAGGATGCAGAGAAGCTCACAGCCCATCAGAGCCTCGCTGGAAATTGTCTTAGAGCTGATCAAGCAGAAAGTCAGGCAGTGGAAATGTCCTCTTGGAGCTATCTGGGACCTCCTGTCAGTGTTGCCTTCATTTCCTCCTGCTCCTGCCAAGCTCCAAAGTAAAAATATGTGATTCTGGTATATTTTAGGATGGGAAAGACTCCTTTTAGGAGGAAGAGATGCTCTTTCAAAGCTTTTCACCTTTTCAGGATGAAATGTTTGCAAGGATCTTTGGTCAGGGGAAAATTTGTGGTTGGTAAATAGCTTGGCCCATAACTGCAAATAAAGATTCAGTGAGGGCAAACTCCTCTGTACAGGGAACTTGTTTCTGAACCTCACACCAAGAAGCAGGGCTCCTTTTCAAGAGGCATGGCTGCTCCTCAGCTTTCCCAGCCCTGGGGGGGACCACTCAGCCACCCCCTTCCAGAGCAAGAGATTCCCCAGAGACACAGAGACCATTGCTGGGGCTCTTCTCAAGGCACTACTGATACAGGAGCTGGCCTCACCCCTGGAGACAGAATTTTGACCCATTTTCCAAGTTGTTGATTCACACAGGGAGAAAAAATTCTTTTCTTCCAACCAGGTTTTCTTGTGTCAGTCATTCAATGTGTGCCTATGTTATTTTCCTCCCTTTCTTCTTACCTTTTCTGATAGTTGCAGATGGGCATCAAACTGTGCAAAATGTAAATTATGATTGGGTAGAGTCAGAACATGGAAAAAAAAAAAGTTATTTGGATGATTTTATTTATTTTTTTTCCTAAGGACCACAGCACATATGGCATGCTAAAAAAATGTCTCGTGTTCATTAAGGCTAAATGAGACAGGTTAGAGACTCGTGGGCACCAAATGGAAAATTCAGGGAAAAAAAATGCTGGCTGGCAACTCATTCTGCTGATAATATTTTTTTGGATGTTTCCCTCCTGCCCTCTCTCCCTCATCTTTTTTTAAATTGCAAGGACATTTTTGCAAATATTTCACAAATATCTGATGGCTCGTGCTTAGGAATCCATCCTCCCTGCTGTGCCTTCCTCATCTGAAGGTCATAATCTTCAGTTTGTGAAATCATAATTACCTTGCTAGCCAGTAACTCTGATGTCACAAATGGAGGATTATGATGACTTCAATGTAAAAAGCAGCAGTGGGAGAAAATGAACTCCTCAGCCATCGAGAGCTTGTTTTCCTCCCCAAGAAAAAAAAAAAAAGGTACAGCTGAGAAAAGTATCAGCAGAATGATCTCCAAATAGACCATTTTCTGCATGGAATCAGTGCCTCTTTCAGAATATGAGGGTAATTTCTGCCTTGTGCCAGTTTAACACAGACTTCCACTTTATTTTAACGCAGAGCAGGTCTTATATTTAATGTAATAGCAGCATCGTGCTACTTCTTGTGGAGCTCATAGTGAGACCTCAGAGTTGTTCTATAAAAATGAAATGAGCCACCCTGTAACCCTTAGCAAAATGAAATGGCCAAGATTCACCACAAGGTCACCTACACCTGAGGCTTCACTGCTGTTGGAGAATTTGCCACTGTATCAAAAAAAAAAATAAATTACAAATAAACTCTGTCTGTCAGATTACTAAGGTGTATTTTAAGTGCAAACCTCCTTATTGCTTGCTAGTAAGTGTTCCTGCCAGCCTAACTCACAAAATTCAGTGACTTGCATTGGGTGAAAAGTTTTCTCCTCAAAAATAGGGGAGAAGAGGACCATAGTGAAGGGAAAAGGCACTTCCTCCCTATATTCTTGGGTTAGCTCCTCCCTGAAGTAGGGACCAGAAGACACATTTGCCTCACTTAGATGTTATTTAATTATTGTTACCATAGCTAGAATGATGCTACTGACTCTGCTCGAGGACAGACACACTGAGAACACAGTTCAGCAATTCTGAATGCCATTATTTGAATAAATGAATAAAGCTATCAATGTTTCTCCTGAAGAGTTTGGAATACAAGTAGATATCTATTGTTACCGTATGCGCTCACGTCTCTCTTGGGCATCAAATCAAATACATTGCAATGATACTGTCTGCTTGAATGAGATGTTAAAAGAGCTATCTGCTGAATTCCTGCTGTTTTATAAACCTAATAATGCAATGGCACGATTCTACCCTCTCTTCCCATTGCTGATCTGAGGCACTCCCTTCCAATACCACCAAAGTGCAGAAGCAGCAAGACCCTGGGAGCGATGCCAAGTCTGGAAAATGCAACAGATTCTGCCCCACCAAGGAGAACCAAAGCATTTCATGCCAGAGGCATGGAAAAACCACAAATTCCCTAACTGTAATAACATTCCCTGCAATTTGGCAGCAGTACTGGGCTGTGTAACTCGGGGGGAATAGGTGGCAGCAGTTCCATCCTTGCAGAAGAGGTGTCTTCCAGCAGCATCCTCAACTTCCCCACAGCAGAGGGGAGAATATGGAGGGGAAATAAAAGCACAGCAGCTGTAGTGCCACAGGCACCCAGCCTGAGGAATATGTTGGGAGACCAAGGAGCCCACTCACTATTTTCAATCATTAGGAACAACATATGGTGGGTTGGTATTCATGCTGCCTTTCTCTGCCTGCCCTGCTTCTGCTCAAGGTATAAGTAAATTAAGAGAGAGTCAGACTGCACATGTGAGCAGAGCATTGCAGAGAGCAGAACTGTATGGGGTCAGAAGGATGTGTAAATTCTTTATCAGGTTCATTTAAAATCTTCACCACACTTCCATCGGTTCTAAAAGCTGAAAAATTACCCAATTTTGTCTTTGTGTGACCAAAGCCTTCCAGTCCTTTTTTTCTGTTCTCACTGCAGTTGATATGCTCTCTGTCATCACCATCCTTGTTCCCAAAGCACAGGGCATAAAAGCAGAGCACAGCGTTTGAAAACAAGGTGACAATAACTGAGATGGTTTGCCCATCCCCAGGAGCACCCTGCCACCTCTTTCTGAACCATAAGAAAGGCACCCATCAGCTTGTCAAATAGTCCAAAACATGCATTGCTCTCTTTGAGAACAGCCCTCAGCATTAGCCAAACACTTTGGTCTCTGTTGGGTGGCCCAAAATTGCCCAGATGTGGAAGAAGGGTCCTGCACAACACCTCTGCCATGGCTGCCAGACGAGTACAGTGGGTAAGGATCAGTCTTGGAGCAGCAGCAGAAAACACTGGAATGGCATGGGATAGCAGTCCAGATAAAGGCACAGGCTCACAGCCCTGCAAGGATATCAGCTGAGAGAAATGTTACAAATCTCAGAGATCTGGATGGCAGGACCAGGCCACTGCTCTGGAGGGTGACTGGGAGCTGTAGGGTTACACACAACCTGGAGGTGCTGGGAAGGCTGTGCTTGTCTGAGACATGCACAGGAAAAAAGAACAGAAGACTTTCATCCCAGCTCTGTCAAGGACAAGATTACTAATTTCTCCTAACATTTAGACTGCATTTGATGTTGTGAATGGTGATGTGAAGAATGCCATTGCTGCCAGAGGACTTGGGGACCAGGCACTGCTGCAACACTGCCTCATCCCAAGAGCTCAGGAGAAATGACACGAGTTGGTGTCACGACTGTGGAGTTAACCTTTGTCACCTCTGTATTTAGCTGACTGAGTTTCTCCCTTAATGAAGCAGTTTGATTTATGTACGAGTCATTTGCCTTCATAATAAATTTATTAAATGATCATCTTTTTTTCCCTCCAGATTTGTCACTTGAAACATGGTAATTGGTGTTTAAACCTGCAATGGCATGTCATCAAATGAGTTCAAACAACTTACATGTTCCTTGCTCTCTGTATCATAACGAAGCTGGGCTGTCAGCTCTGACTTGGGGACAGGAGGACTCCAAAGAGGAAGGGAAATCCTGGCGTGAAGATGCCTCCTTGGGAAGCTGACAGCCTGAGAACTGCAGCTTCTTGTCACTCCCTTGGTGACAAGAGACTTAACAAGAACTGGGAAGTGGCATGACATGTTTGGTACCTGACGTGGGAATCTGGGGGTCAATGCTGGCTTCTAAAGCATCATCTCAGTTCAGCAAAGTGCTTCAGCAAACAAGAAATCCAATTAATTCAATGAGAACTAATTACATGATGAACATTAGACATGTTTGAATATGTTGCTGAATCAGATCCTCATCTTTTACTCTCTTAGCATCTCAAAACATGAAAACAAGTAAGACTGTGCCAAGAATCTGCTACAAAAATAATTGCTTTTTGTTTAAAAAACTAAGTTATAAAATACCTATAGAGTTCCAATTGGTCTTATTTTCTCTTCAAGCATCATTTTACATTACATCGCTGGTTTTCATTTACAATATGAATCAGAGAAGTACTTCTGTTTTAATTAGTTTTATAAATTTGCTGAGCTAAATGAATCCAGTAGTAAAATCAAAACTACAGAAAATGTGCGTAATCTGAGCAGACTGTATTACTTGTGGAACAAATTGTAAATCTATTCCTAATTAAAATTATTTGAAATGCCAAGACGCAGAAACTCTGAATTATGCTGCCATACAAAGTCTGCAGCTCATCTTAATAAATTACAATAGCCTCAGCTATGAAATTCTTTCATTTGAAAGGTTCCCATCTCTACATGTAAATTTTTCCCACGTTATACACCCACTTCCAGGACCTCATCTGCATCCTGATGTGATCAATCATTGCATAAAGCAGCACTTGGGTTTATGCACTATGAAAATGATGCAATCAGAAGACACAAAATCTTACAGCCCAGCTTGAGAGGTGCTGGGGCATCAGCACATTGAATGCCCAAGGCCTCCAGGTTTCCTCATTTCAGCCAAGAGGAGCAGCAATCTCAGGATGCTGTAGAGCTGCAGGCCAGAACCACCCAAATGGGTGGCTTTTCCAAAGAGCTGAGCATCCTTGGAAGCACATCACTGCCTCTTCCTGCAGGGGATCAAGCTGGCATTTTGCCACGTTTTTGCAAGGACTGAGGTCCAGATGCAAACCTTATTTGCCCAGAAAAATCACAGGCTGACAAACAGATGAAGCCCTTTGCTCCAGCAGCAGTCTGCAGAAGAAGCTGAGCGTGTGTCACGCTGCAGATGGTTTCTGATGCCCTGAACCACCCCTAAAACTCTTCTGAAAGGTTTCTGCAGATGATTTGCTCTGGAGAAATTAGCTGGTGTGCAAAGATGAGCATGGCCAAGGGTTTAGATGGAGAGCAGAAGAGTTTTAAATTTGTTCAACGACACTAAATGGAGGCTTTCATTCTAGCTAATAATTTTATTTTTCTCAAAACCCATCATAATCGAAGTATAACTTAAAAATAAAATTCTCTTTCCTTGTGATGGCTCAGTGTCAAAGCACAGTGAGTGGCAGAGATTAGCAATATTTGATTTCAGCTTCCAGGGCATTAATAATCATGTGAAATTGCTCTTACAAGCAGGGTTTCCTTGCCCACTAGCCATTCCATAGATTGCTAGGACAAAACCTACCCAGAAATACAGAAATTGTATTTCTGTACAGCTCTGCCTGCTGGCCCCAACATTATGCACATGATTCGTTCTATTTGGGTTTCTCAGTAGGAAAAAAACACAAATCCTGAATTGAATACATCTTAGGAATTTCAATTACCTTAAGAGGATGACAAGTAGATAAAGGCAGGGGAGTGTTTATTATCAAAATGGATTTCTACCTGCACTGCTACACCTACACCCATGTATTGATACGTCCTAGGGGAAAAAAAAAAACAATCTGTGTAATCTGTACTATGTCATAGAGGACATCAGCATCACATGTACCTGCTTGGAACAGAGCAAAGGAGACAAAAATCTCACTCTGTGCTGCAAGAAAGGGAACAGATGGTGCAAAAATTCATCCACTCACAAATTCACACTTTTTTATGACACCAGGTTACTGGCAAGATCCTTCCATGCTTATGCTTAAAAGGATTAGAGCTATCTAGTCATTCTGGATTAGCCACTAAAATCAAGCTGTGAAAGGACTCCAGCAGTTTAGGACCTCTGAGGTGGAACAAGGGACCAGCAAGACCCATTCCTACAAATCTCACAGAGCTGTTGGGACCCAACGTGGCCCAAGACACACAAAAAGCAACCCAGCATCTGCAAACACAGTCCCCCGTATTTTATTTAAGAACATATATGCAGATGGTTCTCTAGAAAGCACATTCTATAAATAAAACATGTTTAATAACCCAAATAAACCAAACAAAATAAATAAACCATGCCACTGAATGGCAGCTTCTCCTGCAGAAGAATCTGTGAAACACTTTCTGGGGTTTGCAAAGTGCCTGCCTGCAAAAATATTTTGCATGATGCAGTACTACCCCTGAACCAGCTGTGAAGGTCTGCATGGTGCTGCAGCTAACAAATTCCCTGCTGTGCAGCTCTGCTGCACAGAACCAATGCAGACCAAAACAACTCAAATGTCAGCTTGAGTCAGTGCTTCATTTTCTAACTGCAAGCTATAACTTAATAGAAAACAACAGCTCCTGATTTATTTTTCAGGCACCGCTGCCTGTCTCCTTATTTGCTCCAAGTCCTTGTGAGGTCAGGAAGGGCAGGGGAGCTTGCACCAGCTCACTGCACAGCCTGGAGGGTCCCCACAGCCCATCATGAAAAGCTGTGAAGCCCCATGTGCTGGGTGATGTCCTAGTGTGTCACATCTCACTTCTGAAGACATCTTTTTCACCTGCAGATCCAGGTAACAGGAATGACACTGAGGGCTGAGCTTATCCTGGGTTTATTTCCAGATGAACAGCAGGAACCAACCTGACTTTTGCTGAGGGTGGAAGGGGATGGGCAGCAGTCCTGTCACTTCCACTGCCCTGTATGTGGGCAAAGGGCTCATTTCTATAGGAAGGGTTGGCAGGACTGAAGGTGGGCTTGTAAGAGGTGGTTTCCAGAGCCAATTTGAGGTTTTTTCTTCCATTTTAAAATCTCTATATTAAGCTGAATATGCAGAAAGAGAATCAAACCCAGTTCTGCATCAACTGATTTTTTTCTTGGGACAGAAGCTTCCTTGCATTTAAATAAATAAATAAATAAAAATTTCCCCTGTATTTCCATACATACCACAATCTGGTGAATTACCAGAATGTATTATTTATATAAAGCCTCCTGCTTTGGATGGATCCACAATCGTTGGCTTCCTTGCTATGTGCTACAACACAGCTTGCCTTGTTTCACAGCCAGAAGTGCTGCTCTATCTTTTTGTCTTTCTCTCCCCAGCAACTCAGTTACTCTTTGGAGACATGCTGTAAGGTGGGATGGGGTGTTGGGAGGTAAAAACTGCCACATTTCTACAAAGGACCATCTGGGCATGAATTGTGGGCACAGAATGCAGAATCCACAGCCAACAACACTGGAACATCTGTCTGCCTCCAGCCTCTTCACCTATGGTAAAGGTCAGGTACCCTCATGGTGCCAGCTGTGTCAGGTACCAGTGGTGCTGTGGTTTTTTTTTTAAAGAAAAAAAAAATACAAAAAGCCCAGCAGTAGCTTGTGGGGACATGTTTTTGGCATCCTCACACATTTTTAAATCACACCATTCTGCTTAATTAGAAGCTAAAGTATCTTCCCACTCCTCCCCACAGAGGAGACCTGCCCAGTGCCCATGTCTTTACTCAATGAGACTCTCCCAGAGCAGGAGCCCACAAGAGCCACAAACACTCTGTGCTTTGCTTGAGTAAAATATAGGATTATCCAGGCAGCCAAATATTTTTCAGCCAGATTTCCCAATGATATTATTGAAGCAGGGAGCTTAAAACTATTAATGTTCTATCAATAATTCATTTACAAACCCACAGAGCAACTCAGAAACTACAATTTCCCCCATATTCCTAATAGATTTTACTATAAATAAACAAAAGCATTCCCACCCTGCACTTTCTCTTTCCAAGACTGCTGCCAACTGATATTTTTTATATTTTTCAAGTGAATTGTTGCCAACAAGTTCTCTATGTTTAACAGTACCCAAAGCAGCAGCTACTGAGGAATGCTTCATTTCTCAACCCATCACTGCAATGACCAAACCCCAAAACTTTCTGAACAATTCCTTTAGTTGGATACCAGGGTCTCATCTCTCCTGGCTTTTTTAAAATGGCACCATGCTTCTAGCAAAGTGTGCTTCTCATTATGCAGACATTATGCTCCTCATTATGTCCTGCAGACATTACATTTTTGGGATGGGTGAAGCTCAGCAGCCCCGTGGATGCTCCCCAGGCAGGAGGCTGAGACCCATGGAGCTCAGATATATCTCCCAGGTGGCATGTGAGAAGAAAGATGGAAAGCTGTCCAGTTACCTATCCAGTGTAAAATAATCTGGGGACTTCTGGTACTTTTTGTTAGTTTGAACATAGTCCTTTTTTAATGTGTTTTGTTAATAGATTTTTAGGAAACACTTGACAGGATACCACCCAAGGAAAAGGGACCTTCATCTCAGGTGTGTCCCCAGAGCCAGCCTTGAAACATGGCTCCTCTCCAAGGGACATTTTTTATTCCCATAAGCTGGACTCTGACATATTTTATGAAGCTTTTGGAAGCCTCTTTGTAAACTCTCTTCCTCTCCAGACTTCCTCCCTATTCCTCACACCCAAGCAGCTCACTTGCTGACTGACACCAGCACGGTTGGCACCGCGGCTCTCACGCCCTGCAGGGCATCACTTTCCAAGGTTTGTTTTTCACACCAGCCACTGGCAAATGAGGCTCGGGTGACAGACCACTGGCTGGATAATGAGCTCATTCTCCAGACCCACCGAGAGCAAGGTGCTTTCCTGGCCCATCTGTTCACTCAGCTCCTCATGGAATGGCTCTGGGAATGCTGCTCCTGAAGAGCGCAGCAAACCCCAGGCAGAGCGCTGCTGTGAAATAGACCCTGGGCTGATGGCCTCTGCAATGCACAGCACAAAACCTTCTCAGCTCCAAAATGGGAAGAGACAGAGTACTGAGACTACTTCAGAGCCATTGCTAGCAATTCTTAAGCTGAAAGGAAAAAAAAACAGAAGGGAAGAAAGCTTCCCAAAGGATAAAGCAAGCTTCTAGCACCGAAGTCGCACGGGTCCTGCTGCTCATCCTCTGCCACCTCTATCTCCTTCTCATTTTCTGGGAGAAACAAAAGCACCAGGAAAGTCCCACGTCTGTGTGGGACCACAGAAGTGTTCAGAAAGTCAAAGTGAAGATCTAGAGACAGAAATGACACTTAAAATACCAAACCTGACTGAAACACCGGCACACCTGATCTCAAAAAAAAAAAAAAGAAAAAACACTGAAAAAGCTTAGGTACCATCTGCAAATATTTTGGAGTCAAAGAAAACTGGTACTTTCCTCAGAAGTACTACTTTTGGAGAAGGGATAAATAAAATTGATGGGAGGGGGTGGAATACCTGAGTGGCTAGTGGTTTAATGAAGATAAACCAGCTTGCCTAGTACAGCATCTTCCCAGTTCAGCAATGGGGCAACAGATGACTCTGACAAACACCACATTTAAAACACGTTGTGTATGTTTTTAAACACATTGTCCTGCAGAATTCATTGCTGTTTGTATGAACAAGGTGCAGATGCAGGTGATACATTAATGCCCTGAGACTGATGAAGGTCAGGAGAACATCCTCACTCACATCCAGCTGGGCTTTTTAACAACGGGTTCTCACCATTAGGGTTGGGATGTGAGCCAACTATTAGGAGACAGAGCCTGCTCCTGGTAAATTCTTCCACAGATGCCTGTTATCCCATATCACATTATTTTTCCTGACACACAGAGCACTGTCCATAAAGAAACAGAACCAAATACATCATAGGTGCAATCCAGTATGGGAAATCCTATTTGGTGGTGCAATTACGTTACTGTCTTCTCCCTGTCTGTACTAATGTCTGAATTGAACTGTAATATCTCATGACTGGGATCTTTCTTTAATTCATGCTGGGGAGCCCTCACCCAATCTGTGGCCCTGAACGAAGCAGTAAATTCACTTCAACATCTTTATGCTTTCCCATCGTTTTTAAAACATTCATACCCAGACTTCTGGTGTGTTCTGGAATGGACAGAAGTGTTTCTAGCCCGTAACTTTTCCATTAATGTTTTTGAGGAGAGAACTCTGTAAAAGGAAAACTCTGTTCTTTAATCATCAGAAGAAAGAGCAATGTCCAAAATTCACTGATGCAGGAGGAGACCTGAGGAGCCCCTGGGCTCTGAGCCACTGCAGCAGAGCCCTCCTTGGAGCAAGGTGCTGCAGAACATTGGCAGAAATGAGGCCCCAGTGAAGAATACACATTGCAAACAGGTGGCTGGTGAGGTGCCATCTGCCTCCCTCCTCTTGCTTGCAAGGGAAGGAAGGGTTAGGGATGCTCAAGATGCCCTCCCCCTTGTACAGGCACAGAAATCTGTCATGCAACGTGCTTCTGTGAATGAAAGTCTCCAACTGTGCTTCCCTGTAACATGTAATGCAATTATTCTCTAAAACTTGGTAAAAAATGGAAAACAAGTTTTTGAGAACAGGCTCCACGGCATTATCTGAAGGAGCTCAGTGGGGCTGAACAACAGAGCTGCACAAGAGGAAATGAAAGACTTCACTGCACTGCAACTAATTTGTGAGACATCTCCCTGTGATATCTTCTTTGAGGGTTTGCAGTGCCCAGGGCTTACAGGTAGAGACCACAACTGAATACAGCAAAACACATTAAAACAATAGTAAAGGGGGTGGATTAAACATGCAGAGATTTGTAAAATATAGAGAAAGACTTTCCTTAGTAGGACCCTACACACCAAGACACTGCAGCCTTTAGACTACCCATGATGTTATCTGTGTCTCTCTTTTGACAACTTTTCTCCATGAATTCTTTTTCCTTTGTGAGTTTAACCCAGAGCTATAAGGTCCCCATAATCATTGCTGTAAAGGTTTGTGGGAGGGAAGAACCTCAAAGGGATCTGCTATACTATGAAATCCCCCAAGCTGAACTTCATCAAATGTACTTAACAACAACACAAAGCAGACCTGGAGGAGAAAGCCTCCTGGGGGTCTGCACTGGCCTTAGAGGCACCTTCCACTGCTCTAACCATGAACCCCCAACACCAACAACAGCTCTGCTTCATTCAGGGAGCTTCCAGAAAAGGAACTCTTTGGGGAATCCAATTCTGAAGTGTGACATGAAGGTTTGTGTTATACGACTGGGTAACAAAGTCCCCACCATTCCTCTGCTCCTCCAGCCAGTCCTACTTCAGGATGCTGATGGCAACTTTTGATGCAGTTCACCCATTTCTGCAATTACAAGGTTGAATTGCACCAAAACCCCTCTCCCCAGTACCTCAAGCAAGAGAAGCAGGCAGCAGTGCCTCTTCTGGTTCCTGCAGAGCCTTGGGATGCTACAGCACTGCAGAGCTGGGAAGGTTTGGGTGGACACTTGGAGAGACACATTGCTCCCACCAACAGCCAGCAGTGCCAGGAGCCATGGAGCAAACCTGCTTTTTTAGAGACTCCTGTATGTGCTTGGGAGAGGGACCATACTGCCAGCTGATGGCAAACCAGCAGCTGATGGCAAACTTCTTCAAAATTCTCATGGTTTGAGCCACATGAGAACCTTGCAGGGCCACAAATGTTTTGTTGAAAGCAGAAAATCTTGCTATTGGAACAGCAGAATATTGGAAGCAAATACAAGCATGGTACAACAAGATGCTGCTAGTCCTTAGATACTCCAAATATCTGACTTGAGGCCAGTCTCCCAAAAGATTGGGCTCTCCCCAGTGTTAGCCAGGTTTCTCCCTACATCTGAATCTGCTCTGAAATGGTTTATCCTCCTGCAGTGCCTTCCAGCTCCCCTTTTCCCAGCTGCTCACAGTTTCTGCCTCCAGCCTCTGACCTTTCCAGGGCTACCTGGGAAATCCCAAATTCAGTAAGAGATTTCTTGAAGCAAATAGTTTGCATACGATTAATTCTTCCTGTAGACCTCAAAAAAAAATTAATTCCTGATTAACAAAGGTCACTGAATCTCAAAAGTTTATTGCAAACAATTCAAACACATTATAGCCCTCTGAAAAAGCAAAGCCAGTTTTGTTCAGAGAAAAGTGGCTGAAGACAAGACAAGAAGCTGGGCAGATACATACTGAATAAGTGAGGAAAGAGCAGCTGCCTGCTAGCACTACTGAAATTTGCCCTTATAAAATGAAGAGGGACAGGGCAGGACCTCTTTCCACAGCAATCCCCAGTCACAAAGGAAATAATACATAGCCTAAGGGGGAGCAATGCCCAGAGCTCCCATCAGAGTTGCTTGGTAGTGGGATATTCTCTATATGCTTCGAGGTTGCACTTTTCCTTCAGAGATGTCAAAACACTTTGCAGAAGTATGACATGACATTATCTTCCTTTTACAGGCAGGGGAACAGAGAGGCAGTGACAGGAAGTTATTTTCTCAAGATGAGATAGTGGGTCACCAGCAAAGTTAGAGATAGAGTCCTTAAGCACTCCAGCATCACTGCCACCCTCCACAGCCTCCCTGGGGAAGAGAAGGTTTAAAAGTGGCAGCAATTCCTCTTGCAGGTGCTGGGCTGGGCTTTTCAGTGGTGACAAAAGTGTCCAATAAAGCTCAGCACCTAGGGCTTGCCAGCTGGGCTAGGACACCAAAACCATGGTAGGCCAGAGACTGACCTCTGCAGAGTGGGTGCTTCTCAGGAGGAATGTTCCAGCCCTTGGTGGGCTTCTGCAGCCCTCTGGGACTGGCTGGAGGAGCAGTCACCTCCTTTGCCAGGAAGAACATGGGAAAATACTAAGTGGGAATCTTCAGTTATCATCCCTCACACTTCCATCATACCTTTCTCCATTAGGCAGCTGTGACTTTGCTAACCTGGCTGATCCATAATTCATAACTATTATCCACGCTCAATAATTACAAAGTTAATATTTTGGTAATTTAAAAGTACCTTTCTCCAGCAGAGTTCTGTCTGTACCACTGACTAATGCATAATTTAAGTATTTATGCACAAAACTGTTCTCTCTCTTCTTTCTGTTCATCCTCAATTCATGGCTTCAAATGTTTTCAAAATGTTGGGGGAAAGAGGAATTTAAAGAGGAAATCTTACTTTAAGTCCAAATTAAAAAATGAGGAAATGCATAATGCCTGATCTATCAATCAAAGCCAGTTCTGTAGTACAGACACATTGAAAGCCCTTCACTTTCTAATCACTAATAGGTAACACTATCAAATTCAGCCCTACACTCTATTAGAATTTCACTAGAAAAGCACTTAGGGTAATATCCAGAGACTGCTTACCAAATACTTTTAATTTGGCTGAAAGACAAGACTAAATAATGTTAATAACCTGAAAGCCTCCTTAAACAATGTGCTTAATCAATATGCTCAGAAAAGGAAATAAAGATATCTAAACAGAACTTTTGTAGATAAGAAAAGAAAATTTAAAATACCTAACTCGTGTTCAGCCAGAGGACTGTGGCTTTTTAGGCACTGATTTGTGAATTACCCATGGCTGTGTTGTCATCTCTGAGCTATAAACTACCTGAACCATTTCCATTCCCTGCTGTTCCCCACCCTATCTACCCTTCCTTCTGGCCACATTCATTTCAGGCTTGTTTGTAGCAGGATTTTTTACGTCCTCACCTCCTTATTCTCTCATTTTCCCATCAGTCTCCTGAGCACCACACACATGTACAGGGTTGGTGGAGCAGCAATGAGCTTTATTCAGCTCCTCTCTCAGCTGTGGTTTGCTTCTTTGACCTCCTCCAAGGGATGGACACACAGAGACAATGAGCATCTGCAACCAGGTCCAGTGCTCACATCCTTTCTTCTCATATTATTGTCAACCTTAAGATTTTCTAAGTTGGTTTTTTTTGGTTTTTTTTTTTTTTTTTCTCTCCAGAATAAATGCCACTGCCACCCAGAGACAGAGCAGAACTGCCCACCTGCAGGCAGTAGCAGTCTCTTGGTGAGGGGATGATGCCAATGTGGAGTTTTTACATGTGTACAGAGACACTGCACACTGGTGACAAGCAGTACAAAGGCTTGTTTGATGCACAGACAGAGTGACTGCACTGCTCATGTCACAAAAGGATCAGTGGAAGCAGAACAACACAGAACAACAGAGCATTCTGCATGCTGCAAAAAGCACACCAAAAAATACTCTTTATGTTTCTTGTGCTTTTTTAGCCTGGTTTCCCAGGAAAAAAACAAAACAAAACAAAACAGAAAAAAACAAGAGACATGCAATTGTTCTGTCAGTCATTGCTTCCCCAAATAACTTTTGAACCTGTTGGCTGATCACAGGTTTGACAGATAGGCAGCGGTCTCAAAGGGATTACATTCCTAGCAGATGTGTGAAAATAATAGAGACTCAAACTGAACTCACCTCTGTGCCATGCCTTGCTCTGGTCCATACCTCAGGGGTACCAATTAGACCACAAGGCAGAGCAGCTCTGCAGATAAGGGAGCAGCTGGGGGAAATGCTCTCTTATACCATCAGACAATGCACACAGGAAAAAGAATGTTGTGAAAACCCCAGCCACAAGACAGGCTGAGATGAGGGCTCCTGCCTGCTCGAATCCATCCTTCTCCAAGCACAGAAATCCAGAGCAGGATCTAGAAACACCCACACCAGCAGCCTGAGCACCTGGCCTTGGTCTCGTCAGTGCTTACTTTGTTCTCCAAAGTCACTTGTGACATTTGCAGACTCCTGTGTGATGTTCCCACTAATGCCCTGAGGACTGCTCTGCTTCCCCATGGCACAGCAATAAATGGCATTACCTTCCTCCACCTCCTGCCTGCCCCCTTGGTACTGCAAACAGATGAAGGTATGCTCTGAGCTACTAAAGCACAGGTACATTTTCTTGCTGGCTTTACAAAAAGAATGAGAAGAGAAGCATTGCCTGGCAAAGAGTAAGATTTCCATTCAGTCTTCAAGGGATGAGGATGACAGAGATGCTACAGGACTCTAATAGCCAATGCTGCTAATTAAAACTGTTTTGGAAGATCAGCAGCAAGGACATAAATCACCCCACTATATGCTATAAATAAGAGGCAGATACTGAATGGAATAGCTCCCATTTGTCAACCAAATGAAGAGATTTGATTGTGCCTTTTTGAATAATAAATTCAGAGATACCTAGCAGGGCACTGAGAGTTGCTAGAAGTGTCTCTTTTATCAAACAACAATGATTGTATTATGGGGTATGCATTATGGGGGATCATCTATTTCTCTTGTTTTCTCATTTGTTGCTGACATCCTCCCTCCCAGATGAAACATTTTGCTCTGTACAGAATGTGTTCATGCAAAGATCTCAGAAGTGACAGGAGAGAACACCACTGAGCCTCCTGAAGTGATGAGCACCTACCAGAATGTATCACAGAGAACAGCAGAGGGAATCTGAGCTGGGGAAATATAAATACACAGGTTTTTCATCCTGTCCTTTTTCCAGTAGCACTTCCAAGGGACACTCAGAATGCACCAAGCCTCAGACAGAGGAGAGCCACACAATTTTTACTGGCCATGGATGTCCCTTTATACAAAACAATGCAGAGAAACAAACCTAATTTCCTTAAGGACATCCCACATCACTGAGAAACGGAAACACCAAAAGGTACCCCCATACAAGCAACAAATTTATCACTAATAATAATAATGAGAATATAAAGTTACCTTACTCCTGGGTGGAAAGCTCTTTTCAACCATGAACACTAGATCCCACTCACAGCCACCATGTCTTTCTCACTGTAAAAAAAAAAAAAACACCAAACAAATGGGCACCAATTAGGAAATGGCATTTATTAATGTTAATTTCAGAGTAACTTCAAATCTCACACATCCGCTCATAAAAAAGAAGATTTAGGATTCCCTGTCACATGGAAGGCTGCAGAAGGTTAATTGAGTTCACCAGAGAGGTATCATTACCTATATCACATATCTAAGGAAAAAAGCACTGCAGTCAAGTTATGAAGATAGATTTATTTTAAGCCTTTAAAACTATTTGTTAATTTTTTGCCCTCTAACAGGATGATAACTCCTCTTGCTTGGCCCCCAAAACCCCTGCAACTGAACAGCAACTTTCACAACATGCCCTGGCCCAGTCGGTTTCAAACCTTCCCATGCACAGATGCTCTCATCCCACCCACCAGCAGACACGAGATGCAGGTGAGCCTGGAACTCTGTCATCCATTCCCATTTTCCCAAAGGATAAAACATCCTCTGGGGCTGACCACAGGACTTGGGGCAGGCTTTTGTCTCCTCTGCCAAAGGAGCCAGATGGAAGCCATCACAATGAGCCCAAGGAGCTGCAAAGAGCTTCATAGTGACTGTGCCTTTACCTTCTCTGCTGCTGGGGCTTGAAGTGGGGAGAAAAAAGGGGGAAATCTCCCCATGTGAGGACCCCTCTCTCTTCTTCACCCCCCAAAATGGCAGCAACTGCCTGCAGTCCTTTCAATATCACCAAGAGAAATAGCATCCTTCTTGTGGCCTGCTTCTCATCTGCTCAGGCTAGTAAAGCTGTAACCAATGTGTACTTAATTTATCAACAATAACTGTAAATCAGGATGATTTTATTATTTTGGTGTTATGTTTGCCAATAAAAAGTTAAAGACAGTGCTAGGCTGAAAGAATTTGATGGCTATGCATTGATTTTGAAATCCTTGCCATACTACCTGCATCCTGAAGTGCTTATCTTGCTGCCTGCCCTCTCCCCCCTTCCTTAACTGTTTGAGTTCCTGACTATAAATCATGTTCTAGGCCTCCCAAATCAGGTGGTGGCTTGCATGTCACCAGCTCTGCAAAGACCTTGCAGTCCCTGGTTAGTGCCTGCTGATGATCCAGAAGCTGCTGCAGAGCAATTCACAACACAGAGGCAAAGCACTAATGCTGCTTTCCTCCCCAAAGCAAGCAGAAGAGGCTCAGAGCACAGAGAGGATGAAACACCACTTTAACAAATTCAGTCTCTTCAGATGAGTTGAAATTAAGGTGTTAAAATCCCAGACAAAGAGAATTTCTGATTGGCAGCCAGTGATGTCATCCCTGTGCCAGTTACCCATGTAATTCATGTGACTGCCTTTAAAAAGAAATAATTCCCTGCCTGATACAGCAATAAGACATTGTAGACAGCCCATTTGCAGGGGATTACATGGCACTTCTCAGGTAGTTAAAGTCACTGAGCCTTTTGACCTTGTGCCTCCTAACACTACTGGAAAGGTAATCACCTAAGTCTGTGCTGCTCACCATCTGTGTCTTATGGCTCACATCAAGTCCATCCATCCAGCAACCTAAGCTGGGGACCTCAGCCTCATTTTCTATGAATTATTATGAGAAAACACCACCAATGTAATAAATAGTGCTATTAATTAGTTTATTGTATCGTTTCAGGGGTGGACTAGACAAAGAAATGCTAGAGGAAGGCTGTGCCAGGCCAGAATGAAAGGTCATTGCCTTAAACACAGATATTTCATGCCTCCACAATGCTTACAAAGGACAAATAAATCTTTGCATATTGCAGTCTTGAAGTGACTAGAACTGATCATCTTGCCAGATGAGATCCTAGCTCCTTTGCTGTCAGAATGCTCAGCATATAATGAACATCAGGCAAGGTGAAAATTGATATCAAGAGCACTTCTAAGAGCTAAAAAGTTAACACCTAAATTGGAAATCAATATACGCTCTAAATATTGATCAGCAGAACAGAAATCTTCAGGGTTTTGCCTCTGCCAAGCGAATCCTGTCATAGGTTGAGCTAAAGTCCACTGACACACTCAATTTTAAGCAGTTATTTTAACAAAACCCCACCAAGCAACTCAATCCTATGCTTTATGGAATGGGTCTCCATGGGATGATGGAGCCTGGGCCAAAGGTTTGGAGCTTGCTCATTACCTGGAAGCCCAGATCCCATCTCTGCAATGCCATGCAGAGGCTTTCTTGCTCTTCTGCATGTAGCACTGCACAAAGGCAACTCTATTGCTTTGGGGAGCCCAGTTGGGATCTCTGCAAAGTTTTCTGCTGTACTGTGGGGATATAATTCCTTAGGTCAATATTAGGTGAAGAGCAGCTGCAGAATATATGTCCTCACATACTGTGTATCTCCTCAGGGTAAGCTTTTCAGACTCATGGATGAATGAAATGGCTGTGAAAAAACAAAAATCTTCTTGTTTGAGTCCTCCAGCCTGCAAGGAAGCAGGAATTTCTGTGCCTTACAACAACAACAAAAAAAAAAACCCAGACAATAAACATTTGACCCTATGTGATCAATTCCACCTCCTAATTATTACACACCAAAAGATCTGAATATCTACTAAGTATCTCAGGTGATAAAGGGGCAAGTCTATCTCAGGAAAGGTTAGAAAAACTGTACATCTGTATAAATATTTGTTGGTTTGCATTCCTTTAACTTTGCATGATTAAATACAGCCTGCTTCTGTTCTTCCACTTTATCCTCCGGGGAAATTTATCATCAAAATTATTGTACAGCATTCATTACTCTAGCCTCATTTAAAACCTTGCCCTACTTATTATTTAGGCTGAAAAAAAAAAAAAGAAAAAAAATGTTGCTTTGTATAGTGTTTCCTATAACAGTCTCAATCATTACATTTAAAAGACTGCTCTAAGGCAGCTTAGCCTGTATGAGAGAAAAATAAAGTGGAATTCCATAGTTAAGTGTTACAGTTCTTATTCAGCTTTTGTTTCCCAAATCATAACAACACAATTGTGTCAATGCCTCAAAATGCTCTCACTGCTAATTAACATTATGGACATCAGTCCCTGGATTTAAAAGGGACATCTGGGAACTCTTCTCTGGATTGAAAGGTAGAAGGGAGAGGGGGAAAAGGGAGAGGGGGGAAAGGGAGAGGGGGGAAAGGGAGAGGGGGGAAAGGGAGAGGGGGGAAAGGGAGAGGGGGGAAAGGGAGAGGGGGGAAAGGGAGAGGGGGGAAAGGGAGAGGGGGGAAAGGGAGAGGGGGGAAAGGGAGAGGGGGGAAAGGGAGAGGGGGGAAAGGGAGAGGGGAGAAAGGGAGAGGGGAGAAAGGGAGAGGGGAGAAAGGGAGAGGGGAGAAAGGGAGAGGGGAGAAAGGGAGAGGGGAGAAAGGGAGAGGGGAGAAAGGGAGAGGGGAGAAAGGGAGAGGGGAGAAAGGGAGAGGGGAGAAAGGGAGAGGGGAGAAAGGGAGAGGGGAGAAAGGGAGAGGGGAGAAAGGGAGAGGGGAGAAAGGGAGAGGGGAAAAAGGGAGAGGGGAAAAAGGGAGAGGGGAAAAAGGGAGAGGGGAAAAAGGGAGAGGGGAAAAAGGGAGAGGGGAAAAAGGGAGAGGGGAAAAAGGGAGAGGGGAAAAAGGGAGAGGGGAAAAAAGGAGAGGGGAAAAAGGGAGAGGGGAAAAAGGGAGAGGGGAAAAAGGGAGAGGGGAAAAAGGGAGAGGGGAAAAAGGGAGAGGGGAAAAAGGGAGAGGGGAAAAAGGGAGAGGGGAAAAAGGGAGAGGGGAAAAAGGGAGAGGGGAAAAAGGGAGAGGGGAAAAAAGGGAGAGGGGAAAAAGGGAGAGGGGAAAAAGGGAGAGGGGAAAAAGGGAGAGGGGAAAAAGGGAGAGGGGAAAAAGGGAGAGGGGAAAAAAGGAGAGGGGAAAAAGGGAGAGGGGAAAAAGGGAGAGGGGAAAAAGGGAGAGGGGAAAAAGGGAGAGGGGAAAAAGGGAGAGGGGAAAAAGGGAGAGGGGAAAAAGGGAGAGGGGAAAAAGGGAGAGGGGAAAAAGGGAGAGGGGAAAAAGGGAGAGGGGAAAAAGGGAGAGGGGAAAAAGGGAGAGGGGAAAAAGGGAGAGGGGAAAAAGGGAGAGGGGAAAAAGGGAGAGGGGAAAAAGGAAAGGGAAGCTCCACCAAGTCAGAGGTGTGGAGGTCTTCCACATTAGCAGTGCAGGTAACACACTCAGCTGAGACAGGCAAAGCCAACAAATGGAATTTTTTTACCTGTTATTCAAAATTTCTGTTTAGGACAAAAAGACAGGCATGTCTGTTTAAAAGAAACAAGATGCAGTGTCTAAAGGGAAGGAGAAAATCTAACTTAAATCCCAGGAGAAATTTGGGAATTGGTTTGTAATGATATGAAGCATCTTAATTGGTGTTCCTTAACTAACAGGACTACTCTGATGCAAAGTGCCATTGCTGGGTTTTTAGTTAATACCATGTCTGTGTTTGTCTAACCCCTCTGTACTTCTGAAAAAAGGATCATTAAGTGGAGTCTGAAGTCACTAGAAGAGTTTTTCCTGAAATGCAGACCCTCCCAGGAGGTTATCAGGGAGAGGTCATCTCTCCTCCCATGAGCAGCCCCAGCAAAATCTTCTCCTGCATGGGGAGCTGGAGGCTGTTGTACTTCTGGTTTGCCCAGAGGAAATTCAAACAGAATCCCCAGGGTGGGCCAAAGCCATACATTAACAGTGAACATTTCTTGGATGTTGTGTCATGGATTTATTGGCTTGTTTAGGTTGTCCCCAGCTTCCTCCCCGCCTTCCCTGGACTTCCACCTCTTCCCCATCCCAGATCAAAGACCTGATATAGGACTTTGGAAGATCAAAGGAACCCCTGGTTTAACCCTCTGCAATGGTGGAAATTGCCTGGTGATACCTAACCTTTCCTTCAGGGTTTGATTCACAACTACACTTTTCCCTTTCACCTCCCTCCCTTGTATTTTTGACTGCTTTCTGTGAGGCCTTGCTAAAGACCTTTCCATACTGTAAATAAATGAGATAAGACAGTTCCTCTCTTCCTTTCTTATTGACAAGTTCAAAGACTTCTAAGAGATTAAGAGTGAAAGACTGTAAGTGACCTGCTGGGTCATCAAGCCTAGGCTTCTCCTATCACTTCCAGCCATATCCTACAGTACCTTTCTACTGGATAAGCCTGATCTTATCAGCATCTCCCAAATGTTTTCTTTTTTTCTTATCATTTGAACCAGTTTACCAGGTATAACTGAAAGGCTTAGTGGTCTGTAACTCCCTGGATCATTTTCTTTCTGGTGTCACAAGAAGGTATTTTGGTTTTGCTACCCATCAGCAGACACACACCTCAACACCCATAGGAAGGGAAAAAAAAAGAGAGAAATCTTGGTGGACAGAGGGGAAGGGAACAAGGCAGCAGAGCTGATGTTTGTCCAAGGTGTATCACTACCTCCAGTACATGCAATGCACTGACAAACCAGTGTAACAATGAAAACTCCTATTTTATAAGAGAGGTCAAGGTAGGGATCAATGTTTTCCTTGGGTATTATTTTATCAATAGACCTAACAGCTAAAAATAGCCTATTTTCTTTTTGCATAATTAATTTCAAGGATTCAGAGTTAATAATGAAAAAATTGCAACCTCCTGCACAAAATACATCTTTTCCATGAGTTTCCACATTTCTGATCTCTTTTGATGAGTGTCTGCATGCTCCCTCTGACTGGAGGGACAGTGCTCATAGCTCTGCTGGGTTCCAGAGGGGTAAATTATCCAACTGGAACCTTCCAGCCAGCCCAGCACCCAGTTCTGTGTGCCAGCACCTTCAGATGCACTCTGCCCATCTCCCTGCCTTTCAACGAAGTCTGTTAGGAAAATCCATGCTGTTAAAGTACACCTCTCACCAGAAAAGGGGTTTGCACAAGTGGAAAGAATGTTCTGCAGCCTCTCCCTGGCAGCCACTTTAAGTGCATAAAAGCTGGATGCTTGCTGCAGAGAGGTCACTGCTCTGGTTTGGGGCCAGAAGAGGTCAAACATCATCTCACATCATCTCATTGTATGGTTATGGACAATTTCCAGCAAGTCTGAGCCGTGGCCCATTAACTCAGGTGCTATGCAAACACACCAGGTTACAAAGCCCACAGGAGAGGGAGGAGCTTGCTACCCTCTCTGGGTCTGCAACAGCCCCCAAGCTCTTCTTACATGCAGCCAACATTTTAATATGACATGAGTGCACCTCTTGAGGCTGCCCCACAGAACACTTTGGTGGAACCAAACTTCTCCCCAGACCGAGTTCTTGGAGCAAACCTGAGCACATGCAGGTCTCAAGGTAGAGAAAGGGGAGAGCAAAGGAGCCAGAGGGTGAACCTGAACAGATGCTCAACACTGCTGTCTTGGAGGGGGAAAGAAGGAAGATATTTGGTGGGGTTTTGCTGTTTTTGGGGTTTTTTTGTTGTTTGTGGGTTTGGTTTTTTTGTTTGTTTGTTTGTTTGTTGTTTGTTTTTTTTTTTTTGAGTGATGCATTAATTCTGTAACTTGCAATGAGATCTTCTTTTCTAGGAAGAGAAACTCTTTTCTGAGTTCACCATCCCCAACCTGTGTCTCTTCTCTGTTAAAAATGAAAGGAGTTTGAACAGGAAGGAGCAAGGGTCATCTCTGCCTATGCTGCTGTTCCACAGCCAACAAATACTGATGGGGATCATGATGATAATAAGGAAAATACTAATGAGCATTGATCTCAGTGGAGATGCTCCTCCATTCTACCAGGCCACTGAGCTGAGGATCAGGAATCCCCTGACATAACACATGTGTCACAACAAAGTTCAATTAACAGCAAATCACAACCCAAATGACATATTCCCCCCTCCCCTCCTCACACTCCATTTTCCTAGCTGACTTTTCACAACAAAACTCCAGGGGACAGACAGAAATAGAGGAGAAAGGAAACATTTCTACACACAGCTTGTTACCCTGAGGGAGTCAGTCATCCACGGTTCCTCTCTCATTTCCTGCAGTGTAAATGGTGAGTAACTTCAGTGTAGTCCACAGAGACACATTAATACAGGTGAGAGGAGAATCAGGTCCAATGTGCTTCAAAGAAGCCCCACTTGGCATGTTATTTCACAGCTCCAGGTGCTAATGGACACGTTACCTTCTGATGGTGCCATCAATGCATGGCAGCTGAACCCATACCACTGCTCTTTTTAGCTCTTTTGCTGCTAAAAAAAGGGAGTGCTGCAGTTTTCACTTTGCACTTCACCACCACCATCTCCCAGCACTTTCCAAACACAAATCAAGCTGGGGGAAATGCTCAGGAGAGCACTGTTTGAGGGGTGGCATGAGGCC
Organism: Phaethornis superciliosus; assembly: GCA_023637945.1. Lineage (NCBI taxonomy): Eukaryota > Metazoa > Chordata > Aves > Apodiformes > Trochilidae > Phaethornis > Phaethornis superciliosus. The sequence continues at coordinate 26,595,760 of JAJQWJ010000009.1, forward strand.
ATGCTTGCAGGGTCAGCTCAATTGGGTGTCACCCCAGAGCCTGCTGCAGTGGAGCTGGGTGTGCTCCAAGAGCCCCAAACTCCCTGACTAGTGCCAGGCAGAACCCCTCCATCAAATTGATGAAAAAAAAAATTATTATTAATTTTTTCACCTCTTTACAGCCTAATTTTTAACCTGATATGGGTGCCTATGACACTGCTGGTGGAACAGGAGAGCCAAATAGAGGGGTGGGGAGAGCAGGAGCTGCCCTGGTTTGCAGCAAGGAGGATTTGCCCAGCAGTAAGTCGTGGCACTATGGCCTGAGGAGTTCTACAGATTTATAAGGTTGCTCCTAGCTCATATCAGGATCAGAAGAAATCAATGCTCAAGGGAAGTGCATGTAAAGAACCAAGAAATAGCATTCAGGACTGAAATGTTTACTTTCCAAATCTGATTTTTGTTATTGGTGTATCTGCATTATAAATATTTTTAGCTTGCTTTTAAGTGCCATACATTAATAAGGTTTTTTTCCCCAAAAATGTAGAACATTTTTTGATTGACACACTCATCTGTAACTTCTCATTCAAGATACCATGCAGGCAAACATGGGGTTCCCTTTCTATCAAGACCTGAGAGAGATCTTTTTTATCAAAAAAAGTGTAACATATAGAATTCTTTAAAAGACTTTTTAAATAAAAAAAATAAACTACCATGAAGTAGTTGACTCATTTTATGGACTACATAGGAGGAAGTAAGGAGTATCTCAGGCAATTCCATGCATTTATACCCATTATGTGTTAACTCATTACATATTGATCATGGAGAGAATCAGTTGTTCAGATTAAATAAATTTTCAACAAGATAAATTCATAGACATGCTATTAACTACAATCAGCCACTTAAGAACAGGATACCAGGAGAAAAGTTCAGAAATGAGGTAGCCCTTCCATTGATAACCTATCCCAGAAACATTCCCCATGGAAAAGCTCACATAAAACCACAGCTGAATTCAGGATAACACTGCAGAGCTGCACAGGACATAGATCACACATGAGCTTCAGGCTCCTGTCCCATGCTAGGATCCAGCCATCTCTCCTTCCCACAAGCATCTTCTCCCTGATAAAGAACTTCCTGACCCTAGGAGGTTCAGGGGATGAAACAAACCACAAAAGACACGAGATGCACAACTCCAGCCCTCCCATATGGCCGTGAACTGTGTGTCAGAACCCACATTTACTGGCAGGAGACAGCACAGGGCAGGCCAGCAGCATGGAAACCTTGATCCTATCTTTGGGAGACATAAATAACCATAGGTTAACAAAAAAAAGTGAGGAATAAAGGCCAAATATGTATAAAATTCAAGCAAGCCAGTCCTGCAAATTGTAACTTAGGCAGTTCACACTGCTGTAAGACAGAGATCTGGAATCTAATTAAAGTGAATAGCTTGAACTGCTCTGCTATTAGAGAATCAAAGCTCCTGCATCTCAGCTTCAATATCTGTGAAACAGAAGCAACAGTGTTTGCCCACCTTACAGAGATAATAGAAGTAGTTATGTCTGTACAGAAATGTGATCACTAAAAGCACTGTGATATAAAAGTGCTAAATAGTATTATTAGGTGAATGTTTTGGTACTCCAAAAACACAATTCATTCAAGCTCTTCTATTTCTTTGACACTTGTAACAGGCTTCCAATGTGGTTTAAAACCCCTGCTCAAAAATAAACATCAGAATAATGAGCTTTCCTTATTTAATTCACCAAATCGGCACAATAAGCTCATGTTTAAACAAAAAATGAAAAGGAAACTTGCTGCTGTGCCAGAACAGCACTACAATCAATTTTAATTAGCATTGCTCATTGTGGGAAATGATAAGGTATCAGTCATAGTAATTGGTGGTGTTGACAATTAGTCAAAGTCATTAACATCTCAAGACCCAGGACAAAAAAAAAAAAAAAAAAAACCACAAAAAACCCCCAACTTGCTGAATTTTAAGTATCTGGAGAAGGCTTTCTTCAAAATTCTCATTTTTTGCACAGTCTGAAAACATGGCTTAGAGTTATTAGTTGTTAGTTTTCCATCAGAGCAGAAACACTGCAATAACACAGCCAACCCCAATATCACCAGTGCTTGATCAATACTGGTTTCCTCTCCTCCTTCCTTTTGTTTCCTTTCCCCTGCTCATCCCAGACACACCAATGGATCAGGAAATGCTCCCAGGCAAGGGAAAAGCCTTCAGCTCTGAGTTGGAGTCTCTCCAAACCCCACAGAGTTCCAAGTCTGGGAAAATAAGGCCTTGCATGCACAGAGCTCTGGGGAGGGAGGAGGGTGCTGGCCAGAGAAGCAAAAGCAACAGCTACTTGCAGATACTGCCCATCCCACAACTCCTGATGGACAATAAGAGCAATTCCTCAGGCTTTTTAGGAGCTCAGGTCTAAATCAAAGTCTGTGACAAGTCACCAGACACAATACAAGGCACTTAAGGGCTTTGACCTGACCTCACTTACACCACAGAAGCCCCAGTGACCTTCCTGCCCATGTTTGCTCTCTGGCTTATGCTGAAAAAAGATGTGTTGGCAAAGGAGGTCAGTGCTTGTATTAAGCACCTGAGCAAACCAGATAGCCCCTGTGTGGCCTTCAGATTAGGACTGACACAAAGAATAATAACGCTTCAGTAAAGTTAATGTTTTGATAGCAAGTTATTGTGCTGGCCATCAAAGCCAAAAAGTCTCCATGGGGTGCCATGGAGATCGTGGATTTGTACCTTCATGTTTGAGTTGGAAATGAGACACCCAGAAAGTAGGTGCCTGGGAAGAGGAGATGTCCCACTGCAGTGAGCTGGTGCCAAAGCAGGCAAAACAAGGTCATCAGCAGTTGCACCAAAAAGCACCCAGTTCATCTGAAGGACACCTGGCCCCAGGAAGACACAAACAATGGAAATACACTGTCAGTTGTTTTCTGCTAGAGGAGTTTCAGTGAAAACTCAATATATTCCACCTCCCACACCCTTCTGTACCTTTGCTGTAAATAAAGATGTGCATAATACTGCAATAGCCATCCTTCTGGTGTAAGTAGGTGTTACAGTTTAAAATAACAGAGGTAACATATATTACTCATTTGTCCTTTTACTCACTTTAATGTGGTTTTTTGTATGGAAATTGTAGTCAGGTAAAAATACCATCTCTTTTCCTAGCATATGTACCTATTACACAAACACGACTATTCTTCTGACCCTGGGCAATTACTGCTCCCAAACATATGCAGCCTTTCAAGCAACAGAGTAAAATATGAGCCTGCCACAAAGGAATAAATCCTGCCTGCCAGATGCTACTGAGCAGGACCATTGGCATAACCCTCAGAGTACACACTCTTAAAAGACACTCACCCAAACCCCAAATGAGACTCAAAGCAAAGAAACTCTGATTTAAATTCCCCTCCTCAGCCACCAGCCTGCTGCCCTGCCACTGCGTCCCCAAGATAAACACCACTTTCAAGGTCAATTTCCTATGACCAGATGCTACATTTCTCATCATTTTCCGTCCAAGTTCATAGATTACCACTTAAAATTGATTTATTCTTTCCCTTTCTAGCATTACTTTGCACTTCATTTAAAAGGGGGGTGGTGGTGGGGGGGGTTTTTTTGTGTGTGTTCTGTACAACACTGCTGTCATACAACGATGAGGCTCAGCTGGGTTTCAATTGAATAAAATGAGTGCTCAGTAAAGCAGCATGTTATAAAAGCTAAACCAAATCAAGAGGCATCTTCCAACTATTTCCCCCTCTCTTCCCTACTGCTAGAAATATTGTTTTTTAGACACAGCACCTTGCGCTTTTATGTTGTGGAGCTTTGACTGTAAAGAAAAGGTTTTAATAGCCTCTAATAGAAAACAAAAGTTGTATTTAGGTCTTCCCAGGGTTTGAGAGTCCTTCTGCAGGCCAGCAGCACTCGTGCTTTAGATCAGATTAAAGCTGACAGAGATGAAACTGCGCTGGCCCACATCCTTGGGCTTGCTCCAGGGCCTCTCATCTGCATTTCATCATGATGTGAGCACATGTTCCCATCATTGGTACACTCATCTGCATCACTCTGAATGTTAATCACAGGCTAACCCAATTTCTTCAGTGAATTTATTACTTACTGTTCATTAAAGTTCATAAAACCTAATGTGAGCTTGAAATAAGCAGAACAACCTTAACAAGTAGTCCTCAGCTATGCAGAGATTCAGAGGTGGCACCAGAAGCCTGAGCAGCTCCTCCTTCAAACACGGATGCCAAAACCTTTTGCACGTTCTCCAGGGGATGCAATAGGGGAGAGGAGGCAATAAGGTACACACCAGGGGCTGTTGTAACTCTCTAGAAAGCTCTAAAACTGGCATCCTTGTAGGAATTTGCTTAACAAAACAAACACAGAATTTTATTATCTACAGATGTTTGGGGGTTTTTTTAGTGAGCATGAAGAAAAATCACGGATGAAGGCAGAAAAGTTGCTTTCCATCACTTCTGCCCTTCAGGGACCCTGATCTCACCAAGACCTGCAAACCACCATAAAGCACATGCACAGCCCTGTTCTGTCCAACAAGGCTCTTGCCCTGCATGGAAATGTCCCCAAACACCTGCAGCATCAGGACCCACAGCTTCTGCAGAACACGGCACCGAAACACGAGGAGGTGTTCAGTGGAGAATCTTGGGCAGCATGCAATGCAAGTATTAAATGTTTTCCTGGCATCATTAAAGCACTTCCTTGCTGATGTCCCTAGCAGCTGGATGTGAGAAATGGCCCCTTATTGCATTAACCTTTGCAATTTCCTAAAAACTTGTGTCGGGAACATGCTCACACAACACTCAGGTGCCTAAATATTATAAGCACATGCTTAAATGCTTTGCCAAGCTGGGCCCAAAGAAGCTGCATTGTGGTTTTCCTGCTGGAAAGAGGTGATTTAATGCATTCTAATTGACAGCTAGAGTAAACATTAACTTCTACCTCCCCAATGAACTCTGCACATCCAAAATTATCTGAATTTCCTACACTAGTTCCTCAAAACCTTGGGAACACACACGGATGCAAGCCTCCAGAATCCCGAGTGGAAACTGCTGAAATTCTCCAAAGGAGGTTATGATTGAAATATTCAATCAGATGATGCTACCATCAGAATAATGAAGCCTTTGGAGGATTTGCTTCGTCAAGTATAAAATAATTTTGAGAGACACTTTAAAGGAAGAAAGCATGACTGCAGGAAGAAACATGACCGACTTTTTGCTAGAAAGAGGATTATTCTGCAAGCCAAAAAATAACACCTCTTGGTAGTCCAACACCACATCTAATTCTGGGCTAAAATTATATGTCACAAAATACATAAATATAATTTTTGCACAGCTGTGTAAATGAAAACACATCTGTCAAAAAAAGAAATTACAGATGTTTATTCTCCATTCTTCAAAATTTCCATAACCATAGAACAAATCTGGGCTGAAATTAGAAATTTGCTCTCTCCTTTAATTAAATCAATTTGCATATTTTTTTTTTCCAGCTGATTAAATAACAGAAAAAAGCATAGAGGCAAAGGGGTTTTTTGTGATTAAGGCACTGGATGAAGACCCAGGAGAGCTGAATTCAATTCCTGGTCCTGCCAGAGACTTCCTCAGCAACCTTGGACTTAATCTCCTTGTGCCTGTTTTCCCCATCTGCACAAGCTGGATAATATTCCACTCTCTGTCCCGTTGATTGGATTGCAAGCTCTGCAGGGAAAGGACCATCTATTACAGCTTGTATGGACAATACCTGCTGGAACAGGGACAGGATGGGAGCAGGACCTCCTCCTGCTCTGCCCCTTCAAACTCAGAGTGGCAGTGACAAGCTGTGACCTTTGGTGGGGTGGCATCAAGGCTGTCCCCATGTCAGCCACCCATGCATGCAAGGAACACAAAATAAGTTCAAGGAGAAGGGCTTCTCCATGGCTGCTCAGGGCACTGAGCACAGTATTCTCCAGGATTGCATTTTTTCCAAGCAAAGCTGAGGTACCACCTCATCAGAGTGTATCAACCTGACTTTCAGAAGGTCCAAAGAACCCTCAGCTCTCCATCAGGACAGGGTGCAGCTCTCACCTGAGTGACTGCAAACACAGGAAAGAGAAAACAGGGCTTTGTCTTGGGGAAGAAGCTAGGTCTGGATTTACCTTAGAGTTCTAACACCAAGCTATCTTCACCACCACTCTTACTCTTGCCCAGTTAGACTGCAAGCATATCACAGCAAATCAATGGAAGCAAATGAGTAGCTTCAAAAGGAAGCAGTTCACCACATCACACACAGTCCAGCTACTATAATGATAAGTTTCCTGATAGTGATCACATCAAAATCCCAGTGGTTATAAGAGACTATGGAATTCATAAATTTTTATGTCGTCTTCTATTTTTTTTTGTTTTTTTAGAACCAAAACAGTATGACTTTTGAAATCAAATTCCTAGCTATGCTATTTTAAAGGATTAACAAACCATTATGTACTGGAGCATACATAATGGAATCAGCAAACAGGAATCAGCAAGTAATCTTCTGTCTTTGCAAAGCCTAATGTGTAATTGCCAGAAGCACTGGGGGAGTTTCTGTTTTTTGTTCAAGCTTCAGGAGGTGACTGTCATCAAATCTGACAAAAATACAGAACACAACCATCAGTTACAGGCACAAAAGGTAATTGTCACTGTGTAATACAGCAACACAACTTCCACAAGGGTTGGGAGCCAAAGCCTGAGTATTGATTCACAGATGTGAGAGCTGTTGTTGTGCAGGAGATTATGGGAAAGGAAGAGTGAGCATCTGAACACTATGGACAAAGAGAGTCATGATATGCAAGATGAATTTCTTGAAGTGAGTTTTCTTCATGGAGTCTCAGTTTAATTCCAAGAACTGATAGCCATGATCAGACAGTTGATAGGCATCAGATTTCCCTAAGCAATTGCTTTTCCATTAAGAAGCTTGCATCAAACCCAAACACGATGGCAGAGAGCAGAGCATGAAGAATATATATCAGAGAGAAACCCAGAAATGTGGCAGCATTACAAAACAAAACCTAAGTTTGTGTCTTTGTAGAATCACAGAGTGGTTTGGGTTGGAAAGGGCCTTTAAAGAGGATCTAGTTCCAACTCCCTGCCATGGGCAAGGACACCTTCCATTAGACCAGGCTGCTCCAAGCCCCATCAAACCCACCCCTGGACACTTCCAGAGAGGGGACAGCCACAGTTTCTTGAGGCAGAAGAGAAAATGCATGGAACAAATGCATTCATGGCATTAAATGAGTGTACTCAAAAAGTACTGCAAAAAAACTTTGCTGGGAGAGGATCTTCAAGGCAATGGGGATCTGCAAGTTTCCCTCCTGGGGTGATGGCTTTGTAGACATGGGTAGTAGTGCAGGAGGAAAGGCTGCAGGCCCTATAGAAAACCTCAGCACTAATGCATCTGATCACACTGATCCTACATAAAGAACTCTTCAAGAGAGAAGCAGCAAAAGGAGTACTTAACTCTGCATTCCAGAAGCTCCAAAAGAATTACTGGAGCACTTCTCCAGCTGGTTTCTCTAAAAGGCAGCTATCCCAGACAAAGAAAATAGCTGTAAACACAGTACAGCCTCATACTGCACTCAAGGGTCAATCCTACAGCAGACTACACTACAACTTTACAAAGTTCACTCTGAAATCCAATGGGTTCAGGACCAGATGCCTCATCTGGAAGAAAAGGACACGCAATGAACTCAGCTCTTTCACTGCTTTTTCACTCCCTTTTAATACCGGTGTTTAGATCCTCTAGCTAAGGAATTACTGACAAAAATAGCACTCAAGGAAAGATATTTCTTTTTTGTTTTGAAAGCCACCACAAGCCACTGGAGCATATAGTTCTGGAAAACAATTTATCACACTCCACCATAAACACCCACACCCAAGTTCTGCAGAAAACATCTCATGTCTAGATATCCAAAGGAAGGCAATCGATGTCAAGTGGGATTCTCACTATAGATTAAGAGATTTATCCTAAATAATTTATTAGAATAGCTAAAATTTCCTAAAGTGTTCTGTGGAAGATGGGAGGCCCCTCTGAGAACATTTCTAAGGAATATGAAAGCACAACAGAAAGAAATGTGTCTGTCCAAATCACTGTGACAGAACTCATATTCATGAATTTCCATAAAAAATAAATATTCTCTGGTGTTATACTCTCTGTACTTTTATTCTTTGAAGTTTTGCTAATCCCAAGTAGCCAGCAGAGTTTTGGTACCAAACCCTACCAAAAGGGTAGTGACAGTAGACCTTTCTTGAAAGGTCAGACAGCATCTCCTGAGGGATGCTAATGAGACATTATCTAAATAATACCCAAGATTTGCACAACCCCATTGCATGATGCACAGTTTCTACATGCAAGTAGCAGGCTTCCTTCTGTTCCAGATTATTAGCTGGCATCTCTTTGCTCACACAAAATTTGGAAGAGCACAATGCTTAGGGCCAATTTCTTGAGCATCCTGGAGAACTCAACTCAGTTCAGTGGTCACCACTGCTGCTGGAAATGTCACTGTTGGTGCTACAGCTGTCACCAGAGACCTCAGCTAAGATAATGTTCTTACATGTAAAACCAGATAAAATATACAGTATAAAAGACACGCCTTGCATTCCCAAACAGGGACAGAAACCAGGAGATGGATGGAGGAGCACAGTTCCTGGGGATGTGAGAGGCAGAGAAGTGGGGAACAGTGCCAGCACAGGGTAGAGGCATTTGAGATTTCCCCCCAGGGAGAGTCAGCAGCTCTGCCAACACCAAGGGGAGGCTTAGAAAGACACAGAGAGACCCATGAGAACACTGAACCACAGGCAGTGTCCAGGGCAGGGAATGGTGAGGGGGAAGGTGCTGTGGGAGATGAGCAGTAAGAGCATCACAGGAAGAGAAATACAGCAAAATAGCTTTAAAAGCTGAGATCAGATGATCAGATTCCAGGCCCACATCCTCATCAAACACTTCAGGCAAGAAGCTCATTAGGGCAGCAGCATTTTGAAAGGAGTTGCAGGAACAAGAGCAGGGGAGGAGGTCTGTTAGTCTCTTATTTCTGCACAATGACCCTATAAGATGCTGTAATCAATCACAACAATGGTAAGAATAGCATCACAGGCCTGGACTGGAGGCAGGCTTTTATGGTGAGTGCTTCTTCCTCAGCTGCCACAGATGAAAAGATTTTGCTTGAAAGAACTGGGGAAGAGTTTCCTGTCCCATGGCTGAACCTCCTCAAGCAGACTGCTGCCATGGCATGAGGTTTCCTTCTGGAATTCTGTTGCATTAATCCATCACAGGAGCTTTGCAGTATAACCTCCCTCCTCTCTTTTCTGAGTAACTCACACACAAAGAGCTGCTGTGCAAGCCAGAAAACAATGTTAAAACATAAAAAGCAGCCCAGACTACTAAAATAAATGCAATTTCAATTAATAAACCTTTTAGACTTCTGTGAGGTCTGAGAGGTCAGGCACATGATAGAAAGCCATGCTATGTACAGTATACAATCTCCTTCAAACTTTATTATGCTCTAACACATCTGTATTCCAGCAACACGCCAGGTAGGAAGTTGTAGTGATATTGATAAATCATATTCTGTCCACATCACAAAGGTGCCAGTAATGTTTAAAAATGCCTGGAGGATCAGGGGGTGACTCTCATCATGTATATATAAGGAGAAATCTTGTTTTGTCTCCCCAGAGACAGTTTCTCTTCTAATGCAGTGTGGTCAGAGGGACTCTGCTTAATTCATGCATTTAACTCTTGATCCACAACACTTCACAGTGTTTTTGTGCTAACTACAACATATAGAGGCCATTAGGCAGTAAGAATAAGATTGACTTTTCTTCTTTCATGGATTATACAGAAGGGATGGGAGCAAGTCAGCCTCATTAGCATATGTTTAAAGAGTTCATGGGGTTGGCAGTAGCAGAAAGTACCCAGCAACCAGCAGAGACACTTAATTCTAAACCCTGCACATCAACATTAAAAGGAATATCTCTGCTTCTCACTGTTATATCATTAAATGAACCAGAAGAAGTTAAACTAGGACCTCTGGAGGTGCTGACAACAGAGAGTCTTTTGAGCTTAAAGAAAGAAAGATAACATTAATTTTAATTATTGTAGCACACTAACTGTTAGCATACTTATTCCTCTTCAGTGGAAGGAATTAGTGTTAAAATGTGTGCCTAAAGTCTTGCAGTGCAGCCAGGCATTCAAGAACAAGGTTGTGTGTTCCTAGAGCTGGGGTAGTGCAGCTCCATCCCAGCAGCACCAGGACCACCACAGCCATTTCTGGCCACGGAACCTGGGCAAACCTTGCACTCCAGGTCTGGACCACACCTGGGAACCCAACAAGTGATGCAGCATCTCCCAGTAATCCCAGTTACCTCACCCAGCAAAACCAAGCAGTGCAGGTGGGTTCAATCCAGATGGCTGATGGCATCATCCCTCCAGCGAGGTGGCCAAGGAGCACAGCAGACAGCTCCTCCTCTCTCCCAGTTTGCTTTCATATCATGGGTGTGATATGAAAACACAGCACCATGCTCAACATCCACCTCACAGGCATTTCAGGGATGCCTCATCCCAGAGCAGGAACCTCTTGCAAGATCAGTGAGAGCAGCAAGAGTTTCAACCACTTCACCACCACCCACCTGTGCTTACAGAGCAGTGACTCGGGCCATTAAAAAAAAATCTTCAGGTGCCACCCACTGGGTCACAGTGCCCAAGGACTGAGAAGTTTCCTCATGAGCAACAAGGAAGAAGTGGAGGTCACGGAAACGTGGGGTTGGTTTGGTGCAGAAAGGGATAGCAAAAGGTTCCTCTGTGCCTCCTCCTCTCCCTGCACCCAGAGGGGGGCTGAGAGCAGCAGCAGAGCTCCCCCCCCCCCCAGTCTGCCAGCCCAGGGAGGAGAGGTCTCTGCAGAGAGAATTTAGGACAGGAAGACATAACAAGTACTATTTCCACAGAAATAATAGCATATACAGAATTACAGACTTCACTGTAACCAAAAGTCTAGGAATGGGAGAGGGCTTTTCTGCTTAGTTCCCAGAGAATTTGCATTCTGCCTTTTATACATCCCCCATCCACACGGATCCAAAAATAAAGCCCTTATATTTGAAGATTTGAACCTGCTCTCCCAGGAGGCCAGCTCTGGGTGGGTGCCATAGGGTGGGAGGAGAAGCAGAGCAGCCCAACATGTGCCTCTGCTGCAAATATCCTTCTTGCTTGAAATTTTGAAAAATGTCAGCTCTGAAGCAGCATATGTTCCAAGTGCCCCTGAGCAGTCACAGAACACTACATTTACAAACAGAGAAAACCAATTTGAATCACTCAGTGCATATGCATGTGGTGTCTGTAGGATGGTTTAGAATCAAGATTAATATGCACATTGAAGCAGGGGGGCTGTGATGACAGGCAGGGAGAGCTGGATCCGCAGCCAGGGAGCAGCAAGGAAGGATGTGCAGGGAAATGAGAACCCTCCACAAAAGCTCCCCGGGGACAGAAGCAGCTTTCCAGTGCCCCGTTGGTTGGCCAGGGTATTTATTGCTTTTGCTGATCTCTGCTGCTCACACTGAGGTTGGTAAAGGCCAACTGAAAGGAGATCCTGATCTCACACCCCAGCAGCTGGCACAGAACACACCCGGGCTTGAGGGGCTCACAGGGATGTGTCCGGCATCTTCTCAACCATCCCCCAAAACCAGGGAGCCTCACCCCTTCAGGTTCTTTGTTGCCTTTACTCATGAAGAAGCCAAGTTCAAAGAGCAAAAGAAGGGAGGCAAAGCCCCCAGCTCCCAGACATCATCTCAAGCAGTTTTTGCTTATAAGGAAACAGAGACAACAGGGGCTTGAAGTGAAATTTGTAACAAAAGGCCTTGGTGATGTCCTGCTTACCAACACCATCACACTGGATCCTCCCTAGCTCAGAAGGGGCTTCTGTTTATCAGGTAAATAAGCTGGGGGGGTGATAAGCCACTCTCTGAAAACCCTTCAGTAATAGGAATGATATATGCTTTGAATTCACCCTCCTTTCAGACTTCCCTGGCTTTTTAATGACAGAAAAGAAGATCTCCGTTTCAGAAATATTCAGTGTCCTCTATTGTCAGGCTCTGGCTTAAAAAATAATTAAGTTTATTCTCCTGCTAGCCTGTTATCAGGTCAGTGCAAGATGCTAAGAGATCACTACGTCACGGTAAGAAATATTTCTGTCTATTTAACCCATTAATTCAATCTCAGCAAAGAATGAAACCCATGAAGTATCTATTTATAAAGTAAATATAGCAAGCAGAAATCAAATATTGGTCATGCGTCAGCCGAGAGGGTGCTGGGAAGGGGATAGCCACAATTTTTAGTGTTAGAAAGGAGTGCTTTGTTCCTACCACTCTTTGGAGATTTTTTCATGCCTGTGAAGTATTACCCTCAAAATGTTACGGGGAGCACTGGAGGAGAAACCCCTCAGCTGTGATCTGAGAAAACACAAAACACCCCCAGAGCGTATGCAAGTCCAGGCACTGGGCATGGCAGAAATCACTGCCCTGCCCTTTACACCATGGAGGCAAAAATCCCAGACACCCAAAGGGGGATGCATAGAGCAGTCAGGCAATTTCTGTCCACTGTCAACAGCTCATTGAAACATTTCCTGCTGTAAACACAGCTTTGTAGCCTGAGAGTTTCATAACAGTATTCATTCTCTTTGGAATCGTTCAGGTATTTGCAAGAAAAGATGGTTTCCCACTCAGCCATCCTCCCTTAATGCCTCTGGGGGTGGGATTTAATTGGATTACTTCATGGGACATTTTCCACCACAGTCCAGACCTAAACAGTTGGGATGCACCTTCTCCCATCACGCTGCTGAGAGGACAGTCCTGGGACACAGAATGGAAGGAAGGAAATGTGGGCATCCTGCTGGGGATGCAGCTACCAACCTTCTGCAGGAAGAGAATTTTGAAATTTCCAGGTTTTCATTTTCAGCACTTTTTTTCCTCCTTATTAATTTAACCTAAAGCAGCTTGTTACATCCCCTCCCTTCCTCATCCCTTGACACAGAGTTGAATTGACTCCAGTTTACTTTCCCCATTTTGCAAATCCAGCAGAAATTTTGTGTTCTGTATTCTCAGCATCCATTCATCGCACAACTTAATGCAGAAGTTTTTCAAGTGCCAAACTGATACAGCTTTAGAGTGCTATTAAAAATGCATTTAATTCCACTAATATTTCACAAATAAAATTTTCACAACTAGTGACTCCTTTCCAAAAAACCCACCCAGTAAACATCACAAGTATCATAAATAAAAGGAATTGCTATTGATCTCTGGGTATCCTAAATTCAGTAAAATACAGTGGCAAAATGGTTTTCTAATGAAACGGTAATTTAAATGTCATTAATTTCATATTTGTCATTTCCTTTTTACTACACTGATCCCTAAATTAAGGACTTAATGTCTCCTGTGTCGTTTAGAGATTTAATGATTTTGATCCAGATTTAAAGATTTAGAAGTGCTTTGTTTGGAGTTTCTCATATACTCTCCCAGGAGCCATTAAACCTCTGTCAGAACCAGGGTGCAAGCACTGGAAATTTCCAAATAAATCTGTATGTTTAAACTGGGGAAGAAACATCAACATTCTCCAGTTCTAACCCAACCAACTCCCATTTTTCCTTTTCCATGGTAGAGCAGCCCAGCTGAGGAGGCTTCTTGTGGGATGATCATAGAATCACAGAATAATTTGGGTTGGAAGGGACCTCTTAAGGTCATCCAGTCCAACCCCCCTGCAGTCACCAGGGACACCCTCAGCTAGATCAGGGTGCCCAGAGCCTCCTCAAGCCTCACCTTGAATATTTCCAGGGATGGGGCCTCAACTATCCCCCTGGGGAACCTCTTCCATTTTTCCACTGCCCTCATGGTAAAGAATTTTTTCCTACCATCCAGTCTAAATCTGCTCTTCTGTAATTTAAAACCATTGCTCCTCAGCCTATCACTCAAAGCCCTGCAAACAGTCCCTCTCCAGCCTTCCTGCAGGTCCCCTTCAAATACTGTAAGGTCACTATTAGGTCTCCCTGAAGCCTGATTTTCTCCAGGCCGAACAACCCCAGCTCCCTCAGCCTATTTTCACAGGAGAGGTCTTCCAGCCTCCTGATCATTTTCGTGGCCTCCCCTGGATCCCCACCAAGTCCACGTCCTTCTTATACTGAGGGATCCAGAGCTGGACACAATATTCCAAGTAATTCCTGGCCCCAAACACATTTCAATATGGATTTTTATCACTTCCTAAAACCAGCTATGAGAAGTAGAGTATGTTAAACCACAAAAGTCCAGCTGCCACAGATGAGATGTTAAAGCTGGCTTGTTATCACCACTGTGACCCTTACTGTCTTGGACTCCATCACCTTTGCAGAACGTGGGCTGCTTCTCTTGTCACACTGTCAGTCAGTGATGGGCAAGGACCTGGAAGGCAGGTTTATGGTACCAGCCCTTCCCCCTTTAGCAATTCAAACCACAACACAGAAAATACTGCAAAATTTCCTACAGAAAATACATTTAAAAAATTTACAACCCCCCTGGGAAAACCCTCCCAGACATCAGCTGGATGGGACAAGCACAAGCTCTTCATGGGTGTCCTACAAGTGGCATGGGAGGGGATAAAGTTTGCAAACCATGAGAGAGATGATGTCCAAAAGAAGGGAGGAGTGAACTTTAAATGCATTTGCTAGTTACAGGTAGATGGCATTTGAACAGAGAGGTGCTCTCTGACTTTTAGTTTGTGTCATAACTTTAACGTACTTTAAATTACAGCTGTTTCCCCACATTCAAGGAGCCTCCCTTAACTGTCCATGTAGTGCATTTAAATAGTTGAACAAGGAGTAGAATTCTTCATTTAAGTGGTGTGTGTCTTTATTGGATAATCTCTTACATGTGCTTCATTATATCAATAACAGTAGGAAATTATTGATTCTTCTAAAGCCATTAAGTTCAATTAGCTTTACAATTCAAATAGAAAAATGGTAAATTACCTTCATTTGATGATAAAAACAGTATGATGAAAAAAAAAAAGGATAATACCCTAATTTGTGAAGTATGTGAGCAAAGTGGTAAAGGTAAAGCAAATAAATTAATATTAGCATAACAGCTCTAATCAGCACTGTTCAGCATTTAAAACTGCCATCATTATGCTTACTGGACTGTGTAGCAATAAGGAGTTGTGATGTTGTTTACCCACTTAAACCTTGTGAATAAATTGTAGCAGAATAAATAATAAACAATAGGAAAAACAGTGGAAAATCATTTGGAACAAATTAAGCTTCTGCTTATCCTCTGCCTAAGGCGGGCACAGCATACCCTAAAAGTTGCTGAATATTGAAATGTACTGAGGACAGACCCAAATCTCCACAGGATCTTGGGAACCAAACCTGGGTAGGTCCCACCACCTCCTCCCCACCAGCCTAACCCCAAGCCCATCATCTGCAGAGGATGAGAAGATCTCTGGATGTTGCTGGGGGCTACACACAGCCCCTGGGGAGAGCACTGAAGTCTCTCATGGTAGTAGGGTAGGCTTGTCCTCCCCCTGGAAGAGCTTTTTAAACACTTGTCCCTTTTTGTTAAAAATTACTTAATCAGAAAACCTGTAAAAAAATCAGTTTCCTATATTCCTAATTATTCAAACCATTTGCTACAAGCTTTTGGATCAGCAGGAGTTTTAATATGCAAGTATCATGCAGGATTCTGTAGAAATCAAACTAAACAACCCAGTCCAGCTTCTGCGTGAGCCCTGCCTATAAAACTCAGGGTTATGCAGATCCAGGAATTCCAAACTGAAAGTCTGATTTAAAAATCCATTAAAGCCCATGTGATCAAGTAATATATGAGGAGCCACTCGATCTAGAGTGGGTTGTACTTATTAATTTTATATGAACATAACATTTTTGCTGCTGCTAACAAATACCACATAAAAATCCAAGTAGATATAAGGCCATTGAAATAGTACAATAAAACTGAGCATGAGGTGAATGAAATAACATTCTTCTTAAAAAAAATTATATCTAAATTTGTGCTCTAAAAGTTTACTGGAAAACCACAGCAAAGTTTTATCACTTAATTTCAATGATTGCTCTCAGGAGACCAGATTAAAAGCTTTTAGCTTTTTTCAACTCAATAGAAATAATAAATGGTTCTTCCTTGTTTATAAAAGAAAAAAACAAAAAACAAGAAACAAATCCAAACAACCAAAAAGGATTTATCAGCAAACTTTGGGTTGCTGTTCCTAACTCAGGTGTGCATCAAGGAGAGTGCTCCCAAGGTCTCCACTTTTCTCCCCCAACCAGCTGGACTTGCACAAAATTCCAGGGAGGAATCCATGACAAGGATATACTACTTGCCATGAGAATATCCAAAGAAATACTTTGTCTCATTGACCATACAAGACCTAGAGCATCTCATCTCCTAATTCAGTCCCTGCTGGGAGGTACTGCACACCTTGGAGGGCTGGTGCCAGGATTTGGAAAGCCTGAAGAAAGCTCTCATGTGATGCTGCTTTTCTGCCTGATATTGTCACAGTTCCCAGCCATGCCCAGACTATTGATTTGTGCAGTGACTGCAATCAGTCACAAGGAGGAGAGGAGAAAGAACCCATCCATCCAGACATAAACCCACAGTCGGATATTATCTGGGGCCCAGTGCTGATTTAATTTCTACTGACCCAGTCATTAAGGGTGGCTACAGGTTTTCAGAGGGACCCAGGGTTCACTTGGTGTTCAGCAGTAATCTTTGCATTATTACTGTGTTCATCATGTTCAAGGCATTCTACAAATAACAGGAAAACTTTTTTTACTTATTGCTCTTATTCTTGCATGCTGAAGTTTGCACTTCCTATTTGACTTTTATGGGTTGATTTTATTAATAACAATAAAGTGAAGAGTCATTTCCTTATCAAACTTTAGGCTTACTGGCCTTTTTTTTTTTTTCCTGAATAATTCAGATTTTAGGCTCTTCTGCTCCTCAATGAATTCCTCTTCTCCACTTCACGTCTATCTGCGATGAACTTCACTACTTAATACTATAAACCCCAGCTACATTAATTTTCCAGATGAGAAGTATAAACTTAGAAATTATGTATTCCCAAGGCTTTCCACTACTGGCAGCCTTCTAAGAACTGAAGAAGGTACACACATAGCTCCTCTTCCACTTTTTTGTCTTCTCTTTCCCCCATTTTTGTGCCCAAATACCTCTCCAGTTGTTTTACTTTAACCCCAACACCTCTTTGAATGACTTGTGAGCCTTTTTCCTCTGACCTGGCTTCATAGCCCTGATAGATCTATACTTCAACAGTGGTGTAAAAAAAAAAAACAAAACCAAAACCAAACCAAACAAACCAAAAACCAACAACCCAAACAATACATTTTATAGATGAAACAAAGGTACAGAGACTGCATAGCTGACACAAGGTGCAGTCCTTGGTCTTTCACAACCATGGGTTCTCCCCTCTGTGGCAAAGGCTTCCCTCTAGCTCTGTTTTTTTAAGACATTAATAGGAAATGATGACCAGATCAAAGATATTAATGGGTTTGTCTTCTTTTGACAGCTTTGCCCATCACCATGGTTCATGATCTTAGCCCAGGGTATTTAGAAGACTACCCTGAAGACTGAGACAAAACCAAAATGCTAGGCTGGTGTCTGCCTACCAAAATTAATCTGCAACTCAATATTTTCCTTAAAAAGTCTGTGAGCCACACAGAATGACTCTGCAGACTTCACGAGCCCACGGGGCATCCTTTGGGAACTCTTTCTGCACGATGAGTTCCAGCTTACCCAGGCAGAAGACAAGCATAAGGCTGCAAAGCTGAGGAGAAAATTCACACCCACCCACCTCAAATGCAGGGTTCAAGCCTTGAGTCTCCCTGCTTTAACTTCAGGACACAGCAACTGAAAAGAAAAAAACTCAAGAAACTCCTGCCTCAGAAAAGACTTCTGCAGTAACAATACCAAGTAAACAAAAATGCTATTAAAATAAAACACTCCATTGCTCACATTTCTCTTCCTGGGGAGAGCTGACAGAATAAAAAGCACATGATAGATGCCAGTCCTGCTGTTTAATGTGCTACAGGATGGCACTTGTGATAGGGATGAGAACAGTTTTAGACTGAAAGAAAACAAACTAGGGCAGGATGCAAGCAGCATCCCAGGCTGAAGTTTCTGGCCCAGGGCTGCTTCTCATTAAAACTATGCAAAAATTGTCACTTCAACACAAAGCTAAATGCAATTCAGCACTATTGACTCAATCTGTGGGGTTTTGTTTTCCAAGCCTGACACTGGAGGGGAACCTTCTAGTGCTCCCACAGATAAGCTGAGTTGGATCTGTACAAAGCCCCTAAGCAGGGGAATTTTGCAGAGCTTTCATACAAACACTTTATTTGCTCTTTATTGTAAGATGCTCATCTTGTGCAAAGGTCTTTTGCTGGTCTTGTACTCTGAAGCTGTTCTGCCAATCATTTTATTCCACTCCTCCAGTGTGGTCACACTATTGATTTCTTTCTTTACCAATGCAATCATTAGTAACGGGACAACAACAAAGCATCTATCCCAGATTTCAAACCTGCAATTAGATCACTTCCAGACTTCACCACTGATTTAATTTCTAGCCAACATTTCCAATTTCAATTGCTGCAAGTGTGGCTTTTGTAGATACCAGGAAAATATTTACCGTTCAATATTTTGAAGGAGGCTGTAAGAATTGATTTCCAGGTGTTAAGTTGTAATGTTGAAATCAAACGTCTCTCTCTTACCAAGCCCAACCTGAAATTCTAATACCCAGTGGCAAAAATAGCCCAACACTGAATATATTTGCATTATGTCTGTGCTTGTTTTTCATTCAACTGATACAAGCATTTCTATCAGCTCCTGACTGCTCTCTGTTCATCTTTGATACCTTCAGCTATATAGTTGAGAATGCAGTATTCTTCATCAGGAAACAACATCCATGTGCACTTGTTATTTGTCATACAGTTAGAATTTTACATACAGTGGGAAGGAAGGAACTGGGGTCAAAAACCACTGAATCAGGACTTAATGACTTTGGGGACATTGTCCCCATGTTTACTCTCTTAGATCATCATTTTCCTATTTGTAAACTGGGATTCTATGAGACCTACATCCACAGCCCTTCCCTCACTGCACACATATATATTTATATACATTCACACAGGATAAAAATGGGTTTCACAGAAGTCTGCCTTCCAGACAGGAGTGTTCCACCTTAGTACTGGGTAGGGCATATTCTTCTACAAAGATTGCTGTGCTCTGTCCTACTAAACTTGCAAGGCTCCTCCACCTCCAAAGTTTGATCTTACTGCTGTTACATTGCTAAGAATCAATAGCAATGGCTTTTTCTTCAGTGGGTTTTTGGGTTTTTTTGCTTTTTGACTAGAAAACAATCAAACAAAAAGTTTAAAAACTGTCACCCTTCTGCTGAAGAACTTAAATAGCCTAAAGAAGAAATACCTAATCTTTAGACATTATTAACAAAGTACTTAAAATACAGTACAAGTGTTCATCTACTTTGTATGTATGTATGCACAGGGGGCCTGAACTTTTAAGAACATGGCTATGCAAAAGTGGAGGGCAACTGGAACAGAGACTTCAAGTACATAAAGTTTTGCCCAAACAGGAGTACTCTACCTAGCACTTCCTGAGGCAACTGGAAGAGAAAAGGACATAACAAACAGATGTGAGCAAATTCCTAAGCAGCTGTGATGAAATATCCTGTAAAATATCTCAACTGTTAAAAGCAAGCCCTGATTGCTCTCTGCACAGGGGGCCAAGCTCATGTGTTCTGGATCAGAGTGATATAGGTCCCTCCAATACAGCATTTTCTGAGCTGGTATCACTCTAGGGTTCCCATTTAGGGGAACAAGCAGGTTTTCTCCATTATTTTTATTTTTCTTAAGCAGGGGAGGCTGGATTCACCATCATGTCACAAAAGCCTGAGCATCTTTCTGAAAGAAGCACTCTGGTTCAAGCACAAAGCAACAAGCCTGATGAAAAGGTTGCTGAGTGACATCCTTTGGTCTGGGCTATACAGGAGGCAGGACTTGATGATGATGCTATAACCTCATCTGGCTTTTCCCAGTTGTGAAGCATAGCTTGAAAGAAGCAGAGCTTCTGAACATTTGTAAGGTCTAATTGTATCTGTAGCCAAGCTAGCATGACAGCTGCACGTGCTAGAAGAATAGCCAAATCTAAAATAAAATGTGATTCTCATGACACTCTCCCAAAGGCCATTATTTGGAGGGCAGCCCCACTGCAAATACATCAGAGCTAGCAGCTTGGTTTCAGCATCAGTATAGACCAGCCTGGTTTATGCCTGGTTCACAGAAACAGAGAGAGGCCAGGAGATCCTAAGGTGACTCTTCCATTGAATCAACCACAATCACAGTCAGCCAAATACCATTTAACATTACAGATGATGTAATTCCACTGGGATGCAGTTAAAATGAGTCCCAACTCACTTTCCCTAGAGAAATGCAATTTATCTGGGCTTACAGCTGTTGCATTCACAGGATAAGATTATAAAATAATCCTTTCAGGAGCATTAGGAGATCCGGGTGGCCAGAGCAATAGAGTCACACTGATGTCCCAGGAAAGGCTCTAACTGGGAAGGTGATTTGGGGAAATGAGGATGTGTCCTGCAGGACCTCTACGAATTTCAATGTGCCTGCTTGAAAGCCTTGGCTTCTCCAAATGCTGGGAATTGGGAAAGGAGCCCACTGCATGACCAAGCATTTTCATGCAAATCAATAGGGAAAGGAGCAAAGGAAGAATTTAATGGGAACCTAAGGTGAGCTCAGTGGGACAGAATTACATCCCGACGATGCTCCTCTGTAAATATAACAGTTTCATGGAGTTGGTGCAAACCCTTACACCTACATAGTCCATGAACACATTGATGATTCCCAGCAGGTATGGATTTACTGCCTATTATTCATTCCTCCTTAGTAATAATATCAATTTAGCTGTTAGTTTTTGTTTTGACTCAGTGCTTAGGAATCAGCGGGGCGATAAAGCTATTTAAATGGAAATACTATTCAAATGCACAATCACCTGATTGGAACATGAACAGCTCCTGCTCCTGAACATTTCTCATATAATAGCTGCTTTTTCCCTCATTAAATGCAGAAATCTGATTAACATTTAGATCACACGTGCTTTACTTACAGCAATTAGGACCAGATACCAGAGTTTTGTTAAACTATGTAGGATTTTTGTGCTTTATCATGAAGGGAAGAACAAAGAAGCTCCATAACACTACATCTGGTCCTTTCTACTGCTTCTGTTCCACACACGTTGTCAAGGACAAATGTTAACTTTAAAGAGAAGTCTGCAGGGACAAACTTATTGAGAAAAAAATTGGACACTTGGATGAACTCAGCTTTGTAACACAGTGCAATGATTGGTAATACTGTAATTCTGTGTATTCGCTGGAAACACTCAATTAAACAGTCTATAGGGTTACAACAGCTACAGATTAGGAAATAGCTGCTAAAAAAAACATGTATATGGCCCGAAAATGAAAACCTTTGTTGCTCTGAGTAAAAAATAACAGTAATCTGCAATTCATAAGGTTCAATTCGTTAGAAAGGATCAAATCTCACTTGTTCTAAAAGCTTCAGAAATATGACCAAAGAGGTAATTTATGATGTCCACTACATTATTTTTCTCAAGCCACGTTGTCATACACTTCACAAGTTGTCACGCTGTTCAGCAAATGCTAAACATACAGCTCAGCCCTGCAAAATAAGGAGTACAACCAGAATTCCCCAGCAAAAGAAAACAAATGAAACCGTAGCGAAAGAATCCCTAAGTATATTAACGTTGGCTGCCACAGTCTGCTCTGACTGGTCCCCAAAGAAATTCAAATAATTTTAATGAAGCATTTTCCAAAATTAAATTCCACACTAATGAGAGGGATGGAAATGCTTCCCAGACAGACGGTGAGGCCCGGCACTGTTGGTTTCCCATGGCCCTGGAGCAGTCTGTGATCTCAGCTTGCCCACCTTGCTAAGCACAGGGGCTCAGCAGAGCAGATGTCTTTTCATTGAGTGCTCCACCCCCAATGCCCCCCCCAGATCAACAGATTTCTGAGAGGCCACTACCCAAATCCACGGGTGAAGGATGCACAGACCTCCCAGCTCCCCCCATTCTGAGAGCAGAATAACATTTTTATGCTGCCCTAACACCCCCCCCCCCCCCCCCCCCCCATCATCTGGAGACAAAAAAAATGCTGTTTTCCACATCTTTATAGAGCAGCTAGCACTGTGTGTGTGCTGGAAAAGCTCTTCCCTTCACAACGTTCAAAACCAGGTTTTTAAAACAATGCAAATCCATTTTCTCTCCTTCTGGGTCACCTTTAATCTTTTATACAAGCACTTCCTCAGGTCAAGGTTGAACCGATTTAAGAAAAGGACTCCGAGTCCTTTGAAAGGGCCTGTGAGTACAATCTTGTGTTTGCATTTAATTAATCAGCTGAAGCTTTCAAATCTGTACTATTATCTCTTTAATAAACCAGCACCCTGAAGGCTTTTGCAGAGAGCATCCTGGCCCATGGGACATGCTGATGCAAACCACCACCGGTCGCAATTCCCAGATTTGAGGCAGTGCTACACAACATGAGGCATGTGAACAAAAGAGCTCCAAATCTAGGAGACTAAATATTAATTGATGGTAAATAGAGGAAGATTTAGTGGCAGTGATTAGCTTCCCCAGTTGCTTTACGGGTAATGTTGTTGCTGGTTAATGAACTGTGTCTTTTTTATTTTTTTTTTTTTTTTTTTTTTGTAATCCTGCAGATGTCCGGTGTGGAAGAGCTGCTCCTCAGACTGCTCCCAGATGAACAGCCTGGTGAATGTCTAACTTCCCACGCAGTCTGTATTCCTCAGACACTAATTAGTGATATTTTGGGAGCTGTGAATGATGGAAGAGTCTCTTTTTTTGTTGTTGCTGTTGTTTGAGAGATGCTAATACTCTAAATCAGGACTGCTCTCACAATTGCTTTCCACACCACTAACCTGGTACCCACCAAAACGATTCCAGGGTCTGACAGGCAGACAAGGAGGTGCCTTGCAGTGGCCTCCTGCACAGGGCTGAGCTCCAGCTTCACTTTCTTAAAAAGAAAGTGAAGAAAACCAGGAGACATTCAGAAACATAGAAGATGTTGATTTGTACACTTTATCATCTGCAGCCCAAAGGCATCAGCAGCTTCTCCCTCAGGTACCAAGTGTCAGTGAGCCTTTGTTCTTTCCACCATTACTGGTACAGATTTATAAGAGGATCAAGCAGCTTTTTCAAGTTTTTTTTTTTAAATTATTTGTTTTTAGATAACCAATCCCATTAATTCTAGGAGGAACAGTGAAGTGTGAGGATGGCAAAAATTTCCTCTGCTATATCACCACAAAACGTCACTTGTAGTTGGCTGCTGCCACATGAAGCATCCTCTCACCATGAGGCTGTTGGCAGCTCTCTTGGTCAAAATCATCTGTGCAGCCTGGGGGAGGCATTTTTCCCCACCTGCCCACTCTCAATGCCCTTACCCCCCCACCCAATAACCAAACTATTTAACACAAGAAAAGGACTCCAGTCCTGCTGTTCCCCATCACAGTGACTTCATTGCTCACCCCAAGAGGAATCAGGCCATCATCCCCCCTTGAGCATGGTAGCTCCTTCTGCTCCAGCTCTACCTCTTCCAGCCATGTTTTAGCAGGAGGAAAAAAAAAAAAAAAAAAGAGAGAGAGAAACTGACTCCAGCTTTCAAGAGATAAATGAAAACATGGAAATCAGGAGAGGGGCCAGCACTGGGAACAGTCCAGGATGGGACAGTAGAGAACATGCCTCAGGAGGTGTTTCTGGATACAAGACTCATCTCAACATTTCTAAGGTGTCAGCTCACCTTAACGTAACACCTCTGACACCTATTTTTGGTGTCAGGGCCCTATTTTTGGGCCCTAAATTCCTCTCCAACTTCTAAGAGCAAACATTAGAGAGGATGAATTCTTTTTGCCTTTGACTCCATGAAACATCCTTGTTTTTTTCCTCCTTTAAAAGTAAAAACTTTCAGCAAAACATAGCTTCTAAGAACAACTGCATTATGGAGTGAGGTCAGAGGCCTCACTTTCAAAGTCTGCCTTTACACTGCAAACAATGGGAAACCTGCTCTGTTCCAGCAAGGAGGGAAAATAAGGTTCACTCATGCTAGATTTGTTTTCCCATACAAAGGCTCTCGCAGAGCTAAAGCAATATATTCAGAGCCCCACAAATCCATAAATGTTGACAAAGATATTATTTGGGATCACCAGACTTTGCTCTTTCACCTGAGACCAGATCTCTTCTGCTTCTGCACAAAACAGCCCCTCCAGCTACCAGCAGGACACAAACTTGGTTGTGATGATGCACAGAGATGGTGGTGCCTGAGAATGCACTGGCCACATCAGAGTTGCTACAGAAATTATTCCAAGAAAAAGAAGGAGCAATCAGCCAGCACAGAGAACTGGGGATCCCAGGCACACACTCTCTCTCTGGCAGAGTTTCATGTGCTAATGAGGAAGCAGCATATGTGGGACCTGCCTGCAGGACAGACAGACACAGACTACAGACTCCTTACAGGATGCCCTGACTGGAGCTACTCATTTCTGCACCACACAGAGCCCTGGACATAAGGCTGAGGGGGAAAACATATGGATCCTCATGGACATGATGTTACCAATCTCTAACATTCAGGAGCTGTATGTAAACACATTTGAGAAATGCCCCACTGTTTATTCAATAGAGCTCTAAAACTTTACTGACCCTCCAAAAATCCATGACTTCCTCTTGCCCTGGTGATGAACCTGAGTATAGCCACTCTCCAAGGAGAAAAAAGAACAATAATAAGAAAATCAGTCAAAACTACAATGACTTTAAGACATCAGCCCTTCACATATCAAGGAAAGAGACCCTGCTATGTCATCCTCTCCTCTAGATGACAGCAAACCCTGCCAACAGCAAATACATTGTCCAGACACACAGCCAAATGAAAGACAGGAGGAGCAATGGGTCTTGAGATGGCAGAGCAGTAAGGAAGACTTGCTGGTATGGTGCTTTTATAGGAAGTTCTGTTTCCCTTGGGAAAGGCCTCGTCATTTGATTGCCAAAAAATATTTAAGGATTGCTACCCAAAATAATTTCTTCTGCTACTGTACCATATGTTTGTGGCTCTACCCAGGCTAAAAAAAAAAAAAAAAAAAAATTATAATTACATCCTCATTACTGTAAGCATGGCCAGTCACAACTGAAATATTAAGCTGTCAGACACAATTCCCACTGCAGCCACTGCCTCAACAGCCCCCTCAGAGACAGAGCATCTCATCACAGCTTCTGCATCATGAGAGGCATCTCCATGACCACATTTTGCCCAAGTGAATGATGGTGCACTGAAACAGCTCTTCCCCAAGTGTCAGATTCACATTTTTGCAGGAAATTTAAGGTTTAGGATTACATATATTGCTTTTGGTTTAGTTCCCCACTGGGAGAGTTGAAACTTTCCCAGTTTCTACAAAGTTTCTACAAAGTAGAAAACTTTGGACTGTTCTTAAAAGTCAGGTCCCTGGTGCAGTGAAAATTCCTGGGGCAGCTGCTCCTCACTGCATGGCCTGGAGGTGCAAACATGGTCTGCATACCCCAAAGGCAACAGCAGGAAACATTGCATCAGAAATTATGTAGGATTGCATTCAGTTACTGGAAAAGGAAACACAGCCTTTGCCCACTGCCTTTATTCTGTACTAAAAGTCATGACTGCACTGAAAGGAGAGAGCACAATTATTTATAGATTTTATTAACACTGACTATGTTGCTTTTGAAACTTCAGCACACCTTAAAAACTTAGGAAAAAAAAGCTTATAGCTCCAGACTCTGAAACTCAACTGACTTGCAGAATGGTTGAAGAGCTGAGTTAACCCTGATAGACCCGAACAGTTTTGCTTTGTTTGTTTGCTTTTTAAAATTTTTTCTTAGCTTTTCGTGGGCTAATTCAAGAGCAAAAGCTTTGTTTTCATGCCTATTCATGCCAGGTGCAGGGGTAACACAGAACAGAGTCCTTGCTCGGATAGTGCAGCTTCAGGAGAGACCTTCACTGAGGTGATGGTATTTTTCCCCAAGGAGTAGCACATGTGTGTAGATGCATGGCATTCCCAGAGCATCCCCAGCCAGGGTTGGTTTGGGTTTGTGCTATTTTTATTTTTTTTCCTCCTTAAGAAAGCAGTCAGGAATGGTGATGTTATCTTTGGGCAGAGAAACACAAAGAACTTGTGTTCTATTTCCAGCTGGATAATCTTCCAGGACATCAATACCCACTAAAACGTTTAGAACAATTTATATACTCTTTATACTCTCTAAAAAGGAAAACTCCTTTAAAAGCTGAGTTAGGCTGTATAATTACTCTAATTCCCTGCATCTGGCATTCAGCAGAATCCAAATTAAACACCACAGAGCACCTCAAGTGCATCCATGGAGCAATGAAGGTGGAATTAACTCCAAATTAAATGGAACATCTTCAGAGACTATCAAACCACTGTTCAAAGTGCATAGATTAAAACCTTTTCTGCTATTGCACAGATTATTGTTCTTAGGGTAAGGTGAGTATTTGGAGAGTTTGCTTCAACACTTCATAGCTTTACTTGGACTAGAGAAATGCTTACACTGGAAAATCCTGGAGCTCAAACACCACAAATACTGGGGAATGTCTAAGCTGGATCAGCTCCAAACTTTGCAGCTTGGAATTAATCATTGATCTTCTGGTGAACAGAGGCCTTTGCCCCTTGCTGTTACAGCAGAGACAAATACAACCAGTCCAGCACACAGAGCCACCACTGCTCTAACCTGCTGATCATCCTGAGATAAGGAGCTGAATTCCAAGTCTGTGACTGGGGAAGCTCTCAAGCAGTTTCTATCTGGCATTATTTTGGATTTGCTCCATCAGATCTATAAAGGATTTCAAAAGAAGCTGCTGTGTTCTTCATCTCAAGTGCAATAGGCAGTGGCTCAAACACCCCACACTTAGCAGGTTTAGATCTGAAAGCAGAATGTCCAACATGGGTCATGTCAGAAGCTCATGCTGGCTTTGCTCAGTTGAGCTGTGTGGATGCAGCAGTCTTCTCCCTCTTAATCCACTGTCAGACATCCAAAAAACGTAGAGGATATCTGCCTACAGAGGGAAGTACAGGTCTAATAATTTAGTCCATGTGCTTAAAGGTGAAAAGGTCTGATTTTAATTCACAGATAACAACCCTGCTCACTGTGCAGCTCCACTGTAATACCCCAATTGCACACAAGGAAGCAAAGTCTCTTTGAAGGATGCACCCTAGAGAACCCAGGTCTTTAAGCTGTCAAGAAACAGGCAGGATGTCTGCATCCTGTGCAGACTGAAGATTTCAGCTGTGTCCCATCACTGCTTTACAAAACAAATTGGGTTTTCAGTATCTGAGGCGCATTGCAAGTAAACCACATGCCACAGAGATGTCTAGCAAAGGGCAATCCACCTACTACCTTCAGAGCATACCCAGGAATCTGCCTCCTTATCATCTGTCAGGAGAGCAGAGGAGAGAAGGAGAAGGCTGAGGAAGAGCATTCACCTTGCTCTGTCTTGGAGCTTTGTCACAATTTGCAGCTGCTTCACCAGGAAAAAAAAAAAAGTCACTAAGTCACTTTTCCACCTGGGAACAGATTCCAAGTCAAGTGAATTGCATTTATGCCACAGAGCAGCCCAGTCACAGCAACCTGTAACACATCCTAGTTCATCAGATTTGCAAATGTTATTGATTTATCTACATGGCTCTTTATAAACAGTCATCCTACTACCCACACAGAAATAGCAACAGCTAATAGATTCTCAGAGGATAAATAGCTGAAAGAAGCTATCTGGGAGATGAATTTACATTTAGCTAGTGCAGAAATCTCCTTCTAGAAGTCTTGAGTGTAATTACAGCATTTTTTTTCTTGATACTATCTCCCTTTGCAAGACTATGGCAACAGTGTGCATGTAACCAGATGCCATTACAACATATTGGTTAATTTTAATGAGTGTGCTCACTACATTGTCTAACAATACAGCACATGTCAATGTGAGGACAGTGAACCATACAAATGCATCAGGACTTCAGATGTAAAATGTGGCTGCCCTCTGCTGTAGGTTGTCTGGGCCTATAGCTGAGAAAAGCTGAGTAAAGCTACATACATGTAGTTGCAGAGGCAGTCCCTGGTCCTTTGTTTGGGGTCAGATTATTTCATCCAATTTAAATGTCATTCTGCTACCCGTGCTTTAATACATTGCTTGCTGTAACTCCCTGATGATAACATTTGTGATGAAGGCAACATCACCCAACTACCTCTCGTATTTGTTCTTTTTCCATCTTGTGACTATACAGCCATGGAGGTTATTCTGCTGCATCTTTTCATATTTCATGCTTTGTCTGTCCATAAGCTTATCTTGCTTGGCCATAAATCGTGCAGCCTGCTTATCAGTCTGTGAGCTTAATCTATGGGATGTATTCAGAAGTATTATAAGTTGCTTACCTCCTGTGCTCTGACTCTTTGTTTCCCAGTTCTGTATCACTGTATAGGTTTTTTTTCTTTTCCTTATCCTGCTGCAAATTCCCCTTTCCAGGTTATTAACATATGAAGCATTTACAGTTCCTTCTGTTCTTTCTATGCTGATAACTTAAAATTGCTTCAAGTCTTCCAAGTGAAATCCTACCCTCTGAAGCAGAGACTAAAGACACCTGCCCTGCTCAGCTACCAGAGGAAGATCAGCCTTTGAACACCATGTGGTCTAAAGACTGCTTTACCAACCTCTTACTATATTTTTCTCTCTTTCAGCTACTGATATTGATTCATAAAAAGAATTCATTAGATACTGCATGCAGTTATACAATTTTGCATGAACACTAACTGTCCTGATTTGAGGGTTTTTTACCTTACACCTTATTTAGGTTCTTACACAATTTCTTTGACTTTCCCATTCCAGAGGCAGATTTAAAAACAGATTTTTTTAGATCCCATTTATAAATCCATGCCCTAAGGGTCTTTGAAAATTTATCAGTGGTTTCCTGCACCTAAAACAATGGAATTCTACACTTCTCATTCCCAAGTGTTATTTTAATTCATCTCTTAAGTTTTCTAATATAGATTTAAATGCTTAATTACTGTAATTTCTGGGGCAATTTTCCCACTCTCTCTTCACACCTGCATTCTTTTAAAAGACCAGAAATTTATATCCGTTTCTTAGGGCATTTATCTCCCATTTCCCTGGCAACAAAGAGACAAATAATAATGATCTTTTCTTCCTAATTTTTGGCACTAAGTAATCAAACCAGCAAAGCAAATTCACCAAAGTATACCTGCACGTGCCTGTGTTGCCTCAAACTACTTAAACAGTGTTCACTCTGGCCTTAGTTAGTAAATAACCTTTACAAGTTCTTGAAGCCCTGACATTTTACATTCAGGGATCTGACAAATGTCTTATTATTTACATCCATCTTTTTACACACCTTCCCTTCAGCCTCTACATCTGCTTTCCACACCACATTTATTCCTTCCCTTTGCTTCATGATCTTCCTTATCACTGTGTTTTGGTGTTGATACATGCTTTATCTATACTGGCATTATTCTTATTCTTCCCTCTTCATGTATGCAGAGGGCATTTTAAATGGCTTTAAGCTACCTGGCTGAATAGACTCAGAGCAGTTGAACATATGATGCTTTATGTCCAGTAGCTTTTAGCTTCTCTGTTACACTAATCACATTTTATGCCTGTTCATCTAGTCTTTACTATGTTCTTCCAAAGTATTAATTTACACATCTTTATTTCTCTTCCCTTTTGTTCTCCCCTATATTCATCCATCCAAAGCATTTACAGGCACTCACCACCACACATCTAAATGCCACCTGATCAGATTACAGCCACTATTCTTTGGACACCCTCTCCCCTCTCCCTCCCACTGTGTCCAGGCACCACCAAAAATGAAAGGTCAGATGTTGCCCCTGATCTGTTTGCACAATTCCCCATGGAGCCCAGGCTGAGTTGTTCCTAACAAGGTCTTCAAGCCTGTCACCCTGTTAGGAGAGTGTTTTACAGCCCATGACATGAGCCCAACAAAGAACAGAACCAGGCCCTGCCCTCCCCACAGCACAAAGCAACAACCTACACGTGTGAAGTGTGACATGTTGTGGCCCATCACATCCACTGACAGTCCCAATTCTCCAGACTTTTCCATGAGGGGTGACCTGGACCAAAGCAGGACCTGTTGATGTTGAACATGAGACATAGGGTGGGTGATAGTAGCCCCCCTGCACATTACAGGGGACAGAGAGCCCCACCAGCACCTGGGCATCTGCACACACAAAACTTATTGCAGAGGGAGGGGGGGGGGGGAAATTGCAGGTGGTAAAAACCAAACTTCTGATGGAAATAAATGGTAAGGGAGAATAAAAGGTCCAAACATGCATCTCTGCATGCTCACTGCTATGTTACAGCTCTCCAGCCAGGAAGAAAAACAGCACAAGGGCACTGGTCCATGCATATTCAAGGTTGACACACATTCAAGGACTGACAATATTCCCTCCACAAAGGGCTTACATCTGTTATTTTGACTTGACATTGAGCTCCATCCCCTACAAACACTTGCCTGAGCTCCAGTCAGAGAGTGCAGCCCAAATGCCAGCACTGCGTTCCCTCTGGGAGAGCAGCAACATGCAGCAAGCTCAGGGCAGCACCCTGGCAGCACTCACTGCAGCTGGCAGCCTGGAAACCAAGCCCCACAGGCAGCATCATTTTAAAGATGCTTTTAACCAGAGCTGGGGGCTACTGACCTGTGAATGCCACAAGGCTGCTCAAGCCACCTGTAGCCTCTATTTTTAAATAGGAACATATTTTAAAAACAGCTACTGGACACACACACACACCCCCATCATTCTCCAGTTAAGACAGAAGTGCCATCCAGGTCACAATTCTGTAGCACAACAGTGTTAATGTCCTTGCTGTCTTAACAGATACTGTCACGGCCTGTCCACGTGGTTTTGGGTACATAAAATACCTAATCAGGCTTTAGAGGAGGCTTTTTTATCACAATCCACCCCACAAAGTACATTGACTGGAAGATAGTTCTGCAAGGAAGCAGCCAAGGGGAGCATCTCTGCTCCTGGATTCAGCCCAGCTAATATGAATTATACTCACCAGCCAGCCAAGCTAAATTCACGGTTGCTTGTACATCTAAGGATCTTGAAAATAGAGTACTAAGTGGACTACGACATTTTATTGAAGCTGTGACTAATTTTCCAAGTCGTAAAGCCCAGTAGGTCTTAGTAGCCCATGCAGGCAGGCCTGTCAAAATGTTTTCATATTGCCTGAAAAAACCTAATTGCCAATTGCTTTTTCTGGGGTTGAAACTCAGTATTAAAACCACGTATTACCCAAATATAGTTTCCAAAGGAACTGGGGATTCTAATAGTCTAATGACTGTCTCCTAGAGTTCATTTTTCACTTTTCAATAATTGGTTTTTCAGTTGCATTTGCATAGAGTACATGTAAAATTCCATAGCCCATTAAGTTAATCACAACATGAAGCTAATAAGCATGGACACACAAAGACATACCTAAGCCCAGATCAATTTTTGAAGCGGTGATTTGAAGTTGCAAGAGAGTAACTGCTCCTTGAGCCTGCCAATTTGGTAGGTAAGAATGTGTGCTAAAGAACTGAAATTTTACATTGCTGAGAATAGGCTGTAGCTACTCAGCATACACTTCCAAAGAAAAAAAAATATGCAAAATATCAACAGAAGCCAAACACACTTTGAGAAGATTTTAGTGACTGTTGAAGCAATTTAACCTGCTGTTTCCCTTCTGGGCTTGCTTTTCCCTTCTCCAGCATCCACCCAACAGCATCTCTCCTGCAACACTGCATTAAGGACCAGTGCTCGGCAGCATCCAGCACTGTAGAAGGGTCTTGCACAAGTATCCCTCTTCAAGTGCTCTTAACCACAACATTCCAACTTACACCTCTACCCCACACAACTCTGAGGAATGCCTGTGTATCAGCAAGCTCCTTCAATGCACACAATCTGGCTTGGATTTGTAGTTTTCCAGCTCCTGTAGCCCCTGAGTGGCTGGACGGGCACACTGTCACTCTTTATGCCCCAAAACCACCCACTGATTACAGACAGGTTGTCCCACCCTGTCCAGGAGGCTGGAGACACCTTCTAACCCAGCACAGAAGATATGTGCCTCTCCTGCCTTCAGTAAACAGGAGATTTCCATGGGAAAGTTTCCACTTTGCAGAACAGTTCTGTGCCGCGGGCTTCCCATCTGCCTGCCTGGAAGGCTTTGCTCCATCCTGTTCTTCAAAAACAAGGATTTGTTCTGGAAAGCCATGCCTGGGGAAAACAGCTTTTTCTATTTCTTGGTTTTGGGGTTGTTTTTTTGTTGTTGTTGTGGGTCTTTTTTTATTATTTACTAGGATTTCATCCTGATGTGTAATGTTGGTTTTCTGATGGGTTGGTTTTGGTTTTTTTATAAAAGAAAAACAACCCACACCCTTTCTCCCATGTGAAAAAGGGATTTCCATTTTCTGGCAAGGTCTATAAGCAAGGACTCAAACAGAATAGATGATGTCAGAGCTTAAGAGCTTTCGGGATGATAGTTTTGTGGTGGCAGAGCTGCTCTCTTTTGAAGCTTAAGGATTTGCACGAAATTATGGGAACGTAGCCAGAGGCGGTTTGCTCAGCGTTGGCTTTAGGAGGGGTGAGGGCTTGGCAAAAGAAGAGAAACCATTGCTTTTCTCAGCAATAGAGTATGAAATACATTCAAAAGCATTTTGTTGGTTTTTTTGTTGAGTTGCAGAGTGATATGTTGTCTGAAATACATGCTACAGATGAAGGATTGAGGTGGTGTTTGGTAGATTTTCTCCAACAGGAAAGGCACCAAACCATTGATTCGGGAGCTCCGGCTTTTCTTCAGAGCTTCAATAAGATTTGGCACCAGTTTCCTTTTAATGCCATGGCTACTCTTTATTTCTCTGCAATTATTCAGATATGAAGGCTTAATTTTGTTGCTGTTGTTGTTTTTGTTAATCATGACATCATGGGTGGAAACAGGGCAAAGGAAGCAGCCCCAGAGGGAAATAAAAATCAATCCAAACTGCTCATTAAAAGGTAAACCGTCAATAATCTTTGTCAGGCCTTTTTATCTTGGGTTTTAGCACAGTGTGATCCCTAAGGCAGCATGGGGTATTGAGATTTAAAATGGCTCCTACTTTTCACATCTCCATCAGGAAGATTAACTCCTTCAACACAGGCTGAAATTACCCTGATTCTAATCACCACATGAAACCAGTACAGGATTAAAGGGATCATTCGGTGACGGCTTCTCTGTATCAGTGCTGACAGAGAGGCAAAAATCAGTTTCTGAACTTGATTGAAAGGGTCCAAGTCAGAAATATCTCCATAGATAAAGCCTCCACAATGAAAACTTCAACCAAAAGAGGACCATTTCATGCTTCAAATTTTTATATTAAAAAAAATACTTAATTGAATATTTGTGAGGGTTTTTTTTTTTAACACTTCAATTTTTTTACATTGGCAACTAGCTATCTAATTTAGCCAAACACCATAAAAGTTTCTTTGGAAAGCTTGTTTATCTAAATACCTGGCACCAGGGCTAAAGATTCTTCCATCATTTTTCTGGGAACTGAGTCTTTATAACACAAATTTGTGTCTTTGAAATTAGGGTGAACTCTTATCATATCATTAACATCAGGCTAATTACAGAAGTGATAACAGCTCATTTCAATGTAAATGGTATTGTTCAATCCATGTACCACATAATATGAAAAATTAGCTTCCCAAAGAAACTATGTTTCTTTTCTGTTTTGTTCTTTGCCACTATTCTTTAAGCAGATGGCAGCTATGTTTGCCTACCTGCCCTCATCCATGGATTTATGGCACTGGAAAAAGCAGCATTCAAAATCATGGTGTTTATTTGGTATTTTTCAACTTATACCTCAGCTTTAGTATGAGAATGTCAGGGGCAGGTTATGGAAAGGTGTGCCCAGTGCACAGACAGATCAAGTCACACCATTACCTCCTCTTATAAGCAGGAATTTCCATACAAAAATGGAGTATCCACTGAATTTCACTCACTTCAGCCTTCTTGGAATAAGGATCTTCATGCCCAGGAAGCAAACATAAGTATTACACAGACCTGACCTGAATAGTCGAATTATTAAGTCCATAGATCCAATTATATCCCTGGGAATTGCTTTGGTACTGAGATAATCCCAGGACATGGGCTACTGATGATGAAGATACCCGAGATCAGCAGAAAGAGTTCCCTTTCACTACCAAACCCCCTACCCGTGGGGTGGCAGCACAGCCACCTTTGGGGCTTTTGAAGGTCCTGGAGGGTGCACCCACATTTTTCATGCAAGTACAGAAGTGACCAAAGACCTCTCCACAAAGTCATCTCCCCTTTGACAAGCTCCCCACATGGGCACAGTGGATCTGTTACACACAGATGTTTTAAAGGGGTGTAATAAAAATACTAAATTTTCTAGACACCCTGGAATTTTTAAAAGGGGGAGCAGCAGAGGGAAAAGAAACCTTAAATATTTATTCTCAATTATGATATATTTTCAGAAAATACAAGAAGCCACCACTTAGGTTTTATCATCTTCCTACAGCCAGGTTTACTTTATATGATTCTTGAGCTCCAGCAGTGAGGTAGGATTAAAACTAAAACCCATCATGAGCACACAAGCTTGTGATAGAAAAATAAAACACAACCTAGTTTTGCATTGCAGGATTAAAGTGATCACACTAAATAGACAGAGAAACAGCAAAGCAATGCAGCTTATGAGAAGCCTTACAAGAATAGCTGCATATTTATCAGAGGCCTCCCCTACTTGAAAAAAAACCAAACCAAACAAACCAGCAATATCCATCTACACTGAGGTATGCACTTAGCTTAATCAACACTTTTTATTTTAGCTCATCAGTTTGAATAGAAACCTTAAAGTGTAATGAATTATTTAGCTTGTTACTGCTGGGTAATACATTAGGATAATAATCTGCTGTATTTACAATACTGAATAGGTTCTAATTTTCCTCCCTACTTACCTTGGGATGTGAACGTTGAAAAAGAAATGCAAAGTTTGGTAATGCTTTGTTTGGGACTGGAAGGGTCTCATTTAAAGCATTAGTAACCCAGTTGGTCTAGGGTTAGGTCCAAAGAGGGGCATGGGGTACAGCAGGATCCCCAGTGGGCAGTGTCTGGCTGGGTGTCCCAGCTTGGAGCTGGGTACCATTTATTTCTCTCGTGGGACAAGAAAAGCACGAGGGGCACTGAAAAAACACTGCCCCAGACCAATGTGGCACTGAGCTAGGCAAGGGAAAAACCTCAAAACCTCACTTCCCTTTAGAGGCCCCAAAACCTAAAACAAGGTGATGCAAACCTGGGTTTTACTGTGGTACCTAAATACAGGTACTGAAAATGTCTTTTGATGCAGGGAAGTGGCTTGACCACTGCTTTTCAACTTGGTGGAAAGGGATGGGTTGGGAAGGAAGCTGACTGCTTTTCTGTCCTGAGATGAAAAGACTCACCCTGTTGCAACACGCTTTTTGTGAAGTGTGCTCTTGGTCACTTCACATGAGCGACAGCCACAAGCTACCTGGCAAAAAGGATGCAAGTGGTCCTTGACTTTCACCTAAGAAATTACCTTAAACCACAAAACCACTTGAAGCTAAGGTTCATTTTTGTCTATGTATTTATCTGAAAATATTTCATGGGAATCAACTGTGGCCTGATCAAACACAATCAGCCAGAAAAGGTACCAGAGGCCTGATCCTTGACCAGCTCTAGATGTATTGTAAGAAAAGCCATCAATGAGATGCCATAAAAATAATGTGAAAAAGCCAACCACCAGAAAATACATATGTTACTGCTCAGTTTGGCATCTGGACTTTGCAGCTGTCAAATGAGCAGGAGCATCTGGGACCTCTGGAGGAACAGACCTGGTGCCAAAAGGAGTTTCCAAACTATAATCATGTTTTCCCTTCTGATTTACAAGCAGCAAAGCCTGAGCCACTACCTGATCTTCCTACCAAAAGTAGGTATCTAGCTCCAAAGAACAGAAATGAGAAGGAAAAGAACCCTGAGGTTCTATTTCCATCAATGTCCACACATCCAGAAAGAAAGATTGGAGGAGAAACAAGAGTGCTTGGACAAAGTTAAATGACATGGTTTTAGCTGACTGGAATGGAAGTTAACAAGAGGGAAAGGTGAATCATTCCAGCCCACGATGATCTGCCTCACATCTTGGGGAATTAAATAGTGTATTCAGGCAAAGCCTGAATCTGGAGCCTTACCCAAGATTAGCTGATATAAATTAATACATTGTGGCAGGCAACTGAAAGCAAACTCTTCTGCTACGCTGACTTACATCAGCTGAATCCTGGCCCTGGATTCCAAGGCATTCACAAAAAAGATCTTGGAGGAAATATGAAAATGTAAAATTGGTGTGCTACACTGATTTGCTATAGGCTATGAAAAACTAAAATTGTATGAAAACTGATTCCCAGAACACTTGACACAGTTCAGAAGTACAAGGAAGAATTAGACAGCTCCCTTCGTGATGGCAGGCCCTGAATGCATTTGATAAAGCAGAAGTGCTGTACAGAGTGAAGTGAGAAACCCTAATCTCAGACAGACAGACAATTCCACTGTTGCTAGCTCCTGATGATGTGGAATTCACTCATTAATAAGATACAGCAATTTTTCTTCCCATGCAGACCCCTGAAAGTGTCTGCATTTCAAACAAACAGCTAATAAAGGCAGAGATTTATATCTGTTCGTTTAATTCACTCTCTCTGGGCTATTGTTATGAAATGCAACAATCCCAGCGAGCAAAGGAATATCTTAACTTTGGCATTTCAGATGAATGTTATGTTGAAAATTGTGCATCTTTGCCTGGGAGATTTCTGGAACACTTGAAGCACTCCCAGCAAGTTTATAGAATAACTATCTACCAGACCATATGTTTGCTGCCTACAAGTCTGGGCAGGAAATGTCCAGTAAAAAGCCACATCTGAAAGGAAGAAGCAAAGCAGCAGCAGCCAACAGTGTTCCCATAACTAATCTGCATTTGCAAATGCCACGTGTGAGTTGGCAAATGAAGCATTTCAAGTGTAAATAGCTGTGAAGACATTTGTATGTAGCACTAAAACTGATGGGTAGGTGCTGCGGGTTTTTCTGTTTAATTTTACTCAAGCTACCTAAGTGCTGGCAGAACAAAGCCACTTTCACAGCAAAGTTTACTTTTAAGTAAGTAAATAAAGAATTAAAAATGACTCCTACATGGAAAAAGCCCATCTTTCTTCTAAATGCTCATTTTGATGCACAGCTACTTACAATAACTGTGCTTAAACAAATCACAGTGATTATAAACCCTTATCCTGCAAAGAATTACAAGCATACTTCTCTAGGCAATATCATCCTAGAAGCTTAAAGCACACACATTAAACATGGTTATAAAATTTATAAAACCATATGTACACGTTGTACATATGAGCATATATACAGTATGTTTCCTTATGAAGCAAATTCATCTTGAAACTGACTTTAGAATCCATTTAGATGTATTTCAAGTCTTTTCATGTATTTATTCATAATACTGTGTATAATGTCTGTATTGAATGTGTACAATTAGTAGATGATATGTTTTCCAGTAGTAAATTGATATGAATAGTCTAAGGCTGGGATAAATCAACACAAAGATGAAATATTATGATCTGGGCTTGCATTTACAGGATATAATTCCCATCTGATGAAACAGTTTTTGAAATGTGTCTCTGTCACTTATCATTAACACTGACCAGACATAACCCCAAGATTATGCTAATATAAGACAACATTCAATTAACATCCAGAGCACTCTAATCAAAACCACACACTGCATTAGCAAAGTTGGAGGTATTTTTTCCCCTTGTTCTGCACTTCTACTTTGTGATGAAAATATTCCACTTGCACAAAATTTCCTTTTCAAAATGAGTATCCTTCAGTTTTTCAGCAGCCAATAAAGTTATTCCCAGAGGAAACTGCTGGACCATATTGATGCAGCAAGGTTCTCTCTTCACCTACGTAATCACCTTCATCCTACCCAAGAGGATCACCAATCTAATTAATCTGCAGAAGTATCTTCACATTGAAATACGTGCAAGCTAGGTGAGGTTTTCTTCGTTGAACCAAAATATTTTCTGAATATCATTTGATTCCAAAGGCTTCACTGATAGGTGCAGAAAGGTCACTTCTCCCTCATCTCCCCCCAAAAGTTTCCAATATGGGAACCCCAGGATAGAGCAGATGGCCAAGGTTCAGGGCTGCCACTCTGGGAGAAAGCAGGAGCTGACAGCACAGGTGCAAAGCTCAGCAATGGCAAAATAAAAAATAAAAATAATAACAATAATAATAAAAATCAGTACAACTCCCCCAGTCCCAAACGAGGAGTTATCTCCAGAGGGATATTTTTACAAATTGACATTTCCAAAACCACTCCAGCTACCAAAATAACCCTACTTTCCCAGAGGACTCTTCTTCCTGCAGCTGTGGCTTGCCTGAGGAAGGAGCCCAACTTCTTCAGCTCTTTATGAAAAAATTATTCAGCCAAGTGCTTGCCAGAGGCTTTTATACTGGTCTTAAAACCCCCAAAACTCTGAAGCCACCTTTCAAGGGCAGTCAGGTGGTTTTACAATCCTTCCTATGCAACGTTTGTTTCCCCCTTTAAACAACATACTCAGTGCTGAAAATAACATCCAATGTTGTGGGTTTAGTCCACCATCAGCTTGCCCTGTTGTTTCAGTGCTGATTTGAAGAGAGCAATCAGGAGGACAAATACACAACAGATTTAAGTGCTTGGGATTTTAAAGCTCACTAAACACAAAAGTAATTAAAAACTACTCCATTTCCAATACCTGATCCAGCATGTAACCAAGCTGCAACACAAAACTTGCCTTTTTAGCTGTGTTTCAAAGTAAACACTTGTGACTGATCCCTGTTTTATCCTCGCCTCCCACATTGCCATATGGCTACTGATGTTTCAAACAGACATTATTCCAATAGCTCATTACTTCCCATCTTGCACCAAAGAAGAAAAGCTCCAGACAGTTTTGACAAAAACAGCAATTGCCTTAAAAAAAAATGTTAAATATCACAGTCTTGCCTTGTCTTGGATGTTTTAAGTCTGGTAACAAGGAGCAGTGTTAATGCCCTGAGTGGTGAGGAGGGAATCGGCAACAACCACGCTGCCCTCACCACGTCCCCAAAAGTTTGCACTGGCAGAGGCTCCAATCCTGCCTGATTTACTACAGAAATCTCCAATGTGAATTCAGCACATGTCCAGCCTGATTCAAGGCATTTCCTCTCACTTCAGGATGCTTCAGGATTTTCTTTCTGAAGCATGGCAAGCAGGTAAGACTTCAGTTGGGATGTTGACCGGGAAGGGGAATCTCCAACCGTGTGGCAACGTGGTCTGGAGGGAAGACACCCCTCAGGTGGTTCACCTGTGGTCCAACCACCTCAGGAATCTGCTGGTGGCTGTAGGGCACTTGGACACATGGGAGCTGAGGTAGGTTTATGTGATCATTAAGTGATTTCCCTTGTGCAACAGGGAAAAATCAGGAGTTTTGAAGAAATGATACCCTTGATGGGTCCTGGTTGACTCGCTTTTCGTTGGCAGAAGGAAATTCAACATGGAGCATATTTAGGAGTGAATGTGTAGCAGCTCTGAGTTTAATGGGTTTCCCTGATCAAACCTTCCTGGCAACAAGGAGAAAACAGATTTTCTTCCTCCAAGCAAGCAGCAGAGTGCTGCAAGCCATCAAATTACTGCAGGTCAGCTCCTTGTTGGCCACAGGAAGCAACTGTGCATGTACCCTCCCAGCTGGGCCTTCCTGGCCATGCTAAACTTTTTCATGAACATCTTGAGCAAACACATTTCACTGGGTAGAACAGAGCTGGTCTGAGAGCCTGCAAGAGGGAAACTCCACCCTAACAACCTGTATTGCCTTCTTAAATTGCAATTGTCACTGCAAGCTCAGGACAGGAGCAATCTGAGGAGAGACCCAGGGCACAGGTCTCCAGCCTACACATATTCCAAAGGCTGCCTTCCCATTGATTTTTTTTTTTTAAAGCTGTGTAGATTTGAGGACAAGAAGAAAAGGCCATGGGGAAGAAGGAAAAGAGACCACGAAATTTGCTCTGTCTCATCTTTTTATGAGATTTTACAATTTTACCACCTGGCGACCTCTTTCATAAGCAGCTGGAGTAGCAACATCAGTTATTAGCCTTCAGCTGACAATTAAGGGGCACTGATTGTATCCTTTAGAGGTGAAAGGACATGCTAAGTCAGGTGTCCATCCATCATTTTAAAAAGTGTCAGATAAGGCAATTAATTAGCTGGGCAGCTTGCTAATTAACACCAGGCCAGCTCTCTGCTACTCTAAACCAGCTCAGACCCCCTTCTTCTGGCCTATCCTGCTTGGATGTGACCCTGAAAACACCAGTGCTTCAGCTAGGAGGAGGCACAAACATAGCAGACACCCAACTTCCAGCCTGCCAAGAGCCAGCAATGTGATTTCTGGCCTTTTGGCAGGCTTTATTGAGGAGCTCCTCTAGCAACATCTGGCTGACATGACACATCTGGCAGGCCACTGCCATGTTATTGATGAGGAATGCCTGGATTTTAAACACAACTTGAAATATGCCATTAGAATATATACATAATCTTTTCTAACATACATAAGGGATGCAACAGTTTATACATATATGAAAACTTGTGAAATAAGAATAATAACAATCAGTGCTTGCATCTTTGAAGGGCAAAAGGCAAAGCAGACAAGGAAATCCAAATGCACTAACACAGAGCCAGTCCAACCTTGGTGTTCAGTGATGGCAACTCAGCCAACCAGACTAGATTCACTCTTTTCTGCCAGATCACAATTGGGAGTTTTTGAACAACAACAACAACAACAAAAAAGACAAAAGAATAAATTAATTGATTTTTAAAGCACTATGGGGAGTTATCCAAAATAATGCCTACATAAACATACACGGAGGACTTAAAACAAACCAAGTTGTATCTGTTTTTCCACCAGTGCTATTTCCCTTCCTCATACCTAAGACTCAAAAAGTGTTTTGATGATGATAAGACCAGCCAGGCATTTGACTTCAAAGTACACTAAGCCAGACCCTGCCCTCAGCTTAGATGCTCAGTGAAATTAAATACAGCAGTTAATCAGAAGTTAATGTCTGTGACTCCTCAAAAGGTCAGCCTTCCTGGGTGTGCCAAGTTTTCCAAGTCAATGGCTTCAGAAGGAAAGGCTGCATTCTTCTCACAGTATCTCTGTCACAAATTTCCCATCCCAATTAAAATTTGTTAATGTTTGCTGCCTATGGTATATCAGTCCTCCTTAAGAACAAAACCAGAAGACATTTCACTTCCTCACTTCCTTCTCTCATAGGGGATTTCACCTTCTTCAGAGAAGATGATCTGGGTTTGCTGTAACAACTCAGGATGAAAACCATGCTTCCTTTATTTTAGTGATTTAAGAGGTGCAAGTTTTGTTGTTCTCTGTTTTTCAAGATAAACATGATATTCTTCCCTGTGCTCTAAACCAGTGAGGTCCCTGGGGGTAGGACACAGCCCAGTCTGTGGGAGCCCACAGTCTTCAGTGAGCAGGTACAAAAGGAAGCATCTGCAGCAGAAGTGATGAGGATGCTTGAGAGGATGCCAAGAGAGGGAGAAACCCAAGGCACTCGCCTTCACTGCTACCAGGAGAAACCTTTCCAACCATAGTTTGTTAAAATTTCCTGTAGAAGGGAAAGGATGCAAAATAATCATGATCATCTTTGGGAAAAGCTCCTGACCAATTCAAACTGTCTTGGGATTTAGGAGGAAGTGGTGTTAGTGAGCAGCTCCACTCTCCCTTCCCCCAGACAGCAGCAGAGCAATGATGTTTTGAGCTCTCAGGTTCAGTCTTCATCACATCCACTTCATCCCCTGTGATACCAAGTGACAACACCTACATTTCTCTGTAAGATGGAAAGAAAAGCCATGCAAAACACTGGCAAACTCCCATGGCAGTTTGAAGGAAACCTCTTAAATTGATGATGTTACATATGAAGGTTGATAAGAAACTTTTCATGAATGTAATTTGTTCTTGGACTAGAAAGAGGGAGAACCCAACCTTAATGTGTACCATTTACACTGTCACTACTTATCTTTTTAACTTCTTAAATGGTCAAAATATAATGTATTTTGGCAATTTTGCCACAAGAGGTACTTAGTAAAGCCAGAGGTCACAGGGATGCAAGAGGCAAATCCATTGGTTACAGGAGTATGATTTTGTTTAGCAGAAGCACAGAATAAGTTTGAGAATTCCTGTCCCTAGCAGAAATCCTTCTGAACTTGGAAATAGTTCAAAAGTTCATATGATCTCTTTCTAGGAGCTATACTGTGGTTACAATGGTGATGATTTTTCTATTTGGGAATGTGGCTTTTTTAATCAGAAGTATATAAATACATATTGTATTAAATTCTTCTCAGTACATTACAAGCCTAAAAAGAAATGGCTGAAGATAGAGGGCTTACTCCATATTTTTTTTTAAATAACTATGAAAATAATCCAGACAGCAGCCAGCTAATAATCTCATAATAACTTCTGCTCTGCATTTTCCAGCTCTTCTTTTTCCCAGTCACATGAGGCACTTTTATACAGCACTTTTTGTAGTATGAATTTTAATAAAACCAGCAAAAGAATTGGGAAAGAGCTAATTTTTCTATATGCCTCTGGCAAACAGGAAGAATTCAAGAATAAGTTAAAAGATATCTTTCTACTACTGAAAATTCATTTTCCATAACAAGACACTGTCATCTTCCTGAGGAGCCTGTAATTCCAAGATAAAGATGAAAAAGATGTTGTTTTATCATAATGGCAAGTATCTGCATCCATATTTATTTTGTGCTCCAACATCACTGTACAGTTTGTATTGTCATGGTACGTTGAAAAGCAGGAAAACATTTAGCTATTCCAATAACAAGAGAATAAAGGATAAAGTACCAAAGGGAAATAGCATAGCACAATCGTTTCTGAGTATCCCTAGGAAAATATTTGACCCACATAGAGGGAATAGAGAATGTAGTTTTTCCTTGCAACTGCATTTTTCATTTTCCAGTGGCCAGCCCATACATTTTAATGGGTACTACTCCAGCAGGCAGCCCCCTCGCTCCAGCTACATGAATAAAACCAGGTCCAAAGCCAAAAACATGGAGGGGGATGACCCCAGAAATTTGTGAGTGTCCCAGATGCCCAAATCTCACCCTGCTTGGTGAGTTTGGTGCTACCACAGCACACAGGTGAGCACGGGGCAGCATCTCCAGGGAAAGCAACCCTGGAAGAGAACCTGGAATTTTGTCAAAAGACAAACAATAACAGGTAAGGCCTCCTGGTAAATGGCTTAATCACTTTTCTGATAAAATTCAGAGTGGCTGCCTTGGAAATGTCTTACTTGCCTGTTACACTGTTATATACGTGTCAGATGGCATTATGTTAGTGGCTTAACTTCCCCCTTGTTTATAAGCTGTGCTGAGGTTATCTTTTCACCTTCTTGTTTAAATAAATTCCAAATGTGTCAGTATCAGTGCCTCTACCACAGATTAATAGAATCAGCCAAAAGGATAGCTGACATTTTTGTTGCCATAGAAACTGGTCATGATGTTACACAGCTTGTCTAGTTCCCATTTGCCATATATCTAGCCAGCTTCTGAACACGGTCCCCTTTTGTTTCACAAGGAATTACATTAAAATATTAAAATAGAATTATATCTTAGTTCAGTCCCCATTCTGTAGCAAAGAGGATTATAGAATATTAAGATACTTCCTAAGGAAAGTGTAAAGTGATGATAATATTGCTGTGTGGCTTATGTGCATTCCAGATTAAAAGAAAAAGAAAATACAAGTGGAGTAATGTATCCCAGAGCCCTCAATCCCAGTTATCCTCCATTCAAATATCTCCATCAGTTCCAAATAAACAAGCTTTGAACCTAAAAGTGGAGGTACTTCAAACACGATAGGACAAGACAAAAACAAAAATAAAAAGACATTAGTGAAGATCTTTTTTAATACACCATCAACATTTTTCTGCATAATGTGTAACCTTCTCAATGCTGCTATCGGGCTCCCTCCCCACAGAGGCATCTCAGCCTCGAGAGAAAACCACTCACATAGAATTAAGATGTGAAGTTTCAGCACTTAGAGATAGAGCATGGATGGATATTGTGCCAGAGGGCACTGTACACTCTGAGAAAATGCAAAGCAACTCAAGCAAGAACAATATCTAAGGACTCCAAACTGTCATGGCCCTTCTCCTGCCTCACTGAGGTACAGTAATTCCCATTAAAGGAGCCCATTTGCTGATACAGAAATAAGGTGAAAAGTAGCTTTCAGGTAGGTCCTTTTCCCCTCTTTTAATATATGTGAAAATCAGAGGCAGAGCTGAAGGAGCTGAAG
Organism: Phaethornis superciliosus; assembly: GCA_023637945.1. NCBI lineage: Eukaryota > Metazoa > Chordata > Aves > Apodiformes > Trochilidae > Phaethornis > Phaethornis superciliosus. Next base: position 26,640,379 of record JAJQWJ010000009.1, read on the forward strand.
TCCATTGCACCGGGTGCTACACAACAAAGAGGAGCTACTGTTCTGAAAGGATTTTTTCCAGCCAGAACAGCAACATCTGGACACCACTCTGGTCACCCAGACACCCATACCCACATTGTGGTTATGTTTGTTTGCAGGTAAACAACTACATCACTGTCAACATCACCAAAAATCTACCCCAGCCACTGCCATAACCCCAGCAGTGAGTTTGATGCTTCCTTAGGCCACTAAGCACCATTTGGGTTTGATTTGCACTGTTCAGGTAAGCTCATGCCACTCATTACTGTGACCAGGGACTCCCCTGAGCTGCTCTCAGGTGCTGTGGTAATGAGCACGAGTAGACAGGCAAGATTGCAAAGAAAATCCTCCCCATTTTCCATACTTCCAGTGTGGTCATCAAGAGCAGTTTCTCAGGGCTTCCCATTGCCACAACCACATGAGAAACTCCTACAGAATTTCTATTTTGCTTCACCTAGTAATGTACAAGAACCCACCGACAGATGTCAGATATTAAGCAAAAATTTTGCCCCAAGCAAAGCTTACATGGGGCCTTTGACTTTGAAGATACTCATGCCCAGTGTCAGTCTTTTATTCTCCTTATATTTTATAACTATGCTTCATATAGCTATGCTCCACTTGGGGCACAGCAGGACTGAGCCTGTATTGCTGGTGGCTTTCAGGGTTGGCTGCAGAAAGTCCCACAAAGTAGCCTGGAAGCTGCTAAGTAATACTCCTGTTCCCTTCCCTGAGAAGGAAGCAGATGAGGTCACCTAATGCCTTTTACAGCAATGTCCCCTTCCACTCCTAAAAGGAGTTAGCCACAAAGGTTGGATGGCAGCTGGTGTTTCCACAGCTGGTGGTGTGGAAATGGAGAAAGGCAAATTTATATGAAATTTGTTGGACTTGCAGCCTCTCTGCAGCTCTGGAACAGTCCTAAGAGCTGGTAAACGGGATGTTAGGAGACATGGGAACTGCAGCCTCTTCCCACTGCTAAAAGAGAGATCAGCAAGAAGCTCAGTAAGTCTCTCTTTCCCAAGCTAACCTAAAAAGCAATGAAATACCCATCCTTTTGAGCAGCCCCTGATGAAGAAACTGTGTCAGTTCAACCCCAACCCAGTCTGGAGTGATTCACATCTCATAACTGTTACCCAGTCATGTCTCTCCAAATACTCCATTCTCATCACTGGTAGAGAAGAGAAGATGGGGAATAACGAGGTCTGGTGAACAATGCAAGCTGCAGAGGAAGCTGCTTGTTGTCTTGAATTCTCTGTGTTGGCTGATGAGGGTCATTTGGCATGCCTGGTTGCATCAGCACGTTGAGTTATGCAATGCAGCGAGCTGTCGCGCTGCACAAAGCATGACGTATCATCTCAGTGATGCATGAAATTAAAAAGATGTGGATTGTTGGGCCACCCACAGAGAAACCAAACTTGATTTTCAGTCAATCTCCTTTTAATTATATTTAAATCTTGTAGGTTGGAGGGGGAATAATAATAATTAAAAAAAAAACAACCAAAAAAAAACCAGAATAAAAGGTTGGAATTACTTACAGTTAGTGGACAAGTAAATATTTGAACAGCCAGTCAATGCTAAAAGTAGATCCAGCAGCATTTTCTTGCTGATTTTGATGCAGTGATGAAGAAGTAGTCACAATGCTTGTATGAGCCATCCCAACAAATGAGTAGAGAAGCCTTTACAAGGTACCCCAGGATGACAGGAAGCTACTCAAGATGTGTAAGCTGTGAGTATTTACCTGCCCTAAACCAACCTGGCAATGGAGCTGGAGTGCTGGCAACTCCATCACAGCATGGTTTGGGTCAACTGCTTTGCACTGATGAGGTTTTAGAAACATCAGGAGATCCTTCCTGCTCAGGTCTGAGTCCAGACGGGGTTTTATTATCTCCAAGGACATGAAACTCCACAACCTGCCTGAGAAACCACCAGTTGGCAGAAAGAGCAGAAGAAAATAATTGCAAGGAATATCACACTTCTTTTAGACAGAGTAGGCAAAGAAAGCAAAGAGGAAGCTTTTCCAGATCTTCTTGTAGGCAATGTTGGATTTTGCCCAATACAGACAGTGGCTGGCAGAAGATGCAGTAGATTCATGCATTATCTTTCCCAGAATATACTACTCAGCCCCCAGAAGAGAGACAAGAAGTAAAATTTATCTTAAAAAAATTAATTAGTGTAATCATTTCTAAAGAGTTTCAGCACCTACTGTGTTCCACTTTGGGATGAGGGTGGGATGCAAATGGTGCCACACGCTAATGTTGCCATGGCAACAACTTGTTGCTGGACATAAAAATAAAAAGGCTTTCTGATACTCTGGGAATATAAATCAATAATTGCCAGGGTAAAATGAGAGTTTGTTCTGCCATGCTGTATTCATGTGACTTGTTAATTAAACCTAAAGCATTAGGACCTCTGCTCACAAAGAAATCATGGCTGTTCCCTGCAGGCAATGAGCTGGGACAGAGTAAGACCCATGCATCACTTACATCCCATTTTAACCTTCTCTGTGACACTAAGTGGTTTATGGGTCAGACATTTACCTCTGCACAGCAGAAATAACATCTTTGCCATCTGTTTTTATGTGTAAGAATGAAGGGTCTTTTTATTTAAATCATCAATGTCATGTTCTGATTGAGGAGAAGAAAACATACACAAATATTACTGGGTAGCTGTGTCAAAACCACAAAATATATACTGTATACAAGAGGTATTTTCCCACTCTCATGCACACCACTGTTCAGACCAGTGCAGGCAGGGATCCTTTGCAAAACCAGTTCTTGAGCCTACCAGAAAGCTGTAATATGCACACAAACCTACCATTATGTGCCTACAAATGACACAGGTCCCTGTGAAACTTCAGTTGGACCAGAAATTAATTAGAAACCTTAAAAATCTAGCTGATCTGACTTACAGCAAACAGAAAAATTAGTTGAGAATTATACCTGTTTATTTTTTTTTATCCTTCAGCAAGTAAAGCACTTCAACCTAAGGGAAGCAGAAAACAGAAAGCTTGAAAAGCTGTGTGGAGTCAAAACTCTGCCCTATGAGGTAGCCCCAGTTCTGAGTCTCTCCAGGCTGAACTCACAGCAGGGTTTGCTCCATCCCAAACTCATCCCTGCCAGAGGATACAAGAACAGCTTGAAACCACTGCCACTTGCTCCAACAAAGTCTGAGTTTGCCTTTAACCCCACTCCAAAAGTGGTGGCAAATCCCCTTTCTGCCCCTGTACCCCTAGCACATCCTCTGCTAGTCATTGATCCTTTCCATCTCTCCAGTTGAGAACTGGGAGGTTAATGAATATGCAGAAGTCACAGCTGCAGCCTAAACATACGGGAATCATTTCCATGAGTCATGTATTTATAGCAAGAAATTTCTATTATTAGAAACCTAATTAGGACCCAAGATTCATAGGCACAACTCTAATCTACTTGAATGAAAGAACATGCAAGTACCCCAAAGCAGAATTTATCCTCCTGTATTCAGATTAAAAAAAAAAAAAAAATGCTGGGTCTTTGGCTGGATACAATTTTCAACAGGAAAAAGGAAGAAAAAAAAGGATCAGGTTTAATAAGCCCAACAGGTAGATTAAGAAATTAGTTCTGAAAGTCCTGAACTTGGTTGGCAGCAATGAAATTCAGAGAAAAATAACATTTTTGATATAGCTGATAATCAAGAAAAATAAATTAATGGCTTTTAGAATAATACAAAGCAATAAAATATGCAGAAACTCATTAATATATCTATTATGTAAAAGGTTGTGAATCACAATCTTTTGTATTGTTGGAAAAGAAACACTAAGCATGAAGTCTGGATTTCAAAAAACACAAGTAGCATTTAATATGATGCAAGAGCTATAATATGATAAAGTGTTTCCCTGTCTTTTAAGAAATTCTTTTATAATGGAACATTTCTCACCTCAATAGCTTTATCCAAGATAAAAAAAATAATCTATTACATTGAGTATCCACTTTAAGGAAACTGAATAAAATGTTATTTCAAACAATGCTCATTTAGCTGCCTGCTAATGCAAAAGAGATCACTCACTCTACCTTACACTGATTGCTTTCCTTCCTTTTTAACTCGGACAGACATTACATTTTGCTAATTTTTAATACAGACCTCAAATGTAGTCACTTCAGTTCTGCAGTTTCCACACTAATAAATGCATTATGAGAGTTTGACTTCTGACTAGGAATCTTATTAAAGCACAGCTTCAGGGGAAGGTTTTTAACCCAGCATAAATTGTCCTGGCAGTTTTTGCAAATGGTGTGGCAGTTCTCCCCCCCTTTTATTTTTTCCTGTCCAGTTTCAGATCAAACACAGGATACTGAGCAGTTTATGCAAAGTGAAGGAACCCAAACCCTTCCCCTGCAATCCTCCATCTCCCTAACTTGCATCTCAGTGTTTCCATCTTCATGTTTAATGACTTTTTCAATGTTGAACTCCATCATGCACATTATTTTGCACCATATATATATATATATATATAAATGTTTCTATTTACACAGTAACAATGTGTTACCTCATTCTCAGGCTTTGGAAGCAGGACAGACATAGGAAACGGCTACACCAGACCTCAAAAGACAAACCTCCACGTGGGTTTGGATAGAAAAGCACTAAGGAGAAGGAATCAGGTTCATCCTAAAACCTTGCACTTTCCATGGTCAGATCTTGTCTGAGTTGGTAACTATAGCAGCTTTCAGACTAATTGGTGACATCTCCTTTGGGATGTCACCATTGGTTGTATATTAGTGTCAGTGCATGTAAACCAGCTTGTTTTCATTCTTCTGCAGTCTGTCAGCAATAACAAAGGTGGGAATTGCCAGGGCTGTCACTGGATTTGCTTTTGTTTTCTCTACAAGTGGTTATTAAACCCATCTTTTCTGCCACACTCCCACCACCTTTGCCTGGGAATTTGTAAAGGTATCACTAAACTAAGAGTGGCAAAATTAATCAGCACAGCTCAGCAAGAGCAGAGGAATATTTTGGTGACATCTGTATCCATTTAGGGACACCAAACCACCAATAGGGAGGTAATGCAAAGAAAAAGCAGCAATGAAAAAAAACAAAAAACCAACAACAACAAAAAAACCAAACAAAAACACCCAAAAAAAACCCCAAACAACAAAAAAACCCACCAACACCAAAACAGAAAAAACAACCCCCCCAAAAAAACCCAAAAAAGAACAACCCCCCCCCCAAAAAAAAAAAACCAAACAAAAAGCACACAACAGTGATCTACAGAGGAACTCTCCACATGGATCCTCAATGCCAATGACACAATGGACACACATCCTCCTCAGAAAACACACAATGCCAAACCTAACACATACAGACCAGAGAATAACCTGGGACTTGGAAAAAAAGCAGAGCTGTACAGACTACAAGGGGGCAAAATTACTTTAATCCTTATTTTCAGAACTGTCTTCATATCTCAGTTTTCCCCACCCACATCACTCAGTACACCTTTGTGCATTACAGCACAAAGAAATCCCTTCTGACACTGTAGTTATCCCAGACCTAACTTCAGGAGTGAGGAAGTTATTAAATATTTTAATGATTTAACTCTGAAAAACCAGAAAGTAGTTGAACTGCTCTTTATATAAATGCTTTTGGTCACAGAGTGGACTCATGAGGGCCCATATGCAAATGCTTCCTCAGTGCACCCCGTCCAACAGAATCACACACCTGACCTTGTTTTACAGAACATTTACATTTCTATACAATTATACTAAAAAAAAATGTGCATATTAAAAAAAAAAAACAAAACAAAACACCAAAAAAAACCCCACAGCAAAGTACTTTTTTGGATTACAGAAATACCTTTTCAAATGGCAGAGTTGTTCCCGCTCTCAGCATCCAAACCGCTTTGTTTAGTCAGGGAGGATAAAAAAATTCCTCTTGCCACTCCAAATCCTTCACATCTGCAGTTCTTCTTCTGCCTCACACACACCCCAAAGCCAACTGCTGGCAGCCAGAATTCCCAGAGGGAACTGGGAAAGCCTTTCCTTCTCAGATGAGACCCTCGCTCCCACCTGAGCTTCCCACCAAGGGCCAAGGGGGAAGTCTGAGGGGAAATGGAAGCCCGAGGGGAAATGGAAGCCCGAGAGGGAAGTCTGAGGGCAAATGGAAGTCCGAGGGGAAATGGAAGTCCGAGGGGAAATGGAAGCCTGAGAGGGAAGTCCGAGGGCAAATGGAAGTCTGAGCGGGAAGTCCGAGGGCAAATGGAAGTCCGAGGGCGAATGGAAGTCCGAGGGCGAATGGAAGTCCGAGGGGGAATGGAAGTCCGAGGGGGAATGGAAGTCCGAGGGGGAATGGAAGTCCGAGGGGGAATGGAAGTCCGAGGGGGAAGTCTGAGGGGAAATGGAAGTCCGAGGGCAAATGGAAGCCTGAGAGGGAAGTCCGAGGGCAAATGGAAGTCTGAGAGGGAAGTCCGAGGGCAAATGGAAGTCTGAGAGGGAAGTCCGAGGGCAAATGGAAGCCTGAGGGGAAATGGAAGCCTGAGGGGAAATGGAAGCCTGAGGGGAAATGGAAGCCTGAGGGGAAATGGAAGCCTGAGGGGGAAGTCCGAGGGCAAATGGAAGTCTGAGGGCAAATGGAAGTCTGAGGGCAAATGGAAGTCTGAGGGCAAATGGAAGTCTGAGGGCAAATGGAAGTCTGAGAAGGAAGTCTGAGGGCAAATGGAAGTCCGAGGACAAATGGAAGTCTGAGAGGGAAGTCCGAAGGGAAAAGGAAGTCTGAGTGGGAAGTCTGAGGGCAAATGGAAGTCTGAGAGGGAAGTTTGAGGGCAAATGGAAGCCTGAGAGGGAAGAGAAGTCCGAGGGGGGGCCCATGTGGGGTTGAGACCTTGCAGCCGCCTTCTCCCTCCAGGCCATGGGTGATTTGCAGCCCCCACAAGATGTGAGGAGTCCTGGTGGTTATCACACAAAGTGGTGTTTGTGCTCACAAATTATGTGGGATTGATCCCACCTGTGCCCTTACCCAAACCTTGTTACCACTTCAACCACCAAACCCCAAAGCTGCAATTCCTTTCATGATTTGGGAAGCAGCTTTGTTCCTTCAGTAACTCAGTGGGATTATTTTTTTTTTTTAAGTTTTTTATTTTTTTAAGGAAATATTTGAGTCCTTCTGAACATCTTTGACAAGCTGGGAACCCAGAGAATACTCAATTTTTGGGGGCAGTGACTAGGAAACTTCTGCTTCTTGCAGAACAAGACTGGTGCCTGGTTTGTTCCCGCAGGGAGATGCAGAGCCATGGACCAGCCCCAACCCAGGACCAAATGTTAGAGAATCACAGAATTATAGAATTTCCAGGGTTGGAAAGGACCTTTAAGGTCATCCATTTCCAAACCCCTGACACAGGACACCTCCCAGTAGATGTGGTTACTCGGAGCAGTGTCCAGCCTGGCCTTAAAAACTTCCAGGGATGGGGCTTCCACCACCTCTCTGGGCAACCTATACCTGAGGGCACCCCAGAAACATGTCCCCATGCCTGCATTCCCAGAATTTTTACATTCATTTTCACACACAGGAGGGGTGCTTGTGTGCCAGGAGCTGGGTCAAGGGACTGACACCTACACTGGACACTGAGAAGAGGGAAGACTGATAATTCCTCTGCCCCAAACCAGAACCCAACGAAGCCCAACCTCTGCACAGAGCAGCTTCTCACCTACCCAGAGACCCGGTTCTTGCAGCAGGTCTGGGGAGGGACACTAAAACCAGCACTGATACCTTCCTACTGGATCATTTGGCAACAGCCCTGTCTCACAAATTGCAGCCCTGGAAGCTCCTTGAGGGACACAAGTCATTAATGGAAACCTGAAGACTCCTAAGGCCAAAAGAATAGGCATATATATTTTATATACTCATCGAGAAAGGAAAATAGGCCTGTGCAGCCATGTATACACTTTGTGCTGGAAGCAGAAGACAAATCTTATGAGTGGGATGGAAGAATCATTCTTCAAAAATTGGAAAAGGAGACCTCCGGTGCTCTACTACTCATTTCATTTTGACTGAGACACCAAATGCCCCAACGTGGGACATCTCACCTTGGTACTGAGAAGAACATATACCTCCCCCTGCATGCAACAGCTTTATCCCTGACAAAGCAATCCTGAGTAATCACCACAACTTGTCTCTGCAGGAATATTTTGTTTTCCCTTATGGATTTTTGTGGGTTTTGTGTTTTTTTTTAAAGCCACCTAACATCCTGCTCTGTGACTTGTTCCCTCTGGCATATATAGAGACTCTATGCCATGGTTTTAATTTGCATTCCCCAATGAATATACGATTATCAATTGCATTTATAATTAGTAGTTTTGTCATTTAAAGTTCACCAGTTTTGCAGCCAATTATTGAATAAAAAGCTGTTTATTATTTTCAATATATTATTACTTTATTATGGCTCATTGCTTTAAAATACTTAGTTTAATCCTTTGCAGGTCCTTAAACACAAATATGGCAGCTATTAGCAACCTCTTCAGTCAGGCATAAAATTGTACCCACAGGCCTCATAAACAACAGAGTGCTTTGGAGAGATTAAATCAGTGTATACAGCTGCGAGGGAGGCCATTAGGAAATACATTCTCATTCTGCCTTAGTGTTATTTTGTTTTGCCACTGTGCTCTTGTCAAATCTATCAACTACCTGTGCTCTCCTCTCCATAAATAAGAGATGTCATCTCGCCAGGTCCATCCATCAGAAACATTTCAGTCAACATACAATTACATCCTGCGGTCTCCTGCTAATATACTAATTTCTATCATTTGTATTTCAAACAGGACAAGCTGAATGGTGAAGAGCAGAGCTGTGCAAAGGCCAGAACCATCAATCTCCTCTGCAACCAGGATAAGTGCTTCAGCTCTCAGCAAAGTTTGTATTGAGTGCAGTATAAACACGGGACTGTTGGCATTCCTGCAGCACATCTTTCACATCTAAACCCGGAAAAAATCTCATTTAGGATAAACTCCCTCCCCTTTGCCTGGCAATTCGCTCTAAAACAGAGCAAAAAATGGACTTGGGTTGTGAAAAGTGCTTGCAATCTGTTTGAGCACACTGCAGATAACTGGGTTTGCATATGCATTTTGGCTGCACCTGTACCACATACATCTCAAACATTCCTCCAGCCTCTTTGCCTCTCATTCTCTGCAGCAATGCAAAAAAAAAAAAAAAAAAAAAAAAATCAGCTTTGCAAGGCAATGATGGCAGAGTTCAATATTTGTTCTGCTCCAGTAGCACCTTGTGGAATTCTCCTCCCTACCCCATCCTCTAGATTATTTTCCCTAAATCTGTAATCCCCTTGAAATCATCAGGTGTGCCATTTTCCCATTATATTCCTGACTCAAGAGTGCCAAGAGCTCCCTGCAGAGCCAGAGGTAAGTGTGCTATTTGCTAAAGGACAGAACAATCTCAGGCAAGGAGGAACTTGGATGGGAAGTAAAAAATATGACACAATTATCATGTAAATTATAGTGGCTGTTTTAAATCCCCTGCTAGCAAGACATGAGGTTATACCACATGTTTCTGAGGCAAAAGGAGAATTGTTTTCTTGCCTGGGGACAAGAAAGTAGTATTAGAAGAATAACCAAAACCACCCCAACCAGCCAATAAAGCAAACCAGTATCTTTGGTGTAATAAATATTGGCACTGCTTGACTATTTCCCATGTAGAGCTTTCTGTATTGATATGCAGAGTCACAGATCCTGTGGTGCAACATTTGTTGTGAAAAATTAAGGTAGCAAAACCAGAAAAACTTCTGTGAAACATAAAAAAAAAGAAAAGGCAGCACATTGTTCTTATTCTGTCTCAAGGCTGATTGAGCCATCTCACCAAGTTTCTCTTTTCCTGCCTGCCTTAAAACAATACTGTAAATGACAGAATAAGTAGGTAAATATATAACACTATCAAAAGTTCTTTGAAATTAATATTATTACTATTATTATTGCCATTGTTCTCCATATCTGATGCATGGAAAGTGATCCTTGCTGGTGTTTTTATCCCAGTTTCAATGTCTGGTCCCCAGTACGATGTGCAGCTCTGCAACACATCACATTCATCTTGATGGACTTGCTGGGATTATCTACCAGGATGTAAGTGAGGAACACAATGGCTTTCAAACCTCTTATCTCATTTCTTGTCCTGTTTTCCTTCCTTAACCTTTCCCTGATTTGATTTGGTAAATACTGTACTTAGCCACCCTTGGTCTAATCAGATGACATTAGATCTAACACCCATCTTTCCTTAATGTAATTTTCTCTTCACAAGCTGACCACATGGCATCAGACAGGTTTAGTTGGCCATAACCAGCTTCTCTTTTTAATTACACACCTTGACAGCTGCAGAGGGAAATCAAACCAAAATGGTTTAAATATGCACTATACATAATCCATACTGAGAGCTAAAAATAAATTCCATTTATTAAAATATCACCAACTTACTTCATCAGTTGTACACCACATGATATATGTCCTGTCTCTCCCCATTCAGAAGAGCCTGAAGAAAATTAGACTTGTGGCTCGGGGTCAAATGCCAAACAATTCCCAAAGCTCAAAATCTATCCTTAGTTAGTTAAGGAGCTAGAGGGAAAATCCTCATTTTACTTTCTTAAATGCAAAGCCACTCTTAAGGCTTGGGGTCTGCCTGAGTGGGACAAAACACCTGAGCATTTTATTGTGAGCCCACAAATACTGTTTTCCAGATCTTTTGATATGGAACTTGTTGAGCTATATATCAATTTGAGTTCATAATAAAACTTTAAGCTTTTTTTAAGATACAAAACTTAAGTATGAAAAAGAATACTGTAATTTTGATGTGGTCCAGCCTAATTTTGCTCATTTCATACCAACTTAAATTCTTCTTAGCTTATTTTTTATTCTCTCACCTCCACCCTACATCAGCAAGTATTCAAGTCAACAGCATTTGACATTATTCCCATAATCTTATTCCTGTGTTTTCAGATAGTATTAGTGTTAGTGTGGGTTGTATCCAAAGGACCAAGTGGTAAGAAGGCAGGGACAAAACAGTCAAAAACCTGAGTTTTCTACATGAAAGATAATATGGAATATGCTTTCAGATCTTATGCAGATATACTCATGGTAACTCACCAGCAGAGATGGTGAGTCAGAAGCTCAAGCCTGTTCTTAGAGGTGCTAAGGTATCAATGGATAAGACACAAGAAAACACACTATTTCTTCAGATGAGCCTTCCACCTCTCCCAAAATAACCTTTTCCACTTATAATGCCACCACACTCCTTAGAGAGTTTATCTGGAGGAATTGAAAATCTATGAATCAGTATCATGAAATGGGGACACTGCACAGTGATAAGGGAAGAATTAAATCCCATTCCACAACAATGAGTCAATTAACTTCACACAATTTAAATGAACTTGGCATCAATAATGTTTGGGCAGAGTCAACCATACTCCCTACCACAAATAACTAGGACTATTTGCTAAGAAACACAGCACCCAAGTGAGGCATTCCTTAGAAAACAGTATGATCTCCAAGTGAAAGACTTGGGGCTATGTGTGTCTGAAATGCCACTAGCTCGACTTCTCCAGAAGAAATGCAGAATTTTAAATAAAAGAGAGTTTAGCTGTATTTTGCTAATGATTCTGCCCATGTCTACTCAGAATGAGTATAAAAAAATTCCTTCTGTAATACTGCATTTCCTGCTAACACACAGGCAGGTTACATTTTTCTCTTTCCTTCCCCTTCATTTTTTTTTTTTTTTTTCACAAGCTATTAACAATCTGTGTATTTATTTTAGAAAGCCTGCCCTATAGGTCTTCACTTTTACCTAAGAAATAAAATCAGTAGCCCTAAATCTACATTCTGGGCAGGTCTCCTATGGCCATGATATACAAGTTGGGCTGCAGGATGAATGGAGAACGAAGAAAAAATACCCAAAACAGACATACACACAAAACCCTACTGATTTATGAATGCAACACTTAGAAAATGTTGAGCATGCAAATCAAAGCTGCCTTGGAGCAAGTTCATTTTATAGCACCCACATTTGTAAGCAGGTTAATCACACTGATGCTGACATAGCAGCATAGGGGTAACTTTAATAAAGGTTTGGGGCTTTCTTTTTATTTTCTTTTTTTTTTTTAAAGGTATAGTTCCAACTTATTCGGGTCCAAAACTTGTGAGTGGGAGTTTTAAAAGTTAAAGAAATGGTCAGAAATAAAAAAAAAAAGTGATTGAAATGAGAAAAAAACTTCTAGATGTAATATTTCTCTGCATGGTTACATAGTCAAGTCACAGCCTTAATAGATGAGACATGGGATGTGAAATCTGTAACTTAAGTAATCAGACTTAAAGGGGAAACAGCAAAAGTGGAAAAAACCCACAGTATCTTGTAATATCCTTCTGGCATGAGTAATGCAAAATGGTGCATAGAGAGGTAAGGATGTTGGTGCTTTGAGTTAAAAAACTGGTTGGACCAAACCTTTATCAGTTACCTATAAGTTCCTGTAACTGCACAGAGGTATTAACAAAGATTTGCTTAATAATATACCTGAGCATGCACCCACATACCTGTCAGGACTAAAATCCTGGCCCTGAACATCTGTCCAAAAGCAGAAATATCCCACAGCTCAGCCAAAGGAACTGCTATAAGTACTGCAACAACCAGTTGGTCTTCCAGCTGCTGCTGGAAGGTGTTACCACTTAAACACATACAGACAAGCTGATACAACCCCTGAGGCCTGAAACTTAGTTTGTGACATATTTTGGAAAGATGTAATAAATAAAAGAAAATGTGTCTTACCTGAGAAGTTAAGACAGCCCTCTTTCTTCTCAAAGAATGATGCTTTGTATCACATGCATTATCATCTGCCATGGCACCAGAACAGCAAGGAGTGCAAAGAGCTGGAGCAAATAGGAGGCTTCTGACTTATATTTTCCACTCACCTGAAACATCATCAAATGTATGCCTACCCCAATTAGGTTAGGTTAAGAGTCCCAGCTGCTGCATTCTCTTAGTCTCTGGTAATTTAGGTCCTGGACACACCTGCAACCTCATTTTCATGAAAACAGGGGTAAAAACAAACCTTGACTGAGGACAGCTGTTCTACAGGCAAGACAAACACCTGAGGACATGAAGGCAGTAGCTGTTGGTACCAAGGTGGTGGTAGAGAAGCAAGTCTCATCCTATACACTTGTTGAGACACTGATCTTGACTTCTACAGTAATACACATTGAACACATGAATGATTCAGTTGTTTTGGTCCCAGGGTATCTTTGGCAAGAGTTCACAAAAGGAAATGAGAGACAGAAGAACAGCAGGTGATGAGCACATGACTTAGCAGTTCAGTCCAACAGACAACAGTAGATGTGCTGGGAAACTTTAGGTGACAATGGCTTAGTTACTACATCAACAGTTCCCAATCACAGTTTCTTCATCACAGTCTCACCACGGTATCTACAGTAGCAAGTAATTTCACACAGCAGAAGTAAATCATTAGATTTAATCTGGTACTGAGGCTTCTATGCCTACACTACATGTAACTCAGGCATTCACAGACCACTTTTAATCTGCTCCCCTCCACCAAACATGCCCACCATGCATATGGTTGAAAACTTATCACTGTTTCAGGCCTTGTTTCTCCATTTGAGGTTGGGAGGCATTGCCTGGGGCAGTTTGTGCACAGCAGAACAGGGCTGTGAATTGAATCAGAACACAGTCAGTGGGGACAATGACTTCACAGCCATACTACTGCTCTGAATCAAACCCATAACCTAGATGTAGTCATATTACCCACAATTTAACTAGCAACTCTATGCTGAATGAATTTATTGACTTTCATAGACTCACTGAGATGGATGTTATGTTTCATTAATGCAGCTACTGCAACCATCCATTCCTGTTGAAGACACATAAACCATATAAATGGAAAGTAAAGACCCTGCTAGAAACATATCCTGGGGATGGTATTAGATAACTTCCTATTGTACACAGGACTTATATTTTAAATGAGGGGGAAATTAAAATATTCAGGACACTCCTTGCTATTTGCTGTAAAGCTACAGGTTAGACAGCTACCACAAGATCTCAGTTGCAGCAGCTGCTTTTGATCTGGTTGCTTTGTATCACACATAAGAGAGTTTTCCTTTTGCATCAGATGTAGCGATTCCATAGAACAATCTTATTATACAGGCTACAAGCCTCGCCAAGATTTCTTTTTAATAAAACCCATCTCTTTCAATTAACTTGATTGGATGTGTTAATGTTTTGAGACTTGATTAATAATCCTGGGAGATAATTGTGCAAGGTCCACAGGCACTAAAATGTCCATGCAAATAGGGAGTGATGGAGGAATTGTAAATGCAATCTATAACACTCAGCACAGCAGCAAGCCCAGAGCTGTCGCTCTGCTCAGCTGCAAAAAACAAACAACCCATATGCCATAAGTATAAACTATCTGGTAGCTCAATCTATCATTTCTCTCATGCAGCTGAAGGAGTAACAGAATGAAGAATGTAATACCTCATGCAAGGAGTGCTTTTATCCTTTGGCTTTAATTGGAGATTTATCGGAAGTAAAGCTCCAAATTCAAACCCTTGGTGTTTATCCTGCTCTCCAAAGAACACTGGAGTTAACCCAGCAGAGAACTTGCACCTCAGATACAGCCCAGCTTTCAGTAAGCCATTTCTCTTCTGTGCTGTAAGAGACCAGGAACTTGATAAAAAACAACCTACAGCATCAATGCCTTGTGTGAGCCCAGCTCTGAAGGACAATTTCTGCACCTGCTCACCTTCTCATTTCCAAAGCAGGAAAATTTTCAGAGAAATTACTTATTTCTTAGTCACTCTTCACTTGGATCTGCTCCTGACAACACACACAGAAGAAACAGCCAGCAGCCCAGGGATGTGGGGTTAGCTGCCCCCTCCTCATCCTCAGGCTTCCCTCCTGCATTTTGCAAACCACCTTTCCTTATTTGATGACCTGGGTCTTAGAAAAGGGAGAGACAGGAAAAGGCAAAGCTAGGAGCAGTGCTGGGTCTTTCTGGAGAGAATCTTCTTACCTTAACTAGTGAACTAATACAACTTACCCTTCATTTCCCAGGTTTAGGGTTTGGTGGATATAAATTAACCCAGTGGCCAGATAAGCTCAAGGCAGCTGCCCCTGCATGTCAGTGGATGAACACCCTCAGCAACCAGCCACATTTTCATCTTCAGTCACATCTCCAGTTCCCATTGTGTATCATGGTCATAATCTTACAGATAAAGTGATAAAATATTTACAACTAGAAGGCTGCTAAATTTACTCCCCGGTGTCCACATACATCTTTTGCACAGCAAATCCTTTCTGGCTTAAATTCTGCACATTAAACCTTAATTACTGCTGTCTGACAAAGTGAGAAATTGGACAGGAAATACAATTTTGAAAAGCATCAGAGTGACAGAGGTGACTAACAACCATTTTCAGAAGCAATTTTAAGCAATACCTCAAATAAAACAGTTCATAAATTGTCTTTCTTGAGCTGGAGCTTGTGCTGCTGGTTAAACTACGAGGGGCAGACATTTAAAAGTGTCCAGGACTGGGACACACTGTGACAGGAAGATGTCACTCATGCCTATCTTGTGACAAGAACCATAGGCCATGCCAGCTAATGCCATCAGAAAGGCACACAACCCATAAACCATCTTGATAAATGTGTCTCAGATTATTTGCTAATCTGATCCACAAATTCCTCACTGAGCTGGTAAGGAGTTTACTCCCCTACACCCTTCCCTTTTTACACTCTGTGGCTGACTAAAAG
This sequence comes from Phaethornis superciliosus, assembly GCA_023637945.1. Lineage (NCBI taxonomy): Eukaryota > Metazoa > Chordata > Aves > Apodiformes > Trochilidae > Phaethornis > Phaethornis superciliosus. The sequence continues at coordinate 26,656,160 of JAJQWJ010000009.1, forward strand.
GTGCTGCAAAGCCCCACCAAGCCAGGGACTAAAGGTGATGACTGCTGGACCTCACTTGCAGCCTGGAGCTGCCCTTCCATCAGCAGACACAGGGGATTTCACACTGAAGTTTACTTCTTCCCCCATTCCAGTTTGCATTTCCTGTGGGGATATTAAACAAACTGCTCAGGGAGTAAGGTTTAGTAGTCAGAGAAGTCCATTTTCCTCCTACAAAAAAGTAGCTGCAACACTGCTGTTCTTTTTATTTATTTTCATCCCTTGTAGGCTGCCAGCACACATGTAAAACAATAATCTAATAAAGACACCAAGAGACAGAATGGAAACTGAAATATCAAGCCTGGGTTACAGCTTTTCTTATTTTTCTCCCTTAATCTTCCACAGCAATTGTCTAAAACTTCATCTTACACCTGAAAATCCTAAACAGAAAGTTAGATAATCCTTGCTTGCCCCCTAAAATCTACCTAGAAAAGCAAAATAAAATCCAAGGAGGTTATTTCTTGGCCAACCCAGCTGGGGTTATTTCCCACCCCGGTCCTTTGGAGAAAGCTAAAGGAAGCCTCATCACCTCATCAGTTCTGAAAGACAGAATTTACCTTCCATAATTGCAAAAGACAAAAGTCTCCACTGATGACAACACACAGTATGTATGCTCCAGTGAAGTGAGATGAATTGAACTCTCCCTTGGTAACAGGCCCTTAACTGGGGTCATTAATCACCTAAGTATCCCAAGCACATCCACTGCCAAGAGGGGACTTCTTGACAGAAAGAAATCCAACTCCTACTGCCAAGGGGTTAAAAGGAGGAAGGAAAAACTCTTCATAAAAAAGAGGGCCTTCCCCTTAGGAAGTCAGCAGGAGCCAGAGGCTCAGAAACAGACCTTATAATTGAATGTTTTCACTCTGATTTAGAAGAGTGCTTCTCTTCCCTATACTTATAGGCTTGGTTTAGATTGCACAAATGCCCTGCAACCATTGCCCATTGTGTCTTTTCCTTTTAACAGAACTTAAAGATATACTGACCCCAAAAATACATGGCAAAAAAATGCAAAAAGCCTGGAGAAAAGAAGAATCTTGGGAAATTGAGAATGCAGCTTTTTGAAAACAGAACATAAGAGATTTGTTAAAACATTGGGTTTGAAGGAAAAGTAATTTTTAAATAATTTACCAACCAGTTTTGGAAATAATAATAATCACTTAATACTGACTTTTACAATGTTATTCTCTCTGTTACAATTTAGTTACATTTAGATATACATATAAATTATTGTTAAAATAGCTTGAAAGGAGATCATTAACTCAGTTGACTTCTTTCTGTCTAAAATTTCATTTTTCTTTTCAGTTAATCAAAATATTCCATTCTTCAAAGACTTCAGCTTTTGATCACCTGGAAACCTTTTTTTAAATCCCTACTGTTTCCCATGGCTGGAAAAAACCCATTTCCTATCTCACCACTAAGATCTTGCTTTTTTCTGATTTTAAAATGCTGATTTCACTACAGTAAAAAGTAAGATACCATGCTTCACTTAAGGTAGGTCTGGGCACTCTCACCATGTGTGAGCACACAAGTACCCTAAAACATCCCTTCGTTGCATTAGAAAAGATCTCACAAGTGGAAATCAGGGAAACTGCAGGAATACCAGGTGATATTCTGCAGCAAGGCAGAAGATATGGCCACAGGTATGAGTTTACAGCCACACAGATACTAACTTTTTGTCATGCTAGACCCGACTTTAGCCAATTCAGAGAGCACTCTGGGAGCTGTTCTGGATTAAGATACTTGTAGACCTTAAGGCAGAGGTAAAGTTCTCCAGTCTCTTCAGTGATGATTTCAGTCAGATGTAGTTAGAATCACTGAGTGATTTGGGTTGGAAGGGACCTTAAAATTATCTAGTTCCTACCTCTCTGCATGAGCAGGGACACTTCCCACTAGACCGGATTGCTCAAAGTTCCATCCCACCTACTTCCATCTCTCTTGTCAGGACTGCAGCAATACATCCTACCCAGGAATGAAACCATCAGCCCAAAGTGAGCTGGGAAGAGCCCAGCAGCAGATCTGCTGAGCCCACAACCTGCAGGACACCATCTGCCCAACTGCTCTACAGCTCGTGCCACCACACACCCAAGGTCTCCCTCTCAGGTTCAGAGCACTCAGTGCCTAAACCTCAGTTCAACACCTCCAAGACAAACTCAGTAACTTGATGGAAAATGTGTCTGTCAAAAGGATGTAACCAAAGCACCTGAATTTCAGGAAGCTGGTCAGGGAGGGAAAGGCTGGAATCGCTTCTTGGTCTGCTGGAAACCTTCAGCATCCCAGCACAAAGTATGAGCCTGTGATGAACAGCAGAGAATAAAACACATTCTCCACAGACTTGGCCATGAGAAAATTATGACACACACTCACAGAATGTACTAACAGAAGCATGTGCTTGTTTTTGAAACTAAGAGTGAGGTTGTTACAGAAATATTTACATTTCGGGTCAGGCTCAGCTAAATGGCTTTAGATAATAAGTCATATTTTAATCTAACAAAAGCTTCATCGATTATCCTGAAGTTGAGAATTACCTACATGCATTTCACCTGATTTGCTTGTCCTGTATTGTAAAATAATGATGTAATTTGTAATAAATTACTGACACTGACTTTCAGCAGTGACAAATTGTTTACTTAACTCAATAACACAGTGTCACTTTTGTAAAGTGCATAATCTTAGAGAACTCAGCTGGTTGTGAACTGCAGGTTATGAAGAAAAACATTCATGTCAGTCTAACCTACAGAAGAAATAAGATCTAAAGCCAACTAACTGCATTCCCTCAGATTACTCTTTTGCACTTCAGTGTCACTCTCAATTTAAGTTTTTTCATGAAATCAGCCAGCCTGGAATAGGCAGGATCATTCGTGCTCACTGAGTCTAATATGACTTGACTAACAAAAGCAGACATGATATGTCATAGCAATGAAGGACTCATCAGACTGGGAAATTCCAAAAAATACCATTTTCCAATATAGAGTTTTTGACCTTTACACTCTCCCCCAAATTATTGTATGCAGACCTGTATGCAGAAGCACCTGTGAGAACAAGAGGTAACACCACTCACAAAAGGAAGGGAAAGGATGGGGGAAAGGGATGGTATTTTCCTATCTTTGGCAATTTTTTTGTATGAGAGACAGTCATCAAGGAAAGTGACAACTCAGCCTTCCCATGGCCAAAAATTCCTCCACTACAAATCCTTCCACTGCTGCCAGCTGTTCTGGGGCCCAGGACAAGTGATTTATCCCTGTTACCTTATTTCCCCCATGTCTATAATGAGGACAAAGACACTTGTCTCCATTATACTGTTCCTGTGACAATTTATTAATGTCTGTAAAGTGCTTTGAAGATGTGAAGCATTATTACTGATATGTTTAATACTCATTTTTCTGTACCTCCTTAACCTACTGTCCACATATCCCCAAGTTCTGCAGGAGAAACCTAATTGTGCTAAAAGGAAAGAGTTATCACAGCTTCTCCTGGGGCAGCCAACTTAGGCAAAAGATTAAGAAAAGGGGAGATGACTGACTGATTCAGACTTTTCCAGTCTAATTTGCATTTTGATGGTAATCAAAGCCCAAATCTTGCTATATATGTGTTTCCATGTGAAATGGTTCTGAAATCAGTGAGGTTCTTGAGCTGTTCACCAGAATATTCTAGGATGTAAAATTAGGACCTCAGACCCTTTCCAGATTCTTCATTGCAATATTTTGCATGGCATTTTTTCCTTTTGCTACTTATATCTATGAAATCTCCTTTTTCAATAACGTTGAAAAAAAGCTAGTAGAAAAAAGAGACAGCAAATTGAATTACAATAATAGTTAATAAATAGCCTACACATGATGTATTTTAATTTATATTCATAGAATTTTATTTTTCAGATGATCAAAGTATTTATTTGATGATGTGTGTTTGCAAGCAATAAAACCAATTTTCCTTTAAATCAGGATCTGAAAACTGAAAAATCAAGCTCTCTGCTCTGCTTTCCTCTACCAGACTTGCCATGCAGAACGTATTACTTTTCCTTGTACTACAAGGTAGTTAGGAGAAGAAGCAGCCAGACAGCTTGGAAGTCATATCTGAAGAGATAAGAGAAGACTGTTAAAAGATAGAAAGGAAATGAGGAAAGATCTGAATGCCAGAACGAATACAGGATCTGTGTGTGTCAGTGAAAACAAAGATGAAGAGAAGATCAGGGAAAGCAGTGTTGAGTCCATCAAGAAAAGCAAGGCAGAAAACCAAAGCCTGTAAATAGTAAGATGAAAAAGGAGCAATGACAGATCTGTGCTGTGATACATAAAAAATAGGAAGGAAAAAGGTAATAGTGTAAAGAATATTAGGAAACCTGAAGAAATCAATGTTGAATTTTGTTCCATCGTTTGGCTCTCAAGCCTGTCTGACATGTCCAAGAAATGAGATTTGCTCATTACAGAAAAAAGAAACACTGGCAACAAAGCACACGAGTCCCAGGAGTATGCACTGCAGTTACTACTGGGACAGAGTTGTGTTTGGATAATGTCTTCAGCCCAGAGAAACACCACTGAGAGGGAAGGGCACAAGAGCCCTGGGGATTGGGAAAAGGGGCAGCCCTCCATCTCCAGGCTGCCATGTAACCTACTGTCCATGGCCACCACACCTGAAGCTTTTCATTGGCAGAATGAAATAAGCTGCCACCCAGGAAGGGTTCAGGAGCTGGGAAGTTCCCTCTTAGAAGCTGTCTGATGGCCACATTGTGCTCACACCAAGGGTCCCAGCTCATCTGGGTAAAACACATCATAACTCCTCTCCTGCCTTCTTCTCAATACCAAATTTCTAGAAACAGCTTAACTGCAAATGCCATGGAAGGCTGAGAGAGCTTTGCAAACCTGGCTTCTGAGAGACTCTGAGAGTTTCTGAAGCCCCTCACCAAAGCAAGGTAGATGCTTTCCTCCCTGCTTTCCTCCCTGTACTGGCAAAACAAAAGCTCCAGGAGAAGCAAAGTTTTTACTGCACCACAGACTTACTCCCAAAGAAAAGCAAGCTCAGTTAATGTTGCTGTATCTCCCCATGAATGCAGGCAAGCAGAAAGCAGACAGGGTTCAGCTTAACTCTTATTTAAATGCACAGTACCCTTCAAGGTAGGGAGATTTGGGGGAAAAGAGAAAGCATGAAAGGAAGCACCCTGCCCACACCTCTTTGGTATCTGCAAAGACCCAGCTTTTTCTCCCCTTTCCTGTGTAAACTGAGAAAAATATTTGCACCATTAATATTACTGGATCTGATTGAACTTGAGTTTGTTAGGTCCATGTTTACATATGAGTTTATATACAGATAATCTCTAGGCTTATCTGGTTTAAACTCATAAAAAAATGCAAGAAGAAATTCCAATTCTATCCATATATATCAAATCAGATTCTAATCTTTCCCTCAGCAGTTTGATTTTTAGGAAATGATAAGGAAAGCCTTTGCAGTAAGAGTGCTTTTCAATAAATCATCATTAATTATACATGCACACTAAGTGCATCAAACAAGTTTGGGCACACAATTAGGCAACTAATTACACTGCCTCTGCCATTCCATCCTTAAATGGAGACTTACCTGCCCCCAGATCCATCTGATCATTTCTGGGGGGTTATTTAGTTGTGCAACGGTTTCTTGACTATTAAGCACCAACTGTTGAAAATTTTTAAGCAACTGCACTCGCATGCCTAATTAATCATGTAATTGCCTTCATTATTTGGACACCTTTTTGATAATTTAGCCTTTGCAATGCTTCAGTTGTAAGAAAGGCATATGGGAGCCTGGAGAAGCAAAGCGTCGCAGCCGGGCGTACTCGGGGAGGTGCCCATCTTACACGGTGCAGAACATCCTCAGCTGTGACAGTAGGCAGAAGGAATTAAACTGCTCAGCAGCTCTCAGGGGATGCTGAACACCTCTTAGGATCTGCCCCTTACAACTCACCCAGCATCAAAACTCACTGCCACTTCATAGCAGGGACAATCTCTTACTCAATCCTAGCACACGCACGCCTCGCTATTTACACCGCTGGGATGAGAATTCCTCCTGGAGATGTGGAAAAAGCTGGTATGGCCCCAACACTGGCTCTTCCCTAACCAGAGTCTGCCTGTGCCTTCCCAAACCTCTCCAGTTGAACAATACCAAGCCCATCATGTTCTGGCACAAGTGGGTTTGGGCAGGAATCAGATAATGGCTGTTGAGATCCATAGATGATTTCAGCCTGGTTAGCCTCTGGACAGATAATCAATGGTTGTGTGTAATCAGTATTTTATTTGTGCTGTACCTTAGTGTGCATCACCCATTTATGAGCATCTATGTGTACACAATGAGTATATACAAGAAAAAGTACATTTATCCAAACTTTCTCTACCCTTGAACCTGTTTCAAAGATAAAAAGGAGCCATTAAAAAGCTGAAGTGCAGAATTAAGGGAAAAGCAACATCTGTCTTGATGGCACTTCCAATTTAGATTTGCAGACTCAAGAATTTCAAATTACATTTGAAAAACCATCACCACCATTTGTTGACTTCGGATTACTTAAATGCAGTGTAAAAATTCTGAGAAGGTTTTTCCACCTTTAGGGTTAAAATCTCATGGAAACATCTCAACATCAGGCTGAATAACTGCCTAGTCCAGAAAAGTACTGAAATAAAATTACCACCTTTTGCCTTATGCTTGAGTTGGACACATGCTGCTACAAACACCCCAGACCACTTCTGATATTAGGTGCACGAGATCAGAAGCTGTGCATCAAAGCTAATGTCTTGCAGTGACAAAGTCAACACTGGGATTTCTTCAGAAATGAGGTATTTACCAGCAGTGTAAAGGGCACGCTACCCTTTTTATTGCCTGTTTAGAGGAACTGATTAATTTTTTCACCAGCCTCCATGTGCAAATTCCACCGAATGCACTGTGATTTGCATGTGTGTGTATGTGAGAGGAGGAATTTAAGGAAGATCCAAAGAGTAGCCTCTCAACCTAATATCTAGAGGGTTTTTTTTTCTAGCTGGCTAGCATGTGGGGCTCATTTCTGCCTTGTTTTGCAACAACTAAAACTGCTAAACTGCTGTATCACTAGTAAATAGTTTATTCTCCCTGATGCATGTGATAAATGCAGCAGCACCAAACCTTTTAAAAATATTAAAGGTTTTATGGCAAGATGTGTGACAGCCTTGATTAAGCCTGTGCAGACAGCAAGGGCCAACATGCACAGATACCAGCATTCAGGACTTCCAAAGTTCTAAGAGTTTTCTTTGATAAAGGTAAAGAAGCTTTCTTAAATATGTCTTGTGACATACAGAACTGGAAGAGAATTTTAATGCTGTGATGGATGCTATAGTTCACTAGAAATTTAAAATAAGGGTTTGTACAACTGAAAACTTTTGGTCTGGAAAAAGGAACTAGAAGATGAGGGAGGATGAGCCAAAAAGGAGCTGATAGGTCTACACAAGCAAGGCTTAATGGGTATCTAGATGATTTTTCACCTAAAATTTGATGATTCTTTAATGCAAAAAATAATTATAAAATAAAATCAGACTCTAGGGCTCCTAGGAGTCTATTAGATGCTTATCAGATAAACGAGACACCAAGTGAAAACAGTATCATGGACAATTTTGCTCTTTGGATGATAAAAATAACTGCTCAGAACACAGAGGCAATACAAAATGGGTGATGATGGATTGCTGTGGTGTATCTGATCCATGGACCCAAAGCAGCAGAGCCATCTGGAAAACATGTGAAGGGAGTCAAATATCCACACAGATAATGTTGAAGTAATGACTCTTCAAAAGCCTGGGAAAGCTGGAGCTTTCACAGCAGGAAACCTGGCACTGCAAGAAGTGCTGGATGGGTGCTAAGGCAGGTGGGATGGCTTGAACTAAGGTTACAAATCAGTGTTTGCTCTGAGCAGTTGTCTTCAGAGCAATTTTAAGAACATGTACTTGGTGAACTGAACAAAACAGATACCTGCCCCATCCCGTTCTTAGCAGAGGAAGGCAGCAACATTTGGTCTGGGGAAACAGCAGGGACTGACTTCCCCTGTCTAATACAAACCTTGAAGGTAAGAGGATGCTCAGGATTCATTTCACACCCAGTTACCTCTTGTTTTGTACCCGTGCTGTATCTTTATGCTGGATAGCTAAAACAATAAATTATTCCATGGTTTAAAAAGCAGAAATTAAAAAAAAAAAACAAAAACAAACAAACAAAAAAAAAAAACAGGAGTGGGAGATATCTGCCTCAGTGAAACCACTGTGCTGGTTGTTGTACTCCCAGTCCAGCTTGATTATGATGACAAATGGCAGAGGAAACCTTCTTGTTCACCCAAACAAAGATCAGCCACTATCTTTTTCAAGTTTCCATAGCAATGTGATAGTCCAGCCTCAGCAGAGCTCGGGGGAGTATGCAGAAACAATACAATTCAATTATCTCCATCATTTCAAATGCCTGATTGGGGTAGGAGGGAGCCTTAGGAAGCCATCCTGCTTTCAAGAGAAGAGAAATAATCTCTTTATCTTTGGGTTTTTAACTCTGTCAAAGATGGCCTAAATTAAGGAATGACAACTTGCAAAGCAGGAACATATTCTCTTCTTAAATCAGGTCTGGAAATGCCGTGAGATGAACTCTGATAATGCAGCCTGCAAGCCCTGGGAGCCAAAGCTGTGCAAAATTGTTTAATATGGTCAAATCCTTTAATCCTCATATCTGCTGATGCAGAAAACAGAATATTTCTGCCATTTATTACCAGAAACATTATTTTCAAACTCCATAAATGTTGCCTGAAGATCTTACGCAGCAGAGACAGCAGAGGCCTGCATTTCCTTCACTGGACAATTTTGATTCTAATTTATTTAGGCACAAAGCAATAGACAGAAATGAACAACCGTTGATTTTTCTTCATCTTCTTCAATGATTTATTTCAAGAACAACTCTATGCTTTTTCATCTTACTCTTTTCTATCTGTAAAGTTCGGGAACTTCAATGCCCTGAAAAACTTAGGAATTGATCAGACTTGTAATGAAAAAGGATCTCTCTCTCTCACCCATAATAAAGGAAAATAAAATATCATTACTTCTGCAGGGCAGTATACTGAAGATGAATCAATCCCTCTCTTCTCAGACCATCCCAAAACACAAGAGCAAAAGGGTCAGTCAATAATTGCCAGTAAATTTGGAATGAATAAAAGGAAATCCTTGTTCACACAGCCAGCCTGAAGAATTTCCTATCATGGAAGGCCATCAAGTCAAGTGCTCCACTTAGATTTTAAAGAGGCAAGAGGATTTTTGTTTTTTGTTTTTTGTTTGGTTTTTCTTGTGAGCAATGATTTCTGTACCAAGGGATGAGATAGAGGGAACAGCACCCAAGGGAGATAAGAGAGCAATAAGGTAATGATGATTACATTTCATGCTTCAAAGCCCAAACCAAGAGGAGTCAGGAAGGATGCCCACAGCCCACACTGCACTCCTTGCCTGGATGAGTTAGCTGTAGCTGTAGGGATGTCCTGCACTGGGCATCACACAGAGAATTCAGCTGGTGCCCAAAAATCACCATCTTCACCATTGCATTGCAATGAGTGGAGGATCCTCATGCCAAGATCCCTTTTCCCATTGAAGGAATTGTTTGGGGGCTCAGGGTGCAGGGAGGGGTTTGGGGAAGGTGGGATGTAGAAGACCTGCTTCAAACTCCCACCCCATGCCAACCAGGCTGTGTCACCCCCGTGTCACTCCATGGGCCACATTCTGCATTCATGCCTGCCTACAGGTAACAAGCCAGCCTCTGCATGCAGCTTGTCACCACCCACAGAATGTCAGGTTGGAAGAGACCTCAAGGATCACCTGGTCCATCCCTTCTAATATTACTGTTTATATGAGATATCTCAGCACCCCATCGAGCTGACACTTAAAACTTTCCAAAGCTGGGGAGTCTACCACTTCCCCTGGGACACCATTCTTCCAGTTCTTTTGAGGAAAAAGCAACCAAGAGGCAGGTGGCTTTTGCACCTTGCAGGGACGTGGCTCCTGGGCTGGCCTCAGGGCTCCCAACCACATCAACAGGCTCAGCTCTGTGCTTTCCACCCAGATAAAGCACTTAATCCATCCTTAAACTGCAACAGAGCAAAAACTCCTCTCTCTGCCATCCCTACTAGAAGGCAACAAGTTCCTTCATCACAGTGATGGGGTGATCCTAGCAGGTGATCAAACAAAATCCTAGAGAATAACTGTTTATTTGCTGTCAGCCAGCACTGCATCAGAACCAGGCTGGCCCATTAACAAGCCAGTCAGCAGCATTTGCTTCAGAGACCAGAGCTGAGATATCCGCCTGCAGAAAGCTGTACAGGATTTGTCCAGATGCAGCGAAGAACCAAATGACTAATTCATGAAAGTGTGATTGATTTTGATGAATCAATGCATTACAGGATCCAGGGGAGGAGGGGGAGGTGCTGGGTATTTTACAGGCTCAACTACAGGATCCCACTTTGATCTGAGAAACAAAGACAACCTTCTTCTGTACCAGAAGGCAAGCCCTGATCTTTTTTTTATTTGCCCAGCCAAAACGTGGCTTCACTCTTAGTAACAAACAACCCCTGTCCACACATTTTTCAAGGTCCAGATGCTGCAAATTCAACTTCCCCGGGTAACTGCATTCAAATAAGTTAAAACATCCAATTTTTTAAGAATTCTGCCAATGACTGATTTAGAATCTGCCCCTAACTGCAACCAAAACCAGTTTCGATGGGGAAAAAAATAGCTACATATCAGAAAAAATAATGTTAGCTGTTAACTTATGCCCATCCTTAAGTTGTTAGATTTTAAGACAACCTGTTTCAGAAGGAAGCATCTGGAAAGGAGAAATATACATTTATATTTTAATGGAAAAAACCCTATTTTCTACAGCAAGAGAAGATAAATGAGAAATGTCCCTATTTAAGTAAAAAGGAACAAGAAAATCTTTGCTTTCCCCGTGCTTCTATTACAGATAAGCTGGAAAGCAAATACATTACTAGCTTCACGTTTCAATCACTCATTGTCTATCAAATTTCATAACATGCACTTCCTAGCTCTCTCCTTTTTTTTTTTTGCACATCATGAGCAACACTGAGGCACTGTTGGGTTAAAGGCAATTCAAAATCCATTCTCTACTGGGATACAAATATATTTCTGTGTATATCAGGATAGGGAAAGTTTACGGTGGGTGACTGACTCCAAGGCTTATTTAACATTTGGCATCAGGCAGAAATGCACATCCACAAATACACTAAGACCAGCAAATTGTTCCCTGATTTCTATTCCCCAGGCACCAGCCTGCAAGGAAAACTATTTCTGTTTCTTCCTCATATCCATACACAAAGTAGTAGTAAACAAACTCTGATTTTCTGTACTGTATTTCCCATCGTGCCAACCATATGGGAAATCATTAGCTTTGACCTTTTTGGAGGAAAGGACAGAAGGAGAGGTTGGATTTAACAAAAATAATATTTTAATTCAAGCTTTAGCTCTTTAGGCCTCTGAATACATTTTCATGACCCAACAAGGCTTTCAGGTGCCTGTGACACTTAAAAAATGCTCACCTCTGCTGAAGGTGAGGGCAAGAGTTTAAGGAGGCTTGGGGAGTATCTTCTCCTCTTGTGAAAGGCAGTGCAGTGAAGGAAGAAAATCAATCTGCTCTAAATCATAATCATGATTTCGACAGAGACAGACGGCTCAGCAATTGAGTTCATGTATTTCAAAACCTGCCCTTTGGTATCTCTTGATTATTTAACCCACAGATTTGAAGGGAAGAAGTCACAGAAAAACCACATGCAATAAAAAGAAATATTATTTTTTTATTCATAGACATTCCAAACCCTTTCAGAAGGCTAAGGGACACACATGGGTCACAAACCAAATCAGTGAATTCCTGTTTCTGAAGAAGAATGCTTCAGGAGAGCCTAGGAAATTAATATCTCATGTGCAACTCCAGCCCTTTTAGGGTCATCTCTTATTTCTTTTTTAATAAAATAAATGCTACCAAGATTAAAAATGCTCCTCAGGCTTCAAAATGTGTTGGTCACCTCAGGAAAGTGCTCTGAATCACTCTGAAAATGAAACTTAATATTAAATGCTTAGATCATTCCTTTTCTAGAAGAGCTTGCCAGCCAGATGATTTCAGCGGTGGTGGTGATGATTTCCCACCTTTAGCAGTGGGGACCACAGGGACCCCTGAAAGCCACCACCAGAGGCCCAGCCTTGCTGGGCAAGTGACAGGGGTGCATGACAGCAGTGACATTTTCCACCAGGTATTTCTTGAACCCTGGTTTATCCCAAGCTGTCCTGTGTCCTTCCCGTTGGCATGCCAGCAGCACGTAGTCTTTGAGGACACGTGGAATGTTGGTAGCTCTCTGATGATGAAGGTTCCTACTTGACCTTTACAATTATCACACATACGGCGAGCTGACAGGCAACTGTTGGCTGCAGTCACTGATTTGCAAAGCAAGATGTCCAAAGGATTAAAGAAGATTTTTCTCTTTTATTAAAAAAAAATAATAAATCCATGCATAAACCACATGAGATTAGAGCTGACAAAGAAAGCAGGGCACTACTGAACCCCACTGTGACAGGCAGATGTAACCACAATAAAGTACTCAAGGATGGTCTGAAATATAGCCCATGTGCCTGTGCAAGGGAGAGGGATGGCTCTGCCAGCCATGGTCTGGGATAGGGGAGAGCAATGTGCTTTTGAGTGGCTCCTCAGTTCAACCACATCATCAGAGAGCAGATGGAGCAAGGGTCATAGAATGAATCATAGAATTTCAGGCTGGAAGGGACCTCAAGGACCATCTGGTCCAATTTTACCCAGCCTGGCAGCTCACATGCTGTACACCAAGGGTAAACAGGCAACAGAGTGTCCAAGAGGGTAATTTTAACTCTCCCCCATGACAGGATTGAAGGTCTGAGGATATCACCCCACCAGTGTGAATGCTCACCACTGCTGCTGGGAGAAAACAGGAGGATGCTGAAAAGAGAGAAGGTGTCAAGGGAAGAGCCACTAGAAAGAAGTGAGAGAGCTGAACCATCTTTCTTGAAAATGAAGAACACAGGCACCAGAATGAGCTTCATCAACAGCCCCAGCCTTGGTGGGAATCAGTGTGACCTACCAGACCTACCTGGTGGCAGCTACTCACTGCCATCACTGTCCTGCAGCTTCCTAGAGACACTCAGTTGGTACCAATCTCCCATCCCCACTTCCATCCAGCTCCCACCCCTGCCCAGGACCAGCTTTCTTTGCTTTCCCCCCTGTGTCTCTCTCCTGCACTCCTTGTGGGATTGTCCCAGATTGTCCCCTCTGCCTGGGAGGAGCAGCAACAGTATGACAGACAAGATGCACCAACATAACTCGTTGCTATGAAAGCAATTAATGGCACTCTTGAAACATTTTTCTCAGCAAGAGACATTCAAATTCAGCCAATCTGTCACAACTCTCCGTTTGTCACTGTCATTTTTACCATTGTCACATTATTTGATGCCATTAAGCAGACAAGAGCGAGTTGTATGAACAACTGAAATAAGCGTACGTTGATAAAACAAATTAGCTCCCAAATTTGTATACAGAGATATTAAGCAAAAAGCAAAATGAAGTCAAGGTTGAAAGAATTAGGAATTGAATTTTAACCAGCCCACATGTTTATAGCTGATTTCCTGATGAATATTTTATTTTTAATAACCTTCCCATCACATTCACTAAAAGGTCTTATCAAGGATGGATCAGTAAACAAATTTGAGGGGGAAAAAAGGCTGCTCTGAAACATGAAACACAAAGCTCCAAGTCCCCGGGGAATAAGAGTCAAAAGGAACAAAGGCAACTGTTAGCATGAAACGGGATGACACAGTATGACAAAATAAAAGGGTAATATTTGATAGGTACAAATTGGTGATGTATCCTGATTCCTTCCTGCTGCTTAAAAACATCAAGGCCATAGGCAGATTTGCCAGAATAAACAACTCTTACTGAATGGGCAGGGGCTTAGGCTTGGGCCTAACTCTGAAATCAAAATCTTTCCACCAGTTCTTCAGAGCTAAGAGCTACCAGAGGGCTGGAGATGTGCAGCACATCTGAGGCTGGGCATGGTTCACCCCGCCATGGGGTGCGATGCTCTGGCAGTCAGCGTGTCTCCCCACACCCATTTATTTCATCAAAAGATAATCTCCATTTTCACCTTCAAAAAGGGTAGGTAATTATAAATGCATTCTTTTTACTCAAATATTTTAAGCAAGTAATTGTTGCCCATGGGAGAGAGTTTAATTATTTCTGATGAACAGCCAAGACACAGAATCAGTAGAACATGACAGGAAGAATGTGGAAAATGTGTTCCAGTGCTTAACTGTGTGGCTACCTTGCCTTTTCATCCTGAAAAACCAGGCATTGATTTTTTTTTTTTCCCCCCTCTTAATTGATTTCACACAATCTTCAGTTTAGTAATACAAAGTGTATCCAACTGCAAGAGACTCACAGCTCCCCGGGCCAGGGCACCCACGATTTCCTATCACCAACAGGCAAACCCCATGGAAATCTCTGGGCAGCTCAGCAGTGGGACTGGGCTTGCTCATGTGACACTGGTTTGACCAGAGGAGCCACTTCTTGTCCTCACCCCCCAACCACTCAGCTGAATGGCAGATGCAATAGACCATGCACAACAAAATACCAATGACCCAGCTGTAAGCAGACAGGATCAGACACCCTGTAGACTGCACAAAACCCCCTGATTTTTATGAGTATCTTGTCCATAAAAGGCAGTTTCTTCTGATTTTATGTCAACTGAGGCCCACTGTGTGATCTGGAGCATGTGGTTTATACTGCTTTTAAAAAAATTAACTATTAATATCACTCATAAATATTTCCTGTAGTTTTCTGCTCAGTAGAATGTACATACAAAACGGAACATTATTTATGGAAGAGGGCATGGTTCCATTCCTGTTCTTTAAGGAAAAAAAAATTTTGCATCCATTGATCAGGTAGGTGATTCATGTGCAACAAAAGAGTTCTCTAATGCATCTCCTGGATACAGAAGGTTTATCACACACTGAACACTTGAACCTAATCAAGATGCATAACAGAAGGGCTGATTCTGCATTCATCCATTAATGATGCCTCTACAGAGGGCTGCAGGTACATAAATGGCAGGACAAAGCCAGCATATATGAATGGGTAGATGATATCAGATTATGATAAGTGCATGCAACAGCAGGGTGGACTTGAAAAGAAAAAAGATCAAACATGAGATAGAGAAAGCACAGTTCAGGACTCTCCCTTACCACCCAGTTACACTGGGAAACAGCAAATTTTGCAAGTTGCCCCAGAGCAGCCATAAATATATCACAGAGAAAGCAAGTATGCATCTTTCCATGACTTCACATTGTCTTCCACTTTCCATCAGCAGAAACTTTTCTTTTAAATGTAACATGAGTTCAACACTTCTGTTTTAGTAAGAAAATGCCAAAGACATGGAAGAGAATAGTACAGATAAGCAGCAAATCAAACCTGCAATGTACACTTGTGAAAAGCCTGGGTCAGTGAGAAATGCCACTAATTGCTTGGAAATAACTGCATGCTCCACATCCTGCCTTTAAAACTCCAACTCAGAAAAAGTCCAGTTCTCCAAAGAGGGAACAGGAGCAACGCCAGGAGCCTTCAGGAGCCATTTACATATCATAAATTCCAAAGAAGGAACAATTCACCAGCACTTACAGACCAAAGCAGACCTATATATCATTTGCCACTTTCATGGAAAGAATAAATGCATTCTCAAGACCAGGTCTAAGCTGTGGCAGTCAAAACTTCTAAGTCTAGTTTATAGATGTAACTTCTCCTTAAGGAAAAAAGGTCCAACTTTAAATTACAGCAACTCTCCAAGAACAATTCCTTATCTCACTAGAGAAAATAAAGGTTGGATTTGTGAGTCTCCACCCCTGTGGTCAGAAAAACCTATAGTGAGGTTCATTTCTGTTGGTTTGTTTGTGTTCTTATCAAGGATTAGACCTGAACTGCAAGCTCTCTCACTGCTCAACAGCTCATTCCACTTAACCAAATATCTGGATAAATACTTGGAGCCTGCTGATGAGAAGAGCTATGGAAGCACAAACCTGGGGAGTGTGAGCTGTTATTTCTCCATCCTGTGAAACCTGTGTGTTCCTCAGCACCAAGCCCCCAGCACAGAACAAGGAGCTCACCCCATTCTCTCTCTCCAGCCATCTGCAACTAAAAATAACATTTTCAGGCCTTTGATGGTCACTCTGAAGCAACAAGTGCCTAAAACTGTTATCTCAATTTATCCCTAGACTCTCCAAAAATATTCGTTCTCAAGCCTTCCCTAACATACTAACAAAATGGGGCACCTGTTTCTCAGAACATCCTGCACCATCTGCAATCATACAAAGAGACTGAAATAAGCCCAAAATACTACTGTTAGGCTGTTGATCTCAATTTTTTATTAAAATTACGTGTCTTTTCCTCTGTTTTTTGGGGTTTTTTTGGTTTTTTAGGTTTTTTCCTTGTTTCCTATTCCCAAATCCTTCAGATGTCACATCACAGTGCTCATCAGCTGGGAAGCAGAGCAGAAAGTGCAGATCATGTATGAATAAACTCTCCATGAGGAGAAAAATTCAGCCACAAGAGCTGAAAACTGCATGTGCTTTGCACTTTTCCGTCTTCCTTTACATCCCTTTTGTCATCTGTGTGATTCATCTCCCAGCCTGCATTTTGTATAGCTTTATGGCATAACAAATCCAGGCTAAAACTATTTTGTTTCTCAACTTTAGAGAAACAGAGTGTAGGTAAAAGACTGGTATATCATTTTTACCATCCACCTGCCAATACAAAATTGTTTTTCCACAGTGCATATTTTAATACTTCCTCCCATCTGACTACCCAGTGTCCTGAGATGTGATTCACACTGTCACATCCTCTGTGCTCTGATGAAATGCTGTCAAATACACCCCAACTCTGTATTTGTTTTTTATATTGGCACACTTCGTTGCAAACTTACATCTAATTTGTTTCCTCCTATTGCCCTCTCAGTCTATTATTTCAGAGCCAGCTCTGTTTCCAACACTCTCCCCAAAGCTATACACACATCTACATTCCTAGTTTCAATGTGAAGGCATTATCTTTTTTTTTTTTCTTTTTTTTTTTTTTTGTCCATGTTCCTTATTTCTCTGTTGGCTTTTAGCTGCAAACCTTCTCAAACTGAGATCATTAATTTGTAGGCTTACTCCTTCTCCCAGCTCATTAATGGAGAGGTTAAATAAAAATGGACCTAACACCTTTCCCAGAAAACCCCATTAGGTACCTCTCCTGACTGCAACTCCCATCTATCCATCATCCAGCCTGTGCTGCACAGCCTCTTGGCCATGCTTCACATCAGAAGCCTCACTGAACTCATTTGTCAAATGGATTTCTTGAAATGCGATATCAAATGCCTTGGAAAAATCCAAATTTATGGCATTAATTGTATTTATCTGCTGCCAAAAAAAGGAGGTGACTTTGTTTTAAAGCACAACACGCTTCCTTAGTGGGATTTACTCTTTCTGAACTTCTCTTCTTCACTGCACTTAGTTTCATTAGCTTTCTAACACCAGTGATTTTAGCTCCATTTGTTTTACTGATGATAAAAGATATTTTTCAAATGGAACTGCCAGAATCACTTTACATACTGTTTTCAAACTGGTAGTCTATTAGCTTTTCACCAGGTAACTCGCAGTTCTTCCAATTTTATCAGCTCCACTTTACTATAATTTGCCCGTTTGCATTTACACAGGGAATGCTAATTAAATCCCTGCAGGTGAAGTTCATTCCTCCGCAGAAGACCAACAAAAATGTGTTTCCCTTGAAAGTCTTGTTTCAAATGGGATTAAAGGATTTCTTTTTATATTAAGGAAAAGAAGAAACAAGAGGCCAAAAAAGAGCAAGTGCAGTCAGTCAAGGGTTTAGGGCTGTGTTCTGCTGGTGGAACACCCAACCCAAGTGTGTTCTCTTACACCCTTCAGTTGGAAAACCCATTTCATGGCAACTGAGACATATTGTTACACTTTTAGCACCCCCCTAGACCCTCTCACTGTCTTTAGACATAGAGAAATCCAGTTGCTTGCCCTGGCTACTGCTTCAGAAGGTGCTAATTAGATCAAGGCTTGTAAGATTGCACCTATGAATGTCAGACAAGACCATCAGCTCCTCCACTGCTGCTCTGCTGCAGTCCCCAGGTTAACTCCTTGGCCCCTGTAGCTCCCCAGCATCCATCCCTCCTGAGCTAAAAGGTTCAAGGGCTCTCATCATGCTACTCCCCACCCTTCATCACTTACATCCACATTTATTGCCTGCAGCCTTCCTAGTATGCTCTTGGATGCCTGAAGTACCACACATAATACCCCTTCCCAACTATTGGGCAAAATGTTGCCCCGTCAAAACCAACCTGCTAATTCCCTGGAGCCAGAAACTAATCCTACAGAAATGTTTTAGAATTATTTGAGGCCTGAGCCATCTGAATTCCTATTTAAATGGGCCCTTCTCTTCACTTATTATAGGCTTGCTTGCCTTCTTGAACTTCCTTCTCCTTTATAGATTATTTCTAAGGGAACTTCTTTTTCTTCTTTTTGCTGACTCTAACTCTAGCTTATCTTTGTGCTTTTGCATTTAACTCAGCTCTGAATTCCTCTTTCACTACTTTGCCTGTTTCCACACACACTTCTAGCCTCAGTCTCCAAAAATCCCCTCTTTTAAGGCACTAAAGCAACACCTGATTTCTGCATCTACCCCTTCCAGCCATCCCACTTTACCTCCTAAAACTTTCTTAATTCTTCAAAATACAGTTTCCTGAAACCTTTGTGTTGCAGCTTTCTGTGAAGCTAATATACTGCTTCTTTTATCTCTGGTTTTCATTTTCAAATCTATTGTGTGAGAGTGTTTGTGCTTGAGCAAACCCATTTTGTACAATTTCCCAGCTCCAACTACAAAGGCAGCCAACTTGATAGAGACAGAGCACACTCCTTGGTCATTATTAACCCATTAGCTTATAACCCATCCACCTTCCCCTGGGTCTTGCCTGCCTGCACTTTTAGATGGATAAACAGGATGCAGCTTCTGGCCCACCTTGCTCTTCTTCACACAGTGTGGAAAGCTCTGGAAAACTCGTTAGGAGCCTGTAGTGACATTAAATGTAAATATATTTAATACAGATTAAAAAGAACTAGTTGAGAATGTGAAGGTATGGGTAAAGCAGGAGACCAAAGACCAGAATTACAGAATTACCTGGCCAGGGTGTCAAGAATTTGTGCTAAAGGCTTTCCTAAGCAGCATGTAAACCAATACGTTCTCTTTTAGTTTTAGTAGCAATTTTTGTTTGGACTAAAACAGCGTGTGGTTTTACATCTTCTCTAATGTACAGTGAAGAAAATGAAAGAAGAAGAGACCTCAAACTGAAAGGACAGTTATGTACATCATAAAGCTAATGACTAGCATGTCCTCTAGGGATATGGAAGCTGTGAAGAGACTACATTATTCTCTGATGATAATACATGATGGTCATTTAAAGAAACGTATATTCTCTGGCAGCTTACAGTCTTGTTAGCTGTCATTCTGCAAGTAGATAAATAATTCCCTTTTTTATTTTTTTTTTCGGTGAGCAGCTTAGATTTTCATTTGTGGACCCTCATCCAAATATTGGCATTAGCTGGGATAAACTCTCAGCCTCTCTTCTGCCCATTCCTTGCAGTGCTTTGCATCCATCACTATCACCTGTTCCTCATTGTTCTTTTGTTCAGAGGATGCAGTTCCATTTTCTCAGTGTTGTTTTAACATGGAGAATACCTGCTGGAGCTGGGCTGCCCATCTCTGATGTTCTACTGGAGACTACTGACTTCACACAAAGTTGCAGACCCTGCTTTTGATTCCACAAATGCTCCAACACAGGCAGTTTAACCAATATAGATTTACTGCTTAGGAAGGGCAAGGTGCACCCCTACAAAGCCAATGGGCACCATCCTCCCCTCTAGCAAGCACTGACACTAATCAGCATTTACAGCCTCTGAGATCCTGAGGATGTGATCAATGCAGCCTCCTCCAGCCAGCTCCTCTGCTGAGCAAACTTGGGGTTTTTTACAGAGTTTACACTCCACTGAAGCTGGGCACAGTCCCACCCAGCTCAGCAGGTGAGAATGAGGTCCCACATCAACCTTCCCCCAAGCTGTAACATGGTCCAGGACCCCCCATATTTTGGTAGAAGGTAACACTAATGGGTACCCCCTGGCCTGACCACATTTAATTGTCTCCCAGCTAAACCTAAGTTGTGAAAACCAGTCATATCCACTGAATTCTGGGTGCAGACAGGAGGTGTAGATGAACTCCTAACCAGGAACCAAGGGCTAGAGCTATGTGCCAGCTCAGGGGATGCAGAGACTACCTGGCAGTTTGGCTGTAAGCATCACTCCCATGCCATAGGTGAGTTTATAGGGAGGCTGGTGTGATTTCAACTCTCCTCACAGTTACTCTTTGGACAACAGAGAATTAACTTGAGGAGTTCAGAAAAATCTGTATTCTTACAAGAGGGCATCCTGAAATACAAACCCTTACAGCAACACACACGCTCTGAGCATGCGGAGAGGAGGTGGGAACTTTCAAACCTCCTGCACTGGGTTCCTGGTGGATTCTCAGGGTGGGTGACTTTGAATTTGTAAAAACAATTTAATTACTGACAATATAATAATAAGCTAAAAAGTAGAGGATTCAGCCAGAAGGCAGCTAACCTTTTACCCTTAATTTGTTCTTCAATGTTACACTCCTCCTCCACTCATCTGTAAGTCTTTCAATAAATAATAAACTCACAGCACCACAACAGATCTGCATGTTTTTTCTCCTGCCAATGACATTGACTGCTCTGAAGAATCTCTTTTTTTTTTTTTTCCAGCAGTCATTCTGAACAGAGATTTTACCATTTTATTCTTTACTAATCCCTCCCAACACAACTGGAATGGAAGCAGTTTTCTCCCTTTTAACTTGACATTGTTTAGCAATGGTGTTTCTTGTGAAAATCTATTGATATGACAGAGCAAGATCTCACTGTTCATCAACCATCTCTTTTTGATTACAGAGCTTTCTAGCCTCATCTTAAGACCCCATGGAAGAAAAATGCAAAGTACAATTAAGTCTTTTTAGTAAATTATTTTTAGGCACCGTTAGAAAGAAGAGGAACATCCAAGAACCATGAATTCTCTTGGCTCACAATTCTCTTATTCCTCTAACAACAGGAGATTGACAATCTCTCTTAGGAGGTATTAGGAAAAGAGCACTTAATACCTCTGAGTATGTAAAATTTATTGTTTTAGGAGTCTGGCTCCTCCTGAAGGACAGAGAAGAAATATCTGTGGTGACTCACTGATTTACATAGCTTTGTGAGGCGTTCAGATGATACAATGATGAGTTCATACACATGAGCATATTAAAACAAATTAAGAAAGGATTTGTGTTTAATTATCTTAGAAATATTAAATTATAAACTTATATTTATACCTTCTCTTCTTTATTTTTATTCTGTGATTGCTCAAACATATTTGTGACAAGAAGATGCTACCTAACAGCACCAAAACTAAGAGGTTAAAAGCAGACTTTTTTAAAAAGCAGGACCAAAAATTGCTCTTTCTTGTAGTAGTTGTCTACTGGGTAATAAAGGCTGCAGAATTTATGCCATTTTGGAAAAAGTACTGCAGAAAACAAAATATTGCAGGTTTAAGTATCTTAATTATGGAGATTTCATATTCAACGAACTCTTGCCAAAATAAACTGTGCACATTATCTAAAAAGCAAATGTTAATTAAAACTGTATCTTGATAGCCTTTCTGGCTCACACAGCATCCTGCACGTGTGAGATTAAACAAGGTACTTTAGCTGCAATCACTCCTCCAGCAATGGGTTTCACTTCAGTTTTTTGATGTATGTAGGACCAAAAGAAGTCACCGTGCATTGATGGCTCTTAGCAGCACCTCATCTTTTTGTGTCTAACACTTGGAATCTCCAGTACATATTTCATGAACTCTATTACAGCTGAGAAGTGTTCCACGCAAAGCCCTACAGTAAACAAAAGACTAAGTTCCAAACATTAATTAGCTGCTTAACACAAAGATATCCACTTATCACCATACCCAGTGCACACAATAATTAAAGCCATAAAGAAAAAGAGGATGCATTAATATTTCTGTACCCTGCAGGCTCTGAGGAGAGATGGCTACGGGTTACTGAACAGGCCACCGAGTTCTTACCCAGCTTCAGATGGGAACCAAGTTCTTGTCTTCTCTGCATCTATTTTCATGACTTAGAGAGGAACATTAATATAATAAATGTGTGAGTAAGGAGAGGGATGGTCCACTGCCTAGGTTCTCACCCAAGAGCTTTGGGGAGAGGTCCAGTGCTGTGTTCTGCACCCATCCCTGTAGGATGATCCCTCCTAGAGATGTAAGGGGTGATGCATAAAAGCACATTGCTCTAACAGCAGAACCCTGCAGCAATAAAAATTCAGGCATATGGGTATATTAAGGTATATTAATATTCATCCTGGGCTGCTGGCAATGCCTTTAGAGCCTGCAGTAAAGCCTGATGGACCAGGCTGTTACAGGTACCTCAGGTAACTCAGTCACAGAAGCAGAGGTGGGTCTCCTGGCACAAAATCAACAAATAATTCTTCCCTCCACATCCCTGCCCTGGGTTCATGTGTCCTGACCTAATGCACTTGGGTAAGGCCTGAAGGTGGGAGCTCAGATGTCCTCACTCAAAGCAGAAAGAGCAATGATCCATCCACCAAATCCCTGGTGTGGTCTATCCCTCTACATAAACTATAGGTGACACTTGGCCAACCATACTCTTATTTTTTGTGTCTTGGTTGGGTGAAGCATTCAGCTATGGGTTGAATCCTCTTCATTCCTCCCCAGGAGCAGCTGGACTGCCTTCCTTCCTCCCAGGGTTTCTGGAGAAGGAAGGCAGGCAAGACTTTGAGAAACTCAGGTATAAATGAAGGCAAGCACATTGTCCATAGCCAATAACCAGTGTTAAGAGTCTTTCAAAACAGTTACCACAATAAGGTTCCTTTATACCTTCCCAAAGAAGGTGAGGGCAAACACAATGCACCATGAACATTAACCTGTTCATGCTGGCAAAAGATGAAAATACATCCCCAGCATAAGGCAGTACATGTATCAGTAGTATCATCATAAAGCTGGGACCAAATCATCCACATCCATAAGGCTCAGAGCATCCTTGATACCACCTCAGCTCTGTCTGCTTTGTAAAAAGCTTCCTGTTAAATACATACAAACACACATCATCCCAAATGCTTCTCAGGCGCCTTCTCAACGAGTTGATTTCAGAAAGAAGATGCTGCAGTGCAGATGCAGGCACAGACTCTGGGAGTCCAGGCAGGGAGGTGATGGCACACATCAGCTGCAGCCTTTAGCACCTGGCCAGGTTCTTTGCTCTGGGCTACACCACTTGTCTTCTAACATGAATTAAAGCAGACTGTGTACAACAAACTGAATTTTTCAGTATCAGGGTTATTCAAAGGTCAGGCCAGAGATTCTTTACGTTCAGTTTTCTTGCAGTCTGTGGCAAGCTTGTCAGTATTTAGATTCCTAAGCAAGTTCTCCACATGGATTTGCATAAAGAACACCAATAAACTGCAGTAGGGATCTAACCATGGTTTACAACCATTTCCCAAATGTTACTTTTTCCACGGCAGATGACGAGTCTATAAAGCTACCTCTAAAAATCATGCTATGAAGTGAAAATCTCTCCAGGTTCATTTGTCTGGTTGTATCAGTCAATACTGGCTGAGTAGCTTATGAAAAACTCCACAAAGCCAACAGGTTAGGCACCTGGGAACCCTAAGTGATCCTCCAAATTGCTTAACTGAATCTTCAGGCATCTAAACACCTTTTAAACTCTGTCTGAGGTGTCTTTAATGCTCAAAACACCTCACTGAGACACAGAAGTGCTTTATTCCTGCTTTACAGAAGTACCTTAAGTCAAATCTGAAAGAAAACTGTAGTTTCATGGGTTCAAACTGAGGTATCCCATGTCTTAGGGAAATTTTCTAACCACTGGTCTTCCCATGCAGCTGGTCCAGAGCCTTTCTCAAGGACTGTGTAAAATATTGGCCCTCCAGCCTCCTGGGAGGATGTCAGCTTGTAAGAGAAATACTGAGCTCAGAGCTTGAACTCATGACTCCCATGTGCCAAGGAATCACAGAGCCACTATATCACAAAGCTGACCCTATTTTATTTGATCTTAAGACATTCCTAAATCTTGCTTCTTTCCATGGTCAAGGGATAGAATTTAGCCACTCGTAAGCTATTCAGATTTCATACTTTACGACATCAAAGTATGAATGATGTTTTTCAATTTTCTCCACTTAAGCTTATTAAAAGAAATATTTTAAAGACCATTATTCCCTCAAGTTATTGGACACAAAAATCTGCAAAAACCTTTCTCTCTTTTGGCTTTGGGTCAACACTGAACACAGGCACAATCTTTCTTTAAGGACATGTCACAGAATTACACATCCAACACTTAACCTCAGACTGCCTAAAACACTGCCTGAGACAAAGGGAACCTTACAGCCCACTTGGTTAAGGGATGCTTTAGGGAAAACAACACCCAGTGCAGATTTACATTTGACTGAAATTTTAAATTTTGTTTTTTACAAGCTATCCTTTCCCACACTAGTAAATGGTTGTGAACTGCAAAGGCATGATGATACCCTGCCTCTGCAATGAGTTTTAGGTTCCTTTCACTGATGGTCCTTCAGCAGTGCTCTGGATGTTGCTGCTGTTGCTGAAGGATCAGCCCCAAGTCCCCAGGTCAGCTCCATCCTCGTGATGCTGAGGCTGTATTTTCAAACCCCACAGCACTGATACTTGCCCCTGCAGTCAGCTGAAAACAAGCAGTATCATGCCCATCAGACTAAAAAGCACCAGTATCTTGTGAAGTTGCAGGAATATTGTTGGTGGATTTAAACAACCAACATAAAAGCTTGTAGCTCAGAGAAGGGCTGTGGCATGGCTGAGTCTATCACTCTTTTTATTATGATGCTGGTGGTAATTTACAGCTGTATGTGGAGTGCAAGCCCCACAGACACATAGCAGCAATGCAGCACAGCAAAACACAAGACTGTATTTTAGAGAGGAGAAAGACACGGAGCTTGGTTTTATTCCTGGGGAAACCATGTGGTCCAAGGACAGTGCATTGAGATGGGGATGAAAAGACCAGGACTGAACTGCTGCTGGTGTACTGTGACTTGTATAAGATCCTTCCCTCCTCTCCTCTTTTTCTTTCTCATCTCATCTTTGTCCATCCTACCTTCTGAGACTGAGTTCTGAGGACAAGCTGGAGAATTAATGATCTGCTTCAGTAGTTGTGGAGTGATGGGCACAGTGGGGGTCCCATGACCAGATGGGCCTCATAAATACTTTCATAACAAGCCCTGACATCTGTGATTAACATCATTAATTGCCACAAAACCACAGAATCAAAGAATGGCTACAGTTGGAAGGAATCTTAAAGATCATCTACTTCCAACCTCCCTGCATGGGCAGGGACACCTTCCCCTAGTGCAGGTTGTTCAAGGGCCCATCCAACCTGGCCCTGAGCACTTCCAGGGAGGGGGCATTTTGAAATGTGGATTTCTCCCTTCCCTCTGCAGTATTTATCCCCAGCAGCCTTTGCAGGGCTCAGGTTATCCACCCTGCACTGAGCAAACAGCACAGACCTCATTTATCTGGAGGGGCTTTGTTCAGGTTTCACCAGCTGGGTTTAACTCCTCAAAGAGCTACTACTCCACATTTAGATACCAATCACACAAGCCACCAAGATGCCTAAGAAAGTAAAATTAAATACCACGGGGATTATTTCAGAAAACAGGTTTAGCTACTATTTCAACTCTGGGTCATTATTTCAGATGTATATATCAAAGGAATGTGAATATGGAATAAGCTGAGAAGCAGCCTGCAGATGCAAATGCCAAAATACTAGGAGATTAATAGATTATTTTTAAGGGGTGGGAATAGACTGAAAATATAGGAGAAAGTTGCTGAAATAAATCAAAGGTGAGCAGATGTACTTGGCCAAATGGCTTTTTCCTTCTTAGTATAGTGATTTGTTTTATCCTTACGTTTCCCAAATCCAGTCAATAAGACTGCATAAAAAATGCATGGGCCAATTTGATGCATTCAACAGAGGCTTTCTCAGAAAAAAAACGGGGCATTTGGAAGGGCACAAGCACAGTATTTATGTACAGAAAAGGAGAAAAGAGGTGGGAAGAGGGAAATGCTTGTCAGACAACAGGTTCCCCATGTAGCAAAAATAATAAATTCTTCTTCTTTGGGGAGAAACAGCATTCTTTGTCAATGAAAGCTGCCACACTCCTGTAGGACAACCACAGGGAGGGCAGGAAGAGTAATAGCACCTACAAGGAAAGAGCAGCCTATATTTTTACCACTTTTCTTCCCCACCAGCTGTATTTTAGGACTCCTGTTGAGGCAGGCTGGGGCTGGGCATCAGCAATGGCTCTCAGGAAAGCTGGCAGACAATGAATTTTTCTCTGAAAACAAAGCTGACGTTTTCCAATTTTCTGTCTGGACAAAGAGAAGAAAACACTTCATTTGGAGGGCACCCCAGCTGAATTGGGGGATTTAATTTCTCAGCTGACACAGTTCAGCTCTTCGCTTCATTTGCTGGCAGCATGTTGTACTGGGGGCTATTTGGGAGCACCCTGTGCCTGGCTCTGGGATGTGCTCTTCCATGTGCAGGGACATTCCAGTTCAGCCTCCAGCAGCCTCTTCCCAGTCCATGAAACTGCAGGACCCATCCCACAGCAAGAGGCACCTCCCAGCCTTCCCAGGGACAAGCTGAGGCCACCAACCCCTCTGGCTGGGTTACCGACCCCTTTCCAGCTAAGCCCTGGGGCTGCAGGGTCCCACATATCCTTTGGCTGGATATTTCAGGTTTTTTAGTAACACAGCCACATGGGCCTTCAGGCTGAGGGATAAATCATGGGAAAGCATCTCCGTTTGCAAAGGAAGTGCATTGTCCAAGGAGAGAGGAAGGAGAGAGAGGGAGGATGGAGGGAGCAAGACTTCATAAAATGTGTCAGAAGATAAGCAGCTGATTTGCAGCTCTGCTCTTCCCCTGGGATGCCTGCAGCCAGCCAGAGCTGTGCAGGGAGGGCTTCCCCAGCAGGAAAGCAGAGAACACCTTCTGTGACACAGTAAAACATTGAAATGAAATTTAACAACAGAGGAAAACAACTTCTGAGA
Organism: Phaethornis superciliosus; assembly: GCA_023637945.1. Lineage (NCBI taxonomy): Eukaryota > Metazoa > Chordata > Aves > Apodiformes > Trochilidae > Phaethornis > Phaethornis superciliosus. The sequence continues at coordinate 26,683,504 of JAJQWJ010000009.1, forward strand.
GCTTCTCCAGCAGCAGCAGCAGCAAGAGGTTTGCGCTGCTCTAGCAACATCTGAATTTGCATGAATTTGCACACACACACACACACTCTGCTTCTGCTTGCACCCAGAGTGTTCAGAAAACAGCACATTTCCCCCTCTCACTGCTGTGGTGGCAGCTCTGAAGCCCCACATGAGGCTGGCAGGAAGCAGGGCTGTCATCCAGCAGCTCTGCAATCACAATCCGCTGGGACAAGATTGTTCCAAACTGTTGTTGGGGACCATTCAAGCGGGAAAACATTAAATGTTTCTATTATTTAGTGCATGCAGCTGGTTAAACTGAACAGCCCAGCAGGCTAATGGCAACCCAAGAATAAGCAGGTCAGCCAAAGAAGGTGTGAGCATGTATATATGAGGACATATATTGCTTGCTGCTTCTTGGATCAAGTGTAGATTTAGGAACAAATAGCCTTGTGTTGTAGCACTTTCTACCACTGAGAGCTGTACAAGGCACTGATCAACTTTTTAAAACCTACTGGGGGAATGGAAGGATCTCTAGGAAGGTTGTACAGGGGAAAAGCTGTTCTTAAAGGAAAATAAAATAGAAGAGCCTTCAGGCAGCTTTAGGTAGGGCAGGCCAGCCATGCAAAGGCCTCCTGGATTTAGGGGTTCAAACGCTTTGCAGAAGGAAGGTATGAAGAATAGCTGAGGATGGAAATATGTTACTCATGCATTGTAGAGTTACTGCTGGAGCATTGATGTGGAGCAGAATAATTCCTTGTAAAAGGACATTTCTGCATTATTTTTTGACTCTTTAGAAGCTATTTCTACTATCTGGAATTATATCACCCACTGTAGATCCTCTCTGAAGCATCTTCTCTCTAGGCAGAACCACGAGGTGCTTCATACCAATTAAGAAATTTATCATCCTACAGTTTCTCACACTGTTTTGTAAACTATCCTAATATTTAGGGTGACAACCAGGAAAAACGAAAGCAAGCATGCAGAGACACTTCATTAATGCCAGGACTAATTGCTAAGTTACATAGCCATTTGGTTTAAGAAACAGTCTAAAAATATATCAAGTGGAGGTCTTCAAGCTTCAGGCCCTGGAAGTGGGAGGACAACTCAGGGGAGGATAGGAGGCAAAATGAGCAAGAGGCTCAGTAGATGAATTCATATGCTATTTCAAACCTAATTTCCTTAGGTTTATGGAACCTTCAGTACAAGCAGGAAAGGGTACATACCCTTCTGCAAAAGATCCATGTTCTGATATAGTGCCAGCATTTGAAATTTTGACATTCAGCTTCATCCCAGTTAAGAAGAAATTTTCCCCATTATGAAATTTTCAATGCAGGAAAAGAGTGTTCTGTCCCATCAGTAAAATGCTCTATAGTTGGGTTGTCCACTTTTGTGAAATGAGAAACCCATTCTAAATGAAAATATGGTTGTCAGATAATTATCAAGACATTCTATACCAAGAACTTTTAAACTAGATATCTAGACATCATAACATCTGTCCCTAGATTTCTCTTCAAATAAATAACGGCAAATATCAACCAATTTCATTAAATATTCTCATTCTAACCCAACTGCAGGTCTCAAATGGGTATGGTTTGTCAAAGTTTCTGCAATTAAATTTACTTGAAAATGAGCTAATATGGCCAACAAGGTTTGGGCTAGCACAACAACATCAGTTTCACACTTTTCCAGCTCCAAACATAAAACCCACTCAGTATCCCAGACTCAGAAGCTCAGAAAAAGAAGACTTTTCATTCCCATTTGAACTATTCACTCCCCTCACTGACATACTGCTTTCCAGCTCATTATTTTTGCAGTCCCCTGTGTATTTTTGGCTTGTGTGTCTCTGCTAAGGTAAGCAAACAAAACTTGAAAGACCTATTTCTGCTAGATCAAACTTATGCTACTGACTCTTTTCATCTTCCCCCCTCCCCTTCTTCTAATAACGTTCAGCTGCTTACTATGTTGGATTTTGTGGCCTTGAAATCTGCTTTAGAAAGAAATGCAACAGGGATCCCTGTTGATAATTAGCCTCGAGTTGGAGAGCACTGGAGAAGGGGGAGGTTAACATTCCCCATCAGCAAACTACAAAGCAAGGTGGGCTGGCTCATGCTGATCTCTCTCCGGCTGACGGTGGCTGTGACACACGAGCAGCATAATTAGAAATTGGCTCCTGCATTTTTAAAATGGAGGAAGAGTTCCAAAGTAATCTTGGTATGACTCCAATTTCTCTATGTTATCCTAATAGGATATCTAAATCCCTCTCCTGGGTGCTCAGATAAGTACTACTACGCGTTGAAATCCTTTTTGAGTTTCCCCAGGAGAAATCCCCTATCCTGGGGGTGGTGGGGACTGATGGAAAAGGTGCATTTGTAGGCAAATGATTCCCACCCAAAGGTGGGAGCTACCTCCTGACCTCCCTGATTTATAGTGAGGGGAAACAGCAGGAGAGAAACATTTCTGAAAGGTCTAATCCATCGGTGTAATCCAGAGGCAACCCAATGGGAACAAAAGGGAGTAACTAATTGCATTTGGAGTGTGTGTGCAGTGCACTTTATTGACTAGACTTCTTAAATTGGTATTTATGTTATTGCTGTCTGGAAGCCCGAGGCCTTCTTTGAGTGATATTAGTAGATGAGATAAACAGAAATTATTTTACTGTTAGTGATCTGGTTACTGACATATACGTTTCTTATTTGTAAATATCAGTTTATTAGCATATGAAGGATAAACTCCTATAATTACTTTAATAACTACATTTGCTGGTAAAACATTAAAAAAGAACAAAGTAAAAAAACAACATAACAGCATGTTTTTGCAACCTCTGAATCTGTTGCAAGGCTGCTTTGGAAGATACATAAACCAAAGCTGACACTTTACTTGATCTCAGCCAAAAAGCCTAATAGCAATATTATACCCCATAATGTTTTACATCTGACAGCATAAAGATCCTGTTTGTGCACCTATCAATTATTTACCACCTCAGTCAAAATTACTACCCACATAACCACACCCCATGCCAACTGTTCACCCCTGTGGGGGGAAAAGGGCCACCTGGGATGGATGGCAAACTCAGGAACCACTCAAGCCTGCGGAATAATTTCTAAGTCAGAGGACATTTTATTTTTACCTAAGCTGATTTGCAGTCAGGCTGCTTCACCAGACTTTGAGAAATCTGGAAAGTGAAACAGAGCCCTAGTAAGAGAGGGTTGGAGCACCAGCCAAAGAAACCATCTATTGTCCCTTGTCTCAGGAGCTTCAGCACTGCTCAAGGTTACCCACTCTTCCTTAATATCCCCCAATTTATAAACCATATTTTTATCTGAGAGGGTGGATAATCCCTGTACATAAGAGCTATTGGCAAGCATAAGAGTTATTCAAATCTCTAAATCACAGACATCTGCTGCAGCTCTTGCATACTTTAGCATTCAGAGGTGGCTTTTTTCATGCAGGATGGAGAGCCCAGTGTTGTCTCCTGCAGTTAACAAGTTTTTCTGGTGTAAAACATTGCTATTATCTGAAAGCTGACACTTTCTGTACCATTCTCTGTGTCCTGACCTAGCAAGTACATAGTATCATGTCATCTAGAAATATGAAACATGGCTGGGATTTACCTTCAAGTGAGGAATTGCTGCCTGTTCTCAGACCTCCTAAAATGCTCTGAAAATAGATATGCACTGGACTGGGCACACTCTGAAAGCATGAGGAATGGCCTGGCTGTCACTTGGCAGCTGATGCAAAAGCCAGAGGACAGGAGAAGGAGGTGTTTTACCAGAAAAACTGTGTAAAGGGCCCACGTTGGGAAGTGAAACCAGTGGGTCCAAAAAGCAAGACTAATGACAAAAAAAATACTCAGTTTCCCCCACAGGTTACACAGATGAAAGCTACGAATCATCCTACTCTCAGAAAATTTTCCCTTGGATACTGGAGAAATTAAGATACTTTCTCACCACCTCTGGATGCTGCCCACAGAGGAGCAGCAGACAGGAAGGTGTCTGCACCTCGGGTCCTCTTCTCTCCGTGATGCCTTGTCTTCATCAGTAAAAAAATAAAACAGTAGCTGTGGAATAAAGCTGTAACTCACACAGAAAGACATTTCACAATAAATATCTGGTGCCTCTTTTACCAGAACAGATCTGAAAATATTTTCTGAAGGTGAAAGAACAAGGAATTATCAATACACAATGTGGGTGGAATCACTTGCATTCCATCTGCTTTTTAGCTGCCTAAATCCACCAACTACCACAGCCCCCCAAATGCTCTATACCTCCAGGACATGAACAGAAAAGACCCCATAAATCTCCTACTTATTTATAGGTTAAAACCCTGCTGAGAAGAAGCTACCTACTAAGATATGTTCAAGTTTTTACAGTCCTGATCCAAGTGCTGCTAAAATCAGTGGGAGTCCTGCCACTGATCCTAAATGCACTTGGATCACATTTCCCACAGAGAGTTATTGAGGAATTTTAACGCAGACATTTTGTCAGGAAACAGAACACAACTGCAGAATACAGACTGCAAAAAAAGGAATTTTATATTGGCAGGCAGATAGATAAAATAACTTAATGGGTTGGGGTTTTTTTTCCTTCTCTGATTTCTATTATTCATGGAACCCTAATGATCTCTTTCTGCATGCACAACAAAAGTAAACCACAGCCTCCTGATGGCAAGTGTGGCACTCAGTCATTAGGGTAACGTGGATATGTTAATGAAATAGTAATTGCCTATGCTACTGCAGGCAAATCACCTTCCACTGGACGTGTATCACTGTTATTTTCATTTACTATCCCTTAATTTTTCATTAAGATGACAAAAGGGACCCCAAGATCATTGGTTTTGTATTGTATTCACAAAAGTCAATATTAACAGAATTGGGAAGGAAGTTAGGAGCAATCCAAAAGCATCTAAGATGATGCCTTAGCACTGTAAATAAATGGACAGTGACCTAGCACTTCTCTCTCAGGATCAGGCAGAAAGGAGGGCAGATAACTCAGCAGGCATTCTGCACAACCAGGAAGTGTTGGCTCATAATAAAACTTTCCAAACATGCAAGATGCAGTCAAATGTAATCAACTGAATTTCACATCAACGACAGGCTCTAAAAACAATAAAAAAATCAGGAAGAATCACAATTTCAAGGCAATGTTGACAGCCAAAGAAAGCATAATCCATATTTGCATTAGGTCCTCATGCATCTTGTCATGTATCTGCACTGAAATCTTCTCCCCATTTGGCACAAAACTTTCTTACTTTTCAAGTAACTACTGAATAAAGTTCATAAGTAATTTGTTAAAACAGCTCTCAGCCAAAATGCTGAACTCTGTGGGCCACAGTAATGAGTTACTGACTTTGGAAAGAAAAGTTTAAGACAGATATGATTAACTTTCCATGCTGGAAGTGTGGCTGCCCCAAAAGGGCAAGGAGTGTTGGGAACTGCAGATGGCATTCTGGAGCTCAGTGATGGATCAGGAGCATCTTATGTTCCCTGGGGGGATGTTCACACTGTGTCTGCATCCAGACCTGGAAGCTGCCATTGGAATGGAAGGACCCATCATCTGTGACTGGTACGTGATGTAACTCAGTAACTGGATGGGCTGCAGGAAGGGGATACAGAAATATTAAATAACACATGAAAAGTAACAATTAAAGACCCAGTGCAGAGGTTTTATATCTCCAAAGAACCTGTTCGTTTTCGCCGAGGTTATCTGAAAAGATACTCCTTGTCAGTGAGGAGCCAGCCAGCCAGAGCTGAAACAGGTTTGTTTGTTGTTTGTTGTTTTTTTTTTTACTTTGAGGTTACAAGGGAATAGTGCAGGTGAGGAGGGATGTTGCTGAAATTCAGCTCCGTAATGGAAACTTGGATGAAACGGTTTCTGCATCCTTATCACCTCTCTGCAATTCAACACAAACGCTAGCAGACAAACCACGTGCCTGAGACAGTCGAGGGAGTTTATGTTAGTTTAGCCATGTGTTGCTGTTCTGATAAAGGACAAACTGACTCACCATTAGAAGCTGACAGCAGCCTTAGAAAATGCACTGTTAAGCATGTTTTTCAGTTTGGAAAAAAAAAAAAGAAATAAACACGTGACGCATTTTGAAAGGATGAATAAAAAAAGAAGTCGGAATATTCAATTGTGTTTTGAATTGCAGAGTGCACACTCAACCTGAAAAAGAATCTATGCTCTGCTGAAGTCATTGACATCCAGATTTAAATTATTTGCATTCTTTGTCAGTGGTAAAATGATGCTTAATATTTTATCTCTTTTGTTTGCAGCAAGATTTTTTTCGTGTTTTGGGCAACAAACATCTTTCCCTAGGGAGTGTGCCATCAAACAGTTCCTGAAGCAAAGAATATTTTTTTGCAGCTGTTCTGAACAGGCTTCATCTGTAGCTTGATTCCAAAGGGACTTGTGCATTACTAGGGTCAGAGATCATACGAATGGAGAGAATGCCACATAAAAAAGTTCCAACAAGGACAAAGAAAGAAATATGGGAACAGTTCCTCATGTGTCGAGAATGAACTAATGCTAAAGAAAGGGTAATTACACTCCTGAAGTAAAGCTGCTTCTAAATCAAAGTGGCAGAATACAGTATATTGTTACCAGCCTCATGGAATAAGCATAGAGAGTAATACAATAAATAAAAACAGAATTCCATACCCCATCTGCTTGGTTCTCCAAATTGAAGCATATCAAATATTACTGAAACATTTTCTGTATTTCATTACAAACTCTACATTTGCCACTTAGACATCTAAGTGTGGAGAACTTAAGTGACTGTAGTAAGTCATTATGAGAGAACATGGTTCAGTAATGGGGTGCATCCAAAACCTCAGCACAGATACATCAAAGCATTGCTAATCAAAAAGTGAAAGAAAACACTGGAAGAGAAATTTGAACCTCCTAGAACTTGGTATTTCTTACACATCTACATCACTTGAGGCAGTTGGATGCTGGGGGAAATAAAAAATATTGAAATATTATAACTTTTTAGAGTGTCTTAATTATTTAATTATTAGAAACAACCAGATCAAAGGACAGCTGATTTATAAGCAAACTCAGCCTATTCTTTTAAGAGCTTTCCAAAATTATAAGTGTATCCTGGGTCTTGAAAAACAATGGATGAAAAAGTAGAGTTGCAAGGAATTTCATTCTGCACATAACATAATCTCTGTGTGAAGCATGTTAATGCTCCTTTGAGGGGCTCTAGAAAAGCCCCCTTTGTGAAAGAGATAAGGAAATGTATTGAAAATGGCCAAACTAATCCTCAGAGCTAAAAGGCACAACAAAATGTTCGAATACTTGCTCTGCAAGTAGTTTTTTCTGGGTTCTATCATAAAACCTGGGTTATTTATAATCAGGCATAAAGAATCAGGAGGAGGGGGCATGTTAGTCCTTCTCAATGTCCTTCATGCCCCTGTAATTCACTTGCTTGTAAGGAGCATGTCCTGCTTTGCTCAGACAAACAAGATGTCTCCAGAGATGGAAAGAGGAGAAAATCCACAGAAAAAAATACAAAAATGTCCACTCTGAGGTCCAGTACTGTCATAATTAATGATGGCAAAAAACCTGAAGGGATTATTAAACCCTGTGCCTCAGGGGTTAGGTCAGGCTCTAAGTATTATAGATCCAAAGGAAACCATGCTGGGAATCACATTACTCCCTATCTCCCTGCTGCACAGCTCTGATGCTTTCTCTCAAAAGAGACTGTAATGAATATTGTCAGAGACAAGATACTGGAATAGATGGACCTTAGGTCTCACTTGATTCTGGTACCTATATTGTTATTAGAAGAGAAGCTGCCACAGGTATTGAAATCAAAGAGCAGGAAAAAAAAAAATAAAAAGAAATGATGCAGCAGGCAGTGCAGCCAACATCTACACCTCATTTTTCAAGCACAGCTGTAATACCTTGCATGGCTTCATAGGTCTGAGGGATAAGACTCCAGCCCCATTCCCAGGAAAAAGAAAGAGGTTTCTATTCGGTGTATTTAAATTTTTATAACATTTTCCCCTAGAAGGTCAATAGAAAGCTCTGAAAAAATAACTAATGCCACCTCTCTAATGCCTCATTCATCTCAGCTACCTTCCAGGTTTAGGCAACCTGGACCACCATGTGGAAATGAGAAACAAAACTGCAGAGTCAAACCTCCTGGCTGGTACCTGAAGATATTTATTGCACTTGTCCACAGTCTTCAAGGAATTGGTGCATCTGTGCATAATTTAGTAGGTGGTTGCAGCAGTGCATTGTTGTAGGCTGAGCAGCTACTTTAAAGGCATCAGATACAGTCAGAGTTCTCAATCTGCTTCTCAATTTCTGTAGGGACAATGATGTAAATAGCTATAGGAAAACCAGGGTATAAATAATGGGGCAGAGAGTGTGATTTGGAGTTTGTCCCCACTGGAAGGTCTACATAACTCCTTAGAGGGTTTTTCCACCCCTGGTCACTGCACTCTCTCCTGTCCCACTGCTGTCTCAAGCAGAGAAAGCAGATGTGCTGCCTGTGATGAGCACTGCAGCAGCTCCAGCCTCACAGCCTCAGCCGTTTCTTCACCCCTGACAAAAGAAACATCATTCAAACCCAAGAGGTGAATGTGCCATTGCAATAGCATCAAGGTTCTGGTCCTCCATCCCTCCCATCCCAAAACCAAATCCGAAGTCTGGAAAGGCACCACTTGATCTTCTGATGATTAAAGCAGCTCTAAAGTGCCAAAATGCTGAAGGACAAGAGTGAGAGGATTTAAAACACTAAGGGATGCTAAAGGAAGGAATATACTGCTGGCTGGCTGGGTAATCTGTGCCATGTTTCTAGGAACAGTTTCATAAAAGCCAAAGTTTAATAACACCTCAGCACCCTCCAGAAAGTGCTCATTAACTTGCTGTTCAGTAGAGCCTCAAATCCCTACCTTTAAAAACCTGAAGAAAACTTCAAAGACTGTGAGGCTGAAGAGCAAATATTCACTGGTGTCTTAAAAAGAAATCTAAGGTAGGGCAATGAGCAGAGGAACAGTTGGTGAACAGTTGGTGAATGGATATTTTTATGCAAGGAATGCCTGAAGGAAAGAGAACGGAAAAAAAAAAACTATGTAGGAAGAAGGAGCAATTAATATGCTCCCTTTTTTTTTCTTTTTTTTTTTACCCTTACGCTTATTTTGATTTAAAAGTCTACTCTTTCAGTACCACAGATTAAGGTCGCTATACAATTTACCAGGGGAAAAAAAAAAAAAAAGAAGAAAAAAAAAGAGTGGTCATAGTGGTTGAATCAAGAAATGAAAGAGCCTATGACAGAGCTTTTAATTATTCAAAAATGATCACAAAGATATTCTGAATTAATTTTCACATTTTTGCATTTGTACGTTTCAAATGAGTATGGGTGCAGATACCACTCAGTTCACTGGGAGATGGCACACATCCTCAGGACCAGCTCCCTCCTTAATGTCAGGCTTGATTAGGAAAGCCATGAACTGTAAAAATGTCTTGCTAAAAACATTAAACACTTCAACATGTCACATGCCCTCACCAAAAAGCTCTGAATTCCCCAGAAATACATGCAAGGTAAGCCCTGGATGCCAAATAAAATTTTAATAAATAAAAATTATTTTTAAAGATAAAATAAAAATAATTAAAATAATGTACTCTGGATTCAAATTCCCTCTTGCATTCTACTAATTCTGGGGTATGGACTGTGAGATGAGAAGCTCTTTTTAGCTCAATAGGAGGCCAAGACTTGCAGAGCTAAAACTACATCCCACTTCTTTCCCCCTCACTGTTGTTTTACAGCTGCAAAAAAAACCACCTTACTACAATTACACAATTGTTCATTTCCTATTTTTTTTTTTCTCATTCAACATAACTCTGCATGTAAAATCTCTGTAGAAAAAATCAACCAAATACCAATGCACAGAGGCTGAAGTGAGGGAGGTTGCTCCTTGCTGATGGTAGCCACCTTGGTGGTCATTTTTTCAGCACTGCCTGTTTATGTGGTTTATTTTGGCAGCAAAGAGCAGACAAGCAGCATCCCAGTGCCCACAGCTTCCAGGCAGTGTGGTGCACACTACCAGTGTGTAAATGAAGAATTTTGTTACTGAGTTGATGAGTTAGAGCAGGTAAAACCAGCAGGAACAGCAGCCAGGCTCCGTGGCTTCCTAGGCTGAGTGTTACACTTGAAAATTAGGTTTCTAAAAATTAATTTATAATAATGTCTTAATGCAGTTTTTAACTACTTAACTGCTAGTGTGGTGCTTTGGGGATTGGACAGCAGTGTTCGAAGTGCCTGGGGAAGCCTTTGAGGGCTGCAGGGCTCTGCTTTATGTAGGTGTGACCAGAAAAAGAGGTCACAAACCTTCAGAAAGCAGCAGATACCAGGTGACCATGCAGGTGAGCTGCAGGGGACTCTCTCAGCTGAATTTCTCATGAGAAGATGAGGAGAGAAGTCTTCAAATCCCTCGTGATTTTATAAACAAGGATTAAACTGCAACCCCAATATGTGTGAAACTTGTGGACAGTTTTGGGGGTAACCATCTGAAGCTTGGCTATACCAAGAAGCATGAAAAGCATACAAGTAAATGTGTAGAGAGCAGATGCAGGGAGTTTTAAAACATGCTCCTTTTTATTAAAAACATGCTCCTACAAACAGCCTACATATTCTTAATTTTTTTTTTTTTAAACTATCGGAATTTTTAATGAAGTTCCACTTTGGAGACACACATTTTCACAGCTGGAGCAGAAATGAGGCATCCAGCAGATGGGAGAAGAAAGGAGTAAAGAATAGACAAGTAAAGATCACAGAGGAAAAGCTCTTTAAGAGTCTCTGCAAGAGTAGGACAAATATTGGCATAAAATATTTATGGATACTCATTCAATCAAGGCCCATGGGCTGCCTTTCAAGCATTCATTCTCCTTTTTATTCAACCCCTGGAAAAATTCACTGCATGAGCAGGGTTTAGCATGACTCGATCTTCATGTAAAATATCTATATTGGTTGCAAGCAGTAAGTTTTCATATTTGAGGAGAATCTGACATTTGTGAAGTCCATGGGAATTTTGTTGTATGTTTCAAAAACAATGAGATTTTACCCTAGATATGTTCTGGCTGATTTCAAAGCACAAACAATAAATTGTGCTGGCAATAGGAATAGCAAATCATTCATAATCTTTCTTAGAATGAGACAGCTTTTGAAAAAAAATCAATTTCCCAAGTTACACTGAATAACACAGGCACTTAAAATCAACTCCAGTTTGAGGATAAAATCTATATAGTGGCTACTTGCTTGCACGAAGCTAATGGGATGCTGCGAAACACCCAAGGAAGACTCTTACCATACATATTCTGCACACACACACAAATATACTGATTTCTTTGTTTTGTTATTTGGTTTTTTTTTTCTTCTATTTCAGTCTGGTGATTTAGGACATTACTCTCCACATCTCTGAACTTAAAATTACAGCAAATCACAAAGCAGTGATTTCAGGGAGCTATCTATGCCTTCTCTCCAAAGAGACCAGCCAGGGATTTTCAACTCACACATCTTTTCCAGAACCAAGTCCTCATTCCCAATGTCCACACACAATCTCAACTCTCTTAAATCTTGCAGCTGTGCAGCCAGTATTTGCAACTTCAATTACTAATGATGTGGTTTTTAAACACATATCTATTCCAGCCCCACACATATCACTGCACACATGCAGTGAACACGGGGTCCATTATCCTTCTATTCTGTCATTAAGAGCTTTATTGACAGCAAACAAGTTACATATCTTTTTTTAATTTTTTTTAACAACATATAATTTTGCTGTTGTTTGCACGTTTTCTCCGAGACATATTGGATACCATTTGCTTTTCATTACAAAAAATGTGCTGACAACAAAATCACATATTCCTGACACACAAAAGAAAGAAGAAATAGCTACCATGGTTTTGGGGCAGGGGAATTGTTACAGGGGAAACTTGATCCATCAATACCTGGGGTATGCAGAGCTCACTGAGTGCATGAAAGAGCATGGACAAATGCATCCATCAAGACACAATGGAGGTGTTGAGGCTTCCCAAGCCCCTGTCCTTTTTTTTCATATTGCAGTGTATTGATACATTATTTTTAATTATCTGAAGATAATTAAATCTGGATATACAAGGGTAAGCCAGATGCAAACACGTCTGAAGATTGATGCAGTTGGGCTGTGACATTTTAAAGTGTATTTATACCTATAAAGGCTGTAAAACAGCATTTCAGAGGGGCCTGTGCCTGCTGCTGCATTAGCTGAGTTAATTCATCAGGCAGATGCCCAGCAGCACTGGCAGCACACTGTCCTACTTAATGACAGAGCTAATTTCTGGTTCTTTGTATTCAAGATACACCCAAATCAAAGATCTGCAGAGAAACCTAAATCCAAGATGTCTGTAAGAGCCTTTGGGGAAACCAGAGCTCCTATAAAATGGCCCAGCTCTTCAGATAGGGTGAGATGTACAGTTCCACTGCTCCCCCTCTCACTGTGCACACTGAACCAACACCCAGACACTGCCCTGCTAGACTCCATCCTGGCAATGGTTGCCTATCAGAGGAGAGGAGCCAAGGAAAGTCCCCATCTATCTGTAAAGTGGTATCTGAGAGGATACTCCTGATACCTCCTTATGAACTTCCCAGCACATACTGGAAAGCAGGAACAGCAAATCTCAATAATTCAGGACATGGCTCTCAGTCTGCTGGGAACAGCAGCTCAAAACTCCACTGCTGTGCAGGGGGGAACAACACAGCAGCAAAACCAGGTCTCAGAACTTGGTGGTTTTGATAAGAGAGAGTCAAAAATCAGGAAAAATAATCAAATTAAGTCTCTAACCCACATGTCCCCCTTCCTAAGGGCTGTGACCCAAGGCTGCCAAGCTCCCCTGGCTCAGAACAATGTCACAGGCTCCTGCCAAGCAAAGCAGCACCTTGGCTAACCTGGGTGCTTGATGGGGCACCACATGCAGTCCTTCTTTTGGACAGCCTCTGGAAAGACTTCCCTTCATCCCACAGCTCCACTGATTTTGCCCTCTGGCTTGTCCCACGGGCTGTGGTGAACAGTAGGTTTGGGCATGAATTTGTCTCCTTTACGCTTCTGTTCAGGAGAATCACAGTAACCACAGCTGGTATTTCAAGATAGTTGAGTTTGCATTTCCACTGACTTCAACATCTACTTCCCCACAGAAATGTGGAGTTCCTACCAAGAGAGGATTGCAGGTGAATGCCAGGTGCAGCACACACCACTCATCCTGACCAAAGGGATAAGCAGCAGACCTGCATCCCTAAAGAAGGAATGAGGAACGGACTGATTCATTTATTTCAAAGTCCAGCTGAGAATTCAGCCATCTTCTGAGAATCCTGATAGTATTTTTTTTCCCTTCTGCAAAATTAGAAGTCATTAAACTGATTTTCTTTTAATGTCTCTTGACACTCATGCTTTGCTAAAATGAGTATTTCCCTTTTGTGCCTGTATGCATCCTCTCACAACCAGCTGCACACCCCCCACCTCAGAGCAGGTCTGAGGATTCAGGGGCTAATAAAAACCCTGGGACTGTGATTTAGCACTGCTGCTCAGGGTAGGAATCACACCAACCATCAGCACCATGTTTGTAGAGCTCAAGGCAACAGAGGAGTACAGCTGCAATTTAATGGGATGATGTGAAAAAGGAGAGGCCAAAAAACAAACCAGCAGAAATAAAATAATTTTCACCACTGAACTAATGTAGCCAAAAATCAGAAGCTGGAGACCTGCTCCAAGGGTCCCTACACAGAGCTGGTGAACTACAAGGAAGGAACAATTATCAAAAAGCTAGGAGACAGCAGAAAAAGGCTTACAATTCTGCAGAAGACAGCAATCTCACTGGCCTGGGATAAAACACCATTTTTATACAGGTAAATCTCTCATTAAAATCTGGCATAGTATTGAGTAAGTCAAAATAAGGACCTCAGGGTCCAGCCTATCCCATCTTACTAATGAACTCTTAGGTACAAAGAACACGATTTTGCCCAGGGAGAAGCTTCCCTGCTTTATTCCATGATCTCCTGTGAGCTTACAGGGAAGTCAAGACAGTTCATGATGTTTGAATCAAGGTGCAAGTTGATTTACTGTAGCAGAACAACACGGAGTGTATGTCTGCTTCAGGATTCTTTCTTTAGTTAATTTTTTTTACATCTTTCAGAGCACAGGAAACATATGATATCATCTGAATATTTATGGCACACTGTGTGAAAGCAGAAGTGCCTCTTCTGTACCCATTTCATTACAGGAGTTTACGTTTTGGGGAAGATTTCCTGCTCTGGACCAACCTGAATTTCTTATTTCTGCCCCACTGCAAGCCCAAACTAACACAATGGTGTAGATGGTAGAGGATTTCAAATCTTTCAGCAGCTTTTGCAAAACCAGAGCCCATGTAAAAGAGTTCAGCTAGCCACTCTCCTTCATCCGAGGGGAAAGCTTGCCTTAGGCACAAACAAAGCTTCAAATTGATTTAATTTAAAATTTCAAACTTCTGTATGCTGCTCAGCTTCTGACTGCCATCTGCTTTTTCAGCTTGCCATGACAGAGAGCACATTTTTTATTATGTTTGTTCAAGCAGGCCCATCAGCACAATATTAATATCCAGAGTTTGGAAGTTCTGTATGCTCTAAAAAGCCACTAGTTATAAATCTGACTAGAAAATATCAACAAAAATATCATCGCTCATTTAGGCAGCTTTCAAAATTGCATCTTCTCAGTTTGAAGCTCCCAGGCTCTCTTATCTCCTTGAACTATTGCCCCTGTTATTTGTGCTGCAGCAGACATAGGTCCCTCATGATCTTAAATCAGGACCTTTTATACCATCTACAGCATGTGAGTCTTTAAACAGTAACCAATTGCATATTCCCCAGACCAGATGAAGATGCCCCTGCTCATTCCCATGAGAAATGTGCAAGGAAGAACAAAGCAGTGAAAAAAGCCTTTACAGCAGGAACCAAGTTTCTCTCAGCTCAAACCCTGGGTCCAACCAGCTCTTGGCTTGACAGCCCACTCCAGGCATTCCTGGGCCTTTCCCTTTTTTTTTTTATTTTTATTTTTTTTATTTTCCAAAGAAACAGAAAAAAGGATGTCCCTTGGGACCTCTCCACTAAGTTAATCTACTTTTCCAAATTGCTTAACTGTGTTGCACTGTGCCAATGCAAGAACAGAGCTCTTCTCCCACTTGCTAGTGCACTACAATTAAGTCCTTCCCTAGGCTTTACAGTTAAAATATGGCTCTTTCACATCCTTCCAGAACACCCTCCTCCCAACAAACACATTCCCAGACACAGGCATATGTTACAAACATCCTGATAAAATGAACCTTGGAGCAAACTGCAGCTTGTGCCTATCCCTGCTGAGAAGCCAGAAACCTGCCAAGTCGCAGCTAAAACTGGAAAACAGAATTAATAAAAGGGAAATAGAACAGCATAGATGTGAGGAGATATGATTAACTCACAGGTGGAGCCCCAAATCTGCCCCATGGCATCTCAAGCCCTCCTTTCCATCACAACCAGGTGGCTCCTCCTCATCCCTGCTTCCTAGACTGGATGTGCAGTCTCAGTTTGCTTTGCATAAGGAGCTACACAGCAATTAATAACTCTTTTCAATCAAAGTTAAAACTGGGACTCTGTCCACTGGTCATGTATGAGCCAAGAGCTCATCCTACAGATTGTTTCAGGCCTGTTTGCTTCCTTAAGCTCCTATTTAGATAGTTGTATCTTCCACCCAAACACTCCTCAGCTGGCCACAGATAGGAATATTTTGATCCCTTATCTCCCTCCAACTGATTTGATTTCTATTCATCAATGAACTAACAATCCTAGATTCATATTGACACTTGACACAGAGCTTCAAGGTCTGGCTGAGAGGCTCTACATAAATGTAAATGTGGTAATTATTTGAAAGCAGAGTCTTTTCCAACCTGAGTGAGATCTGATAGCATCTCTGCCTTATAAATAATGTAATGTGCTGGCAGGGTTTGCTTCTCTGTACAAGGCACAGAAGGCCCAGCTGGAGCACAAACAAGCATACAAGAAAAACACAATTGACAAAAAAATGTATTGGGAGACCCAAAATGATGTTCTCCACAGACCTCAGCATAGATGGACAAGAGGGCTTTCTTTTGATTTAAGGCAACATCTGCAACTGGGGAAAACTGTGACTCTCTGGGAAAGCTGAGAAAACAGAGCTGAGCAATGCTGGAGATGTAAGAGTTGCAAATATCCCAAATATTTCAGTCAAGTCTCTTTTGTAGTCCTGCCTTCAAAGTCACAGATTGTAAAATAATAAAATGCTGTTGTCAAGATCCTCAAAACAAACAGTTGAGCGGGTTGGGGGTTTGTGTGTGGAGATAATAAATATTCAGAGGTATCTTAACAACAGACCCCCCCTGGCAGTTCTGCCCTTGGCTGGGGGTGATGTGACACAGATGCTGTCATCTGTAAGGGACAGCAACATCACCCAGGGCACCTGCACAGGCAAGAGCTCAACTTATGTCAGGTTTTTCCATCTGATTTATGGCACCAGGAGCAGCCCAGGTGGCTTTTTCACTTGCAGGTTGGTAAAAGGACTCCAATAGCTTGCAGAAAGCCTCTTGCCTTTTGCTAACTGACTGTGTTTTCTGAGCTAAAAGGCTGAGGGGGAGGATATGGTTTACTGTAAATAACCAGCAAACTACTGGACCATCTGGAGCTCTTCTGTAATTTATGCTTGCTCTGCAATTTTAAAGAGACTTGTTTCCAAATGATGACACAGTTTGGGGATTTAAGCCATAATCTTTAAAACACATTTTTAAAGGGTATTAACTAATTATTTAGGATGTAGCTACTACAAAAACAAAACAAACAAACAAAAAAAAACCAACAAAAAAACAACAAAAAAACCCCAAACAAACCAAAAAAAAAAAAAAAAAAAAAAAAAAAAAAGCACCAAACCAGCAAATAAACCAGAGTTCTTTGAACTGGTGGTTTTGAAGTTAGTGTTTGAAGTGAGTCATAGGTAAATGTATTTCTGTGGAGTTGGACTGTAAATGAGAAAGGGAAAAGGTGCCTGGTCTTTGTGCAGGGAAAAAATTGATACTGAACCAGTCAGAAAGGGCTCAGCCAGGAGGTAACAGCCCAAATCAAGCTGGGATCCTGAGAAGCCAAATTTTCCCCACCATGGCAGGAGCTTCTGTTCTGTGCAGCTTATCAGCCACTAACAATACAGCACAACTCTTCCATAGGCTGTCTGAATAGGAACACATTTTTCCCACAGAAATTATAACTTATCACAAATTTAATGGTT
This sequence comes from Phaethornis superciliosus, assembly GCA_023637945.1. NCBI lineage: Eukaryota > Metazoa > Chordata > Aves > Apodiformes > Trochilidae > Phaethornis > Phaethornis superciliosus. The sequence continues at coordinate 26,700,803 of JAJQWJ010000009.1, forward strand.
AACTAATGCACTACAAAAATTTTCTCTCACTTCTATGTCAGCAGCTGTACTCTATTTATCTGCTGTGGGGCTGTCAGCAATGCCTGCAAATATTCATTATTAGCAGATTCATTTTTTTCCCTGATAGATGTTTCCCAAACACCCATTTTTAAGGCAATTTTTAAAACAAAAGGCTCTAAATCTGCATATTATTAGCCTGGGGTGACTGCAACACAGGAGACCCAAATCAGTTCTACCCAAAACCATCCCTGAGAACACCCTCCTCAGCATGAGTCCCACACAAGGCAGCAAGAGGCAGTGGGCTTATCCCTATTTCACCCCATTCCTGAAATCCTGGGTGCTCTGTTTTCCAAATGTCCAACACCTACACCTGAAAGGGACAGTCCTTTACAAGGACCAGTCCTTTACAAGTGATGCTTTGGGGCTCAGGCCACCCTAAATGAGGCAGGGTAAGAAATCTGCCTTCCAGAAGATGTTCAGATATCGCCCAGATTGAGGGTGGATAAAAAACCTGAAAGGCAGCCATTTGTTACTATTAATGTTTAATTAAGAGCACACGTTATTAGTTTTGTGTCAGAAAACCAACAAGTTTTCTACGCATGGATGGAAAATCTGATTTTGTTGATGAATAAACAATTCATAAATGAATGCAGAACATTACTAAAAAGGAATGCTGTCTGGGAATCAAGCCGTTCACAAGGTCTGCAGAAAACAATATGGGTCTGCTTCCCATTCCTTCTTTGCCATCCTCTAATGTTCATGCTGGGATAGAAAGATGGATGGGCCTCTTTTGGGGTTTTTATCGAAACCTCTAACTGATAAGACCCTGAAAAATAAAACTACACTATTTTCTTGCATAGAAAGTCATCAGACTTAACAGCATTTACTGGGGTTTCCTGAGTGCTCATAGATATAAAAAACCTGAGTCTAAATCTTCGCTTCACTCTTTTATTATTCCATTATTTATTTTATTTTAAATAACATTAACCTGTTTCATCTAAGTCCTTATTTTCAGTACATAATTTACTCAGATGAACTTTGTACCTAAGCCATGTACTTCAGACAGAAGGTATCAGGCAGCCAGCAAACCCATCATGTGTCTATTGTATTTTGGAACAGGGTTAGAAGTGGGTAAAGCTCTTGTGAGGTGGATGAAAATGTTCCTGAATGCATATAAAGGACTTTCAAAAAGCCAATAAATACAGTAATATTGCTGCCCCCTACAACAAAATGACACGGCTGGAAAATGATCTCAAGAAACCATTTTCCTGCCAGTGTAAGACCTGTTAATGAAGAAGAGTGCCCTGATAAAGAGAAGGAAGAGAAGGGAATGCATTGGCATTACATTTAGTAACCAAGGACCCTCTGGAACTAGAACTTCAAAATAGGATTTCTTAAAAGCTTTTTCTTCCCTAAATTCCCTTTGCAGAAGCCTGCTTATTCTTTCATAATCACTTCAAAGCAATCCCCAGCCTTGCAATAAAGTAAATTCAAAGCAATTAGAGAGTAGATCTACACAGCAAGACCAAACAGTGCTTATAGAGGTTTTCTGTAAAGTGGTTCTGCATACATTTTCCTTGGAATGACATTATTTGTATAAAGAAGTAGGGGTATATTTTATGAAGGAAAGAAAATACGAAATAAATTTATGATAGCAAATCAAAACACTGCATCTCTGGAGCATGGTATTATATTGCAGTTTGCAAGCACAACCAATTCAGCATTGCCCTGCTACATTCATACATTTTAGTGAGTAATAAGAAAGAGGGAAAAAAAAAAGGAAGGAGTCTTCTGCAGTGTGCCACAATAAAAGCCACCACGTCCTACAGTAACAAGCTACATATGTTCAAGAATAAGCAGACCAACTTTGCATTTTCCTGGCCTGTCTCCCCAGTGGCCTTGCTTGCTACCTTGCCAGCTGACGTTTTCAGGAAGGCAATCTTGTGAAATGCAAAACTGCTTCTATCCTGATGCTGGTGAGGCTGCTGCTGGAAGAGCTGAGCTGCTCTGAACTGAGATGTGGTTATTTCATTGTGATGCAAATCAAGGTAACAATTAAGAATATAATTTGGGGAGATGTCAGTGGTGTAATTACTCACATGGCTTCCAGCCAATTAAACAGTAGGTGAATTAGCCCATTTAATTGGGTTTGGAATTTCAGTGCAAGGTGGTTTATGCTTTGTATTCTGTCAACATTTTGCTGAACTACACGTTAATAACTCTGATTGCTCCCAAAATAACATCTGGGCAAATGTGGTCTGGAGTACAAGAAAGCACTGCTGGAAAGGTTGCATCCACCTGGAGTCCCAGTTGTGCAAGCAGATTGACTCCAACAAAAGCTCCATTCAAAGAAGATGGAAGTCTTGATTTGTTTGTAAGCCCATTAAACACACTGAATGGCCATGAAGATGAAACAAGGAAGAGCTTTAGGAATCTGCAGTTAGGACTCCATAGCAGAAAAGGCAATAATAAAAGAACACCACAAAGTGATTATTCCCAGTAAAGAAAGACAAGCTTATAACATCAACTGGAGGGGAAAAAGAAAAAGAAAACAAAAAGTGTCATAGCTCTTGCTTGGGAGGCTGCTATGATTCAGCTAATCTCCTCTATTAGCAGATGATCACAACACACAATAGTCCTCAGTAAGATGAAAAAAGAAGAGGCACTCATGGGTTAGTGGAGAAGTGCTTCACAGCTACCCTAAGGAAGCACAAAATAGAGGCACTAGCATTAAGACTGAAGATTACACTGTTAATGACAATAGCAGCATACAAATGAACCCTCTTTCACAGGAAAAGATTAGTTGGAGAACCAAAAATCCTCATTTAAGAAGGGTCTGATGAAATGGAGAGCCAACCTAATACAGCAGCAAACCTCTATTAGCCACAAGAAAGGAGAGAGTGCAGGACCCAGATGAGATGCTCTTTTTATGGCAGGAGCTGGTTCTTTTTATTCTACTTTCACATTGTCATTCCCTAAAAAAACCTAAGAGGGTCCTGGTGTGAGATCAGCATCTGTGATTGAAATTCAGCCACTGTTCACTCAGCCTCTGTTGAGGCACTTTATTCTGCAGACTTCACTTTTGAGAATTCTCGGAATAAGTGCCAGGGTTTGAGTTAGGAAACCTCTTTTGGAGAGATCAGCCTAGCATCAGAGCATGATGAAAACAGAGCAGTGGCAAGGAGGAGCAATGCTGGATGTTTGTAGCTCCTTTATTTTAAATGCACAGCAAGTCTGAAATCCCAGGGATGCTTTTCAGGGGAATTATTGCATCGCAGCTGGATTGTTTTGTCCATTTTATACAGCTTCAGGCTCCTTGCAAAGATACCTTGCACTTGCTAACACTGTAGGAGAAAAATCAGAGGTATATAATACATCTTCCCAATTCATCAGTAACACTCTGCACAATAAGACATTCCTATGCCACTCAAGAGAAGTCAGAGGTTGAGCTCTGCTGCACAGTGTTTGTAGAGCTGGAAAAGTCTGCAGGAGGTAAACCTGTCAAATGACAGTGAGATCTGGACTGCAGTCCTGAACTCCTCTGTTTCTGTATTTAAGGCCTTACTCAAACAAGTTGTTACATTCCTCCATGCCTCATTCTTCCCACTTAGAATAAGAAAATAAATAAACGATTCATATTTCAAATGGATTTTGAGATCTTTGCATGTAGCATGCTTGGTGGCATTATTGTTATTTATAATTAACAGCAGGGTTACTCTGCTATTAATAACACTTAGCAGTAGTGCTTTTCATCTTCAAACCACTTTCTGAGCATTAATTAACTTCAGGCTTCTGCTATTTAGAATACCTTTCCTTTTCTTGTTCTGCTTCCCTTGATTCCTTGCATTACAGGGCCAATGGGGAAAACCCCACTGAGGAATACGACGTGAGCTTCTCCTTGGTCCTTAATATTTACCTTAAGAGGGGCACTTCATAATTTTGACAGTGAGAATTAGTTCCACTTTGACAAATTTTCTCCAAAGTGTCTCTGTAAGACACCAGAGTGGACCTCCCCTGCTCTTTTGAACTGGGATATTGCAGACTGACTGCAGCACAACAGCTTCTCCATGAGTTTCTCACTTGCCTGACCACTGCCCCTCTCTCCTTGCTGCAATGTGGAGTTGCCAAAGATCTCTGAGGGGTGGCTCAGGAGCTCCCAAAATATCTCAGTGGTCAGTGAAATGGCAACAGAGGTGAAAAAAGGCATTTTCTTCAGTCTGTAGTTTATCTCATCCAGCATTTCATTCTAGCAGCAACATCTCAGGGCAGCTGGTCCCATTTTTCTGACTCAATTAGCCATTTCTCAGCTACAAAACACAGCATACAGTCCATTTTTAGCTAAGGACTGCATACTCAGTAATGTATTTTAGATCTTGGCATCTTCAAAACACGGAAACACACAATACCCTTCTCTTCTCCATGATAAGCTGGTCAGTGGGGAGAAACAGGACCTTAGATTCATACTGCACATGAAAGTGTTCCTGTTGATGTGATATTTTCGTGACTATATTGTTCTGGGGTTCACAGTCTTTATATAAATATTGTCTAATTGCACTGAAGGTACTTATCCCCCTCTGGGTCTTAGTGGAAGTCTTTTCTTCTAAAGTTAAGCATCCATTAATGGAAATTACTTAGCTGTTCCAGGCAACTCCTAGACACCCGGGTTGTCAACAGGTGGACTTACACAGGGCTCTTTCCCACTTCCAGTCATCAATAACATGCACTTAGAGTGAAAGAAATCATTCTCAGTTGTGTGCCTTTTGATAGCTGCTCTGCCTTGAACCATTATATTGGTTACCAGTGTCCTCAGAGCAAAGGTTGCTCTCACCCTTGGAAAAGAAAATGACAAGAAAGTGGCCATGGGGGGAAATGAATCTATATAAATGCAATGGGAGAAAAAAAAATAACAAGGTATTCTCTGCTGCTCTGTGTCTCTTTATGAAAAAGAGTCTGTTACAATACTGGCTCAACAGGCTACCATGGGCAACCTTGCTGCTCTAAAGAAAGATCAAACAATAGCAAAGAAATGTAGATTCCTTACTGAATCATTCTGGCTTGCTGCCCTGTGGCTCTGTGGGGTTTGGACCAGTTTTTTTCTTGAAGGGACACTGATTCATTTCAACTTACTTGCCAAACTGGTCAGCATTAAATGTAAATCAATACAAAGCCTATTTATTAGGTCCAATTTTGCAAAACTGCCAACTCCCTCTGAGTTCCTTTGCATCTCTGTACTCTACCAAGAGAGAGAAAGCAGCAATGGACGCAGCCACCAGGTGCAGTTAGAAGTTCAACTGCAGATGTGGTTGGGTACACTGGAGAACATCCTTCCTGTACAGCTTTATCACAAAATGAGGGTTTGCATCATCAAGATGTGTAAAGGGAATGCATTAGCTTGCAATGAAGAATGACTGCAGTTCATGTAATTTGATCTCATTCATCATACTAAAAGCACAGTTATTTATTCTTGGGTTTCCATTTTTTTATAAATGTAAAATCTATACAAGCAAAAATCCCCCATGAGTGAAACTATCCACACTTTTGCACAATCATAAGAAAAGAAGGCATTACAAGTGGTAGACTAATTATGCCTCCTCAGCATATACTTGGCCCTGGAGGTAAAGTTAACATAAATTCTTCATTCCATGCTATTGTAACATCCAAAGCTTAGCATACTGCATCTCTTTTATAAATTACAGAGTTTCCAGCACACTCTGCATTTAAAATCCAAAAGTGGAAAGTATAGATTGTCTAAACAAGAAAACACTGTTTGCAAACTGACAGAAGTCTCTCGTCCAGTACATTGGATTAATGTCCAGTGAAACAAATCATGTAACCAGCTGCTGGAATAACAGCCAAACATCCTAGACTACTGCACCACATAATTCAATTGATTGCCCTGAGAAACAATAATATAGTTATAATACTTCTACTAGCCTGAACCCCAGGGGAGCAAATTTACTCTGGTCTCCCTAACTGGTTGATAACATATTTAAATGCCAGTCAGTCACTAATCCATTGCTGTTCCATCCTTTGAGAGCTGCTTTATTGAACACTGTAATTGCCTGGATGTTGTTTTTCATTTCTGTAGCTGTTGCTGTTAATTAAATACTTCGTAGAAAGCTCTCTCTGACATTTCTTCCTGCATTCTTGAATATCAGATAAGATATCCAGGCTGAGTATTTGTACCTGCTGCTCTCTGCTGATACGTCCTAGATTCAAACCCCCAAAACACTGAAGAAATGACATACTTTTAGCAAAATTAGGACTCACACTGTTAAAGGACTGAGGGGACCCAAATGAAATAGAGGCATATGCTGTGTCTGTTAGATGGCAGATGCCAGCTAAAGCAGGATGTACATCTGGAAGACAAAATTTATCTTCCTCCTCCCAGTACACTCACAGTGGATGTGGGCACCCCAGTATTGGTAGACTTGATAAAGAGTAGGAAAGATAAGGAAACAAACCTTACTAGCATGTGGCAGTCTGGGCTTCCTTAACAAAAACAAATCTTGGAAGCAAAAAAGTTCAGAATCAGATGACTTGTGTAGGACAAGGTATAGGAGAAAGGAAGGAAGAGGCATTCCAGCAGCTCTTGAGGATGGCAGGTGGGGCTCCCTCTTAGCATTGCCTTTAAAGAAAGAATGAAGGGATAAACCCAGTTGTGGACATTCAGTGCCAAGTGGCTCAGGAGTACTGACAGGTTAAGACTGATCTGGGGATCTGAAAACATCAAGAACTTCTTTAAAACTCGAGCTACAACAGTGTTGTTTCCACCTTACACTCTAATGGCTGCTGTCTCTCAAATTAACAAGGTTGTTAATGAGAAGAAACTACTAATAATGCTCTGAATTAAGTCATCCAGTGATGTCTGACAAATAAGTCTGGAGCAGTAACAAAGGCTCTATCGTAGGCAGATGTGGAGACACACATATTATACACATCATGCAAGTCCATGCATTTCCAGAGGCATTGTGCTTCCACAGGAACAGTGTGTTTATGCACACACACACACACCAGCCCATCCTAAATATCCAGATTAGTCAAGCATTTCACAGTGTTTTAAATTGTAATGCAGGTGTTTTAAGTGTTTAAATAATAAGGATAAAATCCCATTGCTACTGAAGCAGTTGACAAAGTCCCCATTAAGTTCAGGGGAGTGCAACATTTTATTAGTTCTCCTGTTATTAATTACTTGAATGCCATCAGTGTGATCAGTGATCCATCACACTTGGGAACTAAGACACTCAGGGACAATCTAAGGAATGCTCCCTTGGAAGCTGTTTATGACCAGCTCCTGTTTGTCCTCTCAGCAAACAGAAAAGAAAAATGTACTCCAAAAGTCCCAAAGCCAAGGATGCTGAGATGCCAGCAGTTCAACAGGCAATATAGAAGCCAGAATGCTGTAGAAAACTCACATCAGGAATAAAACCAAAATTATTTCTGGGACATTATTTTAGAAAGCCCTGTGTGCAATTACTTCAACAGCACATCTGCTGAAACCTTACCCTGTACATCAGCCTTGGTTTGAGTCTGGTACTTTTTTCATTGTTCCAGGGCTTTCCCATGGTCTGGCTGCACTGATATTCCTACAGATGAAGAATTCACCAAGAATTCAACCTCAACACAGTCACTAGGAGGTTCCACAGCATCTCTCTGTCTTTAACACAGTCTGCTTAAAAACTATCTCCCTTTTAAACCAAAGCCACACAAAATTCTTCATCTCCTTGTCCCAAACTATGAGATTTTAAAAGCTGGTTCACTCCTTGTTGAAAATGAGCAAGAACTGCATCACTTGTACACACAGAAACTGAGACACCCAGAAACACACTGAACTTTTTTTTCACTGCAAATCAAAACTAAACTGAACTCTTTTGGTTTTGCTGCAGGCTAAAAGCTTGCACAAAGACATTTCTGCTCAGCTGACAAGCAGTAACCTGATCATCAGTGCAAACCCACACACAGTGCAAACTAAACATCTTTTAACATTTTGGAACACTCTCACATGTCTCCTTCTCTATCTTTGTCAACTCCCTGTCAGCAAGGGGACAAGGGACAGATGATGCATCCCACCACTCTTCTACCCACAGGACAACAGTTCCTTCCAGGTTCTGCCATACAACCAAACAACCTTTTAGCTCTTTTGCTTGTCTTTTATGAAGCATAAAATGAAAATATGTTTTTTTTTCTCTTTGGCCCTACCTTGCAAGTCCTTCTTTCAGTCATCATTTTATTTATGCACTCCATGCCTTTAATCTTCCCTAATGTAGACCTCATACTTTCTGCTGTGTAACTCTGCAGTTGGAGATACCCAAAAATGAAATAACAAAATCAACTTGCACAGCATGGCCTGAAGAGCTCTGGTTTCACCTGCTCTAAGTAGGCAGGTACCCACTCACACTCCTAGAGAGACCAAAGTAGCAAAATTCAGTTGCATCCCTTCAAGTCTTCCTCCATTTGCAAGTAAAAACCCACACCTGCTGAAAACCCATTGAGAAATATCCCACGGGACACAGCTTGCTTCCCTAAGAGGATCCAGAGGAACAGAGTGACAATCAGAACTCTTCCTTCCTCCAGATAGGGGAAATGAATGGAACATGGCTGGAAAACACTTGCTGGGCTTCATTTGAGGGTTCTCTCAAATTGAGAGGGTGTTTAGGAGGAAGGGTTACTTTGGGAGGTGACAGGGAAGGAAAACCATGTACACACTGATGGTTTCACCTTCACAGGGAGCATCTCTACAGCTCTCCAGGGAGATGAGCAGCAGACAACCACAGACACTCTATTGCTTCTCTTTGGTTTATTTGTCACTCTATGTACGTTTATAGTTAGCTCCTGCTGGCAGCCCCTTATTTCTGCCTAGTTAAGGAAGAATATGGCAGTGTATTCTTTCAAAAAAGAAATGTTTTCCTTTACTGCACTGCAGGTGACAATCCCCTGGTTCCCAGCAGTGCTGGCAGTGGATGACTTGGAGATTTTTCAAGTCAGAAATCCTTCTGGAGAGCCCTTTTTTAGTTCTCCTTTCCCAGTTTAACCCACCATGGTTCTAATATCATCAGGAATCTCAGTTCTCTGCCAGAGTGACAGCATGAGACAAGTGGGATTTGGCAGTGCTGGAGGAGGATGAAATCAGGGAGTGTAGGACCACAGTATCAAGGTCCTTTGCATTCAAAGGAGCAGCATTTACAAATCCCAGTGACCACTGTACCAGCATACTGAGAGCTATGAACTGCCAGATAACAACAGATTTGTTACAGACCTCTGGGCCAAGAATTAAGGGGAGATCATATTCTGCTCCTTCTATTTAAAGAGTAAGTGAACATGCAAGCAAACAAGCAGAAAATCTAGTGGAAAGAACACAGAGGCTCACATACCAAGAAGAAAGGTATTTATGAGCTGACAAGAGCAATATACAAAGATTCTTACAGGATTCTTTTTGTAAAATAAAAATTACTGAAAACAAAGATTTTTAACCCTGGTTTGAGGCTGGTGAGTATTCTCAAGCATTACAAAAGCTTTCTGTCCTGGATCTGCAAGTCTAAATGATATGGTAACTTTAAAGACAGATTAATTATTTCAGTCAGTTTTCCTCCTACCCCTGCCCTGAAATCAGAACTGCACAGAGATGGACCAGAAGATTCCCAAATTTTTACTGACTATATGAAACAGCTTCAAAGCACCAAACAGCTCAAGTTGTAAAAAAAGTAAAAATACTTATGTTGATATTTCCAATTTTTAAGCATGAAGTGAATTTTCAAGCTACCTTTAAGTATCTTGAAAAGCTAAAAATCCTTCCTCCAGATTTTACATTTTGGTAAGAAACGAGAAATTGTTTCCTTTAGGATTAAAAAAAACAAAATTAAAATTGAAAATAAACAACAGAAAAAAGCAATTGTAGCCCTAGCCTGGGGTTTTGACCCAGAATGAGCAAATTTGTCACCCCATAGGCTAAAAATATCAATTATCCCAACACCTTGAACACTTTATATATATAAAGTCCCAACCAGCCACCTGAACAGAGGTCTCCAGAAGAGACCCAGTGGCACATATTTAGACATTAACCTCAGTAGCTCAAGTGGCCAGTTTTCCACAAATATTCCAATCCAGTAATTATCATCATCACAACTCTGTATTGTCCTTGATTTGTGTTTTAATCTCTGTAATTAAAGAGTCTAGCTGCCACAGCAACAGACGCTCGAGAAGCACGTCTGCTGTATAATCATAATATTAATTAAAACCACAGAGTAGCTACACAATAAGGAAAGGACTGGATGGCTTGGGAGACTGGTGGCTTAAAAAAATAATTTGGAGAACCTTTCACATCTATGGGTCACATCCAGGATAGCTCAGGCAAAGAGTGGATGCTTTTCCTGCTAAGGGCAGCGAGGTGGTACCAGAGGTGTCACCAGAGTTAGGGGGGTCTCACTCCAGCTCCCTGTGTTCCCATCCCCAAGTAATCATCAGACTGGCCCCTTGTGGGCACTTGCAGCAAAGTAACTAAAAACCAAACAATAGAAAAAATTAATAAATTCTCTCACCCTGAGGGAGGGAGCATATTTTAAGATCTTAAAGCATTCCTGCTAAATTTTATCTGCCAAGCAGAGGAAGGTGCAAGCAGGGATCTCCACCAGCACCTTCCTCAAGGATCCTACAGAGCTGTAATTACCCTGATTTTTTCCAAAGCAGATTTAAGAAGCATATTCACCTGCCTAACTCCAGGGTGCCTTGGCTCACTCTAGCATTCTGCCACACAGCAACATAATCTTGCTTCTTTCAGGATCTCCAGGTCTACATTTCAGCATACTGAAGGATGGAAATCAGGTATGTGTCCTAAAAGAACTAAGGGGAGATTTTCTTATCCAACTCAACTGATGGGATGCAGAGGTGTGTGTCAAGGGGTGTGTCAGGGGGCACAAAATTGGGTTGCTGGGCTGTAATCTCAGAGAGCATTAAAGAGAGATCTCCTCCCCCAGTCTTTTTGGGGGTGAAGTAACCCAAACCATAGAACAGACCCTCTCCAAAAGAAAGTCAGAATAGAAGCAGGTAAGTAGAAAGAGAAGGTTCAATAAGGCCCTTTTGTTCCTCATCAGCAGCGACTACAAGTGGGGAAACCAGCTGGGAAGTTGTCAAATTTCCTACTGATACACAACAACGGGGGACAGTCAGTACAGAGCCAAGCAGCAAGGGAACTTCAAAGGGAAGCCCCATTTGCTGTGTAATTGGAGTGAAACACAGCAAGGAAAAGGGAATAGAAAAGGATACCCACTGATGAAACCTGGGGCTTCGGGGAGGGGAGGTTGTTTTGCTTTGTTTCAAGTAGTAAAAGGAAAGGTAATGGGAAGAGGCAACATTTGTGAAAAAGCAAAGCAGAGCCTGAGTAACAGTGAAAGCCCAGGAGAGATATGAACAAAGCTTACCCCAGGCTTTGGAGAAAATATTCTGGGAGGAGACACTTACATGATTCCTGCAGGCAAACCCCTCCCCATCACACCTGGATAGTGGCAATGGGATCAGATGTAGAGGAGGGAAAAGTAAAGGAAGAGGATGAACCAGTTGTCTTAATATATTCGGCATTAGGTGGGCTAAGGAACTACTTGAAAAAAGTTTGTAAGAAAAAGATATTTACCTCTTAAACTGTTTTTTCAGCTTTAAGATCTTGGTAATGTTATTACTAGCAGGAAACCATGTGGCAGCTGGCAATCCTGTATGGAGCCCCTATTTGCTACTGACACTGAAAAACTTGAGGTTTTTCTGTTATCAGTAAAGACATCTGGCATACTGTTTCTCTTAGATGGGTATCTATTAGCTGGGACAACTTGAATAAATCACCAATAATTAACCCTTAAAGTCTGTGAAGACTCAAACAGAGGTCATTTCTCATAGCCAGGCTTCCTTACCCTCCCCACTGAACTGTTTTCCACATTTACTACTCCCTACCATAAATGTGCACAGAAGCCAACACTAAGAGCTCCCCTTTCTCTCTCTTCTCCTTTGCTCTTCCCTCTGGATCTCCAGGCTCCTCTTCTCAGCAGCCCTTTTCCAGCTGAGGAGGATGTAAGCAGCACAGAGAACCTGCTCAAAGTGATCTCATTTTCTCAGCTGATGAAAAACTTCATCCTTTTTTTCTGATGGTTGCTTTCAATAGGTGTGATACCTTGTGACTGAGGCTTCTGACAGGAAGCAGCAGACCTCCCTGAGCAGCTGGGTGAGGAGGCAAGAAATCTCTGGGTTGTAGCTGAATTGAAAAGATGAAGGATCCTAAAGGGAAACTGGATTTGACACTGAAAAAATGTGAATGAGACAGATGTGGCCCCAAAGAAGCAGCTTGCTGTGTGCAACCTGGAAGTGCCAAAGCCCCTTGGTCCTGAGACGAAGGACTTTGGGGAAGAAAGTCATTGTTATGGCTGCTGTCACCTCCTGGACGCCAGAAAAAATCAGGAGGCTGCATTCAGCACTGCTCATCACAGATGCACCTGTCAAGCTGGATTCTCTCCAGTCCCATTTTCCAGCTGGATTCGGTCTGGTGACTTTTCAGAGAAGCCCCTGGCCAAAGCTTTCAGTGTGAGCCTGCACTGCAGAGCAGCACATCCTCCTCACAGCTCAGCCAAAGTTTCTCCCCTTCTCCTTTAAGGCAGGACAGTTTTGAGAGGTTTCTATCAGGAGGGGGCTCAAAGCCTGAGAGTAGGTTCAAGGAGAGCAAGCTACTTGTGTATTGCATTCCAGCAGTGAGAACAGGCAGTTAATGGCATGATGCAGACCTGAATTTAATCTGGAGTAGATATGAAATATGCCACTTTGACTGAGTGGAGGTTGCTACTGCTGCTTGCTTTGCCACTGAAGTTTCACATGCGATTTTTTCAACAAAGCAGATACTCATCTCTGCTGTTCAGTTTATTACCCCTTCCACACATTTGTTTCTGGAAATACATGCCCACATCTACAGAAGAGTATTCCTGCCACCAGGCCCCTTCTTGCACACACAGTTGCAATCATTTGTTTTTGCACTGACAATTTAATCACATTGCACTGATTTGTCAGAAGTGACCACTTGCTGTTACTTATAATGTTCTCACTGATTGGTTTGCATGTAACAATGTACAGTGATTGAGGGTCAGGCTGACATAGGGAAGCTGAACCATCAGTAAAATTACACAGGTTTTCTTTCCACACATGTAGTGTAAATTATTCTGAAGGTGATTCATATGAGCTTACAACGAAGTCTAAGAGTATAATTGTCTAACATTACTATGCAAATTATGCAAAAAAATCATCTAAGAGCTAGCTCTATTGATGATATACTGCTTTATCTTCTTTTCCTCTGACAATTCACATCTGCAGCATACAGAAGTTAGATTATTATCTCTACTATTATTAACTGAATTTACTTTTCAAGGTGGTAGTTGTTTTGGGGTTTTTTTTCTGAAAGCAGCTATTTTAATATACTCTACTCAGAAGCTGTGGAATTGAAAGCCAAAAGACAACAACGACTTCAACTTTCTTCACACACTTTCAAGGCAGTGTTCAAAACTTTCCAAGTCTGATGGGTAACTAATAAAAATTTACTAAACTTGGAAAGAAAACAGATGGCAGAAACTAGGCAGATGAGATACATACCAGAAATAGTTATCAACTTAGAGAATAATGCAGCAATGTTTGGTGGGGTTTTTTAAAATCTGCTTTCTGATATAGATTCAGTATCACATATTATTTTCCACTTAAGGGCTCAAGCCTGAGCATGTTCAGCACCTGCTAAATTACCCAAGAAGAAATTGCATTTTACAGCTCTAGTCTCAACAACAGTAACAATTACTTTTGTTAAGAAACACCCAGACAGTTGTAGAATCAATACTGCAGATTAATTGGGAAGCAGCAAATCACAGTGTGCCCTCTGCATAGGTCACTTCTGAAAATAAAGTTGCCACAACTGTCCAATAGAACAGCTACTGCCCCAGTGAAGGATGGAACTCCAAGGCTATTGCACAAGGAACCTGCTTTCTGCAAGCAAGCACCATCTACAAAACCCAGCACAACATTTGTGCCTTCTGCTCATCTTCAAAACACACTGAATATCTAAAGGAAGGGAAACATCTAAGTGGCACACGAGTGAGCTCTTGTGATTTGTCCTTGTTGGAAGGATGTTCTTTGTTCACTAAAAGAACAGTTACTATTTTTTTAACTGGTTTGTTTTTTTAAATAAAACTTGTGTCCTGTCGAGTGTCCTGGGTTTTATTTTAGAGTTGAGTCTAACCTGCTCAAGCAAAAGAACTAACTTCAATTAGGAGCTTTGCCTCAGTAAGGTCCACTGCTTTCAGAATTATTTAAAACTGAGAAACTGCAGCTCAGGAGCATTTTACAAAACTTTTGAAATTATAAAGAGGAAATTATAAAGAAACACCTCACCCAAAATCTTGCTCTTAAAGATTCTCACTAACACTAAAAGCCACCAGTTCAAGGAAACCATTTTGCTGTGAGCCTAGGAAGCCAACCTTTTCCTTAAAATATTATCCAGCAGCCACAAATGTTGATTTAGTTAGCAATATTTTCCATGGTACCCCAAAGTGCTCATGCAGGGCTGTTGATTGTCTCAGCCTTGCTGAGATTGCTTCGGGGGGAGCTACTGACATCTGATACTAAGGACAATTTCTGGAGCAAGGAGGAATGGGTGTTTTTTCCCTTGAGGATCTACATTATTTCCAGGAATGAGCTGGGTCTGTAGGCTTAAAAAGCAGCATGCCAATTCTGCTGTTCTGGGACAGTATGTGAAGGTAACTTGTACCCACTCCCAGTTCCCCAGGGATAGTTCCCCACTGAGGAAATAACATACATGTGACTTGTCCTTGTGTTCAGTGACTCCTCTGACTCCAGGAGACTGTTGTAATATTATTTATGCTTCTTAGTCATCAAAGCTTTTTTTTAATCCAGCTTAGGTGTGACATCTTGGAGTCAGGTGAAGAGGGGTGTGGAAAAAACCCCCAAATATGCACTCTGCACCTTGTGCAATTCAGGCTTGATTTGAGTGTGCAGTCAGATGGAATGAGCTCATTCAGTATCTCAAAGATCAAGGACTTGGTAAATCCCAAATGTGAACATGTGACCACTTTGAATAAGGATGGCTGCCTCCCCATGCACTAAGCACAACTACATCTTCATTTGAACCCTGCTCACATACTTAACTCCATCCAGATTTAGTTTCAATTTTCCTTTTTGCCACAGGTAGAAAGTTGGCTCTCACATATACAGCTGAGGAAGTCACAGACATTAACAAAAGGGGCCTGATTTCAACTATGTCCATTATGCAAATGCAATTAAGGTATATTATCTTAATTTGGCTTAAAACCTTTAAAACACCTTGAGCAACAAGCCTTATTATGCTTTCTTCTTCATGTCTTGAGTTGCAAACACTCCTTGCTTTCATTAAAAGAAAAAAAAAAAAAAGAAGCAGAAAACCTTACCATTAATATGTCTCAAATACAGAGTACTAACTTTTACATTTATTTTTCCCATTTATCCCAAGGAAACACTTTACAAAGTGTGAAGCTAAGATCATTTTACCTACCTCTGCAATGGAACATCGCAACAGTTTAATCGCACAGTGACACCACACACAATATTTTAGGTTCAGGCATGAAGAACAATACTAACTAATTGAAATTACTGGGGGAATTAAAGCATGCAGAATATAATTACTCATACTGGACACTGGCCAGTGCAAACTGGAGTACAAGCCAGGACATGAAGTCCAGCCACCTCGTTCCTGCCAGAAGTGCCATGAGATCTTTAACAAAGACAAGTGGCAAAACACCAGAGTGTTGCATCCTATATAATATTTCCTTTTAAAGGGAAAATATCCACTGAACAAGCTCCAATTTTAATGTGACTCTACTGTCAAAAACAACAAGAATAACATCTTACATCATGCACTGGACACAAACAACACTCACATAAAAACAGAAGCTAAGTACTGATTTGGCAAACTTCAACATCTTTTAAGAACTACGCACCAAGCATTATCCCAAATTCTAGACAAAGTCTAATGAACCTCTTTAATCAAACTTCCCTGGACCTGAAGAACATCAACACAATCATTTATTGTGGAAATAAATCTGTTCTAGTGAGCTGAAACTTCTCTTCAGCCTCATCAATAGAAGTGCATTAGGGAAGGCAGAGCAAAGCCCCAACATCTCACATGACTGGTGTGCAGTGTGCCCCTAGAAATACAAAACTGTCTAGAGGTGGAGCTGTTCTCTTTCCTTGTCTGGACAGATACTACAATCCCTATCCCAAATCACTACCAGGAGTAAATGGATGTACTCCAGACAGCTCCTCTCACAAAACTCCTTTCTTTGAGCAGCCCCTTCACTTTGGGGCAGATACCCCCATCAGTGGCACCAGAAGCAGCTACCAGTGGAGTAAAAAGAATCAAGGGAAGGCTTCAGAAGTGGGCACAGGGGATCCAGGGCAGAGTCCCAGCTTTGGAACTTCCAGAACTGTTTTACTGCAACCACAAGCATCACCCAATAATTAACCAGACCACTCTGGTTTTAAGTGGCCAGCTCTAAAGTAGGAGATGGGATTTTATAATAGAGATAATGTTTGTCTAGTTTGGTAGATGTCCTTGGGATCTAAATCTAAAAAGAGTGCTAAGCATTATTGTTATTAAAGCAACAGCACACGTCCTAGTAGCAGATATAAAGGAGTGATTCTCAAAGCACAGAAAAGCATTAAAATAAGGTCACATTCCCTGGAGTCCCATGGGGTCTGAAATACAGCTGCTGGGAGTAGCTAGCAACTAATTAGTTGCAAGCAACTAATACATCGAGCAGTGCTAACAGATAGAGATACACAAACATATCCTCATGTATACAGAGTTTGATTGTGTTTTTAAATATTTCATGTTGCAGGCCAATTATCATAAGGGAACTGATACGTAAAATTGCAGAATTCTTAATTATGCTGTGTTTTCTTCAACTCATTTCCATTTTGACCATGAAACTGTGCAGCCTTAAACCAAGTCATCAGTTACAGTAAAATGAAATTTAATGGCAGTAGGGAGTTTAATGCAAGAGTATAATCTCTCGTTGAACTCTTTGCTATGAAGGATTAAAACGCATAGATACAAAGTGTTTGTCTTTCTTTAATAAAATTATAGACTAAAAGGTAATTTTTGCCATTTTATATCTTGCTAAACTTCTGTTTTATATTCTCTAACATTCCACCTTCCCCTGCATGAAAATATTACCTGAATGCAGGCAGTGGGCAAGGAATGCTGGTCCTGCAGAGCCCCAGTCCATGCTGCTGCCACCCTCAGGTGCTTATTTTGTTTAGAGAAACATGTGACCCTGTGTCATGACCCAAAATGTGCAACCAAAGACCCTTTCCCAGAAGGACTCACTGGCTCAGCTTTCCTTCACAATAGGAGCAATGCCACAAGGTTTGGTGGACAAGCCAGCTTTACAAACCCCAGACAATAACCACCTTAAAATCCTACTCTTTCAAATAATGTGAAATAAAACTGTGTGAGCAGAACAACCCCAATTTATCCCTGCTGCTGGCAAAGGGCAGCCTGGATTCTGCTCCCCAGCAGCATTCCCAAGTGTATGGCAGCTCTTCCTTTCACCCTGAGCCCTCACATTTCTTCTCTCCCACCTCTGAGCCCATCCTTCTCACACCTCCTTCTTCATGCCTCTTTACTCACCACACTGCTAAGCCTGAGACAATTTCCAATGCCTTTGTGTCCTTCCCCCGTGGCCTTGTTATCTTCTTCCCAGCCTCCTCCTCGAGCCTCACTCTGTTCAGTCAGCCTTCCACTGAGAATCTGCACTTTGCACCCAGAAAAAGGGGAGAACGTTTACAAAAGGATATAAATAACCCCTGCACTAAAGCTTGATTGACTTTCAATGGGATTTGGGATCCTTGTGGGGTTTCTCTCTCATTTCTTTTCTGGGTCTACCCTTTGGTTTCTTCCTTCCTACATCACCATTTTTTAATGGTAGTGATGCAGTTAAAGTGGGGTAAAATCCCTAGGATGGGATCAGCTGTACATATGCTTATATTGACCCAGTGGATTTCCACAAAGGAAAAGATACCAGCTGAGAATATAAATCCCATATAAGCCAAGTTATTTATCTGATCTGCAGTGGAAGTTGCCATAAAGCAGAGGATGAAAGAAATCTGACCCCTAACAGCCCTGTGTATCGTTACAAAATCTGCATTTACAGGGAACCACAACTGATATACTACATGCTACCACTGAATGTAATAGAAACTTGGTTTTCTTCCTACTGAAACAGTGAAAAATATCCAGTACTATTTCATCAGGGTGGGAAATGGGTACACTATATACTGTTAACTGAAAAACCTCATGGAAAACATTGCTCATATTTTTTGTTAAATACTTCATCCACCAATAATGATTTTTTTCATGTTTTTCTACGTCAAAAAGACAAGATTAAATCCTTCAATAAAGCTACTGACAAAAAGGTCAAGAGCATTTTTTAAAAACTGAAAACAAAATAAAATCTGTAACTGTAATGTACACAGAGTCCCCGTGTTCTCCTTTTAAAACTTCTTTAATCACCAGTCTTCAGTCACTGCAAGAGGGGGTCACCCTCCCAATATTTAGAAACCTTGACTACTGTTTGCTTGTTCTTCCTCTGCTCATTTTCATTTACCCATGAAACTTTTCCCATTCGAAGTGTCCAAGACAAACCCCACAAACTGCATGAACAAGAGCTGATTCCAGCACTGGGCAGCTTCACCTCAAATTGAAACCTGCCTCCACATTTCACAGCCTTCAGGTCTTGTAGCTCTAATACCCCAGCAGCTAACCTGGTTGGGATGAACATGAGAAAAGAATTCTTTTTGCAATTTAGAAAATTATAGTTTTTTTTTGTTTTTTTTTGTTTTTTTTAATGTGGGTTTTTTTTATAAGAGAACTGAAATTGTTGAAGAGTAATGGAAAGTGACCTCTTCCAGGTGTATAATTTTCTGAAGCTCCTTAAAACAATAGGATTTTCTCTCCTTCACAAGAGGTACTTATCCCATAATAGGCATGCAGACGTGGAATCAGTATTTGCCAGCAGTAGAAGTTTTCTCCAATAATTTTGATATGTCAGGTGCAACCATGAAGCTGTGGGATGATTATTATTTATCTGTTTAATGCTGACAGAGTGCTGTGCCCAGGATCTGCCCAGAAACAGCCTCATAAAGAAAAATACTCCCATTTACAAAAGAATCAAAGCTGGGAACCAAAATATCCAACAACTCCTCCTAGGGCTGCCTTAGACATTTATTCTTGTCTTTAAATATGCAACTCACTGCTTCAGACTGATTTATTTATAATAAGAAAATGGTTATATTTAACACACATGTAAGAGTAGAGATACTTGAAATGTAATGTGTTCCCTGTGACCTTCAGCTGGAAGGAACTATAGAAAAACAACAAATTAATATTCTTTGCTGTACTTTCCTGCTTTCTGCTCATGAGTAGTCTGTGCTCATGTGCTTGAATTTAAGTTTGTTCATACAAAAGAGCCAATAATGGAGAAAATCAAAGCTACACTTAATAAAAACTTACTTTGATGTCACTACATTTTCCTTCCATTAACCTTTCAACTGCCATGGATGCTCTCTCTATGTGCATTCGTTTGTCCAGCAAAGTGGAAAATTGCTGGCAAGGTAAGATCTAAAAAGAAAACATCACACGAGATAATAAGATTTATGAAAATCTGTTTCATAGCTCCATGCACTAGAGAACTATAAACTGAAAACTTTGCAAACTAGAGTGTTATTTATGGCCTTCAATTTTCATGTCAGCAAAAGCCATCATACCTGGGGAGTTAAAATTCTTAGAATTCACAGATCATACTCAGCATCAGAGATGACTACATGAGGAGCAGACACTCTTGAGATAGACTGGGTCAGGTACTGTTTGTCTTTTCATCTGATGCCTGCTGTAGGATGCATGGCTGGTAAAAAAAATAAAAATTATGGAGACACAAAAGAGAAGATATTGTAATGTTTTTCATGAGATTTATAACTAGATATAGCTTTGGCCAAGAGCTTTTCCTTTGTTGTTCTTCAGGTACATCTCAACCTCTGTAGGCATCATTCCTGATTGCTGGAGTGCTCTGTTCTCCAGGACATCTCTTCTGCAATGTAACAACTCCAAGCTGAGCTCCACATTAGTCATTAGGAATTTTACTGTCAGCTCATGTGGCCAGGCTCCAAGGACAGATTCATGCCCAGCCCTGGAGTTGGGAAGCTGGCATTTTGGTTGAAGCCACAATCAAATGCAGTTGTTTACTAATACAACCCAATAAATCAAAGTTATACCTGCACCCCCAGCTCTGCCTCTATGGATCAGTGGCTTGCAATTGTAAACACTGTCTGCAGCTTCATTTTTTTCCTAGGGGAGATGGTGCACTCGTCAATGTGCTTGGCTTTTCAAGCTTGTTGCCTCCTCTGAGCAGCAGGCTGCCCTTTAACATGCTCCATCTGGCAGATCAATGGTGACACCCTTCCCCCTACATGCTGGTAGGCTTGTGATGGCAGGCTTTGGGATGCCCTTCCTCCCATTGCTTGCCTCCAGCCAGCAGAAGAGCAGTCTGCTACTCCCTATTAATTTTCCAGTGGGGAAAAACGTCTTGGAGCTCCCTTCTGAGCACATTCAGCTGCTCATAAACTGGCTTCTGCCTCACACAGGAATTAACTGTGCTTTCATAGGGTTTTTAAACAAGCTTGTACACCAATTTGTCTCAAGATGCCTCAGATCTGCCACCTTTCCAATCTACCCTCCTATTCTTTCCAGGCACTGAAGAGGAGACAACAACCTACCATGGGTGGGCATGGGGACAGAAAACAAACCCATTTCATCTGCTAGACCTGCACCCCTACCACTTCATCCTTGTTCTTGGAAAGGGTTTGGTTAGTTTTTTTTTTTCCTTTCCAACTATTCTCCATTTGATTGCTCAATTAGCTTTATCAATTTCTCCTTCTTAGTGTCTCATCTCCAGGGTTTTCATGTTAAGAGTTCATCGGTTCCATTTGCTTGTTTTCCACCAAGCAAGCAATTTGCTAGTTTAGTATTCAGACTCTTTATGATCCTTCTATGATAGTGAAGTATTTTCCTTCCTGCTTTAGTGAGGAGACATCAAATTTGACAAAGTTTTACTGAACAAAACTGCAAAGATGAATAGAACCAGGAGTTCACACACTGCAGTCCAAATCCTCATGAGCAAACCCAGCCTCATGGCACTTACAAGAATGGCTTGAACACAGTGAAGACAGGTATGGGAAGATATCTAAATAGATAAAATAAAGCAACAGAAATCTCTGGGATATGTAATGAAGAGCAGCCCTAATGGGAGTTTCATATTTTTCACCTGCAGTTGACAGCTAGCACTTTCTCCAAATTACAGCAGGCAATAATTGGAAGTTTGCTCCAATTCTTTCTTCAGTCATAATAAAAAACTTTGAGAAATGGTCAAGAGCTGCTGAGGGAAGAAATAAAAGACATTGTAAGGCCAATCTTCAGCTTAGAGCATATGAAAGTGCAGGGAGCCCCACAAAATCTATCCTCACTATAGCAAAGAAGCCATGGGTAATTTATTAGAGTAACATGTACACCAGTAAAAGCACAGTTTTGAACAACTGGCTGTTCAATATTTGTATTAAGAAAGCTGTTTCTGATATGTACTGCCCTAGTGGTAGCTAATGGAAAAAAAAAAAAGAAAAAAAAGAAAGAAAAAGAGGAAAAAAAATATCTTAGCCTTCAGCCTGTCAAAGAGACAGCTGTGACCTTAATTTGCCACAGAGATCTTTGATGAGTATGAAAGTGTTTCCCTCAAATATCTTAGAAGGACAGCATACTGCTTAATGAGCTAGAGGTCTCAAACCCACAGGCACCACGGTAATTACAAAGGGGTATTTAATTATCTTACCCTGGCATCTATAGAATTAACAAACCTTGATAATGAAAGGAAACCAGAGAGGAAAGAAGAATTCATCGTTTCAGCCACAAAACGCTGGGAAAATCACTATAGAGACAGATTTCAATAGATTCATATCTGGTATTTCTAAAAGCTTACTGTGTACTAAAATGCCAGATGTTCACACATTATGGCTGTTATTACTGTTAACAGCATTAATTGGGAGAGAGAGAAAGTTAATCCAATTTAATTCAGGAAAGCAAGTAGAGAAATACATGAGAAAAAAAATGGAAGTCTGCAACAAAGACAGATACCAAATATTTTGTCATTCTTCACATTTCCTACAGTATTGGCACAGGCCTTTCAGAAGTGGCCAAATGAGAGGGAAGTCCCTCTCTAGGAAATCCTTCTTGTACATTTGTTACCTACAAGAACAACAAATAAGATAAAACAAAATAACTCTTGATGTTTAGGGTCCTGGGTGGCCTCTCCTGGAAGCTCTGGTAATGATGAAGCTTCATGCATACCTCCACACTGCTTCACTTCTGTTATTTATTTCCTTTACAGAGCAACTTCTGCTTTCTGAATGGCAGAAACCTACTGCCTACTTGAGTTTCAGCACACCATCAAAAATAAAAGGCATCATTACATGTAGACCCTGTCTCCTTGCAAATGTATGCAAATGCATGTGGATAACAAAGCAATTTACATCTGCCCAAAGCCTCAAAGTGAGTGTATTTGCTTTGATCAAAGCTTAAAATGGGATTTATCTGTAGGGCATAAAAACAATGTTTGCCTTAAAGAAAACAGCAGTGGCTTTAGATTGCTGCAATGAGGCTGTTCTGTTCATTGTGGCATTGCTGTTTGTAATGCTGCTAAGGTTGTGTGAGCATTTCCCTTATAATCCTCTGTATCCAAAAGCTTACAGCTTGCCAGTGAAATGTCTCTCCAACTTACACTTAGTGTGGAAGGCATTAATCTATCAGCTAGTCTTTTATTTCCTCACCCAATTATTTTTAAAAGCCCAAAACACATGTATTCTTTTATAAATTAGATTTTATTATTAGCATCTGCTGTAATGTCTGCATGGTACAAGCTGAATCATCTCAAGGTGTTTTAAACCAAGGCCAAATGAAGCTAAGTTTTATGTGGAAAAATTCAGTCTGAAAACTAAAGGCCAGTAAATATATAATGTACAGAAAAGAAGGCGTCTGTGATGCATTTGGTTCACTAAGCAGCTGCAGCTCTCTAAAAAAACAAAACAAAACAAAAAAAAGTTAATGGTAAGTGAATAAACTGAAGAAAACCAGAAATTGGTGATGATAACTGCCATGAAGATTCCAAAAGAGAATTTCTCCTCTAACACAAATTAAAATCCTTCTGCAATGTCCAAGAATTTGTTTTTTAAATCTGCAATGTCAGTGAATTCATCCTAGCAACAGAAGTCCAGCCAAGCTTCTCAGGAAGATGTGTTTTGGCTGACAAATACTTTGGGAAACCTGGGCTATCCTGCTCTGTGGGGTTCTGCAAGTCAGCTGGGAGGAAAGTTCAGTTTTAAGAAGTCATCATGCAAGTGAGTCAGTAAAAGAACTTTTCATGCTGTTACTGCAAGCAGACTAAGGGATGTTGCCAGGTGTAAACTCTTATTTGAAGTTGCTGAGAAGAGCTCCAAAGCCAAGTGGAAAGCCCCACCTCACCCACTCCCATTTAATAATCTTATCTTGTGTATTATCCAGATGCCAGCAGGGACAGAAAACTCTTAGGATAAGAGGTACCCAGTGCTAGCTGTTTCTTTTTGCCTTCAGCGTTTAAAAGTTTATTTCACTCCATGCTAGCATCTCACCATGAGGGGGGACATTTCTGGCTGGGACAGCACCAGGTGAACCTCCTGCCCATAACCCAAGGGCAGAACTTTGTCCCATAAACATGAATCTGTTCATTAGCATTTCCAGCATCATCTGCATTTTGCATATTAAGGATGTTATTATTATATACAGGGAGTCTCAGCTAGGGCTTAGTTAACTCTCTGCAATTGCTTCCCATGCATAGAGGAGACTGCTCACAGGCAGGAAACAGTAATTGCATATTCATAAGTATCTCAACACACAATTAATTTCTGAGTGGTGAAAAAGCAGTAATGAATAGAAAAGATTTCTGCTTTTACAATAAATGAAACACAAATTAAGCATACACTTTGTCCATGGTAAATCACCAATAAATATCCTTGGCTTTACACCTGCCACAAACTCATCATTACATCAGGAATTCAAAAGCTTGAGTTTCTCAATAAAAGAGAGGGTGTCCTTCTTCATTTACTACACTACAATCACATTAGATCTTGAAGTTACTCATAATAAGCAGAGCTAAGTGTTGAATTTTCTCTTTTTTTTTTTTTTTTTGATGTTTTCCTGAAGCACTGGCAAAGTGCACAGTAATAGGCTGCAACATTATCATACTGCCTCCCACTTAGGCATTCAAATAACTCAGCTATAACCTGGTCAAGACAAGTCTTCTGACGGCTTTGACACTTCCATTTTCACTTGCTCAGTTGTAATGCTCCTCATTATTAAATTAACTGTAGTCTGTAATTGTTGTTAAATACCTACCAACAACAAAGCCAAGGAAAATTACTCTATTTTTGCAATGATCTTAGAGATCCATTTAATTGGCATGTAATTGTTAGGACAAGTTTCTGTTGTCTCAAAAACTACACCCAAATATGTGAAACCACAGTATCTTCCCTTCCAATTGGATGAGGCCCAGGTACCCATTTTCTCAGGTTTTCATGGTTAGATTTTAAAGTTTAACAATCTACATGAACACAATTAGTTTCTGAATGTCCAAATCTTTTGTTAAACTTGGGATCCAGTTTTAACCATATAGCTGAAAAATGTGTTTGTATTGAATTTATACTGCTCCTAAATTAATGCATACAAGGACAGATGTTAGCATCAAGATTTAGTACTTTTTAACCTTGAAGGTATGCCATATAATAGGTATTGATTTTTATCTTTTTTATTACACAGAAAAAATAATAAAATATGTCTGCTGGTGAACTGTTATACTACAGAATAAATGGTTAGCAGTGTATGTTATAAAACAGCATGGTGACACCACGTATGTTTGCTTTAAAAGCTTATTATAAAAATCAATGATGATATACATCTTGGTTAGGCTCATTTTTTCTAATTAAAGAGACAGTGTCAAAAAGAGGTTTTCAGTAGTTCAAGCTGTAATTCTCACTTCTCTTCCTCATCTGTAATATTTTCTCTTCCTGAGGAGGCCTTGCAAATAATATTACTCTATAAAATTTTGTTCATTTCCACTCAGAAATAATTCTCTATGTGGCATTGAGGTTAATGTTGTTCTTTTATGTATGAACACCATAACGTGTGATGCTTCAGATGCTTTTCCTAAGCAGGCACCAAGGGTGAAATTTATGATCACCTTTCAGTCAAAGAAAAATTTTAGAGCCAGATTTTACACCCTTAAGGTACAAAAGCTGCTCCTCTCCTCCAAGAACCCATGGGGAAAGCAAGGGGAATAACTCAGTGGAACACAACATAAAAAAAAAAAAACTGGCAGGATCTCCTCTCAAAAGAGGTCCCTCACAGCAACAGAGAAAAGAAAAAAACCTTAGGATATAATTGTAAAATATGAGGTCTTACATAGTGCAGTAGTACCTTTCCCTGGACAAAACTGTACCTGCTGGGATACAAAGAAGCATCTTGCACAAAGCATAAAGATATTTGCTTTAGAATCAGAGATACAGGAATTGTCTTTATCTTAGCTAGCATCACAGTGTCAGCTTAGAACCCATTTCCCCTTACTCCATCTCCTAAATCTGAACATTCTTGAAACAAAATTCACAAATGTTGGGAATTTGGAGAGTCTCAGGAAGGAGAAGTGCTGCCATTAGGACTACAAGCCAGGTTTCAGCCTGTACTTTGTACGTCTTGAGAGCTTGCTTCCTCCTCCTGCTCCTAAATCTTTGTTGAGAAAAGACTGCGACTGGGAATGATGAAGTGTGTGAACTAAGGGGATTGTAGTGTCCTTAAAAGAAGAAAGAAGAAAAAATGGCATCGCATTCTTTCCAGTGGTTATCATCAACAGCCATCCTTTGTGCTTGAGCACTTGCTAAAGCATAAAGTAACTGCAATACATCCCATCTCTATTGATTCAGAAAAGAAAGGTAATTGATTCACCCTCAGGATTTCCTTTAAAAGACACTGGGTAAGAATTATCTCTCCTATATCATATCAGAAAACACACTTAACAAAGCTACTTGAGATTTGTATACTACCATCCATCACTGGAATCCCCCGAGCCCTTTTCAAGTATAATTGAAAGCAGACAACTATATTTTTGGAGTCACTGCGGAGTCTCTCCCCTTCTTTTAGGGTAAAATCCTCCACTTGTTGTATTAAGAGAAGCTTTGGCTTGGAGTGAGAGAAGGAGGGTTTGTTATTTTGCTGATTTCCTTCAGTACCAGCCTGAAAATTATGCAGCAAAATAGGCAACACTGAAGATTAAATAACACCAGGTAAAGCTCCTTGCCCTCACTCCCACTATCACAGTTTCTATTTCCATGCTTTATTTCAGTGAAATGAAAACTCCTGCAAAGAGAAATTACATCCAAGTGCTGACCATAGGCTCTATGCATTGAGCCCTCAATTACACCAAGATTCATGCTCAGCAAATGCAGATCTAAAGCTACCATGATATTTTACACACAGGACTTGATTTTTAAATCCCCCAAATTTTCCTTTTCTATGGATTTGCATACGTTTTGATGCAATGTGGTATATAACCTATAAATGTTGGCCTTATTTCTGAAATGCTGGCAATTCTCCTGCAATATACTCTGAAACACTGACCACATGATAAGGGATGCTTTGCTTTTAGCCACTGGCCCTTCTAGCTACTTACAAAGCCTACTACAAAGACACTTGGACACAAAATGCTCTGATAACATTTGAAAATGTGACCTGATGGAGTGAAACTCTATCTCATATGGACAAAGAATAAGGAGAAAACTGCCATTCTAGTCTATAGCCTCCAAAAAATTCTTTGTTAAGAGATTTCAAAGCATGGTCATAGCCAGAACAAACCACTAGAACCAAAGCCAGTAGCTTCAGACTTCTCACAGCAAAATTAGAAATCTCAAAGTTATTCTGTGCAGGACATCAACTGGTAGCCAAGAATCTGCCTTCCATAATTAACGTGCTGTTTTTCTAGATGAGCTTCTTCACTAAAATAGTTTTACTCTGAATTTGTGACAAGTTAAAAAAAAGAAGGGCTGAGTGCTCAGACTGGCAGACTGCCTGAATGTACTTAGAATCATGAAGTGATCTCATGTTGTCACTGCTGCCACCTTCCCACAGGGGAGCAGATGTCCAGGAAAAAAATGGTGTTACTAGATAGGGAAATGTGAAAGCCAGGTGAGACACAAATTGTAGCTCAGAGCCACCACTTCTCAGGGAACTAAAGCCCAACCACGACCAGTTCTGGAAGATAAGGTGGTACCCCATCAGGCAAACAAGAGAAACTGTGCCACAGTGCATCAGACTTGAAATGGAACTAGAAATACTATCCCAAGCATGTCTGCAGGTGTAGCTAGAGCTGAGTGATGGGTGAGGAACATCTAAGGTTACATCAGCCACTTCTCTTTCTGCAAATTGTCTGTGAATGACTCCTGAGGGTCCTGACTTCATCACAGCAGACACTGAATATTACCTGAGATTAGCCATTAAATACTTCCTGTGAATGCTTCCCAGTCTGTGACATGTATCCAAGTATTTGATTGTACAAGATAACCAAGTGGATTTGGAAGGAGATGAGTCACACAATCTTTTCCTTGACTGGAAAAGACAGAGTCAGATTTCTAAGGTGAACAGTCACAACTGCCCATCCAAAATGTTCCTTCTGGAAACATTTTTCTATACTGCAGTGCTAATTGCAGCCTGGAAACCTAGTGGTTTCTTATTATAGATAATAAATGTGAAAAAGAAAACAAACAACTAAAACTGATTGAGTTTCATATCTAAAACATTTTTGTGAGCTCAGGCAGTCCTGGGAACCAAACCAAGCCCAGGCAGTGCAGTTGCCTTTGGGAAGCATTCCTGTGACTGATTCCAGCTGCTAAGCCTGGACACCAGGGCTTTAACCTCTTCCAGGCCCCAACACAGGCATGATGAACAGCTTGCCTAGCTCTGTGTTTGGGTGTGTGTGAGAAACTAGTGAAAAATTGTGATTATCCTCCATACGGTAACCTCAAAACACCGACAAATTCCTCCTTTCTCTTTGGATCCTGTGAGAAACTAGGAGGAAAATCCAGGTACTTTTTGTAGAGCACTGGAATTCTTACAAACCCTCATTAAAGGCCACAGAGAAACCATACATTTTAATATCTCCACAATGTGCTGATGCATTTCTATTTGCTACCTGGAAACAATAAACCTACTGTGTACCTTATTTGCACGTAGGCTATCCACAGCACACTCCAGGCATGCCTCTTAGGCAGTTAAAATACCCAGGGTAAAATAAGGCTTTAAACCCACGTGGAAATGCTGGCTGGAGATTGCCAGCCATTTATATAATTCATTCTCCTGCCTTAAAGATGATGCATATTATTAACAAGCACATATATTTGCCTGTAGACCAATACCTGCAACTTCTCCTGAAAGCTACAACAGGCCTGGGAACAGGCCCTAAATTTGTTACTACAAGTATAAATCTGTCTTTGGTTGAGCTTAATCATACATCAGCTATTGTGCAGTCTAAAGCTTGGCTCTCAATGTTTTCAGGCTGATCAAGCAGCTCTTAATTGTTTTTCTTAAGCTCCTGAAAGGGCTTCACAGCCCCTCACGGTGAATTCTAACAGGCTGCAGAAGGCATAAGGCTGTGCAAGTGCCCATCTTGGGTCTTTCCAGAAGTCAGAGATGTTTTTTAGCTGCATTGCAAAGAAGTGCACAGTCCACAATAATTTTTAAGAGAATGCATTTTCAATTCCATTAATAATGCATAGGAAACATACACTTTGCTTGCTACCTTGTGGGAGAGCCGCGTTTGATACATGCGCACATTAAGGCTGCAGGGTCTGAGATTGTCACCAAGGCAGCAGCCTGGGATGGATAATCAGCTCAATGTACAGAGATGAAATTCCCATCTACTTTTCTCTTAACATTAATGAGAATGATATAGCAAAGGTCTGAGTCTAAACAAGCCTCCCAGAGATGGCCAGCCTTCATCAAACTACCAGCAGACACATGCCAGTGCTTTGCAAACACAGCTGGGAGGGAAGCAAAACAAGAAAAACTTTTTTTAAAGGATTTTTTTTTAGAAAAATGGCTAATTGTTCCCAGGTCTGAGTGAAGCACAATAATCCCTTACTCTGAATTATTTTACCTCCCAATGGAGCTGATAAAGGAAAGCAGAACTTGAATGTTTCGAAAGATTTTCTACTGCCAAATGGAATGTAAAATCAGTGACTTCAGGGTAATTTTGTCAGGTTTGAGATGCCATGGCCAGGAGCTCTCCAACTGTTCAACAAAACAGAGATTAGTTCTCAGAGCTTTTTACTTGTTTGGGTTTTTTTTTTCCTTCTTTGCAATCTTCCATTCTGTGTTGGGACAGCTGGTCCCACTGTGGGAAGGTGATAGAGTCTCCTCACATGAGGAGAGGCAGCTGGGCAAACCTGCCAGCATGAAGGTCTGTTCTCCATGGCTGCTCCATCAGGGAGTTGCAGGACACAGAGTGCCACGTGTCTTCCCATCCAGCATGGCATTAGGTATGAAAAATGCCTCTGTGTTACCTATTGCTCTCTAAAATTAATCACCACCTGAAAGACAGGGCACTAGTTACTCTTCAAATGACACAAATACATGACTGTTAAACTCCTTTGGACAAATAAGTCTCTTGGTTGGGAATGGTCTTCCCATTTGTAGCCAGGTATAAATAAACACACAAAACCCACAGTTAATCTGTCACCCAGAAAGTCACCCGGAGCATAAATGCACTGTCTGACAGTCATCTTTAGGGGACATCACCTCAACTGAGGGGCTTCATGTCTGATCCCCTTTTACAAGATTTGGAGCAACACAAAACCCAATCTGCTTCACCAGTTGCTTCTTGTTTAAACAAATAAAGGGGACCAGCTTCACATCAAAAATTTCTGCTCAGTCCAGTCCCCCCTGACTCCACAGCATGACAGCCTAACTTGTTTATCACGAGCTGCTAGAATGGCATTTCCAAACCAAGCATGATTCTTTTTTAAGGTAGTCCAAAATATGAAAACCTTCACCATAAATGGGTAATTTCACACTCACATCCTACTTTGGATGTAAGCAGACAGAACTCCATATCACATCTTCATCTGACCATACTCAAAGTTCATTATTTGGTTCCAGAGCTTTGGGTTGCATCCAACACTTAAATTACTACCAGTGTGATAACAAAAACAAATGCTGTCTGTTTGGCTACTAATTAGACAACAACAACGAAAGTTAAAGAAAATAAAGAAAAACTTCTCTGACAAGCTGTCAGAAGGATAAGAAGAGACTAAAATAACAAGTTAGCTCCTCTAGAGCACAACACAAGACAGCAGCTCATTTCAAAGCATGATTCATGCCTTCTCGCGAAGGAGCAACCTATGAGTAGACAAGTATCATTCTGCCAAGGAGACAAGAGGCATGGGAGAGTCCAAAAATCCTTCTAGTCACAGAAGATCAGCAACTGGGCAGGTAGTGAGAGAAGATATATATAAAAAAAAAAAAATTTGCAGCAGCAGTCCTGTCCAACACTGTCACTGTTACCAGCAAGACACCGTGATTACCAGTCAGCTTTTGGAGGTTTAAGCAAACACTGTGACTTAGAGCAGTCATTCTGTGAACAATCAAAAGGAATTACATATCCCACAGAATCTACCGTGGGTAAGTCAAGTTCATAAATTTCCTAAATCTCTTCACCCTACCTTCCTGAGACATCACCACTCCATGCTCATTAAAACGGGGTCCCTCACACAGAGGCTGGAAGAAGTCATCCTTTTGTCTAGAGGGATCAGCAGCTTAGCAGGAAAAGAAGGAACCCTATGGGCATCTTTTCTCCTCTCCACTCTGAGTTGATGGTTGATGAGAGGCTGATGGTTCTGGGTGTCCATCCAGCAGGACACACCCTGCCACTTCACAGGGCACAAAGGAGGGCTGAGGCCTCCATACTGCCAAGAAAATGCACAAAAATCCATGTCCTACACAGCAGGAACCATGAAGCTGGGCAGAGGAAGCCAGAACAGTTCAGTGTGTCCCACAAAGCACTGATTACAATATTTTGCTCATGTTGGTGGACATCACATCCTGCCCTGAAGGACCCAAAATACAAACACTTCCCACTGACTGCATCCCTCCTGGCTCTTATTTGTGGAGCAATCAGTCCCCTGCATGATAGTCTAAAAAGACAGAAAAAATATACCAAAAATCAACAATCCCAGAAAAATTGAATTCCAGGCACACTGCAAAGAGGCATTCAGGGACTTGGCAGCAGAACAAGTCTGATTCAAGGCCCTGTGATAAAAGCAAACTGAGCTCACATCTCCCCACTGCACATGCAGTTCATCAGCTGACACAGCCACACATGCTACATTCCCTCCACCCCAGATGAACGCAGAGCAAAAAAACCCTTGAAGGATTCCTGTGAACTGTAATCAGATTATCAGTAAGCCACCAGCCTTCAGAAACACAGATTGGGAACCCCACACATCCCACCATGCACAGATGTCCACCGTGCAGGTACACGTGGGCCACCCTGCTTTTATACTATTATGTCGTTGGTCTGGGGCTCCAGCAGTTTGGGGATTGAATTCTTTCAGATTTTCCATCTCCTTTGGCAAACTCCCAGGTTACTCAACAGGAGGGGAACAAGGGCTTGGAGGGAAGCCCCTGGTGATCTTAGTGAAAACTGACTGTATTTCACATAATAGGAAGCATGCTACAGCTTCATCTCTTACCATCCTGTAATGTATACTTAGTTTATAAAAGCCCAAATCCTCTTTTATCATCTCTAAATGGCAGACAAAGCCCTTCATTAATCCAGGTCTTAAAACACTCCATAGCTGCCAAGCAGACAGCCCTGATGCAACAGGAGGAATACAGATGAAATAATCTATATCAGAGGTAATGAACTTCCACTGCAGTCAGGACTGGAAACAAACACCTCCTGGAAGTCATCTGTTGGCAGACACTCAGAAGTGATTGCTGATACCCCGTTTGAGAAATATTTAAAGAATTTCCAATAGGACTCATCAAGCACTGTTTCTTACCTGACCACCTTATGTCAATATTAATTTATATGACATGCTCTGTAGTAAACTCTATTCTGAAACCAAATCTTATGTAACACACACCTGCTGCCACTGGAAGATCAGAGGTAATGATTTTTTACCAAAAGATTATTTTCATATGATGGTCCATAAGCAGCCAAATGCAAAGCTAGAAAGCTGGGACTGCTGAATTTCCATCATTTTGGAGAACTTAAGTACAGACTGTTCTGAAGTTAATATAATACTGACTTTCCAGCCCTGATGACTGAATGGTTATGATATAGTAAATGATTTCCTGTTAGTATTTCACCTTTCTTCTGTACCTTTAATTTTTAAAGATAGGCGAAGGTACAGGATATGTGGTTGCAGAAAGAGGGACTGGGACTCATAAGGCTTGTGTTATGCTCCTGTGTGCAACCTTAAGTCTTTGGGCAAAGCACTGCAATAGAAACTTTCTCCTGCTCATATAAAAACTAAAGCATATATATCATCACACTTCTCAGTGGCTTGTACTCCCCCATACAAATTCTCATGAGGATGTACCTTCAGCTTGATATCTTTTATTTTTAAAAATCACTAGTTTACTACTAGTAGTTTACTACTAGTTTTATTTATTAAAAAATAGTCTTCAAAATCTGGTTCAATTCTTTCACTGATCTCAGGTTTGTGCATTACTTATCTCAGCTGCATTACTTATCTATGCAGATCCTTATGTGTTTGGTGAATAATGAGTATTTTACATTCCAATACCATCCTGAAGAGGTTTTTACTTCTGAGACAGTGTTTCTAGCAAATTAATAATTCAGTAATGTTTTCATGGTGGTTCTTTCACCTTTATTTATTGCCCTGACTGGAAGAGACAAAATTTCCCTTTGGAGAAGGAAGACTAAGAATATATCATTTAGAACAGCTGCCTCAGAAAAACAAAACAAAAAACAGAAAAAAAAATATTTAGCTATTTTCAAGTTTCACTGTGGATTTTTGCTTTGCATTACCTTTAGTTCTTCTGGTAATGTCTCCACTATTCAGGGTTTATATTTTAAAAAGTAATGATAATGGTAGAAAATGTGAGGATATCAGGTAACTAAGGTTTGAAAAAATATAAGGTAAGTGTAATCAAGGCCTATTATTTGATGTTTTTTATTGATGTGCTTTCATAAGTCGAAAGAGTAAAGAAGTTGCTTCACAGCAGCTCTGGGAAAGCTCAGGTTATTGGCAGCAAAGGTACAAACCAACAGTAACTGGTAACCAGTATCACCTCCAAACCTGCCTCAGCATCAAACATCATAGAGCACACCCCTCTGGGACAGCCCATGAAATATTTTGCTCTATCAGCACCATAAATCCTTTTCCATTCCCTCAATAAAGGGAAAACCAAAAACAAGTGATAAGAAAAATATGAACACAGAGATTCAGAAAGTGACAAAGTTCACTCCTCTGTAAATGGGTAGGTATTGTTTTCCTAAAGTACATTTTTAAACTGAAAAGAAAAAAAAAATCACCAAAAATACTTCTGATTTTTTTAAAAGTCTGAGTTTCTATAGTTTTATTAATACATTTTGCCAACTCAAAGAGTGAAGAGGGTCCCTCTTCTCAGTGTGAAGCTGGATACCTCATTAATCTCAAACTAGCTAAGTGCTCTGACGAAGGTCAACTTCAAATCAAGAAAGCATTGGCTGTCAAAGAAATCTTCCCTAGGAAATAAACCTCCTGAGCTCCAATGAATGCAGACACAAACTTCAGGAAATTCTGTCAGGCTTTATTTCTTGAAAACATCTCATCATTAGAAAGACAGACCACCTGCACCTCCATATGCCTCCAAAGCTCTGCTCAAAATTATTGTCAGCAAATTAAATAAGTTTAATAAAGGGAATTTTTACCCCCAAAGAAGCAGAAGAGGTTTTCTGTAGTCTTTCAGGGAGTTCACTGGAATTCAAGATTAGATCCTGAAGTGTCCTCAAATAACTTGTGGCAAGAGCCAATATAAAACTTGAAGAAGTGTGAAAAAAAGGAATCATCATCAAAGTACTATAGGAACTCTGCAAGTCACAGAGGTGGAATCCTCAGGCTTTCTGATTTCTAGTGTTTTTATACCAATATTTGTCACCAACACTCTACTTAAAATCGTCCATTCTGGTAACACTGCTGCTACCAGTTGAGTTCAATTTACCTTTTAAGAGAGAAAACAAGTTGAGAGTGACTACAGATATTCTTTTCTAGAAGTGTAATGTAAAATCCATGAATATGATAGATGTAGGAAAGGTTCAAGAGGATGGATAGCAAACACCAGCAGAAACAAAAGGACAGGTTTCTAACATGTACTGCAGTGCCCTACTAAGTTGCTGAGTCCTAAAAGGATCCATTGCAAAGGGATAGAAATTATGTCACTCCATCAGGACACTTCTGTTTTTAGGCCCTCTTCTGAGACTGCTGCTAAGCACAGCAATTAATGACCCCTTTTTCAGAAGATTTGAGGGGAGGGACACCTTTGCAGGAAGAAGGGAGGGAGGCCAGCATGTCCACTGCCATCACAGAACTAAAATGTTCTTCTCCCTTTTCTTCTTTCCAAAGATTTTCCCAGTAGGTCACACATTAATACAAAACACAGGTAAGAAATGTGGCTATTTTCACTTGCATCATTCTCTATCAGATTCTGCAGACAGCTTGAAGAAGCAAAGAGACACCTCACAGTATCACAAATACCCATACATACTTTTAAAATGCCCATTTAAGCTTTCAGCAGGATTTATACTTAACTCATCTGATATTTATTAAAAAAATACATGTCCCATAAACACTGGTATTCTTTAAAATTTGGACAGGAGTACCTATGTACACTGATAATTCTCCAGCACAAAAAGATTTCACCCCCCTGTAGCATTTTGCCTTTTGGATTCAACCAAACACACCAGTAAAAACCCAGCATCCTGACTTTATTCAGCTCTCCATGATTATTTTGAGTTTGCAGCAAGGTCACCATACCAATTACCATATTCCAGTATGAAATATTCAAAACCAGGCAGCACAACCTTACCTGACAGGCTCTTGAGTTTACAGGGGTCATTCTCTTCAATAAGCTTTATTACACATATAGGTGCATTTTAGAGCAGAATCTCCTCATAAGTAAAGAAATAAATGATTCTCCTCTTCCCAAGAGATCCAGGATTACAAACATCAGGCTGTCATGACTGATTTCCACTGTCAAAGTTATCAGGCAGTTATCAGGCCAGGTAGCTTATGAAGTATGTGTTTTCATGACACCTGATTAAAGCTGGTGTCATCACAGTTTTATGGACTACTTAAATGTGGCAATTTCCATTAAGTGTTTTTAAAAAAGCAATTAACAGTTTTAACAAGAGTTCACCAGTTCAAATCATTTCAGCATTGACTGGTAGATTGTCCTCCTGGGTACCATGCTTGACATTTGCAATTTCTTAGCCTCACATAAGTAGCATTTTGACAAAGTAGGAGGAGAATTATGAACATTGCTCAATACTGCAAATATACCTCTTTTGATAGGTATTAACAATACTTGCAAATAATGCTGCTAGGGGGAGTATAGCTGCTAAAGGCTTTGATCTCCCATCTAGCAAGAAAGCAAATCTGTCTCAACAGCCCACCAAGACAAGACAGGGAGGCAGCCATGCACAAAGGAGAGCATGAGAAAGGCAGATTGCACCTAAATTGTTTTAGTGTGGTTGAGAGATTTGCAAGGAAAACCAAAAATCAGTGAAAATGAGAGTCTGCAATATTGGTGGAACAGGAAGAAGAGAAGGTTTTAGCTGTGTCCTAAACTCAGTGGATAACAAGGGTCAGTAATACAATTGTCAGCCTGATCATCTGGAAGACATACCAGCAACCAAAATGAAAACAAAGCCTACTTAGCCATCTTGGTTTTTTAACTGTCCTTTTGCTAATAATATATTTTGGGGTGTCACAGTCCAATACCCACAGGGTGGTTGTATTCAGATACAGACCAAGTCACCATTGAACCACCACATTTGAATCTCCCATGCCTTCATGTGATGAACCAGAGGATGCCCACTGGCATGCAGATACAGTGTCTCTACTAAGTACCCAAAATTTGACAATGTGGAAACAATCAGAGTATACTGTTCAAACTACAACCTGCCTTCTGTTGGAAATCAAAATGCTGAACCTAAGAAAAAGAATGGAAGGAGGACCAGGACAACATCTTTGCTGCAGGACTGCATCTACGTGAGAAGTCACAGGTTGTTCCTCATCTGTTTGCTTTGTAACACTGATGGCTACTAGGGATAAGTGGGACTTCTCCTCAACTCCTTCCCTAGCTGACTGCTTGGGACAGCTCCTGTGCACTGCCTGTGACCCTCCAAAGGATGGCCAAAGCCCAAGGCCAGGCCAGAGACAGAGGTCAGCTTCCAAAGAGCAATAACCTTCACTCAAGACCAAACCCTTCCTCCAAGCTTCACTCTTCTTTTTTTAAAAAAAACCTTTTTAGGCGTGGTTCTAATGCATTTTGGCGTCATTTATTCACAATATGAGTAAATATCATTTATTCACAATATGAGCAAATGAGAAGAAGAAAGAAGAGGTGCAGGAATTGCCAGTGATGGGGAGCAGCAGGTGATGCTGTTCTCCTACACTTGGATTTTATTTGCAGTGGGGCAGCAGAGATGGCTTCCTGAAGCAGCCCAGACACAGGTCAGAGGTGCCACCTCTGTCCTTCCCAGCTACTCTGCTTTCTTGTTCTCATCAAGGTTCACTAACACAGACCCATCCTGCAGCACATTTCAGCAGTGTTGGATTTTGGGCAAACTGCCCTTTTGCTCACTGCACAGCCAGCTTTATGCAGAGCTGTTTGTTCCTGGACAATTTGTTCACGAGGGTCAGTCATTTGCAGATTTCTCCCTCAAAAAATTCAGCATTAAACCATTGCCAACAATTTCAGTTCCTCCAGTCTCAACTACCTCTCTCTATCACAGTAAGACACGACTAAAAGCATACAAGAGAGTGGCTGTCATGCCAGTCTCCTGGGGAAAGCTGTTAAACTGTTAAGACACATATTGTATTTGATTGGAAGATAACAGTAGCTCAGAAATAAGAACAGTTTTTATTATATTATATTAAAGCAACATATTATCTATTTTGCTTCTTAATTGAGACTGCTTTATATAAATTAAAATGGAGCCTTTCCTAACTTATCATGTATGCTCACAGAAGTATTAGGAGCACTTTTAATTAAGCCATGAAAAGGAATTTGTTTTCAAGGATGAGGTGGTTTCATCATACTCATTATGGCCTATTCTTAACAGGAGATCTTACAAGAAGCTCTCATTAAACAGCTGTTTGAAATGAGACTAGGTTGATGCACACCAGCTACTCCCACTATTGCAACCTTATACTTAAAACAATTAAAGCTCTAAATTTCTTTATATTCCTCTTCATTAAAAAATTTACCCACAAAGCTGTGACTGCTACTGAAAGATCCCTTTAGGATCCAAGGACACTGTCCTTGGTTTTTTTCCCATCCCAAAATCTCAAAGCCAGTGGGGTCTGTAGGTTTCCAAAAAAAAGAGAAAGAAAGAAAAAAAAGAAAATAAGCCAGGTCTGAAGAGAGGTCTGGAAAGGTCAGTTGAATACCTCAGCCTTTCCCATTGCCTGTCAGCCAGTGCTGAGAAGCTGCCCACAGCAGCAGTCATTACTCCCCAGCCATTAGTCCCCCAGAGTGCCCTCCTTGGAACTGGAAAAACCAGGAGCTTGAAGGGCTTTTACAGCCAGGAGCATCCCAGGATTCTCCCTGATGCGTAAGACAGCACTGCCCTTACTTAGGACATCTCTGTCAGCTTGCCAGTTGTGTAACATCTCATTCACTTCACTGAAACACAGAGAATACCAAAGTCTGAGGAGGTATATGAAGGAATGTAAGTGTCAGGACTTCAGTAGAAATCCCTGCTTCTTTTAGGAAACTGAAATTCCAGGGTGTCTGTGCTTCTCCCCATCACAGACTGGTTGAGATTTGAAGCAGCCTCAGTTAACAGAGCTCTCTCAATGGAACAGAAGCACTGCCTGTCCTACAGCTGGCAGAAGTATCACAGAGTACTCCTCAGGATTATCACACACTACTTTTCTCACTTCTTTGCAGAAAAACTCTACCGGGATTCCTTTCCTTAAAATACCTGTCATTGTGTGACATATTTCTAGGACATGCTCCAGAGATTGTGACAGAAAGAAAGGGAGCATCCGAGCTGTCACAGGGAGAGCATCTCGCTCCAGGATGGCTCTCATATAGCACTGGACAATTTAAAGTAACCAGGTTTATCCTGTTACAGATATGGTGAAAGTAAGGCACAGAAAAGGAGAAAGGATTTGTCTGAAGTCACTCAGGAACTGTGCTGAAAAATTAAGCCTAAACATGCAAAGGAAATCTAAAAAATGAAATAGTATTCAAAATTTCCCCCAAACCCCTTTGACCTCGTTAAAAAAACAATCAGTAAGTGAAAACTTTTAAAATCCTGGACTTCATCCTAAAAGGCAGTGAAAAGGAAAAGCTGCCATGGGCACGAGAAGAAGTTTACTTGCAGAGATGAATGAGGGAAGTTCTCATCTCTCAGCAGTAAACCTTTTAGTATTTATGACATTGAAATTACACTGCATAAACAAAGGAAACAGACTTTAAATAGTGGGTAAGCCCAATTATTCTCAGTGGTTAATAGAGCCACTCAAAGCACAGAATACGGTGAGCTCCAGGCATCACCTTCTCACAGGGCCTGCCAGTGTACTGATGTGTCTGGGCACTTACTGAAATCAGAAGTTGGCTGTTTCCACCTCTCCACTGTCAGCTAACCAAGGGACAAGCTCTTCACTTCATCCCTTGGTCCCCCAGCACCACCTCATGTCCCCTCCCTGAAGGTCCATCAGGAGCCCCTGCAGGGGCTGCTCACCAACACGGGAATACCTGCAGCTTCAAAAGTGTCAAG
The DNA here is from genome assembly GCA_023637945.1 of Phaethornis superciliosus. Lineage (NCBI taxonomy): Eukaryota > Metazoa > Chordata > Aves > Apodiformes > Trochilidae > Phaethornis > Phaethornis superciliosus. The sequence continues at coordinate 26,740,000 of JAJQWJ010000009.1, forward strand.
GTAACATCTTCTGTCTACAAAAAGAGAACTACAGTTGTTGCAAAAGGGCTTTTGGGCATCACTGAGGTAAAGTGCTCATGAAGCTTAATAGTTATTCAAACCACAGAGCTCAGAGAGAAAGAGAGCATCCAGCAAGGCAGGCAGCAGCTAAATGAGGGATTAGAAGCGCTCACAGGAACCACACTCTGGTTCTTCAACAGAAAGGGATGAAGTTTTGTTCCAAATAAATTAGTGGAACTAATTAGGCAGCAGGCAGGAATCACACTGAACTACCATGTTACACAGTAAATAAACTCAGCCTTAAGTGCTCCCAGAGAAACTCAAAATAGGTGTTAAGTCTCCTCTTACAAGAGAGGAGGGTATTGGCAGCCTCCAGTTACCCACCCAGTTTTCAAGCTGTCTGCTCTGGTTTTTGTAAAATCCAGAGTGGGAGGTTGAGGGTGTGAGCCAGGGTTCAGTTCTACAGCTGTGCTCATCCTTGAGGAGAGAAACTACAGCTCTGCCAGCCCAACCAAACATCTTTATCACAGCCAAAAACATCTGGGGCTGTTCTGTCCACCGAGGAGTGAGAGGGTTGCGGTAGATCTGGCTGCAAGGGATTAACCAAACTGCTACAGCATTCCCACATCTGAGGATTAGGACAGTCTGCTCATCCAGAGGCAGGAGGGAAGCTGGATCTTGCACCTCAGCTCGACTGCAGAATTGCTGCCAAATGAGCTGACCTGCCTGTGCCTTTTACAGTCTATAAAACAGACACAGCCCTGAACGCATCAGATGCACTCAAAATGATCAAATTAAAATGCTTCCAGCTTTTCAACTGAGCTATCATTGCATCAGAAGGTTTTCTGATACCATTCCACCTTCCATTCAGGCCTCCTCGAGTATCCCGTGCCTGACACACCACCAGAGCTTCTCATCACCTTGTTAATTTGAACTGCAAAGCCAGCTATAGGCTACCCAACTGGTAATTTTATTTGACTTTTGAATCCTTTAGTGTCTGTAGGGTCAAACTGCACAGCTCCCAGAGCTGAGCCAAATTAGACACTATTATCATGCCCTTACTGTAAAGCCAGGAAATTCAGAACTCCATTTAATTGCATGGTCCTTTATATTTTGACTTGCCAACAGCCAGTCAGGTATCATATAATGAGCAGCATGAACCAGCAAGAGAGAAGAGGTGGATTTCTTTAGCACAGTGCAGAATTCAGGTGAGAAATTATTTTTCTGGCTATACTCATAGCTGTATAACTAATAACCACATTGATGCCTGTGCAGGAAAAAAAGAAAAAGAAAACAACAGCAAAAACCCCAAACAACCCATACCTAAAAAGCTGTAGCCTTAACTAAATTCTAACTTTTAAGTCACATAATTTTTGTTAACATTATAAAGTGTTTATCAAAATGCTGATATCCAAGTGGAAAACATTCTGTCTAATGAGTATGTGTATATTTGCAGGAGTCCCCAGGAGGTTTCTCCAAACGAGGTGCTCACTTCAGTGAACCTAACCTGGTAATTAATAACCTCACTAAACAGACTCAGCTGCTGAAGAAAAGATGAACAGACTTGAAAGAAACCTTGCCATGATGGAAGGTTTTTCAAAAAAATTGTGAAAAGGACACAGAAGGAGTGACATTTTAAAACAGAAAATGAGGGCACCTCAAGTGAAAGATGAAGAATGAAGAAGTGATCAACAACACAGGACTTTTCTGGGTGGACAGACAAATTACAGGCAATGAACCAAGGTGGATGCCTCCACACCATCTCATGGCTCCTGGAAAAGTTGGGACATTTTGTGCTTAATCCTAATTTTAAAAGGTTACATTAGTGCTTATTATATTTTGCCTGTTGTGAAGTAAGGACTCCTTCACAGTAACTGTATTAAACTGATTTTGGTGTCTATTTAATATCATGGTTTCTTTCTGGTTTTGTCAATAGATTGGATTCTCAAATTATACACATGCAGCACTATTAAGCATCCCAGCCAATTATTAAAGGAAGATGTCAGTGTTAACCACCAAAAATTTATCTGATGCTAACAAAGACATGAAAACATTATTGCTGGAGGAGCAATTTTTATTTGCTGTTTTTCTATTCTGATGCACTGACCATGATACCACTCACAGTATGACTTCATTCATTTCCATTTAAGAAGAGGAAACAATTTTACAAAATTACTGTAGATCCTAACACCACACGTTCTGCTTTTGTATGCAAGCTTGCAAAAAATGGGAATAATTCTCTGCTTTGATTGCTTTTCTCTGCAATGCTTTTTGGGGTTTTTCTTCAAGGTTTTGGTATACCTAGACCTGCTGTAAAAGCCTTCATTCCACAGCTCCTTCTCTCCATTTTCACCAGTCTGCACATGGAGTACTGGCCCAGGGGTTTGTGGTCAGCACAGATTGCAGATCATGTGCTGAGGGCTGGAAGTCATGAGTCTCCTGGCAGATCAAGGAATGACCCCTCTGTCTCCAGTTATCAAGATTCATCTTTCTGGGCTAGAGACACAGCCTATCAGCCAGTGGGAAACAGTGAAAGCTGCTGGAAAAATCATCTTAAGCTAACTGAAAACAAAACTCTGCAGGTGAGGGGATGGGAGCATCCCTGTGCTCAGGGTAACTCACTCAGGATTTGCAAAGCAAAGCCCCAAGTTCCAGGTGTACCTGGTTCCAGCCCTGCTTCCCTGTGACAGAATTAATGCATCAACAACTGATTCTGCTGATGGTTCCTGTTCTCCATCCTGAAAGCCTGCTCTGACTTCTCCACTCTCAAATGCTGCAGTCAATCCCAACTCCAAACCCAGAAGCTTTTATGAAGTTTTTAAAACCTGACTGAAGAAACATTTCTCACCCAACTATGAAGATCAGTTGATGATGATGCATTTTCACCTTTTCCTCTTTCAGCAAGTCATGTGTGAAAGAAAACAGAATGTGCAAGGGAACAGCAGCTCTTCTGAGCACGTGTGTTGTGTGTGTGTGAGACACCATAGCACATCTTGGCAGTGAGAAAACATAACACCATGTCACACACTGACTTCTCAAACAGCCACTGTTTCTTTGGAAAAGCCTTTAGTTCACTGGCCATACAGGAAACTGCTGAAAATCTCCTAAGTGCTGTGTAATACTGCAACAGATATTAGGGATGCATATGATAATTACAGACTGTCTACAATTAGGACTACAGCAGAGGGGAAAGCAGACCCAAGGACACATGCTGTACTGTGTAAGTTCTCCATGAGGCTGTTGGTTGGAGGAAGATGCAGTGCTGCCCCTACAGGAGTGTTGGGAAGAGATGCCAAAGCTGTCACTTCCAAAATGTGTCCTCCCAAAAACAATTAAAAACCAAATGTTGTTGCTTTTATCAAATGCGGAGCAATACAACTCATTTTCAAGACAGGAAAGCCCAGAAATGGAGAACATTAACCCCTGTGAAAAGCCACAGGTTGACCTTCTTGAGAAAGAGACACAAATTCTCTCTCTTTCCAATTGCACTGCAGATTCCACACGGCTGCTGCCAGCAGGAGAACACTTCACCTGCTCCTATGTGTTAGCTGCCTAATTGCCAGCTAAGTCTCCATCCTGAATCCTTCCCATCAGTGCTGGCTGGTAATGATTGATGGAGCAGACAGCACACAGCTTGATTTCTTGGAGAGCAGGATGCTGCTGCAGAGCTGGCAGCTCAGAAGAATCTCATTCTGAATTTCTAAGTGGACGGGATCGGATGAGGGAGTCATTGGGGGAGCAAGAATAAACTTGAGGCACCAAGATGTGATAGTGAAAGCCTCACATTTCATAGGAAAACAGTTTATTAGAGAGCTCTGCTACAATGGTGTTTGGGAATGCTCTCAAAGCAACTGCAGAGTCATGCAGGGGTGTCCATGTGAGAGTAGTAGTCCATGTGAGTAGCCCAGCCCCAAACAGAAGGAAGGAGCTCTCCTCCTCTGGCTCTTCTGTGTGCAAACCCTGAACTAAATACTCTCCTAAATACATGCATTTTCCTGGCAGGGCATACCACTTCCATCCTCCTCCGTAAAGCCTACTTTCAAACAAGCTGCAGGTCATTTCTGTTTCATATAAGTCAGGACAGAGGATAAGGGGAGGCCAGAAATTACACATTTTTAATCCTAAATCTCGTACAGGGCAGCAGCACTTCAGAGGTTTCCAAACCAAGGGCAGGTGGCTGAGGAGACACAGCCAAGAGGACCTGCAGAAGCAATCTTGTCAGAAGCTGGTTTTAATCTTAAACACCAGGCCAGGGTTTATGGGTCAAATCCATATGGCTGGAGCTCTGCCTTTCATGACTCTATCCCCTCCATCCTCTTCAGGCAAGATGATCCAGGACATGCTTTACAGCAATACATGGGCATGCTGGCAGCCATTAAGGAAAACCAAGATGAGAAAGGCAAAAAACCCAAAGCAGAATGGACTTGAACAACACAAAAAAGGCAAAACTGAATGAGAAAGCAGAGAAAACAGTGTACCTGAATTCACTTCTATCATATGCTGAAGAAACACTCTTGGTGCTGAAGCAGCTCTCCTGATTTTCTGCAGTTACTGAAGGATCTGGCAAACATGAATCTGGGGAAATGCAGTGGCATCCAAAATCTGCTTCCCAGTGTGTTACTGGTGCTCACTCTCCTAGCTTCATCCCAGTCCTCTTCAGTCCAGATTTCTCTGACCATCCTGACCCTTAATCTCTTCCCCCTGTACACCTTTTCCACCATTCCCTTAACCACAAACAGGGTCCTCAGGACATATGTAATAAAAATCCAGCTCATAAAAACGGAGAAATAAAATTGAATGCTGAACTCCTGACATTTGCTATCCATTACTGTATTTGTGTGCATTGTCTTTTCCCACTGGTTGTTATCATTTGTCTCCATATCAGCCCTCGTGGTTTTTTTTTAAATCCAATTCTGACAGTATTTGATACTTTATATAATCACATGCTTTGAATAGCTGAAGAATCTCAGCTTTAGTCAGTGATTTTCTACCTGCTGGGTTTAGAAAGAGGGGTGTACAGAAGGAAGAGAAAATCCTGAATACATAAATTCCCCAGGGCTCAAATGACACAATGAGAAACCTGAACCAAAAGACTAAAGGGAAAAAAAATAAGTTTCATTTTAATGAAGTCAACTTTCTAAGCCAATCTCTTAAAGAAAAAGTCAGTAAGAGTGTGACCTACATGTCCTCTGTAGCTATAAAGGGAACTGGTCCAGAGTAACACTAATGTCAGTGTTAGCTAATACCCTGCTCCAGGAGGGTGCAACAAGGCATTAAAACCTTCAGCAAATCTTAGCTCTCTATCTGGACAGATGTGGGCAGAACTGTCTTTAAGCAAAACATTTTTCAAAGCTTTCCACGAGGCACTGAGGCGAATCTTTGTTTAACTGTAATTGGATTTCCAATGGCAAAAGAGGTTCTGCTGTTCAGAAAGCAGATAAAGGATGAGCCAGGGACAGAGGGGAGGAAAGCCCCAACTCAGTCTCTGTTTATTGGGCACTCCATTTCTCATGGACAGGTCAGAGGACCACTATCTGTTGAGACCTCATCTTCAGAGCTGAACGAGCTGAAATATTATTGAGTTGACATTTTTCTTGGTTTTGCAAAGTTTTAAAATTCTCCATCAAATATCACTTAGTGCCACAAAATGTGGTTTGCTAGAAAATAATCTCATTAGAAGGTTTCCAAGGGTTCACAGCGTGCCCTAGAGTTTACGGATGTCTCAAGCTAGCACCAAACATAACTTTTTAAGTCTGCGTGTTAAAGAGGTGTGATGAAGAAAATTTTCTTTATAACTTCTACTTTGAGATCAATTCATATCATCCTTTCACTAAAGGAAGTGACTGAGAGACTCATTTTAGCTGCAAAGCTCTGTCTTTTTATCCTGATATGCTTAGGAAAATACTGGAATAGTTTTGATATCATAAATATTTATTTTTCTCTTTTGCACAAAAAGAGCATTTCCATTCATATGAAGAAGGAGTCATGAATCTGATTAGAAATTTGGAAGCAAACAGGCAGCTTCTAATTAGCTGCTTTTTGCTTGTTATTTGTTTCTCACTTCAGGCCTAAATACCAGTCTATGAGGATGCTTGCAATAAAGTCTGAGGCACATAACTCAGATAAAGTTAATTGGAAAAAAAATATTTTTACACATCTGACAGTTGATTCTAACTGTATAAAGAGATTTAAAAAGATTTACTTGCCCATTGAAAAACAAGTTAAAAACCCACTATGTCTGCTAGACTCAGTGAAACACCATGATACCTACCATGCCACACGTGGTTTTTGTAATATATTTTTCTTCCCCAATAAACTCTAACAATTAATTACTCAGAGTTACCCTGATCCTTTCAGTTGTGTTTTCCTAAACACAGCTTAAAAACCCATCAATATAATTTTTGCATCCAAAAGTAAAGTAATGTATATGCTATCCTGCCAAAATACATTCACAGTAAAGTACACCTGCAGCCAAAAACCCCCTCACCAAATCAAATATTCTATATATGTATTGCATAAAATCAACTCAAGGGTGCTATTATCCAAGGACTGTAAAATATGTTCAATGCATCATGTTTTGATGCTTTCCCTGGACTATATCATAGCTGTCACAGGTCATTTCAGATTGGGCTTGAATTTTGAATACATGCATTAAAATGTAACCAGTCCTAGGGAAGAAAAAATATACCTGTGCTTCAAACGTGACAGCAAATGAAACAAACTCAATTTTTCATTAATAGAGAATCATTACTCAGTGCGAGGTGGAAAGTCTAGAGGAAACTTGGGGCATGCCTTCTGAAGGGCTAATCTGTTACAAGGGCTTACAATTTGACAAGTGGTGTATAAAAACCACCCTCATACCAGAGCAATAAATCTACTAACCCAGCAAAGCAGAAAAAGGTCACAAGCATTTAGCTACCCTGTGATATCAGCTACTTCCCTGACATGATTCGAGATTTCAGGTTACATTTAACATTGATCTCCAGTCAAGCACTGGATGTGTTTACACAAGCCCACAAGTGACCATGGATAGGCTCTTTCTTACCTGGTTTTGGTTATTCTACAACAAACAGAAAGCAATGGACTTCCCACAGAAAGATCACAATTACTGATGCTTTCCTCATTAGTCTTCTTCCCTCCTGTGAAGTCACTGAGGACAGTTTTTACATCTTTTGGTACTCAAGGAGTGTAGGACACATTCAGAACCTTGGCTGGGCCTTGCTCTTGAAACCTGCCTGTAAGCAAAGGTGATCAGTTCCTGAGGAGCACACAGAGGAACTATTGGTTCTCTTACATTACATGGGAAAGGTAATGCTAAATAGAACAACTATTAAATGATACCTATTCGCCTCTTAGTGATCCCTAGAGAGGAACTTCACACATTCTGGCACTGGTAGCAGACTCACAGAGGAGGTTATCAGTAAAAATTTAAAATAAAAAAATTATTTTCTTCCAGTTATCATCATCAGATGATGGTGATTAAGTGCTGCAACTGCTACACTTGATCAGTAAATGTTTTGTCATAGTTACATCAGTCAAGTCTTGCCCCTCACCACCCCCTGACCCCAGCACTGAGACAGGCACCAGCCAGCACAATAAGCACAATCTGCACAAGCACTGAGCAGACAAAGGGAAATCAAATAACAAGAGGAAAAGTAGAGATTGTGATTTTCTTTAGGCATTCATTAATGTCTATTCAAATATAAATACTGCACAAAAATCCACAATTCATACTGCGGGAAAGCACACTTATGCCAAATCCTTTGGAGATTTGGTTCAAGAACAGTTCATCCCTATCTGAAGATTTGCCTGAAAGACTGCCAAAAAAACACTAATGCTTTCTGTTAGCTGAAATAAAGGCTACTGCTGCAGAAGAGAGAAATGTAAAGGAGTTTCATAGGACTGTGTCCCCACTCCTGTCTGCATCTGTACACCTGATCAAATCCTCTTTGGTCTTTGCCTTTCCACTGTGCCCATTTTGAAAAGGAGCACAATAAGCCAATGGCCTTCTAACTTATCTACATCACAATCACCAGATGGGGTACCTCCAAATTTTCCACTTCTTTTCTAGGTTTTTTTGCCTTTTCACGTTTTGCACAGAAATAAAATTGTGAACTGTTCAGGAAAAAAATTACGTGATCCCTGTTCACAACCTGTTCTTCCCTTTTTTATCCTACTCATCAACTTGAGGACTCAAATTTGCACACGTACAAGATAAACATCAACATGAATTCAGGTCTGGACTCAGCCAGATACTTGTCACAGAGAATTTTCTCTCTAGTGGAACAGATATGGGATTGGGGCAGGGAAGAGGCCTCTAAGCTAGAGAAATTCCAGACATCACAAATGCCCAAAATCAGATCTCTGCTCTTTACTGCAGTGCAGAGAGCAGATCATGGTGCTGTGTGATGGTACCTGGAGAAAAGGTGGCAGTTCCTGAATGCATGGGAAGGAGAGGCCACCTCTGGTGTGGGTACATGCCCTCCATCACTGGTTGGATATTTTCCAGCAAGCTTCTCTGGGAGAGTCCTTCAACTCAGTCAAGTTGCTTTACTACTCCTAAACTCACATCCATAACCTGTTTGCTCTGTTCTCACAGGTGCTGCTCTGTCTACAGCAATACTCCAGCTCATTAGAGCAGGTTGTCAAAAGCACTGGAAAGAAGAGATTTTTGTACTTGAAAGGATTCTCATCAGCTACTGGGTTACTCTTGGAGAGAAAGAAAAGTAATACAACTGTCCTGATTAACCTGGATTTCTGCAACATCAAACACTTGCAAAGAGCATACTTGCAAACACCCTGTGAGATTAAAGTTGTAAGCAGTCCTTTTCCCACAGCTTGTTCTGATTTCTTGTAAGAGAGAACACTGGAGCAAACAGGACGCGTAATTATTCAGCTCCCAGCAACCTGCATTTATCACCATCATACTGAGGAAGTTTACTGGTATAAAATTTACCCAGGGTAATAAGGACAAAGGCTGGCTGCAAGGAACTACAGAAGGACCTTATGAAGTGACATGGCATAGGAGACGGCAGATGAAATTCAAGAGAGAGAAATGTCAGATATGCACGTGGGAAAACACTCCTAACTTCACATGTGAAATGATGAACTCTAAGCCAACCATCACTACACAGCAGTGAAATCCCAGATTTACAATGGACAGCCCCGTGGAAATGTCAGCCCATGCTACAAACAGTCAAAAGAAACAAGACAGCTGCTCAAATGTTAAGAATCATTAGGGGAAAAGGAAATGTCCAGCATGGACAGCATGGATGAGGACCACTTGTTTGTGGTCTTTCCTAATAGTGACACAAGGACCCTTTAAACCAATCTGGAACCATGTCAAAACAAACAAACAAAAGTGATTTTTGTACCTAACAAGAGAAGCTGCAGATGTCACAAGCCCACAGTGGCTTAAGGGCTGATGAAGAAAAAAATCTATTCATGTTTACTATATACACAGAAACCACTCCTGGCACAAAGTCTCTGAGCTGAAAACCATCAGAGCCTGGGAAGTGTTGGAGAAGCATCCTGTGTGCCTGCCCTCCTCATCCTCCCTTAGCCCCTGGCCACTGCTGGAGGTGGGATGGTGAGACAGACCTTGTAAATGGGAATTCACAGAATTACCAAAGTCCAGCTTTGTATCCCTTAGCAGGAATTTGGTTTTCTTTCCATTTTTAACCCAACACCTGCTGAGCTGGTAATTTTACATTTCTGTTTCCAGTGCTTTCGAATTTTGCAAAATTAATAAAAAGAATCAGAGTGGGAGGATGGAAGAGTAAAGACATTGCTCCTTTAAAGAAACATATGGGTCTGACTTCCCACCACTCCAGACACAAAGCTTATCAAATTTTTGGCTAACTAACTTATTCAGCTTTTGCAAAAATGTCAGCTAGGGCTATTTTCAGAAAGTAAGCATGTGCTTACACAGCCACTCCAGTTCTCCCTTCCCCATGACACAGCCCCATGTAGAAACACCCTGCCATAAGGGCATCCGTGTGTGGTCAAGGGTGTCCATCTCCAAGGGCCCTTCTGGGAGAAGCCAAAGAACTCTGAGGAAAAGGAGGGGGCTTTGGAACATCAGCAATCCAAAGCAATGGAATAGGAAGCTCAGAGCAGCATGTGGTGGAAGCTGAATCTCACAGTGTGTTTGGGCTTCTGCTAGCAGGGTTCCTTGCAAGAAATTCTGTTCAACAACACATTCCCCTCTGATATTAATTCTGAATGCAAGACAGCTTTGTAGTACCTAATCCTATTAGCATGCTCCCAAAATCTGTAAGAGCAGAAATATAGGACTGGCCCAGGGACTTAGCTCTTAAGCTCCACTCCCCTGTGAAACAAATTCAGGTTCAATTCAACAGTCCTTTGTCCTTTAGGGACTGATTAGGCACTATTTACCAGTGCAGAGCAATAGTTATGCACAACAGTAAAGCAAATAAAAATAATTACATGAAAATACTTTGGAAAAAAATGTTTTCTTAATCTGGAAAAGTTCACAGATTTTTCCATGTGTACTTTCCTAATGAAGTTGGAGAAAACAAACATTTTATTACATTACCTACTCCCCCTTTTAATTTTCACTGAGCTCTTTTCCTACAGTCTGTAATTTCTCCTTTTCCTACCAGACTTTTTACCAGGAATTGAAAAACAGTGCAAAAAATAAAAATAGATGAAATAGAATGAGAAAAAAAGGGTAAAGCTTAAAAAATTGACTATTTTAATTCAAACATTTAGCACTTATATCTGTTATCTAAACAGCTTTTATTATTTTGCTTTTTAAGACAAGTTTAATTGTACTAAATAATACTGATTCTGGTAAAGGGAATGAGATAGAACACATTTGCTTTGGATAGAAGTGTCACCCCAGATCTGGGTTTACCCTCCATGCAGCCAGGCAGGGTTTCAGCATCCAGCATCAGTTGATCCCCAATGATTCTGGCAAGGGCTGATCAGACAGAACCCCAGAAATTGCCTCGGGCAGCTGATGAGAGCATCTCCAATTCAATGCATTCCTGCTCAAGTTCCTGTTGCGTGACAGCCAAAATGGCTTTTAACAGTTTTGTAGATGTGTTTCTGTGAAAGAGAAGGAAACAGATATTTTTCTATCTCATCCTAGAGGCTTAGGGCTGAGGCCTGGGAGATGGCAGAGCATCAGTCAGCATGAGGCAGGATGAAGAATTCCATGGGATGTCTGGGAGTGCCTCTGCCAGCACACCCATCTCCCGTGATTCTGCAACGGATGTGGGAACAATTCAATTTTAGCTAAAATGATTTGGGTTTTATTGAATTGCGGAATGAAAGCAGCTTTTATATCTTTCAGAGATGCCATGAAATAGAATAAGCAGCTTGTACACCACATCCCCTCAGACATCCAGTCTCAGTGCAGAGACAAGAGCATGGCAGCAGGGAATCTTTCAGACTCCAGAGATGTGCAATACCTCTTTATGCACATTTGTGTTTTGGGGACAGCTCATTTAAAACAAAAACCCCACACCATTAAGTAACAGCAAGTATGTACTGGAGTACAATAAATTTCAATGCTTTTATTTAGCTTCTTGAAATATTGCCATTTCACTACTCAAGTATGAAACATACCCCAAATGATAAGTCTATCAGCTATGTGTGGGAATGATTAGGATGGCTGAAATTCCACAACTGCTCAAGAATTTTATTACACAGTAAATCTTAATGACATACAACACTGGCTGTGATACAAGAAGTATTGCAAAGGAAAAAATACAGCCTGGTAACATGACATGCTGATCTCCAGCCAGCTCCCACTTCAGAAAGGAAGGACTTCTGGAAATTAGCCAGTGCCCCAACTTTTCCAGTTCCCAAACCACAAAATTCCCTGGGATTTCACTGCCCTGGCAGCACTGCTGTTCTGTAGACTCCTACCAAGGCCTTTGGTCCTTGCCCAGTTTTGGGCAGCATCTACATAACTGCTTAGCAGTGCCACATTCCCCTGTGCAGAAACAACAGAACCTTTGTGTATCTGATCAAAGCTTTAGGTCAACAGTCCTCTGCCCAATTAATAATGCCTAATTAGCCCTTCAGATTGACTGTATTCAATGGATAGCTAAAGACAGCTCTCCCCAGCACCTTGCCACAGGAGGTACATCCTGCAGGGCAGGACCCAGGCTGTTCTGTGGGCCCTGCCAAGGAATGGGACCCAAGAGCAATCACTCTGCTCCAGAGTGCAATAAGTGGGCTGTGAAACTTCTACAGGTTTCTACAGGACTACAAACACACACCACCTGGAGCACACTCATCTTCAAAATACTCTCACATACAACAGGAACCATCCTTATTACTGATGGGGTCAAGGCCAGGACAGTGTTCACACATCAACAGCAGGATTTTCCAAGGAGAGCTGAGGTGATGCACATCCCTCTCAGCAGCTCAACTCCCATCAGATTGTGTTTGCTCCACACCTGCACAACCTTTACTCACCCCTGGAGGCCTTGCAACTGCATATTGCTGAACCTCTAAGCCATATTTGTTTGCAACACAGTAAAAAAAAAAAAAAATAAAGACAATGACATAAACAGACAAATATTTCTTGTTTTCTTCCATGAAAATTTTCTCTCTAGGAGCACATGAGTATTTTACTAAACATTTCATATTTAGTGCTTATTCAGTGCTCAAAGTAAAAGCATCCATTGGGATTTCTGTTCAATTTTGTTGCCTGCTTCTCCTCCCCCTTACAAAAACCTGTGAAATACTTTTAACCTAAAAACATAAATCCAAGATGGGAATTATTTGAGTCACCTATTCCTCACCTGCTGATGGTCTCTGGTATAACTGAGGGCTGTTATCTTTTATTTATTCATCTCTTACTTCAGGGCATGAGCAACAAGAATCACCACAATCCATAACATCACTAGTATTTGAGTCTAACTTGCCTGACATTTATATTTCAGGACAGATACAGAGTTCAAAAGTGATTTATTGGAGTTTAGAAAAGCTTAAAAGGTGCTAAAACTGGCAATTCCTACTATGGAATCTCAGGCTGACATAAAATATTTTGAAAGGATGATTTAGAGAGTCTAGGATCTCTTGTAAATCACTCAATATTTGCTTTGTATTGAGATTTTAATGCTATGTCCATCTCGACAAAGTTACCTTTGAGGTCAACTCCACCTTCCTCAGGTTTGGGAAGCCACAGCACATATTCAGAAGAGGAGAAATTGGGGAAATGAGGCTTTTTAACAACATCTGATTTCCTAAGCTACCACCAAACATCCTGGCAAGCAGAGTAATTTCTGTCAGGTGAGATAACATCTCTGATAGCATTTCCCTCCCTTTGCTTTCTGCTGACATTCATTCCCATTGCACTCAATTGCAGAGCCTTTCAAGAACATCTTGCAAAACTTGGTTTTGTTTCAGGTCTTTGTTCCCAATTTGATGAACACCAAGTATTTACACAGCCCCGTAGATACACTCAGGATGAACTGAATTCCTCATGCAGAGGAACACATGGGGACTGGGACATGACCAAATGGCACCTTTGGGTCAACAGTTCCTTGTCACCCACCTGGGACATCCTGAGAATGCAGAGAGAGCACAGGAATACCCTGTCCTTAGTCACTTACACACCAGACTTTGAAAAAGTAAGTTTGATCTAACACCAAGAGACTTGAATAAAACTATGAAAAACACAGAGAAGAGGAAGAGAAGAGGAAGAGAAGAGGAAGAGAAGAGGAAGAGAAGAGGAAGAGAAGAGGAAGAGAAGAGGAAGAGAAGAGGAAGAGAAGAGGAAGAGAAGAGGAGGAGAAGAGGAAGAGAAGAGGAAGAGAGAAACAAATCAAACATGCTCAGTTAAAAGTGAATTGCAGGACAGAACATTTTCTCATTTTCTTAGTGAGTTGGACTAAGCAATGAGCCAAAACCAGTTCAGAGTAAGCAATTTCAGGCTGTTCTCCTGCTCCTCAGGCTTTGGGTTTCTCAGCTACATGCCACAGTATAATCATATTTTCCTAATTTCCAAGTTTGTTTTTTTCCAACTGACTACCTATGAAACAGCAAAACATATTGCACTGATATGGCTGCAAAATGAACGTAATAAATCAAAAAGCAAAGGTTTATTTACTCTCCCCTCCTTTCCAGCTTCTTTAAACTGCAGCAGTCCTGGGCTCTGCCTGCAAAAAGTAGATAAAACTGTACTGACAACAAAAAAAATAGCCAACAAAGAAAAACTTGAGGCAGCTGTTAATGGCTAGCACTCCTTTCACACCATAAACCCAGCAGTTTGTTACAGGGGTTCTAGAGCAACAAATCTCAGAAAGACATTACCCATCTCTAATAGAAACATTCAAATATTAAACTCCTATGCAAAACATGTTTGTGGGTTTTTTGTTTGTTTTGTTTTTTAATTCGATATAGCTTCATTCACTTAATATGTTTTTAAAGCATTCAAGTTCTTCCAGTAGTACAAGATAATGGCCTGTATCCAGAGGAAAAAAAAGCAATATATCACTCAGCTAGCATTTCTTTTCCATTTTGTGATACAATTCACTATACCTACTTAGCTCCTTTTTGAAGCCAGAATGGAAATTCTGTGAAGAATCAGAAAACAATGAGAATGAAATGAAAACAAAGGGGGAAATCACTTATATGAAAATATAAAGATGACACATTTGAAAAGTACTGAAGCGTAACATATCAAATTAAAGATATTTGTAAGGAATGGAAGAAAATGCTCTGTCAGAGATAAGCAGTTTGATATTCCCTGTTGCCACACAAAAGAGAGTTCAAGGATATAAATCTAAGCAGCTTCTGATAAAATGGAATCAACCTTTTTTTTTTTTTTTTTTTTGCTGCAATTAAGAGTGGCCACCTGCACACTGGCCTGTTGGCACCTGGGAAATTTCTGGTGCTTCTTGGTCTTACTAACAAATTGAATTCACATACAAACTCAATGGTAAAGGCTCCTCTGGCACTTAGACCACCATCTTCAGACCAAGCTACTGCTCAGTGAATTTTGACTTCACACAATAGTCACATTAAGAGGTTCTGTCATCTCTGTTCCCAAAATGGATTTTGTTGCTACTACAAATTGAATTTCTGGTTGGTAGGGTTTATTTGATTATAAATTTGAGAGTCTTTTTTTTTTTCACACTTTCAGTCTGTGCCTGCTCAACCTAATACATTTCCAAGCCCCAGAGCTGACTGGTGCAGCTTCCCACCAACACATGAAGCAGCCTGGTTGGGTGAGTTTGCAGAGATGTGAAGGAGCAAGAGAAGTTTGATGTGTGTTGGAGGAGCATGCAGGGGTTGGTCTAAATCACCATTTACCACAAATCTGTGCTTTTTTAGCAGGCTTTTGCTGATACATATCAGCTTAAGCCTAAAACTGGATGCTTCAATTATGGGATTAATGTCAATCGAGCTGGGGAATAGCAGAACTGCTTTCCTGATGGAGCTACCCAGTCAGCATCTCATTGCTGGTTCCACAGAGGCAGGCTGGTTACTCCTGCAGGGAGATGCTCAGTTTCCTCTGCTGGAAGGAAACAGTGGCTTTTTAAACTATAAAGGTAAGGGATTAATTGTAAAGTGTTTTATTAAGACCTGGGTGGTTTGGGAGGGGAAAATAATGGGGTAGGGGGGTCTGTATCCAGTGCTCCTTCAAACAGAGAAACATGAGGAGAAGGCAGAAGAGGCAGCACCAGAGCTCAGCATCCTGCAGGAGCCAGGTTTTGGAAATCTTCTCTTTTATTCTTAAAACAAAGATTCTCCTCAAACTGAGTATTCCTAAAATAAGACTACTACAGTGTTTAACTAAGTTAACAAATGCAGAGAAACTAAAGTAAGGCCATGGAGAAGCTCCCTCTAGAAAGTGATTCCTTTCTACCCAGGGCTATGGACTCACCCACCCACAGAAAACTGGTAAGTGCAGTAGTTAGATTTAAAAAAAACCAAAACTTCAAATAAGGGGGACTTTTTAATTAAGGAGCTGAACACTGAACCCCACATCAGCCATTTTTCCCCTTTTTTTTTTTTTTTTCCCTTCTTTTTTTAATTCATGTTGTTTTAATTCATGTTGGAAATGGAAACTCTTACCCAGCCAACACATGATATATGCAAACTAACAAACTGATGCTGCACACTGCCCAAATGTTTTGTTGAGGGGTAGAGCATATGCTGCAGACAGGCACTAGAGAATGGCAATAAGTGGCAAAGTACAACTCAGACTCTATCCTGAGGAAATTTAATAATCCAGAATTAGAGAAGTCTAACTCATTTGACAGCCCTTCTTTAAATGGATATATTAGGAGCTCAGCAATGTAGAGACATGCTGCAAGGTTTTTAAAGATTCTTACAAAGATAAATCCACAAACTGAGAGGTTTGAAGTTGGCTGGGAAAGGCAAGTTTACCAGTCCCACCCAACCCATGGTAAAAGGCAGGGGGGATCTCCTGGCTACCCTCCCATGCCCAACTCTTCTTTACTGCCTAATTCTGGCAGCTGTAGTTCAGTTTCATGCTTCAAAGAGGAAAACCACCTTTCAGAAAGCAAAACTAGGAAACAAAATAAGCATTTCAAGACCTATTCTTTTGCTTGCCATTAGGGAGTTGGCTGGTGCCCTTTGTGGGGTGCCAAGCTCAAGTTGGAAGGGTCAGGTTCACCTCCAAATCCCAGGGTAAACTCCTTGCCCTGAAGTGGGAATGGACAAACAAAGGCAGACAGGAGCCTTGCCTGTGCTGAATAGATGTGTGATGTCTCCAAAAGTGTATGACAATAATGAGCTTGCACAATCTATGGTAAATTAATTCAGTAGCTAAATGCATTTGCTATCCTACAGAGAGACTGGAGTGGTAAAAATGGATAAGCAATGTTACTTATGATATTTTTACCAAAAACAAACACACAAAAAATGAGTCAGAGGGGAAAGGAACATGTTGGAGAAGACAGATTTTCACAAATATTTGTATTTGAATTGCTGATGAACTCTTCCTGCTGTTATTTTTATTAATGTTTTAATTATATATGCAATCACTTCATGAATAACTGAAAATATATAGGAGCTGTAATATTTTACAAGCTAGAGAGACAGTTATATAGCCAACTTCAAACACACTTCCTTTCTCTTAAGGAAAAAAGAATGCACAGGGACTGTCACTTTTTACATAATCTATATTTAAAGCCAAGGATGTGATGGAGTAGTTCTCCTGAGCTCATGCTAAAACTGATGTTGCCACCTGTAGAGCAATATTCCATTCTGTGGCTCCAGGTTTTTTAAGCTGTACTGGTCAACTGAAAAGACAACAGATATGAAATGGGGCAGCAAATTCTTATTGGGGCATCTCAAAGTCCTAGAACTAAAAGTCCTAGGACAGTAGCTTGTTATTCCAAAGACATCTCTAAACTGAACAAAACTTCAAATATGAACCATGCAGGGAGGTGAGCAAAACCTGAAGCCCTAATCATTATGTTCCAAATGCATACTAAAGCAATATTTTGAGAAGCAGTTCAATATCTAGGTGAGATAAGGACATACCTGACTTAGCAAAACAGTTCAGTACACTTTTCCTGATGCTTTAGTCAGCACAAAGCTGTCTAGTTGGCTTGGGAATAAGCAGGGAATGAATCCATCCCATCACCCAGATGCTGTTACACCCCAATAGGTTTAACACCTAAGAAGGATCAGAGCCACAATGGTCTCATCCAGTCTTCCCAACCTCATCTTGACAGACAAGATATTGCTATATTCAGGACAATGACCCCACTGGAGCTGCAGATCTTGACATCTGCTGGACACTTACTGTGTTGACCCTTCTGAATAGCATGTAATGAAATCTTAACTATAATTTTCTTTCAACCCACACTGCTAAAAAAAAAAAAAAAATAAAGTTGTCATCTGTTTTAAGATGGTCTCTGTTTTTCTGGCCCTGCTTCTGGCAATCTAAGTAGCTGTCATCACTGTAGGAGCAGCCTGCTGATAAGATTATAATTTTGTTTACATTGTGCTATAGGATGCCACGCTGAGTACAGCGCAAGGAAAATGGCAATCGACAGCATGTGATGTGCATTTTGAGTAAAATTCAGGGTATCTTCCTTTAGTCCTTCCTCAGAGCTGCATGATTTTGGTCAATATTCTTAAAGGTATAGAAAAAAAATGGCTGTAATGTATTTCCTCGCTGGAATGTAGTGCAGTAAAACCTGTAATGGCCTTTTTTTGGCACCAAACCTAAAATATACAGCATTCAAAGAACAGATCTTTATTGAAGCAGGAAATACAATACCAAGACTAGAAATCACTTTTTACTTATGGAAGACTGGAATAAATCTGGCTAGTGCCTACCACTCTACCAAGAGTAGATCTCTCAGTCTCAAACTAGGAGCAGCCCCATTTTCATTTGTTGTGTGGCTGCAAGCTAAAGGCCTCACTGCTTCTCATCTCCAGCCTCTGTAAAATGGAGATATGGTGATGTATTTTGAGAGGGTCATGAAATTCTTTTAGTACATGAAACTGTAAATCTACTAGGGAAGTGTCCTAATATTTTTACAGCAGTCAGTTGGGTTACTTTTAATTTGTGTTTGATTAGCAAAGTGCTCTGGGCCAGACTCACAATATTCACAGAATCCCCGATGCAGCGAGGCAAAATTTAACAATGATAATGGTAGTCATATGTATTTGGTCTTAGCCATAAGCTGTTGGGAAAATAGGTCAACAATAACATAGCTGTATAGTTAGAAAATTTCTCCACCACACATTTAAATGCTGCAGTAAAGGGCAGTGAGGAACATGAACCAGTTTCCTATTACCTTTAGCATAATTCACCAAACAAATATTCTGAATATTTTTAAATACCTTATTTCTAACTCTACCAAAATTAATTTCTCAGCTATGTCCTGTGCTCTCCTTCTTCTGAAAGGTCAGCCAGAGCTGGAGTACATGGTCCCAGGAGCAAAGTTGAATCCACTTTGCACTGGAAGGAGCAACACTGAACATCTTTGTCAGGTCAACCAAAAGGCAACAAAATGAATCCTTAAGCAGCACAAGTGTGCAGAACTGCTATTTCACCTTCATAATTGATGACTTTTTGAGAAGAGCTGCTGAGTGGTTTTACATCCAAAGTCAGCACAGTTAAAGCCCATCTGTAGGCAGGAAGAGGGCAAGCCAAGGAGGCTTGAGTTCCTGCAGCACCTTTGCAGGGGGCTGCATGGGAGGTGAGCACAGGGGAGCACGGGTAGGGAGCCAGGGGTCCCCGTGCCAGCCACACGTAGCACAGCCTGCAGCATGGAAAACTCCATCTCCGAGTCTGACAAGACAAATTGAGAAATTTGGCTTTCTCAGAATGGATTGTCCTCTGTGTAATGCAAATAAAAGGCAACACCGAGAAAAGCAACAGCAGCATTAAAGCCCTTTTTGGGGATGGAAAAGGAAAAGTCACACAAGAATAAGCTAAGTCAGCACATGATGCATCACTTATGTCTGGAGGCTCAGCTCAAGCCTTAGTGACCCATGAGACTGCACAAAACCTCAAAGCATGGCTGAGGGCTTCAACAGCAGGACCTGCAAATAAAGGCACAAACAAGAAATGGTTATCCTTCCCTAACTTCAGGCACTCAGCTTCGTGTAGCTCAGGCAAGAGCACATTATTGCAGATGACAACGGTGGTTTTTTCACTTGAGGACAATTGGAAGTGTCAGAATTTATGAAAGTATAAATGTCAAAACATTATTTCTTCATTAATGGTATCAAAGCCTATGCTTGACTTAATGGTCACAGTTTTAAGGCTTCGTCAATGTCATTCATTTGAAGTCTGCCAAAGTACACATGTAATTTAGTCTGATTGCTTTGGAATATATTTCATCTAACTCCTGTTGTTCAAGAATAGAGTCAGGTGATTTTGGCTCAGTCTGCTTTTCCTAACAAATGGAAACAATAGTAACATGAATTATACCTTACTTCACCCATTCAAATGCAGAGTAACTCAAACACACTGATGCTCAAGAAATTGTTGGGCCAGAAGCACCAAATTTCACACTGCAGAAGTCTGAGCCTCCCATTTGGAAGTACCAGCACATTTCTGTCCAGCAACAAATTGTAGGTTCATAGAATGGTAGAGGTTGGAAGGGTCTTCTGGACAAAGCATTGAATTATTTCCAACTCCATTTTGTGAATTGAGGGAAGGAGAAGCTAAAATCTGCATTTACCATGTGTCAGCAAATTGGGCTGCAAACATCATGACCAGAAATTCAGTCACTCATAACGATACCATCTTTCTCCTTGAGTTAAAAAGTGAAATGTCCTCCTAAAATTACTCTTTCAAGGCTCCTTTTCAGCACATACTAACACCTGCCACAGGCCAGCCACCAGCAGCAGTTTGGGTGAGGCCACTTTTAATTGATTCAGCATTTTCAAGCTGAAGGTTTCATGCTGCAAAATTAGGGCTACATTCTGGCTTTGTTCCCAAGGAAGCAGCAGAGCCTGAGCCAGCAGGAAGGAGAGAAATGTGCAGGAATGTATTTTCAAACACTGCATCAGCCTGTCTGCACCCACTACCAACAACAACATTCACAGGGAAGACACCAGTAGCAGTACTGGGTGCACATGAACAAGGCTGCATATATGCAAAACACTCTACTGAAATTTGTATCTATTGAATGTAAGTGATAGTCAACTGTAGCAGAAAAACCCACAACAAACTGCACCTTACTGCCCAGAGAGGGCAAGGCAAAGCTTGGAGCCATTTTCTCCGAGGATATCGCAAAAACAAAGGTGAGGAAGTGTAAATTAAAAGGCAAGGATGCTCTGCCTGAAATGCACACCAGGACAGAGCATTTTACTGACACCCACAGTCGGCCAGATATGTGAACATAAACATAAAGCAGGCAGAAGTTATGGTGGAAGAGGGTCAGGTGCAACTGTTCTCCTCCCCACGCCGCTGACTGAGCACAAAGCAGATGGCTTGCCACAGATGCACAGATTATCTTTCTGACCAAACTCAACGTGCCAAATTATCCTCCAAACCAATGGCAACTGGAGGACACAAGAAAGGCTACCTTTGAAGCCAGCTGGCACATGCCATGCTGGGCCTGGATGCAATGAGTGGCACAATGGGCACACAACTTTGCTTCCATCTGGTGTGGCTGGCAACGGTGGAGGTCGACACACAAGCTGAAGGAAGAGAGCGGTGCTAAGATGAAGAGGTTGACTGATGACAAGAGAGAATTGAGTGGGGAGGGGAAAAAATGACCTGCAACAAATCAAGTGTGGCTGTATAGATGTGTGACTCTTCAGCAGACTCAATCAACAGCCTGAGGGTGACAGAGATACTGAAATGGTTAAACAAATAGCTTCATGTCAGCCGGCCCGGAGTTACGGTGAGATGGATGGGTGTAACCAAGGACCACTGACTTTAACAACACAGAAAGAAGTGAGTGGTCTGGAAAGTACAGAGATAAGTCAAATACAAACCATAAGATGCATACTATATGCTATGATTTACATGCTCATCCATACAACCCAAGGTAAGAGAACAAACAGTCTAAGTGAGAGAAATGTCAGAACTGCAAATTGCATTGTGCATTAAACACAGAACTCCATAAGCCCCCCAAGAGTTCCCAATCTCTGACTTGTCAGTGTGATGTATCTTCAAGAAGAAACCCTTCACTGGATCTTCTTTTCCACCTTACCTTTCCTTTCTCAATCATTATACTGAGGACTGATCCTATTTTTGGTCAATAAATACTCCCTACATGTTACATTTTCAAACATCAACCTTCAGATTTTATTTACACCAGATCTGGGACCTTTAGCAGGAGTTTCCACAAACTTCTACAAAAATCACCTCCTTATCTTCTGTGTTTTACTGCAATGCCTTACAAAAGACTTTGCACAAGGGGCATGCAGGAGCAGTGGGCATGCTGAGATTACCCATTCTCAGAGTGATTCATTTTGACTGTTTGTTCACACATGTCCACATAAGTGCAGCAAACATCATTCCTATTCCCAGTCTCCCAGTGGCGGGAGATTTTCTTTTATTTCAATATAAAACAAGCACAAAAGGGTCTCATTCCACAATGAAGGTTCCCATGCAAGATAGCAAGACAAATAAAAAGCTATAGGATTTAAGGGCACAAAAAAAAACAAAAACAAAAAAAAAAAAAACGTGTGCCAAGAAGTACTTCAATGGTGCCTCACTTTTCTCATGCAGGGAGCTTAGCAGAAAGCCTAAAGTGGCAAGATGCCAAAATTGAGCTGCTCAGCACGAAGGCATGTTTCCTGCACATCATGATCTGCAGCAGTAGTTGTGAAAAATCATAAGTCAAGAGGCACAGCTCAGCTGTAAAATGCTTAATGAACAAAAAAGGGGGAAGGGGGAGTATTCAAAAATCAAGGTTATCACCCAGCACTAACAAAAAGAGGAGCATATCTCATCTTCTGCATTGCCAGACCCTCAGACCTCTGTCAGTTCAAGCACCAACCTCCACCACCAGCTTCTCAGTTTATCTCATTAGCCTGAGTCTGAAAAACCTGCCTACATGTAATAAGGTTTTTAAAAGCTGTTAATCACTGCAGTGTCTACTAACAGACAATTATTGTCCACAGTCTTAATGCCATTTGCCACTACCTTCTAACTGGTTAGACTCCAAGTCCCACAAAACCAGACAGTGCTTCTGGGAGGTGTTCAGGTGATAAAGAAACCACTAAAAAGGCATGTGGTAGCTCAAGGCAGTTCTTTTGACCACTGACATTTACAAACAAACAAAAGTTTTCTTCTGTTGTTTGGTGTAAGCTGATTACTGAAGGCAAATGTGCTTGTTTTCTGCCAGGCATCCAAATCTCTCTTTTTGTTTGGAGAAAAGGAAGATGATTTTCCAGCTGAGGTTGGATAATCAAAGATCTTAAGAGGATGAGATTCTGTGAAAAGGGGGGGATTGAAAATTGTTACAAACATTTACCTTCATAAATTATTTCACAGGGAGCTACAGATACAATAGGATTAAAATATCCACACATGAAACCTACGCTCAAGTATCTTTCTCAAGGTCTCACGTACAAACAAAACTTGAGATCTCAGTTCAGTGTCTCCTAAGTGTCTTTATGACTTGAAACCAGCTAAGAACACAACACAATAGGAAGCATCTTGTTAGGAAACACCCAGACTATTTAGAAGTGTGATTTCTGAAGATCTTCACCAAAAAAACAGCATAAAAAACCCATTAGCAGATGTAGCTAAAACCTTCCACACAATTTCTCTCCAATTTAAGTTTCAATTTTTTAAAATATGAATTTTGTCTTCTGTTTTACATTCACTTTTCAAGTAAGAAGTAGCTGAAGTTTTGTTTTCATATCAGTTTCTTTTTTATTAGATTTACATCAAAATGTTTTAATGAGCACAGGGCAAAAAGCAAGCAAAATGTGCAATGCAAAAATAAATTGTCTCATTCCTTCTTAAATCAGTTTTCCTCCTGATCCTTCCATTCATCAAGGCTAAGCTGTTCTGAGAGACTCCCTATTCAAATGATGAAGAAAGCAAAAGGAACTGGCTGTAAAATAATAACTTATTCAATCTTTTATCTCCAAAAATCAAACACAGATTAATTACCAAAATTCTCTGCCTTTCCCTCCATCGTGTTATTAACACAATCCACAGGGAAGAACACCCTGCACAGACCAATAGCAGTTATAATCAGGAATATATTTATCAACAGCCAACTCCATTTTCATCTCTTACTGCATGTCAAGACCTTCCAGGATGGTTGCCTGTGGTCACTGCAGCTCCACCTTCAACCCAAGCAGCGTGTTTCCCCTCAGGGGAATGGGACTGAGCAGACAGTGGCTGTCAGACTGTGGCTCTTGGATTGTCACTTGATGAAAAATCCTAACCTGAACAAATCAGGGTAAGGTAGGAATTAATTCCCAAACTCATCTCTTTCCTTCTGAACTGAGATTGTTTGCTGCATTTATTGTAGCAATGCCTTTTCCATTGTACAAGTAACTGCCCTTGCCAAGTGCACTGCTTTCCCTTAGGCCACTTTAAATCTCTCTAAAAACCCAAACAATGATCCTTATCTCAATATAAAGTATTTGTGAACAGTTGAGAGCAACACAGAAGAGCTTTAAATTGAGAGAGAGGGGTCAATGATGCAGTAAGAGCACTTTGTCCCTAAATATAAAGCAGATTAAAATTCAGTTCTGATGAAAAGCACACACTAATCCCCCCTGGCCATGGAAGGACTCTCCTGGCCCCCACCCAGCAAAGCCCTTTGGTGCCATTCACCCTCAGCCTGGGATTCCAGCCTGCTACCAGGCTGCCAAAAGCACAAGTCAAGGGTTATGCCAAACACTCACCTGCCACATCCCCACCACACAGCTTGGCACAGTAGGTCAGAAATACCCATGAAGAGCAAGCACTGGTGCAGGGGATCTGTCCTACAAGTCCTGATGCCCACTGCATCCCCTGGCTAGAAGACAGCTTGCCTAACCAGACCATCCCTGCCTCTGCCTCCACCTTTTTCTAACTGCTGAGAGTTCAGCTAGAAGCAAACAAAACCCAGGATCCCTCTTGCTGCCGAGGTGTTCATCTTTCCTAACCTTTTCCCAGTGTCTGGAACAAACCCACTGCACCCCCTGTGAGGCTGGTCTTCCTTGTCATCCTTGGATTGATTTGTAGCACAGAGCCTGTTTCACTGTCTTGCTCACCCTATTTTCTTGGTCACAGTCAGTCAAACACACCTACTGTTGTCCACTGCCATAAATTTAATTTTTTTTTTTTTTTAATAACCCACAACCAGCTCTTTGAAAAGCTTACTGTGCCCTTATTAAAAAATACTGAATTAAGATGAAATAAATTGAAATTAAGCAATAGCTGCCCAGGGAAGGCATGCTGTGCACCCACAACTATTGCCCATTATCACCTTATCAAGGCCAGTGTCATATCCTGAGAGGAGAGAAACTGCTACCACTGAAGTGTCTTCTCTACCACTGAAGTGTCTTAGCACATCACAAGCAGCAAACAGATTCAAGATGTGAGAACACACAAGACTGCACTCAGTAGCAGTAGTTCACTTACAAAAGCCACTTTTATTTCCAGTCTTTCAGACCAGGCCACCATTGACCAGGATGGTTTTAACAAGAGAATGACTGCCAGTAGAGAAGGAAGCAAACCATGTGGATGCAGTGCCTGCTATAAAAAAGTAGCAAGTCACCAGCAACAGCAAATTTTTTGGTGTTCAGATTTCACTTCATGGCACCCCTTTAAGACTGGAAGAAAAAATTAGACTGACATGTAACTCACCCCCTGGAAAAAGCTAATCAGACACAGCAGGCAAGCAGAGCACTGTTAGGAAAAACATGGGGGAAGGAGGGGAAGACCAGAGAGAACAGGTTTTAGGAAAGACAGGGAGTCCCAGGGAAAGATCTGACTTCCTGAGCACTGGACCCTCAAGCAAGAAACCCAGAGGAGAATTATACTGTAAGCTTAGAGAACCTTAATTCTGTCAAATATAGTGGTAACAAACAGCATGTAAAAAATTATCAGAGTGGATTGAGGAAAACATTACCATAAGTACTTGTGTAAGGGGATAAATGCATTTCCCTGTAAAAAGGTTTTGAATATTTTTCCTCAGCAATTTCCTCTCAAATTAAATGAAGCCTTTTAGGTACTCACATTTCAGAGTGTGGGACAGGTTATGTTTGCCTCTCCAAATATTTCTAAATAACACAGCAACATCCCCAAATATTTCTTAAAAGTGCTTTCCTTATGTCAATATAGGTGTAAAAATAATTCTGAAACAGTAACAGCTTAAATAGATTTCCTAAGTGTCACTTTGCACTTAAAAGCCTTTAGTAACAATAACATTATAAAAGTCAAGAATCTCCTAATGCTTTAAAACTACACTGTAACTACATATTGCAGATATTCATCTTTATTCTGCTTGGTATGTTCTGACAGGTTCCTCCTGAAAACTACCTGAGCTACCTGCCAATACTGGTAGCCTTTTTTCAAGGGAGGGAATAGATTTTTTTAATACCTGGTTTTGTTCCTCTTCACTGGAGAACTATGGAATATTACTAGTCCCAAGTGAGGCTGCAGGTGATGCACAAATGCTATTGAAAATATAGTTCTAATAGAATATTATAAAAACATTCACTTAAAATGTTTTTAATTTCAAAGGGTTCTAAGAAAAATCTAAACCACTTAACAGCACTTAGGAGATCAGCTCTATTCAACTCCATAATTTAAATTAACATACAGAAATTGTGGAAAGGCAATGGAAACTAACCCTAAATCTAGAAATAGTTTCTAATCTTTAGTACATGAGGGTTGGACATCCACAGAGGCTCATAAAAAGCTCTGCTAACAAAATAGCTCAAGGCCTAAAGTCACCAGCTCTTCTCTGATAAATGATCTCTGAAATTGCCACCATCAGCAGTAGCATCAGAGATGCCATTGCTCTTACAGGACTAAACAGCAAGAACACTTGGGTAACTGCAGGTGACACCCAGCTAAGAAATGGGAGCAGAATCAGCAGAGAATGTATCAGCAAGAAGTTAGAGACTTAGGATACAATAAGTGAAAGCTGAAACCTGATACAGCCCAACCCTTGCTATTTGTTCATTTTCCTCTTCCTATTAAAACACATGCTGTGGGAGTGCATGATGATGAAAGGCCAACTATCTGTACTTCAGCAAGTTACACTGAATAGAAGTAAAATAGAGCATTACTGGAAAATCAGAAATATTAGAGACATATGACAGAAGTAGATGCTAAGAACAAGGAGCTTATTCCTCTTCTCCAATTGCTCTACAAACACCTACTCCATTTTGAGTGCCACTCCTTAAAATATAGGGAAAAGTTCATAGGAAGAAAAGAAAAAAAATTAAACCCAAAACCGACTGAGTGATGCCAGAAGCATGGCCAACAAGAAAAGAACCAAGATTTTTTATTTTTTTTTTTCTCTTCTTATCCTGCAAAGGTGATTAAGTCAAGGTGACAAGCATCATCCAAAAATGTCCAACAGAGCATTTACAGATGAGGACATTCATCAGTTCTTCTCCACACAACTGACAGGAAGACAAGTGGTAGAAAGAATTAGATATTATAAAAATGAAAGTCTTATTAACTGTAAGAGTGGTGGAGACCCAGAACATGCTGTCTGGGGAAGATGAGAAATCAATGCCTACAAATTAAAATGAGGTCAGACTGACTGTCAACTTCCTGAGGTGAGACAGGTTCACTTGAGCTCACCTAAGAGCCTGGCAACACACTAAGCTACCTCCCAAGGTCTTCTCCTCATCAGCATTTCTGGGATTCTTTTATTTATTTATTAATTCTTCAAGCAATTTGTCTTAATTATGGTTTAATTTAATTTATGAAATTATACACCCAGTATTAGCATTGGCATATGTTAACCCATTCTTCCCACCCCCTACAACACCCAGTCCCCCCCCTTTTAAATAGATGACACTAAATTCAGTGAGACATGAAATCTTTGTTATTCTTTCTTCCCCTTTTGTTTTTCAGTCTTGTCTGAGGGTTCAATGACCTGTGTGTTGGTATCCTTTGGTTTAATTCCCTTAGAGAATTTTAGGAATAACAAAATATTTTATGATTCTGCTCTACGTTCACTACACAGCTCATCTCTCTTGTTAATAAAAGGGTCATGCTTTGATTTTTTGCTTCCTTTATTTAAGTACACGAGGTATTTCAAGGTATTTAAAGTATGTGCTAATTGATATTGTGCATCTGTTTGCTACGGTGAGCAGAAAAGTATCCACACATACTCAAGAGTCCCTTGTTCTCTTTCCTTGCTGGCATCTCTCTCTGACTCTCAGAACCCAATGCCCCAAGTCCTCAACCACACACCTACTTTCTGAAGCATCTCCTACTGCAGGAGACATATCCTCCCTGCTACTTAGGAAAAAAAAAAAAAAAAGGGGGGGGGGAGGGCTTGGATACACTCAACAATATTGTTCTCCCACAAGATAAATCCTATCTTTTATCTGTAGTCTGGGGAGCAATTTTGGGGTTTACTGAATTTGGCACTGCAAACTGAATTAGAATATCAGCATTTGCTGAACAAATATTGACTTTGCAACCTGCAAGCAGAAGAAACACACAACATCCTTTCTGTAGCAAATATCAGCAGATCTTAGGTCTAACAAGAGCTGAACAGGAAATTTCTGATAGGGAGGAAAGATTAAGGCAATTGCTGCATTTCTCGGCTTCCAAAGTTAGGAAAAATAAAAAAAACAACAGAACCACAGTGTGACAACAAATTGGGTCCCTTGTTCCAGTCAAATAGTTTAAATTTATTCCAAGAACATTTGATTAGATGTAAGGCTGACAATTTGTATTCCAGTCTTGAGTCCATCCTTGCCTAAGACATGTCTAAAGGAAACCCTGAGAGAGCCTTAGCTGCAGCACCACTGGACAACTGCTTTAATAACTTTTTAATTGCCCACACAAAAAGTCACATCTTATTTCTAAATATGTTGGTTAATTTAAAAAAAAAAAAAAACAAAACACTCAGAGCTCCCCATTGCTTCTAAAGCTTTGTGAAATTAAAAGTACATTTTATTCCACTTAAAGAACACAAGGCTGCAAGACAGGAACAAAGCTGGATGTGTCAATTCAAACTCATTTCACTTTAGATGACCTTGAGCTCTCAACACAACACCTGTACCCCCTGGAAATGTCACATTGTTATCCTTTAAGGAAAGGCGAAAAAGCTACAGTGGGACAAGATGTAGGAAATCTGCTACACAAGGTTTAATTGCAACCATTTGTAACCTGCATTTCACCCAGATACATATCTTATTTTTAAGCAGATATTCCTAATTAAGCAGGGCAAATGCTTATCACCAAGTGAAAGACTTGAAGAATGGGGTTATCAACACAACCTGATATAACCAAAGCACCCTGAGATATTGATCCAGAATCAGATGGCCATCACAAATTGCAAGATCCCAGGACCCATTAGGGGGCAGGGAGAAGGATGCAAGACACCAGGACCACAGCTCTTGCATCTGAATGAGGACTCAGCATCGACTTTTGCCTGGGGAGGTGACAAGGTCTGAACTGGGCCATCTACTTCCACATCCTCCCACATCCCAGAGCCTCAGACCCCTGGGGTGTGCATGGCTGTTCTTACAGCCCCTTCCAGGCAGGGAAACCTCCTGCCTTCCTAACCTAAACGATTTACCTGGAGTTATTCTGGAGTCAATAATGGGAGGGGAATTAAGCATGAGCCTCTTGCTTTGCAGGTTAACTTGCTGTGCTCCTGGGTCACTGTTCCACTCTGGAGATGTCATTCCAGGCTATTAAGGTGCTGCACCACTGTAGCAGACTTGCCCAGGCTTTAAGGAAGCCAACACACAGAAATTCATAGTTGGCTTGTCAGCAAAAAAAAACCCAAACAAATTTTAAGATAAGGGGGATCTTCAACTAGCTGCAGTTTCGCAAGAAGTAAATCTCCTTCTGGGGCAGAGTGCAGCAAGCTGTTCCAAATCTGAGTACCCCTGGTAATTTCAAATAAATAAACACCAAAATCAAACCACCCACATCAAAGACATCAGTTCAAAGTAGCACTGACACATCACCACATAGGGACAAGGCCCTCGGGGACAGCCTCGTGGTACTGTAACTTGGGTCCAAACTTTTGTGTGAATTTAGGGATAATGTTGCTATGGAAACCAGGTCCCCAATTCCAGCAAGCTGTCATATTCATCTCTTTCCATTTTGAAGGCTTACCTGCTCTGAACATTCCAAATTAGTCAAGAGGCAGAGGGAATCCAAGGAGTACATTAAATACAAATAAGCACACAGACCAAGCAGCATATCAGTCAATCAGCCTCCTGCATAGATGAGGCACAAATTCCAAGTTATTTGCCATTTAGTGCAAAGTTTCATAGGATACTGCTGAGATTCTCTGCAGCCACATCTGCTCTTTTCCTACTCCCCTCATTGCATTTCAGCAGTGTCCAAGTGTGTCATCCATTCACAAGAATCAGATTAAGTTATTCCAACAATCTGGCTTTTCCCCTTTGTAACTCATGCTATTAAGAGCCAAAGACAATTTTGTTCAAGAGGAACAGTCCATGAATAGTTCCCCCAGTTCCTCATGCCCTGAATCCTAGCTGTCTCAGCAGTACAACTACAAAGTATTAACCCAATTCAAGCAGCAAGAAGCCCCCACTCTTCAATTCCAACACTTGAACAGTCCCTGTGGAACACCCTGAGGTTTGACTCACTCTTTTTTCCCCAGAATGAACACTCCAGGTGAACTCAACTAATTATATTCATCATGAGCTGAGCTCCTGAGGTTCCCACAACCCAGCAGATTAGTTGTCTTGATCATTTCACACCTACCAGTTATGCATTCATTATTTTTTAGCAACATCCTAAATCCAAACTCTTTAACATCTTGCAGAGGGGATACACACACGCCCCCATATAATATACACAGACATTTGAGGCAGTGATTAAGTAATTTCCTTTCCCTTCTAAAAGCCTCAATTTAAACAAAATTTTTGCTAGGAGAAACACCTAAGAACTTACCCAAGTTCAAAACCCAAGCCTGAATAATTTTACTTCATTAAAAAAAAACCTCTTTAACAACCACGAGGCTTGTTTTTGGTTTTTTTTTCCTTCATAAGATCCTACAAATCTTAAGGGAAAAAGCCTTTTTGTGGTCCTTTTACACTTTCACTAATTTGCTCAAAAAGCCTACAGTAATTTCCCTGAATACCTTGCAAAATGAATCCCATAAAACAGCCTCTCACCAGAACTGTCTTATCTGGGGGTGAGTTGAAAGATCAAATACTTGGAGGGAAAAATAAATAAATAAAACCCCAAAGAACAAACCAACTACAAACAAAACTGTTTGTCATTTTAAATTCATAAATACACATTTTAAAATGTGCTTACCCTGAGCTACTTCCATCTTTCTGTAAGTGAGAAATACACCAAAACCAACAATCAATGCAGCCACAGCAGCTAT
This sequence comes from Phaethornis superciliosus, assembly GCA_023637945.1. Classification (NCBI taxonomy): domain Eukaryota; kingdom Metazoa; phylum Chordata; class Aves; order Apodiformes; family Trochilidae; genus Phaethornis; species Phaethornis superciliosus. Next base: position 26,770,959 of record JAJQWJ010000009.1, read on the forward strand.
TGCTCATCTCCAAAGAGAAAGTCAGATCAGAGGTATATTTCAAAAGTAATAAACCACAACTCTGCTAAAAATGCCCTCCATGAGCTATCTACAACTGATCCTTGGTGGCAAGGAGGCATCTCCAGGGGAAACAGGGCTTCCTGAAAAGGTCACCACATCCCACACCAGGATGTACCAGGACAGGTACACAGTGTAGCTCAGTGCATGTTTACAGCAGCAGTTATGAGCTTGAAGAACAGAAAACACAAGTTACAGTAGCCAAAGAGGCATGGTCACAAGCCCAAAAGACACCTTTCCTTGTACGAGATGCTTGTGATGGCCTCAGCTGGGAGGAGAGGGAACAGATGTTTACAGGATGCTCCCAAGAGCCTCAGCAAGTATCACTGGCAAGGATGGAAAAGAGAAAGAAACAAAAGAGGAGATGAAAATACCTGATCTTACAGTCTAAAAATTGCCTTGAGGTTGCCCAGTGAACAGAGTGAACAAGGGTCTCTCGACCAGAACTGATGTCTGTGAATGTCATGAGTGAAAACTGCTGCCTGAAAAAGGTTGGAGAGACCTCATGGGAAAACAAACCATGGAGGAAGATTTCATAGATCCCATCTACCCAGGGTTTGATGTCACTGCCCAAGCCACCCAGCAGTTCTGCTTCCCTTGAGGAGCCCACATCACTTCATCACAGCAGTCTGACTGCCAGTGCAGAAAGGGAACCTTTTTCTGTTTCATATCCAATCCTCCCCACTTCTTTTGTATTTACTGGGTTTTTTTAACTTGGGAACAGATTTTTAATCCAATATACAAATTCACACCAGGAAACCAGGATAAGAACAGAAAGTGGTTGCTGTAGCCAATGCACCAGCTGAAAGCTGTGTTGGGAACTGAACCAGCTCCTTGGCTGAGGCCACTGGTGATGCTTTCCCCACTCTTCCTGCCTGTCTCACCCTCAGACATGTTGTTTACTTCCACTGGTTTTGTCCCAGTAAATTACCTATTGCCCTGAACAGATCCAAGCAGCCTTATTATTTGACAGAGTAAGACATTTCTGACCAATAGCTGAAAGTAGTGGCCACTGGTAAGTTTTCATTAAGGTTGTTCAGCTATGTTATTTCTATTGCAGAATATTCCAGATTATTAACTCCTTTTCTAGTCCATCTCAACAAATACAGTCTCAATATTTAGCAAAAATTTTCAGCTATGGTAACTAAACCATCTGATGCCCTTGAATTCCTGAACCAGTTTATCTGTTTAATGTATTGTGGAGAGATCTTTTAAATCATTCATTCCACTTACCACAACCTGAGCTTCAAGAAGAACCACTCACTCTGCACGGGCTGACAAATTATTGTGAAGTTGTGAAAGGCAACTGAAGTCCTGTGAAAAAATCAGTCCCATCACCTGGTCACAGGCACCCAGAGGGGCTGTGTCACAGTGTTAGTGTGGCATCTCCACACTTGTGCTATCTGATGATGTGTGAGATGCTTTGCTCCTCAGAGCTCTCCCACCACAACCTTTCCTATCACCTCCCTCCCAGAAAGCAGTTGTAGCTACACACCCATCACTGGTTTGTACCCAGAGCTTCCCAAGCTGTCCACTTTGGTTCTGGAGAACACAAAGGCCAAGCCACAAAACAACAGACTAAAACACAGGTGTTACACGACTCTGGATCCTACAGAGATTCTTTTCCAACCAGCTGGTCTCTCCCACCTCCAAAATCACTAAAATGTCTATCCCTTATAAAGGAGAACACACTTTGCAAGTCCCCTTAAGCAAGGCAAGAAACCAGGATCAAAACTAGGATGATTTCTTCTACTCACAAGTGGACAAAAAGGAGCTTTAGGTTCCTGACTAGCTCAATACAGAACACATAATTTGTCAGGCTTGAATTATGCCACCAGCATCCCCCCACATATTCTCTGCCTCAGTCTGTCATCTAATTCAGAGTGATCTGTAACACTTCAAAAGTCTTGCAGTTCATGGGAGATCAGAACAAGCAACAAAACTGTAGAACAGTCTGGCAGGGAATATCCTCCTAAGGGCTAACAATAAAGCCATGGGTCTGTTTGGAGGGAAAAAAAACAACCATAAAAGAATTCTCCAAGAGGAAAAGCAGCTGACCTCATATGTGGAGAGTTATAGCCAGTCTCAAACACTGATCTCGTTTCCAAATTCTTATCCACCACGTTAAATGCTGAAAGCTCATACTTGAGCAATTATGAAAATCAAGCTACTCACTGCAGTAAATTCTATATCCAATTACATGTGAATCCTGAAGCATCACAAGTAGAAGTTTAGCAGCTATCTCCAGTCCAGAAATGCAAGATGTCATTACAGTTTTGACACAACATGCATACCAGCACACTGCTGCTCCATCAAGACTTGGGTCAATAGATGGGGCATGAATTTACCACAGCACAACAGCTCCAACAGCACCCATCAGATTTTAGTACAACCACTGAGCAGGTTTCATTCCACCCACTCTGCCTCCAGCCAAATCTAAAACCACAGGGTCCAACAGAATACTTTTCCACAAGTAGACTTCAGAATCTGTAGTAAATGCTCCAAGAGACAGCTCAGTCTTTTGTGATTTAGCTCAAACAGATACAATTTGATGAATTGCTTAGAGAGATTTCCCCATTAAGCTGAGCTTCTTGAAAGACTTTAATGCTCAGGGCACAGTATCTTTGACAAACTCCCAAGTCCATGCAGAGAGGAAAGTGGGATGCTTTACCACTAAGGGAATGAGAAGTTAGATTTAATCAGACCATCACTGTGGGATGAGCAGAGGGGCAGGGACAGGCAGACAAACACCTGCACAGCCTCTAATATTTTAATTTCATCCTCAATTAAAATACTAGACAGGTGGACAACTTATTAGCTATCAGTCTTGTCTTTAATATAATGGCCATAGCCTTTGAAACTTTGACCAGAAACAACCCAGCCTCTCAAAAATTTACTACAGGAAAATGCATTATTAAATCAAATCTGAGCACAGCTCAGAATTTCAATTCTTTGTTCCCTTATGCTGCAAGGATGTATCAGGGCCAGGGCTGGAGGGAGAGGGAGGGCTGTTACCAGCAAGCTGGCTCAGCTGATTTCTTGTAAATACCATAAAAATGAGCCCTTGACCATAATCTATAAATTGGATACAAAGAGAGAAAATAACCCTTAAAGAAATGTGCACTTCTAAGTGCTTCTTGAGCATCAAATTGAAGCAAACATTTATGAATTTTCCATCACGTTGCAAAGCATCATGTCAGGCAGGATCAACCACATAAAATTATTTTGTGACAATACATGTAAATGGTTTTAACATTCTCTGTCCCTCTAAAGCAATAGCAAAGACTAGCCAAGCCATCTGAGAGTTCAGAATTCTAATAGGGCCTTTGAAGAGATTATTTGCAGACTAATCCTGTCTTTTCTCATGGAAGCAGTCTACAATTTGAAGTACCATATTCACACGGTACATTTTGCCTTCCAAAATTACCTTGGAAAGAGCCAGGGAAAAATTATATACTGCGTAGACAAGCATACATCTAAATTATATGCACGTCTAACAGGGAAAGATTATTTTCAAGGGGTCCTAAACTCAGTTTTTCCATTTGTTTGTACAACTGCATGCAATAATAATTTATGTATAAGAATCTGTGCATTTCAATCATACACAAAACTGCTAGGTCTTCCTGTTCACTCATTTTTGTATGTTTATATGAAAATAATTTTTAAATTATCCTTAAAAGTATTACATTTGGTGTTTTTTTAAATCTGAATATATTTGTAACCCTCATTTGTAAAGAATATATTTGCTTAAGCACCTTCAAAGAAGAGATTTCTATGATATTCCAGAACATGGAATTTTAATGACACTTGCTTGAAAGCAATCACTGAGACTTGGCTTCAACACATCTTCATTATGCATCCTATACAGTGCCTTTCCCACAAAACTTTTTTTATTCCTCACCTATGATTCTCAGGAGTTCAGGCTCCTAACTTTGGCCTTCTCCATGTCATCCAAGCCAGATAACTGAAGCAACAACTGGTCAAAAGCATGAGTGTCCTAGTGATACATAGAAGTCCCTCAGTGCTCTCTATGTTCCCATTGAGGCAGGAAATAGTGAGGTTGGAGTTCTCCACAAAGTACTTTTTTGATTTTAAAAAATCCCCCACAACCACCTTTTTTACAATGCACAAAAATTCAGCCCTCCAAATCCTGCTTTAAAAAAACAAATAAGAAACTAAGAAACCAAGAGACTGAGATTCAGTAAGACTGGTCTGATATTTAGAACAGCCCAAAAGAAAAACCTACTTGGCATCACAGGAAATTTTCCTGATTGCCTGCCTTTTTCTTATCCAAGTGTGCCAGCAGATAATGAATGAAAGTGGTTAGGGTGTTGGAAATCTTCAGGCAAGATGCAGAAGAAACTGTTGGGATCCTGCTTATTCCAACACTGAGCTATTCCATCAGGCAGGAGTGAGTGAGCCATGCTGTGCAGCACTGCATTACAAGCAGCTTTCCACTGCTGTTTTTTTGTTCCTAATGAACTCCAAGGTCGTAGCACCCCCCTGGAAACACGCAATAAAAATCTGCTGTTGCATTCTTATATCTTTGTCATGCCTGAAAATATCCAGATTGAACAGGAACAACTTGCCAGAACTTCAGCTGAAACAAAAGGGTTTCAAATTCACTGCAGCTCTAACTTGGTACAAAGAGCTTGAGAGTTCCATACCTGCAAGAGTGCATGAGCCATGGGGATCTTAGCACAGGGCAAGGGAGGAAGCAAGACTGACCTTGATTTTACCTGATTTCATGGATTTGTTAACATCCAATCTCATACAAGATAAAACATTAAAAAAAAACAAAACCAAAAAACAAACAGAATGCGAATTAGAAAAGGTTTAGAAAGTCAGGTGTATTCATGTACAGCACATAATTTCTAAACTACAGAAGTACTGTGGGGTGGATAACAAGGCTGCCTGCATCCCAACCACTATAGGGTTGACCTAAGGTTATGAAAGCTGAAGAATACCAAGAACATCTCAAACCAGCCTGAAATACATATCTATATTCTTCCTCAAAGCTGTACCACATCACATTGTACCAGAAAACCAAACAGTATTATTTCTGTTTCACCAGAAAAGAGGTAAAGAACAGAACAGAGAGCACCATTGCAGTGGGCTGAGGAGATGAAGAATGACATCCCTGTGCTTACACCACTGCACTGCACCTCAAAAGCAAAAAGGTAAAACCCAGACTGGTCAGCAGGTTCACTTCCTCACCCAAATTTCCCATCCATCCTTCTGTTTTCATCTTGGCCTCTATATTGTTCACAGTGGCCAATGTACAACTAAGCAGAAAAATCGTGTACTTTCCCCACATTTAAGTGCCACAATTTGTAAGATGGCAGCAGTTTCACATCCCTTCCACACAGAGATATTGTCAGATGCATTCTCCTGTCCTACAAACACTACAGACCCTGTCCTGATACAGGTGTTCTCCAGAAAAGGAGAAGAATACAGACAACCTGACTCACAGCCCACAGCTGTCTGTACTATCTTTCCTAACACAAAGAAATTAATCTCCTAATCAAAGATGAATGTCATATTCAAAGACCCAAGGCTTTTCTCCAGTAATAAACTTAAATCTGTGGCACAGCAGCATGAGGTTTCATTTTTTCTGTTTTGTCACTGTGAGGGGAGAAGAATTCAGCACCACTGCCCTGTTTGTGGTGCAGCTCTGTTCCTTGGTTCCTGACTTTTGGGTGCAGCAGGAGCAGAGTCTCCACAGCAGCTTTCAACAACAATTTAAAACAAACCACAAAACAAACCACCAAACTCACACCACCTTCTAAATTCTCTTTGCCTGTGTGAGGAGTGCATTAGATCAGATAAGGGATATTAAGTGGCCTTTCAGCCTGACAGCAAAGAACAGCTCTAATGGGAGTCCCAAATTGTGCTGCTAGCAATATACTGTACTTACAAAACAGTAACATCAAGATGCCAGAGCAGTGCCATGACCTGTATTTCCTGCAAACCAATTTTCTTCTTTGTAAGGTGGTTGGAAAGAATCCAACAGCTTTTTAAGTTCCTTTTATTTCTGCTGGAATTATGCTGTACTGTACACATTTCTCCTACACCAAACTTTTCTATGCCTCACAGCATTTAAACGTGAATTATCTACAGTCTACTTATGCTTTTACAAACAATAAATACTGAAAAATCGTGTTTAGGTTGCAATTACCTGATGGGAACAACATTTTTTTATATCTCATTTCGCTACTTTAAAAGAAGCCAAAGCCCTTAAAGCAGAATCTTTAACAGAAGAACAGTGTTAGAGGGGAATGCAGGTCACACAGTCTGAGAAGATTCTGTGGTGGATTCATTATTGATGCAGTACAGCTTAGCTGATGCTGTCAGAGCATGTAAGTTCAGACCTCAGCATTTCCACTCTCAAAGTTACAAGTTCCACCACCCTAAGTTGTAACTCTCAAAGTTACAAGTTCCACCACAGCATAAACAGTGTAAGCTGGGAAAACATGAAGCTTACCTGAGCTCCCAGTAAGGTAGCACCCCAAAAACCCTTTGCCCTTGCTAACACAGGGCAAAACCATCACTAAGGACTGGGAGACAGAGACATTTTGGGACATCTCCAAAGGCTGCTGCTTGGGTTCTGTACATGTGAAGATGACCAAATTTCTAGCACTTGTATTTATCAGAGTGAACTATTTACTCCCACCCAACAGGAAAACTGTATCCTCTAAGGAGGACATGCAAATAAAGACAACATTTCAATTATAAAGGTGGTGCCTTTGACTTCTTTTACCCCCACTGCATTGTCATATCCCTAAAAATTCTATTTTTGCCTCAGGAGGATCTCACCCATGTCTTGCACAGACACACTGCTCGGAGCAATCAACAAAGCACCTGAAAGGATTTATTATAAGCTTATTTTTACCACCCACTCCCCCTACAGACATCCTTGCCAAATGCAAACACACTCCCTCAAGCAGGAGAATTTGGAAACAGAACACCTGATACAGCTTTTATTCCAAAACTGTCTCACAGGTGTTGAGTGTCAGAAAGAGCCACGCTCTGCACAGCACCTGCTTGTCTCAGGAAAATTGAAACTGTCTGGTGTCTAACACTTTGAATGATTTCCCAACTTCTCACTTGCCCCATCTGCTCCTCTCAGTTCATATTGATTTGTTTTAGCCTTTGTCTCTGCAGTGGCACCAACAAAACTGCAGCATCACTGCAAGTTCCTCTGCTATGGAGCGTGTGCCTCAAACGCAGCCTTTGAAGAAAGAAAAACAAAACCCAAGATCACTGTCCAGTTCTGCTGCCTCCTCTTCCTCCAAAAACATGCACGAGCAGTCATCTGGGTTTCAATGCTGAGCTCTAGAAATTATATGCCATCTATAAGATATCTAACATTTAAATTATAAATCAGATGTCCACAGAATAAAGTACATGAATGACATCTCTCAGCTCCAGTTTTCCTTTCTTAGTTGGCCCAGCTAGCTAAGAAATTGCTATAAAATAACTGGAGTTTATGTAGCAGTCTGTTTCTGTGCTGTTAGTGTGAAATTTATAGGACCTTTAAGGGAAAAAAAATACTTCGAATAGTGGATTCTGAAAAAAAGAAATATAACTTTTAAGTTAGGTGGGAAAAGTGTTAAAAACAACAGGAGAGATTTACTTATGAAATGGTGTGGCTTTTTTTTTTACACTACTTAGGAAACCACAGTGTTCTCCCTAAACTTCAAGAGGGTCAGGATACACCCACCCTGGGTTTTAAGAAGGGCCTTTATGGTGGGTTGAGCCTGGCTGGAGGGCAGGCACCCACCAAACTGCTCCATCACTGGACAAGGGAGAGAAAATACAACCAAAAGCTCACAAGTCAAGATAAGGACAGGGAGATATCACTCAGCAATTAATGTAATGGGTAAAACAGATTGTACTTGGGGAAATGAGTTTAATTTTATTACCAATTAAAATCAGAGTAGTATAATGCGGAATAAAAATGAGAAATTAAAAAAAAAAATCTTAAAACACCGTTTTCCCATCCCTCCTTTCTTCCAGGGCTCAAATTTACTCCCAAATTCTCTACCTCCTTCCCCCCAGTGGCAGAGAGGGACAGGGAATGGGGGTTATGGTCAGTTCCTCACTTCTTGTCTTTGTTGTTCTGGATTCCTCCTCAGGGGAAGGACTTCTCACACTTTTCCCTTGCTCCAGTATGGAGTCCTTCCCAATGGAAAAAGTCTTCCACAAACTGCTCCAGGGGAGGCTCCTTCCATGAGGTGCAGGCCTTAAGGAATAGGCTGCTCCAGTCTGGGTCCCACATGGGGTCAAAAGTCCTGCCAGGAGCCTCCTCCTGCATGAGATCCCCACCAGGTCCCAGAGAAAAGCAGAGAAACCATCCCTGTAGCCTCCTCACTACCAAAAATTTTGCCAGACAAACCCAATACAGCCTTAAATATGATGGAATAAAGATGTTACAAATAACCACATGGCAAAAACAAACAAAAAAAACCAAAAAACCCCACCCCACAAACTGCTCATACAAGTCTCCACTGAAAAAGACTCAGCTCTGACTAAGCAAAATTTTAGCACGAAAAAACCCAAACAATCAAGACACCAACCAAAACAAACCCAAAAATGAAACCATACTTTTCAGCTTTCTGCAGGTTTAAACGTCAGTGATCATCAGATTAATGAGGGCCCACAAAGATGCAGGTACACCTGTGAGAAAGGAATCAGTCCAAGACAGACTTCTGAGCCACCAAGGACTGAACACACAATATTGCACAGCTGAAAAATTGCTGCTAGGGAACAGCACTTACACCTTGCACCCCTCATTTGTGTCAGTGCTACCGAGAGCATCATGCTGAAAAGAGCTCAAAATTCAAAGACGACCCCCAATGGTTTCCAGATACCTCAGGTTTGGTCTAAAAAAGGTCTTGAGCTCTATTGAAAAAAAATTTTAGCCTCTCCAAACCTTGGCAGACAATTCAAGTGCACAGTACCAAACACAAGGGACTCAACACGTGGCTTGGTTTGGTATTTGTCACCCGTGTTCAGGATATATGGGGTAACCATGAACTTCTGCTCCAGCTTCACACAGCAAATGCACCAACACTTACCCACATTTGGCATTAGGTCTACAATGCTGAATCATCCAGCTGGGCTTTCTTCCAGTAGCTTTAGAGGTATATTTTTTTTCCCCCAGCATTCCTTTCCTCTTTCCAGAGAAGCTAATGAAATTTAGCTTTACAATTCAAAAGATGTATGGCTAGACATCTGTAAAGAGAAGTCACTAACCACACTGCTGCTGCAGCATCCTCAGCAGCCAGTCACGAAGATGTCCTGAATTCAGGGAATGTTGTTCAGTGGTCATTGGGGAGTAAATGAGGCAGAAAGCAAACGAGGCAGGCAACTGCAGAGCCAGGAGCCCAATCAGATGTGGGAGCTGCAGGGGAAGCAAAGGTGAACAGAACTAGAGAGCCAGCATCCAACATTTGCATGGTAAAACATGATGTTTGCAACAAAAAGTACAAGGAGGAAGAGAAATCGCACTGATAAAAAAGGCTGGCTCTTCCACAAACTGCTCTTGGGGATTTCTTTGGAAGACTGAAATGCTGTCACAGTGAGCACATGTTCATATAGCTTCCTCAGTAAAGGAGGGGACAACAAATCAGGATATATATCAAAAGAAAGTAGTAACTAGCTCTGCTGGGCAGGGGGGGGTTGGACTAGATGACCTTTAAAGGTCCCTTCCTACCCAAACTATTCTAGGATTCTATGACACATCACTCTCCTTCAAAAGCACAATTGCTCCAATTTCTCTTCCTATCTGTTGACATGTGCTGACAGGTAAAAAATGCTATTCCCTCCCCTAATTTGTACTTTTGAAATAAGGGCTATATGACCCCCTTGTCACTGTGAAATTTTTAGCAGCCATGATGTATACCATAATTCCAATGATGAAAATTTACTCAGTTACTGATTTGTTCCACAACATACTAAAAGAAAAGTTATCAGCCAGATGTCTCCAGCCAATTGCAAAATACATTATTAATGAAATTAGAGTGAGAGAAACCTTTTCCTATTGCTTTTTTATTAAATCCTTCCAAGCAGCTCCGTTGCACAATTACAGTACCTAAAATTTGTTTTTTAACTGTTGCCATGTGTAAACATGGTGCATTTGCACTTGAAACAATAACCTGGAGGCAACAGGGTCTGTAATAAGTGAAATTATTAATAAACTCTACTCCAGGGTCCTTCCAATAACTGTCATTATACTCTAGTACCCTGCACAAGGTGACAGTTTTCCTATCAGATTAGTATTTGATTCCCTCAAAATCTGCACACAGAAATTTATTGTATCAGAAAAGCATTTTCACAGACAGAAATAATAATAAACTTATTTCAAAGACATGAATTAAAAGTCCTTCCCTGGTCTCCAGAATCAGAATAAACTGGACAAACCATAACAGTTATATTCAGCCTAGATGGTTATTCTGGGCACCAAACAGAGGTTGTGCAAAGTACAGTGCAAAAGAAAGAGAAAAAATGCCTGATCACTCCATCTCATCACCATCATGAGGCACTGCTCAGCTGGAGGATGGGGCTGTTCGAGGGGTGGGTAATGGCACACATGCCTTTTCATGTCTGGGTAACCTGTGCAAATCTGGCTCAAGATGATACTGATCAAACTTAATTACAATCTGACAGCTCCACAGTGGCTTATACAGCATTGCCAACTCTTAAGATTTTATCAGAAGTCTCATGGTATTTAGTGTTCTTCTTAAGCCCTAAGTCCTGCAGTCAAGCAATTACCCAAGATTCGCCGCTTCCAAGAAAAATAAAGGTGAGCTTCTATCCCATGAGCTTGGAACAAAGCTTTAAACACAACTTAAATGCAAGACAATGGTTTCTAAACTGAAATAGATAAAAACACCCCACAGACTGTTCAAATTTGCAAGATTTTTACATCAAAAAGGTGATGTTTTAAAGGCCAAGTCAGGCACTGGAAAGATCATTTGACCAAGCTGCACATGAATCATTTTATTTCAACCTCTTGTGCTCAGGATACACCAGAGTCTGTGTCACAACCAACACATTCATGGCCTGGGGAGAATTAGGTTGGAAGAGTAGGACTATCCCATCTTTGAGGCACTTCACTTGGCCCTCATACTAGTAGCAGCCTGCCTCAACTATCCTTACTGTCCTTGCAGGAAGCAAATTCACATTGAAAATCCTAGGACATTGTTTACTTTTTTCTTTTTTTAAACATATACATTGAAAATTCTGCTGGGTCAATTTATAAGCCTCTTACAGCTGTACAGACATATGGATACAGATATAGATAGCATCTGGTATTAGTATTTGCTAAGAACAAGCAACTCCAACAGATAGACCATCACACTATCAAAGAGCAAGGATAGAGCACACATCACCCTTAAACCAAAGTCACTGGTTAAAACTACAGTAAAATAAATCACCTGCACAAGGATTTAGTTCAGTTTACACCTTTGTGACACTGAGTGCCTTGGTAGGACTTAGTATTTTTCCACCAACACTGATGCCTGTCTCTTACAATCAGCTTCTGCCATTACCCCTGTTCTGGTCAAGCTCAACACCTTTAACTCAAGAGAGATTCAGATGACAGCAGAGCAGAGGAGATGGTGCACAGTCCTGCTCTGGCTTTTGGCTATGTTCTACGCCTATGGATAATAAAGCCCTGCTGGCTCAGAGCAATGGGCCAGCTGGCCCTGTGTTCAGTAACCTTGACTCTTTGGCAGTCACCAAGAGCAGACACATATTGCAGTAATTCACCAGAACACATTTCCAGCCTCCAGACATTTGTGAGCCTGACATTTCTACACCAGAAGCAGCATCACTCCATGCAACTGTCTCTAGTTCTACCACCAAGTTTCCAGAAGATTGGTCTGTGGGAGCTTTTAGCACCTGCAGCATCCCAAGGCAGTGAGTTTCCTGACTGCCACCACCTTGGGTGAAGCTTTTTACTTGTTCTGTACCTCCTGCTGCTTCAGTTAATTTACTGAAAAAGACAATTCCTTATTCAGTTCTCCTTATCATTTTAATAGGTATCTATAATGAGTGCTCTCTTTTCTCCTGTTCCACCAGCTCTTTTTTTATGCTGGGGGGACACAAAACCTTTGTCTAGGGTAGTTCAATCACACTCCAAAAATAGACATTCAGCTAAAAATCTCACTTCTATTTCTGTAAGGCATTTCTTGTCTTCCTAGCTTACTAGTCCAAGCCAAACCTAGCACAGCAGTCCAAAACCTTTAAAAGCAGGATACTTACCTAATTAGTCCAGTTTTCTGCCACAGTAACCTTAGAGGACCTGACTATAGAGAATTTTAAGTACATACCCCAGAAGCAAAATCAGCCACCAAAGACTTCTCAGTTGACATCTCCCTGACCCTGGATTGGAGAAACCTCCACATCCACCACATCAAACCAGCAGTGAGAATTTTGGTCATCCAATAAGGACAACCCCTGACCTGCTACAACAGTCAAAACAGTTGAACATTCACTGCCAACCTTCTGTTTTCTTCCTATACTTGTTTCCCAAGAGGAACCTCCAATACCCATAATAAAAATGAACTTTTTCTGACTTTTACAGAAAATTGTTCTGTTTTGATCATGTGTGAGAAATGAGGCACTGGTATCCAACACACTTGTTACACTTTGTCAAGATAGGAGGGATGCTGAGAAGCTTCCCCTTTTTCCCAGCTTCCCCTTTCCTAGCTCTAAGCCAAGTGATACCTATGCTGTGCCAAAATGGAACTGTGATTTGAGAAGCTGGTGATCTTGATGTCCTCATCCCAGGATACAGCTTTTTCCCCAAAATTCTAGCATATAATTCACAGTTACATATCCACTGAGCACAAGGCAACTGTTGGAAGGTAGTTTGTATGGATAACTACTATAAACAACTTGGGATTTGACTGAAGTGACCCCAGCATTCGCAATAAAGAACAAATTTTCAGCCCTAACCAAGGCTTGACTACAACTTTACACAGTTCCCCTGTGGGCTGAGCCACAAAGCCTTTTCCAAGTTGAAAAAAAAAAAAAAAAATTGAACTAATATAATTTAAAGCATGAATTTAAGCTCATTTGAAAGGCTGCAAACCCATGTTGTAGGCACGGTTACTTCAGTAGTAAAGTTGCAATTTTCAGTTTAGCTTCAGCTAACTGAAAGCATTTAAACATTAAATCTATATAAGCCAGCCTTAATCTGAAAAAATGTTTCCAACAGGGGGTTGTACCAGCTTAACAGAGGAGGGAAAAATAAATCAATTTAAAGTGAGACTTGTTCAGTGATCATGTACACTGCAGACCTCTGACTGGAGGGACTTGAGTCTATTGACAGTAATCACACACTAACACAAGCCCAACATCATCTCTTCATCTACCAAATAAAATTTTACGTTGGAAAACAATAATGACAACAAGTTAATATGGTCAGTAATAACTTATCTTCACAAAGAGCACTTGACCTTCATTGTAATTTCCACACAGCTTCCAGTAAGCCACCTGAACGTGGATGAAATGTAATTCATAAAGAAATATTAAAAATGATAGAATGTTATTAAAGTGGGTCACAATTCAAACAGCACAATTACTCAAAGAATGATGGTTGCAACAACATCACTCACAATCCTTCTCACACTGGTTGAGCTAGTCTATAATTTATTTTGCCTAACAACAGCTTCTGTCCATATTCTCTGACATTATCCCCAAAGACTCTATTAATGCAGCCCACTGTGCTGCATGACAGCACAATGTCCACATGAGGCATGAAATGTCACAGATCACAGCTTTACACCTGGCCAACATAATATATTTATCAAATTCTTTCAAGCAGTGGAAGTATTTGCTGTTATTTTGTGGGTCAAGCCACACAGAGGCAGATGGAACGGGCACTTTATTTACATGTGGAGTCCCCAGGCCCATCCACTTCATTTGTGGCAGACAAATACAAGCCTTACACAGTCATCTGAGAAGCCCTGGACCAAAGACACTGTTATTTTACAAAGACAAGGAATAATGGATTCTTCTGAGGCTTCTGGGTGACTGGGAAGATTCATTTTGTTCCTCAACGTTATATTCCACATATTCCAAACGTCTTAAAAAGTTCAGAATTGGGATTCTGATTCACATCCCAAGAGAAGATCAGCATAACTAAGACCCTGACAGACAACAACAGAAAAATGAGGCTCTCCAAACACTCACAACTGTGAAACCCCACAGCTTCTGCAGAAACTACACCATAAGCCTGCATAACACAGGTGGGACTGGTCAGCTCCTGCCTTTTCACCAGAAATTCAAGACACGTGGATGTTGATACTGGCTTTATCCCTCCCTCTGTACACTACAAAACCATCTAAACTGTGCACAAATACGTGAAAATGTAGAAATTAAGTCCTTGGATGCAAAAGGTATCACTTTACAAGTTATGTATATTTTGAGTGACTTTGAAGCAGAGTTTTAAATTATTGACATTGATTCTATCACAAGAGTTTTGGGGGGAAATTCCATATATAGCAAAATATATGGCAAAAATTATAGCTATGAAGTATTAATCCTTTAAGATTATTTATCCATGCTGAATATGAGTTTTAGTGCCATAGGTAGCTTAGAAGCATAACCTCTTTCTGTTTCATTTTCCAGGAAAGAATCAGCACACCAGAGCTTATGGAAGGAAAAGGAAATGTGTCATGGCCAACTCAAACTGAAGGGTGACTCCCCATAAGATTATTTTATTTATCTAAATGGGCTCTGAAGTGTGAAGAAAAGGTGAAGAAAGCCCCTGGACGTGTGGAGTTGCAAGGCAGACCTGCACTGAAAGTCCTGGTCCTGTGGGGTGGAAATCCCATTGACCAAAGCAATCCTGAAGGAAGGAAAAGCATTCCCTACTTCCTCGTGATGAAGTGAAAGCTCAGGTTTTCAAATGAGAGGCAAATGACCATTCATTGTCATTAAAGACCCCATGACAATTCTTGCAAGAGTAAAAATGTTAACTAACATGTCCTGGCCAATATCCAACTTGGATAATTGCATTCTGCTTCCTAAATTCCCTTTGCAGTTTCAATTGGATTAGTTTTTCTTCATTTCTCTTCCCTAAACCCCTCCTGCATAATGTTTCTAGCCCGGAATGGCTGCTATGTTCCACTCCAGAGGTGTGTGAATTACCAGTGCTGGGCAATCCCAATATACATTTTATATACATTAGTCAGAGAAAATGCTCAGTGGGCTGGAGTAATACCCTCACCTCTCATCGAGGAGTATTTAACTTCTCAAATGAGAAATCCCACTGATGTCAGTAAGTTTTTTTTTCCTAAAATATTGCCCTGCAAGGAAGGGTAAGCACAGCAAGCCCAGCCTCCTGCCAATTAGAAAAGTCCTTTGCTGGGCCATATCCTCAGCCCAAGAAACCAGATGCAGTTGCTTTAAATTCAGTAGAATTCCACTACATTAAAACAGGAGTAAATATCCACATAGTATTTTTCCACTAAGTCACTCATGTTTAAATCTTGCACGAATCAAAGAAGTTGGCTGCTGAATGCATTAATCTTCAGGTACAAAAAAAAAAATACTGGAATGTCATCTCCCTTTTAACTGGCTTGCACAATCTTTACTGTGAAGGAGATTGGAGGTTCTTTAACTTGGCATATGGATGAAAAATGAAAGTGCTGTGAGATATGAATCTCCTGTTTGTTGTTTGCTAACTTCACTACTGCAAGTACTCATAATACTATGGAGGCAAACAGAAAAATCCTGACCCAATGGATTTTACAGAGCAGGAGAAGCAAAGGTGATTTATGTGCATGAAACCCAAAACTGACAAGTCCTTGTAGAATAATCCCAAAATGACTGTCAAGACTGCTTAGGTTTTTGACCCCCTGCACTTCCTGTAACAGGGCCATTTTATTCAGTGTGGTTTTTTTATAGACACCATGTAAAGGGTCATTTCCATCTGCTATCCAGGTTACTCAAAAGAATACCTTTCATTCCCTCTTCCAAGAACCCTTAGCAACAGTTGAGAAGGGCTTGCTTCCATTTCTAGCCTGCTTCTGC
This sequence comes from Phaethornis superciliosus, assembly GCA_023637945.1. Lineage (NCBI taxonomy): Eukaryota > Metazoa > Chordata > Aves > Apodiformes > Trochilidae > Phaethornis > Phaethornis superciliosus. The sequence goes on from JAJQWJ010000009.1 coordinate 26,787,066, forward strand.
ATCCCCACGAAAGCATGAAACCACAAACATGCCATCTACTTCATTCCTTGGAGTTCTGGTAGCAGAGGGACATCCTTAAAAATCAGAGAGCAACTCCAGGTAGCCTGGAGTCAAAATGAACGAGGAAGACAGGTAATACATTAATTTTGGTATTTCCTCATGAATGTCATGGCCCTTCTCCTTTCCCCCTTGCAGACAATGAAGTCACTTAACAGTTGACACTGTGAAGCATCTGTATCTGCCAACTGCAGGGCTGGGATAGCTGCAACATGATGCCTACTTCCCTACACAAAGGATGGAAGGGGGTGAAGGTGGGACCTCCAATAGACTCCTGCTTCAGTGGCAAACACACCCAGTACTAAGGTCTGGAGAACTGAGGGGTGAAATTACAGGTTGGTACCAGAGGGTGAGTATCAGGAACAAGCATGACTTAGGCTCATCTGAGGAGCACAGATGGATCTGCAAAAGGAATCTTCTGTCAGAATCAGATGGTTAAAGAAATACAGACTATGTTCCTGATCTGCAGTGCACATACTAAGTTGGTGAGGAGAAAGCTGATCATCAGACATGACTGACTCAATTTTCTGCTGCTCATGCACTGCCATTCTGGGTACCAGCCTTGACTCCAGCTCAGCTCCTTCTGCACACAACAGTTGTGTGCAATGACATCAACAAGGGAAACAATATCCATCCTCAGCCTCATCTGTCCCCACAGTTTTGCTCCAGGGGAGAAATGGGCTTGAGCTGGAGGAGACTGATGTGTGTGTGCATCCTTAAGATAAGTACTGCTCAAGTTTACCTGGCAGTTCTGCAGTAAACAGGACTGAAAGCTTTGTCCTTTCACAGAAATTTAATTTCAGATGAGTACAACGCTTCATCAATGGCCTCTGTTTCATGAACAGCTTGAAAAAAGGCTGGAGCAAGATAACTCTTCCAGACACTCCTTCCCTGCTACTTTCTTTTTGTTGTTGTTTTTAAGACTACTCTCTCTGGAGTGGAAACCTTAGCATTACTGTGCTCTGAAACACAGCAGTCCCTGCCACAACAATCAATAAAAAATTAGCATGACTACAGGAACAGAAGCTTGGGATTAGAGATCTAAAATTGGAAGGATTTCCCTCCCCTCCAGATCCCAATGAACCCTTCCAAAACCTGACTGTAAACATTTTAATTCTCTGCCAGCTTGCTGGGGGAAATCATTACAGAGGCAAAACCAGGGAGCACCGGGTGCTGCTCTGCAATAAGCATCTGTCACTCAAACAGGAGTCACCTCACAAGTCACCCCAAGCACTTCCATCCTCCAATCCAGGAGAAGGGTACTGCTCATAGGGTTTGCTCAGACCACTCTTGAGTCATCAGCCTGTCAGTGGCATGACATTTCGATTTTTTTTTTTTTTTTTTTTTTTTAACAGTCATTCTCTCTCCCCCTCTCTGTTTCAAGCAGTTTATATACATTTAACTCAACTTGAAGAGATCCATGTTTGTTTGCTAGAACAAACAAAAAAATAGTAATGAAGAGCTAGAGTTAAGACAGAAGTAAGCAACCGGCTTGTCTTCCACTCAAAATTAAAACTTTAGTATCAAATATTGACATTAGAAGGTAAGCAGCTTAGTTCCCTGTCTACTTTTCACACTTCCAAGCATGCAACAGAGTATCTGGGGTGAGATCACTGAAGGATATGTGCTGACCTATGCTGTGATTTCAGCATTACCTACCACAGAGACCACCATCTGAAATGTGTTGGAGATCTTCAGAATAAACCTTTATCACTCAACACGCCAACACCATCAACCTCAGCAATTTTTTTCCCTTTTCTCCTCTAGTTTTCCTCACAGCATCACAGACAGAGTAAATGATGGTATCATGTACCACTGCACTCTGCTTGTTTATGGCAATATATTCAAGTAGGACACCTCAATTAAAGGAAGAAGGGGGAAAAAATAGGAAAAAAAAAAAAAAAAAAAAAAAGAGAGACCAAAAGAACCTGTTGAAAAAAAACCAAAAAGGTGAAAAAATTTGGGTTTGGAGCTTTCATTTTCTTTTAGATTTTGGTTTTATATTTACCACTCACATGAATACCTACAGGCATTTTAACTCAACAGACAAAAAAAAACACAATGCAGCCCAGATTCCTTAAATCCAATATCTTTTTTTTTTTTTTTTTCCTAGAGAACTACTAGAGTCTACTGAAAACATTGCTGCAGCATTAGAGGGCTATTTGCTCCAAGGACCTTTTTAATATGGCTGTATGGTAATACTGCAGTGCAAAAGCCTCTCTAGTCATAAAAAGAAATTTAGCTCAGAAACACAACTTGTGGGCAATGAAAAACACGTTTGCTTCTATTTGTACTCATTTAGTAATAGCATTCTCTAACCAGATCAGTTAAAACGACTCTCCTCAAAAGACACAGCTGCACACCTCTGCTCCTGAGACTCCCAGGGCACCCAAATGAAATTCATTTCTCCAAACCAAATGTTCAGTGCAACCAGCAGCACTAGAAAGACCATATTTAAAAGGGAGAAAAACATTTTCAGAGTGAGTAGAAAAAACAGCCTCTCTCTATCCTCTCCATACACAGAGATTTACTTCCAAGCTACCATAGTTTTCACTGGCAAAGCAATTATATTCCTCTATGGAAGTAGCAACATATTTGCCAGTTACACTTTGATTTTCATCTGAAATCAAGAACACACCGAATTTTCACACACTGGGCAACAGCTACCCAAACCTGGGGGTATACTGTACCACATTCTTACTCACACCCTATCTATCCTCGCATAATTACTTTCCCGCAAGGTTATGCCTAATTGGCCACTAACCCAGGTGATTAATCATCTACATTATAAGAAGGCGTTGAGAAAAAAAAAAGGCTGAAGGGCAACAAAATATTTATTTGGCTTGCAAATAGGAAACCAAGAGGGGACAGCTGGTTCAAGTTGGTCCTTGCAGGCTGCGCACGCATAGGTGGAGGGAAGGAAAACCCTGGAAAACCCTGCCAGGAGTCACAGACAGACAGAAATCAGACAGAAAGCGGTGCCTCACCTTCGTTCCCGCTACTGCCGCGGAGATGCTCACTCCCTACAGCTCTAAGTTGGCTCTGCCCGGCTCTGCAAGGGTTAAATTATTCCACACGCCAGCGAAACCAGCGGATTCTCCGCGCAGAGCCGCGCTTGGCATCTCCCCGCTCTCACGTCCCGACCGCGCAGTTCTCGCCGCCTTCACCCTGGCCGGCAGCCGAGGAGGCACCGGGCTGCCCGGGCATCCCCTTCCCGCTCCTGCCGCCGCCTCCCTCCCGCCAGACAAAACTTTCCGCCCAAGTCCGCCGCCGTTACGCGGCTTTCCCTCCGCACCGAGTTACGCGGCTCCCACGGAGACCCCCCCCCGTGACACACAGACACACACACACCTGCGCACGGCGGGACCGTGTGTGTGTGTGTGTGTGTGTGTGTGTGTGTGTGTGTGTGTGTGTGTGTGTGTGTGTGTGTGAGGAGGCTACCGGCGACTCCCCCTCACAGGGCCGCGTCCGCCCCCGCGCAGCCCCGCGGTTGGCTCCGCGCTTCCCCGCCGTCTCCTCCTACCTGCAGCCGGCGCCGCTCCCCGCAACGCCCCGCTCATCTTCCTCCTCCTCCTCCTTCTTCTCCTCCTCCGGTGGCAGCGGGATGCTCGCCCCCTTCCCTTCCCTCTCCCGGCCCGCGGCGCCCTACGCGCAGCCCCGGCAGCTCCGCTCCCCTGCAGCCACCGCGCTACCGCATTCCCCCTAATAGCGGGGCGCGACTCACCCGCGCCAGGCAGCCCCCCGCACCCCCCCCCCCGACCGGGATCCGTGCCCCCCCCCCCCACCTCTACACACACCAAGCACCGACCCTTTTCCGCCCCGGGGGCAGCAAAGGCCTCTCGGTTGTCCTGCCCTGGTTTTCTTCTTCACCGGTGCGGGGTTGCAGCTCACAAGTCGCTTCCCTCCCTCAAGCCCCTCAGACCCGCGGTAGCTCCGTTCTCACACCTCCTTCACTCACCGCCATCCGCTCCCCAGGTTCTTCCTCCTGTCCCGAGGGCTGGGAGGTCATGGGGTAGAAAGATGAGGAAAGTCATCGCAGCTGGGAGGTGGTGGCAGAGGAGCTGCAGTCCAAAGGGGACTTTGGGGACTGGGACACTTGAATCGTCACCCAGACTGGGCAGCACCGTCCCAAGCAGTGACTGTGAAGACTGACTGACTGTCTTTGGCCAGCACAGGTCGGTTTCATATCAAGCGTAGACATTAAGAGGTGTTCCGGGCCCACTGGGATGTTGCATCGTGCTTCCTTCCCATACTGACTTCTCCTTGTCCAGTTCTGCCCAGCTTTCCCAGAAGATGCTCCCTTCCTGGGTGCTCTTTCCCCTGGGCTGGAAGCAAATGTCTGGTCTTGCTGCTTGAGAACAGACTTCGGAGGCAGAAATACTTCTGAGTGACAGCTTACAGCCACAGTAGATCAAACTTCCCTTTTTGTTCACAGTTTGATGTTCAGTATTTATCTTGGAAGCTCTGACCTGACCTAGCTCTGTCACTTGGTGTCTGACCTGCTGGGCAGCCTTTAGTAAGGGAAATTGTCATCTGGGCAGACACCTTTCTTGCTCTTCTTGTCCATTTCTTCCATGGGTGTCACCAATCAGCAAAATTATTCCCTGGTAAGGAAGAAATTCATGTGTGAGCTTGGAAGCCACAGCAGTGAGACAGACGATGACTAAAGTTCTTGTCTAGTTCTAAGAGATCAAGCTTGTCATAACTCAAGAATGAGACTTAAGCTGCTTTACATATCCCTTCATAGGTAAGATCATTAAAGCATCAGTGGTTACTGTACCTCACAGGAGAAGGAGCCTTGCTGGAGGTGTTAATAGTTGCTGAATTCAGTGGCTACCAACATGTGCCATGTGACAGGGTGTTAACCTTTTTTCAGTGTGACCTGACACGTTTGACTAAACCATTTTTCCCAGCCCCAATCTTTTACCAGCCCTCCTGAGTCACATATTTATTACAAGAGTAATAGCTCTTCCTGCTTAATAGGCTTCTTTGATGCAAACCTTGAGCCAACTGACAGTGGCTGCTCAGATGTTTTGCTATGCTTAACTTGTGGGTGATGAAAAATGAATAAAGCTGTCAAACATCCTACTGATTGTGTGATAGAGATGTACCCCGACTGCCCTTCTTACATTGAGCTGCTTCTATCCTGTTTCTTTTCTGGGGTTCAGAAAGAGGAACCAAGCCTACAAAATAGAGGTAGGCTGCCCAATCTTCTCCAATCCCACCATGTCTGTGTGAGGAATTCAATTCTGTGCAAAACCATTTGTCAAATCTCAAGCCCTGCACATTTCTGGTTTTAAATTATGGTGTCTCTGACTTGGAGGCCCCAATAGGTTTCTTGCTATTATCTTCCTGCTTGGTTTTGGAGGGAGAAGTTCAGTAGGAAATCCATCAGGTCCTCACAGTGTCTGGATTCAGCCACAGCTGTGGGTTTGTGATTCAGGTACAAAGTGGGATTTGAGAGATTGGTGTTAAGCTTCCAACTGCAGTACAAATTGCTGCCTGCTTTTAGCAAAAATACTTTAGCTAAAGACAGACAGGATGATCAGTTGGGTTCAAAAGCTTGCTCTTGGTACAAATAACTCTGAGTATAGAAAGAGCATAATGATGCATAGCTGTACCACGAGCATCCAATGTACAACTGCTTATCTGCAATCCCATCCACACAAAGAGATACAGAATCGGGAAGTGCTTGCAAAAGATCACTGAACGAGATCTATATGCAAGTGACATTAATTTCCATTCCTTAAACGCAGATGTCTGAGCAAAAAAGCCACATAAGTGCCTCTGGATAAGAGAGGGCTGGAGTGCTCCCACAGAGCTGTCTGAGCTCCAGTGCCTCTGAGTCAGCTGGGAAGCAGAGTGCCACAAACAGCTGGGCAAGCAAAGGAGCAAGCCCTGAGAGAGGGAGCAGGAGCAAAGATGCTGCAGTGCACAACTGCAGTGAGGGACTGATTATACTCATCTCAGAGCAGGCAGAGTTTGAAATGGAAATGAGGAGAAGATTTCCCTGCCACACTACCCAGCAGCTACAGTAAACGTTGCTCTAAGACAACAGGGAAGCAGGCAGCATGCAGTTTATTTCACCATTACTCAGCTCATCTCAGAGGTTCATTTAATTGTTACTCACAAAGCCCATAGAGTAAAAAAACATAAAGGAAAAAAACCTTTAAGAAAAAACTCTTCACATCTTGACACTGATATCGAGGTCTCCCTGCACGTGGAGACTTTGGCTCATGCACTCAAAGCAGAGCAAATTACCAGCTTTTTACACAAGTCCCATCCTTATGGGCTCAGAAACAAAAATATCACCTGTGATCAGTGTGAAGGCCTCCAGAGTCAGGAATGGAAATGGCCACACAACTGGGCTGCAGTCACTACACAGACACTACACAGTCAGGAATGTCTGACTGCAGGTTAGAGTGTCTACCCAACCCAGAATTCCTATCAGGAAATCAAAGTTACCTTCACTGAGGTATTTTGAGTTCTCCCTGCACCTTCAAGACACAACTTCCAGGCAAGGATGAATGCAAATGTCTAAGAAACTTTTGTCTCTGCCAAAAAGAGAAATTTTACTTGCCTTGTCATCATCCTTCAACACAGCTTGGTTGGGGTTTTTTTTTTCCTTCTTATGACTTTGGGAAACTTTTTTTTTCAGGCAGGACATTTATCTTCTGCTGCCACCTAAAAACAAGGAAAAAAACCCTTTTATCTCTGTTTTAGTTGACACAGAGACTCTTAACCAAATACATTATGTTTTATAAACACAGAAAAATGCTCTGACTTTTTAAGTCGCAATGGTTTTGCTTTACATCTTCCAACAAGTAGCTTGATACAGGTGTCACTACCCCAATTTTACCAAAAGGACAACTGAAATGAGGTAGCTGGTGCTTGACTAGTGGTACAATACAAAATTATATCAGGTAGCATGACTTGACTTTACAACTTTCAAATACACACGGAATTATTTGGAACCTTAGCTAGACTACAAAGAAGATTTCTCTTTCCAGAGGTTTCCTTTTCACTTCTGTTATAAAAAAAATACCCTGCATTCAGCAATCAAAAGCAGGAGACTCTTTCATCTGAAGTCTTTGCTTGGGTGACAGTAGGTAAATTGCAGTACCTTATGTCCCTGCTATTCCCTATGTTCCATGTTCCCTCCACCCCAAGTAGCTCCTTTTTAGGTCTTTCTTTTTTGCTTCTGGGGGTGGAAGAAGTGGGTAGAGACACACCCGGGTACCACAGAGCTTCCAATTCTATCAGAGACAAACAATCAACATTTTGTTTAATAACTCTCAGACTGATACATTAAGTTAAAAGGGATTTCTGAGATACTTCCCTGTAAAATGCATCCCATTCCTGTTACATCCACTATGTATTCTTACACAGAACTCCAATCTTTACACTGATATTCAGGTGTAAACATTAGTCTGAATTTACATCCAAAACATATACACCCACCCTCTTCATCCACTGAAAGAGCAATTCAGATTTTTCATGCAGCTATCACTGTAAAAAAATGCTATTTTCCAAAGTAAAAGTTCAAGTAAAACCATCTTAAAAAATGTACTATTTCTTCCTTAAAATTTATTCTTTCGTAGGATTTCTCTAGAGGAAAACATAGAAGATCTCTTATGACTGCCTTGTGTTCCCTTTCTAAAGCATTAAAGAGATCAAACATTAATAGCTTAAACATGAATTAACAAAAATAAAGTTATAGATTTACATTGCCTAATATTATGTTTGGACATAATTATACCAGTAGCAATACTGTAGTCATCCAAGCAGAAAAAAAAAAAAAAAGATACATATTCTTTCAGTCTCTAATAATCTAACTTTTTTAATCAGCTATTTCTAGACCCAAGTTTATGTTCTATTCACAAAAATAGAAAGATGGTAGCTAGAGGGGAATTCATCCTTAAAACAAATTTAACAATAAATTAGTGCAAAACATACATAACAAGTAGGGCTATTTTACAAAATAAAGATGCTAAATTTAACAAAAAAATTATTTGCTGTGAATTACTGACTTAGTTCTGTTGGTTCCTGAACCTTTACAAAGGGTCTGTGGAAAGCAAGGGAAAAAATAAAAAAAAAAATCATCAAGCATATGCAAAACAAAACAGCATCAAAAGTCAAAGAAGTCTCCAAGGGAGAGGAACTTCAATGCCAGTGTAGGGTAAGCAAATGGAATTATTTACAATATAACATTATTATTTGAGATGATATTTTATTCATTATTTAATCACACACTGAGTCTCCCTTGTAGCCTGTGGTAGACAACAGAGCCATTTTGTTCTGGCTTTCACCTGCCACATCTGACTGTAAATGCTGCAGTTTAACATCTGTATAGATCACACAAACCATTGCCACCTGCCTGGGTTTCAAACATACAGCTTTCCCTCCACCTGCTCACAGGGGGTACAGGGATCTCAAGGTTGCAGGATGCAGATGATTCTTTGATCCCTGGCAAGCAGGCTGGTGCCTCTCCCTCCAGAGCCCTTCCTGAGAAGGAAAAAACCCTCAAAAGATACTGAAGAGCCATCAGGCTCCGTGGTAGGTTGGGCTGGGGTTGTGTTAATTGCCACATGTCACCTCCCATGGCAAACTGGAGCAGTCACAACAGCACAGAGAGTGCAGGAGAACAGATGTTTTTATGGGAAGAGTTATTAGGCATAGACAGCAGCAGCACTACTATAAAATCTAGTACAAGGAAAAAAAAAAAAAAAAAAAAAAAGATCTGGATTATCACCACATGCCATTTGTTTTGGTTGGTGCAGAATTTTCTTACTGGTAAACTGAGTAGGAAAAGGAAGTGTTGGTCTTCAAGGTTTTGTCTGGCACAGCAGCCTAGAATGGATCAGCTTTTTGTCCTGGCACAGGGTTAAGCAAAACGGGCTCAAGGTGAGAAGTTTCTGCTCTAAGTGGACCCTAGTTTCATTCTATTACTATTTTCTGTATGCTGCTACATTGAAGATGTCCAATATTCAAAGTAAGTCTCAAGAATCTCATGATTTCCCTCATGATTTTCATCTCCACGTGTACCAATTGAGTGCTAAGCTTAAGCACCTCTTTGCTTAATCCTCTAATTTGCAGGGGCAGCAGAGGAGGGACAAGAGAGAGGCAGTTCTGTTCAGCAATGCAAATCAGCCAAAGGAGGATATGGCCAGGATTAGCATAATCCAACAGCTACAACTATTCAATTTGGAGACTAAGGATGATAAAACCTATTTTCCCAGTCAATCAATCACTGTGATCAACTTGCAAAGAGATGGGGGCAAAGGAGAGTGGAGGGTAATGAAATCAGCACAATTATGTCAAATGACACCACTGAGAATGGGGCCTTGCCTTAAAAGCACCTCCCTATTGCTGTGAAGGAAAGTCAACAAATTATAAGAAACCATATAATTAAGAGCTTAACAAAGCACTTTATCCCATCAAGCACTATCTTAACAGATATCTGGTATTACTTCTATTAACACTTGAGGAAATGAAGAGCAACAAGGATGCTTGAAACATCAGAAGGTACTCAGAGTAAGCCAGGAAAGGAAGGTGACAACCCCCTGGACATCCTAACTGATTAAGGAGGTTACCCAGGGAAAGAGAAAAACAGTTGTTGCTGGGTGAAGCTGATTCAGGGTCTGTTGTCACTACCAGTTCCATCTGTGAGCAAGTCCCAACTAAAAGACTTCTGAGCTTCCTTCCTAACTACTCCTGCTGTTAGCATGATCCCACCACTAGTCCTTCTGAGAACAATTACATGCTCTGCCTCCTTTCCTTCCTGCTCAGTTGTCTGAAGTGATAAAGGTGAGACAATATTAATTGCCTCACAAAAAATTAGGATCTTCTGATGGTGATGGCTGAAAATGAGGATTTTAAGAATTAAGAAGCCTTACCAACAAATGCAAAGCTATGGGCTTTGAACAACCCTCTGGCACATTGCAAGGGATGTCTGACTGCATTTGCCTTAACTTCCCAAACTCATTTGATCCTGGTACAGCCTAATGAAAACAGCATTAGCTTCATTTACTGTAGGTGATTTCTTAATAGCTGATTCACCTTCCTCTAATAACCTATTCCCACCTTCCTTGTCTAGTGACTACTGGAGCCAACAGAGCTCTTAACACAGGCCCTGACACTGACAAATGCTTCTTTTTGATCACTGGAGGTTGTATGAATCTATCACATACATGTCAAAATCAAACACAAAGTAAGGGAAGTATTAATTAAACCATATCAAACACAGACACAACAAGACAATGATTTAAGTCTAAAGCTGCCTGAAGAATTGTGATTCAGTGTTTTGGTTTGGAACTCACTTTTTATATCATTGTTCAGGAAAAAAAAAAGAAAAAAAAAATGCTTTTCTCCCTCTACCACCTTCATCTGTTTTATTTTATCTTTCAGCTCAAGCTGGCAAGTCTGTCACAGCATTATCTCTGGAAAAAAAAAAAAAAGGTGACATAAATTGCTCAGAGAGTTGAAAGAAGAAAAACTTGTTTACAAGTTACTTATTCTCATCCCCTGTCCCCTAGTTCCAAAGACATAAACACGGCACATCTTTCAGAGGATACTGTTCTTTCAGAGGATACTGTTTCTTCTCCTCCAGCTACAAGCCTGAGAACTACTCCATGAATTTATGCAGCTTCCCCTGTGATTCTTTATCTCTGCAAAGATCACCCCAGATCACAGAAATGTTTAAAAAGAGCCCAGCCAGGCTCCAAAAGCTAGCAGGCATAGCTGGTTTGATCGTGAGGGCTGACTGACCAAAGGTTTGCTGTGGATGTTAATCTGGTGTGTTCATAAATGCTTTAGACTAGAAGACTTGAGACTGAAAAACTCCTGAGATTTCGAATACTCACTGCTCACAGCTGAGCTGGAACCTGACAGTCTAGGGAGTCATGAAAGCTACAAAGAATAAAAGTTAACCAGACCTTTACATCGAAGTACATCCATCCAAGATAAATCCCATCACCACTCCTCCTGAACACTGAGGAGGGGTCAGCTGTGGGCAGGAGCAGAAAGAGATGTGGTACAGCAGAGGTGACTGCTGGAACAAGCTATCTTCATTGTGCTATATGGATGCAATATGGAATGAAAATTAATTAACAAATTATTAAGCTGGATACCTCTGAAGGAGCACAAATGTCATATCATTGCTCCCATACATTACTTCCCCTTCTTTGCCAACTGCTCCTAGAATTGTCACTCACAACAGTTCCAGCATTCTCCATTATTTTCTTCAAGTTTGCTCTGCTGACCCAGCTTAATTTCATATTTGCATCCTCATCTTACTCAGCGTGCAAGTTAGTGAATTTAATGTCTGTCATTTATCTTACTCCTACCCCCCAAAAAATAAGAAACGTGTGCTTCTGGAAATTTGATCCTCATTACTCATTTTAACAGATCCTGGTATAGCTTGAAAATGCTCCACGAGACTTATCTGCATTGGCCACATTGATTTATCAGATTAATTTAACTTCTTTGAAGCAGCTTTCTGTAATAATCAGCTCTATTGTGTTCACAAAAGTAATTCTAAATGCAGAAATGTTAATTAAGATCCAGACTTCAGAGTCTTATTGTTAAAGTATGGGAAGCTCTGAAATTCAGTTCTGTTTGGCTTCTAAAACCTCAAAGTAGTTCAGGAGGCCCAGAAGCAGAAGGACATCTCAAATTCTCCCCTTTCCAAAACACATGCAGCTTGTCCACACCTCTGCCCTTGGTCTTCCCCTGCATTATCATAAGAACAAAACAACAGCCAGTGAGAGCATTATTAGGATAAGACTCCTTATTTCTTGGCACAGGTAATGCCAAGATATAACAGAAATGAAGGCTTCCAAACAACAGGAAAATGTACAGGGAGAGGAGACCAAACCATACAGAGAGATGAGGCTAAAACTGGACTAGAAGATACTAGAACATGTTGATCATTTCATGAACTACACAGATTGTATTAAAATGCATTTACCATTTTATTTTTCAGTTTTCCCCGTTCTCAATTAGTACCACCATCACTTGATGAATAAAGCACTGCTGTTTCCCAAGGAAAAATATGTTGGCTTAAACCAGAGTGCTCTCCCAGAGACCTGTGCTAATGCAAGTGGTGTTGGCAAAACTCTCTGAAATGTCTACAGAGAGTGTCCTTACAGGGGGTTTCTCCTCAGTGGGGAGAAAGGGCTTGGGCACTGGTTGCTATGGTAGCCACTAAAACTGCTACTCACAAGAAGTTTTTAATTGCTCTCTGTACACAAACATGGAATAAGGTTAAAAATTGACAGTTACAGCACTATTAAAGAGCCAATTACTGATTTCTTTATGTTTTCGAAAATAGAAAAATATAGAAGCTGCACTTAATGTGCCCTCTGCATCTCAGTTATGTTAATACTGAATCACATGTAGTCTGTAAAGATTTTTCAGAACAGAGATTTCAGGCAGCCCTTATAAATAATTTAAATTATTTATATAATTAAATTAGAATGCACTATACTACTTTTTCTTGATAATGCCAGCCATGAGTGCCTGCTATAAATGTGATCCTTAGTCGGAGACAAGCTGCACATCAAACAAGATTTTTTTTTTTTTTTAATGGTGTGAAAATAGTTTTCTAGCTATTTTGTGTATTTCTGGGTGTGCAGAGGTAGTTTTCCCAGCTTGTGCAAATATTGCACACTGGCTGCTGCTTTAGAATGTTGCACTGAAGCTTCAGATCTGCCACTTGCTTGCTTGGTCTTGCCATCTAAACACAAGCAGAGACCTTCCCACACCATCTCTGTTTCAGAGTCATCTAATTGCATTTTCAGAGATAGCCTCCAACAGTCATGCAGTTCTCATTGGCCCACACAGCTACAGATGTCACCATCAAGGGTGACAATAGGGCTGAATGAGTCTTTAGATAGGCAGATACATCCCCCTGCTTTTGCTGAAGCACCTCCAAAGCATTTTTGTGCTTTACTCTATTTCATGTGAATTATAACTGATAATTCCAAATGAAACATTAAAATTTCTGTACTAGCCCAGATAGAGGGGCTGTCTACCCAGGATCCTGCCCCTCTTTAGCCTAAATTAACACTTGCAGTTTTGAGATCCAGCTGGAAAAGGAATGGTTGATGCTCACATAAGACCAAGAGTGAGTGAGCTGAACATGCACCCAGGAGTTTTCCTCTACCACTAGCCCTGCAGAAGAGAGATAAAGAAGAGGGCATGAAACAAAGGCTGTGCTGCTCAAGGAATGGCTTTGTTTTATGTTACTCTCAGGGGGGGTTTGTCTTAATTAATAAACAGTGCCCTAAGGGAAGAGGTTTGGCAAGATGTTAGCCCTTCCTTAGCTGGGGAGGCAAACCAGCAGCTATCCTGCAGTCACAAAATAATCTGCCCATAGGGAAGCTGCTTCTTAGCCCTCATTAGCTAGAGGTGGGGTTATACCCTTGAGCAGGAAGCACAAATCTAGGAATTTTAAAAGCAGTAGTAATAAGAAATCCACTACTTTCAGCTTCTTTTAATTGTCTGGAATGCAAATACATTAAAAACATTTAAAAGATACTTAATAGAAATTCCAGAAGACAGTCCTATCTGCTGGCATCAAGTTTAAATCTGTTACAGTGCCCAAAGAAAATTAAGTCACATCTTAAATAATTCATGCTTTTATTGGGTCAGAGGCTCTTTTCAGATCTGATGCTCTGCCAACAGAAATGGCAGAGCTACAATGAGAAATGAGACAGGAACATTATCCATGAAGTTCAAAACTGGATCTTATGCCAGCCTTCTGGAAATAAGATGTGTTGTGATGCAAAGCTGGTGTTCAGCCTTGCTCCTTCTGAAAGCAATGAAGGTTTTCCCCCCAAATGCACTGCCTTCAGGTCATAGTACTTATAAGCAGAGCCACACAGGTTAGAATAGTAATAACAGAGAGATTGAGAAGTGATCTGAATGCAGACAAGAGTTCAGCCAAGCCACAGCCATATTAAGCCTTCCTGCAACATCAGTAAACACCCAGCACCAACTGCTAGAGCTAGAGTTTGAACAGTTTAAGGGGGAAGCACTGCTGTACCATCAGAAAAATCAGCATAACAACTCTAGTCTGCACAGTACTACAGGTGCAATAAAGTCCTAAAACTTCAACATCTACAAAAGACATCTTTCATGTTTCAGCTCCCTTTATTAGACCAGTAACTGCTTAATATTCATTCTAATGTATGGCAACAGATTCAAAGAGAAGCAAATGAGGCGTGGCCAGGAATGAAGCTTTTGACACAACTCTATCTCACCTCAGCTGTGAGGGTCCTTTAGCCCCTCTGGATAGTCCTTCCCTGGATCTCACATGAGAAGGCTGCCAATCACCATGAACCACACCAACCCATGTGGTGGGTTTATCTTGCAGGAAAAATATCCCCTAGAGATGAGGTCCTGGTAACCAAACTCACTTTACTTGTGACTAAGTTCTCCTGAGACCCTTGCTTTGAAGAGGTGAAAAGTGACTGCACTGATGCCCACAAAGCAAAGCAAAATCCAAGTTTCTGCAACTTGCACCTAGGAGTCCACACGTCAGAGCCCAAGATGAGTGGAAAATGCAAAGATGAAATCCTGGAAGGGGAAGTCTTAGATGAGTTAGATGAGTGAATTGTCTCTGCTGAAGAGCTCCAGGGATAGCTGAATTCATTCATCCCAGCAAAAGGCAGGGATAAGCAATCCAACATTCATTTGGGAGAGGTGGTAACATGGCACTACACTATTCCAAGATAATCAAATGTCATCCTGGCAACTCTGCTGATAGGATCATTAAAAGATGGGCTTAATTCCATGAACACTCCCAGGTTTTTCATCCCTTGAGATGGAAACAGTTTTACCCCACTTAGAAGAAAGAAATTAATATTCTGCATATATAAAGCCCTTTTATCCCCATAGGCTTCATTCAGTATGGACTAGATTTATAAATAGACTCCCAGCAGATGTCTTTGGAGCTGTGATCAATGACTGATAGCCTGGGCCCACATGTACAGTGGAACGTGCTTGTAGATGCTCTCAGCATGATCACAAATGCACAAAAGGCAAGAAAATCAGGGTCATGTTGCTTGTTAGGTGTGCTAGGTAGAAAAGAAAATTCTACTTTAGAAGCTGAACAGACTGATGGAAGGCAAATTTTCACCTGAAGCTCAATTCTGCACATCAGTTCCTTTCCTGTCACTGAGCAAAAGAAGATAAAAGACATATTCAAGTAATATTAGAGGTCCAAATATAAGGTCACACAATTCTGATGTGCTTCAATAAGTTGCTTGAAGTACCTTAGAGTTACTGTGCAATGAGTAGCTTCTTCCAAATAAAAAACCCCAAGAGTTCAATTAGATTATTAATTCCTCCAAAAAGAAGCATAAAGCCTACTAGAAAACTCTTGACATCTGGGGTTTGACCCTGCCAACAGGTGCAAAACAGATACTACCATCCAGTTAGTATTCCCCATCAGGAATATATACACCTGAGGGGATCTGACTCTGGTGTTTATTACCCTTGTGGCCTTAATGAAGCTGATGCTGGGTTTATTTTAGCTCCACAAGAAAGCATCAACACCAAGCCAGGAGGTTGTCAGAGCACTAAGAGAACACCTCCATTTCTTAAAATAGGTCCAAAAGACAAAACCCTGAGATTAAAACTCATTAAGACAAAAGCAGGAGCTAATATGCCATGTGAAAGTAAGTGTATAAACCAAAAAGCAAAGTAAAATGAAATGTTGCATCACACACATCCTCCAGCTTATAAATAGAGATGCTGAAATCACAGAAGGCTTCTGGTCTGAGTCATTTTACAGTTTCTGGGGAAAGAAAACATTGATGTACAAAACAATGAAGCTTCCTACAGAAATTTATAAATAAAGACTACTAAGAAAGGTGTAAAGAAAATTTACAAAAACCATGGATGCAATGTGAAAGTGCAAAGAGTTGACTTTTAAGAGCTAGAACTCTGCTGCAAGAATCTTCCAGAGGCAGATGGCTATAGAGTACAAGTGGGTCTCCTGGGAACTTCTCCCCACTGCAGCTCTCAATGACTGCACCTCCAGAGGCAGCATTTTTGGTAGGCACTACTTAGTGCTTTCAGGGGTGGTTCCTGACAAAGTTTTGAGCCACCCAAGAGCACACACACATTCACAAAGGTCAGTGATAATGCTCTACTACAGACAAGGAAGCAAGGGGGTTAGCAGCTGCCTCTTCTTATTGTTTCAACTTGTCAAATAAAAATCTCTCAGCCACTGATTTCTTCCCTGGATGTCATTTGTAGGGACTTCTCACAACAATTTATGTAAGCCCCAACAAGTAAAATACGTCTAATGCTCATTCCAGTTTGCAGCCCACTACATAGCCCATCCAGTTTTCTCTCCTTTTGCAAACCCTTCAAGCAAAAGAAAAAGAGAGTACAATTTATTGAAGCAGGTCCAGAAGCCCCCAGATGGCAGGCAATTGCAACAGTCATAAGAAAGAAATGACACAGCTAAGTGAAAATAAAGCTTACACAGCTACTGCTAAACTTACCAAATAACCCTCCCTCCCAGGCTCACAAAAAAAAAAAAAAAAAAAAACCAAAAAAACCACCCACAAAACTATTCAGCAGTAGCCAATTGAAATGAAAACCCTAAAGACAAACTTTGCTCTAAGTCCTTCTTCACAAACAGCACAGTGTTACTGGATAGTCAGAACAGAAGCAGGGCAACATGAACTCAGCATATTCTGAACTTCAGCATCTTTTCAGAACTCCAAATTATCTGTTAAGACAAAGTAGAGGTCCCACTATGCTCTACATTTCATCTAGAATAAAGGCAAATGAAGAAATTATTAATATCTCCAACAAGGCCAGACCTTCAGGTTGACACAAACTTTGCTCCTACAGAGCCAGAGCTTCCAGTGTCCAAACATGCAGAAGAAAAATTGTCAGGGTCACCAAGTGATCTGGGACAGTTCATGTTGAAGGGACCTCAGAAGGTCATGTAGTTGGCATCCCACTCGAGGCAGGATCACAGTTTTGAAAGCTATATATATATATATATATTTCCAGCTCCTCCTCCTTCTCTTGGACAGAATTAAAATCAGGCATCCTGCAGCAGAGAGAGAGACTGCTGAGGCACCCTTTCATCAGGGTGCTTTGCTCTCAGCCAGGGAGTGACTCCTTCCTTTTCTGGAAAATTCCTTTTCTCAGCTGTGGCAGATCCAGTTGAGCTTCCAGGTACTGGTAGCTCTGAACAGAGACAAAGGAGAAACCCATTTTGGGGCATCTCCACACATTTCCTTGCAATGGAAATCATTCACCAAATCCTACAAGGTAGCCTCTAACTCAAGGACTCAGCCCAGACCCAAAGCATTTGATGTTTTAGAGGGCACTATGGTAACAGTTTCAGTATTTTAGATTTTCCAGGTATGCCCCAGAAAATTCACTCCTTAATTGTCTTTAAAAAGGAGGGCAGGATTCACCACTGGAGATACAGTCATGTCTGTACTCCTGTAATAGCAGGTAGGCATTAGAATAGTACATTCTAAAATACAAACCTTTTATTTCCTATTCTCTTCGATTGAAAGGCAGAGAGGTTTTACAGCATAGCACAATAGATTGCTTAAACAAATGCTGACTTCTCTGATCTTCAGGGGAAAGGCAATTTCCCTTTCTCAGTGTTTGCTAAACCCCTTTGTTCAAGCAAACATAAACAGACTTCTCAGAGAAAATTTCACTCTCTTCTCTCTGCAACTTGCATCTCCCAGCCTGTATTTGCAGCACAGGAACAGATCATGCAAGGTACATGAAAGGGGTTGTTATTAGGCCCAGATCTGTATTTTGAGTTGGGTTTGTAGCAGCATAATGTGAGATTGTCTGGATAGTTGAAAGCATTAACCCCTCTGCACACAGTGTCTGTTGAGCTAATGATACACTGAGTACACAAGATTAACATTACACATCTCTGCTGCTAGATTGCCCAGATCAGAGCTTTTACCCCTTGCAAATCAACCACCAGAGCAGTTCATCCAACAGGAGATACTTGTGAGGCTTTGTAATCTTCTCAAATCAGTAACTTTTCCCCCTTAGTCCCCTGCCAGCAACAGAAAAAAAATTAACTATTCAAAAACTGTTATCCCAACAGTTACTCAGGATATTACCTACTCTGGGACAGGAATTGGAGGAGGTACCAAGTCTCTGGGAATTGGGTTGAATTTCTTCTATTTCCACCCACCCTCCCCCCAAAAACTGTAAGCCCTTCAGCACCAATGGTGCACCAGCACTGAAAACCTCAAATTCTGAAGCCTTAAAGGACAAAAATGCTGCTCCACACCCAGTCCTCTTCTGAAGACACAATATCAGGGTATGATAGCAGCTCACCTACATGCCTATTACTCAGATCTTTCAGAGCTCTCACATATCCTCACAACTCGTATGGCTGCATAAGCACTGTAAGTATTAACACAGCGTATCTGAGCTTACATCTGCTCCTTATTCAGCCTATTATTGGCTTTAATTAAGTGAAAGGCAGAAATCAGATGTCACTTAAGATGGATTCTCCTACAGACATTCACTCCTGGCATTATCTAGGATTCACACATATTCAAATCCAGACAATATGTACTGGCTTGAGGAGGTCTGACATCCTGATAAGAGATGCATCACTTAACACATGAGCCAGAATGTTAAGCTGACCTGAGTTCAAGACAGGGAAAAAATACTGTTTACAGATTTTGAAGTCTCAGTTTGAAACAAGAAATCCAAATACCTCTCATCATTGCCATTTGAGAATGGCAAAACAAAAAAGCACAGTCAAATCTTCAGTACTTGATAAAAAACCAAGCCAGAAAGACTTGTTTCCCTTGAACACTTCCTTACCTCCATGTAAAAGACCTTGTCTGATCTCCATCATACATTTCTGCCCTTCTCCCATGTAGTATCTTGTTTTATACCATGCATTCTACTATTTCAAACATTCCTTTCCTTACTCTATCACCAATTTGACAGCAAAAGGCTAGGAGGACACAAAATTCTTCACAGCATGTCCTTAATAACAAAATACCCCCCAATCTTGACACCTCCTTTATCAGGTCAGAAGCAAAGGCAGAGCACGGCAGAGAGGAATCAAGGCTGAGTGTGAGAGGAGCAGAGCACAGCAGTTGTGTTGGGGGCCCTGCATTTTGGGGGACTTATTTCAGAGTAGCCCAAGCTTGACGTAAGTGGGCTAAGTGTCCATTAGCAAACAGATTAGGTGCACTCCTGAAGCATCTCTCCTTAGCTTTCTACTAAAGAAAACCACTCTGTGCACTCCAAGAATCACAGTGCAGTGAATGAGAGATTACCCTAAAAGCTTAGCACTGACCTGAATTAAAACATCAGGGTAAATACCTACCTGACAAGCAGAATTTCTTTTCTATATCAAAGTACAGTTTTGACCTGATTTCCAGGACTATGTAATACAATCTGAGCATTCCCAGCTCCCCACTGTTAGTCACTATTCACTAATTAAAGAAATATTACAGTTAGAAAGCTGATGAAATGAGGTCAACAGGTAAGCAAGAAGAAAAGGATGAAAAACAACTTACAAAATTCAAAATCTTAGGGGCCTTAAGTTACTTTCATTAAAGCACATTTTAATAAGAGAAAGAAAATTAACATTTGAAACAAGTTTTCAAAGTCATAATCCTCCGCTCTTTTAAACTTTATACTGTCTTTTAACTCCATTTTTTCCAGAAATTAGTGCTTCAGTGACAGCTGAGATCAAAGCTTCTCTTTCTGCAGTCAGGAAATAAGGTTGCTACAGCTACCCTGATGACAGATGTGTTTCTAGCACTTCCACACTCTGTTCCAACCTACTGCCTGCAACTGATTTATAGCCTTTCTACAATACCTTTAATATCTGTCTTTGGGTTTTGTTTAGTTATTTAGCTTTCAAAATTTCATTTTATTTGTACGCATTAATAATCCCATAGAGGTGCTTCTTCAGCACCTTTCAGAAGTGGTTTGCAAAGTAATTTGCAGATGCTAAGTCTAATTACTGCCCATGAGGTTCTGCTCTGCCAGAACATCCTACCTTCCCTGCTCAGTGATAGCACAAAGCAGTAACTCATCCAAGCTGATGCTGGATAAACCTGGAAGACACCAGTAAAGCCTTGACCCCCAAAAGATTTGTGCATACAAAGATGCACATGCTGCAAACAGGTTATTGAAAACAGAGAAGGAAACAGTCTCAACCTTTTCTTGGGGTTGTTCTTGGCATAGAACAAAAATGTGGGCAAGGTGATGTGGTGGTGTGTGGCTGAAGAGACACAGACTGGGAAGTGCACAGCACGTGAAGACAGACTGAATGCACTGAACACACACTCCATGCAATATAAATGAAGCCTGCATGCATACTCTGCAAATAAATAAAATATTCAGCCACTTAGTGAGATAAGAAATGAGTGGATGTGTAAGAGGATTAGGCTGTATGAAGAAGAATTTTGTCTGGAACCGTTTTGGGGCTAAACTCCTTTCCATCTGCTTGATCCCATGTCCCCAGGGTTGTTTGCTCTCCATCATATACACTTAAATAAAGGTTTGTTAAGCCAGTTTCAAGCTGAGTTGAGTGTCTGGGAAAGTCTGAGCAAGTCTCCTCCTCATTATTAATCCTTGGGGAAAAGAGCAGCACCCAAGTGTGCCAGCAGTGACCAGCAGGACCAAGCAGCCCATGAGGAAGGTCTGGCAGTGACAAGCAAGTGTCACTGGTAGGCGTGACAGTATAAGCCAGGATTAGTAAATACACAGTGTAACTTAGTGTTATCTTGGTCATTCAATAAACTCAAATTTTAGAAGAAAAATTAAACCTGGAGTCAATATTTGCTATAAATATATATAAAGTTTCCATTAATAATGAGTTTCATTTTAATCTATATGTATTTTTAATAAATGAGAACTGTGGCACTGACACAACTGAGTAGACATTTCCAGCTGCAGATGCTAAAAATAAGAACCTTCAAAACAAACAGCTCCTGTTTCTACTAAACACAAAGAAAGCATGAAAATATCTACAGTATTCTTAACTATCAAAAGCACAGCTAGTTAAATGCCAGATTTCTCTCAGGCATAAAAATAAGCAGTTATAAATCTATCTTAAATGTATATGTAATTTTAATAAGAAAAAGAAAGCAATCCTGACAATAGGAGTGTTATTGGCTTGCATCCATTACACACATTTACAACACAAATATATGCATTTCAGAAACAGCAAGCAATTTGCTTTTGTGTTGAGATCTAAATTTGTCTGTTGAAATTTATATTGGGCAGGGCACAGGTGAAAAAACCCTGAAATAAAAGAGTTTGTTCAGCATCTAAGAAAACAGGAAATTTACCAGATTTTGGTGGGTTGTTTTTCTCCAAACACTGTTCATATACTTGAACAAGTGCAAGGCTCTGGCAAATCCACAATGAAATGTATGATGATGGAGCTTACAAATACTGTATAGACTAATAAACAAGGGTTACCAAGAAGCATGATTTTAATATTCATGTTCAGAACAAGCAAATGTTGCTTTAAAACAGGAAAGTACAGAGGAATAGACCCAGGCTGCATGCAGGGTTGTTCAGACAGCTGTAATTCTTCCCAAGGTGCAGCCTGAGCTCCATTTATCACACTCTTCAGTTTCAAAGTGTGCTAAAGCAGGGATGCATGAGGAAGAAAAGATCTCATTTGATAGAGTGCAGCCAGAGCCAGGCACCAAGGGAATGGAGAGAGAATAGAGAGGACCAGGGTTAGACTGAAATAAAACCCAAGGTCCAGGAAAAAGCTCAAGCTAAAAGAAATTATCTCAGTTGTTGGCCAACTGAGGAGTAACTACAACACTTCTCCAGGGCCAGGTGTGGTGGGCAGCCTCTGGCCAGAGAAAACCCTTTCCATTTGCAGAGATTGGTAAGAAGCCACAGCTGGGAAGCAGCTCCTGCCTGCACCTGCATGTCCCAGACATTCATCTCCCTCCTGCTGCAAGAGCCTGGCCTGGAGGTGTCCTCTTGAGGCCACACAGCACAGGGTTTATTAAAGAATGAGGGTAAAACCCTTACTAGCTCCAGCTTTGTCTCATTTCCTATCAGCAGTTTCCTTTGCTTCATTTTTCATTACAAAACCCCATTTGGTGGCAAAGCCAGAGATTCATCCTACTTCCCCGCTCAGATTTCCATGGGGAAGGCATGCACACTGGCAGTTGGTAATTCATCCCCACCTCATCCAAAATCAACTAAATCAGACTGTGGGAACACACCAGGACAGTCAGCACAAGCAGCATGCCAAATCACAGGCCTCTCCATCTGGATTTACCATCCACATGTAAATGCACAACACAGACCCCTTCACCACATAACTTCTGTTGCTCACCAACTTGTCTAACACTTCACAAAATGAAAGCCAGAAAATTGAAATGAAGGTAACACTTTAACCATAGACACTTTAGGCTGATTTCCTTGCATGAATACATCTTTAACTGGGTTTTCCCCTTAATTTGAAACTATGCCCTTGCAATCAGTGAGGAATTCCCAATACTTACATACTGTCTATACCCAGTTTAAGCTCTATGGGGAGATTTCATCTGAACACAAGAGGAATGTTTTTCACTCTGAGGACACTGGAATGGTCTTCCAGGGGAAGTGGTGGATTCCCCTACTCTGGAAAGTTTTAAGTCCCATCTCAATGTGGTGCTGAGACATCTCATATAAACAATAATATTACAAGGGTTGGACCAGATGATCCTTGAGGTCCCTTCCAACCTGACATTCTGTGATTCTGTTGCTGCTTCCTCTTATGTTACTGGTATTTTCACAGTGTTGTCCAGCATGCAGCTTCTAACAGATCAGATGTCTGGTTTTCAGACTAAGTGTAGGAAAATGACTTGAAGCTCTCCCACACACAGAAAATGTTGGGCTGGCTCATTTTGCAGCAGTGTACTCTGAGGAGGTGGCAGGGTTAATGGGGCCAGTGCTGGGCTATGGCTGCAGGAACAAACTGCTGCAGGGCAAAGGAGTGCAGCTCCTTAGCCGCTCCACAGCAAGCTCTTACCTTGTGGTACAACTCTTTTCCATCCTTCCCCCTGCAGTAAGGTGTTCTTGCAGCCATACACCTAGGAGTATGCTGGCATGTGAGCAGCAATACATGCTTAGGGAAAGGAGCAGATGTTAAGAATACCTGAAAAGGCAGAGGAAATACATTGTTTAACCCTTAATTTTAACAAGGGGAATGCTTGGTACCCTCTGAAGGCATAGCTGTATCTCCAGCCTCATTACTGGAACATGCATAAACTGAAGAACCAGGACTGCACCTGAGAGACACTGGGTCAGGCAAATGATGTAGTGACAGAAGGAAACAAATTGTTGGGATCTTGAGGGAATCCTTCAGAGAGTTACATGAGTAGGAACAGACACTCTGAGATCCACCTCCAGATCTCAGCAGGAGATATTAAAGGCAGATGGAGGGCAAAAGAGGAGATATCTGCTTTTATACCAGTATTTTCTCCTCATTTGGGGAAAAGGTAGCAAATCAGATCGAAATATTCCTCAAGCTGGACAGGGACCACAATCTACAGGTGAAGATATGCTGCATAAACAATACCTGCACATCTATCTAGCTGCTATCCACAGTAGAACACTTCAAGTGTTGCAAAGTACCAAGCACAGGAACTTGTCCTCATTAAAAAGCAGAAAAAAAGGTCTCTGAACAGGAACAGAGTGGCAGCCAAAGCCTTCTTTCCTGCCATGGTCCCTCCATGGCACAGCATCAGGCACAGCTCAGCGAGCAGTAGGCACAATCTGCAATGAAGCCCTGGGCAGCAGGTGCCAGCAGGGAGGCCCCCAGTCAGGACAAGTAAAACCTGCTGGTGTAACTGGGCCCTGACATGCTGGTGATGGGAGAGCAAACATTTCCCTTTCTGTGATGAAGAGTCAAGCATCATCTCACTGAAGCACTATGAGAAGCTAAAGTCTTTAAGATTTCTAAAACTTTTTAGAGAATAAAGCACAAGTGCCAATTAGCATAAATTCCACTCATCTAAATACATGTTTTAATTAAAATAATTTTAAAACCCCTTCAAAATAATTTTTTTCCTGAGGTCAATCAATATAACAGCTCTTCATCCTGACCCTGCCAAGAGCAGCACATTCTTTATGCTCTGTTTGCACTCCCATTGGCTTTACACTACTTTTGCTAGAAGAAATTACTATTAAGCAATGAGGCACTGCTGCTTTGCAGTGCTGCAAATGAGATCAGATGCCTCTTCCTCATTTTCAGGTATTCCTAACTGCACCAAGCTCTGTGCAGTTAAGCAACCATCAGCAATATGGTAAAACTGATGCCCTGTGTTCAGTCCCAGTTTCTAAGCCAACTCCTCTCTTGTACCAGTTGCCCCTCCCCTGTTATTTTACACCTGGGCTGATCCCCAGTGAGGATCACTGCACAGCTGTGCTGAAGCCTCAAGAGGAGCAAGGTCAAGTGGAAGGGTTAAGGGCTGCTTAACCCTCCCTGGATGCTGAGGGAAAGCTCCCAGTAGCTGTGGCCCAGGTTGCTGTATTTCACACATTGGGCTCACTGTCTCATACAGCTGAAGTCCAAAAGGTTTTCTTTTTAGAGAGAATAAGCAAAGCAAAACAAAAGCTCACCTTTAGCCATAGGTGTTCATTACAGACTTTCATTTTGCAATGTTGATCTGTTAATTAAACTGTGCAGTTAGTTTTCTTAGGTAATATTCTGTAGGTTTTACTGTATTACCTCATGTATTTATATGACGTTCCAGTGGGACTTCTCAGGAGGTGTTACTGTGGCAGCAAATGCTAGTAGGGTAATTGGTCTTTACTTTCAAAAGAAAGAAAAAGAGCTTAACACAAAAATAATAATCTTTCCTTGCAGAGTAAGCTTCAGTAATGAAATTAGGACTTCTAACACAAAGCTATAAGGAGTGACAAATCTCCATTGCAATTCTTAATTTGTGTTAACCCCTTGATTCTAGCAGGTCTGGAGCTCTTGACATTAAGTGCTAATGCATTTAGCATTAAACACAGACACTAAATGCATTAGAATTATGCCATGCTAATGGAAGTATTCATGGCCTGTCAGATAGGTCAAGCATTTGCTTCACTTGGGTGTTTACTAGGAGTGAAGCAGGATTTCAACACGAAAGCCCTGTCAGAACCTTTAATGATCTTTATTTGGAAAAATTGCATGACATTATCCTTCATTTCATTGGTTTTTCCCCTCCCATTCTTACCAGCAGAATAGTGGAGATGGAAAGGTTGCTATAATTAACATCTTACCACTGCTAGCTTACTGCTATGTAATTCAGGAGGAACAAAACTTCTGTTTTGTTACATCTTTAAAGAGCTTTCTTTTAGATTTAGAATTCAAGGATCCTACTGCATATTGAGTAAAACCTACCTTAAGCACAGCAAGGGCAGAGTCTTGTGGTGAACCTGCTCCTGGGATTTGAATTCAGATGTTTAAAAGGAAGAGGCAAAAAGCAGAATTTTTTGGCTGGTAAAATATTACTCCTATTATATACTTTGAGTTTCACTGTCAGGCCAAAGCATGGAATACATTTTAATACCCATTGATACAAAGCTAAATGTATTGCAGCCAGCAACACACTTACATGAACCTTGTTAATCCAGGGAACAGACCTAGTATATTGTCACATATACAAGGTTAAAAGGGCAAGAGAGATTTCATTCCAGAAAAAAGCCCTGACACCTGCTTTAGAATTGCCATACAGACAGAGCAGGTAAATGTCTATGGGAGCAAAATCCACAGCACAGCAAAAGCTGTGCCCATGACATATTGTGAGGTTTGCCCAGGGCAGCAGAAGGCAAGAGCTGACAATGGATGGCATCTGGATTTCCAGAACAGCCCCCCAAACCTTTCTTGTTATTCACAGCTGACAAAGCATCACTAAGCCATGCTGCTTTTGATTTCTACCTGTCAGGCTGCATTCCGGTCCCTGGGATGCATCCACCTGGAAAACTCAAAGAGACAATTTTATGATGGGAGAAATAAGAAAGCAACTGAGTCTTTGCAAATGAGAAAGCACAGGGGCTGTGTTGTTCCCTCCCAACAGCTTTTCCCAGAAGCCATCCAATGGCAATGCCTTGACTAACCCAGCTCCTCACTTTCTTCCCCAAAGTGCTCTCTTTATGGTGAAATGCATGTACAGATTCTAATGCTCTATAATTCAGCATTAAAAGACAGTGACAATCTCAAAGAGAAAAGCACAGAGCTGGGCTTACATGATACTACTCACTGCTTTTGCTTCCCCACCATCGCTCACCCCATAATCCTGTGACCCTCAAAGAGAAGTCCACAGAGAAAAAAACCCCAAAGTGCAGCCAACTGGAGCAGATAAAAACAAATAAGGGAATCTGGTGGAAGGGCTCTGCCACACACCACAAGAAGGCAGAACCATACAAGGAAGAGATGCTCTCCTCTCCTCAGACAAAGCAGAGTACCAGCAAGAAAAAATGTCAGTCTTAGATTCTTTAACAGAAATAGTGTCTGTAGTGTGAAATCTCCCTCTCTGTATGCTCTATCCCTGGCCCCACCCTAAATATATCCTTTTTGATACATACTCACCAGGCCAGACAGCATTTCACATACAGTTCTTGGCACATCAGGGTTCTGTTCTTGGTTCTTGGTTGTTCTCCCAAGAACAACCATAAACACGATCAGTAACAATAATCCCCACTTAGGTTACTGAAGGTATTTTTAGGCTAATGCCCAGCTTAAAAGCATAATTCATTCCCCACAATGAATAGACCCAGCAGAGCATCAGTAATAATCCTCTCACATTACAGAAAGCATACTGAGATGTTAGAATAGCATGGTGATGATAACTCCTCCTCATTACCAACTGTGAGCTGCAATCTGTGTGAGATACCTTTTTCAACATCAAAAAGCACACAGTTCAGTGCAGGCAGGGGTAAAAGATAGAGATGGATGCCTCACACCACTGAATTTAGAACTAGGACATTTACTGTAAGCAAAAAAAAAAGCCAGCCTTTGCAAACAGTTGGTTAAAAGAAAAAAAGAAAGAAAAATATCACCTGCTAGTTTCATACCATGGCAAAGAGTAACTCTGCAAACTCCAAGAGTCAGCGTATCATCAACCAATCTGAATTTAAAAGCAGAAGCTCTGTAAAGAAGTGTGAATGCTTCAGTAAAAATGCTCCTTCACAATCCCTCATCGCTATTTTCCCTTTCATTAACAGGCAGAGTGTTTCCCATTACCTTATTGCTTCTATGCTTCCTTTGGTTTCCTCCAGGAATTTCTGCTGGCCACCATCAAGCAGCTCTACCCTGTTTCATGGCTTTAGCTTCACTTCTGCAAATAAATACTGGCTGTGCAGGAAAAGGAGGCTCCACGTTTAAAAAACCCCACTACAATTCACTCCAATAGGCATGCCATAACCAACATTCCTACTCCCCCTCCTAAAGCACCTTCTCCAGGCACCACACAACACCTCTGCTCTGATGCTCACCCCCCACTGACTTTGCTCTTTAAGTGCATCCAGATTACTCACAGGTGCTGAAGAACCCCAAAACACTAATAGACACAATGCAGCTGGAGCAGACTCCTGTTCTTCTCCCAGCCACAGGTGCTCTATACTTGCTCCCTTTCAAAATTCTATTACTAAATAATTCATAATTTTCCTGAGAGCCTCTTCACTCAGCTAGAAACCCCAGAAATTATATAGACTAATGGCTAAATTCAGATTTAAGTAAGTCAGTTTCAAGTAATGGCATGGCACAGTGAAATAAATTACATCTGATGATGAGGTCCAAGGAGTGACATACACTAGATAACCTCAGGAAACACCCTGCACCCAAAGTAGCCCATGGCTGTGCAAAAAGGCTAGAAAAAGCTAAAACAACCTGCCCTCTCTCTTTGTAATGCCTACAGATTTACACCATGGTATTCCACAACAAACATTAGCAGTTTCTAATGACTTTTTTAATGAGCTTCATCTCTGTCGATTTATCTTCTTCCTCGCTTCCCCTAGAACCCAAGAGAAAGATAGAAGTAGGAGGAAATTAGAAACTGCAGAGTTCTGAGGATGCTGTGAGGGAAAGGACCAGGAAGGATAATGGGATGCAGGTCTAGTCAGCAGCCTGGCAAATGAGGTGGCAATTCCACAGCCCTCAAACATACAGCTGAAAATGCCCTGCAGCACTGAGAAATTCTGCAGGAGAAAAAGCAGGAGGGCTATCCAGCTATAGCAGGCTGCTCTGCTTCTTTTCCAGGATTAGGAGGGAGTTTGTGCTCTACCAGGATGAACTCTGACCCCACAAGTGGGGCAAATCCCAGCAACAGGGAATTCCTGATATATAAAAACTCTGGGCAAGAAACATCTTTGCCAGGAAGAAATTAGAAAAAAAAAAAAAAAAAAAAAGAAAAGAAAAAAAAGGGAACAGAAATGCTGCTCTGCATACGAGGGCATTGTAGTTGTTCATGGCAGGTCAGCCATGCTATAGAATAATTGGAAAACTCTTGTTAATTGATTTGTGTCAGTTACATAGGTCAACCCCACTCATTTTCATATTGGCACAAAACTAATGGATCTGGGACTTCTGGTAATGGCCTCTTCTTGGATGTGTCACATAACTGAGTACTGTCCAGTGTGCAAAAGCAGAAACAACAGACAACACAGCCAACACTGTCAGAGAATCAAGTTATCTTTTAAGGGTAATGAATGGCTTCTGAAAAATGTCATGTAAGTGAGTATCTGATTAAACTTCATGAGGAAAAGGAACATGGGCTGCTTTGGCTAATCACTTGTCACTCTCTGTGTCCAAGCCCCAGTCCTTCTTTGGGCCAATAAAGATATATTTGAACATGTACCTGAAATCAAAGTGATCTAATGCATACCAGTAATTGCTTCCTCTCACTTTCAGCAAGAAGCTATAGATTAACTTGTTAATTCAAAATGTAGAGCATTGAATAGTCTTCTCTCTGCAAGGATGGTTTCAGAAAGCCCAGAAATAAACCAGGACAGCAGTTGTTATTAAACGTTTAAGATGTTCTGAAGTAAACAAGAATCTGTGCAGGTGCTCCACGACTTTCTGTCTTAGCTTCCTAAAGGCTGTGGACTGAATTTGATAGGGTCAGTTCAACAATACATGCTTTATCAGTTGTTTTTTTCTCAAAGAGCAGAGATATGTATCAGGAAGGGACAATTTACAAAACTGTGCAGACTCACAGACACACAACAAAAAGCAAATGCAAAAAGATAACAGCCTTAGATGCTATCTGAACTTAATCCTGGTTTCTGTGTGTCTGCATTCCTCCCTCAACACATTACAGACCACTATTATGATTTTATTTCTTCTAGATCTAAGATATGGAATGGAAAGAAGGTTACTTATATCCCTGCACTTAGAGGTTCTGCAGAGGTGTCTCATAGAATAAGAAGCATCTCTATGATGAAGAGTTGTTTGTTAGCTGGAGAAGAAACATAATTATAGAACATCATTTCCATAGGCAATGCCTTGAATCCAGACCACTGCCAGGAACTCAGTTGTGCCATCAAACAGAAACCAGCTACCACAATTGACCAGACAGTCCTAACTAAGTGTTGAAGGTAGTTGTCAGGGTAGAGCTGAAGTGAAGGGGCTTTCCTTACACCTTGTTGTAGTTTATCATTCCCATCCATCAATTCTTTAGGGAGAGACCTAGCCATCCATTATGTTTACCATTTCCTGAAATGTAGAAAGAGGACAATAACAGGGAATTTCTTCCTGCTAATAAACCAAAGTGATCTGATGAGGAAAGGTATGTCAGTAATCTAAAAATTAACAAACCTCAAAATTTTAAACTGGCTGACAACTCCTTCCCTCCCCATTGCTCAGGGAATTAATCCCTCAGCCCACACATCTATGATGAAAATTCTCCAGGCAGACATTTAGTTTCTCCCTGTCCTTTGTGTTGGAAAAAGCAGGCAGGAAGAAACAGCCTGGACTTCTTCCATGCATAATCAAAAAAAAAGAAAAAAAAAAGAGGAGCACAAGCACTGGCATTTTCTACATTTATGTCTAAAACTTGAAACTTTCTAATACCAGATAGGACTGAAATGAGCAGTTAAAAAAAAAAAGGTTAAATATAGGGCACTCACTATATTACTATCTGCCCACTGTTTGTGAAGGAAAGAGGGTTATCTGACTGCTGGGACCACTGCAAAAATTAATCCAGACAAAATGTAGGCAGGCTTTGGTTGTTCAATTAAGAATCCATTTTGCATTTAAAGAATACTCATTGTTTGCTCTACAAATTTATTCTTTCTCAGAGTGTATGACGTTTCTAAGGCATAAAACAGGGTGCAGAAGGGTGGTATGCAAAGGCTTGCTCTTTTCTTATAACTGATTCAAATGAACAAAACCATCCTCTTTTTCTCTAGCTACCTTCAATGTTTCAAATAAGAACACACCAAAAATGTCACTCCACACCCTCATTCTGTATCTCTGGCCCTAAATACAAGGTTCAGAAGTCCCTGCTAAATCCTGGTTCCTTTTTTCCTTGGTTTGGTGCTTATCATTTATGCTCACCAGGATGTAAAAGAGTAACAAGCACAGCTTCAGTCAATATCAAAGCTCCAGCATGCTTGCACTGAGCAAGCATGAGTTTTGAGTCTCATCTAAATAATCAAGTGGACAATGGAGAGCAGAAGACATTTGTGGTAGAAATAGAAATAACCAAGAATCAACCAGCATACAACATCCACCCATCTTCACCTCCTCTTTGAATTTATAGCCACACAATGGATATTTAAGCTTTTGAGACTACGAAGATCTCAGGCTTCAGCAAGGTCATCAGCAAATTTCTTCTGTTCAGAATTTGAAAAGCAAAGCCTGGTCCAACCCAAGCCAGATGCTGCTAACAGAGTTGTCCTAGTGGAGACATAAAGAAGGTTGCCTTAGTTAAGAAGAAGTCTTAGGCTTCAGTTAAGAAGTTTCAAACATAACTGTTCATTACCTCTTGTCTTTGAGCTGGATGGTTTAGAAATATACCAATTGTTGGCTGGTTTGTGTGTTTTGCTGTGTTTTGATTTGGTTTTTTTTCCCCACAAAGATTCAAATGCTTGTTTAGAACAAAACTAAATTAGGGGTAATAGAAAGATGGTGTTTAGTTAAAGACAGTTGTAGTTAAACAGTGTTTAATTAACCTGCTGAATTGGAACCTGCAGGATGCTGAGAGCAGAGTGTGGCACTTAGAAAAGCTCAGCAAGATGTTTAGTATCAACTTTGTATACAAAGACATAAGCTACTACAGCATTACAATAGGGACTGATTAGTATTTATACTTAAGGGGCAGAAGTCAAACACTGTCTGGAAACAATCTCATCTCTGTAGTTTTAAACTGCTAAATGCATCCTCAAGGCTTTCTGCTTTTCTCTTCAGCAGTAGCCAGTGACAGAGACTAAATGGATCATTGATCTGTTTCAATATTGAAAACTGGCCCAGGATATGAAGACTGCCCTTTTGCTGAGGGAAACATCTCAACACCTTATCTGCACAAGAATGTAAGTGAATTGCAAGCCCTGCTTGGGAACCATGCAGGCCAAACTTAATTTTTCACCCCCCTTTTTCATGTATCTTGATTTTCTCCCCTATATGTCTCTGGAAATTTCTGAATTCATCTCTTCAGCTTTATGAATCAGACCTTAGAGGGCAAGAAGATGAAGCATTGATGATCTAAATTAACCCCTTTGATATTGCAGCTGCTGCTAGAAAGTAGAGCAGACCTTATCTCTAGGTTGCCAGTCATTTTGTGATATTTGCCTAGAATCAGAAAAAAAAATAGACTGCTAATAACAGTAGAATCCAATTAAAAATCCATTTATAAATTCATTGCAAACAGGGAGATGACAGGGAAATGGTTAAGCAGATCAGTGTTAGCCACACAAACTGGAACAGTCTTATAATTTCTCCATGAGTATGTAAAAATGAGCATTTTCTCTGCACCTTCTCCCTGAAATATGTCCTGAGGTTTTCTAATTGATTGATAAGCCAGTGCCAGCTTTCTTCCCAAATAGGCAAGATCACTTACCTCAAAACTTAAGAAGTATAAAATCATTATCTATACCATTTAAGAATATATTTCTCTTTCCCTGCTTTTACACCTTACTTCTCCCTTTGCTCTTTTGCAGGGTAATAGCAATCTGCTATCCAAAAAAACCTGTTCTAAACCCTTTCCTTTGCCTTATGCATCCCCTCCTTTCCCCTCATGATTTAGCATTCTGCACTTGGAGGAGAATTTTCCCCTAGCTACTTATTCTAATATGCCCTCATCTTCCCATTTCTAAATCTGATCCCAACTGGAAACAAAAGCAATTTTGCAAATAATAGGAAAGCCTGAGGTTTGGTATGGAAAAGCTGAAATGGGCACAGGGAAGATGTGATCTTTCTGTGATGCAAATAATGTTCTGCATTAAATGTGTAACCAAAAATAAAGCTCCCTGAGGTATATTTGCTAGTTCAGACAAGAAGAAACATCTTTAGCATATAAACACAGAGTGTAGATTGAAATATTTCTGTGTGAAAATAACCAGGAATATAATTTAAATGGTTCTTGGGCTCAATTGTATTTTTTAAATAGTTCAACTTTCTGCTGTTAGCATTGAAAATATTGGCATGTTGGGCTGTTTGCACAAAGGTAGCACTATGTACAATCAATCATAAAACATAACTGGGGGAGATGTTAAACGTTTAAAAGTGCCTTAAGCATACAAATGCCAGAACCTTATGGTAAAAGCCAAAAATCAGGGCCAGTTCTCCTCATGTAATACAGATGTCCAGAACCAGCATGAGAGTTTGGTAGAGGTGAGCTGAGATCCACAAAACCCACCATGCACACTGAGCCTAAGCATGTGTTCTCAGCCCTTTACTAGAGCTCCTGGCCCTTTAAAATAAAAATCGACAATTTAATTTCATTAAAATTTAATATAGATAATTCACTGACAGATTTAGGGGAGGGGAAGGTTTAATAAATAAATATGTTTTGGTGGTTATCTTATTATAAGGCAAATGTTACTAGATTTGATGACTACAGCTGAATCATGTGAAGCTACATGACTTGCTAGACTGAAACACAGAAGGGAACACAGTGCCTGTACTGCTGTGACTGCTTTGTCATATTCTGTAGGTAACTAAATTCCTCACCTAAGACCTGGAGAAAGCTCATACCCAGCCATATGGCTTCCAGCACCTCTCAGGTAAGTCAGTCAAGACCTTTGGCATTTCTGACTATAACTGCATTTCTCAGGGCTGGAGAATCAATGTAGTCTGCTACCTAGACTGAAAATTAAAGCCTCTTGCCTTCCTGATTGCTGTCAGCCCTAGATCTAAGAAGGAAGCAGAACCCAGAAAAACAGTCTACAAAGAGAACCAAAACAACAGCTTGGAAGTGTGACTTGTCACAGTCATCTCATTCAAAGCCTAACCCAGACAGCCAGAGCCAATCATTTAAATTCCAACACATTTAAATGCTTAATTCTTCAAATAGTGAAGAAGGGTGTGAATTGTGGGTCTGCAGAATTCCATCTGAGTCAGTCTGGTGCAAGAATAAATAGCCTGTCAGTAAAAAAGGACAAGTGCCCAGAACAGTTTCTGTCAGTCCCCCACTCACCCCCACCAAGGCAAAATCAGCAGGAGGAGACCAGTGAGCTCCCAGTTTGACTCCAGTGAGCAGTTGAGCAGTAACTCACCTGGGAGAAGGTTATCTGGGGACAGGAAATTTTGCTCTTTGCCTCAGGGATCTGCTAGGAAATTATATGCACATGTTCACCTACAATTTTACAGAAACCTTCTAGAATTTATACATTGGGTTTTCTCAGACTGGGTTACTAACTGTACCCCTAAGTGAGGCTGCATCCCTGTCTCATCTATTTCTATTACACGGGTGCAGTGTTCAGCCTCTTGGTGCAGACTGGGCTTTCTGCTTTATGGCAAGGAAGAGGCTTTTATCTTAATCACATTACTTACAAAAAATCATATAGATCACAAAGGACATAAATATTATTAAAATTATTATTTTTAAGACAACTAGAGTATGGGTAGTGGTACCTAAATTAACATGCTTGCTGCTAGGTAAATATATGGAAATGTAGAGGAGACTTCAACCAGTTTTGTTATGAGAGGCAGCTATTAAAGAGCTGATGAAATTTTTTACATTATTTCCAACTGCCTGGTGCTTGAAGCTGCCAGTGAGAATGAACACTGAGGTGAGCAAGCACTGACAGTTCCTCTACTTAAGCATCCAGACTTAAGAGTTTAAAAACCAAAACAGCTCCTTAAACCACTTGGTTTTCTTTGATGCCTATTCCACACTCAGAATATCTGTCTTATCAATTGTCTCACACCAAAGGATACCCTGTCATTTCCTAATAAAATTAAGTAGAATTATGAACCATTACATTCAGTTAGTAATCCAGTTAAAACTCAGCCCATTTGCTCAACACAGCCCCTAGATTCCAACATTACACCCATTTAATTCAGCTCTAGGTCAGATGTATGAGACTTGGATGTGTATCTTTATTTTAATTCAGATGTAGTGAGCATCCTTTGCTGAAAGAAACTCCTTTTGCAACATGTCAGCAGGAGACAATGTATTCAGCTCCCTAATTATGTACTTTGGTACAATCACACAGCATTATATACAAAATCACCTCACTGCTGAAAAAAAAAGAAAAAAAAAAGCCTGAAATGCTAATTACTTCACAAATTAACATTGATTTGATTCAATGTTGAATAAAGGTTTGCAGGTTATACTTACGAGAGAACTTCACTTTCAGGCATGCTCAGACACTCATGTTTTAAATAATATGGTGCAGCCCATACCAGGTGCACAGTGGGTTCATTATCTATGTATAAAGGGCTACAACTTACTCAAAATAAAATCAAGCACAGAGACTTTAGCACCATGTCATCCAGCAATACAATAATACCCTTTGGGACTGAGCTACTGAGTAAAAGCAGAGGGTAACAATCACCTGCCTTTGTGCTGCATTGTGTTGGGAAAAAGCAAATGGATCATGTTTCCAGTATAGTGCCTTTCCTCTCACTGGTGTCAGAACTGACAGGTGAAAATCAAAATAATAATGCATATTCTAATAACATTTTGCACTCCTAAGGCATCTTCATGGAAATAACTCAGCTTTCAAAGAGCACCGATTATTTTGGTCCCAAATCACTGCCAGGGAAATAATGCCCTCCCCATTCTGTCCTAATTCTGTTTATTCCAGGGGGGGTTTGACATTGACTGAAGCACAGTGATGGTTTCACCCTGGGAAAATGAAGCAGAGGAAAGTTCAAAGCAGAATTTTAAAGGGAGCTGTTAGAGCTGGGACAGAGAATAGAAACATTCATAGTGGCTTCCCCAGCATCTGAACAGAAGCAGTGCTGCTGATTTCAGCTCCTGCTGCTGGAGTTCTGATTCCAGCCATGCACACAGGTCACCTTGGTTCAGAACAGGGATCTGAGAGGAGTTACTGGGGCTGGCACCTGCCACTCCTTCAGTCCTGCTAGTCCCAGAGACAACAATTCCCCTTTGGATCCAGCACACACAAGAACTGAAGGAGCAGCCCAGCAGGCTGGGTGCAGATCATTACATGGGTGACCACTGATGGGTGAGAAGAACACAGTCTGATCCAGGATGGGGAAAGAAATTCCCCATTTTCAGAATCAGAAATCAGAAATTCCCCATTTTCAGAATTCAGAAATCAGAAATTCCATTTTCCATCAATGGGGAAGCAAGGGCCCTCCATAGGTTGCTTCCTGCAAGTTCTCAGGCTGCTGAGAAGGGAAGTATTGCAGAAGAACAAGCTGAATGTAAGGGAAAATTCCTTTACACCTTGGAGGTGCCTGTGCTGCCAAAGGGAGCCAGAAGCTGCTTTCTTGGAGGTGGTGGCCTGGGGAGGACAAGAAAACCCTGGGGAGGGTGTGGAGAGAAGAGTAAAACCAGGCCAGGCAATTGAATTGTTCATTCTGGTGAAGGGTATGGCAGGGGTATAAAAAATGTCACTCCTAAAGGGGTGCCTGAAGGAGCTTTGTAAAGCAGTATCAGCTTGTATGAAAAGTTCCACCTTCCAACAGGACTGGAGTTAGAGAAAATACTCCTTTAGGAGACCTTAACAGGGGAGTGTGGAGGATATGTAATGAAATGATTTGGCTTCCACCTGAAAATATATATAAACAGAAATATCAGGGGTTTAAATCCTACTTGAAAAGATACTTCCTTATTTCTTTACAATAACTTGGCACTTAGTGAAGAAACATGGGTATATTCAGTACAACAGCACAAATGTAAATGTACAAATTTACAAATGTAAAAATCAGGACAAAAGAATCCGGGGATAAATTTCTATTTGCTGGGATGAAAATCTAGATGCAAAATAAGTCTGACATTTTTCCTATTCACAGCCTAGGATTAATTTTATTAAATAATTTCACAGTTTTCTGGTTCACTGAGTGCATATTTTCTGCTAATTCCCCAAGCAGGTAAGTATTTTGTATCTAGCAACTTACACCAACTCAATTCAGGCAGCCCTTGACCTGCAACACCCTTGTTCTGTTATAGTTCATTTTTCTCACCCTGTTTGGTTCAAACTCTTCTGCACTTGCTTGATCTAGTAAACCATTCAGTTCACATATACCATGCTGCACAGAATGTCATTGTTGACTGTCACAAATGGATACCTACAAGAGACCAACTCCAAAAATACATAAAAGAGGGGAAGTCATTATTGAAAAGGTTAATTTTCTCAACTGCTGCTATCAGTTTGAATAGATAAACTCAGGACCTCTTTTTGTTTCTTTTATGGAAAATGTCAGCTTCTGTAGATTGTTGCCCTCTGTGCCCTACACTAAACATGTTAAAATTACATTATCATAAAGCATTATGTAAAATAAAGGGAGATTAACTTTCAATTATTTGGGTCAAAATATATTCCAAATTGAAACTCATTCCCCTGCAGTGAGTCAGGTCAAAGAATAAAAGCTCTCACAAGCAGAGTTTAAGACCTCAGACAGCACCTTCACAATTTGTGACCAGCACCCATGGCTTACAGATGGTTCAGCCCACATGAGGCTGACTGTCACCTTAATGCACACATAACCTCTTACCCTCAGATAATTTCATACACCCTTCCCATTTTCAGAAAAAAAGCAGCTGCACAGCAATGGCAGGGACTGAGAGGCATCTGATTTTTTCACTGGCTCCACACTAAGTATAATTGCTAATGCAGTAGAAGCTCTTGCATTAAAAAGCCAAATCAACAGCTTAGAGAAACCTCTTCACTCTCTTTTCTCCTCACCTTACTGCAATGAGTCATTCCTTCAAGAGTGATCTACAGTTGGATTTTCTGCCAACAAACTCAGGACTTCAAGAGCTGTTATTTACTGGATGGTCACTGGAGATTTAGAAGTGAAGTAACCTTGGCTCTAATTCTGTATGTGCAGCACATGGCTAGATTTACGTCCCACAAAACAATAAACTTACCAACCTCTGAGAACGATTTTCAGTCTAGAATAACAAATTTGATGTCAAAATAGATGTACATCTGGCACAGAGCAAACATTCACCATCCCAGTCACTTCAACTGGTGGGAATCTCCATCCTCAGCACCAAGCTCTCCTCAAGATAAAGGAGTAATGAGAAGCTGGAAGCAGCATATGCCAGTTACTTCCTGAAGCAGTCACTAGCAGAGAAAATTGCTGTATTCTTTGAACTGCACTATCAGTCCAGCTTAGGAGCAAATTTTGCTCAGCAGCTCTCAGGAGAAGCAGTGGGAGCTGTACAAAGGCAACTCACAGAATAGTTCATCCACTGGAAACTACCTCCCTTTGCCTCCACTGCAGAGAAAAGAAAAGAACTGTGACTCAGCCCAGAGCTAATAATAAAGGTGGGGCAGAAAAAAGGTTGTGGGTTTTTTTTCTGGTAGATGCTTCACTGAACCCAGGTCTCCTCAGACGAGTGCTACAGCTTTTCTGGAGTTTACCAGTTACCACAATCTGGGAAGGGAGAAGAGAAAACACATTTTAACATGCTTGGCTTTTCAGTCCTCCAGTGGAGAAAAGCCCTGACACACACTGTCCTCTGGTTTGAACTTAAGTTGTGATCCTGGAATAAGGGCAAGATGTTAGCAATGTTGTTCAAATGACCAGTGGACAGTAGTCTGCATTAGGAAGAGCAGCAGCACATTTCTGTGCTAGCAGGCAGACAGAACAGCCTTTAATTCCTGCAGAAGGGGCTTTTCTCAAGGCAGAAAGAGGTCAATCATGGGACAGAGCACAAAAGAGCTTGTATTCACACAGCTGTAACTCCCAGGGGCATGAGGTGCCTTTAACCTTCACAGGGGCATTTTCCAGTTAGTCAGAATTTACACAATTTTAAAGAAGACTTAAAGGAGTCTTTGCAATATTTGTGCAAAGAGCTTGGTTCTGTTAGTGGCTGCATCATCCTTCTGTCCTCTGACTGGCATTCCACAAATGAAGCCCCAAGAATCACTTCTGGAATGGAAAAATTAATAAGATTGCTGGCATTTTTAAATGTCAGTCAGTTTTTACACAAGCTCTCTGCCTGTGGAAAAATGGGAGAGTCACAATCCATAACTGCCCAGCAGGAGCATCTCTTTTAAATGAAAATGTTGACGATTCATTTAGAGGATCCTCTGGAATGGACATCTCCTGCTCTGCCCTCTGGGGGTTGTCTTCAGAGCTCCTCTCCAGCATCAGCAGGGATGTCAGCTGAGACAGATGATAAGATTAAATGCTACCCTCCTCCCAGGGTAGGCATCAGCACCCCCACCTCTCTGGGGAGACTCAGCAATGAGAGGGCAAGGATCTCCAGGGCTAAGGAAACAAGGAGGTCAATGACTTCTCCCTGACAAATGCCTGCCTTGAGACAGCACTACATGGATGCATTGCTGTGCCTTGTTCCAGTGCAGGGCAGGACAGGTGCTGAGAAACAAATGTGCTTGCACTGCTCACTCAAATGTTGTGGGGATGATAAAGAGAAAAGGGGAGAGTAGAGAAAATTTCAAGTCTCAACTTGAAAGCTGAGTACCAAAATTTTACATGTGATGTAAGAGGGTCAGATGTACAGCTCCTCCTAACCCCAACCAATTTCATACCTTGAAAACCCAAAATATTTTATAAACATTCAGTCATCTTAAAAAAAAAAATATTATCCGATAATTGCAGATGCTTCCTCTAAGTTTTCTTGTAAAACCTTTCCTAAAGTCATACCATCAGCAGAGCTCTCAAAGCAGGCTGTCAGATTATGCCTCACACAACACAACAACCAAACCTTTTAGTTCCTCCTGTTTTCGTTTTTGAGCAACCCATCAAGGACAAAACCCAAAGAAATAGAAAGAAACAGTCAGCATTGTCCCAGTTCATGGGAAAAAAAAACCCAAAAAATCCCTGACGAATTAAAAAATGTCTGTAACAGGGACATTTAAAAGTAAATAGGTATTCCAAGTCAGCTCAGACTCTGCAGCTAATCCTACAGCCACAGGGGGTCTCTACCTGAGTAGGGATGTGCTGATCTTGATTGCTCCTGTGACCTTTCCTGCCTGTGCTCCAGTGCCACATGGTGAGCAGAACAAGCTGCTTTTTCACTGCATGAAAGCTGCAGGGTTAACCCTGGAGGCAATCAACACATTTCATCCTTGGCAGGACTGCAATGGAGTATATATCACATGCTTCCACTGGTTATCAGGAAACCCTCTCCAGTTCCTAATTTACATATGCACAAATTAATGATCCTTATAATTTTTATTCTGATAAATGGGCAAGCTCTTGTAATACATGAGAATTTAAATTTTCATACTCATTTTTAGGCTTAAATCCTACCCAAATGGGCACAGTGAAGCAGTTTGGCTGCATGTATAAAAGAAACTACAGCCTTCATCCTCAGGCTCTCACAGAAGCCAGGACAAGGGATGAAAATCAAACAGCTTCCCTTAGAGTTGTAGAGAAACTTTTAGCCAAACCTGCATTTGTCAATTAAATTAACTGCTCTCAATAACAAAAATACTCAATAGGAAAAGGATCAATGGTTCCTGCAGGTGCACAGGAACGTAACACCTCACCCCTACTCATTAATTCCTTCATGAGATTTGGCAAATCATTCAGGTTGAATTCTTACACTATAAACAAGTTGCTTCTTTTGTCTTTGACACAAACAAGATCTTTGGATGTACAAAACTTCTACAGATTAGATGAACTTCTATGAACTAGATGTAGTCTATCCTAAGGACAACTTTGCTTAGCTTAGCCATGATAAATTTGCAGCATTTTGTTGGGATTTTACAGCATGAAAGCTGTGTCTGTCTTTGTATGGTGAAAACCATAATTTTCTTCTCCATTGGCAGGCAGCATAAAAACTGCCTGTGTCTCATTTAATAAAACTAATATTTATCCTTTGTTCTGTTCATGTATATAGGAAGAGTTTCTGCAAGGCTTCTACAAGAGCAGTGACATTAGAGTTACTGTTTTCCTACTCATTATCTTTGGGCTTTTTCAATATCCTGTGATTCTACAGTGTTTAGAGAAAAAGAGACAACACAAAAAGCCCCAAAAGAGGCTGGCCAGAGACATGTCAAGGCAATAATATTTTTCTAGAAAATACAAAACATTTCTGAGTTTGAATTTAGGAATATGCCTGTCCCCATTTGCAGCCCAAGATTGCAGCAATGATTGCTAATAGACCTCTGTGAAGAGTAAAAAATTACCTTGATTAGTTTCCAGCAGTGCCATTTGCCTTTGCAAAAAAGCCTGCAGTAAAATGAGTGTGAGAACTCCTCCATGCTGTGTGAAGGGAAGAATTCAAATTCCACAGCACGCTGGGGAACCAGATGCAAACCCAGTACCTGTGACAAGGGCACCCAGCTGAGGACATGTGCACTGGGCAGCCTGGTTCCCCTGTGGAAACTCTTACCTGTATTTATTGTCCACTTAAACCTGGGAGGGTTTTTTAATGATGTTCACCTCTTTAAATGATGGCAACAAAATCTGCTGGTCAAATGGGCATTTGCTTAATGCAAAACCACTTCTTGCTAACAGAGAAATGCTCAATGCAAATAAACCTACTCTTCATTAAATGCTGCCTGAAAGGAACAGATTGGTATTAATTTTTTTCTCAGATACAGGGGAAATAGCTAAAAGAGATCTCTTCTGTTTGCACCAGACAGATTTTCACTTCAGTCACATTATTTAGTGACCACTCCCTGGCAGAACTGGAATAGAAACTGCCAGACTGATGTCAGGGAAAAGGATGGCAAATGCTTCCCAGAGAGAATGCTCTCCTCTGAAGTTTCAGCAAGAAGACAAGAAGTTAATCACATTGTTTGGGAGCTGAATGATATGTGCAGGACAGAGACATGGCAATATCATGTAGCTCTGGCTGTACAGCTTTGAACTTTCATCCACAAGTCTTAAATTGTTGGTTTTCCCACCTTGACACTTTTAAAGAATCTGCTCTTTGATCTATCCATGATGAAAATGTGACCCTAAGAAAACAGCTATACACTACCTCAGACATTTTTTAGTGTCTGAGAAGCACTCAGATGCCATGGTGATAAGAAGTACTGGAATGCTTAGGTAGGCAAGTGGGTACTATATACTGACAATTCAGAACAATCTCAGTAAACACCACCTTTTTAAACTCATCTTTGCTTTCATTGCAAT
Source organism: Phaethornis superciliosus (assembly GCA_023637945.1). NCBI lineage: Eukaryota > Metazoa > Chordata > Aves > Apodiformes > Trochilidae > Phaethornis > Phaethornis superciliosus. Next base: position 26,828,815 of record JAJQWJ010000009.1, read on the forward strand.
GGTTGCCATGCACAGGTGGCCTCAGCCACTTACTCAGCAAACAAACAAAAGCAAGAGTTAACTTCTCAAATATTGAAAACTGAGAAACAGAAACTTTTTTCAAAATTTGCAGAAATGCTTTACCCACTGTGCATAAATGATGTAAAAGGCTTCTTTTGCTTTACTGTTCATCTTTAAAAGAAAAGCTTCTTAAGCATATTTATTCACCCTATCAAAGCACAAGCAAAGAGGTCAAACAACCACCATTAAGTGTGAAATATTTGAAGAATTGAAGCTACTGTGCAAACACTGCCAGCAACTGGCACTACTGATGTCCAACCTCAGCTGTGTAACCAACACTGGAAGGAAACTTAGCAACAATCAGCAGCTGGAGTGATCTTCATTCCTATCACAAAGCTCTCATGCACTGGGATATGTTAATTCAGTCTGCCTTGTCCATATGTAATTTAATGATAAAATATTTCATTTCTCAGCCTGTCCTCAGACACAGTGAGTCTCTGACCATCCTGAATCAGCTGAGGGACCACACACACATATCAGCTTCAGTTCCTGCCCAGGACCTTGTTCTTACCCTACAGTCTTCCCATGATGTGGGTGCTTTTGTCCTTGTCACCCTGCTCAAGAGGAATATTAGTTTGACACAAAAGAGAGGTGACATTCAGAACTACCAGGGGAGAGCAAGTGGTCTCTGCCCAAAAGCCAGTACAGTTGGAGGATTCCCCTTTCCTGTCCTTTTGCCCTTTAGCAACATGAGGGTGGATGGGGATACACAGAGCATCCTGCTCTAGCTCTTCTCTCACTTGCCTGTTCCTTTTCCTTTCTCCAAGATCCCAGAGTGCAGCAAGGAATAGAGCATGGAGGACATTTCCCTCCATGAATAAATAAGGTGTTCCCAGGGAAAGGCTTAAGAACAGCTGAGAATGGAAAGAACAGAAATCTCAGGATTAAGAGCTCTGGGTTAAGAAGAAGGCCTAACAATCTCTTTCCTCTGTATTGCCATGTGTACAGTTCTCTGTCTTAACCCTGTACATTTAATTTCTGGTGCTACCAAGAACATTTTTTGTAATAATCCCTTTTAAAGTATTGTTGCCTTCACACAGCTAAATATTGGTTTATTTCCCATCCCACTGTCCCTGCCTAACAAGGTAGGTTGACAGGCAGGCTGACAATAAAACTAATGCAGGGCTTTTCCTTCATGCCTGCCTACACACCAGTCACTTCCATGCTTTGGAGAAAGACATTTGCTGCCTGCTGTGCTGGTTTCCCTCCTTCCATCAGGTAACTGCCTTGGAGACACTTGATCCATCTGGTTTTGTTCCTAGCTTGTCCTTCACCCCAATGAGCTGTGATTGCAGGTGTTATCTCTGGCCAGGGCACACACACACATGCACATGCCCATACATACATTAAACACACCTATATTTCTGTGCTGCTGTTGAGCTGCATTCTCCTCAGCCTTTCAGGATAAATGTGTATTTTGGGTCTGATTTTCAAAGGTAACTTCTCTTTAAACACACATTTTCACTCACTAGCAGTTAAACACATCAGAACAGTGCTCATGTTTACAGCCACTTTGCCAGATTTAGACACTTAATGCTGTGGCAGGGAATTGGGTTCAGTCAGTAATTCACTGCATGGAAAATCCAACAAAGCAGCACTTACATGGGAAGCCAGCTAAAAAAGACACAGAGTCTGAATATGCAACACACAGCCAAGCTAAACTGCACAACTGGTGACAAGAATTTTTAGAGACCTTGAAGGAAAGATTAACAACAGAGTCATTTTCAGGGAGATTTAGGGTGTAATGATGCCCGTTTCTACAGAGAGCAAAAGAAAAATAAACTATCTTGATTGGTCAGCACCATGTAGGGACAAAAAGATCAAAATGAGAGGGAAATAAATATGTGGAGCTGAAAAAGCTGAGAAACCTGTGAGAGGAGAAAATGGAAGAGGGGCTCTGTCTATTGCCTGGAGCTGGTACTCCTGTTATCTTTGCAGATATGTTTGTTCAGCAGATAAGCAGCCAACTGAATCTCCATTTAAGAATGAAACCAGTAGGTTTTCACATCTGACTGCCTGAACCTAAGCAGACAGACCATAATTTTGAACTTAAATTGGACTTGCCTGCCTTTAGGATGCCAGAAGTGCTGGGCAAAAATGAAAGCCAGTGTGTCAGCAGGGCAAACCCATAAAGATCATAGGGTTAAACAGATCTGTACCTTAGGCAATCTGTGTTGCAGTCCTGTCACCATTTTTGGAAAAGTTATGAGTTACAAAGTTGTAGAAGTCTATGTGTTTGTTGGGAAGGCTTCTGTTGCTAGGGAAGGTGCTACCAGTTGGTCTTTGCTCTCCTGGTTCACTTTTCCCACCTGTGAAATGGGAATAATGCTCAGTTCACTGAGAGCTGATGCATCTGATGCACAAAGATAAACACTGCAGTTACTTCAACTTTCCAGGCCACTCCAAGGATGAAATATTTAGTCTAAGGAAATCTCTGTGGCCATATGGACTCAAATAGCCTTATTAATCTTCTTCATTAGTGCCAGGTAGAAAGTTGTATTTCTCAGACTAGAATTCTTTTTCTTGAAAAACAAACCAACAAAACCAACAAACCCAAGATGCCCCCTTTTTGATCTGTGCTTCTGTTTGCAGGATTCTCTTTCTCAAATCCCATGTACCTCTGCCTCTTTCTCTGTACCTTGCCAACCACACTGCCTGTAGGCTGACACCTCATTTCATTCACCTCTCCTTTTCTAATGTACATTGTCAAGCATGTTTTTCCCTGCAGCAAGGCTTAGTCATAAAATCATCTGGAACTTTTTACTGTGCTGTTGCATTTGCATGCTAATCAGCAAAGTCTTCATCTCCCAGCCCAGAAGAATGATCAAGCTGCAGGATTACAGAAACCCTTTGCTAGCAGGGTTAGGAAGCCCTTATTACTCCCTGAGGCCCCCTCTGAGCTTCATTTAATCTATCAGGACTGAAATCTGCCCTTTAACCCTGTTCACCCCCTCTCCCCCAATCCTGGCCAGCAGCACAGTCTGACCTCCCCGGGTCAATGCCATGGATTTTCTGCCTCCAGATGTTCCTCTCTATTCCCTTGTGCTAGTACTGGTTACTACAAGGGTAAGATTAGATTTCTCAACTCATGGGTGAAGCAGTGAAAAGAAATGACCATTTTAACAACTCCTGCTCACTGGTGTTGAAGTGATGATATCACTTTCCCATCACTCAGCCCTCTTTTAGATCTTGGCACTTACTGAGCTGAACAAAACCCACTTTTATCAGTTCTAACAAGATGACAAATACACATATAGGCAGGTGATGCAAAATCTATTTCTTTGCCTGAGCTTAATAAACACTTTGTTGAAATGTTGTCCAATTTAACCTTTTTGACAACAGAAATAATTTGCAATGTTTAAAGGGGAAGGGAAAACTTCCTGCCCTGATTTAAACCTCACCTGGTTTCAGTGCAGCAGAAAACATTTGTGTTCAGATTTTTTAAACTTTTTTGCCGATTACATTCACCCACCACTTAGCAGCACTTTTAAAATACATTTGAAGCAGTCATTTCTGGCCTTAAGTTCCACAACTGCTGCGTTCAGCTGACAAAATTTGAAGAGAGATCTGAATTTTCCAAAGATCACCTTTAGTATCATAGCTCAGGCTCATGTAAAGAAAAGCAGTATCAGAAAAATTTGCAGAGTTCAAGTTTCTGATGCTTTAGGGTCCTTTCTGACTGCAGAACATCCACCTTGCCCTAAGCCTGTTGGCTTTCCTCAATGTACCAGCTACAGCCCCTCTGGGTTAGCCAGCTGACCACTGACTGCATTCCCAGGTTCCCCAGACTAATGACAGGAATGAAGCTATTTGCACATCTTTGTTCCATTGATAAATTGGGAATTTGAACAAGGGAAGATGGGCCAGCAGTCAGGCAGTGGTTTGGGGATTCCTGAGTTCCTGCTTTTCCCCTGCTAAAGATTTCTGTCAGGTAAGGTGGGGTGCACATGGCCTAACTCTAGGTGTCTAGAAGTTGCCACAGGCTCTGAAAGAAAATTCATCTGCCACTGATTCACCCTTGGGAGAAATCAGCTCTTTCTCATTAACTACAAAGAGGAGCCACAGCTAACTTCTAGGCACTTGAAGTCAGTGAGATGAATCCCACCTTCATAATTCAATTTCCTCCTATAAAATGATAATACTGTCTTGCTACCAGCCTGCTGCATAGGAACTGAAGCTGAATGGAAAAGGTGTGTTTAGACATTTCTTCAATGCAGACTTCTACATCATCCAGTCTCTAATCTACAAATGAGAGTAATTTTTGGAAATAGCACTGCAAAAAGGACCAAGCACTGTAAGCACTAATGTAAATTTTTCCTTCTTTTCTGCTGGAGGAAAAAATCTTTGCTGACAAGAAATCCTCTTGCTCCCCTGGGTGAATGTAGCTCTGGCTCTGTCTGTTGAGACTGACATAAAGATTATTGCTTGAGATCCTGCTCTTTGTGCTGTGGACATCTGGGACAGGGATTAAAGCCACTGAGCTCATTTGACATATAAGAGACCACTACCACCTTGGAAAAGGGTAACAGACACCATCTGATTGCTTTCAAGCCAGCTGCCTTAGGGGTGAAAGTTGTGTAACCAGTTTATGGTCATTTAACAAACAGATTTGTAATTTCAGGAGGAACGAACAGACACATACAAGTTTCTTGTCTATAAAATAAAACCTTTAAACAGATAGGTTTTTACACCATAAATATTAAAATAAAATAAAAAGTAAATCCTTCTTAATCCACATTTTCCCTTGGTGCATGTTGAAAATAGCTTTTGCTTTTAATATATTTTTGTAAGTCTTGAAAGGTGACTTCAATAGTAGCTGTCCTAGATCATTTCTTCCCCTTTCCTGATTTCTGAGAATTGAACAAGGTACCATTTTAAGAATTGTTAAGCTATACTTGTAGACAACAACTGAGTACAGAAAACATCCCAAATTCTGGAAAGACTCAGACCTGACCAGGCACAGGACATAAAAAAATGTTCATGGCCCTGAAACCATCCAGGAAACCCTCCAACACCTGACTTTTAAAGCAGCTAACCCCTTCCTCTCTTCAGGGATGTTAAGTTCCATCTGCAGCCTCCTCAACAGGCAATTTCATTTGAAAATGGCTGCTTGAGGTTTGAAAACCTGTAACCTTAGTGAGATGAAATACTTCTAAGTAATCCTAAGTATTTCTTTATGTATTTTCAATCCCAGCAATTGACAAACTCAACTGGTATGTAAAAGCTAATGGACCTCAGTAGGCATCCAGCTGAAATAATAATCATCCCTTGCATATAAAAAGCAGGAACCTAGAGCATCCATAACAAGTGATTTACCTTGAAAATTAGGATTCATGTAACCAGCATGCTTCTTCCTCACACAGCAGACCCTCATCTCTAAACACATTGAGCCCAATTCTGCTTTCACTTTCTTGCTCTGTCAAGCTCAGTGGATCTATAAAGGTGGAGGCATGGGGAGAATCACACTTGCTGCATTTAGCTTTAATTTTAAAATAAATGAATTTTCCAGAACAGTGACAGTATTGACCTTACATATTATCCAAATAGAAATTTTAATGAAACAAGTATAACACTGAGTATAGCCATAATAGATATGCAAATATTGGTCTTTTCTTAAAGGTCTCCCTATCTGGTCACATGGATTTTTCTTGCATATGTGGGGGTGAACACAGAGAGCATTTAACAGAAGCAGAGAAGGAAAGGATGGCTGCACAGCCATGGAGAATCAGGCCACCATTAGATTTTCATTCTCATTTCATGAGAATTCTCCCTTGAACAATGAGCACAAGAGGGCTGTGAAATTTGCTGCTTTCTTAATTTCTTCTTGCTGTATGACAGCACCCACCTTTGCTTTCCAGCAGCACACAAGAGCAAGCCCAGCTCCCATCCAGGCAAAAAAAAAAAAAAAATTATACACATTTAATTTTAATTTGGCTTGATTAACCAAGGTATAGGTGTAGTGAACAATTCACATAGATGGTGGCTCATCCAAATATATTCAAGTCAATTAAAAAATAACCCCACAACAAGGCCCCAAGGTCCCCAAAGACTCCCAGCCCCAGCAGCCTAAAATTGCATTTTGCTTACTTTAAAACTCAGAGACACTGGAAAGTGAACAGAAGGCAGTCACTTGGCCTAGATTCATGCATAAGAGTACAAAGGTTATAAAATAGAAGGTTTGAAAAGCAATCAGAGTCACCAGCTGAGAGAGGTTTAAAATAACAGCCTAAAATCAAGAGCTTCAAAATGAAAGTCAAATAAAAAAGACCTACTGAAAATACCTCAAAAATGCATGATGTGAAATCACATTGCCTGTCTGGTAGCCAAAATCAAATTACCTACCTATTACTTCAGCCTAACATTTAGTAGTCCTTTTTGCCTAAGGCCAGGTGGTTAAAGGTATTTAGGAACCTCAAGATGCAGAGGTGCATCCCAGGATTTTTCACTCTTCCTAGACCTCTAGTTCCTTCTTGAACTATTTCCTTGAACTGTTCTGACTGCATGAATCACTCAGCACCTCTCAAAATTTAGGATTTGTAAATGAGGTTCCTTGAAAGATCCCTTCCCCACCTCTCACTTTCCACAAAAAAGTCTGTGAGTACATTTCCTAGTGGAACCTGTGAAGTCTAGAATGCTTCTGAAAATTGCCTTTGAACTCCCTGAAGTGGCAGCTGAAATGTCTTGAAAACCATCTCTGCCCAGTCATACAAATGGGGCAATTTGAATCTTTCTCTTTAAGAGAGGAGTGCTACTTTGTGCTAAAAGATGGGTATATTAAAAAAATCTGGTGGTTAATTACACACATTTGTATGTAGCAGGTGCATGGGGTAAATCAGAACCATACCATTTTCTGTTATTCACAAATGACAATTGATTGTCATTAGCAAATGATCCTCAGCGTACAGATCCTAACATTTTACAACTGTTCCATGGAAATATACTTGGGTTAGGAGAGGTTACACAGGACCTCATTAGTAGGACAACATCCTCATAGGTTGAGTTCTTAAACCTTTTTAAAGCTTGCCTAAAACCTGGCAAAAGTTAGATAAAGTCTTGCCTGGGAGCAACTTGAGGTTAGGTCATGGGAGTCTTGTGTCCTCCATTTCTTGCCCAGTTCACAGGACTGTTTCCTCTGCAGCTCATTTACAAAACAGGAGCATGAAAAGGGGCACAGCCCCACCACTGCCAGTCAGGCTCCAGAGCTGAAAACCTACAACAAAGCAGAGCTGCACCCCACTAGAGCTTAACCAGACTCTGAGTCCCTCTAGCTATTTGTTTCCTGGTGGACATCCTGCTCTCTGCTGACTTTCCTGGTGATGTTGCTCCTCCTTCTTCTTTGGAAATCTCCCAGGGCCTGGCCTGGACTCATTTCTCTTCCTTTGTCTCATGGCTCTGTCTTGCTGTTCCTCAATCACCTCTAAGCTGATGACACAAATCTCCTTTTCCCACCCTACCACATACAAATAAATCTCTTCAGGACATTATCCAGCATAACACCCCTGCCAGCTCAAGGGCAACTTGGACAAAATTGAGCACCTTATTTCTTATATACTCCACCCTCACCCTTCCTGCCTCTCTCCATTATTTTCTTAATTTCTCCTCCCTCCCTGCATCCCTCCCCTTCTCCCAGGCTACCAATGTCAGCACTACCTTTTTTCCTTCTGCCACCTCGGAAAAGATTTAGTGAACTCTCTTCCCCATAATATTTGACCCTTTCTTTCAGTCCTATCAACTCAAACCTTGCCTATGCCCTTTTCATCTTCACAACTTTACTCTTCTAAAACTACCACCTCCTCCCTTCCTTCAGGCTGCCTAAGATCCATGTTTCCCCTCCAGCCCATCAGCCAGAACTTCGTTCTCCTTTTATGTATTGTTTCAATGATTTATATCAACAACTTTCTAGTTGCTTGTCTACAGCTCTGCCTACAGAGAGAACTTCCCTTACCCTATATTCCTTTTTGTGCCTCCAGTTTGCCAGCTGGGGCAATCCTGGCACCCATGCCTCATGCTATACAGAGCACATGCTCTGTGCTTCACAGAATTCCAGATAACAATGTGCTTTGTCTGTCCCAAATAGAAAAGCCACAACAAAAGAAATTTTGTTTTATTTTTCAAGTGTCTCTTGGCTGCAGCTATTTCCTTTCTCCAGAAATCCTTTTCTAAAGTACACCAGCCTGTGTGTAGGAAGCAAATGTAACACTAGCAGGTAAGTTTTATTGCAAGAAATGTTCTTCACCCTGACAAAATGAAGGTAACAATACACTGAGACTTTTCTAGCTGTAGAGCTGCAAGCGCTTGGCATAATTCCATGTGTATCCAAATCTGTGTTTAACCATGAGTGTTGTGTCACAGTGTTCTTGCATGGGAAAGGGGAGGGAAAACATTTAGGGTGCATCTGGGTCAAAAGAAGGGCTGCAGAACCATCCCTGGGAATGTTGGCATCAACAAAAGCCACACCAGGCATCTCTCCCAAGAGCAGGTTGCTAGCATGAGGCAAGGTATCCAGAATGACATCCCTTTATTTCTTGGAGCTGGCACACAAGAGACTGGGTCTCAAGAATTTAGTATTAAAGAGACTTGCCATAGCTTCTTTGTCTATTTTTACAAGATCCTGAAAAGAAAACATTTCATTCTAGTAAAAAAGAATGTTTTGTATTGTATTAATTAATTTCCTGGTTTTCTTTTCAAGATGAAAAACATTAGGACCCACACCAAATTTATTTCCTGCAGATTTAGTCTTCGGTTGCCAAATTAAAAAGCAAATCCTCAGCCTGTTAGATGAAAGCTGATGTGTTTTGCTCCCATTTCTTGCTAAGAGTAGTTTCAGTTGGGCCTTTTCATCTCAGTGGTATAAAAAAGACTTTTTTCTCAGTTCTGTCTGGATCCCTTCCAAGTGTCTCTCATTTTTCAGTCTTTCTCTGAAAAATAAAAAAAGGACCCTCTGCAGAAAACTATTCTCTATCCACTTTGAGTCCCTTCCCAATGCAGTCAGTTCACTGGATTCTCTGTGTTCTTTGTATTTCCCAGGAAGAAATAGCTTGGAGTCCCCTCAAGTCCCCTATGAATTCCTTCTCCTTTCTCAGGGCATTGAGCTAAGTCCTGTGCAAACTACCCCATCCTGCACCTAGAGAAGGGCCTAGGGGTGCCTTTAACAGTTCCTCAGGACTTTTCCAAAATAAAGCAAAAGGAAAAAAAAAAATTATTGCACTTACTCAAAATGTCCTTTTCAATTCCTGAGAAAAGCTACCAAGTGTGTAGCAGCCTCTCCAGAAACCATCAGTAAAGGAAGAAACCCTCCCATTCCCACAAGCCAAAAATCGTTTGTTCTGGTCAGATTAGAAGCAAAACTAGCAGCAGGGAAGAAAACAAAGCAGAGTGCTTCCCCAGCCATTGTTACATGAATTTCCAGATCCTGCACGGGTCACAAAGCAAAAATGAAGATGTTTTGCACAGACAGGTGCAGGCACTGCTGTGATTAATCAAGCCATAATTAGGGACCTGTCTGCAGGCACTAAATATATGTTCTAAGGCTTCAACCCTCTTAAAAATCCAAGGATGAAAAACTTGCCAGGCAGGAAATTTATAGAAATAGTGAGTCTTTGGATGATGAATGCATATAAGAAAGTTTCACCAGGCTATGATGGCAAGTCTTCACATATATAATTTTTTTTTCTTTCTATTTCTCTGAGTTTATTCAGGAATTTTAGTATCAATTGACTAGATAGTTCAACAGACAAATCCTACCCTCTCTTCAGTAAGACAGGCACAATTGTAGCATCTACAGAGGAGTAGTGGCTTTGCTGTTTAGCTTTGAGCCATGTACCTCCAACAGTCTGGGAAATCATCTTTGAGAATGAAATGACACTCTGAGAATAAAATGGGTCCTCTCTTCCAGTGCCCTCACTTTACATTTCTTTGCATCTAGGGAAAGGTGAACTATTTTTACATGACATGAGCAGAGGGTAGAAGTTCAGTGCCATTTCATAATCTGTGCATGAATTAGTGCAAAGTCAAGGGTTGAGATATTGTACTTATTTCTATGCAAATGTAAGATAAGGGCCTCCCCTCACAGAGTACTACATCAACCTGGGGCTGAACAGATCAGCTGCAGAATTTCATCTGCTTCATACCCATGGGGGAAGAAAGGCAACTAAATCTTGATCAGACTTGAGAAGTACCTTGAGATAGGTCCAGGAGAAGCCTGTAAAATGAAACAAGGTTATCTGGGGGGTCTGTGCCAGATAATGCTGCCCTGTTCAGGAGAAAGCAGTCAGGGGGCTGATGCCACTAGTTTACACTCACCTCTCTAATAGATTTTAAGTCTTCACATGTATATTCTCCTCTCTCTGTCTCATACAACACATTTCTATCTCTATACAAACTAGTTCCTTTGCATTACAAAATATTTCTTTTGCGCTGCCCTGAGAAGTACATACAAATCAATAGCATAGAGGTGCAAAATGATGAAAGTCAGCTTGACACACTGTCCAACCACCAGCTGCTCAGCAGGGTTTTGTACTAGGTGCTGACTTTCCCACTAATGCATGTTGCTAAATCGAGAGGACTCGGTAGTTTGAAGCTAGCTCAAGTATGCCTTTATGAGCTGAAGTCACTTCTGCATAGACTTTTGATATCTAAATAAACACTGTCAAGTGTGCTGACACCATGATTTGCAAATGCAGAGGCTGTTGGTGATGTGATTAATATTGTGATTGTACTATACAATGCTATACTGTGTAACCATACAATATTAAATGAGAAGGGATTCCAAGAACCAAAATGTAGCAGCTCTGCACCAAAACCAAACCTACAGACCAATGATCTGGAAATTCTCTAGACTGAATCTTTGTCTGTTTCTTCCTCTTGGTGATCAAAGATCAAATACAGTTCCTCTCTACCAAGTTACAGTATTTTATTTCAACTGGATATTGGTTAAAAATTTTTGAGGAAGGCAAAGTGTTAGGTGTTTCATTAAGCTCAGTGTTATTAAATGCAAGGGGAAGTCATCTAATGTCTGTTTAATTGTAGCTGCCTTTGCTGAGTAATATTGATGATTAATCAATTGACCAAGGGGGACAAGCTGAGAAGGGGAATAAGGATGAATCAATGTGCAGGAGAGGATGTGAAGTAAGATGGACTCTGAATCGATGGTGTTGCTACTTGCTCAGTTAGGCTGCTGACTGGGATGTGCCCTCTGCATGAGCTCACGAGCAATGCAAAGAGGTTGCTTCACAACAAAGACATTTCACAGCTTTTTATTTATATTGATTTCTCAGTGAAGTGTGTCTTGGCATTAGGGATTCCCACAGAGCTGGGAGAAAGATCAGCTTCTTTCCTCCGAGGGTCAAGAAATCCTGAGTAATGACTCTTCTCAGAAAAAGAGGCAGGAGCAGAGGTTTGACTCTAAGTTGATTACTAAAAAGGAAGAACTAGAAGTGTGTCACTAAAATGGAGGAAAATATAAAAGTATCTGAAAATAAAAAGCTGGCAATAGGAGGGAGTAATATATTAAAATACAATATATTAAAAATCTGAGAAAAGACAGACATCGATGTGGTCAGTTTTGTTAAAAGGAGTATTGGCCAGTATGGCAAAATTTATTTTTGTATTTATTTAGGGCTTTTGTAGTTAAGATAGGGGCTTTCTAGAGAAGAGATTCTTCTGTAACTAGTGACTTCTAACTTCAAGGAAGGAGGCACAGGTGCTCAGTTGGGCAGCACTTCAATCCTGAATTACCATGGTTTTGCTCTCAAAGATGTGAAGCAGCATGAGGCTATGAGCTTGTTTCAAGACTTTTCCCTCTTTCTTACTGATGGGAAAATGGGATTAAACACAGAATAAATGGCAACACTAAGACTGGCTCAGGCATCTGAACTCCTAAACAGTATCCAAACAGCCAGACAGTACCAGTCTCTGCAGCACCAGATTGGAAGGAGGCTCAGTAATACTGCTAAATCATTTAGATATTGTTAGAAATGAAGACACTGTTAACATTGAAATCTGCTTGGGTGCTTTACTTACTCTAAGACTTTGTTGGTTTACAGGAAAATGTGTGTTATACTGCAAGTAAAACAGGCTTGTGAGTAAATATGCTCCCCAGAGGAGCTCATGAAAATAAGCAGAAAGGGCTTGGGACTCTTCCCAGATTTTGTTGCCAGGTGATATTAAAACTCTGGATAATCCTCAAGACTCACATGTAACTTAAATCTTGCAGAGTTTGTGCTTTTATGCCCCATTAGTACTATATGGAATATTTCCCCACATCAGGATGTGGTAATAGACAATAAACTTCTCCCTTACAGATGCTTCCTGAATGTCCTAACATAGCCACCTACCTTACAAACAAAACCAAATGAATATGTATATTTTCCTCTCTTTTCTGTTTCCCATCTGCATGAAACATATGCCACACACAGCGATTCCAAAAGATCAGAACAAGGTCTACAGTCCACATGCTAAAACTCGTAATAAAATATGCATGATAAAAACTTGCAGAGGAAAACACATTTCAAACTAGGAAAAAAGCCCTCCTTCCTAATGAGGGTTTAATTAATGTCAGATGGGCTCAGTTGGTAACGTTCTTGCCTCTGGTGTAGAAGGTCCTGGTTCTGAGCCCTATATTAGGCTCTGTGCTCATAACCAATGCTGACACTGCAATGTACTTCTGCTATTCTGTTAGAGGCTCTGACCTTCAAATGAGGTGTTTAAACTAAGATTCCTCCTGTTAGTCTCTGGTGATTCTTCCAGCTGGAAGCTAAAGATGTCCTGGCACTCTTTAAGCAGCCCAGGGAATAGCCCTCGCATCCTAACTTACCCTTGCTGAATAAAGTAGCTTGTAATACACAAAGCTGCAACTGTCAGCCACCCCTGGCAGTGGACACTACAGACTAATGAGATGAGACTGCTCTGTTTATTTCTTTGCTGACTTCATTTCCCATACAGGAAATGCTCATTGCTTTGTCACAAAATGGGGAAGGACTTTTTCTCGGTGCTTGGAGAGAGGAAACATAGGGAAGATGTTAAAACACCATAAAAAGATGTCTTGCCAAAATGACAACTCCCTGTGTATTTTCCCAGAAAAATGGTAGCACTTAGAACAGGCTAATGTTGTAGGCAAGGAGAGACAGAGATCAGAAAAATGTGAGATTTATGCAGTAGATGATGGTCATTTCAAAAGGCAAAACATTGGTTGCATTAAAATTGAGACTGACCTTCAGCAGCAATAGGGTTAAAAATCTCAGGAAAATGATTCATGAAATAGCAGTCAGATTGGCATCAATCTATATGATCCTGTTAATCAGCTAATTCGTCACAAAAGACACCATATGAAGCCATCTGGAAATTAAGATCTTTATGATCTGTCCATTCCAACCATAACACATGATTTAGAACTAAGCATCAGAACTGCTCCATTTCCAGCTCTGCCAAGCCTTCCCAGACTCTGCCCTCCTCCCCTCATCCCACTTCCCACATTATTTTAGAAACACAAAAGGTTCTGATTTCAGCTCCAAGGGAACTCTTCTTACCTGCAGTAGAATTAAATCTGCACCTTAAGGGAAAAAGCACAAATCTGACTCTTAAAAACAAAGTCTCTTCATGCAAAGTATTAAATCAGTAAGAGAGAAAAAGAAACTGCAAGGCCCAGAACTTCTCACATGCCCCCCTGACAACTTTTGGGTACTCCCACTTAAAAATATTAGATATTTCAGCTACTGAACATTGAAACCTAACATGAACTTTATTATTGCAGCTTCAGAAGTACTCTGGTGTCCCCCACATGGCAGTAGCAATGGTGTGCTGTAGGACAAATAAACCCAGCAGAAGGTCTTTCAGCAACATCAAACTTTTTCTGCTGCTTCCAGCTTGGCTTGTGAGGAAAGCACAATGGGTTACAAAATAAGCTCGTGTACACTGTGCCTCCCACAGAAAAATTTGTTGGGAATAACTGGATACAGTACAGCAAGCCAAAGCTTTGATTATCTGGAAGCTGGTTTATGTCTGGGTAAATAAAATACAATCAATTCATATACAGAAATTTAATTGGATTTATTTGTATGACATCCTATCTCCTCTCTTTTGTTCACTCTGCTGGGCCTACTGCCACTTGAGCAGCAAAAAAAAATAAAAATGACATGATGCCATCTACCTTTATGAAATTACACAGAATATTTACAGAGGCTCACTTCATGAACGTTGACTTTGTTATTCTTCAGTACATCTGGTCTTCAGGTAACCATTTTAATATTAGAAAGGCCAGAAAAGTAATTCACTGCTCTGAAAATCAGTGAATCTTGAACATACATTTTTTTTAAAGGTAATCTATAGTCCCATGGAACCCAGCCAAGCTCCCAGGCAACCTCCCATGGGTACTCAGTGACAATGCTTTTGTATGGTTGTGTTATTTGAAACCCCAAGGAGTGATGATATTCTAACTCCATACTTGGCTGATAGCATCTGTATAATTCAAGGCATTGTTGCTCTTTTCTTGGAGCAGGAAAAAAGGTTTTCATGGTTGCTTCCACCTCTATTTCCTGTGATTTCATATGCAGTGTAATGTTTAATCAGCTCCTACAAAGGTACAGCACAGAGGTGTACTACATGAACAAGGAACTTGAAGGTTCAGCTACAGAAGAAAAATTAATTTTTTACTATTTAAGCTAAACTGGGTGAGTGCAAATGCCATTATTGCTGTCACAGAGGAAATTAAAAGCAAAAGGTTGCCAAAGTCAATCTCTGTCCCTGGCCCTAACAGCATGGGGCAGGACTGGGGCCCCATCAATGAAAATGCCAACTGCTCAGCTAGCACGGGCACCTCATGTGGCATTTATCTCCTCTAATATTTTTAGTTTAATTACAGCAGGGCATCAAACCTGAATTTGTTGCCCAAGCTTTCGTTATAGTGAGGAGAGGATAGGCTCCTCCCCCAAATATTTCACAGTCATGAAGTGAGTGGGATGAAGTGTTCTACATAGCTGTCTATTTCCTTCCACTGACTCTAGAGGGAATTCAGAAAGGTGAATAAAGATCTTAATGACAAGTCTGAAAACAGCACATGTCCTTGCTCCCATATTAAAGAGATGCTATTGAAGAGAAGGCAGGAAAGTATCTAGAAAATGTTGCCCTTTCCTTGTATTCTTCCCCACCGATGAATTAAATGTAAAAATTAAAATGAAATACAGGCAACTTATAGGATTCTTAAATTTGGATACTTGCCCCTTCCAACACTGACTCTCAGGCTAAAGCTGATGGGATCACTAGGGGTTCACAGATCTACTTTAATCCCTACAATGAAGTCACTTTTAAGCAATGTCACATCTTGCTGAACTCCAGCCAGGGTTTCCCAAGGCTTTTTTAGACATTGTAGTTATAGCAACAGGAACCCAAACAACTCTGTCCCATCCCTGACATGACTTTGTTGGGTGTTTCTTCCAGTTAGAACTCAGCTGTGATCAAATGTACAGGTGACAGGTCTCTTGAGGAGGTCTAACACACACACAGCAGGACTCAATCAAGCTGCAAAGTAACCTGAAGAGATGAGAGCAGTGGGAGCTGTAGGCAATCCAGGTGAATTCAGGAGCAATGCCAGCCCCACACTTTCTCCAGTGAAGAAATCAATTGGACTGTCACAAAATGAAGATTAGAAATAGGAATTTCTTCCTCCATCAAAGTCAGTAACGTTAATTCTTTTTATTGTGCTCTTGTATTGAAATGTGCTTTGGGTTTTAATGCAGGTAGATGCTATAAGGGGCATAATAAAAGTGCAAAATATTATTTCTTCAATGAAATTGTATTAATGGTTCAAGAATCTCTGCTTTGGTGACTTTTTCTGAAGGCCACTTGTCCTCACCCTGCTGTCATGGCTCACTGGCACTACCAGCAATGAATAAGGCAATGTCTTGTGCTCATCTCCTGGGAAAAGATATTTATACAAGTATTGATTGAGCAGAGTGAAGGGCAGGCAGACTGATAGCTGGCTGCAATAGCAAAACTGCTTTTATAGTAGGGCCCACTAGCATGACAGTAAAATCTTTTTTATTCCTGACCCTCACGTCATCCAGTGCATTTTAAAGCAGAGTTAAGAGAGTTAGAATTTGATTGCCACACCTAACATTTAGAAAAAAGCATTTAGAATAAAGACAGCCACAAACAAATTCTTAGGTTAGTTAATAATTCAACCATCCATTGGTATCCCTCTAACAAACTTACAGTGCCTTTTGCTTATAAATTCTTGTTAGATTGAAGTCTATATTGGAGCTGAGCAGTTTCTCCCAGGCTGTAGGAGCATGGCCAAAGGCCAAGAGACTCCTCTGGAAGATGTAGTCACATCTAGATAGAAATCTGGGCAAACAAATGAAAAATATTGTTCCTTTCTTGGGAGCAGAAGATTCTGTATCTAAGGTTTCCATTTAAAGCTCTCTGTTTAGAATCAGGAGGCTGCACAATCAAACACCCAGGCCCAAAGAGGAGTCTGAAAAAGTGACTTCATTGGGTGCCCATGGCTGTGAAGAAACAGGAAAACATGGAAAGCAGGTATTATCTCCAGAAGAAAAGGAGAAGCACCACAGGAAAATCTTCCTGAAGCAGCAATACTTCTGAAGACAGCTTCCCAGTCCCAGGAGAATTATTTTAGCCACTTCTCAAGAGGAGAGAATGTGTTTTCTCCCTGTGTGTGTAGTAAAGAATCTTTTGGAACAGTGCCTGTGCTGGAGCTAAGAACCTGACTCGTGTTAGCAATGGGAGTGTATGAGCAGAGGCACTTGGAAAAGTTTTGGTAGCATGACAGCCTCCTACTCCTGAGATCAGATGTTAACCACACAAAATACAGAAATAAGAAATCTATTGGTATTCAACCACAATGTGAAGCAAGAGGAGGCAGAGGCTCACTCCACAAAGTCCCCACTTCCCTTTTGCCTCCGTTGTTCTTCTCATAATGCAAGGAGATCACAGCCACAAATATCCAGGATTAAATCCTAAATTGTACTAACCATCCTCACCCAAAAGACATTCTTTGATTTTAAAGCCACATTTCAAGAATAGATTTATCTATGTTTCAATTTATAAAAATAAATAAATAAATAAATGAAAAAGTAAAGCATTTGCCTAATCTGAAAACTGGTTTTAAATCCTTTTCCCTTTCTTCTGTTCAAGGGAAACCTCAAAATCCAATTATTCATCAATTCAAAAATTCATACGGTTCTGTATTTCAGAACAGTCATTCCCAAAGGGAATTCCCATCTCAGGGGCATTCACCTGGAGTCTGGTGTCAGAACAGACACTTATAAAAATTCAAAATACTCAGTCAAAATATTTTTTTCTTTTTTTAGAAATCAGTAGGTAAAGAAGGCCTGCAGAACAGGGCAACAGGGCAGCTGAAAAACTACATGACATTATAGAATACTTCTAGTCTTTTCCAAATTAGAAAAGAAAAAGATATGCCAGTGTTTCACGTCACTTACAGAATAACCACTGACCAAATCTCAATGCATTCAATTCCATGGCTCAATACAGATTGCACAATACAATGGCTTGAACCTCCTCACTAAGCATAAGCACTACCCAACCTGACTCTAATGCAGCAAATAATAGCAAATTGGTTGTAATTACAATATGCAACCTCTGTTAGATTGTGATTAATTTATTCTTTATTCAAATTTGTTGCTAATGAAAATAACTTAGACTGATAAATAATTCCTCAAAAGTTCACTCCAGTGATGAAGAGAACAAGTGTAGCCCATGTCCCTATTATGTAAATTGTCCTGAAGATGAGTTTTAATTTGCCATAAATACTTTATGCTGCATCCTTTACTACTGTATTATTCATTTTCTAGCAAAATTTGAGGCAAGTAATCTCACATGGGAAAAGATGGATATTAGCATGTTTTTTTTTTCCTTTTCCAATCAGCCTTCAGGCTTTTCTGGAAAGCAGGAAAGGCTGCTGTTACTGAGAGAATGCAGGGAGATCTCCAAGAAGTATGTAGGAAATATTTTTCATCTTTGGGGAAAGACTTGGAGATATTTTTTTTTTAGTTTTGCCAATCTAGATAAGAATAGAAAGTCAGGATGTGAATTATATATGAAAATAAATTCCCTTTCAGCCCTGAGAAACCTTTCGTTTAGATTTCAAATATATTTAGAATTAGTTTAATAATAATTTCAAAAGGATTCATTGTTCCACTCTAAAAAAACCAAAACCCTTTTCATTCTCAAAAGTACTCTATATTAACAGTTTTAGGTTTCTCTTCAAAACTTTATCATAAACTATGCTTTAATAAACTGGCACTTCCAAAACTTTCCATTGTGATAAATTTGTGTCATATTGTGAAAACACAAGAACTTTTAGGATGATTTGCTCATGCCAATTGCTCCTTAATGTACTCCCAAACTCAGCAGTACAATTACTCCTTAATTGTACTCCCAAACTTTCAACCTCTCACTCTATTGTTCTTCAAATAATTTAACTCTTCAATCTTTAGGCAGCTCACAGCAGAAAGAAAGAAAGTGATAAAGTTTGTCTAAGTGTATCCTCTCCAGAAAAAAGTTCTTGACTTAATATTAATTTATCCTGGCTAAAAGCACATTAGACCTCGTTGAAAGAACATTGAAGTTATTTAGAATTTTTTTCTACCTGATTATAAGAATCTAAATTGACTTCCTGAAATAATACATTAAAATAAAATAAAACAAAAATAAACTCTGATATTTCCTAACAAACAATGAACCTTCAGTGATGGGGCTCAGAAAATGCATCACATAATGTATTACAGTTTAGACCTTACAACACAGTCTCAAATCCCCTGCTCTTTCTTCCTGCTTGCTCAGATCCCTTTTCTTCCCCTGCTCTGAAAAATACATGTCACTAACCTTGCCTGCCCTTAGCAGTGTATGACAGAGCTCATCCTCATAGCCAGTCTGCAAATCTGGGCACCTCAGCCATGCTGCCTTTGGAGGCAGGAAGGAAATCAGCAGGTAACAACCACCAAAAAATGGAGTCCAGGATCCTGCTCCAGTCCTGTGAAATTTGTGCCTTTTGAACCAAGGGTGCAGCTCTCCTCTATGATCTTTTGCAGAGTAACTGACAGGAACAAAGCCTACAATTATTAACCTTTCCACTTGTTCCCATAGTTTATTGTGAAAAGACAATGCAATAAGCTTGAAGGTAATCAAAAAGCAATTTTGTAGTAGTGAACTTAAAATGACAAACCTTTCCTTTTCTAAATAAATCACCATTATTCCCACATGGTCCATGCTTGACAAGTTTGTTTCCTTAGTAACAGAGTACTTAAACAGGGTTTGTGTGCAAAGATTATACCTTTAGCCACAGAAGTGAAAGAGGAGACAATAGGACAAAAAAGTGGTCCACCCACCTAAGTCTGTGATTTCAGTGTTTATCAGCTGAGTAATGACAGGAGACAAGGGTGTGCAGGAGCCAGCAGTGCCTATTCCCTCTGTACTTTTTGTGAGCTTACTGGAGGCTCTGGACTCTGAGAGGTTTTCAGCCTGCAGTGCCTAAACTGAATTTAACACTCTCTGATGTTTGTTCAATAGCTCACCTAATGTTGAGGTCAGCTGTCTTATAAATTATTGAGCAGATTAACAGTGTTAGGACTGCAATATAAATAAAGGGTATGCACCAGACGAGGAAGACATACGGTGTGTCTGGCTCAAAGACAAAGAGTGAACAGACAGAAGAAAAGATTAATATGCTGTGGTTACATTTAAAAGCTCTCTGCATTGTTTCATCAGTAATTAAATGACTGATTGCTTTGTAATAGCAAATGTGTTTGACTCTGGATACACAAAACCTGATGCAATGTGGTACTGAGCTCCGTCCACTGTTGGAACAAATCCCTCAGCCCACTCTCTTTGTTGCTGCCTAATAAATTCCTAGTTCTCTTCCATCAAATGTAGAAAAGTCAAGTAAACACTGAATGGACAGGCCTGTGAAAAATTTAGCTTGCTCTGTAATTAAACAAGGACAGCTTTTCTAGCAACAAGTTAAGTTGGTGCATAGCAGATTGATTTTAAGTCTTTCAGACATTTTTAAAATATATTTCCCACCATGTCAGCTGATGGGTTTCAAATTCCTCTTGCTGAGCAAATGCTATAAAAAGGCTCCACACAACCAGCATGTTGATAACTCTAAATCAGATATTATATAGCCTATCATTTTTATGGTCCTAGATTCAGCTACCAGCCACTAATACACAAAGAATATTGTGCCAATGTCTATAAAAAATCCCCTGTGTATCCAAAATATAATGCCCCCTTCCCTCCTGACCAGCCCATGTCACCACCTGTCCCCAAAGAACCAAATCACAGTAGTTTGTCAAGTGGCAAGTAACTTGATGTGTTGGAAGATAAAGCAAATTGAATGTTTCTGCTTCTTGCATCAACATAAACACTCAAAAGGCAGTGTTGATTGCTAACAGTAAGTTGCAGAGGCCAAGATTGTTTCTGCAGAGAAATTATAAGAAAGAGTTCAAGCCTAGACTCAAAACTTAATTTCAAATAAAGCTGGTGAGATTGTAATGGTGATGAATTACATCTGTTGTTTACAAGTGAATTTTGCTCAGCATATGCATTGGAATGTTTATAGATGAATATTAAAGTTGTGATTTATAAAAAAGTGAGGCAGTATATATTCTAGCAGACATAGATTCTTTTCAATTTCAGTCAAAAGGAACAGACTCCAACTTTCATTATGACTCAAAATATTATTCATCAATACTTTTAAATTACCAGAAAGAACAGAGGTATTAACCCATTTCCTTGAACTTTCCAGCAGACATGCAGCTTGCTCACAAGTTCACATAGGCTCCTCAAGATTACAGAAATACACTGTTACTACCAGAGATATTGCAAAACATTACTGGCCAGGAGATGACAAGATGGGTGATCTGTTGAAGGTCACCTGGTAGCTCACTGTAATAAACAAGGGGACAAATATTGATAGTTAAGTTACTTTTTGATGTACGATTTCTTTTCTTCATCAAAGTCATCTGATGTGGAGAGACAGGAAGCATTTATGCAGTTCACTTTTGCTCAATCATGAGTTGTCTCAAAGTGTCCCAGAAAAGTGTCCCAGTTTCAGCTCAGGTGCTGAAATGTAAGAGCTCCAGGTGAGATCTGAAGAGCTGAGGGTTTCATTACTTACTGAGCTACTGAGAACTGCCAAGAACTGTTGAGACAAACCATTTGTGCTTTCAAATCACTACAGCTGTGAGCCACTATCAGATATCAGTAGTGTATGAATGTTAGTCCCACAATCAAAAAGCTCTTTTCATGTATCTATTGCCTCCTGAGCACCCACTTTGCCTCTCACATCTTTTAGTGTAAACAACATTCAATATTGAGATGTAAGATAAAAATTAATACACAGTTTTGCTAGTAAAACAATTTACCTCTATGCATGGGAAATAATGAGGCCTATTTCTTTAACTCTGGAAATGAAGCTGTCTTTTTTTAAATGCCCTGAAATATAAAACTTGCTAAATCTAAATTACCCGCTTAATAACAAATTTGCCCAAACACTCTCAGATGAGGAATCAGTTTGGAAGAGGTGCCAGATTAGATTCATCAGAAAACATGTTGCAGAGTAATTTAGAAAATATTAAAATGTCAACTTCCCTCCAATCCTTCCTCTGAAATGCAAGAGAGGATATTGTTCAGCTCAGTAATTCTATAGTGTTGTTTTCTTTTAACATCCCCCACATGTTCTCTTCTAATTATCTCCTGCTATAGGACAGGAGCAAAATGACCCATTATTAAATGTTTTTGCTGAGTACTTTATCTTTACCTTCTCTGATCAGGAGTGAAACTTACCCCCCAGATACAACTTCCATCTTCCCAAACCATGTACAGAGATTAAAAGCTGTTATTCTACACATTCAATAAGAACCCAGCAAAATGAAGAGCGGTTGCACAATTTTTAAGAAAAAACATTTTGATCTTCCATCTGTGACAATCCAACATCTATAAAGTCTTTCAGGAAGAAAGTAGGGTAATGCATTACAGGAATGAAGTGGATAGAGATATTTGCAAAAAAAAAAAAAGAAAAAAATTTACTATTTGCACCAACTGAAAGAACTGCAGTGCAGATTTATGCATTCCCTGCTGGTAATTTGCATTAGCAGTAATCAGATGAAAAAGCACAAGCCTTCAAGAATGACATTTCCTTCTGTACTTAAGAAATCAAGTGTGAAATGCTATTTCCTAACATTTTATAGAAGACTTTTTGTCCCATCTATGATACTCAAAAGTACCTGCAAACTACAAATTTATCCTGTGGTTTAGAATGCTTTTCCATTAACAGCTAGGAAGCTGATTGGTTTTTGTTATTTTAAATTATTTGAGGCACAGAATAAAGTGCTAAGCAAAGACTTCAGGTTACAATTCTTGACTCTTCTACACTTTTCCTATGTGATCTTTGGTAGATTACTTACCTCACCTATAAACACCTTTAAATTTATACCAAGGATCCATACAGAGTCAGTAAGGGGAATGACCAGACCACCAAATGTACCAAAGTAAATTTTTAAGGATGAAAAGGATAACTTTTTCAGATGGGAAGGTCACCAGAAAGCTTGTGAACTACTCTGGCAGGATTTAACCTCAGACAGGTAGATCCTGAAACAATTGGGAAAATAACAAACTGTATTAAATTACTGGGCCTGAATCTCTGATCCTTTCACTGCAAACTACTGATGCCAGAAGCTCATGTGTCTGCTTGGACAGAGAGAGAAGGATGGCTTGAAGGTTGGGTGCTATGCTCCAGCTCTTATAAGGCCACAGTCAAAGTCTTCCAGATACCCACAGATGTCTGAGAACTTCTCCAAAGTTGTGCTTTACATCTCAGCCATCATAACTGTACTTCACAAGAAATAAAGTCTGTGACAGGAACTGAGGTTTATAGACAGATCTGTGGCATCAAGCTATTAATTACCTACTTTCTGTAAGTCTCTTTGAAATGCAATGTGTAAGCTCTCAGCATTATTAATAAATTCTCAGTTACCATGCTGATGTGCAGTTCAAATGGTTAGAATAAACTGTTATGCTAGTCATTATTCAAATCACTAGAATAAACTGTAAAATCCTAGAATAGCATTACTGAGTGTCTGCCTGGAATCTAATAACTTTTACAACTGAAAATAAAATCCTGATAATATATTCTAAATGCAACTGTTACAGTGGTGTCCATTTGAATTTGCAGAGACCTCAAGACAATAATTCTGAGCGATGTGAATACCCAGAGCCTGGGGACTTCTTACTTGGAAGGTTCATCAAGAGGACTGGCACAGAAATGGGAGAGCACACCAGCAACAGTGCAGCCAGCCCAATCCAAATGGACAACATTCCACTCCTGGGTCTCCCTGCTGCTCCTGAAACCAGCCCAGTGAGCAGGATGATCAGAGGACTGGAGCACCTGCCCTATGAGGAGAGGCTGAGAAAACTGGGTCTGTTCAGCCTTGAGAAGAGAAGGTTTAGGGGAGACCTTATTACAATGTTCCAGGGGGGCTACAAAGCAGATGGAGACTCCCTATTTACAAGGAGTCCCATGGACAAGGGGCATAAGTTGCTCTGGGAGAGATTCAGATTGAACACAAGAAGAAAATTTTTCACTCTGAGGACAGTCAGAAATTGGAATGGTCTCCCAGGGGAAGTTGTGGACTCCTCCACACTGGAAAGTTTTAAGTCTCAGCTCGAGGGGGTGCTGAGACATCTCATATAAACAATAATATTACAAGGCTTGGACCAGGTGATCCTTGTGGTCCCTTCCAGCCTGACATTCTGTGATTCCATGATTCTAAGAACCAGAGGATGCTGCTGCAACACTGCCTCTGTTAGGGAGCACTGCAGCAGGGAAGAATCAGACAGACTTATGAGGGCTGAATCATTTCAGAGACCTATATTCTATAGTCCCTGATGCCCTGAGTTGCTTTAGTAATCACTTTAGGCCCAAATGCTTTTAGTGAGTACTTCACTCTTCTGTGCCAGCATTTCTTAGGCAGATATACAATTTTAGATGAATTTCTTGATTAGAAGCTCATAGTTATCCAAGTCCTTTCCTCATCAGTAGTGTGACATTCGCAATCTGCCAACACACCACTCTGGGAGATTAAGTAGAATAGATTTTAAATGGTCTGTTATTGACATTTCAATTATTTAAGCTTCAGTAGAAAGTGACCAGATGAGGTTTAGATTATATGATTCGTCTCACCAAAAAAAAAAAAAAAAAAAAAATTCTGCTGGAAAGGATCAGATATAAAGAGGAATAAGGGTTGTTCAGATGACCATAGATCTTAGCTGAGAAGAAGAGGTAGACAAGTTGGATAGATTCACTAGGGGGATAGATCCAAAAGTGCCTTGTAAAATAGTCAAAGCAATACAAATATTTTTCTAAATACCTCAGGATGAAAAATACCTCCAGCAGGAAGCATGAAACAAAAGGGCATTAGCAGCAAGCCTGAAATGAAAGGGTGTTAGCAGCCCCCAAACTACCTGTATAAATCAGCCACCAGCACCATTAGGAAGCTGGTTTGGTGGCTTCTATTCCTGAGAAGACCAAGATTCCAGAAGACTTCCAGAGGAGGCAAGACAACTTAACTATTTGTGAATGGGATTATAGCACATGTTTGCCCAAGACAGCAGCAGGCAGGACTCGGGGACTCAGAGCATCTTTCCTGGCCCTGTATTCCCAAGGAACACAGCACTGAGTCCATATCAATGATCATCTTACTGTTACAGAAGTGTAAGATAAAAGTATAAGTGATATAAAAGGCTAAGATTCCTGCTCCTAGAAGTTAATAGAGGAAATCTCAGGGTTACACAATATTCTGTGCGACAGTACCTGCATCCTGGATGGAAGGCCCTGCCCACAGAATGTCAAAACTACTGAGTCTGTCATTCTATAAACCTCCCATATAACAGTCTGCCTCAGTTTGCTTAAATTCTCATTGTAAATGCTGTGTGTTGCAGAAGTTCAAAACACATGGCCAGAAACATTGTTGTCTTACTACTACTTACATTTTCACAAAAGCAAGAATGGATGAGGTGAAGCCTATAAACAGAAATAAAATGTATGAGGTTTTTGATTTTCACCTCCTAGGGTAACCTTTCCATTTTCAAATAAGTGCAGACACACTGAACCTATTCATAATGACTGCAGAGTGGGGAAGAAGCAGTCAAGGACTCAGTTTCTGTATTAATAATTATAATAATTAAAACTGTCACTGACAATGTGATGGCCAAAATGTTCAGCCATGGATGCTTTAATCCAGACATCTAAATTTATAAGATAAGCAGTGGACTCTTTTTTAGCTGAGCATGTGTGTGGCTTCTAAAGGACTGATGTACTCAAGAACTTTGATAATCACCTCATTTATGAACTGCAAAACTGTTTGTCTTTTCAAGAAGACACTTGAGCACATGCTTAAGTTCTGATGTAAACTGGAGCATTATCTAGAAGGCTAAGCAGAGTTAGGTGTCTAATTTAAGCATACAACTTTGGAATAAATTATTAATTCTTGTACATATACTGTCACATAAACAACAAATTAGACATTTTTTTAATATATACTCTAAAACCTCTAGAAAAAAATGGGAAGATGAGGATATGTCTTCATGTTTTTGAGAATATCTCAGGCACATTAACTGCCAGGCTGGGGAGAATGGTCTGCCAAGAAAAAGCAAAAGTTTTTCTGAATTTTGTTCCTGGGGAAAAAGTTTGTCATGTTACCTGAAGCCATGAAAAGAAAACAGTAAATATAATGAAGCATTAACACCCATCAAGCAGCATGTTTATAGGCAATTGTCTGCTTCACACACCTTGAATTGCATATTGAGACCAAGTTAGTTTTACTGCCTATGAAGTAGAGTAATCATCCTCAAATGAGCTCCCTGGAAAGCATTACTGTTGTTATGAAATTGGATTTATATGTAAAAATAACAAAACAGAGTATTAACTAGGTCCTACTGACATGACTGGAAGCAATGGAAGCCAACCAAAAATTGCCTGTATGATTTATCACAAAAGAGAGTGGGATCTAGGAAAGCACTTTTTCCCTTTTCCACAGACTCTCAAACAATTTTTTTTTAAGCCTGCACCTTCCTTGATTCACCACCCTTAGGGCACAGTGAAGCTGCAATTGGTAGCTATTTGCAAACTTATCCCTACCTCAAAATTAGTAAATTCCTCTTCAGTCCTAGCTCAGACTGAATTCTTAGAAGCCTTAAGACAGGGTTGATAAAGCAGGCAGTGAACTGACTGCCAACCAGAGAGACTCAGTCTCAAAGGAGTGCAGAAAGCTCACCTAATATCCCTGTCTGGAGAGCCAGAAGCAGGCTACAGGCAGGAACTCAACAGCAATCCAAACATGGCATCATTACAGGATAGTGGGGAAAAAAAAAAGTGTAAAACAGGCATCACACCTGAATGTAAGGCAGATTTTGGCTACAAGATCAGGCATCATTTTTACAGCTTTCTCCAGAAGGAGGATTGTGGTGCAGGGGTAAGTAAGTGAAGGGGCCTGTGTGTGATAAACCAGAAGCTCAGAAGCTGAACCACTCTTCTCACTCCTTTCTGTTGGTCTTTCTTCTGAGGCTTAGTTCACTGCCTGGCTCAACAAAACAGACTTCCCTTCCATTTTACTGAGAGCCACAGATTTCTGAATCTCAGATTCAGATTTGCAAAGGTAATAAAAAAATTACTTTACCATTATTTCTCTGAAGATGGAGAGTGGCAGTTCTGAGAGGCAGTAATGAATCTGGAGCTAAGTGACCTACTCCTATGACCCACGAGGAAGCAGGCTTTCCAGACCCAGGTCCTCCATCTCTAACACTAGTCCCTTTCCCATCAGGCTCTGGAAGATCTCTTGGCTTTCACTGCTGGAAAAAGACACTGCTAGGTTTACTGTACTGTAACAGAAAGGTCAGACATAGATAACCATGAAAGGAATGGTTACCATGAAAGGAAAGGAATCGTGATGTAAAGATGGTAAGTTGTGCTCCTGCAAAATTTTCCCTTTGTAAGTGCAAAGAAATAAAATTCTGCATTGGATTGGATAACAGATGTCTGATTCCATCTCCTCTTCAGTGGCTGCACTCCAGAGAGCAAAACTGAGGAGGACATCTCTATGTGGAGTGAATATGGAAAAGTGGGCAAATGATGACATAATGTCCCACATGTGCCATTCTGTGCAAATACAGGATTTCTTTACAAGAACAGAAAAAAAGGAACCTGAGTGTTTTATGAGTCATATGTAAAGATCTCATACATGCAGCTCAGGACTTCTTTTCCTAAACAAACTTGCAATCATCTGTCTTTTAAAATATAACTTCTGTGACAGACAGGGGAAAATCAGAAAGTGATGTTGAAAGCTTTCCATGCTCTAGTAATTTTATTATGTAAATCCACTCCCCAATATATTTTCATTCAAAACTAGTACAAGATTTGTCATTATTCCTCAGTGTAAGGGAAGAAAACCAAGTTGTATTCAAGCAAGTACTCACATTTGGATTATTATTTTAATATAGTAGTATTGTCTGAAGGTAATTTTTAAAGCATGTTTGTATAGCAATTCTAGGCTGCTCCTTCCCAGAGGCTGTTTAGCTTTGTCAATATTTATTACTATTGCCTTTGTAAGTACAACAGAAAGCAGAAATGTTTGACTTTAACCTAATAAGCAGATTTTGAGAAATGGACAACACAATCACTTTTCTGCTTTTTGAAGTCTCTGTCTCCATACCCAGTAATACAGCAACAGGAAAGTGAAACTCACAAAGACTGAAACCCCATGGAAATATGTGCAAAGCATTCTCATTGCTTTACCATCAGTTCTACTGCCAGAGGTGAGTATTAAAAAGCTGGTTAAAAACTGCTTTTAAGGCAGTTAATGGAACACACACTCACTTAGTCCTATGGACATACAGACAAATGTACATATTGCACAAGAGGAGCCTGGAGAATGGAAAACTTCAGCCTCAGAGCCAAGCAAACAGAATACCCTGCCTCCAATCTTGGCATTGCCATTTAGAAACCTTGTAGGAGAGGTATTCAAAACTCCTGAACCAAACAGGAAGTGTTTGAGGCCAAACTTGAAAAAAAAAAAAAAAAGAATAGGGATTCAGAAAAAGTCAAAAGCCTGCACCCAGCCTGACATTCACACTCCTGACATGGTCGATCACTTTTCAAGGTTCACTTCACATTTGCTGACACAGAACAGAATTCCACTTGGGCTGAGGGAAGAGTTATTGAAAGATCCCATGCAAAAAGTGTGTGCCCCCCTTTGGCACTGGGGAACTCAGCACTGTCAGATTTTTCACAGTTCTGTTTTCAGCCAGTTTGCTTATATTTGCATTTTGCTCATCCTTAAATGCTATGAGCATGTTCTGGGTGTCTGGATTTTATGGCTCAATTATTTTATTATGGAACAACTACAAGAGGGTCCGTGTTTTACCAAAGGAAAAAGGCAAGTAAATTTTCCAATTATCAAGGCAATGTAGTACTTGGTGTATATCATTATGAAGCTGTTAACAAAAATTCTACATTATCATTAGCTAAAAGGCTATTTAGCCCTAATGAGTTGTTAAAGACTGAGGGCAAAATTCTGCTTTCAGTTACACCAGCATCAATCTGTAATCCATTTGAATGCCCCTGGATTTATATGGGTGCCAGTGAAAGCAGAATTTGGCCTGAATTCCCTTGGATTTGATTTAGTAATCTGCTTCTACTTTCTGAAAGTAAATTCATGAGTAAGGGCCAATGATTAACAGTAATACAGGGGGGGAAGGAGAAATCAAAAGGACTTCTTTTTTCCCCCCTATGGATACTTCAGAACACAATACATCAATTGAAATACAAACTACAGCCTAAAATGTGTAAAGAAAGGACATATTTCAAGACTGCTTTGCAACCTAGATGCTGATGCACCTCTGCATCTGAATGTCAAATGCAGAAAATGAAGCTGCCCAATTTCTAGGGCTTCCCTTTTAAAATAGTAATACCTGGTAAGCAAGCAGTTGACCAGCAGTAGGAAGGTGTTCTGGGACCAGTAAAAGCTTTTTGACCTGCAGCCTACTTTAGCAAAATCTCTTTGGCACAATATTTAGTCTTACTAAAGATTTGAAGTAATTTGCTTTTAAACTGGAGAAAACTTGCATTTTGTTAAGAGTTTGCCACTGTGTTCAGTGAAGCAGGAATCTTGCCTCACAAGATTTATACTGAGCTGGTTGTACAGTTTATACAATAAAGCAAATTACAGGTGTGCAAGGGCCTTACAGTCCATAACATGTTCATTAAAGTTAAATATGCAATAGCAATGATATTTATATGAGTAGTACAGTTAAATATTTCAGGAGTCAGAAAAATTCAGTACAGTTGGTACTGTTCTGTGTGTTGTATGGACTAGTGAGAATCACAGCAAACGGTCTGGTTTATTTTTTACCAAATTTCTTTATGTTGCTTCTTAACTGTAGCATATTGTACCCAATTACAAAAATGCTACATCTGGTCCCTGAGATGAATTAATTCATCTGACTGGGAAATGAACCTTCATCATTATTTGTGGTACTCCTGCACCCCACGGTTTTGCTGCAGTTCTTCAGAGTATTTGGAGTTATAGCTGAGATTCTATGGCAATGATTCTTTACATGGCCAAGATTTTCAAAATCTGCAAAAAGATCAACTTTCTTATGGTGTGAACACTGTATTTCACAACAACAGTTGTTAGGAAGTCTGTTGACTCCACAGATTACTTAAGCCAAGGATATTTGACCACCCTAGAATTCCAGGTTGCATTTTTGGTCATAAGTGACTCTTCCAGAGGGCAATGTAGCCTTTCCTTTCCCCATCTGACCTCCTTTCACCTAGCTGACTAGCTCTTTTCTTCCTGTAAGTTTTGGAGGCAAGGATGAGGTCTGTTTGCTATAATGTATTCTTGTACATTAACAATCATAAGTATAACCAGAAAGCATTGAGTTCCTACTTCTCCAGGTTTTCAGAAACAGCAGATTGTTGCAAATACACATTTTTCCTGCCTTCCATGATTAATTCATCTATTCCTTTTATCTGCCTTCATCTATGAAAGTATTTGCCATCAGTAAACAAATATTATAAATATAATTGAATACAAAAGAGATGGAGGATGCCTTGCACTATATGAATTATTACCCACGAAAATATAATAAGCATGAATAAAACAATGTTTACTGTAAAAGAAGTAGAAACATGCAGCTATATAAACATTTCTCAGTATTAGAAAAACTATTATTTCTCACTCTCCTTTTCTTTATTTAGTTGAATTCAACTCTATAATCCTGCAAGTCACTAAACCCTGGAGAGTATAAATAAAAGTAGTGTCACTGAGGGCTAGCATTAATTTACATCACATGGCAGACAGCTACAGGTAAAATATTAATTTAAAATGAAACATGGCCTTCAGGAATCAGTGAGTCCAGTATGAACATCTTCATGGAGCTGGTGCAATAAAAAAACCCTAAACATTTTCAAATATGAATTGAGAGAGGAGGTTCTTGTAGTGATGACAGCATTTCAAAATGAAACATCCCAGCATCTTCCTTCCAAAATATTCTTAACCCTCTTCCTTTTGTGATAAACATTAACAAAAAGCTACAATCATGATACCACCAAAACCACTTTGATCCCTGTCTACATCAATCATCTCTACAGTTCCTAACACACGTATTTTCATGTTCTTTGGAGGTAAAGAGGCCACTTTGTTGCTGCTGGACTGGAGCACAACTAAAGAAATGGATTTTCCTGGGTTATACAGGAAGACTGTGACAAAGCAGTGAGGTTAACCTAGGACTCTTAGCTGTAGCCCCTGGCCTCTGAACTATATATTTTTCCTCTCCTTGGGGTTAAAGGGAAGGAAAGCAGATCTATTTTTCTAAAAAAGGAGAAAAAGGGACCCCAGTACATGTGTTCAGGAGGGTTTCTTACATTATCATTTGTGTTACTGGAATACTTGTCCACTGCAGCACATGTTCATCTGTCATGTGTTTTCAATCTTTGTTCAATTTCTCCATTTTTTTTTGTTTCCATTTGCTCATTTCTCCCTTTTTTAAGCCTTCCTACCTCTGCCATCTAGGCTACAGCCTCTCCCATTTATTCATTTTCTCCTTTTTAGCATTATCATCCCATCTTTGCATGGTGTGTTGCTGCAGCAGATGCCAGCAGAGGATCTGAATACACAGTGGGTAAGATGAATCCAACTCTTCTTTGTATCTTGGGTATCTGACTAAGGGATAAGTAAGGACTCCAGCAATCTCTGGCTCTCAAAGCTAGCTCCCTGGCACTTGTGTATCCAGGTTTAAAGTCCTGGAAGAAAATCAGCCACTGCAGAATTTGCTTTCAAATTCCAGGTGGAAAAAATGCAGATTCAGTTTTCTGCCTACAAGGGGAGTGATGCTTTCAAAGCCACAGGGCATTACAGCTCAAGCATTAATTTTTTTATGTTTTCAGGTTGTGATGCATATGTGTGTCACAGCAAACTTGCAGATACTCACTGGAGAGCATAAGTGAAAAGTCAGCTTTTAAAGACAGTCCATGAAAGTGTTACTGAGGACGTTGTTAGTGAGCAAAAGTACTTTAAAATCAATATAAAATGTCAATAATAGCAAACAGATTTCAGAACTTCATTTTTGCCTGATGTGTGAAAGTGAAGCTCGGAAGCAAACCATCAAACTAATTGTTATTTAAAACTTAGAAGATTTGGTCCCAGGCCTCTCAAGTCAAGGATTAGTTCAAGAAATACACAGTTCCATGTATTGTTTGTCTTCCTCCCCTGATCAGTTTAACTTCCAAATCTCACCTGAACTTAAAAAGCATTCATTTCTTCATCTCTCACCCTAAAGAGCTTGTGTCAGTTCTGCATGGGCTTCCAAATGCCTTCACCACTTTATCAATCAGCAAGACTTGTTCCAAAGCATCTTCCTAATCCCATTTAGTTTGTGCCTTTTTACACTTTTTTTTCCCCATTAGTCTATTGGCCAGATTAAAAAGCAGGCTCCATGGACACAACCCCTAGCAGAAGGCCATGAAATGAAACTCACTATTTCCCACAAGGATCCTAGCACATTTACTTTAAAATTTCAGAGGGAAGCTGAATCCTATTATTGATATGCCACTGATTTATATAAGGAAGTCTCAACACCCAGATATAATTTATCTTAGCCTAGTGTTTGGAAAATGAAGCATTCAATATTGTGTCCTTTGACAAATGTATATAGGCACTGGATCCCAGAGGTAGCTCTAACAAATGGTTTTATTCTTGCATCATTCTAGAAATGCCTAAACCCAGCAGCTTCCCAGAATTGCTTTTGTAGGTTCACACTAAGTCTTGCTGCTTTTGGGGAGAATTAAAACCAAACCACTAACCCTCAAGCTCAAAAGCTGCAAAAGTCATTTATTTTTAAACAAAATAATTAAAAGAAAAACACTAACCACAAAGACTTCACCTTTAGAGTCAAAACAGCCTAATTGAATTTGTCCCTGGAAATCCTATTACAGCAGGGAAAGAAACAGACATTAAACTGAGGGTTTCCCTTCCAAGTGAATGTTCCATCAAGAAGCCAGAATTGCTTTATTTGCTTTGGATGCAGTCATGTGTCTAATCTTACCATAAATACTGTATGACTCTGTTAAACTGATTCAATGGCAGCTCCATAAATAAAACCCCCTTGATGTAAAGCACCAGCTCTGCTGCTGCCATGAAGTCAAGATGCTTGCTGGAGCCCAGGGTGTGGGACAATGGGAGAGGATGGTCTAACACAAGTTCTCATGTGTCAGGACACAACTTGTGAGCTGTTTATGAAATGCAGACTACAGACAGATGCACAGGGATTGCCTTTAGGGTGCTGACATTTACAGTGGGAAGTGCTTTGTGTTACCATGGTGTTCAGGGCACTTGGGGCACTGCCGTAGCTGTGTGTACATCTTTCTTAGAGGTCTCTGGACATCTGCTCATTAATATCAAGTTCTTCTTGGCTCCAGAACAGCCAGGTGGTAGGTCACCCATTCTCCATGGCACCTAGGAGATGGATTCACCCCACCATGGGATTTTCCAGCAGGTAGCTTACTCATCACTAGACACCCTAGAAAATCCTCCACTGGCTACATCCATAGAGAAACACTAAAAGAACCAGCCCTGCCTGTGTCCTTTCCCCAGCTATCACTGACCTGCACATGAACAAAACTATTAGTTTTCCCAGAGACTTTATTTCCCATATACATATGTTTCTTGCCAGTAAGAGAGTGAAGGCTCAAATAAAAATACATTGCATTTTCAGTCCAGAGAACAGGACTGGGCTCAGAAATCAAAGCTGAGCTTCCTGTACAGCACAGCAATGTGTCTAGCCAACTGGCTAGCCTGGGCAGTGCTGCTTGATGCTGCCTTGGCATTATCACTAAATTCTCCAGACAGACTAAATACACCTCTGTGGAGCTGACATCATAATATCAAAATGAAATGAGACTATTTAAATGCAAGACTATTGTGGTGCTAGTACAATGTGAAAATGAAACTAACTCCATGTAACCCCACAGGGAGCAAGTTACAGTTTGAGAGAGAAATAAAACAATGTAAATGCATGTTACACTGGACTTAAAGAGCCCACTGAGGCCAGGGTCTGTTGCTGAATTTGTTTGGGTGTTCAGCTTAATTTGTGTCGTATATCTTGAGCTGGATGCATTGTTTTACTGAATAGCTATTAACTAAAATTAACATGCAGGAAAGTACATTAGTGTTCAAGCAGGGTTTGACCTAAGCAGTGAAAAGCAAAGACGTGGTGGAAGTCTGACATTTCTTTCCTAAGTGGGAAATGTCACTGAAACAACTCATTGAGGTAGAATCACACAATTAGGAGTATTCTAGCATAGCCAAAGGAAAGATGTTCACAAATTCAGTGGAAACTAAAATGGTAAAACATAAATGATAAGAAAATGAGGGGATTCAGTCAGAAATGAGGTTATCTAGGGAGGGAGGGGAAAGTCAAAATGCATTGTCATACCAAGTACCTGAAGGGTGTGAAAGAGGAAAATGCTTCAGTCCCTAGGGGAACTATCTGGGTGGAATGGTACAAAACTGAGAATAAGAACTATCAGTCTGAATATCCAAACCAGTCTTGCTTTAGTGAGACCTGCTGGGCTGTGCCAGAGCCTCACTTGGAAACAGGAGGTCTCAGCTGGATCTATACCAGGTTTGCTGGGATCTGGTACAGAAATTCATCTCCATGCACCACGTAGCACCAGAACAGTGATGTACACACAAAGCACACTCTGCAGCTGTCCTAAGCACTAGCAACAGAAATATATAAAAACTTGGCTTTTTGACACCCATGCTAGAGGTGATGCTATGGTCTGTTCACCAGATATCTTGAGGTCTCAGGGTCTGCCTAGAAAAAATTTCCAGTTGGAAAAAGGACAGAAGCAGGTAGGCCCAGAGGCATGGCTATCCTCCACTGCAGCACATCCATAGCTCACCTTTCCCAGATATTTAATAAGAAAAATTTCAGTAGATACCCATTTCCCATATGTTCACAAACCTTAAATGAATTAATGAACAACATGTCTACAGGACAAAAATATTTTATTACTATTTTTCAAAGAAGAACCTGAGAGTTATCAGAAGTCTTGAAAGAAACAAGAAGGGAGACAAAAACTTCCTCTCTACTTGATAGTGACAAAAGGAAGGGATGGAGGGATCCACAAGTGACATTTACCTAAGTCACCCTAATTCTTTTATTGACATGCATTGCTGCAGTGACAGAATACAGATCCTGCCATAGAAGTATTATAGCTTACAAGGTCTAGAGTATCAAAAATATTCAGGAAATCTTCAATCCAAATAACCAGAAGTGTTTCAAAATGGTTTTTAAGAGCTTAAAATCTATGGCAACTGGCCTTACTACAAAATCCCTGAGAAATTTTGCCTTAGAACTACATGCAGCCACTACACAATTCCTGCTCTGTTGAAGTTAAATGTATCAAATACTCCCTGAATAAAGACAGAAAATAAAAAAGAACTCTGTCTAGATTAGAGATCAAAGACATGATACCTAACAGAGCTGTTTTTAGGCTATAGGAGAGTAAAATAACATTAAAATTGTTTGCTGTGCAGCAGCATCATTATGAAACTCCTTGACTTGCTGCAGAGAACTAAGAAAAGCACAAAGAAAAGCAGCAGGAGCTGAAAACACTAAACTCTGCAAAAATAAACCCAAACACCTTTAAGATCCAAACCATTTCTGTTTGGAACTTCTCACCCTGACCATATTTAACAAATATACTAGGGACTTGAAAATACTGCTATTGAAGGCATAAACACACTCAGGAGAAGACTTAAATTCTTCACTTTCCAGAGAGCCTGAATATAGAGGGAAAATAAACAAACCAAAAAAACACCTGACTAACAAAATAAACCAAACCCAAAACATACCCTGTAACTCATACTGTAGTTTGGCAGCCTGATAAAACATTCTGGATCTGAGGTGGGTTCAAGTAGTGCAGCATTCTTAGCAGTTGTTTGTTGTGCCTAGAATTTACCTAGACATTAGCCCAGTTTGTGACATGATTTCCATGCCTTCCCTGCAGCTCTTCTAAAGAAACACAGCACACAATGATTCAAGAGAATTCTAAAAAGAGTGAGTTGAAGTGATTGCCTGTGTTCTTGGACAACAGTGGGAATCGAATACAAAAATGTGTATTGTGCTGCAGGCTGGTGCTTACCATCTAATTTCAAGAGTCTCAAACTTTCCAATTCCATATCTAGGGTTTGGGTCCAGCACCCTCCCTTCTAACCAAGCAAGGCCTTGTTATCAGGCCCAGCTAACCTATTCCCAAGCCATCAAAGGACTGGATTCTGGGAAGATTCTGATCTCTGGCTACCTGACAGTTACAAATGGTCTGTGCAGGCCCTATGACAGGCTGCTCACTTGGTAACTGATGAGCTGGTGTCCTGGAAAGCAGAGCCCATGTATTTAGCAAATGACAGAACTGCTATGTTGATCGAATCTATGTGGATAGTAAAGAAAAGCAAATACAGGCTTTACACTAAATGCCCATGATGGATAGATTCATCTTGCTGTGTGCAACTCTGATTCCAATGTATTCATTCAAACTACACATGTAATTCAAAATTTTCCTTGAATTTATTCTTGTTTACAAGAACTCGGAAGCACTGTGCTTCCAAGTGTTTGCAAATGACAAAGTAAAATACTCTGCTCCAGGGAAGGATTTGAGTCCATATGCTGAATTAAGTCTGTAGTACACTCTTGCTAGCAGCAATAAATAAAGAGTAGGCTTTGATTTGACTACGTGACAGTGTAAATCAAAGGAAGTCAAGGGAATAAATCCCAACTGCATGACATCTATGAAGTTAGAAGGGAAGGGGTGGAGAAAGTGGTTCGTTTTCTTCCACATAGCTCTGGACAAATTTTTTGTCTTTGAAAGAGGAAAAAGCTTAAACCTTCCACTTGGAAGGACCTCAGACACTTCAACTTTGTGTTCCACAAATAGTGTACAAATTCATGTCACCATACTGAGGTTCTAAAAAAATTGTTAACACTAAAGGACAGAATTCTGAAAGATTTAGTTTCCTAGGTGTCTGGGTTTGGGTCTTTGAAGCTTACCTGGGGAGGATGAGAGATAGAGACACAGATGCCTTGGCACAGCTTGATGAGCTACCTCTGCACCAAAAAGGCTCTGTAAAGCCTTAGGATGCCTGAGCAAGCTGTAGTTTTGCCCAAGATTTTGGAGGTTGGGGTTGTTTTGGGTTTGTTTTGTTGTTTTGGGTTTTGGTTTTTTTTTGTATTCTCTACTTAGGTAGTTTTTTTAGCAACAAAAATATCCTAATCATGTCATATCAGTATCAACAGTTTTTTTGTTGCATTTTTTTTACTACCTTTTCAGCTAGGTCAGCCTGATGGAGTGGAGCTGACATGTAAAACATGATCTCACAGAGTTCAGTGAGCTACTGCAACCCAAACCTACCAGCACACTAGCTTGAAAATGTTCTATTCTGTCTTCAATTTTAAAAGGTACAAGATTTCCTGTGTTAGCCTATTAAACTAATAAAGATACAGAGTAGCCTTCTCTTACTGAAAACATGGAATCACTCCTATCTGCCTCCAAGGCTGGCTTCAGAATTCAGATGTGCACAGGTCAACCTGCCCATCAGTCTCTGTGACCTGGCAAAGGTCGTTCTCTTGGTGGATGAGGTTTCTGACCTTCTAAAGATGGGGGAATCAAGTTCAATAAGCAGCTTCAACAGCAAGGCTTTCATCTCTGACCTCCAGGCTGGATTACTGCAATTCATTAGACTGCTACAGTGAAACATGCTAATAGATTGCACATTAACAGTCATTGATATACCAGTACCTGGGGTGAAGAGTCCCAGATGCCAGGCATTACTTGCAGCCACTGCCATACTCCATGGGCTAAGCCACTTCACCTTGCCTAGGCACTTAATTGCCAAAGCTTTTCTTGTTATTTTAAAACAGAGACAGAAAAGAATAGCAGCTAGAGTAGCTGTCTGGATTTATCCTTACATTTTCCACAAGCGTCAGAATTTAAAAGAGAAAGCAAGGAACAGGTTAAGTGGAAGAAGCCTTGGAGGAAGAGAGAGGTCACAAAGCATCTGTGTCTGGTGTTAGAGAAGAGCTGTGCTCACAGGTCCTTGCATGTGTGAGCTGTGTTCCAGGAGGCAGCACTACCTACAGAGCCTGTAAAAATGACACCAAGTCCAAAGGGCTGTAATGAACATTTTAGTGATACATGGTAATCTGTAAACTCTAACAGCAAAGCATCTCTGTGCAAAGTTATGCATGGCAAAAATGCATTTTTATTAGTGTACTAAAATGCAGTAAAACTGGCATAAATGTTTGCATGGCTTATTTTCTTTTTCCCCTCTACAACAGCTATGCTTTTATTATGGTATCTTGGTGTGATAGCTCTGACCAGCAGCAGCCATATCCCTTCACACCCACACCTCACAGCTATGCTGGCAGCTGCTGGCAATGAGTTTACAACCTGACTCCTTATCAATGGCAATAAAGTGAAAAGTTGTTTAAAAAAAACCCCAAATCCTCTATTGCTTGGGAAACTGATCAGTGTATCAGGTATCAGTGCATGACTGCCTCCTGGATACTGCTCTTTGCTAATGCTGTGCTCATTTTATCAGCTACCATTAATATTCCTATCAAATTCAAGGTCCTCCTTCATAAAGTCCTAGATGTATCAGCTCATGATAGCCATTAAGAAACAGCCTGCAAGATGTGATGTCCCTCAATGCCCTTTGACATATGTGTCCCACAGGCAATATGAATCATTAAAATGACAAAGTTGAAAGTCTGGAGTTCAGAGATGGAAATTTCTTCAGGGGTAGCCTGACAGATTGGGACCTGCTCACAGAGAAATAACAAGAAGTCCACAGGTCTCACTGGCTTCCACTGGATCCTCTCTCTTGCAATCCTGACAACAAAGATGAGAGCTCAGCATCTCAAAAGTCAGCCAGTATTAAAAATAGTATGCCAGAATGCCAAGAGAGACCAAGTCCTCAGGCTGGGGTACATTTAAACACACTGAGACGGCCAGGAGAAGTTCTCTGATACCACACAGGCACATGGGCATTGTGTATGTTATGTTGGCTGTGGCCACAAACACCTTCACCCATCAAAGCTTCAGCCAAGGCAGGGCAGAGCTGTGAGAGAGGTGCAGGAGCTGATGATGCAGGACCAGGAGCATTCACAATGTCACTCACCACTAAAGATAGGGGAGTAGGATTCTTGGCACAGCTTCAGCTAAAAAATGAAAATTTGCCCTTTTTAATGCCAGTGGTCACCACTCACCACATAGTCCAAGATTCTGTCTATCACAAATATTGACAATAATGAAGGCTTTAGAGAAAGCACTAAAACCTTCCACAGACTTACCTGAATTCTGGCTTAAAGGTTGGTGTGTGATGCCCCAAATGTGTGTGTGCAGTACACAAGGAATAGCTGATACCTCTGATTCTGACACACAGGAGCAGCAATGTGCACTTATTCATCTTGGTTAAAAAAACCCACTACACCTCATTTGGGGAACAAGCTATCTTCCTTATCACCAAATCACCATAATTAATTTAAGCACTATCATTACAGTTGAACTTTCCAGCCTAGTTGAATGAAGTAAGTCAATTTCTTCTGTGTACTTTTTTTTGGATGTTTTCCTTCCTCTGTGGCTAATCATTGAACATTTTTTCTCAGCCTTAATTCACACCTCCTTCCTGCTTACTGAGGCTAAAATGTCATCTGTGCAGGAGCTCATAATCAGCTGCTGCTGAGAAGCAGAGCCTAACACACAAAAGGAAGAACATTGTTCTAAGGAGGGAGAATTCCAGATCTAACTGCTGGGACTTTTGCCAGGGATTTCAGTGTGAACAGAAGAGGGACCTCATTGTCAACAGTGAAAATTGGACCCCACTGCTTCTCAAGCATTTTGTTTCCTTCTTGCTTGTTGACTGAAAAAATGGAGAAACACAGACCAGTATAGCCTCATCTGTATTATCAAAGTAATGGGAGGGTGGTACAGCAGATAAAATAGCAAAAAAGTGGGCAAAACCCCACAAAACATGTGCTAGCTGAGGTTCTGATTGCTTTGAGAATCATTTGCCATTTTGTTAAAGTGTTTAACTAAAATGTAGAAACCTTCTCCAAGCTCAGAATTTGAAGACACTCTTCATATACCTGGCAGTCTCATATACCACAGAAATCCAGTGGCTGCACATTCAGCTCCTCCAAATACTAAGCCCAAATATTCCCCTTCACCCTTTTAGTTCATGCAACACCTCACATGAACGGGGGAAGAGAGAGAGAAAGAGAGAAGGAGAACAAGCGCTGAGGCCACAGAATAAAAGCAGAGTCCTCTCCTATCACCCCCTCCTGAAGAAGCAGGGTTGGCTGATGTTCAGCAACTGCTATCTCCTGCCCTTCAGTCTCTCTCACACACTAAAAAGAATTATAGGAAAGAAAATAACAGTCTATGCTAATATTTTCATTTTACCTTCACCTCACATCCATATCCATCCTGATACATCCTTGAATTCATTCTGCTCACCATTCTGTTTTACAGAAGAGAAATGTGTACACTGAAAAACTATGGGATCCCTGCAAGATGGCACAGGAAACTGAAATCTGGAGTCTCCATTCCTTAGCTAGGAACTTCCCCATTAGTCCATTCTGACATTTTACAATCTAACAGGCTCTGCTATCCCAGGATGTACCTTTTGGCCTCAATTGCCTCAGCAGGGGCCTCTGCACAGGTACCCAGCACCAGGGCTCCATTTCAGCTCAGCCCCCAGGCCTTGATGAGCCTCACTGGAGCTGAGCCCATACACAGCCCAGTCCCCTGCTGATCCTCACATGTTGGCAGGGCCCCCCACTCTGACCTTGGACCAGAACTGTCACCAGGAATATGCCTGATGATCACTGGACAGTCAATGGGACCCAATTCCACCACCAACCCCATGCTGCTCACCCTGCTTGTGAGATGACAAACCAGTACTGTGGCCATCCTCAGTTCCCAGCTCACTTTCTCTCACAGAGCAGCCTCATTTTTGCTGCTCCCAGAGAGATTGTAGGGGAAGGAAAAAAAAAAAAACCAAACAAAACCAACACAGCACAAAAACAACCCCCAGGGCATCAGAAACAGGGAGGTGAAAGCACAACTCTTATCTCCTTAGAGAAAAGATCTTGTTTTAATAATTAGAAATAGAGAAGAGCTTTGTCAGCACCAAAATAAAATGTTCTGTCTTTATTTGTTAGCCTGCTGTGGGAAGAAGGCAGACCAGATTTGAAATAGGGGCTCAGAACTGGATACAATAAGTGTAAATCCATTGATGCATAATTAATTTTTGCATGTACAATTTTTCAGTCAGTCAATCACTCCTTTCTGATCATTTCTGCTAGGGAAAAGTAATGTCTGCCAGACAGCAGCTTTCTCTGAAGTTATCTGCTGTCCCCATAAAGAACTGAAAGCCTTCAACAGAACCACATGAGACTCACCAGCTCACAAGGATGATGTTTCAGGTTTACCCCAGGGAAGGGGCAGTGCTGTGAACACTGAAAGAGTCAATCACCCTGATAATTTACTAAATCCAGACTAAAAATGAAGGTGTTGCAATGCATCAGTTTCAAGACCAGCTCAGGCAGCCCAACTGCCATCTTGTGGCTACCAAACCACACTGCTGCAAACTTCCCACGTTACCCCTTCAGCGTTTACTCATCCATTATTTATTCCATACACACATGGAAAAAATCTGATTCTCTAGAGTCCAAATCTACAATATAGTTCAATGTTGTGAGAAGGGAAAAAAAAGAGATAAATTTAATTACCTCAAGTTTTAGATTGCAGAGTGGTAGAAAAGGCAGCAAGCAGGTTGGGGCAGGAGTCTGTATCTATATTCTGTACTATCTGTTGTCTGTGTTCTGTATAGACTGACATAATAAACCAAACTTCATTATCAACATGGAATAAACATCCTTTAAAAGTCTGGAGGAAATATTTCATTTGGCAATTGTATCCAACACCCAGTGCTCTATGCAATTCTAGAAATTAGGCAGTGAGGGATCATCATCATCATCATTTTTCCAGGAGATTCTTCTTTTATAGCCCCTGAGCTTAACCTCAACAGCCCTGAAAATGGCAAGAGCAAATAGCTGAGATTATGAAGAAACTGCAGTGAAACTTGCACTTGGTCTCTAACTGTATGAAAGACTGTACTAAAGTTGTTACACATGTGTCTCAATTATGCATCAGGTTACCATCAACTGTTGTTCCACAAAATGTTGGTTATGATTTGCTAAATTAATCCAGTACTGCCAGAAACCCATTGAAAAATGAAATATTTTAGTAAGATGTAAAAAAAGGTGTAGGAACATAATTTTTAGGAGGCAATAAATATCAGCAAATAAAAGACTGCTTGAAAAATGTTTATGCTTAAAATACAATTAATATTGCACATATCCCTTTCAACTTTTATGCTCTAGTCAATGTATTATAATTGAGCTCTACTGAATTACTTT
This sequence comes from Phaethornis superciliosus, assembly GCA_023637945.1. Classification (NCBI taxonomy): domain Eukaryota; kingdom Metazoa; phylum Chordata; class Aves; order Apodiformes; family Trochilidae; genus Phaethornis; species Phaethornis superciliosus. Next base: position 26,870,953 of record JAJQWJ010000009.1, read on the forward strand.
TCTAGTGGATAAATAGTGTACACACTGTACTGTGAAGAGACATCATGTAATGTATACTAATTAAGCCATTATATCTGTAGAGAAGATCATATCTGAAATATCAAATTAGCAGGAATTAAACATCTCAAAGGATTCATAAAATGTTATGGAGCCATTCACTTCCAGGTCAACAGGTTCAATTTCAGTTTAGTTTAATAGTTATAATGAATTTATGTGCTAGAGATAACAATTCCCTGCACCCATTAATAAATCAGAGTAAGAAGCCCTAGCTAACACCAAGACCAGCATGACCAGAACAACCAAGCCAGGAATTCCATGAGATCAAACAGCACATTTACTGGATGCCTGCAGAAGTGTAGGCAGAGATGAGGGACACCAGAGACACTCAGTCAGTTCTCTTTACACATCTGCCAGCCTCAGCAATAAAGTTATCACAGGCAGAACATTCAGCTTCATCTTTTATTTGACTTAGTTAAGAGCCCATTCTGACTCCTCTCTCAGCAGCCCTTGCTGATTGTAGCAGGGGCACCTGCAACACCAGGAAAAAATGGGCTGGGGGCACAGGAAAGGAAGAATTGTAGCAAACTCTTTGTCTTACAGCTAATGTGACAGCAAATGCACAAACTGATTTTGTGGTGGAATCACAAAACTGAGGTTAAACTTTTTTTTTTTTTTGAGATTAAATAACCATCATGTCAACAGATTTAGGCATCAACTCCTGAGTGAGAATGGACAGTAAAAAAACAATAACCAACCATAAGAAAAAGTAGTTAAGAAATAACTAGATCAAGAACAACTGGATCACTGTCACGTGTGTGCATAAAAAGGTACATCCAGGCTCTGCAGATACAAACCAAAAGATGACAAACTGAGAAAATGTAACCACCATCTAAAGCCTGTCACTCCAATTTGCTGTGAGACACGCAGATGTTATGCAGTAAAGCTAAGGAATGGTTCAGAACATCAGAGTTTAGTCCCAGTGTTTCACTGATGTTCTCTGAAGTTTTGCTCAAATCACTGTATTACTAAGCTTTGGTAACTCCAATAAAACTGTTAGGAAGTTCTATTATAGAAAAACTTACAATTATAAAAATACCAGTATTGATGAGGTGCTTCAAGTAAGCTAGAAGTACTAGTTAGAAACATCAGTCCTTACTGTGGGTGACTAAACCACACTCTGCAAAGTGGATTGGGAACCTGGAGAAGCCACCAGTGTACTGCAGACAGAAAAGTCTTACCCTGCTTCCTCTGCTACCAACCACTCTTCCTGACCAGCCTGCTCCCCCTTCAAAAAGCTCTCAAGATCTGGAAAAACAACAAGGATTTTCAGCAAAGAGAATTTTGGTGGCAGTAAAATAGCTTACAACAGACTATTTTATTGGAAATAGTTTTTCAAGCAGGGGTATTCAGATACCTACACCATACCGAAAAAAAAAAAAAAGCTGTGACAGCCTACACAATATATGAAAAAAGTATCAAGCTTGCAGGATTGTTCTTTTTTAGTGACTACAAAGAGAATTCAAGAACAAAGAGCATTCCAGCAGCTGCTTGCTTTGCTTTCCTGGCACATATGTATTTCAAGTTATATATATATATATAAAAAAAAAAAACATGACAAACCAAAAGCTATAAGGAGCCATTTTTATTACAGGACTGCCTTGTATGCACATTCTCTGCTTCTTAAATCTCTCAATGCTCCCACTACAGTAAATCCATTAAGAGATATAGTAAAATTTGTACTACTCATTTCAACTTTCAACAGGAAGCTGTGAAGTACAGCATAGTGGAAATGCAGATGTATTTTTACTGATCACCTTCTGTCACATTAGCCACTGTTCTCCCACTTAACATGCACCTTTCAAGTACTGAATTCCTTCAACAACACTTCTAGATCTATTTTTTCCTGGAACATACTAAATTATACACCTACAACTACAAATTTCTACAGATCATCAGAAGCTTGCAACCACAGCATTTTCACAAGGGATATATTTTGGTATCATAATTATTAATAAAATATTATATTGTTTATATATAAAAAATTATCACATATGCAAACACAACTTAAAATCATTACGTTATTTACTTTTTAAAGTGCAATTTTTACTTGAACTTCCCAAACCTTTGGGAAGCAATACTTTTGCAATTTTCCCGTTCAAGAAATAAAAAAAAAAAAAACCTTAAGAATATAGACAGATGAAATGTATATTCAGGTAGGAAAAAGTCCCTGTGAAGAGCCAGAGGAGCACAAGGTATTTTCTGGTTTGGAGACAAGGAAAGCAGAAAGAAGAAACCCCTCCTAAAACACTTGAGAAAAATATTAGGGATATTCATTCTATTTTGGACTGTAAAACTGTAGAGTTTTAGTGTAGGGGCTAACTCTTGTGTTCATGTGTGTACTATATATATATATATACACACACACAATGTATATAAGTGTATGCATATAGGAGGTTTGTAAGGAGAGTGATGTTTTATTAGAACATCACCATGATCATGGCTACATGACTGGTTATATACAAATTAAATAATTGTCCCTTGTTGTATCTCCAGCATTCCACTGCAATACTTAAGCCAATTAAAACAGACAGAAGAAATATGAAACTTGTGTAGTTTCAGACTTCATCTTGAATGCTATAAAAATCCCTCTATGTCCTCCATAGCCCTAACAGACACAAACATCAAGCCTCATGTCAAGCAGGAGCCCTGGATAACAAAACAAGATTTGACACTGGAGTGAGAGGGAGGCAGCAGTGTTGGGGTCTTGGTGCTGCAGTATAAACTATAAAGTCCATAGGGAAATCTAAGGGGTGTATTTTTCTGTTTACCTTTAGGTGACAATGTCCAAATGCTTCAACACATCATTGAATGTCTGTTACAAAAATTCCTGTCACTAAGAATAAAAAGAGATGGATGAATAATGGCCAGGCTGGACCTTCTGCCTCTTGCCAGGATTATTGGCAATTTAAAAACAGCTTGTAAGCAATATGTAGCCAATCCAGACCTCTCATCAACATCACAGATACATCAACCTCTGTAAAAAGTTAAGTTAGGTAGTTGCTGGTGTTTCTCAAAGGATCCTGGGTTGTTGACTGAAGTCAGTAAACAAATTACTTGTTTCACAACCTTTTTTGTCAACTAGATTCATTAAGAGCACTGAATGGTTTCTGGGGTGTTTTTCCTTCTTAAAAGCTTCCATCCTGATCTTAATGAAGAAATCTGATAAGTCTGCCCCTCTTCACGTATAAAAAGATTCCTTCAAAATGCAACACACTGTAAAATATTTTGGATGTCCCCTTCATGTAAAATCCTACCACCCATGAAAGAGTTGTTTGTTTTAAAATAAGTGTTAAAAAAACCCTAATAGCAAATATGCCTTAACAGATAAAGGAACAGGATTTGCCTTTTTTATTTTCATTCACTGCTGCCTCTTCCTGTGTCTTCCTGTAAGATTGACTTTTCAACATTTTAATCAACTGCAGAGCAAGGTTAACTCAAAGAGTTGCAAATAAAGATGAACATGCTGGCTCTGCTGACTAGTCCATTGTGAAAGGCAGAGCTTTACCTATATTGTGCATATTGGTCTCCAGGGTATAAAGGATTTGGGCCAGGGGGGGATGCTCAGCATTTAGATGCCAGTTTCCTGAAGAAAAGTCACCTTGTAAGATAAGGTACAGCTGCACAAGCTGTGCAGTCAAGAAAGCTTGTTAGATTTGTTTGCTGTGTCATATATTTCCACATCAGCAATCACTTCTATCCAAATGGATATATATATATCCAAATCAAATGTCACTGCAGTAAAACTGCCCTCTGATGAGGCACCCTGGTCATTTAAAGAAGACAAGAGCCATGTTCACAAAGCATTCCAGTGCTACAGACTGGTTCTTAAACACCATTTCATTCAGAAGAAAGGCTTCCTTGAAAATTATTTACCTCCTTTTTAAAATGAACTTTGTACAACCCTTTCAGGTTGCTTTGAGGAAAAATGTTGAATCAATCCATATTCCAAAATGCCCTAGAAAGAAGAAAAATCCCAGCAGTAAATCCACCTAATTAAGTGGGGGTGTATCTAGCCCATAGGCTATTACTGCATCTCAGCTTAATATTTTTAAACATTCTATATGTAGAACAGGCAGCAAGCTCTCCTCATTATTTCTCAAATGAAGCTGGGCAGATCTAACCCAAATTACAGCAAGATAAACCACACAACTTAAGTGATGAAAATTGTACTTTTTCTTCTGCTTTAGGGACACTTCTGGCTCATCTGTCCTCTGATCAAGGTGAGCCTGATAAAGCTGAAAATTACACTGTGCAACTCGATTGTATGAGATTATCTTTCCCCTGAGAAGTGATTTATTTTAGTAACTCTTGATGAATAAGAAACTTTCTGCTCCAACACGTTGCCCTTCTTGTGTGGGCATGGTTCCTTTTTGCTTTGAGTTAGGTATCACAAAGAAGATAAACAGAATATGAGTGGCTACATCTTCTTTATGGTTCAGAGACAAAGTTGGGTTATAAGACAGACCTTCAGGGACTGTAAGTTTCACAAAAAGTGAAAATTATTATCATGAGCTGGTAGGTTTAACTGCAAAAGTTACTGGCATATCTTCCACTTTCTGAGTGTGAGGAAAATCCGGTTTTGGTTTTGAGAGATCTCGTTTTGTAGAATTTGGGGTTTCTTGATCTTTAGGTGTTTTCAGGATATCTTGCCTGGCAAGTTTGAAAATGAGGCGAGGATCTGGTCCAGAAAGAGATGGGCAGTTGCAGCTCTCTCTTATTTTAAGAGCCTGTGAATACATAGGAAAAACAAATCAAGCTCATTTAAATAAGAAAAATAAAAAAGGTTTCAGACAGTGATTTGGCTTTCCAGTAAGATCAACACTCGTGAATAAAATGAGTGTAATATTGGTGAGGGCAACACTGAGTCAGAGTTGTTAATGAACAACTTTTCAACACAAACCAAGAATTCCTGAGAAGCAATGTAGCAAAATGGAAAAACAATAGGAAAAATTAAGAATGAAAACAATTTCTCACAGTCTCTCAAACATGGACACTTCACAAAGTAGAGCATAAATAAATAGGAAGTTCTGTAACTTTCTGATAAGATTTATCACATCGGTACCTTTTACCTTTTGATTTACATTCACATGTCAAATAAAATGACTGCATCAAGAAAGGGCTGTGAATAATTTACTTCTTCAGATACGTTCTGTCCTTGCAGTAACTACAAAGAGATGTCTGACTCAAAAAAGGAGGAAAAAATCTCCATTTCAGTGCTCAGCACAGAAATCCAGATGGTTGATCAGCATAGTTAAGGTTCAGTTACACAAGTGACCTCATCTTCAACAAGCAGTTGAACACAGAGCTTCCAAATATTCTGTGAGAATAATATCTCTAGAATGTTAAAGTTTATCTAGATAAAAGGATTACAAGTAAAAAACCAAACTTTAAGTTACTCCTGCCATTCCTTCAGTCCTGAAAGTAGAGACACATAGGAGTCAAAGGATTTCCCAGAGATTCAAAATCCATTAGTGAAAGCATGCTCCCCCCAGATATCCTGTCTTGTGGGCAATCTGAGAAAGCTATGACAGTGGCTGAATCTCATGTCTCAAAGGCACCATGAAGAAATTGATATAAAACAGCCTAAAGTCAGCTATTTTAAAAGATGCTTAATTTGGTGTTTGTTTTAACAAATCTGAACTTACCTTAATTATTCAATACAGGCAGGCAACTTGTTTTAGACCTAGCAATGGATACCACACAACTAAGTCCAATGCAGTACTTTGCACGTGGTTGTACACAGACCCACCAGTTCTCCATCAAGACCCATTTAAACTAATCAAGGAAAGTAAGATCCTATGTATCTATAGCAAAACATTACATGTAGAATTTTAAAGGGGTTTGCATCTCCACTGAGAACAATTTTTTTTCAGGATTTGCAAAATGAAACACCACATCAAAACCTAGCCTGCTATTCCCCATGAATCAATGGTCACAGCCACTGTTATGTAGTATTACCCGTATCTTAATCTCAATTAACAATATAAAACTATGGATAGATTAACACCCAGCTTTTCCTTTCATGAGAAAATAAGTTCAAATGTGTGTTTTATGCTACATCTGTCCTGAGCTGTATGTAACCAGGTTCCTCCTGACCAGTACTATTGAGTGCTGGTAGAAGCCATGGGTTGATTCTTTCATTTTAGGTGGATTAGAGAAGAGGAAGAAAGCAACAGTTTTCATAGCAGTCCTAGCATTGCATTTAAAAACAGAGCACAAATTTTTATCTGCTTTAGACACTAGATTTGGCTGTAATATAATCATATAATATAATAAAATATTCCAGTACATCTATGCATATGTATGTACTCATAACTTGAAACAATTTGGTATTCTTCCACAGAAGACACCAGAAACATCTCATGACAGCATATTTCATAATAGAAGAGCAGAGATTCTTAGCTTGTTTCTTTTTATAAGGAGTTACCAAAATATATTTCTTCCTAACTTAACTACAGTGAGTGGATAGAGAGCTTGTTGAGAATGGGTAGAAAGAGAATTAAAATTTAAGAACTGGGTTTAGAAAAAAAGACACATTCCAACTATGTAGCAACAGCTTCTTCAGCTGTTTCTGGATGAAATGTAACATTCAGATCACTGGATACACAAGTCTGGGTTAGGCATGCAAATATTCCTCTTGTCTAAGTTTTTAAAAAATATGAATAAAGTATTTCAGGATTTAAGGATTTGTTTCTCTACAGCGTGATCATCCATGTAGTTACGAAATGTAACTGTACCACTGAACACTCTTCTGCTTCAGTGACCAATTAATTTCTCAAGTGACATTTATGACAAACCAAGAGTTTTCTCTTGTTCTCTTCCAGAACATAAGCTCCTGCAAGACTGCATTAATGTCAAGCAGCATTATTCAAGGCAAACAGAAATATAAAGATTTAGGCTGTCCTCTGGAAAGAGCAATGTAATACTCTCCTAAACTAATTTAGCAATTTTATATCTCTGGTTTTCATGGCTATATAGTGCCTGGCCTATTTCCATGGTTTCACTTATCTAAAATATTAAAGTCATAACAGCAAATGTAAAGAACAATTCTTCAGTTAACATTTTTACCCTGTGGATGTCTTTGCATTCCTGCAAGATGTAAAGCTGTCCAAGGAGGCAGAAGGCATCTCTTCAACACCATCAACTCACATGCCACTAAAAAGACTGCAGTTATGAGAATGGCAAGTTATGCTGACATGTCATCTCACTGTTAAAGACAGTCATGACTACGCATTCCAGTGAAAGTAGCCTTTGTCTGTACATTTGTGACTGCTATGCACTATTCAGCCCTAGTTAGAAAGCACTCTTCCCCTGGCTGAGTTGACTGCTGCTATTTTGTTCTGTGCCAGAAGCTCTGTAACATCATTAAGATGCCAGTAACAGGCTAAGGATAAAACCACCCAACATGGTCACTCAAACTGTACTGCTAAAATCATTAGAAATTTCAAATCTTTGGCCCCTGCCTTCTCGTTCTCTTCAAAAGAATGTTTAAGGTAAAAGGCAAATGAAAACGTGTCCTCAATTATCTTTTGGAAGCAAATAATTTTCCAGGCTCCACCTCTCTGAGAAATGAGAGTGGCTGTAAAAAGATGAAGGATGCTCCACCTGCTAAACTACAAGAGATAAGACAGAAATTTCATGACTTATGTCTACACAGTTGCTCTGTTACTTAAGTTATTTGCTCAGTCCTGGGGTAGATCATAAGTAGTAATTTATTCCATTACCACTTCATAAACCAGCCATTAACTGTATGAAAATAAAGGATTCTGAACCCTTTATGTTCAATCTAACTAAAATTGAGGCTCTGCAACAAGTATCATTTTTCATTTAGTTGCTCTAATGCATTAGGAAATCCATCAATAGTCTCATAATCGGTTTTTTAAAGTATAGAATTTGCATATATTAATTTAAAATACTCAGTCTAGCCAGTCTCCAAACTCCCACCACTAATGTTGATTTTTATTTATGCCATCACTGAGGATATTTACTGCATTCATTCTCATCAAAGGACTCCTGAAAATCTTTTTTTCTCCTTTGAAATTAGCAAACACAAACACCTGAACATTTTAGCACTCTCTCCCATCCCAATGAATCTTCAGCTGTCTTTACAGTTTGGAATTGAGAATGACTTTAAGTGACTCAGAGTTTTATAAAAAAATAATTTAAGGATTACCAGTTGGTTTGAAGGAAAGGAACTAACTTCCCAATACAGTTTAACTTGCTGAAAAACAGTGCTGTCACGAACTGCTTTAACACTATTTTAAAAAGAAAATCCTGGCAAAACCCAATCCATGTTACTTTCATGTAGTTAAAAACCCCACTATTTAAAAAAACAGTAAACAAACTAACATTTCTCAACTTGGAACAGTTCTCTGTTCTTAAACTACCACATTAAATTAAGAGAATCTCCCAGTAGCTATCCCACTTGGCATTCCTCTGAGAGGAAATCTGAACGAAAAAACAGAGGGAAGACTGCAGACTGATGAGCAATTGCTGCAATTAGCTAAAGTTCCTTGGAGTGGGGTAAAATTTGTTCCCTAACATGAGAGAACAGAGATATGAAGGAAAGAGCAGGCTGCAAAATCTTCAGAGACCTATCATAACTAGGGCTATTAAGAAACCTTCTACTGAGGATTCTGACATTCTTCTGAGACACAGCTATTTGAGGTGTATTCTATCCCAGAGCTGTGAGAGAAGCAGGATAGGATGGAGCATTCTCTATTTGACAGCTGCCTACTTGACAGCTTCTACCAAAACAAGAGAAGCCAAGACAGTTTAGGAATCTGACTTCAAAACTGCCTTCCAAAATGGCCAAAAAAGAAAAAAGAATGGCTGAGGCTGGTGACACTGTCTAAACCATTCAAGGCCTTTCAAAAGCAAAAATACAAAGCTCTGACCGGAAACATAGAATATAATGACATTTTGCCTATCTTAATTTTTCCCTGCTTAATAAAATCTTTCAGGTTGAAAGGTTCACAACAGAACATTTCTGTAAAAATAAAGATAAGCATGATGCTAAAAGAATTAATCAAGACCAAAGCAGCTCATGAATCAATAGCAAAATCATTCTGGCAGCCTTCCTAAGAGAAAAAGCCTCAACTCTGCTCACCTCAGGGATAAGGCGGTCTAAGTGCTCAGCTCTGTTTTCATGAGAAGGGTGTGTGGAGAGCCACTCTGGTAACTTGGGCACCCCCTGAATGGTTTCTGCTAATTCCATTTGTTGCCAAAATACACTGCTGGCTCGTACGTCCACACAAGCCTGAAAACAGAAAGGAAATGTATGGACCACTGCAGTTTCAAAGTAATACAAAACATGTTCTCGTGGATATTGAGTTATAAAAGAAATATTGTATTTCCTAAGCCTGTTTAGATTGTCCTCCTCATACCTGGCAGCAAAAGTATGCTGGAATAAAAAGTGGAATAAAAACCCACTGCATTTGTCCCTTTTAAGGTCTTTGTAATTTCATGGATCTTAAAAAACTTAGACCTGATTTGTCTAATTCAGGGGAAAAACAGATTCTGGGGTGTACGTTTTCTCTAAAAGACCTTAGCTGCTTAATTCAAGTTCCACTTGCTAGACACAGTACAGGAGAAAAACAAATAAATCATCTCTATGGATTTAGACACATTACAGGATGAAATAATGAGTAAAAAATATGAAGAGAAAATAATTCATATTTAAGTATCTCAAAAAACAACTGCCAAGGCTTTTCTGTAAGTGATTACACTGCATTTTTGAAAGGTGACCTCTGTAATTCACAACAGATTAAACTGTAATTCTGCAGAATTTCTTTCCACAGAAGTTTATATTTAATCAGTGAAACTCATGAAACACAAACTTTTAGAATGGTATTTGTATATCACCAACAAACTCCTTTATATTTGCATTTAAGTGGAGAGAAGAAGAAAAGAACAATATTAATTTAATTAATTAATTAAATTACTTATTAAGTATATTTATTTTCATTTCCAAAAAATGGAGCAGGACTCAGAGGTAAGCAAAAATAACTACCCCACCTGCCCCCGAAAAACAAAAGTGGTGCTTTATCCTTTGAACTAATTTTCTAAAATTATTCTTATAAAGAGATTATCTGCACAAACACAGAAGTGCTGAGATACCACTTGGTTTATTTCGTTCTGGCATGGCTCTACTTAGGTATTTCAAAGCACACTGAGCACCCACACAACAATTACATTTTTTTAATGGATTGTATTATTATTATCTTGGACAACTTTAAACTAGAAATTCAGTTTCAATCCCAGAAACAGTTAATTTTATGAACTCTTCCTTGAAGAAATATTAATAATAATTATGAAAAGGAAATCATCTTTATGAAATATTAACACTAGATGGTGCTACTCTCATACTTATCTAGCACTTACCTAGTTCTATTGCACTTAACTAGAAATGGGATTTAGTTTCTTTAATTTAGAATTAAAATACCCAGGAACAAAAGTGACTGGGAAAAAAATAAAACTGAAAAAAATGCAGAGTAGTTTCTGACCAAATTTGTGTCTTGCAAAGGCATGTTATTTTTGACTAAATCTTTAAATATTATAACAATATTGATACATTTCATAATTATCAACAATCACAGAAAATATAATCACAGTATCATAAAGTTCTTAAATTTCCTTGTATTGTTATGACTAGGTAATATAAATCAGGATATTTTAGGTGCTCTACAATGCAGTAAAAGATTTCTCAGAACTTCTTACATAGATGGATACTAAGTAAAACAAAAATTAAAGGGCAACACCAGTATACTGCATGTTTATTAGAGCACAACTTCACAAACTTCAATTTTATTACATAAAATATAGCCAGAATAACTTGGTCTTTCCCTGCAAACAGATGTATTTCCCACTACTTCTTTAATCTACATATCTTCAAAAATTTGAGAACTTTCCTCACACACGGTTTGTGGAGGTGTGAGGTGTGAAACCCCTTTTTTTTGTAGTTGAAACTGAAAAATGTCAGGTAAACTGCTAATAAAATAAATCAGAGTTACCTTTGCTGCAAACTGAAGTCCCACTTTATCAGCTTCAGCCTCCAGTGTTCTGCTGTATGGTCTATCAAACATAAACTGCAAAGAAGCACATCAAAGCTCTAGTTCCTGGTTTTGAATGTGTACAAATCAAGAGGACTGTAGCTATTTTTCTAACCATCTCATAAGTGGTGGTGTTTATCTATCATGTTCTCATTGCATGTCATCAGTATTAATTTTCTTCATGTAATCTTTAATTCCATTACATGTAATTCATTGATCCTGTATCCAATGGACATTAATTCAAATTATACATATTTTCAGGTGCCCTCTAATCATCCAGTCTCACAGCATTTTGCAGCAAACAAGAGGTCAATGGCAACTTCAAGAATTTCTTCACTTGTATTGGCATTAAGATTTCTGTACATGTGTATGTGAAAATTGGCACTAAGATTTTTTTTTTAACTATATGTGAAAAACTCCAGTGGCTCTCACACTTTTAACTGTCTTTAAACTTGTTATGATCCACATGGTGTGGTAAATTGCTCACCATAAGGAATGTAACCATAAATATTTCAATGCAGAAATTCATCCCCTTTGTTATGATTGTCCGAAACAAAAGTTGCAAATTGAAAACATAAATCTGACCAGCTCCTCTTTCTTTTTTCTAAGGTATGATATTGTACTATTACACACTAAGAGACAGTGGTAGCTTTTTCAAATGGTAATTTATTTAGTCATAGAACTCAGGATCTCTTGGCACATGTAATTCATGTAGGTTTGGGCAGCCTTGCCCTGGTATATCAGGTTCCAGTAAATGGGAATCAGGACTTGTTAAGACAGGCTGCTCATGCAGAGATAAGGAACATGTCACAACATTCTGCTCTGGGTATCGATTAGGAAACATCAACTGAAGAATGGGGATGTGCAAGGTTAGTGAAGGGAAACTGGTATTATTGGGTTTTTATCTGATTAAAGATACATGTTCTCCTTAAACGTTCCAGAGGAGAGAGAAAAAAAAAAAAACAAAACAGAAAAAAGAGAGAGAAATGAAGAGCACCAAAACAAGTGGTCTGATCCCTTAAATACATGAAAGATATTTGTAATTTTTGCTTCTTTGTAAAGCAGCACTGATAGTTTTTCTTTAATAGGTCAAAAATAAAATCCAACCAAAGCTGATCATCTACAGGTTTTTTTCAAGCCAAATACAGTGGTTTATAAGCAAGAATTGACAAGGTTACTTACTAAATTCTTCATTTCCCTACAGACCTTAAACATTGCAATGTTAATTTTATTTTTATTATCCTCTGAGAATAAAGTCATTATTGGAAGTGGATTATGTATTTCTATTGCCTTGAAAAAATGTTCTGGGTCTACTGGAGCACATATATTCACTAGAACAAGACAGATATATCCTTGATTATTATCTTTGAGGTCCCTTCCAACCTGGCATTCTATATCCCTTGCTAGTCTGTCATGTATTCCTGAAGCACCATTTCTGAGTTAGCCACATAAACTCTTTGTTTAATTGTTAAACATTTCTTAGATAGGGAGGTGGAATTGGTAGGAAACAATGGAACCACCCAAAGCACTAACCAGGTGAACACCAGCTTACACAAGCAGGCAGTTTTCTGCTCCTCTAGTTACAAATACTTGTGGTTTTCTTCTGTGGGAGGTTTACAACAATTGTAAATTAGGAGGAGGAGCACCCATCTCAAAAAAGATTTGCAAGTTTGGGATGTAGGGAACTGGTAGTCTGAACACACATGTTCCATCTAGAAAGAGATCTGTGACAGCAAGAAGCTGGTAATAAAAAGATCAGCATTTAAACCTTTACTCCTTATAAAGTTTTATCTGCACTAGGGTATTAGTGTTTACCTCTATGTCTATTCCAATACTGCCCACAAAAATATGTCTGTATTTTTAACCATAAACACTAATGCAATCTACTTCTGAACCAGATCTTTTCTTTAGCACACTAAGACTATGAACCTAAATCCAGACTCCATTTGCAATCTAAAGCAGAACTCCAGTCCACGATGCCAAAGGATTGGTTACAGTTAGCCTAAGAGAGGAGAAAAAATGCTGACAGGAATTAAATCTTGCTGTCTAAATTATGAGCAGTCTCAGGATTGATTCACACTTTGCTTTTTCCCAAATCAGCTCTTCAAAATACTGGCTAGCATTCATCAATGTACAATAGCTACTTGTATAAATATCCAAGCTCTTCAGAGACAATTTATGTTCAGAAGACACCCATCTACCCATTAGCATAAGAGCTACCAAAACAGATTGGTTATGTATAATTTGATGCTTGTGAAGAACTAGGGAAAATCTCAGGAAATGCATCAAGTCAAAGAAACCAAAGAACTCTTTCACTTAAATTCAGATTCAAGTTTTATGATGTAAGCAAAATTTCTTTAAAAAAAACACCTACTTAAAAAAAATACATCAGTAACTGTCAAGAGGCAGAGAGTAAAGTAGACCACTGAAGATAAATGGTACCACAAAGCCTCTGATTTTAACTTTCTTGGAATATATGCTGTCTGAAAAGATTCTTTCACTAGGTTTAATTATAGCATGTTTTATACTTCAAAAGCATGTTCTCATTTTTCTTATCTTAGAAAACATTTTTACCACTAACAGTGTATTTCACAAATTCAGTATCTTTTCTTTGGTTTAGAAACAATTTTAAAACATGGCATTCCAACATAAGCAACTCCAAAGGGTGAGCTACACTGCACAAAGACAATCATCTAGCTTAATTAGCAAGCAGATACTCTAAGCCTGTCCAGCTAAATCATTTGGGGAACTCTTAAGTTCTTCAAGAGGACAAATGAAAATATGTATCACCTAAGCAGATGCAGAATTCTAAAACCATACTTAACTCAAAAGAATACTCGAATATTAATTTTTGCTTTTATTATTCCTCCTCTTACCTTTCTCCCCAGATACACTATTTAGTGGTACTGTGGAATGTCAGTCTTACCTCCTTCAGCTTGCTCTGAATCCACTGGCCAACAACAGCCAAACTATCACGAGGACAGATGGCCCAAATCATAGTGAGAAAGATGAGTGACAGAAAATCTAAGAAGTGAACCATGCTGGCTTTCTCTGCCTGCAAACAGAAACAGTCCCATTTTCATTCCTTACTGTCTGACGTTTCTTTAGAACATAGTAGAATGTGGAAACACTGTAAAAAGCACAATTTTTTTTTCTACTCAAGCACAGGAACAGGGAAAACACAAACTCATCTGCTTGCACAAAAAAAATCCATTTGGATACAAGGTGCTTTCAGTCTAAAACCTACACCAACTGCATCAACACATGCATGGCAGGATATGGAAAAATTAAGTCTGTGAAAGCATTAATCTGTAAATACAGAATCAAGCTCCAGACATTCTTGCGTCTGTCGTTCCAAAACAGTGTGCTACTGTCATTAAAAAAAATAAATCATGTATTTGAAAATAATTTGTTAAAGCATATCCGTTTCTCTATATATTATTACATATATATATACTCTATATATGGAGTAATCTCAGCCCTGGTGAGGCCACACCTCGAGTACTGTGTTCAGTTCTGGGCCCCTCAGTTCAAGAAGGATATTGAGGTCCTCGAACAGGTCCAGAGGAGGGCAACCAAGCTGGTGAAGGGACTCGAACACAGATCCTACGAGGAGAGGCTGAGGGAGCTGGGGGTGTTCAGCCTGGAGAAGAGGAGGCTCAGGGGAGACCTCATTGCCCTCTACAACTACCTGAAAGGAGGATGGAGCCAGGCGGGGGTTGGTCTCTTTTCCCAGGCAACTCTCAGTAAGACAAGAGGGCATGGTCTTAAATTGTGCCGGGGTAAGTTCAGACTGGATATTAGAAAGAATTTTTTCACAGAAAGGGTGATCAGACATTGGAACGGGCTGCCTGGGGAGGTGGTGGACTCTTCGTCCCTGGATATATTTAAAAAGAGACTCGATATGGCACTCAGTGCCGTGGTCTAGTGACTGTGGTGGTAATTGATCAAGGGTTGGACTCGATGATCTCTGAGGTCCCTTCCAACCCAGCCTATTCTATGATTCTATGATTCTATGATAATAAACCAAGTTGCTGAGAGCTTCTAGTTCCTTATGTCTGCACTAGAGGAGGAGGGGCATCTGCAGACTGAGTTCTAAATGACTCTTAATACTGAGCCATAATCCACCTGTACAGCTATCAAAAAAGCAGTGGCAGGCTTTGTACTAACACTGACTACTACAGGGCTTCTGACAGATATAAGCACTACATGAGTAATAAGTATATACTGTATCAGAATGCTCTCCCTTTAAACTCGATTTTTTATTCCTTAGAAAAAGTTACACTGAAACTTTGGTTGTATTAGGAAAAATCTTGAAGTAATTAGAATTAATTTAAGAATTTTAGACAGATTTCTTTAAATACTCACTGCATGTTCTAGCACAGCATGAGCTATTTCATGTCCAAAAATGAAAGACAGCTGATGAATATCAGAAACTGCATTTAGCAACCCAGTGAAAACAAACACTTGACCATTCTGTAAACAAAAAGAGAGTGAAAATTAATTACATGTCACAACTAAAACACTGTTTCAGTATTACTAATGATTTTTATATTGGGTTCTACTTACTGGCAACACAAAAGCATTTACATCTGGTTCATCTACCACATGGATAACCCACTTGAGGGCTGAGATCTGTGGGATGTCCTTATTGCTTTCAGATAAATGATCAAAAAGTACTTCCACAGCCTGATAGCGTTCATCTGTCTCTGGCAACATTTTACCTTTGAATTGCTCCATCCACTGAAAAAAAAATATTCATTGATTGCCATGCAGAACAAACACACAGTAAACTACTGACTGGTAAGCTAGTGGCTGTACACAGCTTAATTGTAACTAAGTTTTAATACATTTTTCTTTCATGTAGCCAAAGCCAATATATTAGAGTTCAGACTTTCAGACCCACAACTTAAGGACTAATAAACTTGAAAGGAGTAAACTAACTGCAGATCAAAAACAAATAGTATAAACTAGGTCCTACAACCTCCTGTATCTGGCAAACCTTTCTAAACCTTCCCAAATTTCCAACTGAATTTGTAATTTATTTGTATATTTTTGTTGTAATTTGTAAGGTGGAGAAACTTATAGAAAAGATACAATTTAAATATCTCCTTGTACTTACTTGGTACTGTTCTTACCTCAAAATCTGTCAGACAGGAATACAGTAACATTTGTACATCATTTACCAAGTATCTTTGGGTTTAGAACAGAAAGTGACAGAACTCAAAGGTACAGAAATTAGTGAACAGTTTAAAAGAAATCAGCTAAAGAAAAATTATCTTATCCAATGCAGAAAAAAAAAAAAAAAAAGTAGATTTGAATGTAGGTGGGAAGTATTGACTTACAAAGTGACAGATTAGGAGAGGACCTTAAAGAAGAATGCTCAAATCAGCACAGAAATGAGACAGATCTTGGCATACACCTAGTAGCTGTGCTTTTATTGCTTCTACCAGGTTTTTATATTTCTTTATATTTTACAATAACAGTTAGAAATATTTGCTTCATACATGTTACATGCTCTCTAACTGCCATGTGTTCCTGAGCAGCTTCCTGATGAAAAGGGAACTCTTAAAATGGATGGGAACAAGAAGAGGCAGTAACATGGGAGTACTCTAAAGGGTTCTGAGCATGAAGTTCAAAAGTTATCCAGGATACCACAAGGTTTGTTTGTCCACCTCATTAACTGGATTATCTCACCACTAAAAAAGCATGAATAGTTTTTGAGTATTTTCAACTTTTCTTTAAAGTCTTACCATTTCATATTCCAACTGTGACAGTTCCCTAAAATGCTCTTTTCCAAACGCCAACAGTCGAGCACGCCCAGTGATGGGTGTCTCCTCCAAGTGAGTAAAATAAAACACGACAAATAAAACTCCTAAGACACTGACACCCAAGAGTATCTTCCATTTATTTCTCCTTGCACTTTCTTTAAGAAGTTCCCGTTTATTTGGAGGAAGTGTCTTCCACCACTTTCTTATGCTCCTGTAAGATACAAACAAACTCAACTCAGGACAAGTTAAAAAGGGGGCTGTTAGTGTCTGCCCTTGCTGTATTCTCCATTACAATTCCATAACATGTAGGATCTTATGGAAAGTTACACTGTAATTGGCTTCTACTCCATTCCTTCCCTCCCACAGGAGAAGGAATACCCCCTTAAGTGTTTTGCTTCATCTCCCTCTGCTAAATGTAAATGAGAAGAGCAAAAGAAACATCTAACACCTCTGATAGTGGCAGCAACTTCTTATTGAGCAAAATGTCAGTCCAGCCTCTAGTCCTACAAAATTCTGCAGAGGTATTAAAATCAAAACACTACAAATACACCTCCCATTCCCCACAAACTCATGCACACATCTCTGCATAATGGGGGTCTTACAGTGAGAGAGGAACTAAGGTAGTGTTTTACCTGCCAAGAATGATAGCGAGTAATTTTTGAGCTGGCTTAACAATAATCCAAAAAATTGGTGCAGCCTGATATAATGGTGATGTGTGAAAAGACCTGGTGATCTGAATATTCCAAGCAGAAAAATGATGTGGGAGTTGCCCAACAGAACCAATCCGGAGACATGTGATCTTCTCTCCCAATGGCTGATAACACTGGGAGAAGAACCTTCCCCAGCTGCAGTGTGCATTCTTGTATACTTCTGTAATTGGGGCATTCAGAGGACCCCTCAGTCCTGTACAAATTAAGTTTCTACCAGAATCACGACTTCCAGTCAACAAACAGTTTCTAGTACTTCCACTCACACCCAGCCTTTGGCATCTATATTGTCTACAACTGAGTTGAGTTTGGCAATATCCTGCACAAGACCTTGAGAAATTACTGCATTTCCCATGCTTGGTCAAAGAAGCCAAATGAAAAAAAAACCAGTTCCTGCCCAGCAGCTTTAGACCACAGAAGATAGTCATAACTTCTTCGGCAGGTTAGCCTGAAAAAAAGAAAAAAATAATGGAGATGACCCAAACAAGAAACACTGAAACAAACAAGTAAAAAGTCAGTTACAACTGTTGCAGTCTTCAGGTGTGAAAAAGTACATGTCTTGCATTCACTGAGAATAAAACAACGTGTGGATGGTTTGTTTGGTTTTCTTTCACTTTTATTACCACCACATCAGAAGTACTGCAGGCATCCCTTGTGAGGGACACGTTTGCACCATCATCTTTCCTTGCCGGGCTCCTTGCCACAGCTGCCGTTCACACATCCTGAGGAAATCCAGGCTCTCCTCAGCACTTTGCTAACACGCCCGGCCTGGAAACAAAACGACTCAGCACAGCGAAACCCAATGTCTCCCAGATGGCAGCCTCTCGGGTCACGGCAAAGCCCTGGCACCCCCCACCCGTGGGGCCCCCACAGCGATCGTTTCCACTCGCTGGTTCCAACAGCGGTCACCGCTTCCCCCCTCACCCTTCGCCGCCATGGCTGCTCCCCTCAGAGACAAGACCGCCATGGCCGCCCCCACCCGCTTTTTCTTCGCCCTCCCTTTCTGGCAGCCTCCTGAGGACCCTTGGGTGCAGACCTCGCCTGCCGGCCCCCCAGCGCCCGGCATCCCGCACGCAAAGGAGCCCCCGACCTCGCTGCTGCCGCGACTATCGTGATACGGGCGGGCGTGAGGAGGAGGAGGAGGAGGGGTGAGGGCGGGGGGTGAGGAGGACGTGTGACGCTGAGGCGCCCGCCCAGAGTGGGAGGGCAGCACCAGCTCTGTCCGCCGTCCTTGAGTTCCGGTGAGGGGGAGAGCTCCTCCACCGGGCTCCCCTACTCACCACACCGGGTGGAGGAGGAGGAAGATGAGGAGGGGTCAGACGGAGCCGACGCGGAGCCGCCGTTAATGCTGGGGCGGAGGGCGGGAAGGGGCGGGAGGTGACGAGCCCCGCGCCCCTTCCCTCAGGCGGCGGCGGCAGCGGCAGCCTCGGCTCCGGCTCCTCCCTCTTCGCGCTCTTTTGGAGGCTCCGCCCCCCGGCGCGCGAGCGGAGAGTGTGGCCGAAGGGGCGCGGCCGCCATTTTGTGTCAGCCTGGGAGGCGGTGGTGGCCGTGGCCGTGTCCGTTCAGGACGTACAGAGCCATGCTGCCAGCGGCTTTTCTCCTGGGTTGACATTCCCCTGGCTTGGCCCGCGGTGTTGCTTTGACGCCTGCTCCCTGCCCTACCTCACAGCTGGGGTTGGCTCTGCCTGCCGTGCCCCTGGGCCTTGCTGTGAAGCCAGGCCTTCAGAGCTCAAAGAGTTACTGGGCTTGCTTGCTGCTGATTTTGGAAACCTGAAGTGTTGAAGTGTTTCCCATTATCTGGTGGTAGTCGAGTGGAAAGGAGCA
This sequence comes from Phaethornis superciliosus, assembly GCA_023637945.1. Classification (NCBI taxonomy): domain Eukaryota; kingdom Metazoa; phylum Chordata; class Aves; order Apodiformes; family Trochilidae; genus Phaethornis; species Phaethornis superciliosus. The sequence goes on from JAJQWJ010000009.1 coordinate 26,890,366, forward strand.
GTACCTTTGCTGCTCTGTGGTAGGTGGGTAGGTGACATTTGGCTTTCTCCAGATCCAAGAAAATGTTAAGCTGCTAACCTAATATGTAAACTTTGTCCAACTCCTGTATCTGACAGAAGTAGATCTTAAATTATGTGATGGGAAAACAGGTTATTTGTGGAATGAAAGGGTGAGGTTGGCACATAATGACAGGACCCACCTGGCCTTATCTAAGCCATGTCCCTGTGAGTATAAACAAAGGCCATCTTCCTGTGAAAGGTAAAAATAGATCTTTGCCTTCAGCTGGCACATACTCAGCGCAGTCAAGTATTGCTCAGTGTTTGATGGATGGGATTAGTCTGTCCCTTTATGTTATTGAGGCTTTCACCTGGGCCCATTCTTAATTATTGATATCCCCTGCCAAGGAAAATACACACTGACCAAATCTTGGGAGTTCAGGCTAAGAAGAAACCTTATACACTGAGAGCCTGTGTGCCCCTTTTCTGGAATTACTTAAAGCCAGGTTGGATGGGGCATTGTGCAGCCTGAGGGGAGGTGTCCCTGCCCATGCAGAGGGGTTGATCTGAATGATCTTTAAGGGGCCTGAAGAGAAAAATCTGTCAGTTAGTTAATACCTTAATTTTTGTGTCTGTGAGCTCCAGTCACAGAAACAGCTGGGCTGTAGCAGAAACGAATTTTGTATAACCTAAGGTCTACGTGGATCACAGCTGTGAAGAAACACAGAACTGGTGGAAGCTCTCATGAATAGCCCCTGATCTTAATGTCCCTTGTATTTGCTTTCTTTTCTTGTCCTCTTTACCTAGAATTCTCTCTTTCTAAGCCAAACATGAAGGCTTTCCATCATTTGTTCTGTGGACAAAATTTCATTCTTCCATGTTGCAGAGTCTTCACTTTATTTTAAGTGAGCTGAAAATGTTGGTTTTTTTCCTTTGCGTACTTTTTACTGTTATTTGTTCCTGCAACTGTATTATTAAACTCTGTCTGCACAGAGGGCATGGGAGCTATTTCTGCATTCCTGACTTGCCTAATTTCCTATTAAACTCTGGATTTTTTGAGTGTGCAAGGATGGGTCTAAAACTTATGTTCTACATTCTGCATCTCTGAAGTTTCCCCAGGTGGCATCACTTTTAGTTAAAATTCCTGAGCAGGTAAGTAGCAAACACAGCACAGGTAATTATAGGATCTCAATTAGATACCAACACTATCTCTATATGAAAATCTGGTAAACAGTTGGGCAATTGCATAGATAGAGGTGTTTTTCTCTAAACAGACAGTGAAAAAAAATTCTCACTAGTAATTTATGCCATGGCTTCTCTCAAATTTTAATTAATATATATGCATATATAACCATTTCTTGTGAGGAAATAAGAGGAAATTCTGTGCTTTTGAGAGAGAGGTTAAGACTCATTTTGTAACTGAGATTTTGCTTTCTAGTCTCATCTTCAAAAAAAGACTAATTCACATTTCTGAAGAAAACCAGAAGGCAAGATTTCATGCCTTATGACTGCATAAGACCTACTTAGAGGTCGTAAGTGATGTATAGTTTGTGATACTATAAGTGATATATATGTTTCTGATGAACCTCAGCAGGGCACTGAATTTCATTGCTGAAAAACTGCAGAGTGAGTTCAGATCAGTTTTTCACAGCTGTGTCCTTTTCCTGTTTCTTTTTTTTTTTTTTTTCCCCAAGATGAAATGCATATGAAAGATGTGAACTCAGTACATAGTAGGATGGAGCTCACACATTCATACATCACTACCTGTCCCTAATCTTTGCTTCAGGTTGCTGTGGAGGAAACCCCTTACTATCAAAACCCCTTGGCTGACTTGAGAGGAGCTTGTCACAGCTTTGGTCTCCACTTACACTGTCCAAATACACTGTGCAGTTGTTCTTAGTACAGTTAACCACTTACTACTTTAACAGGTCAACTTTTCCTGTGTAGAGGTGTCCATTAGTGTTTCTGTTGTCCATAAGTAGTTGTACTGAACTGGATGAGATTTGGTACATACTATTCACACAAGCAATGTCAAATCCCATAAAAGGAATAAGTTACAGTTGAACTTTAAATATAAAAAAATTATTTTTCAGGTAGGAACAATTTTGTACTAAAATTTACCTGCTACTGTTTTTGGTCATCATAATTAAAAAGTTTTCAGTTAAAATGTAGTCTTTATCTTCAAATAAAAAACTTAGTACACACTAATAGTAAAATATTCAGATTTTATATAAACCCAAGCAAAACCTAAATACTAACTGATGTTTTTTGTCATTGAAGTTTCATAGAAGTTTCACTTCTGCTTATTAAAGTTGGGCTAAAATCTTGACAGAAACAATGCACTCCATCAGCCTTCTGCAAGTCAGAAATTGGATTTAATGCCACTTAGCCTGTTTGGCCAGTTGAAATTCCAGGATTTCCCATGCACTTAAAAGACTAGGCAACAGTTTTCCTTCTTCTAAGGAGCTGATTTTGATATCCCAGATGTTCTTTTTGTTAGTGCCATTTATTCAACATTTCTTCTGGTAAAGATAGACAACTATAGTGTGAGTTAAGGAACCAGATATACAAACATGCAGATTAAATACATTTTAGGAACTTTGAGGATATTTTATATGGAGGATTTTGAGTGCCTTAAGGTGAAGCAATGACCTCCAGTATTGATTTCAACTTGCCAGATTTGATAACCATTGCATTTTTGAATGCAACTTGTATGCTTGGTAGTTGCAAACCAGGCAGAAATTCTGAGAATCTATCACTTAGTAATTTTCATTCTCCTAGCTTCTAATTTTTGCACATAATTTGTAAACTGGTTTTGAAGCAGCTGACCTGCATAAAACACATCAGTTAAAATAGGAAATAGCGCAGAATCCTTCTAGTAGCTCTCTAAATTGCCAAATTTATTTGAAGACACTAAAAAAGGGGAGTATTAATGAACTTTCTACACTCAAGAGATTTCACTTAAGTCCTCCAGCAGAACTGAGACAATTATAAAGTGACATTATTCCACGTGCAGAAAAGAGCAGAGATAGGGAGAAAGAAGAACTCAACAGCCCAGTGCTAAAAATTAATGTCTGCACCACATGGTGCAGTGGCTACAGCCACATCCAGTTACTTTCTGGTTGTTCCACTTTTCTGGGTGCAACCAGACTAACAAAAATGCCAGGATTTTATATTTCCAGCCTTCCAAGGCCATTTAGTCCAAACACAACTTAGCTGGAAAAGGCCAGGTGCATATGGCACCAAGGACTATTGTGCCCATGTGTAAAAATCTCAGTGGAATATTAGAAATGCAATTTCATTCAGTCTTTCATTTAGATAATACAAAGTCTCCCTAATTGTTTCAGTGGCACTTGATTTGTGCTGGAGTAGGGCTGTTAGAGTGTTATTTCTTGGGGAATAGGAAACGTCATGAAAATGAGATGAGAATCTTGTCAGGCTGCCTGGCATGGATGAAATTTTAACTAGATAAAGTCTGGGTACAATAAATTGTTTTAGAGCTACAGAATAGTAATTGTAAAAGTTCCAGAAGCTGATTTTTTCTGCCCTGATAGAAATTGTAATGTTTTGAGATTAATTTTAGCATTATATATATATAAACAAACAAACAAAAAAGTTGCAGTACTTAAAACCCTGAGGCAAATCAGCAGAAATTCTTTGGAAAGGATAATTATACCTGCACCAGGAAGACTTATCTGTTTAATAGCATTAAGTGGTCCAATTAAGGGGAAGTGGAGGAACTACCGGTTTGTTGCTTCTTTAACTGTTCTCTGAAAAAGTGGGTTTGATATGCAAGCAATAGTAATGAGTTTGTTTCTTCTAAGGTGATGCCTCCAGGTTTAAATGTTTTAGGGACTACTGGGGGGGATCTTGTCTCTGTCTGTCATGAAGTGCTTCACACCACAGACACGCTGCTGTTTCACCATCCAAACACAGAGAGGGGGGTTGGGTAAATTTATGCAGCAGGCGTTTTGTTTCACATCATTAACATAATCTGGCTGTAATTCCAGTCTGAACATCCACAAAGCGATTATTCTTAATCGGGGGAAGACGGGACAAGAAGAGGATTCTTTGTTGTTCCAGGCCAGCAGAAGGTTTGGGCTATTTTACTACTGATAAGAGCTGGAGCAGGCTGCGGGCTGGCAGAACGCAGCACAGGATCTGCTGCTGCAAAGCTTTCCCCACGGCTCTCCTGCTTCAAGAGTGACATGGGTGTCTTTAAATATAGGTGTGGGAACGGATGTGTGTGTACACACACCAATCATTTGTGGAGTAATGCAGGGATTTTGTGTCAATATGTTGAAGAACACATACCTCCATGGATAAACAGGATAGATTTTACCAGGGGGAATAGAGGGAACAGAGTTTAAGAGGGCTTTAATCCTTTTGTGAATCCTTATCTTTCATTTCCTTGCTGTCATGCTGGCATTGTTTCTGGCACTGTCCTTACATCTTGAGTGGTTAAAAAAGTTTTAACTAAAAGTTAAAAGCAAAGGCCCGAACCTGTTATGTTCAGTTGCACAAAGGTAGTAAGCAGCACTTTCCTCTTTGGAGTTGTAGCAAAGAGACAGGATTTTTTTCTCTGCCAGTGGTTATTTTGAGCTTTCTAAAGCAGCCTTTCACCAGCTGGAACTGCAGAACATAATTTAGGCAACAGACAGCTCTACCTTTGTTAAAACAAGCAGATCCTCTGCTACACATTCCAGCCACTCATATCACCTGCAGGTTTATTTCTGTATCTTCCCACAGACAGAGGTGTAAATATCTGTGTATTTCTACCTACAGAGTATTAAAACAGCAGTCCAAAACAAAACAATCCTCTGAATACATTTATGGCTGAGCATACCCCACAGACACTGCTCCAAGTCTGATGTTAGTCACCTTGTCCAGGGCACTGCTTGAAAGCTGTCAGCCAGTGCTGCCTAGAACATAAACCCATCACTGTCACCATGCTGGCTCTGCCCACAGAACCCACTGCAAAGGGTAGAAAGCCTAATTACTTAAATGTAAGAAACATGCCATTAAAAAAAAGGATGATGTAAACAGGGAAGCTAGAAATTTCAGAGTCAGAAATTTTTGACTTAGAGTGAATAATAAAAAGCATTTTAATTTTGCAAAATTTAAAGCTGATGAGTTAATTTTCTCCTTCTCAATAAGAAAATTAGCAGTGGACAGAAAGTCAGACACTCAGTGTCATTAGACTGTTACAGCAAAATACTTGATCTGCCATGTGCAAAAAAAAGATCCTAATACACAGCCAGAGAAAGGGTATTGACTGAAGCAGGAGGAGAGAGATGAGGACTTAGCAGGACCAATGGATATGTTTGGCTTATTAAATTCCAGATCCTGCTGTAGCATTTGATCATTCAAGTAGAATGATCTAGTCCAAAGAGAGGTTCTCTGAGCTCTGCACTGCAATTAATCTGTGCTTTCCTTTGATAAGTGCAAACACATACCTTACCACTTCTTTTAAATTACCCCAGTGCATTTCCAGCCCCCTAGCAGCATGCAGTCTACTGGTGCCTGATGACTAGCAAGGAAATAAGTGACCACAACACACTATTTTAATGGGGCAAACCTTTAATGATCAATAAAACCATGATCAGGACCATAACAGTCTCTCATCTCAATCTCAGCTTTGAAAAAGAAAAGCAGGAGCCAAAGAAAGCTGTGGAAACTGTTACCTGTTAAAATTTTTTAGACAGTAATTTTTGCCTCTCCTAATCAAAATTATATTTCATATTCTATTTTAATATGAAATCTCATCATTCACCTTGAAAATATTTTTTTTCTTACAACAGAAATGAGAAAAATGCAGCAATTTTAAAAGAATGTTGAAAGCCACAGTAGATTCCCAGAAAAGACTGCACATCTCATGGTCTGCTCTGGTAGAAGGACAGCATCAGCCTCTCAGACAGCTTTCACCAGCTCTACATTAAGGTAAGAAAGCAATAAAGCAGCCTACTTGGAATATTTTGGTTCCCATCCTATATTTCTTCAGCACTGAGGGCTACAGAGCTCCAAATATTTAATTTAATCCATTTTATAAAAGCTTAATTGCAAAGTCATGTGGAGTTAGGCTGTGGTTTGAATTTTCCTTTGATCTGGGAAAATTCAGGCCAGATATTAAATTCTCACTTCATCTTCTATCAGTGCTAGTGCACATACTTGTGTGGAAACCAACCAGGTAGGACATGTTGCTGTAAGGAACACAATAAAATGTAGATCTTGCTTCCAAACATTTTGAATGCATTTATACTGCTGATGCAACTGCAGAAATACATTATTCTGGGGAAAGGTGATGCACAGCCCCATTCAGAGTATCCAGAGCCCAAATTTTTCCAGCAGGTAAGTGAACAAGAGTAAGGTTAAATGGAAATGCTGTATGTTGGGCCAAAATACATTAAACAAACACTCCCAGCAAGTCTCTTCCTCTTCAATATAAACAGAGGCAAAAAATTAATCAAAGCAACTTAATTTTCTTCCTAGTATCCTGTTTGTTCAAGAGGAGCAGAGATGGATATTTAACATTTTCTCCCAAAGCAGGGCATTACTGACTGTTACTAGAATTACAAACTCATAACATTGAAATTAATTAACAGCATAAAAGCTCTGACTCTGCTGCAGTGCCTGGTGTAACGTGCTCATTCTGAATGTAAGCATGTTAGACTGATGGCCCTTCAGACATCCATATGCAGTGCAGAGAATATAACTGCCAGTATTTTGACATAGAGCAACTGGAGTTATTTTCCTTAAAACATCCTTTGTGATGGATATGGCCTCCCAAACAAGGAATGCAGCAGCTGAGCAGGTAGCAAAGCAGTCCAGTTCTAGTGTCTTGGCCAAATTCCAACTTCAGTAATTACACTCTGCTCTTAAATTCCCCGTGCAACTCTACTAGAATAAAGCTCTTTTTCAGCTTGTCCTAAAGCATTGTGTAGTATTTCTGTGAAGCTGCACAGCACTGAAAAATATCTCCTCCCATTAAAATTACAAGGGGAATGTAGGTAGACAGAAAGCTATTACCAGAGTTGGAATTTGGGCAGCACACCAAGGTTAACTTACACTTGCATTGAGATCAAGGGATCTTTGCTGACTAGGAGTGTCAGACCCTTGTTAAAGAGCACAAGTGGGAATATCTCACTGTGCTGCTTGAATACAAACTCAGAAACTTGGGATCTTTGCACCTGGAAGTGACTGCAGGAATGTTTCCTAATAAATTGCTCTGTATAAAAGCCTCTGGTTCTGTGGAATACTTTATCACAGCCTTATTTTGTTATTTAGTAATATTTATGGAATTATTTGCTGTTAAGAAAATTCAAGCAAGTATAAAACAAACAAACAAAAAACCCACACATATTCTAAAATAAGTCTGTACCAATAGAAAAGTGGCTAACCCAATTATGCAAAGACAAGTATTTGAATTTCAATAAATAAATATACCAAGAACCAGTCAAAGAGTTCAAACTGACCAGGCCTGCAGTACTAGTGAAAGGATTCTACATTATGCTAAATAGACAGCTCTAACAGTTCTCTTAGCCTCTGAATTAGGACTCATTTAAAAAATTTAGGTAACTGACTCCCAAATTAATTTATTCCCAAACCCAAAAAAGTTAATTCTTACTAAACTATAATGATTTAGAACCATCACTATACAAATTCCCATAGAAAGGAAAAGATCTCTCCAAATCCATCCATATACACTGAATCTGTTTGCTATTTATATTTTGTGGTTTGGTTTGTGGTTTGTTGTGGGTTTTTTTCTTCCCATTCTTTATTTTTTACAGATCAGGGCAGCTGTAAGCTTGGTGCTGCTACTTCACCTATTTCTTTAATCTCAACTTTATCCTATTTTCTCTACAACTACCTTAAAGGAGGCTGTAAAAAGGTGGGGATCATTCTGTGCAATGAAGTTACAAGTGATAGGAAACGAGGTAATGGGCTCAAGTTGTGCCAGGGGAGGTTTAGATTGAATGTTAGGAAGAATTTCTTCACTGAAAGGGTTATCAGACATTGGAACAGTGGTGGAATCATCAGCCCCGGGGGTATTTAAGAGTCCTATGGACAGTTAGGGATATGGCTCAGTTAAGGTCTTGTCAGTGTTAGGTTCATGGTTGGACTCAATGATCTTGAAAGTCTTTTCCAACCAAGATAATTCTGTGACTGTTGCCCACAGTCACCCCAGAGTAACCAGCACAGTGATGCCCAAGCCAGCAGTTCAGATCCATAGTTCTTCAATATCCAGAGCATCTCCACTGATAGAGACAATTACTGTCCTGTTAGAATGAAACAGGGAGGCATCTTTTTTATCTTTCAAAGGAACAAGCTCTATCTACATATCATCTTCCCCCAAAGCCAACCTGAAGCACAGGTCCTACCCTGGGCTTCCCTGGGGGTTACCACACAAGCAGCTCACCCTTTTCCTTCAGACTTTCTATGGACTATGTAAATGCATGCTTAAGGAATTTCTCCTATTTCTGTTGGAAGAAATCCTACTCTGGTACTGCCCTCAAAGTTCCTCTTGCATCTTACATCACGCACCCTCTGCATCATTCCACTGGGTACATTCTTACCAGTTAGGGACTTTCTCCCTTTTCCTTTCATGTACTTTTAAAATAAAGCTTTTTGGAGTTTTCTGTATGCTGCCAGGAGCAGCTGCCAATTCAGGAGCAAGGACTGTTCATCAGTTTAATGGCTGCTCTCCTACTTAGAGAGCACAGCCTCATCTTCCAGCAGGGAAAGCGTCTCCCCCCTTTCCTTTGGCACATACTCATCCCAAGGCAGTACTAGGAATGATGATTTTCATGCTTGCATTACCCTTACAGAGTAGTTAGCTGTTTCTGGAGATATTTTTCAATCTGAGCTTTGAGTAATGCCTTTTGCAGTTCACTCCAGCAGCTCCCAAGTGTTCTATTGATCTAGAAAGCATGAATTACCCTTTCCTTATGTTTTGGCAGCAGCTGAAAGGTATTTTCCAGTTTGCATAAGCAAGTCCCCTTCATCTGATTTGTCAAACATTGTCAGAAACTTCCTAAGTCATTAATCTGGGACCAGGAAGAACCCCAGAACAGTGTCTGTGCCATTGTCCCATCCACACAACTTGCACACTGCCTTGCAATCAGCATCTTTTACCTGTGGTGCTGCTTTTCTCAGCCCTTCCCTGTTTCAATCAATGCAAGCTGGGCTTCTTGTGTGTGAGCACACACCTTCCCTCTGTGTGAGCACTGAGAAGTTACACTGCTGCCAGGGAGTATTAATAATGCAGTACAGGGGTAAAATTAGAGCTCCTCTGCCTCTTCGAGAGGGGCATGATCTGGAGTTGAGCTTTACAGCTTGCCCAGTTTCTAAATAAGCCACAGAAATATACTAGAGGGAGCAAAGATGAGAAAAGTCCTTCATATTATCCCTGGCTCCTTTACAGCACCTTATCACACCCTACATTTCTCCTTTCTTCAAAAAAAATTGAGACTACAGCTAACATTATTATGACAATTACTAGGGATTTCAAATATTGATGATTCTTATAGTTTAGTAACTCTTTTCCCGTTTTTCATTTCCAGGTCATTCCTTTTGCCTATATAATCTGCTTTTAAAAAAATTTCACATCCTTCCTTCAAAGTCAACATCCACACCTGTATGCCTGTATCTTATCTTTATGAACTTTAGAGAGAGGTTTTGTTTTTCTTCTTTCTGGAGTAGAAAGCCTCAACTACTGTAAAACCACAGCTCCCAATGGCCATTTCCATATGGCTGAGAGCTGTGCTGCCCATGTGCTTATGGAACTTTTTGGTAAATAGTACTTTGCTTGTATGATGTTTCTAGACATTCATGCTTGGTCCCAGCCTGGTATTACCATCTGGCAGTTTCCCCTTCTTACACATACTTACAGTGGGGAAAAATTAAGTGGTTTGTCAAAAGTGACATGGAACCAAGAGGAACTAAACAAAATGATCTGTTTTCCCTCCTGGTTGAAGACTTTCATTGCTGTTACCATAATTAAAAACTGCATGCATTGTCTGTGCCCTCAAAAGTGGCCAGAATCATGATGAGACTTTTAGAATATACCCATCACCAAGCAAAACGTGTAGAACAGTGGCAAGAGAAGGGCAAAAAAAGAGTAGTTTTAAGTTTCTTGGACAAAGCTGCATTCTCCAAAACAAAAGTGCACTTTTCCTTTGACTTTTTTTGTACTGGTGGATTTCCCACTCCATAAATAAGAACAGACTTATTTTAAAGACAAACTCTTTCCAAGTATCTGTAACATATATAAATATACATATGTCGTGCCTCTATGACAGTAAAAAAAAGTATTATCTCCTTTAATCCATGCTAAGCTCTAGTGGCACTACAAGAGTTAATTATATGGAACAGCAGGCTGTAAAAGGAATAATCCTGTAGGAAATGTGGAGTGCATTATTTCTTTAGTGATCGCTGCTTCCATGGAAACAATTTCTCAGCACAATTCTAAATCTCATAAAAATAGGGCACTAGGTCTGTGTATAACAGCAAGACATTTCCAATTAAACAACCAGAATGCTTTTATCTAGGCCACTAAATACTTTGTTCAATATCAAATATGATTACATTGTTCACTGGGATGTTAACAACCAGCTACATCCCATGTGCCAGCTCTGTGAGGCTGGATGAAGTCCCCCTGTGCACATCCTGCTGTCCCTCACTCCCTCAGCAGGGTGCACAGCACCAGCACAGCTTTCTTTCCCCCACTGAGCTTGGGTGCTCTGCTAAGCCCCCCCCCACATTTTGGGGGGCACTGTACCCCTCCCTGCTGCTTCCTTCCCACCTCCATGTCTCTTTACCCAACACAGTGCTCTGATAGTGCAGGAATGCCCAGCAGAGCCAATTCTTTATGAGCACAGCAGGAAAGAGTTAATCTGGCTCCTACTGCTGGCAGAAATAGAGCTGGAACCAACACACTTCAATCACATCTAGGTTATTTTTTGAAAGGTAAGCTGATCATCACTTTCAGGGTTCACTGGAGTTGCCCATGAAAACAAGGACAATACATTATTTCTGTGATCCTACAGCCAGGATTCGCTGTGAAACTGGTGTGGAAAATGCCCATCTGCCATCCCAGCATCCCTGCCACAAGGCACCATTGGACAGTTTTCTAAATGAGGCTAAAGCAGTGGGTTTGTAAGAACAAATAAATAAATCCATACCAAGATACACTGCTACTGCCCGTAAAATTTAACCACGAGGCAGAAGTTTCTGTGCACTAAGATGAGTTTTGCACTTGTTTCAAACCTTTTCTTCTATCAGCTGTGACAACACTCCCTCTGGTGGTGTTAAACTTGGGTGAACCCTGGCATGGAGCAAAGGAACAGCCAATCTGATGCTCAAGAGACAAGAAGCAATTAGAAAGCTGGAACACACCTTTCAAGGTACTGCATATTCTGTCTTTATTAGTAGAC